>JASUAD010000012.1:20310097-21560097 GCA_037013555.1 Sextonia rubra
AGTTAATCAAATGATTCAAGCATTTAATTTTAAATCCATAAGTTTTAAAGGCCATGCATCATGCAACTTTGTTGTGATGAAATTAGATGGTGAACAATTTTTGAAATAGCGCAAAATTAGGATTAATGCCAATTCAAAAGGGGCTAATGTATATAAACAAAATGAATTTATTAAAGATGGACACTCAAAAGAACCAATCAAATCCTAGTATATGAGAGGTCCATGACACTGTTATCCATCAACTCAGTGGTGGAAGGATTAAGAAACTAAGGGCCCATTTGTTTGGATGTATGTTACTTGAACTGTGAGTATTGAAAAATTTTAAAGTAGGTATTTGATCATGTCTTTAGGGTGTGTTTGTACATGAGCCACTACGTTTCTTCTCCCACAATACTAGCTTTCCGATCAAGGGATTTGAGAAATCCAAGATCCTCATTGGTGAAGGAAAATTTTTTTTTTTAAAATGCGACAGTTTCTATTGAGGAAATTAAAGAAATTCTCCTTTAATACCTGGTGGGCTTAAAAAGTAGTGCCTAAGATGATGGAAGAGTTTTATCTTGGAAATCTGTTTCATTTAATCAAATTTGGAGCAGAGCAAGTTTGTATTTGCTGCTAAACAGTTGCAAGTATTGCTGGATGGATGGTTGCTATAAACATCTGTGGGCCATTAAAAAAAAATCCATGAGGGATATACCGGGTCAAATTGTTCAGCTAAAATTGATGGTGTACAGAACAAAAACATAATCCAAAGAGTCTGCATCACATGTGGAAATGTTCATGACTGGGAAATCTTCTATTGCTGTATTTACCCCTTAAGTGAATCAAAATAAGAAGAGCAAATCCACTGTGTTTTAGTACTACTCTACAGCATTTTCACCTAATAATAGTATTCTGAAGCTACCAGTCCTCCTCTTATCTTTATAGTTGGGTAATTAGAAGCAAGCGGCCGAGAGTTTAAGCCGTTTAGCTGCAAGCATGTCTGTCGGGGATTTCCCTTGCCGGAGAGCAATGCAGGTGTTGTCTCAGTGGCAGTGGAATTCAGAATTCTGGTTTTGATTTGTGAGAATTTAAAAGCGATAATTATCATTAGGGCTTATTTTTGAGATCTTAACCACTCATGATCTCACTTATGTTGTGGAGTAAATTTTAGTTTAATCAGAGTAAAATCCACCATTAAATTGATCATTGTTGTTCACAAGATTAAATTACACAAGAATAATTGGTCAACTTATGTGTTTACATTAAATTAAATTAATGATGGCACAAACTTCCATTTTTGTGAGGTTTGGCCTCAGTTGTGAAAGTCCTATTTTTATTGGTTTAGATTTATAAATGGGGTCTAAATCTAAACTAATAGTGCTAATTATATCTATTTTATGTTTCAATGAGGTAGCACAAAATTTAATATATGGCTTCCACCAGATCTACTTCACATAAATTTTTATGCATTATAATATACATATATATATTATGAGTGGCTAATCTTTTGGTGGCCCCATCCCATCAAAGAAGAAGACCCATTTTTGTTGGATTTAGATTTATAATTGATAGGCCACGTTGTACAGAACCGCCAGTTCAGTCTAAGTCTAGGGAGAGACATGGAAAATGAAATGCGTCCAAATCCTCTAATGATTTTCCTCACGGTGACCTTAGGGAGACCAATTAGGTCTCTTCATGTCACCGTTCGGGCAGCCTTCCATGCATGCGGGGAGTGCATGGTAGCTGCCCGAGGGTGACGTCTCCTCATGGTCACCGTGAGGATTTTCCTCACGGTGACCATGAAATGTGGTACAATGCATTACTCCATTTATGGCAATCCCACCAACCACTTTAGTGAATTCAAAAAATAGGTAGAGAAAAATAAAGATGGCACTTTAGTGAATTCAAAAAATAGGTAGAGAAAAATAAAGATGGTATAGTGCATGTAAGTAACAAGGAAAGAAAGTAAGAGACCAAAGGGTACTGTTCTCCCACGTATGAATGACTGTTGTATCTTAAATGCTCTTTACCTTCCTTTCCATTTACAAATGATGGAGGACTCTTCTCATTTTCAACTCAAATGAATTGATGCGAACTGAACATTTTCAAACCATAAATTGAACAAATCAAATAGCGAATTATACGGTTACTAGATGAAATTTGGGGCCATCCCGACCGAATTAGGTAACTATGGTACTGACATCCATTGAAAAACAACTGAGTTCAAAAAAAAAATTTTCAGAAGTAATATTTCTACAATATTAGTCATGTAATCAAAACAATAACAATTAAATAATAAGAAAAATTCAAATGGCCTATGAAATTATAGTAACTAGTTGTTGAAAATAAAACCAACCGCCAAAACACCAACTCTATTAAATTTGGGCAAGAGGATAAATGAACTTAGAATAAATTAACATTTTTGGTCATTTGCTCCTAAAGTCCTAAATTAACAAGGTAGCGTTTGGTTCGCTGTAATGAAGGCCGGAATGGAATGGCCATTCAATTGGAATGACCATTCCCACGTTTGGTTCGTGAAAAAACGGCGGAATGACCATTACTTCAGGAATCACCATTCCTTTATACAAGGGAATCACCATTCCACCGGGGTGGCGGAGGAATGGTCATTCCATTCCTTTCCCAATTTTATTTTTGACGAATTTTATTTTAAAAAGCTAAATTTATTATTTTTTTAATATTTTAATAAAATATAAATAAATATTATTATATAAATCATAAAATAAACATAGTTGAAATTAAATTTAAAATATCGAAATTTTAAGAATAAAATTATATACAATGTTTGGTCACATAAAAAAATTAAAATTTATTTTAAAAAGCTAAATTTATTAATTTATTAATATTTTAATAAAATATAAATAATATTATTATATAAATCATAAAATAAACATAGTTGAAATTAAATTTTAAATATCAAAATTTTAAGAATAAAATTAAATACAATGTTTGGTCACATAAAAAAATTAAATTTTATTTGAAAAAGCTAAATTTATTAATTTTTTAATATTTTAATAAAATATAAATAAATATTATTATATAAATCATAAAATAAACATAGTTGAAATTAAATTTAAAATATCAAAATTTTAAGAATAAAATTATATACAATGTTTGGTCACATAAAAAAATTAAATTTTATTTTAAAAAGCTAAATTTATTAATTTTTTAATATTTTAGTAAAATATAAATTTTATATAAATTTTATATTTGGTCAGTTTAATATAAATTTTATTCCATTCCTGGTATCATTCCATCATACCAAACACAGGAATCGGAATGAGAGTCCTATTACTGGAATGATTCATCTGTCTAACCAAACGTTGGAATAAGAATTACCATTCCTGCCTCATTCCATTCCAGGCTCATTCCAGCCTCCATTCCATTCCTCCCAGCAATCATTCCAGCGAACCAAACACTACCTAAAATTCTAGAGCCTTTCATTGATGTTATCTTCAGTTGGGGTGACTACTGTCCATGGAATCCATATCCTCTATGTCCTTGTTGTACGTGGAAAACTAGTCTGGTGAACTTTCTTCTTCTGTGAATTGGTCGCTGTTAACTATTACACCCCTTGTCAGGTAAGTTCCCACCTGCCCTGGAGTCATGACCATCTGGGCACCATCTCAGAGGAAGGCTCGGTGAGATAGACATGCAGATTAGCTGTACCTGGATAGAATGACACAATGAAGGTTTACTGTTCCCTGGGATTGGCTTTGAGCCTATTCCGTGCAGCTTAGGTGGAGAACGAAGAAAGCCTCTTGCACTGAGTCCACATCCTCTAAGTAAATGCCTGATGGACCACTCATGGTCCAACAAATCACTATCGGGCAGCCTGCCATACACGCAGACAGAGCCATTACTGAGAGATGACTCTCAAAGACAACCTTGTGCGAGGATCTATGGCCAAAGAATAATCACAGATAGACAGTTTTTATGGGGTAAGCCTCCTAAAGGATTAGGAGGACGCGCAAGAGTTTCCTCCCCGGATGGAGATTGACCCTGCCATGCAGTTTTCTTTGCCGTTGGTTTTGACTGTTCGATGAAAAAGGTTGGTTAACCGCAGTTTTTTAGTCGTATAGCAAATCAAATGGTGGAGCAATAAATGAGATACTGGAAGTCAAACTAGTAGTTGTAGATATGAGCGAGCTGAGATCGTTGTGAATTTGTGGGACGGTGGTTTTTACGTGGGATTTTGATTTTAAGAACGGATAATTTCATAGTGACAGAGACAATCCAAGAGCCCACCTCTGTAGTCCCTAGACCTCTGATTAACAGTTGATTTTCCTGTCAAAATCAGTTAGTTGTATCCTAGAGATGTAAACGACTGAAATATATATTATTAATATTTTATGATGAGGAAACCGCTGATGTAGCTACAGCATCACCCACATATTATTACAGTGTATTAGATAAGTTCCTAAACCACTACGACCTCTAGCTCATTACTTAACTTTCTAACCACTAAAACAATTTAAGTATAGAAGTTATAGAGTAAGTTGAAACAGTAATTTTAATAGTTTTGATTTCAAAAGTGGTATTTACCGTTAAAAAAAAAAAAGGAAAAAACCTCGTATATGGACCATGTTCCAGCACATCTCCTAGAAGGGGGCTGCTGCATCACTTGCGGAAATGTTCAAGCCTGGGAAAAATAACCATCCAAGTATACACACACACCTTTTGTTTTTAGTGACAACTGTTGCCATATTCTAAGGTCTAATTTTAAGGTCAAGGGTTAGGACCTTTCCATTATGGGATCACATTGCAGCATCGTCGTAGTTAGTGGCTGCCCATGGCTTTCAAATCTAAGGACCAAAATAGCCCCATTTTTAATAATAAAAGCTTTTGTTCTAGAGTTCAACAACTTTGACAAAACTTTGACCTCAATGAAAACTGGAATTTGGAAGGGAACAAACAGCAGACAATTCAAAACAAAGGCCGAACTGATTTCATCTCAAGAGGAAAACACTCCTGAATCTGAGCCGAAGGATGGCAAGTTTGAGCATTCACATTTGATCAAATTAAATGAGAAGGCTTTGCATCTGTAGTCCATCAGTAGCAGGAGTGGGATAATGTGAAGGAGAAGGGAGGATTGCATGCCAGAAATTCTATAACAAGGGGGGATATGGACAAAAAAGAAAAAGAAAAAAGGGAACAAGAAGAGATTTTTCCCTATTGCATGGAATTGAATTCTCGGAAATTTGAAGAAATTAATTCATTATAGTTAGGATATAATTGAAGAGGTCAATTATTATGAATATGAATCTCTAACAATTCAAAGGTACCCATTGTTCTATGAAAGATAATCTGTTTGTTTGCATAAAATTGAATTCCTAAAACTTCAAAGAAGCGCATTTTACCATGAATTTTCTTATCTTGAAAATTTATAACATGTTTGGCCGTGTGCATAAAAATCTTAAAGAAATCAAAGAAACCCACTTTGCCTTGAGTTCCTTATCTAAAAATATAATTGGATATTTTTTATTTTCATGAAATTGGATTCCTAAACAATGTTGTTGTTGTCTCGTCATCTAACCTATTCACAAAATGTATTTTTCTTATGTCATAGCTCACACTATGGGTATTTTATTACAAAAATATAAAAATTGTTGATGTGGAGAAAATTTTAAACTCTAGGAAGGATTAGGAAAAGACCATCTCTAGAGGTAGGCTAGTAGGGAAAACCTCCAAAAGAAAACAAAAGGGTTGTTGGTTGGGGGAGGGTGTGGGGGGGTGTAATGAAATGTTGGGGCTGTCCAGCCACCATCTTTGAATGGTTTAAAGGTTTTTCCCCATCAGTATCCCTCATCAAAACGTTGTCCTAACTACAAAAAACTAAAATCTAAATTTCGAAAATATAATTGAACAATAAGATAGAAGTAGAGACAAGATCAAACATAAAATCAACATTAATTTTGTCACCGGTTTGTGTACTTTAAGGTCAACGTAAAAGCCTAATAGTAATGAGTGAATAGAAAGATCATAAACAAAATTTTGAAAAATAGTGACAAAAATAGAAAGAGAACAAAAGTCAAATATAATTAAACACAAATTTAAAGCATAGATCTAGATTTTCATATGTTTTGATAAAAGAGAAAATGGTTAAACATACTACCATTAGTATTAAATGAGTCTCAAGAACCCCACGGGGTGGCTTAGCTGGCCTAAGACCACGGTTAGCTCCCGGAGGTTGCGGATTTGAGTTATGCTACTACATTGGGGCCACAGGAGATTTACTCGGCTCTCCTAGGCCCGAAGGGATTATTCTAGCCCAAAGGGCTAGGACAACCTCCATTAGCCAAAAAAAAGAACAAAAAGTCAGAAGAAAAAGTGAATTAACTATCTTATTGGATGGAGCTCAACCCGTTACTACAACAGGAATGATGAATCTGCTTCGTTTATGACCCACAAGAAACATAACCATCGAAAATCCGAGCACCCATTATCACAAAAAACTACTTGAGTAACACTGCCACACGCAAGCACATACAATGCTACACATGAATAGAGAAATATACTAACTAGTGAACAATTTACATACGTAGAAAACATAGAAAGGGGAAAAACGAAGAAAGATTCTAGACATCACAAGACTTCCAGAACTTTAAGTGCACAAAATAGACAAAAGAAAATAAAAATTGATCATAATAAAATCATTGAAGCATGTATTCCAACTTCTCTCTGTGTAGTAGAACTCATACACCGCGACAGGGGCCAAACCAAAGTCTCTTAACCATAAGCACGCCAACCAGAGATTAGTCCCTATTGTTTCTGTGGAGAGGGAAGTGCCTCCTAATAGAATTGCAAATGGGTTGGTTCCAGAAGAGAACCATTAACTATAAATCATCTGGGCCCAGATTTTTCCTTTTCCTTTTCCTTTGAAGGGATGGATCTAAACCAGATTCGATTCTTACTTTTATGGCATCAGAATCGGTTCCTTTCATTTGGACAAGGGAGAGAAGTAGAGTAGATTGACTAATTACAAAATGGTAGTTAAAGAGAATGCCAAGGGGAATGATTGCTTATAGTACTCTTCCAAAAATGTGTAGAAACTCCATGTGCATTTCAATTTTCAACCTTTTAGTTTAAAGCAACCAACCGGATGGCAGCAGGCTAAGTAGAGTCATATCCAAGGGTAAAATGAGGGCAAGGCTCCAATGCATTGTAGTATGGTGCAGCGTCCCATATTTAATGCATGGTGGGGCCCACCTTTTTCAAAATCTGAGACATTTATCATCCCTACGATCCTTTGTAATGATCAACCTATAACTTATTATTCAAATATATGTGAAGAACTGGCCTTGCTATTCTTTTGTAGGTATAGAAATGGTGGGAGGCACTCATGTGTGATCAATCTAAATGGTTGGCCCACTGAAAACTCAGCAGGAATTCAAATTACAGTCCAGGCCAATGTCCTCCCTTGATCACACAAAATGGGCCTCATTAAATCTAGTAAATTGACCCAACCTTGAACAACCTTAATCTATAGACATTTCAACAAGAATCTCCAATTCACAAGCAACAAAGGGAAGGGACTGGACTTGGGGTTCATCTCATTATCTTAACCACAATCTTATGAAAATGCTCATGAACTCAACTACTAGAATGCATGAAAAATATGCACCACAAACCATTAATAAGGATGAGTACTTCCAGAAACTAGTATAGACGGATCCCAGCATGGATGGATATTTTCAAAGGGAGAGTGTACATGTAGAGAGAAGGAATTCAATGGTGGGAAAGTGATCAAGGTTCAAAGATTGTCCCCCCACAAAAAAGAAAGCATCCAGCATTGCAAGATCATAACCCACCAATCTTGGATTGTAAGATCATAAACCTAAAAAAGATTACTTCAATTAAGAAGAACAAAATTTACAATCCAAAAATTTTAACAGTGAGAAGATTACTGGAGAGCCAAAAATAAAAAACTTCCAACTTTTTTACAAAGTCATCAAGGACTGTACAGATACAGCACATTCTACCTTAAGAACTGACCAGTTGCTTTCTTTGACACATTCTAGATTTCTTATAGTTATCTTTTATCCATTGTGTCTCAAGTGAACGTACTCACTTCCAGCTGTTTTCAGGAACTAGATTCAGATAAGTTCTCCAATGGAGTGCTCTTGCTCAAATCCAAGATAACAGTCCGAAACCAAAATCAACTTCAATCCCTGTAACAGTACAATTTCCTCAATACACATCCATATATTAGAATATGAAAGAGAGTGGAAGAGGGGGTGGTGTGTGCAGTGCTCAATACAACAAATTACAGCCCCAATATATTGGTGAGATAAAGTTCACAGCATGTTACTAAAACTCTGCAAAGTTCGAGTCGACTCGAACTCGACACTAGTGAGTCAAGTTGGCCCCCAATATGAAACAATTGTTCCCCCCTAAGACTTTCATATCCATGATGTTGACGCAAATATTTTTCTTATGTTCAAAAATATTTTTTCCCCATAAAGGAGGTTGGAAGTAGCTTATTCTCACAATCTCTCAAAATGTTTTCTTAGATTTTCACTTGTGAAATTTTGACACGATTCATGTCTTCATTATTAGATAGTAACCACAAGGCTGCCAAGACATGTGAGAATGATCCTGCATGGGCTCATAATGAAATGGTTGGTGGAGACTGACTATAACATGATGGAAGGTCAATGGCTCACAGCTTGCATTTACAACCATTATATTTCAATTGCGCCCCTAAGGAAGTCTGCCAACAACCATGAGCTCTTAAAACTGGGATATCTAGGTTCACAACTACTTTTGTTTGTCGCTCTTTCTTCATAGCTTTGGTTGCTTTTATGTGTTGTTGCTTAACCTTTGATGTGGCTATAAGGCTTTTATACTGTTAACAAGGCCCACTGTACAAAAGGACAGGCCCACTCATTATATGAACATTGTACCATAGGTCCAAAGCCAATTCTTTTAGATTTGATCAAATAGAATAATATTCTTTCCTTATGTGTAAGACTATAATTGACTGTAATTAGCTTAGATGGAGCCTCATCTAAGGCAACCATGATAATTAAATAGATAAGGATCGTCCCCCTTGAGGGCATCCAATTTCCATTCAGTAATTCTATTTGTGTGTCTCGACTACTGAGTTATCTTCAGCGTTAGAATGTCAACCGTGTCAAAAGCTTTTTCAATATTGATGAAGACCATATGCAAATTTTTCCTCTTCACTCGATATTTTTTGATTAATTGCCTAAGTGAGAAGATAGCTTCCATAGTTGACCTTTCTCACATAAAACTAAATTAATTTTTAGAAATCTTAGTCTTATGTCTAAGTCTTTTCTCTATTCCATAGATTCATAGTATAAATCATAAGTTTAATCCCCCAATAGTTGGTACAATTCTGTATATCTCCCATATTCTTATATATTAGTACTACAACACTTCTCCATTCATCTGGCATTTTCTTTGTCATTAATATCTTATTGAAGAGTTTAGTTAACCAAATCACCCCGACCTCTCTTAAGCATTTCCAAGCCTTTATCGGAATATCATCGAGACCTATAGCCTTTCCTGTCTTCATTCGCTACAATACTTCCTTCATATCCACCAACCTAATTCCGCGGGAAAAAATATGTTCTGCTAATGAAGTATCTTTTCTTATTCTTATATCTCTTATATTTTCTTCATTTAAAAGCTTGCTAAAATATTCCTTCCACCTTTCTTTGATGTCATTATCTTTCATTAGAACCTTTTAGTCATTATCCTTAATACATTTGACATGATCCAAGTCTCTACTTTTTCTTTCCCTCATTTTTGTAAGCTTAAAATATCTTCTCTACTTCTCTTGTTACTACATCATATATTTTGAACTTTGCACCACTTACTATTTTCTTAACTTCTTTCTTGGCATTCTTATACACCTCATAGTTTTCCATATACCTAGTCCCTTGCCAAACTTTGTAACAACATCTTTCTCTTAAATAGCTTTCTGAACCTTTACACTCCACCACCATATTTCTTTATTATAGTGCCTTTTCCTTTTTTACTCTCCAAGCATCACTTTTGCAACCTTCTTGCTATAGTTAGCCATTTGATTCCACATCACTGTAGTTTTCCCTCAAGATTCCAATCTCCCTTCTCAATCACTTTATCCTTAAATATAGTTGCTCTTTCTCCTTTCAAATCCCTCCACCTTGTTTTATTTGTTTACTAACCCTCTCTTTCTACTTCAGATGCAAATATCTAAAACTATTAGCCTATATTGTTTAGTCAAACTCTCTCCTGGAATAACCTTATAGACTTTACAAGCCAATCGGTCATGTTTTATGATTAGAAAAAATTCTTTTATAGGAAATTAAACGCTCATCTTTCAATTGTTTGATGCAAGATCAAATCATCTTCATCATCATCATCATCAAAGCCTTATCCCAACCATGTTGGGTCGGTTACATGAATTCTGTTTTTCCATTCCATTCTATTTTGAGCTAAATCCTTCGATAAATTAAACTTCTTCAAATCTGAATCAATGACCTCTATTAATGTTTTTATTGGCCTACCCCTACCTCTTGATGGGCTATCCACTTGTATAGCCAAACTTTTTCTCACCGGTGCCATTACCGGCCTACGCTCAACATGCCCAAATCATCTTAAACGGGTTTCTCTAATCTTATCCCCTATTGGTGCTACCCCTAATGCTCTCCAAAGCGCTCATTTCTAATTTTATCTTTCTTAGTGTTACCACATATCCACCTAAGCATTCTCATTTCCGCTACATCTATCTTATGAATATGCGTCTTCTTAATTGGCCAATATTCTGATCCATATGTCATAGCTGGTCTAATCACTGTCTTGTAAAATTTGCCCTTCAATTTCGTTGGCATTCGTTTGTCACAAAGCACTCCAAAAGCTAGTCTCCACTTCAGCCATCCAGCTTTTATCCTATGCTTCACATCTTCGTCAATCTCCCCATCCTTACTAATCATCGAGCCTAAGTACCGAAAAGAATCTCTATGTGGTATCTCATGAGTTTCAATTTTGACAGTGGTTTCAACACTTTGTATATGTCCGTTGAAGTTGCAATCCATATATTCTGTCTTTGTACGACTTATGTTAAAGTCTTTAAATTCTAATGCCCCCCACCATCTCTCAAGTTTTGTATTTACACCATCTCTTGATTCATCTACCAATACTATATTATCTGCAAATAACATACACCATGGTATATTGTAAGATCAAATGCTAATGCAAAATCCAAGATAGTGTTTCTTAAAGATAGGTAGTAAAGACTATTTACTTTTTATATATTATCACAATGAGATCACCATTATTCTTTTGGTGTACATCAACGAGATTAAGGGGGAGAGTAAATGTTTGAGTAAGCAGAAAAAAAGCAAATTAAGTACAATTAGGATGCATATAATAGTTCCCTTAGAAACATAGAAAGAACAAATTTGAACCTTTAACAGAAAAAATGTATGCCTACCTTGACGTTGTTTTGTTCTGATGGCAACTCCATTTGTGTAATTAAATGGTTAGAGAAGGTCACTCTCTTCAGTGTATATAACTCTGAGGTGGTTACATTTCCCAAAATCAACCACCATGCTTCATCCTTAACCTGTTAGGAAATTGTCAAGAGTTACATGTTGTCAATTGAACTGAGCACAAAACACAGAATGAGTATTCTACCTTTGGGAATCGAGGAGTGAAAGCTCTTGATGTTTTGCTCTGTGAGTTCACTTTTTCCAACCTAATGTTGACAACAATAGAGTTTCCTCCTCCATTTTCTCTTCTTTTAACATTTAATTTTACTTGAATGTGGGGAAAATTCTGAAGATCCTGAGGGAAGAAGGATAACAATACCAGAGCACTGTAATCAGTAAAAAAGCAGTTTTTCATTGGTAAACAAAAACGAGCTCTTCACTACTTTGCACGCACTTGAGGGCCCCAAAAAGATGGGGAAAGGATGATGATGAAAGACACAATGATGTGTATATTAAGGCCCTCTGGTGTCACTGTATTCACTTGCATGTTATAAAATCATGTATCACATTACCAGATTAACACAAACCAGCAGCAAGTCACATGTTCTTCACAACATTAAAAATGAAGAAAATTTCATGCACTTGAAGAGGAAACTCCTAATTTCAAGGCATGGGCATTCTCTTCATTCACCATATTCAAGGGGTCAATGTTATATTGGTCAACATAGTTATACAAGCAACCCAATGGTTGATTGGATACATCGCAAGTATCTTCTATTCCCTAATCCTTCTAGCCTGATTGAGATTGTTAGATATGGATCTTCATTGGCCCCACTTGGTCAACGGCCCACAAGTTTCCATCATCCAAAATGAGTGTATAGTCAACCCAACTGTCTAGTCCATTTGGATGGGTGCCAATCCTTGGGATCCATGACTATCAGGGGGTCCCTATTTTATGGTCTAGTGGGATCGATCATAAGGTGGGCCCCAGATGGTGTTTAGGAGCATCGCTGCTTAGTTGAGAGATTTCGGCACACATGCATTTTCTTTTGTGCTACCATGCACAATATATAACCGTTAAATTTGTGGGCCACAAATCAAGAGGTTAGAAACATTGGATTGATTTGAAACTCCCTATTAGGGTTGGTCCGACCTGGATCTTTCATCCCCACAGTGGGCTCAACAATCTATGCAAACCACATTTTGTGTGCTTTGAACAGTATATGATCAATGTTGTCCATGTGTCTATAAGTATAACCAATAAAAAAATGTACACAAATTTATTCATGCATGCGAATCATTTTTGTGCATAATAGCTTGAAGTGAGAAGGGCATACCTCATATAGCTGTGTAGGATAATTTTGTAGTAACATTTGCAACTTTGCCTTTGGAAGATCTAATAGCTGTTGCACATTTGAGATGCCTCTTTCGCTAAGTTGAGTTATAAGATCATTATTCATGCATGGTAGCATCCATAAGGGAGAATCTCTATCGAGCCACAAACCCTAAAAGCATTCCATAGTTAATGTGAACCATGAGAAAACCATCTTTCGTACAATTGATTCCTTTAATAAATGTCAATATTCTCTAGACATTATAATTTGTTCAATATGGTATTGTAGCTTTTATCTTCATGTTTCATCTAATTAAAGAATAGCAGATGAAGGACACAATTGATATAACTCAACCAAGGATTACTTTCCTAGTTTATGTAACAAATTCCTAAGAAAAAAGTACCATTGATGCCCACAAAAATTAAGACTAGAGTGAAGACTAGCAAGACAAAAGAGAAAGCTTCACACCATGAGTGAATTCGTTTAATGAAATTTTAATAGTTTACGCATTTTATTTACTTTTCATGGTGGGATTTTGAGTGATTTGAAAGTAGTGAAAATGAACAAAAAAGAATGAGAAGATAAATATAATGGTAGAAATAAGGATGGTGATTGGAGGGAAGGCAATATTACTTTTCCCTCAAAGAATTGAATTTAATTATAAGATTCCATGAACATCATCATTTATAGCCATCAATGATTCTTCAATAGTTGTAATGATGGATTTGTTTATGAGAAACAAAATTGTTTAATGAGATTTTAATAAGCTTTACCTTTATTTTACTTTCATGGTGGAAGTTTCTATGAATCAAAAGCATTGAGAACAAACAAAAATGAATGAGATGGAAAAAAAATAATGATGGCAATAACTTGGTAGTGATTATATGATCCAACCAAACAAGACATAAAAAACCCTAGATTAGAAGAAGAAAAGAATGAGAAATGAAAGAAAATTATGAGAAAAAAAAAAAAAGAATGGTTCAGGTGTTTAGGGGTGGATAACCCTCACCAAATATATAAATAGAATGTTACTAAACATCCTTCCCTTGCCATAAGGTGAGGAATGCTTACATGTTTTTCCCTATTTGTACTTGAGCATTCCTCTATTTATAGAGCTTTTTGTCTTTTGCACATTAAAATATCCAAATATGAAAGTGTCCCTCACCCTACGGTGAGGGATGGATGCATACTAATATTCTCCATATATATATACATATAATTTTTAACATTTACCCAAAAGAAAAAAAGAGCCTGTTGAATCTTCTAATTAGTAATTATAGACCTTTGGAATATTTTGTAAATGATTAAAAACCATAGCCACATGGGTTGGGCTCGGTTGGCCCACCAATCTGTTGGTCCAATAATCAATCAAGTGACCCATTTCTGTAACTGTCAGACCTCTGAAAATTTGGATTTAGGGCCTGACCTTTACTGTTTTACATCTGTGCATATCATGAGTTCTAAAAATTACACACCAGCCCATAATATCCCTATATTCTAAGGAGGGTTCAGAATTCTAATATCATTAGTGATAGATTTTCTATAATCCTTTACTGATTTATATCTGATTATATTGGGTAGGAGCCATTAAGTTATCCAGACCTATGATACATAGACTCGCCTAAAACCATAATGCACCCGCACCCAACACATACGCACCCTCACCTGATACTCTTGCCAATACTTCATTTATAACGTATTTGTCATACTTTCTTAAGGCACACCCGCACCCGATACTTACGCCAAGTCCATGTAACATAGATCCAGACTAGACTGTCCTCTTATCGGAAATTAGTTGTGGGACCTTGTTATATGTTGAGGAGCCTTTTAAGTGAATTGAAGTGGGACCCAAATCTTGATTAAGATGTGCACACAACATACCAAGTAGGACTTGCGCCAAGGTCTTCTTGGGAGGCCTTTCGATAACAAGAGGATTAGCGGCCCTTTTGAAAGGAAGTGAAGTTTGAATATAATTGGAAGAGGGGGATTATCCTATATATGGAGGTCAACACCCAAGGGGACCATTCACTTGAAGGGGGATTAGCCTATATATGGAGGTATATATGGAGGTCAACACCGAAGGGGACCATTCACCTGCAGGGGGATTAGCCTATATATGGAGGTCGACACCCGACACCTTCTCTCTCTCTCTCTCTCTCTCTCTCTCTCTCTCACACACACACAACCAATTCGAAAATCCAAACCCTAACTCTTGAAAGAGATACAAAGAGGAGGAAGAGGAGAAGAGCCATCTAGGAGTTGTAGTGAATGACTCATCTATTTCCCCAAGTTAACAGGCGATGGTTGTCTATAACAGGGACTTCCCAATTTATTTACACATGATGTTCCTGGTGAATCTATGTCCATGATCTAGGTTTCAGTTCTATAGTCTTTGTTGATTGGTTTCCGCCCAACTCTGTTAGAGGTCTTGGATCTTAGTGAATAAGTTTCCCTCAAGAGTGTGACTAGTACAGTGCTATATTATCACTGTCAACATTCCAGTCAATGGGTTTCAAGTTGTAATTTAAATTCTTGGTTCTGGAATTTGAATACATGCCAGTCAATGGGTTTCAAGTTGTAATTTACATTCTAGGTTCTAGAATTTGATGATTTGAATTCCTGTAGTTAATATGATCCTTCGATGATGATTGCCAGACTAATAAACCAAAAAACAGCAAGAAAAACCAAGTCAGAATTGGATTTCTCCAAATCCAGAACGTCATGAAGCAAGTTGGTCGACAAGCCATGTGGAACCATATGGCCCACCTGATTGGAAATTAAAACCAATGGATAGGATTGGACCTCTGAGCGACCCAAGTAGCGTAGGCCCCTTAGTGGATTAGCCCAGTAAGGCCTGCCATCCAATTGACCCAAAACACCTCCACGTTAGGTGTATCTGTTGTCTGCAGCAAGTATCTATAAGTTGCAGAATTTGAAGAAAAAATTGCATTATGAGCCCTGTCTTTTTCCTTATTATTACTTTAAAACTGTATTTGGTTTAGAATTCTGAGACTTAAAGATTGAACCCTGAAACTTCATTATTTTCCTTCTTTATTTTTTTGAAACTGTTTTTGAGTTGTCCTTTAATCCTAGACTTTTGGAATTTACAATTTAGACCCTTGGAATAAGCTATTTGTACAACTAAACCCTGAGGACTGCTTTCTTCTAATTATTTATGTTCTGAAACTATAAAAAAGCCCCAGTTGAAGACTGTTTTACATCTCTAGGTACATGCTAACCCAGCCCTTTATTTTCTTGTGCTAATAAACTCCCAAAGAGTTTCATATAAGTCCTTCTAATTTACTGCTATGATATTTTAATGAACCTGAAATCTGAGTTGTGATTAATCATGATATACACATGCTGAATTTTTGGGTTTTACTTATATCACTACCTGTTATTAATCTGAGTTATGATTGGAGATTGTTCATACTTGATTATACACATGGCATATGATGTGGATGGTAATTAAGTGATGTTTATGGATTTAGGTGCTATGATGTATTTGTTATGTAATCATATAATTGTGAATAAATCTCAAACATACAATGGGCTGGTTATGCAACCGCCTTTACATCGTCAGAAACCAAGAGTGGATCAGAGTGGGGGCATAAATAAAATCTCTGGAATGCAGAAAGCATTCCTACAAATACTGCCCAAACTCAACGAGCCTCTGGTTCTGGTAGAGAAAAAAAAAAGAACCTTTGGAATTTGGAAGTATTTCGAAATAATAAAGATTATTGATCTCACTCGAACAACAATGGAAAAGGCACAATGCAATTTTAGTAAAGAACATTTCAGTTGTAGGTCATCAGTGCCACCTTATTAGACACGTGAAAACGTGTTTGCCTAAACATATCGGAGGTAATCCGAGGCAGGGGTAGTTGAGTTCAGAATCAACTATCCAAAAGCTCTTCCAGTGATAGTTTGGGGGTTTTTTCATATAACCCTTCCAATGCTAGATACCAACTTATAAAATTTATTGCAATAAATTAATTAATTACCATTTCTAATTATAGAGAATGAATCATTACAATAATGAATCATTGCAATAATTTGTAAATGAGGCCTTCACTCGCTTATTTAAAACGAAGTCTAGAAATACTGCAAGAAATGACGTAATAAAAATATTTAAAAAAGAAAGAGATATTTTAAAAACTACTCTTCAAAACATACTAGGAAAAATAGGATTAACTTCGGATTTATGGACCTCTAAACAAAATGTTGAGTACATTTCAATAAATACACATTATTTCGATCGTGATTGGATTATGCAGGAGAGAATGATTCCATTCTCATTACTTAAATCATTACTTGAATACCCACACATTGGTGCTAGGATTATCCTATAGAAAATAAAGAGTATAATATTCAAAATAAAATAATTTCCATTAACTTTAGATAATGCAAGCTCTAATAATGCTGCAATCATCATGTTAAAATTAGAGCTCAGACTTAATTTAAATGGGATTATGTTTCACAATAGATGTGAATGTCACATTTTAAATCTCATAGTACAAGATGGCTAACAATTTATTAGGCCTATAATAGATGAAATTAAATACATTGTAAGTTATATTTTTCAACTCCTTCACAAAACAAAATTGGAAGAAAATTTGTAGCACTCTTAACAAAAACCCCTGAAAAACACAACTCGACGTAAAACATAGGTGGAATTCTACATATCAAATGTTAAGAGAAACTTGTAATTATGAAAGTATAGGTAATCAACATTGTGCTTTATATTTATCACATGCAAATATTTTTTATAGGTGAAGAAAATTGGCAAATTCTTGAAATAAAGGAGATTTTTTATAAGTTTTTTATGATGCAACTATATATATTGTTGTATTATCCCACATCTTCTCAAGCTTTTAACCACTTTTATGAGATTAGTAATGGTTTTAAAAAATGTAGAAGTGTTAAGAATTTTAGGGAGGTGTGTATAGAAATGGAAATGAAGTTTTCACAATACTAGAGAAATGCTCCATTAGCATTTTGTTTAGCCTCGTATTAGATCCTAGGTTAAAATTAGTACGTCTAGAAACTTTACTTGAAGCAATAAATATTAATATGAATGCTAGTAATGTAAATAATATTTCTACAATGAAATCGTATTTAGAATAACTTTATTTCAAATATTCTATCGAAATGAGTAGATTGGAAATACCCTCTACTCCATTGGGCCCTCCCCAACAACAGATAGGGAAAAAGAAAGGTATTTGGAATCTTATTAAAAATAAAGTTGGAAGTAGTATTTGGAATCTTATTAAAAATAAAGTTGGAAGTAGTTCCTCTTCCTCCGGTTCCGGTCAAACTATCAATAAAGTCCTAGATGATGAAATAGGTTTCGATCTTTTGGCTTGGTGGAATACAAGTTAATGTATATTTCCCATGCTTTCCACCATAGCCCGTGATTTACTAACATGTACACAGTTGCAGTGAAGCAAGCTTTTAGTGCAGGTGGAAGACTTATTGACACCAGCTGAATGACGCTATTAGAAGAAACGATGGAGACATACATGTGCTTCCGAGATTGGATTTTAGCAAAGAAGCATAAGCAAAACTTGATTGCAAAAGAAGAAATAGTTGGCAACTTTTCAACATTAGATCTATCATAGTACTCACAAAATCGTCATACTCATATTTTTTTTTATAAAATTTTATTCATCACAGTTGTTGTAACTTTATTTTTAAAAAAGTTTCATACTCATAGTGATTACTTTTTATTATAATTTTTATAAAGTTGAAATTATCATTAAACATGTAAATTATATTTTAAGTTTTTTGTATATTATCATCAAAGTCATTGTAAACTTCATTTGAAGGAATATATTTTAATTCATGTTTTTGTCCAAGTAATGTTTGTCAATTTATCATCGTAATTTAATTTCACTCCCAGAGTTCCAGTTGAAAATAAAATAAAAAAAATTCATTTACTTTTAAAGACTTAAAAAAACTTAGATAAAATGGGCGGCCCGTGGGCAACACAGCCCAACCCAAGCCGTGCTGGGCCGTCCTCATAGCGGGCCGTGCCGTTTTACACCTCCTAAGTCAGGCAGATGGAGTGTAACAACCAAGTGTCACTCATAGAACTGCCTTGCAATAGGTTAAAGCATACATACATACATACAACCAATGATAATCTCTTAAGCAATTAACACAACTTACGGAAGCACCTCGCTAAGGGGGCCCACCTAGATGCATTCCATCAGTCCTATTGGGCCATTTTGCTCATCATTGTACTAAAAACTCAAAATAAGATGCCTTATAAAGCCATTAAACAATGATCACCAAACATCTATGGGATAGGATGATCCTATGGGGCTAATATCCCACAACACACACCACTCATGATTGTCACGCATCCAGGTAGACCCCCCACAACAAGGTGCTTACCTTGTAGTGTAAGATACCATGTACTAACCCAAAAGCTTAAGCTTATGGGTGAAAGGCTCAAACAAGTATACAAAGTTACATCAAACTTAGTACTTAGATGATGTGGGATGTGAGTCTTTTTCCCAACACTCCCCTCATGTGCATGACCAACAGATTTCATGAACCGGCCTGCCATGTAGGCTATACAAGAACGATACCCTCTCCAATACCATATAAGAAACAATGTACCAACCCAAAAGCGTAAGCTAATGCGTGGAAGGCCCAAACAGGTATACGAAGTTATGTCAAACCTAGTACTTAGGCGATGTGGGATGTAGGTCTTTTTCTCAACAGAGCATCAGGAACTTTGAATTCCTCCTTTAAGAAGCAGATCTGCATCTAACAAAGGAAGGGAGATAGTATTGCATTTCTCCCTCCTCTCTCTGTCATCCAGACTTCCACAAACACAAGAAAACTGCATTGTTTTCTTCTATGTGCAGTAAAGCAAGTGAAACATCTCAGCAAATCAGCAACTCATAGCTATGTTTCCAATCTTATCTATGCAAAAGAAATCCTCTGATCCAGCACTCTGCACTACTAGAAGCCATTTACTACACTAATCACACAGTAGGCCTCACCTCAAGATCACAACAGCTTTGAAAATCTCCACCACCTCGGTCGACCATAAATCTTGGGAATATTTCATATTTTTTTGGCAATTTATCCATCCCAGAGGTTAGTGTTCTACCACCTTCGTTGGTTTGCCAATTTTTGGAAATAGTGTCAATCCAAAGGTCCTCAAATCAGATCCAACCATCAGTAGTTGTCTAGAAGTTGCGAAATTAGGGCAGTAACCTAAACTAGAACCCTGACCTGAGAATATATATCTCTACAGCAAGCTCATTTCACTCCAATTGCATTTTTTCCAGGACACCCATTGCATAATTTTTCTGCATTTGTTGCAGAAATTCAGAATCTGTTATTCTAAATCATTTCTTTTCAACATTATTTTTTGGGTATTACATGGATCAAGTGGATGTTATTTTTGTTAAATTTAATAGCACCAATTATATGTCTTGGGCATTCCATCTAAAAAATTTTGTTGAAGGGCAAGGAATGTTGGGATACCTGGGTGGAATAGATTCAAAACCAACTATGGATGCTAAAACCATCGCTAATTGGAACCAATGCAATGCCAAAGTTGTGACATGGATCCTCAACTCAGTTGATCCCTTCTTTTCAATGGCACTTCAATCCTTTACGAAGGCTTCTAACATGTTGACATACATGAAGAAGATTTATCATCAGCAAAAAAAGGCTCGCAGATTTCATCTAGATACAAAATTGGCCAAGTATTGCTAGAATGACAAATCTGTCCAGGAATACTACAATGGTTTTCTAGCCCTTTGTATAGAAAGGGATCAGATGCTCCTTCAATTTGTTTCGACAAAATTTCTTCCCCAAGCCCTCAAATTACAAGAAAAATAGCATGTTAGCCATTTCCTTATGAACCGTCATCCTAAATTTGAGCCTGTGCACGCTACCTTTATGAATCGAAAAATCTCTCCCGATTTAGATACATGCATCCTGGAGGTCCTTTGCGAAGAAACCCATTTTTATCCACTCATTCTCTTACTAAGGAACCAAAAACCTTACTTACAACACCAGAGCCATCCTTCGTCAAAGAAATAGCTATTTTTACTACCTATGGTCAGAAACAACAGTGTTTTGAATGTAAGAAGTATGGACATGTGGCTCATGACTGCCATAGGAAGTTAGTTTACAACTACTGCAGAAAGAATAGACATGTTATTTCTGCTTGCAATAAAAAACACAGCTAGTCTGCTTTTCAACCTGAAAATAGCACTCAACTTGACCCAGCTTCTCCCAACCATGGTTTTGTGACATTGACCACTGCTCAGATATGAGACTCAATCAATTCATCTGTGGCATCTGCTTATACCCCCATGGGTATTAATGGTTTGTTCTCTTCCTCTACTGCTTTTTATGCATTCACTCATCCAATTCATTATTTCCACCTTTTTCACCCACCACATGGTCCCTAGACTCAAGTGCTTCAAACCAATATGACATCTGTGGCAGAGAATATGCATGACCAAAAACCATATAGTGGCTATGATTCCATCACTACTACAAATGGTCAAAAATTGCCCATTACTGGTATAGGAACTCTTTCCATCGGGTCTCTTACCCTACCAAATGCTTTCTTTGTTCCCTATTTGGCTACAAATCTTATTTCCATTGGCCAACTTATTGATTGTAGTTATCTGGTTAACTTTTCTACTTTTGATTGTGTCATACAGGAACGACAAACTGGGAAGATGATCGGGACAGGGATTAAGCATGGCAGGCTCTTTGCTTCTTTTAGTACACTCTCACTAATGTGTGAACCACTTGGCATAAACGCCTTGGTCATTTGAATAATGCCAAATTGTTATCTTTATTTAAACTTTGGTTTTTAGATAAATCTGTTACAAGTTCAATTGTTTCTACTTTTGCTATACCAAACTGTGAATCTCGTTGCTTAAGCAAAAGTCATGTGTTGCCTTTTCTAGTTCATTATTCACACACCACTGCCCCTTTTGATGTAATTCACGTGGATGTTTGGGGGATTGCCCCACATTTGAGTAGGCTTGGGTATAAGTATTATGTTACCTTTATAGATGATCATTGTTATTACACATGGATATATTTTTTAAAAGCCAAATCTAAAGTTTTATCCATGTTTCAAAAATTTTATACTATAGTCAGCACTCAATTCCAAAAAACCATTAAGATCCTACATTTAGAGACTTAGGGGGAGTGTATACATCAACTGCATTCAACACCTTTTTATCGGAAAATGGAATTCATAAAAAATTGTGCCCCCACACACCATAACAAAATGGGATTGCAAAGCCAAAGAATCGCCATCTTTTGGAAACTATAAGGACTCTCCTTGTGGAATCCTTGGTTCCCCCTAAGCTAAGAAGCACGGACACTTCTAAGAAAGTGACGTGTCCGTGTCGGACACGTGTCGGACACCGACACTCCTCGGACACTCTCGGACACGTGTCCGATACCATTTAGCCGTATTCATAATTAAAAACTAAAAATTTTAATTTCGGACACTTGTTTGACACTCTTTTTGCAACGTGTCCCACAATTCCTAGCCCGTGTCTATGACTAAAAAATAAACATGTGGCTAATATCTCTTGGAGACTTTGTTAACACGTGGTTATTAAAACTTGTAAACTTGATATATGACAATTTTATACCATGGAAAAATATATGATTGTAAATATCAATTATATCACAAGCAAAAGACAAATAAATATTTCACTAAAGAATAGGCCTCAAGATTGGCTTCTTTTTTGCTTTTTGTTTTTGTATTTTTTTTTAGAAGGGGAAAGAGATGATCTGCCCTTTTCTTTATATGGATTTTATGGAACTATGAATATTTCATGTTTAATGATTATGAATTATGTTTTAGTGTTCTATTGATATTTGATAATTTGATATGTTTGTTAGTTGGTACTTGAATTTTTGTTTTTTGATTGCTAAATTGATTAAAAAAGTTAAAATGATATTATTTTTTTAGTAGATGATTATATATATATAAATTAATATATATTATTAACGTGTCCCCAACGTGTCCGTGTCCTACTTTTTTGAGAAATGCCGTGTCGGTGTGTCCGTGTCGTGTCGTATTTGTGTCCCGTGTCCGTGTCCGTGCTTCTTAGCCCCTAAGTTTTGGTGTGAGGCAGCCCACATAGTAGTCCACATCATTAACAGATTACCTAACTCTGTTTTAGGACAATCCTCCCCATTTGAGTGCCTATTTGGTCATCTTCCTTCCTACTCGCATTTACGGGTATTTGAGTGTTTATGTTTTGTCCACCTTCCATCTCTTAAGCATGACAAATTGTCATCTCAAGCGGCTCAATGCATGTTCCTTAGCTGTAGTGATGAAAACAAAAGTTTCTAGTGTTATGATCCCAAAGAGCGATGGCTACGAATCTCACGGAATGTTATTTTCTTGGAACATGTTCCGTTTCATTGCCCCAGCATTCCAAATATCCAATAGTCCTATCTCTATCTCCCTCAGTTTTCACCTCCTGATTCTCCTCTTAGCATTGCATAGGTTTATACTCGTCAACAGAGACAACTACCTCCTACTGCCACTACTCCCGATGCACCAACCTTGCCAGTTCCTGAAGGAAGTGATATTATTATTAAAGGTAATGCTTCTACATCTATCTTATGACGATCTAGTCGTACTTTCGTTCCCCCTGATAGATATAATTTTCCAGCGATGTTTACTTCTACAGACTTTATTCCCATCCTAAATTCTTATTCGAAGGCTTCTAATATACCATGTTGGCAAGATGCAATGGCAAATAAATTGCTCACTCTTGAAGCAAATAACACTTGGGAGCTGGTGCCCCAACCAGCAGATACTTCTATCATTGGAAGCAAATGTGTCTACTCCATTAAGGTTCATTCTAAAGGTAGTATTAACCAATCCAAAGCTCGACTAGTTACACAAGGATACAAATAGGAGTATGGCATTGACCATAAAGAAACCTTCGAACTTGTCGCCAAAATGAGTATAGTTTGGTGTTTATAGAGTGTGGCCACAGCTTGTAACTTGCCTTTTTGGAAAATGGATGTCAAGAACATATTCGTCCACGGGGATCTCAAGGAGCTTGTGCATATGCATCCTCCACCAGGCTATGCTTAGTCCATCCCAACATGCTTGTAAGTTGAATAAATCCTTATATGGGCTTAAGCAAGCTCCTCATGCCTGGTTCGAAAAATTCCGCTCTACTATCATCAATGCCCACTTTTCGCAAAATTCAAATGAAAACTCTCTCTTCATTCAAAGAACCTCTAGTGGCTGTACTATTCTCTTGATAGATGTTGATGATATGATAATCAGCAGCAACGATATGGTTGGCATTTCTGACCTTAAAACTCATCTCATGAGTACATTTAAGATGAAAGATTTTGGTCCCTTAACTTACTGACTAGGTTTGGAAGTTGTAAGGAACAAGGCTGGCATTCGGGTTACTCAATGCAAATATGTTGATGATTTAATTTAATCTGTCCGACTTGGTGATGCAAAAACATTTGGCACTCCTATCGAGCTCAATGTCAAGATTAGCAAAGAGGATGTCAAGCAAGCCTGGCCCATTTATTGTACCCATTTGTTACATTGTAATTAATCAAAGGTTGTTACTTAATTTGAGGCTTCAGTTTAGGATCTAAGATTTATAATTGATTGTAATTAGGGAATTAAACCCCTATATAAGAACAGTCGAACCTCAAAGGAGGCACGACATTCATCTCTCTTATGTTCTGTATTTCATCTCTCTCTAAATATCATGGTATCAGAAATCGATCATCTGTGATCTTCTCCTAAATCATCTTCCAAACATTGGAAGCCAGTATATGATCATCTGTGATCATTCTCTTCAGCCAGATCCTCTTGATCATCTCAGATCTGACGTGGCCCACCTGTGATTATCACCAACTCATCAGTGGAATCCTACCATCTTGGTCGCCTGAAGCTTCCAGGATTTATGAAGAATTTGTTTCTGATTTATTGATCATCAGAGTCATCTTCCAAGATCTGGAAGCCTTGATCGTCCCTGTTCATCTCAGATCTAAAGTGGCCCATCTACGATCATCATCGTTACTCAGCTGGACCAGCCCATCTTGGTCGTCTGGATTTCTACATTTTTTTGGAGATTTTCTCACCATTTATGGATCATCAGAGGTAGGCCATCTACCCTTTATTGTAGAAATTCTGTTTTGTTCATTTCTTTTCATCTCAGCCATCCAAAAGTTTGGATTTGGATTCGTTATGCCTGAGACCACTTCCAATAGTTGCGGAAATTGGTTGTGAACCCATCCTCATCCTCAGATCTGCCAGCAGATCATTTGGTGGGACCCATGTGCAGATCTACATAGTGACGACAGGGTCGTCTGTGTCAATCCGTGCACTGTGTTAGTGCGCTATTCGTTGTATGCCTTCTGGGGATTGTTTTGGACTATTTTTTTCTGTGCACTATTTTTTTTCCACTATTTATACTGTGGATTCTTGACCTCTTCACACGTCAGATTTTGTTCAATTGTGACTGTGGTCTCTTTTGCCTAAACTTGGACTATATTAGTGCTGCTACTCCATTTCCCCTATTTGGCAATCTCTTTTCCGGAATAATTTGTGCGGGCTTCTTCCTTTTCTTTAGTCATGGACAAACATGAGATTGCCCTGATTCGCTTTGATGGTACAAATTATACCTCATGGGCCTTCCAATTTCAAATTTATTTGGAAGGAAAAGAACTCTGGGGACACATTGATGGCTCAGAACCACAACCTGAGGATGATGATAAGAAAATTTCAGCTTGGAATACAAAGGATGCTAAAATCAAGACCTGGTTGCTGGGCTCTGTTGAGTCACATTTTATTCTCAACCTCAAACCCTGCAACAATGCCCGTGTAATGTGGGAGTTTGGATTACCAACAGGGCAATGCTGCTCCCCAGTTTCAATTAGAACTTGAAATCTCTCAATTCACTCAAGGCACCCAGTCTATTCAGGAGTATTATAATGGCTTCCGCAGACTGTGGTTCGAATATGATGAGATTAAGTTTGCCTCGGTATCTGCAGCTCTTCTCCAGGAATTACTTCCATTACAGCAATGTAGTCATAAGGATCAGTTTCTTATGAAACTTCGTCTAGAGTTTGAGACAGTTAGATCTAACTTAATGAGCACGGCTTCTCTTCCTAGTTTGGATGATTGTCTTCAGGAACTTCTACGGGAAGAACAATGTCGGGTCACTCAAACTACACTGGAACAACAGAGATCTGTTGAGGCTCCCCTTGCCAATGTTGCTACAACTAGACCACCTTCTAGGGACCTCAGTAAAGTTCAGTGCCATACCTGCAAGAAATATGGTCACTATGCAAATCAATGTAAGGCCAAAATCTGCCGATATTGTAAGGCCACTGGTCGTGTTATTGAAGAGTGCCGGAAGAAGAATTGCAATTCTATTTCCCGCAACTATGTGCAGCCAGCCCCTGGTACTTCCAACGTATCGTCAGCTCCTAGTGCTTACACTGTGACTACTCCACCATATGCTTCACCTGACTTCAGTGGTTCTCTGCAATATGATTCTTCCTCCTAACTTGGATCCTCACAATCTGCGTCACCAGCTCCTCTCACCCATGAGATGGTAAACCAAATGATCATCAATGCCTTAGCTTCCATGCACATCGCCAGTATTGCTTTCTCTCTTTCCAATACCTGGTACTTAGATTCTGGTGCAAGTAACCATATGACCACTTCAGCCCTAAAATTACAAAATGTTGTTCCTTACACTGGTCATCTTACTGTCCAAGCTGCCAATGGAGATCATCTTCCTATCACCTCTGTTGGTGATACCCCTAGCCCCTTACCATTAACCAATGTTTTAGTTTCTCCTCATCTTGCTACCAATTTGGTTTCTGTAGGTCAACTTGTTGAAAATAATTGCAATGTTTTTTTTTTCTCCTTCTGGTTGTGTTGTGCAGGACCGGGAGTTCGGGGAAGTGATCGCGAGGGGGCCTAAGCGTGGAAGACTTTTTTTCCTTACCAGTGTCTTCATTTATTCATAATAAAACTTTACCTCAGTTATTTTGTTTTTTCATTAAGAATAATTCTCGATTGTGGCATAATAGACTCGGTCATCCGACTGCTTCTACAATGTCTACTTTATTTCAATCTAGATTAATAAATAAACTTGTTGATTCTGCTTCTTTTGACTGTGATGCTTGTAAATTAGGAAAGAGTAAAACTTTACCCTTTCCAAATTCTAACACACAGAACACTACATGTTTTGACTTAATTCACAGTGATGTTTGGGGCATTGCTCCGACCCTTTCACATAGTCATTTCAAGTACTTTGTAACATTCATTGATGACTACAACAGATTTACTTGGATTTATTTATTACATTCAAAGTTTCTTAATGCATTTAAATTTTTTGTTCAATATGTTAAAAACCAATTCTCTAAATGCATTAAAACTTTGCGCTCAGACTCAGGGGGGGAGTATGTTTCCAAGGATTTTCAATCATTTTTAACCAATAATGGAATCATTTCTCAACGTACCTGTCTATATACTCCACAACAAAATGGAGTCGCGGAACGGAAAAACAGACATCTTCTTGCTGTCACTAGAACTCTTCTGATTGAAGCATCCGTTCCCCCTCGTTTTTGGACTGAAGCTCTCACCACGGCTATCTATCTCATAAACCGCCTTTCATCACATACCATTGCTCATTTAACGCCTCATTTTAAATTGTTTGGTCATCATCCTGTGTTTGATCACCTACGTACCTTTAGCTGTGTTTGTTTTGTTCATCTACCTCCCACCGAAAGAACGAAACTAACGGCACAATCTCGCAAGCGTGCTTTTTTGGGTTATGCCACTACTCAAAAAGGTTTTGTTTGTTATGATCCCATTGGTCGTCGTATCAGGGTTTCTAGAAATGTTATTTTCTTTGAAAATCAATATTTATGAATATAAGCGTGGTGTCATTACTCTTCCTCATGTTCCTACAGCATTTCAGTTTGCAGATATCTTCACAAGGGGACTTCCTCGTCCTCGACATCAATTTCTTGTTTCCAAATTGCTGCTTTATGACTCCCCAGCATCAATTTGAGGGGAGGTGTCAAGCAAACCCAGGCCCATTAGGCCCATTTATTTACCCATTTGTTACATTGTAATTAGTCAAAGGTTGTCACTTAATTTGTGGCTTCAGTTTAGGATCTAAGATTTGTAATTGATTGTAATTAGGGAATTAAACCCTTATATAAGAACAGTCGATCCTCAAAGGAGGCACGACATTCATCTCTCTTATGTTCTGTATTTCATCTCTCTCTAACTATCAGAGGATAGGCATCCTCTTGCTGATCCAACTCTATTTCGCATATTGGTTGGTAGCCTTCTCTATTTAACTATGATACGGCCTGATATCACTCGTGCTGTTTAGACTGTCAGTCAATTTATTAGCAATCCTCGCAAACCAAATCTCCAAGCTGCCGATTGAATACTTCGGTATGTTAAAGGTACTCGTGATTAAGGCTTGTTTTACCCTACAATATCTTCATTACAATTGCAAGCACATGTGGATGCTGATTGGGCTGATGTCCTAACACTCATTGCCCAACAACAAATGGTGCATGTTTCTAAGCCCCACTCTCATCTCTTGGAAAAGTAAGAAATAAAGCATTCCTTCAAAATCCATTGTTGAGGCAGAATATCGATCCATGCCATTTGCCAATAGTAAGGTTATATGGCTTCGCCATCTTCTTTGTGAGTTTGGTGTCTTCCTTAAACACCCCACTCCACTTTAAGCTGATAACACTAGTGCAATCCGAATTGCAAAAAATACAGTCTTCCATGAGCGTACTAAGCATATTGAGATTGACTACCACTTCATTCGTCAGCATGTTGTCTGCGACACCATCCATCTGCCCTACGTCTCTTCACATAATCAACTGGTAGATATTCTTACGAAAGGCCTGATACGAGAACATCATAATTATATACTTTCCAAATTGATGCTATGTTATTCCCTACATCAATTTGAGGGGGAGTGTTGAGACAAGCCTGATCCATCATGGAAGGCCCACGATCAAGGCCCGAAGGCCCATGATCCAGGCCCATAATACAGTCAGCATCTTAACCCACGTGTGGGATCTTTAAGGATTATGGTCAACAGTTTGTATAGCTATAAATCTGTAATGATATCTAGAAGTTCCTCATTAGCTTGTAATTACATACATTTAGGATACAATGATAGCATGTAATCAGGTCACGGTGCTTATATAATGGACTGTCGATACTGTTCTTGCATCAGACAAGTATTCCCCAAAAGCTTCTTCTTTTTATTGTCTTTCATAAAAAGGGTCTTTAAAACCCTTTACATACCTATGCTAGCTAACCATGGTGCTTAATGGCGGACACACACACAAACATAAAGCAGTAAGTTTTAGCATAATCAATAATTTAGAGAAAATTACATGTTTCACTTCTTTAAGACTGAACCTAAGGGTAAAGGAAGAGGATTTTATTAAGGTAACATAAGGGTTTAATCTAATCCCCTGGATTGACCCATTATAGGGAAAATCTGGTTAACCAAAACCTGGACCCCTTCTGCTGCTTTTGAAGATATATAATAACCCACAAAACTTTACCTGAGCATGCCAGTATCAAGGTTTATTGGGGAAGGAGGGGAGAGGGGTTGGATGAAGAGGCCTAGACGTTGATTAGGGTTGGGCAAACAACCAGCCACATCAAAATACTCCAACCCTTGATGTGATGGTGTCAACAGCTTTTTAACCATGCAATTTCAATGATATTCAATCCAACGACAATTGTAGGTCTCAAGTCGGGTAAGAATCAATTATGATGGGCGAGGGGTTGTAGTGACCACAAGTAGAGTTGGCCCAGCTGGATGCCACAAGCTGGTCCACATATAAATTGAGGTGGACCACTATATATCTTTCTAGAGATGTCCCAGAGGCTGTGGAGCCCAGCTGGGAGAATGAAAATTATAGGGTAAGGAGATACAAGTTTGTTTTGATGCTATGATGCCCAAATACGGCAGGGATACGGCTAGGATGCATGATAGACACGGCAGGGATACAGATTTTGCACATAAAAAGCGAAGTATCGGATACGATACGACACGATACACTGCCCATTTTGAATATCCATACATCATAGTTTTGATGGATTCTTAAAAGGTACCATGTCTTTTCTGTGGAGGACTTGCAGTGGTTTCTATTATATTTCTTTAGCACAAATCAAGACTAACAAGCAGATTTATAATCAACATATAATCAAGTAAAATGACTGTATGGTCAGAGTTATTCATTACAACAAAGCTAATTCATAGACGTAGGATGGATGGTATACTAATAAAGGTACCTGCTTGCAATCATTGGGTCATAGATTTGGCCTAGCTGAAGAGAAATGAAAGAAAACAATTACAGGGAGTACCTGCATGACCATTTGCAGAAGCTGCATACAAGTTCTTGCAGTTGAAAGCCATCCGCTATTAGCAGATATGTCTATCATCGCTTGGATGATACGTATACTTTGATCCAGAACTGACTTTAAATCTGTGACATAGTCACTTATTGGCATTTCTAACCGTGAAAAATGTGCCTGAAAATCGAATTAAAATAGATAAAGAAGTGACAATGTCAAAAAAGATGGGCCCTTGTGGTGGCTTATCAAAGGAACAAAAAGACTTGTAATAATAACACAGTCAAAGCAGTTTCTAACCTGGAAAAGTAAATTTGCCTTCACATGTGGGTCATCCAGACAATTTTTATCAACCGGATAAGGTACCTTTTCAGATAACGTTTCATTGATATTTTCCTGAGCAAACAAGGCACATAGTTGGAAGAAAAATAAAGATGGCACATGTTAAAATTATAGCAATTTTAATGTTTTGAAATATTAAAGAGACAGACGACAACCGTTTTCAGATAAATACTGATAAAGGACCTCTTGTACTTTTTGTCAAATAAAGTTGTTATTTTGCTAATATAATTATTATTTGATTAAAAGATTCTTATAATGCTTTGCCAATTAGAGATGCACTATTGATAACTGTATGTTCTACTATAGATGAGTGATGATTCAACACTCAATAATGTCGTCAATCAACAAAAAAACAAGTGGAACATGAGGGAAAAAATTAATGACATTTGAAATTCAATGTGTTAAGATGCAGATAGGGATTTTTTTTAATCTTTTTCTGTAATTTTTACAATTGTCCAGAGTGGCTTGACCAATGCGATAGCATGGATGACGCAACATGAAGCAAGAGCAAGGAAGTTGCAATTTTATTTCAATAAAATCAAGCAGAAATCTGATGTGGCCTTGCATTACACGGGCATGATCTTTTCCGTGGAGGATGAAGCAATAATTGCTCTAGGGAAGGACATTCTAGTATGTATCAACCCAAGCTTGTTAAGCTTGATTTTTCCCATTTCAATGGAGCGGAAGATCCAATGATCTGGGTAGGTCGCGCGCACCAATTCTTTGACTTCGATCAAACCCCGAAGGAAGAACACGTTCCATTGACTTCCTGCCATTTAGAAGGTGATGTCCAACTGTGGGATCCAATTTTAAAGAAAAAGGATGATGGCTTGGCTACTTTTAACTCCAAATAAGATTCTCAATCGTAGAATGGTTCAACGGAAGCATAGACGGTGGAAGTTCTCGTACAACGGCAAGGAAAAGATCCTGAAGATACCATGTGGGTTCCATTTTGGACTTCTGTGGAATGTTACCCAGATTTGAACCTTGAGGACAAGGTTGGTCCAAGGGGGAAGGAACAATGTGGGCTTGCATTACACAGGTATGATCATTCCTATGTGGTGGCCAAATGGCAGCAGGAGAGTTATGGGGACTGGGGAGTTACCCATGAGGTGTGGTAGTTGTTTTGCATGAGTCATGGGGAAAGTAACGAGTCATGGGGAGTTAGTTAGTTTGCCTATGAGTAGGAGTAAGTTTCATGTTTGTAGGAGGGTAAGCAGTGGCTGCAGTTGTGGTACCGATATATTATAGGTGGAACTATTAGTAATAGAGAGAAGGGTCAAATTATGGTAGTTATAAGTGCATGTATCTTGTATTTAAAGATGGCATAGATTGATGAAAGGGATATCCTATCTTCTAGCAACTTTTTGTTTAGTTATTGGATGGTCAAGGTTCCCCTCGACGTGAACCTACAAATTTACTTGTATTCTTTAAGAAAATAGGGTGAAAGAAGTGTGCACATAAAAATATATTTGCATCTTCATGTAGTTTTTTGTAGTGAGTTTCATTCTGCAAATAGTATAGCAGATGCCGTAGCTAAACAAGGGATTATATAGGCATGTTCATTGGATAGCTTTAGTCATGTAAGCTTCTTTGGGGTCAGGTATATTTCTCTTATAGCTGTAATAAGAAATGCTCCTGTATTGTGACCTTTTCCACACTTCTATCTCTTTTTATTAATGAGATTTTATCCACTAAAAATAAGTTTTTTTAGGACCTATTTTGAAAATATGAAAAATATACAGGGTGGCTGCCTTGTAAATACTGATAAGTTTAAAATTATAAATAGATTAGCCTGGTCGTATGACCCTAGGTGACTTCCATTTCTTTATTTCTTCCTCTAATTCCCTCTCCTTCAAAAACCCTACATTTCATCTTGTCATATTCTTCCTTCTCGTTATTTTTCACTGTAAATCTGGTTTTTCTTCAAATTTAAACCCCCACTTGGTGTTAAGAGCAATCTTAGGGTGGGAACATCAACCTAGAAATTCTAGAGAAGAGGCAAGAACACAGTTTGGAGGCTACTGATACCCCTAGAAGGTGATGTTAAGCATACAAGTGCTTACGTTAGCACCTTCAGCCCCAGAATGAGAGTTTTTTTCAAGGTATGCAATGGATTCTATGTAAGTTGTGATTCCAATTTTTTTGTGGTTCATATGGGTAACTGTGTAAGTTCTATTGAATTTCTTCCATTTGTTTTCTTTTTTTTTTTATTGGTATGAAAGCATAAGAAATATGGACCAAGTTGTTTTTGGTGGACAAGAAGTCAACCCAAATATTGATTTTATGTCAATTGGGGGGTGTAGTCAATAGTCATCCCAATTAGTGCTTGTGAAATTTTCATTGTGGATCTGGAGTTGTTTTTCATCACAAGGTTGATTAAGCATATAGAATAACAATACCAATGGAGCTTAGATCGGGGGGATATACCTCCTTGCAGTTACCACAAGTTTCTGGAATGGTTAATCCAAGTATTTAGATTACAATAAATTTACCAAAAGGGAAAAGCTATAACAAGCGGTCCTATTCAGTGAGTGGAAATTAGAGGGACTAAACAGCTTGGATGTAGATAGGCGAATCATAGAACCGTCAATTGATGATCCAAGATACAATGAAGGAGGGAGTAATTTTCAAAATTGATTTGGAAAAGGCATGCGATCATGTGGATTGGGATTTTGCAGATTACAAATTGGGAAGATTGGGGTTTGGCAATAGGTGGAGAGGATGAAGCAAAGAATGTATTTCAACCACTTCATTCTCAGTTCTTGTCAACGGCTTCCCATCTCATTATTCAAAGCATAAAGAGGGTTGAGACAGAGAAACCCTCTTTCACCATTCTTGTTTACTATCGTAGTGGACCCTTTGGGAGCTCTTCTCAGAAGGGCAAAAGACATTGGCATGATCAGCGGTTTTGAGGCTGGTAGAGGAGGCAAAGTAGTTTTCCATCTTTAGTTTGCAGATGATACATTACTTTTCACTTCTACAAGATGGGAGGAGATCATTACATTGAAAAAAAGTCCTAAGATGTTTTCAATTGGTATCTAGCTTAAAGATTAATCTGTAGAAGAGCTATTTGATGGGGGTTGGATGCCCAGAGGAGATCACTCTAACTTCGGCTGATAGGCTTCATTGCAGAGTTGGCCGTCTACCTTGCCGGTATCTTGGTTTGTTGTAATGTGAGATCTAGTGGTAGAAAAGATTTGAGAAAAAATTCACCACCTAGAAGAGGCAATATCTTTCGTTTGGTGGAAGAATTACACTGTCATCCTTATCTAGCTTACCAGTTTACTGCATGTCAGTGTACAGGAGACTTGCTGTGGTGAGAAAAAAACTGGATTGTGCATCTTTGGTTTGGTGATTGAATGGGGTAGGCCCATTTCTTATTTTGTTCCCTACAATGTATAGAATTGCTTCTAATAAAGAGTCTTCTGTCAAAGATTATTTAAAATTCTTTAGTTAAAGATTATTTAAAGTGGAATAGGGATGGGCAAACTGTGGAGGGGATTTCTCTTCGAATACTTTTACAAAGAGCTAAACTCGTGCAACACTTTGCCTTCTCCTCGTGCTTTGGCTTGGAGGAGTCTTGCTCCTCCTAGAGTCGAGGCTTTTTGTGGGTTGGATGTGACAGGAGAGATATTGACAGTGGATAACTTGAGGAGGGGACTGGCATCCGACTCCATTGTAGAGATTTATTGTTTGTGGGCGGGAGAGAGAGACAGTAGATCACTTATTTTTCCATTGTGACGTAGCATCAAGCTTTTAAGGGCATTTTCTCAAAGCTTCTAGCATCACATGGTGTCTTCCAGGTTCAGTTGCTTAGTTGTTTGAGGCGTGGAGGGGAAGTCCTATGGTCAGATGTGGTTTGATTCTATGGAATTTTATTTCGTTCTCTATTCTGTGGTCAATATGGAAAGGAAGAAATGGTAGAATCTTCAACGATAAGGAAGCTTCTTGGGATAGTCTCTTGTCTTCAGTGGTGTTAAGGATTGCTAGATGGGTATGTGTTAGAAAGAAGCTTTGTGATCTCAACATTGACAAGATCATGTACAATTGGGAGTTTGCTTGATGATGGATAGATTAAGGAAGAAGAGAGAAGTGCAATGGAGCCCTCCTCCGATGGGTTTTCTAAAGTTTAATGTAGATGGGGCAACTCGCAGTAAACCGGGGCCAGCTAGAATAGGAATTCTCAGAAATCTGAATAGGTAGGTATTGTACAGTTTTTCAAAGCATGTTGGTATCAAAGATTCTAATAAAGCAGAGATTTTGGCTATCTTGGAAGCTCTTCGCATTTTTCATTATATTTCCCAATTCAACCTCATAGTGGAAAGCGACTCCTTAAATGTCATATCGTGGGAAAGATATTTCAAAGGGCCTTGGAAGATGCAATTCTACTTAAATGAGATTTAAGGTTTCATCTTTGGGATGTTGTATATCTTTTCAGCATGTTAGCAGGTCTACTAACAGGCTGGCAGATTGTTTAGACAAACACGGAGTAAAGCGAACATGTAATTTAAGTGCCATTATAGTGTAGTCATTGTCGTATTGGGTTGGGGTGCTTGGTATATATCTCTTATACAGGCTCCCAAACGTTTTGCTTTGGGTTTTGTCCTCTGTTGCTGTTATTCTAATCTTTTTAATCAATATATCTCTGTTACCTCTTTCAAAAAATTTGGAAGCCATAGAATGTTTGTCATGAATTGTGTTCTTAACTCCATGGATGATGGAATCATGCTAGTTTTCATTATTGCTGAACCGCTAAAGAGTTTTGGGACTCAATTTCTATAGCTTATGCAGCCAAGAAAAATAATGCTTAGATTTATCAATTAATTGATTTAGTACAATTTCAAAAAACACTACATAGCAGGCACTACATATAGTAGCAGCGCTACATAGTGGTGTGACTTGAAAAGGTTGCAAAAAAAAAATTTTGAAAAAATATCCAAAAAATTTAGAATATTGGAAACTGTTAAATTTTGATGCTCTTTAGCTAAAATTACTAAGATTGGAGGATGTAGCGGCCCATTCAGTGCATAAAAGTTCTATGTCACTGAATGATTATAAAATAAGAGTGTTAGTCTAATTTTTCCCATGCATTTATTTATGCATTTTTAAATTTATAATTCAAATAATTAATTTAGCACAACTGTACATAATAATGGATTTATAAAAAATAAAAAGCACTACTTAAAAAAGTTTGAAGTTCAAACCAAATAACAAATTAAGTTTCATCAAAACAAACAATGAATTTTTATTTAAAGTATAGAAATGAATACCTATGCTAAAGGGAGTGTTTGCTAGGATATTACCTAAAGAAGAGCCCTTGAGAGGAACCATCTGCATCGTCTCTAGTTCAATAATATCTTATGTGTTTTGTTATTGTTAACCATAGAAGGGTAGAAGAGTTGCGTAAAAATATTGTTTGAAGAGAAAAATGAAAGAAAGCCTTACTATGTATTTTTAAAAATTTTGAAAAGGAGCTATCAGTCACACTTTGTAGTGGGCCCGTAGCAGCCGCTACAAATAAGAGCGGCGCTAAATTCAGTTTAGTGAACGATTTTGGCCGCTATGCCCGATATAGTGGCCGCTATTTTGATCAATGTTGATTAGAAACCAATGTATATTTGAGTTAAGGATGGGCATGAATCAATAAATGAGGCAATGCATGTGCATATCCTAAGTCAAGATCCACTTAGATACATGGGGATAGTGTTTGCCCTCGTACAAAGCAAGGAAAGCAAAAGGCAATCATTGCAGGGTTTTGAAACTTCTCTACTAATAATAGACCATTATTTTTAGACCAATGAAATAACAGTCCTTAACAGCCATTATTTTGAATATAATGGTCATAACGGTCATGACGCATTATAACGGTCAAAATATAGGCCAACACTAATTTATTTTTTTCTTCCCCCTTCTTTCATTCCTCAAATCATTTGTGGAGCTTCTTGAGATTGAGTTAAATCTTCCAAAGCCTTTTTTTTCACCAAAACTCAAGTGATTTGCAAGATTTTGGTGGATTCTCATATGAAGGCTTCTTCTCTCTTCAACCACAATACCCTTGTGTCTAGCTCTGTTGTTTTGATTAATTCATTCATTTTGAAGTAATAGTAAATGTTACTTGAAAGTTAAAATTCACTCTCAACTTACTTGGTGATTGAGTAATTAAGTATTAAACTACTAATATTCTTTTCTTTTTTATTTCTTTTTTTTAATTTTTAAGTGTTTAATACTAATGGTTTGTGTGAGATCCCAAATTTTTCTTGTGTGATTAATTAGTTAATTATGCTATTTATTAGTTATAAATTAGATTGTGAAATTAAAATTATCACTTGGTGGGATTTTAACCATAGTTGAACCTATACGTAATCTGAGAGAACGCCAGGGGCTACATATAAATATAGGAATTTCAATTTCTTTGCATTGTTGGTTTAGGGACACTATTTTAAGCTTCTTTAGTTCTTGGACTTCATTGATTCATTGTGTCATTTGATCAGAAATGGTGAATTTCTGTGATGGGACTTTTTCGAGATTTTAAAAAACTTTCCGTCAAAGTTACAGTAACTTTGAATTTCCTTTCTCTTGTTTCTTCTTCCCTCTTGTTTCTTCTTCTTTCGTTCTCTTTTCTGAGCTTATCCACAAAAAGAGAGAGAGAGAGAGAGAACTTGGGAATGAGTGATGCTCCTCGATCATCATCATCTTCTTCTTCTTCTTGTCTTCTCTTACTTTCCTATGTTATGTTGGTGGTGTTGTACGCATTTCTTCACTTTCTCGTTCTTCTCTTGGTCATGTTACATAGGCCCAAAGCCCATCTGAAAAGAGCCCATCTGAAAAGAGGAGCCTTCTTTACTTGGAATACTATTGCTGTAATTAGCTGTAATTAGTCTTCCTTCTTAACTTAGAATCCTAATTGATGTAGATTAGTGAGTTTTCCTTTCTTAGAGCCTAGATTAAAGGTAATTAGCTGTAATTAGTTTTCCTTCTTAACTTAGAATCCTAATTGATGTAAATTAGTGAGTTTTCCTTTCTTAGAGCCTAGATTAAAGGCATGTAAAGATATATATATTGATGTATAATCTCAATAGAAGGACAGACAAATTAATATATTCTCAAGAGAATTCAAAATCTCCTCTGTGATCGTGAGTTTGTTATGGTATCAGAGCCCTGATCTATAGTCCTCTTCTCTTCTAGTCTTCTTCTTCAACTCGTTTGTAGAATCTTGGTGATAACAGTCATTGGCATCCTGTCATTGATTGTTTGTGCATGTTAACATAGTTTTTCATCTACATCTTGAAATCTAATCGCTGTGGCCCACCACAGATCAGCCCAAGTTCATCACAGACATCATTTTTATCTTGATCGACAGTTGATTCAAAGCCTTGTGGACGTTTGTTTAACTCAGCAGAGAAATCAGAAGACAGATTTAGGTTCTGGGAACCATTCACGTCAGCAACTTGGAGCAAGTCATCAGGGGCCCACCTCTGATCAACACTGCAGTATCAGCAGACCCTCCCATCCTGGTCGACCACTCATCCTGGAATTCTTGGACATTTTTTCAGATTTTTTCGATCATCAGAGGTAGGCCATCTACCATCTCTTTTAGTATTTCAGTTTTGTCCAACAGATTTCATCTTAGCCGTTCAAAATTGTGGATTTTGATCCGTTTTGAGTGAGACCTCTTCCAGCAGTAGCGAAATTTGACTACCCTTCCATCCCGTCTTTGATCTGTCTCGAGATCACTTGGTGGGGTCCACGTGCTACCTTTTCCCCTGAAATCAAGGACGTTTTTTTCCTTCTTGTTCTCTTTGCTGCTGTTTTCTTCCATCTTTGCTGCTGTTTGCTGAAATCAAGGACGTACTACTTTCCTGTTGTTCTCTTTTGGCCAAAATCAATTTTAATCTAACATTGAGATGGACAAATCTGAGGTTACTTTGATCAAATTCATTGGACAAAATTACCCTGCATGGTCTTTTCAATTCCAAACCTACCTCGAAGCTAAGGAATTGGGGGGTTTTGTTTCTGGTGCTGACCCTAAACCCACTGAGGATGAAAAAAAGATCTCCTCTTAGCAGACAAAAGATGCCAAAATCAAATCCTGGATTCTGGGATCGGTTGAGCCTCTCATCTGATAATGAATCTCAAGCCTTACCCCACTTTTAAAGCCATGTGGGGGTATTTGAAGAAAGTATACCATCAAGATAACTCTGCGCGACAGTTCCATCTTGAATGTGCTATTGCTGAATATACCCAAGGGACTTTGTCAGTACAAGATTACTATTCAGGTTTCCGTACACTGTGGTCGGAATACGACAGTATTAAATATGCGGATGTGGCTGACAATGTGTTGGCGGTAATTCAAGACCTTCAGGCATCTAGTCAGCAAGATCAATTTTTGATGAAACTGCGGCATGAATTTGAAAGTGTCCGATCTGCTCTGATGAATCGGTCCCCCCTACCTTCATTGGATGTATGCTTGAATGAGCTCTTACGCGAAGAACAGCGCCTTACGACCTCGGCTCATATTGCTCAACAAAAGACTGAAACCTATTCAGTCGCGTTTTCGGCACATAAAACTTCTCAGCCTCGAAACTTGAGCAAAACCCAATGCTACAGTTGTCAGAAATTTGGGCACCTTGCATCTCAATGCAAACAAAAAGTCTGCAGTTACTGTAAAAAGTCGGGACATATCATCTCTGAATGTCATCGCCATCCTCCACGTCAGTCGACACAATATCAGACTCCACAGTCTCCAGCATCGCAGTATCCTACTCCACCGTCTCAAACTCCGCATGCTTATGTGGCTTCCTCGGTTATGCCTGTTCCTACATTTGCAACCCCACAGCCTGGGTCCTTCTCATCTCTCACTCCTGAATTGGTTCAACAAATGATTATCAATGCCCTCTCTGCTTTTGGTCTATCAGGTAAGTCTCCTTCATCTTCCAATTGGTTTTTTGATTCCGGGGCGTCTAATTATATGACGTATTCCCACACTCCTCTCTCCAATATGACAAGTTACACTGGCCCTCTTCAAATACAAACTGCTGATGGGGGACATGTTCCCATTACTGCCATTGGCGATATCCCTGATTCCATCCCATTGAGAAATGTTTATCTTTGTCCTAATTTAACTTCCAACCTATTGTCAGTCGGACAACTTGTTGAAAATAATTGTAACATATCTTTTTCTTCTTCTGGTTGTGTTGTGCAGGACCAGATGTCCGGGAAGGAGATCGCGAGGGGGCCTAAGTGTGGACGCTTGTTTCCGCTGGATCTTTCTCAAATTTCTAGGAATCAATTTGCCAATAATGTGTTTTGTTTTTCTCTTAGAGATAATTGCCGGTTGTGGCATAATAGACTCGGACATCCTAATTCCAAGGCTTTGTCCATTATGTTCAATTCTAGTTTATTAAATAAATCTCTTCGTTTATCTTCTTGTGTGCCTTTTGATTGTGCTACTTGTAAAATGGGAAAGAGAAAAACACTTCCGTTTCCTCAATCCACTTCTCACACTTCTCAGTGTTTTAATTCAGTTCATAGTGATGTATGGGGAATTGCTCCCACTCTTTCCCACGCTCACTATAAATATTTTGTAACCTTTATTGATGATTTCAGTCGGTTCACATGGGTCTACTTTCTGCATTCCAAATCTGATGTTTTTCATGTTTTTCAATTTTTTTTGGCTTATGTTGAAAATCAATTTTCCACCTGCATTAAAATCTTGCGAACTGATTCTGGCGGGGAATATATGTCCTCTGATTTTCAACAGTTTTTGCAAAACAAAAGCATTATTTCTCAAAGATCTTGTTCTTATACTCCCCAGCAGAATAGAGTCGCTGAACGGAAAAATAGACATCTTCTTGATGTCACTCGTTCCTTTCTTCTGGAATCCTCGGTTCCTACTCGTTTTGGGTTGAGGCACTGGCTACAGCAGCTCATCTTATCAATCGTATGCCATCAACCTCCATTGAGAATCAAAGCCCATATTACCGTTTGTACAAGACTGCTCCATCCTATGATGATCTTCATGTTTTTGGCTCCATTTGTTTTGTGCACTTGCCTCCTTCTGAGAGGACAAAACTCATGGCACAATCAGCTCAGTGTGTGTTTTTAGGTTATGCACCCTTCCAGAAAGGGTTCCTTTGCTATGATCCTCACATTTGTCGGTTCCGTATCTTTAGGAATGTCGTCTTCTTTGAACATCAGTATTTTTTTCAAAAACACATTGATCCTCCTGACTCCTCTTTTGTGTCATTACCTGGTTTTTCTGAAGACTCGTCAGTTGTTCGTTTTAATCCTAATTTTGTGTATCACAGACGGAACAGCACAGCGCATACTAGTGATCCCCCTCTTGATCTTCCTCCGGCATCCGGTTCTGGCCATACTTCACTGCGTCGCTCCACTCGGATTTCGGTCCCGCCAGACCGTTATAGCTTCTCCCATACTTCCTTAATGGCCACTTTGTCTTCTTCTTCCATTCCACAATCATATTCTCAGGCTATGCAGGTTCCGTGTTGGAACAAGGCTATGCAAGATGAATTGGATGCGTTAGCACAAAATCATACGTGGGATATTGTACCATCTCCTGTGGGTGTCAAACCTCTTGGCTGTAAGTGGGTTTTTTCTCTCAAATTAAAATCTAATGGATCTTTAGGTTGCTACAAGGCGCGTCTTGTTGCTCTTGGCAATCGGCAGGAATATGGCATTGATTATGATGAGACCTTTACTCCGGTTGCCAAGATGACCACCATCTGCACTATTCTTGCTGTTGCTGCATCTCAATCTTGGCCTCTATCAAATGGATGTCAAAAATGCGTTTCTCCATGGTGATCTCAAAGAAGATGTTTATATGCGATTGCCTCAGGGATGCTCCTCCGGCCCCGGTATGGTTGCTAAACTTCGTCGCTCCCTCTATGGTCTGAAACAAGCTCCTCGCGCATGGTTTGAGAAATTTCAAGCTGTTCTTCTCCACTTGGATTTTCATCCACGTCCGTATGATCCTTCTATGTTTTTATATCATGCTCCATCCGGGATCACTATACTCCCTGTCTATGTTGATGACATCGTCATTACCGGTCTTAATGCCGAAATGATTCAGAAGCTCCAAGCGTCTCTTCGTGAGTCATTTAAAATGAAGGATCTTGGCCCTCTCCACTATTTTCTCGGTCTTGAAGTTCATCAATCGCCTAAAGGTATCGTTCTCCATCAGCACAAATACACTATTGATCTCATCGCCTTGGCTGGTCTTACTGCTTCTGCTCCTGTTGATACGCCAGTAGAACTAAATGTCAAACTTAGTCGCGATGAAGGTGATCTTCTTTCCGATCCTACTGCCTATCACCAGTTGGTTGGCAGCTTGATCTACCTCACAATCACTCGACCCGATATCTCTTATGCGGTCAACTTGATGAGTCAGTTCATGACTGCTCCTCGTCACCTTCATCTAGCTGCTGTTCGCCGCATCATTTGGTACCTTATTCACACACCGAATCGTGGGTTGTTTTTTCCATCCAACAATCCTCTAACTCTCAAAGCTTATTCAGATGCTGATTGGGCTGGTTGTCCGGATACTCGCAGATCGACAACTGGATGGTGCATGTTTTTAGGTGATAGTCTCATTTCTTGGAAATGCAAGAAACATGACAAAGTTTCCAAATCCTCTACTGAGGCAGAGTACCGCGCCATGTCTGCTACATACTCCGAAATTCTTTGGCTCCGTGGTTTGCTTTCTGACATTGGTTTTCCAGCAGCAGGAGCTACCCCCCTCTATGCGGATTATACCAGTGCTATTTGGATTACTGCAAATCCGGTTTTTCATGAACGTACTAAACACATTGACGTTGATTGTTACTTCATCCGTGATGAGCTTAAACATGATGTCATCAGCCTGCCACATGTCTCCACTGAACTTCAACTTGCTGATATTCTCACCAAAGGCCTTCCACGACCGCGCCATCAGTTCTTGGTTTCCAAATTGATGCTTGTCGATTCTCCCGCATCAATTTGAGGGGGGGTGTTACATAGGCCCAAAGCCCATCTGAAAAGAGCCCATCTGAAAGCCCATCTGAAAAGAGGAGCCTTCTTTACTTGGAATACTATTGCTATAATTAGCTGTAATTAGTCTTCCTTCTTAACTTAGAATCCTAATTGATGTAGATTAGTGAGTTTTCCTTTCTTAGAGCCTAGATTAAAGGTAATTAGCTGTAATTAATCTTCCTTCTTAACTTAGAATCTTAATTGATGTAAATTAGTGAGTTTTCCTTTCTTAGAGCCTAGATTAAAGGCATGTAAAGATATATATATATATTGATGTATAATCTCAATAGAAGGACAGACAAATTAATACATTCTCAAGAGAATTCAAAATCTCTTCTCTGTGATCGTGAGTTTGTCAGGTCATACCACTGGTTTTGCTTCAAGGGGTTGATTTGTTGGTGTTAGGAGTGAGGGAAGTTGAGAAGCACTATTGAAGAACTGGAATTGAGGCAAGAAACCATCATTTTAGAATTTTCTCTCAATTTTTGATGAATTTCCATGAATTATTCTGTAACTTGAATTTTCACAACTTCAAGCATCATTAATGGTTTTCTATGATTCTAAATGGTGCAAACACGTTTATTTCATGGTTTTACAATGTTTAGGACCTGTTAGAAGTGAAAGGGATGGAAGAAATTCAAATTTGAATCAAAGCAGAGTTTCTACAACTTGTTGTAATGGAACCCCGGTCAACTGCGAAAGGTCTTGTAGTCGACTGCGGACACAACTTGACAAAACAAAGTTTCAACTTTTCTCAGACCTAGTTATCGGGATCGACCGTGGATCAACGGCAAGGTTAACCATGGACAATGAACAGTTTTGGCATTTTTCAAAACTAGAATTGTTTAACTTGGGAAGGTACCCCATAGTTTTCCAATGACCATGAAACTTTGGGAAAACATCATATTACCTATTTATGATTAGTATTGACCATCGATTTCATTTAATTTCAAATGAACATCAATGAAGAACATTGTGCAAAGTCAAAGGGTTATTTGGTATATCTTGTGTAACGTCAATTTGATAACCCTTGAAATACGGTCTTGTTTACTGATGATATTGATTTATTTTACACATGTTCACATCTGTTTTACAAGCTCAGAATATCTACATTGTAGATGAAAGCATGTGTTTTCCTGCGATATGCATATTCATGATCTTAGTATATGTTGTGGCACCACTTAGCTTCAGTTTGGTTCAGTTCCTAGCTGCAGTCTAGTCCAATTCAGTTCAGATCACTGAGTAACTCACTCCAGTTCAGTTTAGTCAGTAGGTTATGTTGGCCACATTTAGTTCAGTGATGGTACTTCAGTTTCAATTCAGCTTGATATATATATATATATATATATATATCATCATCATCAAAGCCTTATCCCAACTATGTTGGGGTCAGCTATATGAATTCTGTTTCTCCATTCCGTTCTACTTTGAGCCAAATACTTAGATAAGTTAAACTTCTTCAAATCTAATTTAATGACCTTTATCAATGTTTTCTTCTGCGTACCCCTACCTCTTGATGGGCCATCTACCTAATTAGCTAAACTTTTCCTCACCGATGCCATAACTGGTGTCTCTATATATTAGCCATGCTGGTGGGTTGCCCAAGTGCATCATCTATTTTCAACTCAGTACATCTATTTTCAGATCAGTACATTTGGCTTCAGTTCAGTGCATCAGTTCTCAGTTCAGTATTCAGTACATTATGTGGATGATGTTTCAGAGCATCTGTTCATATTCAGACATATTCAGATTTAATTCAAGCATATTCAGTTTTCTGTTCAAATTTTCAATTTTCCAGATCTTCAGATTTATTACTTGTTTTTAAAATATTCTGTAAAATATCATGAAAACTTATTTATTTTGTTATTGCTTCACTTGCTCTATATTGATTTCTCAATTGACGTTACAGGAGACCCGGACTTTGCCCCTATCCAGGAATCGTTGGCATACCCCGAGATTAGTTCAGAAATAAGTGACAATCTGATGATAATGTTTAGTGGTGAAAGTGAGAGCTCATTGTGGATAGTGTCGTGCGGAAGGTGGTGTAACATGAGAAGTAATGGTGGTGGTTAGATAAGCAGATAAATGTTGTAGATATGTAAATAAAAAACTGTTTTGTAAACTTAAAAGACTCCTGTAGCTGTAACTATTTCTAAGACTTCATATGCTCTCTAAACCATGATATGAATATATCCAGTGTGTTACTATAACTTTTGGCTTCCATAGGAAAAGTATGAAATGCATAAACAATAAACTTGCCCATCATATCCTCTGGGGTTGGTGTGGAAATAAAATTTTCAAATAAAGTCGAAATGACTTACAATCTCTACATAGTTGCATCTTGGACTCAGAATGTAATTGACTTCCTATTTTGGGACGTGATAGTTAGTTCGAGATTATGGTTGCAATGCACACCGTAAATTTTGTGATACTTCAATTTTTAACTAATTTTAATATATTATTTAATTCAAAACACACTTTATAAGTTTCAAATAAGACAGCAATACATGATGTTATGGCTTAGGGGGACCGATATTTTGCTTTAAAGTATTTATTAATGGAAAAAACTTTGTTTTCTAGAAGTTTATCATATTATGAATTTTTTGGATATTTTTTCAAATTTTTTAGGGATAAGATAAAAATTCGCACTGTGATGGACCGCAATGATTGCAAACCGAGATGTGATGCCACATCATAACGGGTTTATAGGGACGAGCAAGATGGCAACCTCAACCACAATTATAAATCATAGCTTTTAATCAAGCAAGATTAAATATGAACCTATAATCTCTTTAGAAAAGAAAAAATCAACAAACAAAAAGAAAGTGAAGAAGAAAATGACAGAGACAGAGATGGTTTTGGCAGACAGGACTACCTTTCCATGAAAGGGTCCCTTTTTATGCATAGAGATTTATATTTACATGGGTGAAAATCTTCCACAAAGAATAGAAGAGCTATTGATGACAAATTTGGTGAAGACAGTATAAAAGTTTTACCACTGAATGGTTCAAGAAGTATAAAAGCACCAAGAAGGCCTGGATTAAACACCGCACAGTTTATATGAAAGATAGGACCCTTGGAACACCTTAAATTAATGAATAGTCCAGAAAAATTGCTGTTTAGTGGAATTCTTCATAAAACTCACACGCCAGTATGTTGTGTAAGAGTCCTCTAAATATTTGTGGACATTGGTCAAAATGAGGGTCCACGTGGGCCCCACATCCAAAACAGTCCCTGTCTGGATGTTTCAGCAGTTGGGTTTTCTGTTTTAATTATCTAATTAAATTCATTTTTGGTGGTTCTCATGGATTTAGGACTCTTAAATCTTGGGTGTGTGGTTTGGGTGAAAAACTGTGACAGAGGTTAGAGTTTGTTGTTTCAATTAAAGATTTCAGTCTCTTTTCTAACATGTTGGATTTTGGGAGATCAATTTGGACTACGTTAGTTATCTTGTCACATTCCTCTCTCTTTCACTCTTATGATATACAGCTAGAAGAACCTTCTAAGGTTTTTACAAAGTGAGTGGTCTCACAAGTGATAAATCCACATGCATACATGACAAACACCACATGCAAGCGATGCATGCATGGGATGATGAATTGGATATTTGCCACAAATATACATTTCATCCTCCACTACTGTAGATTTTAACTACATACTGATTTCCTTTCATGTACTGATCTCTTCTATCATAACTTCTTCAAATCACATGCATCCATCAAAGCAAATGCATCTCAGCCACCTACATATGATAAATCCACATGCATACATGATAAACACCGCACGCGATGATGCATACATGGGATGATGAGTTGGATATTGCCCACAAGAGTACATTTTCATCCTCCACTACTGTAGCTTATAACTACATACTGATTCCATTCCTACACTGATCTCTTCTATTATAATTTCTACAAACCACATGCATCCATGAAAGCAAATGCATCTCAACCACCTACCTGTACCTTGGTCTTTGTCATTTCTTTTAACATCCAGCTTGATATATCAATTAGTGAAATTGTAATTTTATAATAACTGCCCTTCAATCTAGGTGGCACGCTGTGCTTAGCACTTGCTCTTCTCTAATTAACTATGCTGCAACAATCCCTTACAAAATTCCAAACAGGCAATCCGATTTCTTCTATAGATCTATCTAAGTATCAGAGCCCATCAAATTATGACATGAGCCAGTTTCCAATAAACCAAATCCTCCTCTCCTAGGTGGTTACAATAGGTGGAAAAAGAATTTAAAAAATCATTTTAGATAGTTAGGGCCAAGGATTATACTCAGACTTGAGGAGGTACTTGGTCTCACTCGAGCTGAGTAGACTTGATGAAGTTGCGTGGACTAAGTAGAGCCGGACCATGTAGCAACACAAACTATAGAATACTAAAACAATTGTGGACAAAAGGCACAAAAGGTTTGAGAGAGAAAGTGAGAGAGAGAGAGAGAGAGAGATTAATGTCATAAGAATATAGAACCTTAAGAGCCAGTTTGTTAATTATTTGCATGGAATACATAGGAATCAAATACATTGAAATTCATGGTCAAAAGACCTCCACAGAGTGATTATTAAAGAGTTGAGGGGTAAAGGATACAAGATAAAGTAGATGCAGCCTTCACTTTCCCTGTCACTTTCCTAGGATTTCAATTACTAGTGTGGTGGCTAGGTACTCATTTCCCACCTCCCCTTGATATAGTTTCCATTAGAGGGGAGATAACTTGACGGTCATCTTTGGAAATTCACATGTTTATTCAATTTTTACAAATCTTCAAAAAATACAATTCCTGTGAATTCAATTACATTAAACAAAAAGGCCCTAAGAGAAATTGTGTTTTTTAATTATTAAGAGTGAGTTCAACTAGTAACAGCATTTTTTTTTTCACTCAGTTGGATGGAAGTTATGTTCAATCAGTGCAGGATGTCTCCAAGAGCCTTCGCGTCTTTTCACAACATGAAAGAGGTGAAAGAATCTAGTTTGGGCCTTTTTTCCCCATAGGACTGACAGATTGTGACTCAACTTGGTAGGTGCTGAGTATGAAGCAACTTGGTTTAGTGGACTTGGACTTGGATGATTCCTAGAACCATGGTAAGGGTAGATATTGAAGATTTGAAGAAGCCTATGCATGAAGTACTATAATGTTGGGACTCATGAGAGTACATTAAACCAAAAGGGCTTGACCAATAACAACTAGGGGCATGTTTGGCAAATCTTATCTATTTGAAATAGATCTACAAGAAATAGATCTGTTTCAAATGGCCCTGTTTGAAATAGATGTTTTAAAATAAGTTTGTTTGGTAAAACACAAAGACGAATTGCAATAGATTTGTTTTAGCCAATGGTTGAAAGTTTTTCGTAAATAACTTGAGATCAGTAAGGAATCATGCATTGAGAATTGACCATATAGTTGTCTTTAGCCTTACAAAATTAACGGTTTGGATCTTACATTTGGGGCCCACATACTTTAAAAAAATAAATGTAATAGTAGGAGTTTTTTGCAAATATCTCAAAATATATGATGATCCAACGGCTGAAATTTGAACCAAAAGTAGTGTTTAACCTACTAAATATATCCAACGGTTTGGATCGTGATTTATGGAGCCGAATTTAAAAATAAAAATGAAAAAACATACTGCTCGTGGAGTAGTACAAAACCCAACCACTAGTACATGGGACATCAACAGACTACCCCATTTTGGCATTTTCTTGAGATATAAAAGGAATAAGAGGGTGATTTTTGACATCATAGCCGGTTTCGGCCTTCTAAATAAGATTAACGGTTCGGATTATGATTATGGGCCCCACAAAATTAAAAATTTACATCTAATGGTTCACAATTTTTGGCCTAGATCTCAAGGCCCAAACAAGATCAATGGCTAAAATTTGACTCACTAGCCGTTCTTGTCCTTCTCAACATCTCCAACAGATTGGATTATCATTTGGAGTGTCAGAATTTAAAAATAAAAAATAAAAAGAACGGTAACAGCAAACTCACACCCATATCAGTATTCCTGAGCATCTCTATTTGCTTCAGACTCTTCCCTCTATTTGGATTCTCGTCGATTTTGGGGCTGCCCAAAATAGACATAAAATCTCTTTATGAGGTTTGAAGTGGAGAGTCTTATGCTGCTTACCAAATGCTCTTTTTGCGGATTTAAACCTCTTTAAGAAAATGAGAGCCCAGATATAGACTTGCGAAACAGGCACTAGAATGGAGTAACAATAGTGACATCTTACATTGGCACTACAAAATATACCTGACGGATGAGCAAAAAGTAGATCTTACATAGCTGACACCAACAAGATAGGACTGCAGTTCAATGGAGATGATAATAACAATTTGAAATATGAAGCCTTTGAAGCCTTTGTGTCAACATGAATTCTCTATCATTCTGCTCTTTCCTGAATCTAAGTTGATTTTGTATCATTAAAGTTTACAGGAGAAAAAAGTTACCTCATTATGCCGCACAGGAAGCTCATCATACTCTGATGCACCAGAAAGAATGTGAAGAAAAACCTGCAATTTCAAGTAAAGAGAAATAACAAAAGGATAAAGTTGGTAGATCTAAAACAAGCATAATCAAGATCAACTATGGAACTACAAGCTTACTTCAAGTGAAGTATTTGAGCCTATGTTTGATCCAAACATTGATACTGTTGTGTAGCTAAGGTAATACTGGGAAGCTATTGAACCCAACATGAGAGGCTCCACAGTGTTCTCATTCATCTTGATACATCCACTATCTTCCAAATCTTCCAAGGTATTTTGCACCAAACTGAGGAAATAAGAGAATTTCCAAGATTTTATTATGCCCCACTTAGGAGAAAGCATGCCTAGAGAAGGGAAAGAATGTGCATTAGAAAGCATGCCTTGATAGGTATGAATTTATCGTTTCTGATTCAGCATCCTCCAAGCCATAGTAAGAAGGATTGAAAACCTGTAACACAGAAAAGGTCAGTGATATTTTTCTAAGAAAACTGTATACAGGTTATTGGTTGAATCGACAGACAAAAGGCAGGGCACCCTATAACATCATGGACAGATGATACCACCAATTTATACCATAGATATCAAAAAAGTATTGGATACAATTTCCAAGTATTTCTAACTTTAAAAAAGGAGCTAATTGAAGCCAATTGTGAATAGCACATTTATTTGCAACCAAGATGTCTTGTTTCTTTTATAACAATATGCAAGGAGATGTCATCGGCATTGTTCAAAATAGCAGCCCCTACTTCATCGGCCTCAGCGGTTGAGACCACCAGTAAAACCTAGTAGAGCCAATCAATTTTAATTGTTTTTGGTAGAAATCAATTATAATTTAAAAGACTAGTTTTCCTGTTTCTTCTCCTCAATAGCTGTTTGCTAAAGTTGTCTCTACCCTTACATGGTTCCAAATTGCTAAATAATAATAATAATAAAAGATTGACTGTTACAAGATTTAAATTCTTTTGATCACTTAAAAAATTTACAATGCAACGCTGCTATGTATTGCCTGCTACATAACATTTTGGCCACTGGCCGCTACGCCCGTCACAATTGCTATTTTGATACTTCATCAAAGGTGCAAAACTAGTCCATGCTTTTACTGTTACTAATATGAAGTAACTATTTATTTATTTTTGATCGGCAACACGACTTCATATTACAAATGGACAAATTACAAACCAATCAACAAAGGAAACCCTAACAGGTATAAAAGCCTCATACCTACACCCAAAGTAACCTATCACAAAGCGTCATCATTATCATCATCATCAAAGCCTTATCCCAACCATGTCGGGGTCCGCTACATGAATTCTGTTTCTCCATTCTGTTCCATTTTGAGCCAAATCCTTCGATAAGTTAAACTTTTTCAAATCTGAATCAATGACCTCCATCAAAGTTTTCTTCGGCCTACCCCTACCTCTTGATGGGCCATCTACCTGTATAGCCAAACTTTTTCTCACCGGTTCCATTACCGGCCTATGCTCAACATACCCAAACCATCTTAAACGGGTTTTTCTAATCTTATCACCTGTTGGTACTACCCCTAAATGCTCTTGAAAGCGCTCATTTCTAATTTTATCTTTCCTAGTTTTACCACACATCCACCTAAGCATTTTCATTTCCGCTACATCCATCTTATGAATATGCGTCTTCTTAATTGGCCAATATTCTGTTCCATATGTCATAGCTGATCTAACCACTGTCCTGTAAAATTTGTCCTTCAATTTCGTTGGCATTCATCTGTTACAAAGCACTCAACCCATCACAAAGTGTGATAAATTAAATTCAATACCATATACACCCCTTGCTTGGCTAGGACATCAACCATAGTATTGGTCAACCAACCAAAATGCTTGAACACAACCAGACCTTGGGACCCTCATTTGAAGAGATTAGAGGAATCATTCTTGACAACTGCTACCTTTGCATTTGCATTCACCAACTTTAATATTGATGATCTCACTTTTGAAAAAAAAAATTTATCTACAATCCCAAGACTGCTTCAAAACACAACAAAAGGGCTTTAATATTCTTGAGCTACTCCTTTAACACCCCAAAGATAAATATATCATTAATAAACTCTAAAGTGACTAACCACAGGGCCACCCATTGATTATATTAGCTTCAGCAAAAACCACTAACATCTGGCTCAAAGCTTTCCCGACCAAGACAAAAAGAAATGTAGATAGACAGCGAAAACCTTGTCACAAACCTCCTGTTGCCAGGGAGAAATTTTTGCTTCTTTTTATTTTTATTTTTCTTTTCTTTGGTGTCGTGGTGGGGGTGGGGTGGGGGGCATTGATCGAGATTGAGAACATATCATAGGACAAACATTCTTTAACCAAAGTTATCCATTTTTTTTTCCATGGAACTCCATTCTTGTGACAATCTATTATAGGAAATCCCAGTCAATGCTATAATTGCTTTCTAAATACAATTTGCATATAATACTAAGTCGCCTTTCTCTCTAATTGGAGTGGAGGATACACACATTAGCAATGATGACACCATTTAGAACTTGTTGCCCATGGCCAAAGGCACCTTGAGAGAAAAATAAAGTCGGAACACGCCTTATGAATCCTATCTATCCGGGCCATACCTAGATAGCTGCCCATTGATTCATCGACTTCCCCATGATCGACCCTTCACCATATCAATGACTCTGCTCAGTTCAGCTCTCGTCCCAAATCGAATTAAAGAAAGCCCTCTTTCGTTCCCACTAGTCCAATCCATTGGAATGAACAAATAGGAGATTCCACTGGTCCTAGTCCCTACCAAACAGTCTCAACAGTTTAGCGTTGGATATATCCCAGGCATATTGGAGACGAACATAGTAACTCCTTTACCTCTTACCCTTTGGAAATTCGAGGAGGGTGTTATTCTGCTGTTCAACCAACATTGCCTCACATGTGTTCTATCAGCGTTTCACCATTGTTATTGTTGTTACACTTTACAAGTTCTCAAAAGAGAGAGAGAGAGAGAGAGAGAGAGAGAGAGAGAATGTCCTTTGAGACCCACGATGTTTCAAACAAAATCAAATTACAAAACTTCAAGGTACCCAAAAAATATTATATATATCGGCAACCTCCACCTACAGGACTTTCAGTCCACATCTTAAATTCAGGGGGTCCCCTTTTCAAGATAGAGTAGATAAAAAATTGTATTAGGTTCATGCGCACGACTCCTGTATGTGGAAAAAAAAAAGGCTTATATATAGTGGTTAGGTTGTTACCCTATGGCATGGTTTTAGCTTCTAATCAAGTATTCTGTTAAAAACTGGAAAATGGTTAAACTAACATTATGCACCAAGTCAGAAAACATACCAAGCGACGGAACAAGTAGGTCCACGTAAGATAATGCACTGCATCCTCTTTATGGGAAATTGTTCCAGAAACAATTTCAGCATTAATATGGTCATGCAACTGCTCCCTTAAACTGCTTTCAACTGGGAATGGCTCATAAAGAAACTGCCAGTAAGCAAACATAAAATGTGCTCATGTAACTCCGACAAATTATTTTTAAAAAAAATAGAATGCTTAAATACTCAACATTCTAAGCTCATAAATTCAACCTTCTTGTAAAAGCTCTTTTTGGGTTCATGAACTAGAATGACTGCTTTCCCATGCTGGTCAAATTGTGGCCGACCTGCACGACCCATCATTTGCAAGATATCTGTAATGGGAAAATCAACATATCTTTTTGCTTTTCCATCATAGTACTCGGTTCCCTGCATCAGCAAAACAAGATTATATCAACCAAGAAAAGAGATCAACTACAAGTACACGTGAGAGAGTCTATGGTGCTTAATTCACCTTTATAATAACTAGATGAGCTGGAAGGTTTACACCCCATGCCAATGTACTGGTACATACCAAGACCTATCACAAGTACAAGTAAAGCTCAGTGAGGAAGCCAAACAAAACAGATATTATGCCTTTTGAATGTTATCATGGTAAACCAGGAAAACATGTAGAGAATCCTGATTCTCCATTGCATACAACTGGGGACATCTTTTTGAGAAAGGGTTCCATTGCACATTATCTTTAGAAACCAAACTTGATTGCTTACTCAGACAATTGCGATGGGTTTCCCAACCACCTATAAAGGCTAGATATATTTTTTCCTTTATATAGTTAATTTGACTCAAACCTGGATCCTTATTGTTGCAACAATTAGCACTTTCAACTGTGTTCCAGGATCTTGTCAACACAAAGGCAAAGATTTTATGCTAGGGTCTTGGAATCTACAAGATTTGTTTGTTATCTCCCACCCATTGAGAGACAAATGACATCAATAATGTTGATCACAGAACCATTGGCCTCATTTGAATGGAAGGATGCATCAAAATATTGTTCAAGTTCTAAAACATCAGAACTCGGAGCACCTTGATGTCTTTTCTTGAAAAAATTACACAGCAAATTTACCTGAATTTTGTTGTTTGCAAAGAGTTCCTCAACCAAAGATCTATCCTTATCATTCAATCCTGCATGATGCAATCCAATGCCAAACTGCAGAGTATGCCTCAGGTTTTGATCAGTGACCTGAGAAAGCATCATTTCCAACAAGTCTTCTGACATATTCAGAAATTGTCTTGGTTGTTCATCTGAAGCTGCATGCTGCAATTATATCCACAGTAAAGAAATAATTCATGGTACCCACCATTAAAAAAAAATTCATGGTACCAATAGTGCATTTTGTGCCATCATCGTTGCTGCCACTCACCTGGATGATGTCTAAAGCTGTAAGTCTTGTTTGACGACGGGATGAAACAAAAATAAGAACAGGTTTTGTAGGAGAATGGGTGCATATGGCAGCATATGCAGGTTTGTTCATGCTATTCATTCTTGGGCAGTAGAACTTCCCAGGGTATCCCTGTTGTCAAAAATTAACATGCTGTGCTGTCAGGATCGCATGGTCTAAACATAAAATACCATCAACTCTTCCACACGCTAAGCCCTAAATTTCTATGAACATGGGACGCATCTACATGGTAAGTAACAAAATGAATAACATAAGATGAAACCTAACCAACATTATGCATGACTTCATGTGAGTGCAAACTGTTCTTTCTAGGTAAGATGACACCAACTCTTTCATCTATGCCATGGACTCATCTATATGGTGTAAAGACAAGTAACACAACATTATATTGGGTAGAGGAGAGAACATCACATCAAGTAATCACAGCTACCGAGTATATAGAAGCACCGCATTCTTACCATTTGATGAATAATAGCTTGAAGATGGTCATAGATTTCGTTAGAGAGATATTAGAAAACACCCCAAGCAAGGGAAGTTTACACAAACTTCTCGTAGGAATGTCATTGTCGCTAAAGGGCACAGATGTCAATTTCGATTAGGAACCCATTTCGATTTGGACTATAAATAGAAATGCTGCTACCATTTTGGAATTTTGGCGAACTGTTCGGAGTTCCGATTCAGAAAAATATAAATTATACATATAAATTTATAAAATAGAAATATTATAATTTAAAAACAACATTTAAATTATGTGCATTTAATTTATTCTACCAAATCAATAATCCAATATTTTATTTCTGCATGGCCAAAATTTGGGATATTGTCGAATAAGTTTTCAAAAACTATTAAATTCTGGGGCCATTTTTTACAACTTCATTATAAAATTTATATTAGATCAATCTAACAGTGGGCCCATTTCCAATTAGAGTGAAATCTAGCTAGGCCCTAATATATGAGTGGGAGATTTGTTTTAAATGTTTAGAATATTTAATAGGTGGGACCCACAATGGAGCTTGCGAACTTCCCCCAAGTCCATGCCTTAGACTGAAATATTTATAAAAGGGCAAAAGAGAGCCAAAGGCCAAAAACCCCTTCGTCCTTTTATCCGAAGTAAACGAAAGAACAAAAGCAGAAATGAGAAGAGGGAAGAAGAAGAAGACGAAGAGCATGAGAAAGGGGGAAGGAGAGGGAAGAAGAGGAGAACAGGAAGACAAGGAAGAGGAATGTTAAGACCCGACCCATAATTATATGTAATTAGGGTTAATTAAGGGTATTAGTAGTAATTAATTTGGTTTATTAGGTTTTCTGGATGTTTTAGATGAGGACCAACTGAGTTTTGAGGTTAGAACTTGTTTTAAATAGCTTTGAGAAGTTTTGAGTGCGTTTTGGCCAAGTTGAATAATTGTAGGGGCCAATTTGTGATTTCAAAAATTCTAGGGGGGTGTTTGTAATTTCTGAAAATTCCTGTTCGGGCTCCATTTGATAAATAAAATCCTCCACTACAACTTTTGTGTTTTCGTCCAAGTCCATTTGGAACCTTTCAACCCATCGTTTCATTGAAATTCGGTCGACAAAGTAAAAATTGGTCAAATTCATTGAAATCAAATCAAATTTCCAACTTCCTCAAAACATGCTAAATTTGGGTTCATTGAAAAACTAATTTAATTTCATAAACTTTTGCCTCTTACGGCACCTCGTTTGGATCAACGGATTGTGAGATATGACCTGCCAAGTTCTACAAGCAGTGGGACCCACTTTCACATATATATAAAGAGCCCTTCTCTTCAATTCGTCCCCATTTTTGTTCTCTGCACTCCAGCAACAAACCAGTGCTCAGCTGAAGCTTTTTCTTCTTCTTCCAGCCACTTCCCCCCTCCCAATCACCCACCATCTCCACTCTTATTTAAAAACAAACTCCATCCTCCTCCTCTCATTCTCTTCTTCCTCCCTATACCTTTTTCTTGCAATTTGGTCCTTGGCAGCCCCATCATCAAGCCATTCCTCGTCTGTTGAAGGTCTTAGAGGTGAGCTTTCTTTTCCCAGCATCTAGTATGAGGAAGACCAGCCCCAAAGGCCCTCCATGCTCACATGCAAAGTTGAATACCAAGCCCTCTTAGTTTTCCAATTTTTCATGTATTTATGGTTGGTTTTTGGGCATCCTTGTGCTTAGGTGGGTCCAGCTGGATTAGAAGGCAATTAAAAGTGTTTGGCGACCCATCAAATCTGAGGCAAGTGATTAGTTTCAGAATTTTGATGTATCGCTTGGCTTGCCATTGATTCCATTTTCTATTCTAATGTTTTCTAGCATTTCCTTAGTGTTTTGTTCTTGAATTTATTTTGTTAATGGAAGTAATTAGAGGCCACATTAAGGAGATTACGAGGCCTAAAATGTCTTAAAATGTGGTGCAAAAATCCCTTGGAGAGGGTCCTTAGAAGAGAGCAAGACAGTCCCAAAAATGGGACTGCTCTGGGCCATTGAACATGGACAAGCAGTCCATGTTTGGACAGGCACCAGGCCCATGTCCGAATAGGTGCAAAAGTGGGGCTTTTGAGCCTGGTTTCCCTCCGATTCCTTTCCAATCTTGGTCAACCAATTCAAGGGACTTGTGCATCAAATCAAGGCTATTGTTCACCCCTCTAAACACACAAATTAGAGGCAATTGAATCGAATTCTTTCCATTAGAATTCATACCCGTAGGATTATTATCGTTAAGGACCTTTGCCTGAACACACTTGGACTTGATCCCTGGACTTCGAATTGGCGTCATTGGGACTTCGTACAACCTTAGGGTTGTCCAGAGGTGTGTTCCGGACATTCATGAACCAAATGTATGTTCATTTAAGGCCTAAGGATGTCCCATCTCTTTCTAAATTATATAAGTCCAAGTTCTTATTTAAAAAGAGGTCACACTAAGTTCCTAGCCAAAACATGGGTCAAGCCACAAGGGCCCAACACGGTGTGGTACCCACCAAAAAAATCTTACTTTCATTATTTGTATATAACCTTACTGTCATGGGATCACAGAAATAATATAATTCAATAATATTTTCATGAGTTAATACTTGTCTATATAACTATAAGTCTATAATATATATATATAAGAAATTTTAATATTTCAATTTAAAATTCAAGAAAATCATGGAATAAATACATGCATTATTACTAGATATTCTAGCCTCTGAATAAGGGTCTGGGATGTCACAGTTATCTTACCTGAATATGAACCTCAAGGGGTACAGGTCTCACACTAGGCTTGAAATTGAATAGTCCTGAGTCTTCAACACCCAACCAGTCAGCCAAGTCACTGGGATAAATTAGAGATTATAAGAGACTAGTCTGATGGAAAATATCTTTAGACACAGATGTTTTCATGGATTCGAGTCTAGAATGGCATGCCGATAGATACTGAGATACAAACTGAGAGAAAACAATACAATTGAGGAAGGTAGTGCAACTCAAAGTAATTAATGAGTATCATGTTAAGCGCCCAGAAAATAGTGCAACTCAAAGCAATTAATGAGTATCATGTCTTGGGCCCATTCTTGTAAACTCCCTTCCTCTTCCAAACCCCTTTAGCATGTATCAGGAGACCATAGACCATATACCTTGTGTACCTCGTCTCCTTACAGGTGCTTCTGAAATTTTCTCAAGAATTACAACATTCTAGACCTTGACTTGCTGTAATTCTTACGATTCGCCACCTGTGATAGATAATTAAATTCTAACTAACCCTTGATAGATAAAATAAAATCCTAACAAACTTCCAAATATTAATATTAAAAATAAAAACATGTCTGGCTCATTTTTTTTTTTTTTTTGGATCGGTCATATTCTCGTGCTTAATGATACAATGTCCTGTTAAAGCCAGCACATAGAGAGACAACATTAGGAGAGAAGCCTTCTATCTGTCTGTGAAAGGCTATGGGAGGAGGCAGACTACATCTGATTTTACTACTACTCTCATAAAGTTCTTTTATTTATTCATGATTCAAAGAAGACGAGTAACAACCAGAAGGTGCTCCTTTGGAAGGTATTCATCGCCTCAGACATAAGGTAGGTACTTATTAATCCACGTATCACCGGGACTTGCATGGACCACCATGTTTGAGTACAGTTGTGATCTTTGTATTATATTAGGATTAGGGTAAGTATCCAATTAGGGCAGATTCATACCATAAAGGGATTCAAGGGTTGCACCATTCTATATTTAGCCGTCGATTCAATCTTTAATTGTGGCTTTTGGTATTTCTGGTAAAAATTCTCGACCCTCTGTTTGATTTCTATATCTGCAGCTTCAAATAACGATACATTCTACTAAGAATATTGTTAATGTTAAAAGTTATGATAGTCCATTGCAAATTCATATTGCTAATGAAGAAGTGAAGATCATCCATCCATAGATAAGATTGGTGCTATTCCCCATCCTTTGCCTTGGAACTGTCTTTTTATTCACCTTATTTTACTTCAAATCTTCTTTCAATTGGCTAGCTAGTTGAAAATAATTGTACTGTCCCATTTTCCTCTAGTTCTATTATGCAGGATCAACCATCAACAAAGGTGATCGGTAAGGGGCCTAAATACAGACAATTATTCCTCTTCATAGACCTTCAGGACTATGGTTTTGTTTTCTTTAGTTAGCAATTCTTTTTTGGATAATGAATTTCAGTTCTGGCAAAAACGTCATGGCAATCCAAACACTAAGAAATTAAGTTTTATGTTAAAAAATACTGCCCTTGAATGAATTTTTAAAAACATTATGATTGATTGTTTGAGCTGGGAACTAGGAAAAAGGCAAGACTCCACCTTTTCCCACACATAATGCAATCGTTACTGAATATTTTGATGTAATTCACACAGATGTACAGGGAATTGCACCAGCGATTGTGCATTTACATCATGTACTATGTCACATTTGTAGATGATTACTAAGGTTTAAAAAATCGTCCAATTCTATGTCTACTCAGCTGAGTCAACTAGGACTCAGCACATACCAAGTCCGGTCAATCCTGCTCGGTGTCAGAAAGTAAGGACTTGGCCGAATCCCATGTGACTTAGCTGAGTCCACACGGACTATATAAGTCAAGAAATAAGGTTTCTACCCATTTCTCTAGCTAGAAACTCATAGATCTAGGGTATAGGTGCTAAGAGTATTAATGAATCAAAACATCTTAATTACAAGATAAGAAATTCTTGAACTCGGTAACCATGATAAAATTGAAAGGACCAAGATACAATTTGGAACGGACCATTGTGGGCACCATTAAGCTACTACGGAATGCAATGGAGATGTCCCCACGCAAAAATCCTTGAACTCATTATCCGACTGATTTGAAATGAGCCCTGTTGGTGATCTCGATCACTTGATACCACCTTGATAAGTTTAGACCCTTGAGGATCAATTTAACTAGGTGCACAAGAGAATCTCTAAGGTACCCCTGACTTCTCTTGTGCCCTTGTGGTGTAGATCCATGTTGGCCTGAGATGTAGGGTGGTTTATATGGTTGCCATTCGAACTTACCTTTAGTCATTTTGTAGCGGATGATGAATTGAGACCTCACTGGGAATTAAGTTGAACATTTTGGGCTTCTAGATTGTTCTTAAGATTTATTTTGTGAACCCATGTTTAATATTATTATTGTATGTACAAATGGATAAGATTATCTTGTCACTCGGTTTATCCTGATCTCAATGTTGCTCCTATTAGGTAACCAGAATCTTGATTTGTACATTGGCTTGGAGGATCAGGAGAACTTAGGATTTGACATACGCTCTTGAGAGAACGGAATGCTAAAGAGGCCTAGCCTCGCAGTGCTTCGTGTCATTCATTTTATTTACTAGTGAAAAAATGTAGAAACCAGCAGTAGGATTGTTTTTAGTTTATTTCAGTAAGCCTAGTTTATCTATTTTATTTATCTTTGAGTTAGATTCTAATTAATGTAATTCAGACTATAAGTTTTTATGCCTCAAATTCTGCAGAAAACATTGAATTGATTTATTCTTGTGGAATAATATTAAATAGTCATGATTTGAAATTCACTGGCCGTGGATTTCAAGTCATGACAGCTTCTCTCCTCTCCTTCAGTTTTGTCTGGATGCTAAATGATTGAGAAGGCTCTTGAGGTGCATTGGGGTTAATTTACTCATTATTCATTGCTTATATAAATTATGGATTTTCTATTAATTCCCTGCAAAATCTATTGTTTGCAGGAATATTTCCGGTTTTGATTTAATTGGCCAGTAGACAGGCCAATCGTGCCAAATCAGAATAGCGCCAAATTCAAATTGCCTCTAATCCTATCATTGATGAAAGAACTAGGCACATTGAAGTTGATTGTCATGACATCAGAGAAGCATTTGATGAGAAAATCATTTCTCTTCCCCATGTCACCAATGACCTCCAGTTTGCAGACACTTCAAATCCCTTCCAATGGTCAAACATAAGTTTTTTATAAGCAAATTGATGTTCGTCAATTCATCATCGCCATTTTGAGGAGAGGAGAGATAGAGGAGGAGGGTATTAATCAACATGTAACAGTTTCCCATGTGGGCCACTGTATTTGAATTCAGTTGTGATTTTTGTATTATATTCAGATTAGGATACATACCCTTTTAGGGAAAATCCCTACAATTAAGGGATTCAAGAGTTGTACTCATTATGTAATGAGAATATGAAATGCTACAAAAAGAGGGGTCCATCACAAGGGATGGAAACACAAATTTGCTGAAATTTTTTTCCGTTCCTGATTTTCTCTGTGATTTGACGGATGTATGATGTATCCATGTTATCTAACTTTCTTTTAGGAAAAAAAAAAGGCAAAGTTGAAAGATGAATGCCATATTAACCAGAGGGAGGAAGAACAAAGAGAGAATGTTCTCAAGTGCATATATTTATATATAGGAATGTTCATATGCATCCTTCCCTCACCATAGGGTGAGGGATGCTTACATGGATTTCCCTATTTGTACTTGAACATTCCTCTTCTGTATTTAACCATGAATAGCTTTTCCTCTTTTACACATGAACATTTTCAATAATGTAAGTATCCCTTACCCTATGGTGAGGGAAGGAGGTGAGGGAAGGATGCACATGAATATAGGTTTTTTGGACATAAACTCTTGGATTTAGAAAATTAGAACATCATATTTAGGGTTGCAAATGGGTACCGATTCTCCGATTATCCGAATGTTCCGACCCGTTAATAACCGGGTTTGGGTCTTTATTTAGGTTCCAATAAGTAAATTGGTCCAAGTCTGGGTCCTAATTTTGGACCTGTGACATTAACGGTTTCGGGTTTGATTCCACGTTAATTCTGACCCATAGACTTAAAACCCAACATATTACCTAATAAAAAAGAACTCCTAAAGAATAGTTTTTCTCCATATGATTCTATGTATAGACCCAGGCCCAAACCCAAACCTGCCCCATACATGGAACCAGTTCCGATTTCGGGTCCAACTTCTCATTAACAGTTCCGGGTCCCGGTCCACATAGACCCAAACCGGAACCAACCCGTTTGCAACCCCATTCATATTAAACAATTCTTCTATGAAATGAAGCAATAAAGTATGGTGGGCGCACAAAATCAAGACAGAATATATATAGGTTGCAACTTCAGTGGGCATATAGAAAGAGCTGAATTTATTGTTAGAATTGAAGCACATAAGATACTGCAAAAAGATTCTTTCCATTAACTTAGCTCGATAATTAGCAAGGATGGAATGATTGATGAAAATGTCAAACATGGGATAAAAGCGGAATGCTTGAAGTAGAGACTTGCTTCTTAAGAGCCTTGTGACCATAGTTTTCAAAATCAGAATCGTATCACAAATTGTTCATACCCATGAATCGAATTGAATCGCGAATCGTAGGACTTTTTATTTTTCTAATAAAAATGAACAATAATTAAAAATTTTTGAAAAAAAAGTAAACATTCATAACCATCCATTTTTTCCATTATAATAGTATAAATACAATAACAAGTAAGTCTATCATACAATCATATCAAGAACATCATAACGTATATTAATATATATAATCAATGATGTGTAAATAGTCAAAGAGAAACAGTCATGTAAAGACCATCCTTACGGACCTTATGGATAATTTCGAAACGTTTCGGATAGGGAGGCCCATGTTGTGAGCCATCCAAGTAGATCACACACACGATCCCCCTAAATTGCACACATCTACCAATTTTGGGTCCCATTCAAATAGATTTTATGCATATTTATATAAGTGTGCAGTCATTATGCAATCGATCTAACAGTCCGGCCTATTCAGGACCCAAAATTAGTAGACTTGTGTAATTCAGGGGGGTCATGTGTGTGATCTATTTGGATGACTAGCAATGTAGGCCCCACTATGCAAAATAGTCTACAACGGTCCATAAGGATGGTCTTGTAGTTAAATAAGTTTAAGGTATCAATATATATTTTTATTATTTTTAAATCAAAATATAAAAATAAAAAATAAAATGCAAACCATCAATTTTACATGGTAGGGCATCTCTTTAAGTTAAGAAAGTGTTCATGAAGAAAATAAAACCAAAATAGATTTAAAAAAAAAAAGATATAGACAAGCTCCATACGCACAATTGAATGTTTTACTTGAATGCATGTTCTTCATTCATCTTTAAAACCTCATCAAAGGTACAAAAAAATTTTAGGAGGTTTCGTTAACACTACTGAATAAACTTTTAAAAATAAAAGCACTAAAAGAAAGAAACAATAAAAAATATAAAATATAAAATATTTTATATATTAACTTATTGGTTGCAGCTATTCTCGCTTGATCAAATCACTTGAATCGTAAGATTCAATAAACGAGTATTGAATCAAAGGATTCACACCTGAATCCTAAGATTTTCGCTGCATTACAAATTGTTTGCCTTATAGAATCAAGATACGAATCCGAATTCGGGATACAAATCATATGATTTTGATAACTATCCTTGTGACCAACAAATGCCAACAAGAATGAAGGGAAAATTTTACATGACAACAATTAGACCAATTATGACCAATAAAGGAGAATATTGGCCAATCAAAAAACAACTTAGGCACAAATGGATGCACGGGAGATGAGAATGTTGATGTGGATATGTGGTAAAACTAGGAAGGATAAAATAAGAAATGAACACTTTCGAGAGCATTTAAAGGTAACATCAATAAGGGATGAAATAAGAGAAACCCATCTGAAATGATATGGGCATGTCCAACGCAGGCTAACAATTGTCACGATAAAGAAAAGTTTGGCTATGTAGGTTGATGGCCCACCAATGAGAAGACGTATATCGAAGAGGATGTGTATGGAGCCAATAAAAATAGAACATAAGAAGTGCAATTTATATGAGGATTTGGCTCAGGATAGATTGGAACGGAGAAATAGAATCTAGGGAAAATTTCAAAACATGGCTTAACTTTTTGAAAGATTTCAAAACATGACAAAATTAAAACTGCATTTCAAAACAGGTCTCAACTTTTCCAAGTATATTTCAATTCAGGACATCAAGCGAAAATGCGCGTTTTCCGGCCAAATGCACCCTATTTTTTAAAATTCCAAAAATGCCCTCGGGCTCTTAAGGGCTTCACCAACCACGGCAATAGCCGCTGCAGCTGCGCCACATCTACTCGCAACAAGGCCTCCACCGTAACTGCAAGGCATAGCGCCGCCCCGATCTTCATGTTTCCATCCTGGTATTTAGTAACAACGCATCTAAGAGCCACCTCAGGAAAGAGAACAGCAGCCGCATGATCTATGCCACCACCGCCTCGACCCAGGTAGACCTCATAGCAATGTTCGGCTCTCGAAGCCATCATACCAAGACGGATCCGACCATCACAGGAACGTATGGCACTAGATAGCAGCCATGTGTGGCGGCATTGAGGCCAAAGAGCTATACGGACTAGCGGCATATAGGCGACTCATGGGAAGAATCAGTGGCGTAGATGCTGGAGAGGAACGAAGAGAACGAGTTTGGAGTTAGCGTTTGAACAGGCAATGGAGTGCGTGTCGCGGTCGGAGAGCTTGTTGAGCGATGAGATGACTCGTTACTTCAGATTCCATGCTAAGGTGGACTCAGAGACGACCTTTTTGGAATATCGTTTTGGAAGAGGCATTACTTCTTATTGCAATGCAATGCAAATGGAGGATGATCTACTTCTTCTTCGGCTTTTGTTGGAGGTGGGAGAGGTTAGTTGTCTAATGCAGAAATGCAATTACATTGCAGAGCGGGAGGCTGAGTCAACCCCTAAGCTGTAAGGGCATTTTTGGAATTTAAAAAAATAAGCTGGAAAGAGTGCCCAGCCAACCCAAATTTCACCAAATGCCCTCAATTAAAATGTATTTGGAAAACTTAAGGCCCATTTTGAAATGGAGTTTTAATTTTGTCTTATTTTGAAATGTAACAAAAGCTTAGGCCCTATTTTGAGATTTTCCCTAGAATTTATGCAACCAACCCCAACAAAGTCGGGACGATGGACTCCAGGGATTTGGAAATTAGAGCATCAAGTTCAAATATTCTACTATAAAATGAGCATTAGAGGATGGTGGGCCCTCTAGAACAGGTAACAGATCATCAAGAATTAGTAAATATTTCTATTCCACAAAAATTGTTGTTCACGTTTTCTTAACTGTATATGTCTTGCAACTTGAACTGCATTATCGAAATGGTCCCAAGACATGGAACATTTAGGAAAGGAAGGGAACAAATTTTTTTCATTATAGTCTTCATCATGTTTTATCATTCATTTGGATAAATAAAAATAAAATCTTAAATCAGCAACTACCACGTAAACTCATGTCATAAACACATTTACGTATATCTTCAATACTTAACTAAAGAATGGGATGAATATGCATACACATAAATAATGAATAAATTGAAAAGAGGGATATTCACTATCAATGGCAACAAAAATTCCAAATGCAACTTTGCAATGTTAATAGCTGAATAACTTTCTATAGAATTGAACATTAAACATACCGGGCATTAGCTAATGCTGTTGAAAGGCCAACAAATCGTATCGCACGCTCAGTTTGAGATGATATATATCTCATCCTTGAGACAATTACCTGGAAAAAGGCTTCCTATCTGTTAATGATATCTCCAAAAGAACTACCAAGAAAACTGACTTGACCCCAAGTTTGCAAGGTAGAATTTTTCATATTATCCGGAGGGAAAATGAGAGAGAACATTGTTAACAGTATGTTTATTGATGCATATGCCAAAAAGCATGCAGAAGATATTGTGATATGGACATGTGAATGGATGAACTGGACTAGCTACTAACATCAGTAAGTAATAGTGTCATATTCACGTGACTCACTACCTCATCTATAATACATATATATCTTCATATAATAATGCACATAAGCAATACATAAATACACATGGGTTTCCTTCAGCAGAGAGGTAGCTCTCATGGTACGCATGAGAGGTGAAAATCCAAGCCCCCCAATCATGCTGCGATGTGTAATGGAAAGGTCTCAGCAATCATATGATACAAGACAAAGAAAAAAATCATACCAATCAGATTATCACAAACAACCACTAACATAGAGGCCCTAAAGTTTAACGGTTTCTCAAGTTACTTTTCTTTTTATGAATTAAAATACAAGAGGGAGTATAATTTAGATAATTGGTAAATTGGGGTGAGTGCCTATTCATTGGAAATTGGTGATTATGAGGGCCTGTTTGGATATATAGTGTAGTGAAGTGTAGTGAGGTGAAACCTCAAATCAAGAGAAAATCAAATAAAAGGGGTTCAAATCATAATATGATAAGTTTTTATTTTTAGTGGCTCGAGAAGTAATCTTTTTTTACTTTTTGTGTTAACAGTACATATTATGAGGGGCTGTATGGATGATAGAAGATCTAAGATCTCAATGTGTGCGCATGAGAAAGCGAGAAAAAGAGAGATTCGAGTGAATATTGTCTACACAATACCACATGAACTCACCTATGGGGCTGAGGTAGAGCCATACCAAACATGGGGGATGTGAAAGATGGAAAGGTCTCAATGGAATCGAGAAAAATATCAACTACATTAGATCATTCTAAGCCCTAGATCTATGGCTCTCAAGTTCAATGGTTTCACAATGGTATATCTTTTTTCTAGACTTCAATCCAAATAGTTAGTTACGCTTAGAAAAGTGTCAAATTTAATGCCCCCATACTCATTACAAAATTCCCTAAAAACTCATACACACAGCTTAGTTCATTTCATCTCTATTTAATTATTTAAGTTTCATTTCATCTCCATTTAATTATTTAAGCTATGTATTATACTTAGTGCATAAGAAAATAATTGTTACACGGTTATTTCCGATCCCTTCTAGCTTTATTGCTTCTTATTTAAGCTTTTTATAATGTTTTTATACATTCTCGCCAATGCAAAAGGGGTGTAGTACTTCTATTAATAAGGATACACTTTTTCTGTCTAGAGTGACTTGGGATGCCATTGGATTTATAAGGATAGTTTGCATCTGTATGAAGCTTCAAGGATACGGAGCTATTCAAATATCCATTTAATTAGCTAATTACAACTCCCAATTTTTAAAGCTAAACTAATAGTTCTTTTTAAGCACATTTATTTTAGTGACTAGAATCCAACAATGCTTAGTAGTCAAATCAATGTTAAGTTGAAAAATAATTTCACTTTATAAAAAGCAAGTGAATGTAGATGTTTTAAAGCTTCTCAATGATAAGACTCTGCATAAACAATTTGGTACATGAAAATTATTGTGAAAGGTGTGAGATAGAATAGACTCTTTAAACCTTTTCTTTCTTTAACAAAATAAATAAAATTATACATCTAGAACCCAAATCACAAAAGCACATATAACTTTATTCGATAAAACAAAGTTTTACAAACAGCTCCAAATGTTCTCTTAGTGGTCCCCTTGCAATAGAAGCTAGAAAAAATAATGCTCGGTTAACACTCAATACTTGGTAAAAGTTTTTAAAAAATTAAATAAAGGTTTTCTTATTTTAAAGCCATGTGCCCTGCCCTAGCTCAGCACTGACCCTCAAGAGTAGGGCAAGGGCCTAGGTAGTGCAAGCCCATTGAGGGCTTTAGCTCAACCAAGCCTAAACCGACATATATTGAGGGTCAAGTAAGGACAATCACAGGCCCAATTCGGCTTGGCCCTTTGACAACCCTACCCCGAGCTACCCCCCACGGAGCATGGTTCAAAAAATCGGTCGACTTGGTATCGCCTAATAGGGACTCGACCAACTTATATAAGCCATGAAACCCTATTTCACCCATTTCACAGCTTTCAAAAAAGGGGGAGCGCCCACAATTTTGATCCACGGTTTAGAGAAGTTAATCGGATGTGGGTTTTGCTTGAAGATGAAATTTCCACTCAAGATTTCTTCAAAAAATGTAATTTTTTTAAATTTTTGGCTCCAACTTGTTTTTTAAAAAAATTAGGAAAATTGAATTTTTTTTCTATATTTGATTTTGTTTTTTTGTATTAACTTAATGTTTTGGATATGTACTATATAGATCTATGGTTCTAATCCTAGATCTATGCATGTACCCCCTAAAGTTATAATTTCTACAATGTTTTTATTTAAAATTATTATAAAAATTATGTTTATTGGTTTCTACCATGCTTAGATGGATGTGAAAAAGATGATAGGATGCGTGTTTTGCTTGCAAAGTACTTATTACTTAAATCACAATAGCACCACAAAAGAAAGAGAAAGAAGTTGATTTCAGATGTGAACATGGAGAGATGGTTGGTGGGGACCGTCATAAGGTAAAATGTAAATGGTGTGGGGAAATCATTAGTGGTGGAATCCACAAATTTAAATAGCCTCTTGCACATATATTAGGTAGAGCTAGCCAAATGCAACACAACCTGCAAAACCGACCCAATCAGCATGACAAGCAGATCAATCAGAGGTCAGAAAATTCTGACCAGCAATTAAACAGGTCGATTTAGGGTTAACCTCCTTAGCCAACATAACCCGAATTAATTTTTATCTTTACCGAAACCTATTTAAGAGCATAGGTAGTCAAGTGTTCCTCATGGTTATCTCCACTTCCATCCTTTCACATTCCTTGGTTTCTTCCTTTATCTCCACTTTCTTCCTTGTTTCCAACTCACATCCAACACATCTTAATATCAAGATATTGGTGCTTAAAAAAAGTGAAAATCTTTTTATTTAATGATTGGGGATTTTATTAGTTGTAAGAAACAATAATTAATTTAAAAATGACGCATGTTGCAATTTGTTAATATGACAGTGATTTTATATTTCATACTTGTTATAGTAGGAATACATAACAATCATGCTTATCAAGAGCACGACAATTTAGAATTATTCATCTTATATGGATAGTTTTTTTCTAATGAATTGTGAATAGTGATGTATCTGTCCTTGTTACATGAGCCATGCTTGTATTATGGTTAAATTTTTAATTTAACAAATGCAATTGATGTGATTTATGCGGCCCAACCCCTATGCGAGGTCGGGTCGGATTGACCCGTGGTGGGTGCGGATTAGGGGTTTCTAACCCATTTAATAAACATGTTGGATGTTGGTTAAGGTGTTTTGATTATGCATGATATTAGTTATCATTCATTTTGGTATTCAGTTTATGACATCATGCAAAATACTTTTTAAACCCATTATGCTACTATAGCAAGAGTATCTCTTACCAGAAGGAGGTTTTTTTAGGCTTAAAAAAGACATTGGAGACAATGGTTAGGGACAAGCAAAAGCAAATTAACATTCTTAATCAAGTCGAGTGTCCTGTACTCAATTACTCATATCACAAATTCTTTTACTTAAGATACTAGTAATCTAGTACTTACTAACTTCTCTATTTTAACTTGATATTTTTATAGTTGAGGAACTATAAAGGCACTCTGAGAAGTTTTGGAGCTGGCCTTTGTATAATGGTTTGTAAGAGGATGGATCTAGGTCTATAATATTTCTATTTTCTATTATCATTTATAGTATTCTTTCGTGGAATACAATATTCTTATGGCTTATTTTAAATTTTAATTACAGCTGAATGGTAGAATAACTTTGGCGATGATGCTCTAGACCTTAGAGATTTCACAAGAATTTTGAGCCAAACAGCATCATCGTCCGGATGTGAATGGAATTGGAGTACATTCAACCTGATCTCCACTAAAAGCAGGAATTGCCTTGCCATGCTAAAGTTGGATAAGTTGGTATTTGTCCATTATAACATGGGGTTTAGGGCAAGAAACCTCCAAAAAAGAAATAATGGAGACCATGATCCAATTAAATTGGATTATATATTCGAAGAAGATGACCCTTTAGATAAATGGTTGGCTGAAAAAAAGGATGCAATGCTGCCAAATACATATTTCATAGATGAAACCATGGGTGATCCTGATGAATCTAAGTCCCACCAACAACAAGAACATGATTCCCCACCCCCACCTCCCATTTGCAAATCTACCACTACACAAGAAAAGGGCAAAAGTGTGGCAGAGGGGTCCTCACAAGGCTCACAACGTTAACAAAGTGAGCAAATATGTGCACCAGAGATGACATGTTCTAGTTTGGAATGTGTTAGATGGGCTAAAGATAAGTCAGGTTCACATTCATGTGGTTCTTCAACCCTCTCTAAAGCAAAACAATGGATAAAAGACCCAACTCTCTAATACAGGAGGAAGATAAAAGGTGATTCCAACAAGTACTTGGCCACTCATGAAGAAAAAGAAGAACAATGCAAAACATCATATTCTAGCAAGAGTGGCTCACCACAAGGGGATCAAGGAGTTCAAGAACAAGGAGATAATGGTGGTGATGATGGAAAGTTTGAGGACAATATCACTGTCTATGACCCATTACATGGTGGTCAAATTGAGCCTGCTGCTGGTTGGTGCAAAAATCAAGATGGACAGTGATTAGAGTAAATCATGAACCGCATATACTAGCATTAAGTCCTTGGCCCACATATTCGGATAGTTCACATGGGTATGGATGACAGCAATATGGTCAGGCACAAATTGATCCTTCATATGATTATGGGCAGTATGATGGGTACGGTGGTCCTTCATATGAGTATGGCGGTAAGCAACAGTATAGAGTCATTATGATACCCATGCAACAAGTACCACTACCACCACCAGCTAACTATCCTTTTTCGTAATGGACAAGGCCATCAAAGACAAGGAGGACAAGGGTTCTCCGATTTTAACATCTCTCAATACTATCATCAACAACAAAATGATGATGATGATGAAAACATCTAACCAACAAGGCATTCGATGTGGTACTAAATTCTAAAAAGAATGGGTTAAGGTATGTTTGCTATTTGACATTTGCTATTTCATAGTAGATAGTAGATACATGAATCTTGATAGTTAATATTCCAAACTTGAGACTTGAGAGTTTATAACTTGATATTGATGAACTATCGAGCATTGACTATTGAAGTATCTCTGTCATTTGTTTGCAATTAAATATTTCAATGATTTCTGTTTTTGTAATATTAAGGTGTGGCACATTAGCATGCTACAGAATAATATAATTTGTTGTTAAATATAACTAAAAGACCGTAGAGTATACACTATACACTATACACTATAGTAGACTTCACATTTGATTTCACAATCCAAAATCTATCATTCGTTGCATAAAAAAAAATACAAAGATTTAATAATCTACATAGAGGGAGGAACTCCTTAGGATTTTTCTATTTTTCCAAAAAAAAAATCCCATTTTTTCACAGTTTTCATTTTTTTAATAAAACATGGAATGGGCCCAACTTGGCCGAGTTGGGTCGTGATTCTGATTTTTAATCCTTGCCAAGGAGCTCTTCTCCTGTTCGAATAAGGCATCTCGAGTTGATCGATCTGTGCTAATAATGGAAGGCTACATTAATGATAGAAAATAAAAACTGGATCTCATTAAAGTGAAACTAGAATTTACAAGATCTGTCTTCCCATGCAATCACATTAGAAGAGTTGCTCTCTCCACAATAAGGCCGCCATGAAATTTGCACAAAAACAACCAAAGAGATTACAAAAGAGAAGTGAATAGAATGGATTGATCAAAGCTGGGCCCCAAGAATAAAATGTTGAAAACCCAAGAAAGAGCAGAAAAGAGAATTGCACTATATGTATACGTGTGTATGCAGGTGTATGTATTAATACCAATATGGAACAGGTACTGGAATTGGAAATATGAGTTATGAAACCCAATTTTTAAAAACTTAGGACAAGGAGACGGATATCATATCTTGTATATAACAAAACATGTAAATGTACTTTTATATTATTCACCAGAAATATTTTGCCCATAGGAGGCTAGATATTTAGTTCTAAACGATGAAGTAGACTTTAGGACATGCAAATGCTAAACAATGAAGTAGATGAAGATGCCTAAGATCTCAGGTGCACAAGAAGCCAGAGTATAGGACTTAGAGCTTTCCAGCCTTTCAGAACATCTAAAATATCCATTCATGGGAAAGACTTATTTGGAGGCTTAACATGATCCCCAGAAGCAATAACATTTCTAAGGAGTGGCCTACTAGCCATCCAAGATTATAAGAACTAACTTCAGATGATCTCACACTAAAAAGAACAAATGTAAAAATATAGTAGTCCATACTACTATACAAATATTACGTATCTTTACAATAACTACCAACCACTACTAGCCCCCAGAGTTGGCCAATTCATGAAACAAGAGTCATACAAGACATGACAAACTAGTTTCCTTTTAACATTGTCCACTTTTCATGACAATTAAGGAATGCACAAATTTCCCTTTTTTTCTGGTCTTCAATGCTTAAAATGATTTCAGGGCTACATACCATGCAAATCTACTGAGATAAAATCCAGAGTGAAAAATGCGCTGATTTTCCCTGTTGTTTTTTCTAGTCTTGAAAGGAAAAATGTTTGGTGCCAAAATAGAAGCGATGCAATGTTAAGAAACCAAAAAATGGACAAATGAAAAAGTGACTTTCTAGAGAATTTGCCGTACAAGCATGTATGTTTGTGAAAATGCTAGTTGTATGAGAAAGATTCAGTTATGAGAACTTGCAAACCCTTCCACAAAGTCACCTTCATTCGTGTCAATCAAGAGATTTGAGAAGGACCAGAAGTTTTTATGTGTTAAAAGTGGGTCAGATATCAGAACAATCTGATGACCATAACCATCTCAATGAGCTCCAAAGTTCAATGGATGAAATTTGGGGCCTTAAATAGATGGTCATGATAATTGGAACATGCTGATTTTATGGCTAGTGTTTCAACTACTTTATCCATCGAAGCAATGAAACATCACAAATTCCTCTAAAACTGGCAATCAAAAAGAGAAAAAAGTATTAAATGAGCACAAATCTGGAAGATCAGAGAGAAAATAAGAAAATACCTCCAGAATGGGTCCACGATCAGCACCAAGTAAGTGAATCTCATCCAGAATCAATAGCCCAACCTAAGATTTGGAATGCAGGCATTTAAAGTGACCATACAGAACCAAAAAATAAACATAAAAATTGTGATCATACAGAATGCACTCACAATTGTAACTTTAAGATAGGAAAACATACATAGATGTCCCCAAAAAAAGAGCTACATCAATGGAGGAAAAGATTACCTTCATCACATACTTCCGACTCTGCCAATTGCGACTGATACCATCCCACTTTTCAGGAGTGGAAATTATAATATCTGCTGATAATAGTGCCAACAAATCTGGAGTAAAATCCCCAGTCATCTCAACCTGATTTCAAAGTCATTTAGGGTCTTAAACATAGCCTCAAATAAAACTATGGCTTGCCAACAACAGTTCAACAGATCTAAATTAAAACGATCAATCATCTTAGCCTCAAATATAATCATTAAGATCCTTTTCAGCATAGCATCAAAATCATTTCCATTACAGGTAAAAAAGAAATAGATATACCATTTTCTTCCCAAGCATAGAAACTAGCCTCTTTCTCCAGTCATTCATTCTTTCTCGAACAATGGCCTTCAAAGGAGCAATGTAAATAACCTGCACGGGATTGATAATTCAGCAACACTAACATCTTCATCAATGTTTTAAGTGAAGAATAAATAAATAAGCAAATAAAAGTCATGCCTTCATATCAGGCTGAGTGTTGAAGAGATGAAGCATTGCTAGTTCAGCTGATATGGTTTTTCCACTTCCTGTAGGAGCTCCCAAGAGAACATTTTTGTCCGTATGATAAAGAATATGGAATGTCTGAAAATCATCACATGAATGGGTCCTTAGCTCCATGACATCAAAAGAACCAAGAGCCAGTGGTGAAATGAATATATAGAAATTGGGCAGCTATAGAAAGTTAAGTATCATACACAGACCTGTGTTTGAATGGGGTTGAAGTGAGAGAACTTGTACAAGTCTACATAAGCCGTACTGCCGAGAGAAGTCACCGGAAGAGGCTTCAAATCAAGAAGTTCAGTGTGTGATGTATGCATCTGAAGAAGCAGATAAAAAACTTGAGATATCCTGTTGGATGATGATATTAAAAAAATAAAACTTCTATAGACAATATGCAGTGAAAGAACTTATCCTCACCTCTGGCAATGTAAGATTCTGAAAAGAAATTGTGTAAAAAGCCTCTGCATGCAGCCAAGAATCAGAAACAGCACGGATAATGTACTGGGGAGGATGCGGTTCAAATATTGGGATGGTAAAAGTAAGCTTTTGATATTCTCCCCTTGCCATCCGCTTGGTTAATGTGAAATTCTCTGAATGGTATATATGATCATTTTCAGTATCCTGATCCAAACAGAAAAGGAGAAGCATTTCAGATGTACCATATTGTGGAAGACCAGAAGTGCATAAGCAATATACTAGTTGCTTTCTGTCTTGATGTGGATACAAAAAAAAAAAAGAATATTTCCAATGATATGTGTGGCAAAAACGCTAGATGACTGGAAAATTTGTACCAGTATTTAGCAGATAGGTGACACAATATCACATACAAAACCAAAACCATCAGGGTTTTTTTTTCTGTTTTCTTTTTGCCTTACTGGCAGTATCTTTGACGAAAGAATATATATGAAAAGAAGGAATGTACTACAGAGATAAGCCCAATTTGGTTGGCCCTCAGTTGGCCTGGTAGTGTATGATTGATTTTGTATACCCGTAACATATCTCAAATTGGTCATCTCCCTCTACTGTAGCCCTAAAATGCCTACACAACCAAAAACTGAACCCTTATTTTATTGAATGGTAACAACTAACAAAAACTGAACTACTCATAATTAAATCATAAAAATATATTAAAATAAGAAGATTAAGGAGTAATTTAGGCAGTTGGGGCATGATTTTATATTTTTGTTTTTATGTTCTTTTTTCAATTTTAGGGGGATTTACAAGACTCGAGAGGGGGCCTGAATTGTGCCCCAAGTCAAAGTTCTTAAAACATGCCCTCTAGTCTCTCTTTGTCTCCTCTCCTCTCCTCTCCTCTCTATATTATCTCTTCACAAGAAGGTAGAGAAGAAAATGGGCAATGGTATCTAAAAAGAATAATAGTGCTCATCAGTGGAGTAACCATAGGAATTTATACATGTCATTACAATGGATGGAACTGATCAATGGTATTTAAAAGAAACAACAACTCTCATCACCGTAGTGACCATAGGAATCTATACATGTTAATGGATGGGACGGGATCAATGCCTCTCAGAATGCAAGGTTTGGACTTCCATCTGTGACATGCCTTCCTTACCCCCAACGTGAGAATTTTGGTCATGGTCTTTCATCATTCTTCATCCTTCTTTTTAAGTTCGACATCTTTGTTGGACTGTTGCTTAACAAATTAGAAAGCTTCTGAAATTTTGGGTCTCCCATATAATCAGCTGTCCTATCAGGAACAAAATATCATCTGTTCTGCCAAAAACTACAAGCAGATTATGATTTCGGTTATATCTGTTGCCCCCTTCAGTTGCTGCTGCAATCTATGATACAGTACCATAAAATTTGTTTATCTTTGTCTACCATTATCCATGTATTTCACAGATTTAGCCAGAATCCACAATTGTCACATGAACAGGTTGTATCCTTAACATCTTTTTTTTTACAGATAATTAGAATCGTGTTTCAAGAAACATGACTCATGGCATTTAATTGTATCTGCCTGACACTAAGCACTGTACAACTAAAGCTAGCTGTAAGAATTTCCAAATAACTGCTTGGGAAAATGAGTTTCAGAGGGAAAAAGGGGGATACATATTAAAAGTCTCCAAAATGGCGTGCAACAGGCTTAGAAAGGAAAATAAATCAGAGGCCTCTGTAAAAATAAAAGAAAAAGAAATGTGAATGCAGCATGAACATCCATGCCTGTATTAATGAACCAAGGGTGATGTAAATTCAAGTTTTGATTTTTTTTTTTTTTTTTTGGGGCCATCATCATCATTAATTTAAGTTTTGGTTAGTGAGAACAATTCTGACAGAATGTTGCCAAACAAGTTCAGCACAACCCATCTATGTATAAATCTTTTCTCAACATAGGAATGATGCCAAACAACCCCCTACTTGCCTAAGGCCCTAAAAGGAACCTGATGTCAATCTCAAAAATGACGTATCAATTCAGGCCCAAGCCCAAACTGAGCAAACGTTTTGGCCCAGAACAGGTTGGGCCCATCCACCCCGAACACTGTGACATGCCAAAAGCATGATACCAAGAATCTATCCCCAGCTTAACACATAATCAACACTAAAATGGATGACAGTAGGTTACTACAATAGCATCTTACCTCAACAAGAATCCACCAGCGTTCAGCAGCACCATGATAACGATCCTTCCAAGTAAAATCAGGTGTAATAAGCAAATCCACCTGGAAAAGTGAGTTGTATATGAAAATTTATGGGTCCATACAACCGAGTTAAATAATTAATTAATTTGCAGCAATGAACTAATGAAAATATATATATATATACATTTATCAAGAACTTCTAATTTACCTTGAGAACAGTCCTTGTAATTGGACTAACTGTTGCAGACAAACAAATACAAGGAAAATATCCAAGATATTGCTTGACCAGCTTCCAAAAGCAACATAAAAGAATGAGAATCAAGCATGCAAACCACTTCCAATAGCCATAAAAACATACAATACCATTTATGAACAGAAATTACCTTTCCTCCAGGATAATACCGGATCATCGCACCAATTTCTTTCTCATCCATATCATAGAGGCGGTCTAAGTCAACATCTCTATCTTCAAGCTTCCTTAGAATCTGGAATGGATATATAAATTAGATTCCATTAGCTCCATTGCATGACAAATAGTAAGGGATAATTAACTGAGAAGAGCTAGGTGAAATCAGCACAGTGCTGTGCTCAAAACCAACCATGTGTAACAACGGTCCAAGATCTGGACAATTGGACCAATAAATCTGAACAAATCTCACTGTGAATGAACCTAGGATACAGATCAAATTTGATGAATGATTCTACACTCCAATTGGCAGTCCTTTTATTACGCTGACATTGTAAGCATCATTTTCAAATGTTCATATGTCAGTTAACAATTGGATGGTCATGATTGCTCAACCAGAGATGTTTATTTTCAGTACCTATATACAGCAGCCACAAACAATAAATGATAGAGGCTGTGGGCTATAGGCGCACGAATCAACATTAGATGCAATTTGGATCACTCTACTCAGGTGGGGTTCCTCAAAAATTAGAGACAATATAACAGTAACCTTAAATGTTGGACAAACCTCTGGCGAAAGATCCTTGTCAAACTGTCTGAGAGGATGCTGATGAGGCCAAATTTGACGATCAATTGCCTTGCAGTATTCTAACAAGAAAGAAGACATTTCAGACCACCCTCTGCGCAAACAAATTTCAAACAGAGCGCGCATTATTCGAGCAAGACTGGCACTGATGTATGCTGCATCAGAGATTAAAGAGAAGCTGTCTATTGATCCTCTTGATATGTACAGCTGCAAAATACAGAACTCCATTCTATCAGCTGGATAAAAAAATAAATTCGTTGTTCAACAATATTGTTTCTAAGTGTAATAAGAAAAGGACCTGAATGAGGATCGAAATTTTTCCATGCTTATCAGTAGGACCACCTTTGACTTCTAATGGGCATGATGTACGAACCAAGGTTTCCAGCTCATTTTGTTCCTCATCTCTAACAGTAATATTTTCAAACTCAGATGAATGGGCTACCATGGTAATTAACTGAAAAAGAAATCAAATGACAGAGATATAAGTTGGCAACAAGTAATAAGTAGCACTGTACCAGAAAAGAAAAATAAGTGAAAATAAAGTACCTCAGAGTCATTCATGTGGCGCTTAAGCATTTCATTATAAGTTTCAACACTAGTATATTGAATATAATAATGGCTAGCAATGCGGCCCAACTCTGTACAGTAAAAATTTCCACTTTTCTCATCAAACCGCATCATCTTTGCTTTGTCAAGTGCTCGAGCTGCATCTATAACAAGAGATCTTTGCTTGGATGCCAGTGAAGGGTCAGATATGACCTGCCAAAAGGAGAAAACTCATTTTTAAACCACAGTTCCAGCAGAAAGGCACAATCACAAACACCAAATGGAAAAGTAGTTTCTCAATGAATCAATGAAGAGACAAGACATGATAACACAAAACAAAATTATACAACAAAACATCGCATATGCTTAAGAAATGATGCAGCCATGAGTTACATAACGTCGTACGAAGCAGTAGTTCAAGCAATTCTAATCATTCTAGTCCTAAATCTTGCACACCAGATCACAAAATAACAACACAAAATAGCAATTTCAAGGGAAAACTCAACTCAAAACTACAAAATACCAACATAATATAGCAAATTCAAGCAGAATCAGTTTAAACAACAAATGAAATCAATCCATTAGCTGAGTGCAGATCTCAAAACATAAAGTATAGCCCATGCTGCCCAGCTACACCATGGATACAGGAGGGGCATGTCATGGATATGGAAGGAAGACAGATTATAAATGAAAACTGAAGTGTCGATACGATACAACATGTAACGTTGCTTATTTTTAAGTATCCATGTATCATAGGGTAGAGGGCATCCCCCAACTTGTATATCCTCAAATTCTCATTGAAAATAGAAGTAGCATCAGAGTTCAGCCCCAACATAGAGTTCATATATATTTCAAATATAAGTACAGATCAAGAAGATCAATAGCAACAAGAAATGTTAGATCCAAGCCATTAATGCTTCTAATAAAATGTATAAAGTACAAAAAACTCCCATGACTTGAGATTGAGAACCAAAGGACACTAAAAAAATAGGAATAAATAAAAAAATAAAAAAATAGGTTGTACGAGTGTCCAAACATTGGAAAATGGTTCCACACTGAAAAATCATCCGAATTATGTCATCTCACAAGTGGGCGAAGTGTGGTCCTTCATTAAACCTTCATTAAACCATAGCTCTACCACTCAGATCATTCCCAAGTGCAGTTCGGATCTCCATATTCCTCTGTGATCCTGTCATCTCGACCCATCAAATCTTCCCCATTGAACCCATTAGATATCAACCATTCCTCTTGGAAATTTGATTGCGTAGGTATTTGCAGTTTTAATCTTCTGAAACAATTTGCATAGACCAATCTTTTCTTCAGCTTGTTGCAGGTGGAAATAGGACATCCACGGCGCTAACCACATAGCCAACTATGAACAATCTCTTAATGGAGAGCAAGTATTTCACCTACTCTTCTGCATCGCTACCACTACTACTAAACTCCCTACAGCTAGGTAGGAATCAAATCCATGACAATGTTTGGTTTAGATGCCATATAAGAACTGGAACAAGTGTTTTGGTATTCTTTAATAAGCTATAGACAAACCTGGCATCCAGTAGAATCAAATCCCACTTTCAAGACATGTAACCCACCAAATTTCTTAATAAATTGCAATAGTAAACCAAGAAGATTCAACCCCAACCATGCATATGTAAATTAGCATCAATACCAATTCCAAGATAGGAAAATTATTAACTGAAACAAATGGAAAGCAAAGAACAACAAGATGAATTTGGAATTGAGATTCTCAGCAAAATAAAATTTAAGTACAGAAAATAAAATCCCTCTAAGCAACTACTAAGCATCCTAAGCATCCAGAGCTATGATACCCCGATACTTGTACAAGCTCGACATATCCGTATCAAACCAATATGACACTTGTATTGGTATCTAATACTGCATTGATAGTTCTAGGGAATAAGTTTAACATATCCTACTTACCACGTCCTTTATTTATATTGTCCTTTTAATTTTCTTCTCACAAAAAAAAAAGCCAGAAAGGGACAAAAATAATGATGATTTCATCGATTTGGAAGTGTTCAAATTAAAAGAATTAGGACACCCATCTCTATATCCGTGTCCTAGATTTTCATAAGCGAGGAGTCATATCCCTAATCCCCTTATCAGTGTCCGTATCCATATCCGTATCTAGGCATCATAGATCCAGACATTTAGTGAAAGCCATTTATAGTCATCCTTATCATATATATCCCATAGGTAGTCAATAGAAAACATAGTGGATGAAATAACGTAACTAAGATATCTTGATTACCTCATCCCAGCCTATCCCATATGTCAAAGGATTAGACTTCATCCTGATGAAAAGATATGTATATCCCAGCCAAGCACATGCTTCCTTCACATTTGTTACAGTGCCTAGGGCAACCTCCGCATTCAAATTATCTTTCAAGGAGCTAATAAACTGCACAAAGAAAAATGAGCAACAAATAGGAAATAAATAAGATGAATTCCTCTCACTCAAAAAAAAAAGGTTAAAAAAAGAGAGATAGACAGACACCGTCAACAGAAGTTCATCCATGCTACAAAATAAATCCAAAATTACTTAAAACAAAACATGGAAAATTGATAATAAAGAATGCAGAAAATAGAAATAGACGAGAGAATGGACCTCAAGATTGAAATTAAAATTTGAAGGGGAAGACATTGAGAATCCACTCACAAAGAGAAGAAACTAGAAACAACTTCTTCAAATAGTCCCTAATTTCGATGCAACCTCAAAAGGCCAATCAATTAGGATCATGATTAATCATGCTCTGGATTATAAACACAGGTGTCATCGAACTCACGGGATCCTGATCCTTCAGGTCTGAAATAACTACAGAGCAGGTTTCAAGGCTTATGGTGGTAATTGAAGAGGAGAAGCCTGGACAGTGGGATTTTATCATGGGGCCCTCAAAAGCGGCCCACAGTCCTCCCCTCTTTGAATTTGAATTTTGAATTTGAACGGGACTTTGCATTTGAGTTCTAATCTGAATTTGTATTCAAGTTAAATTGAAGATTGACTGGAGATAGTGTTTAAATTTGAATGATAGGATGAGATTTTATGGTTTTGGGGGTAGTATTTAAATAATGTAAGGGGACATCCAGTGCCAAGTCCATTATTAATCCACTTTATTTTCAGTCAAAGTTGTTGAGCTTAGCAGTTTTAAAATTCCTTTTCCATGGTTTGAGCTACTCATATAGGATTGATGGCTAAGTGATTGTTTGACTCCTATTGGTAAGTGAAACTAATGTTTTTCTCCATGTAATAGCATGTGATTATTGTTTGATTGAGGGTTTCTGTTGTTGTGGGTTCACAGATAGTTAGAAATCAATATTTTTGGTTGCGTCAACTTCCAATCAGTACCTCACAACGATCTAAAGATACCACTTAGATTTTAAAATTAGTTTTCTCCATGGATCATATTAAAAGTTACCATCAAAATCTACTCTCTTGATTTATTTGATCTCCATAGGAACCCACTCTCAACCAGTAAGCTTAATTTCTTTACAGTGTCCCTTCCGAGTTAAATCATCATTTCGCAACATAACCATTTATGAGGGAAGGTGAAAGCATTAGTATGCCACAGTAAAATGTGCACCCAAAATAGAAGTCTAAAACCCAAACCCTAAAATATAATGGGTACAAAGTAAAGTGGACCCCAACCCAAACCCTCTCTCTTCTTGTAGTCTTCTACAAAAAGACATGAGGACAGGAGACCTTTTTTCTTTTTATCTCTTTTTCTTTTTTATAGGAATGAGGGATACCCACATTAGGGCTCTTGAAAGAGAAATTGGATCCTTTTAGGCTAGTCTTGAACTTACTATCAATCTTTCACAAGCTCTAAGCCACAAATCAGTAGAACAAGATTGGACCCCCATCAAATTAAGACCAAATAAAACACGTGGTTGCCATCCATGATCTGACTCCACCCCCCGGACAACCTGATGTGAATCACAACAAAGAACATGAAGATCGAATAATGGGACAAGCATTGGCATGTATGGAGATTTTTTTATCGAGGTGTCCAAACCCATGTCTATTTATTCAGATGTGCTGGGAAACACAAAACAATAGTGCCAACCACTTAAATCCTGCAAAACTATCCCTCTAAGAAGCACGGATACAGACACGGGACACAGACACGACACGCCACGGACACGCCGACACGGCATTTCTCAAAACAGTAGGACACGGACATGTCAAGGGACACGTTAATAATATATATTAATTTATATATAATCATTTCCTAAAAAAATAATATCATTTTAACTTTTTTTAATCAATTTAGCAATAAAAAAATAAAAACTCAAGTACCAACTAACAAACATATCAAATTATCAAATATCAATACAACACTAATACATAATTCATAATCATTAAATATGAAATATCCATAATTCCATCAAATCTATATAAAGAAAAGGGCAGATCATCTCTTTCCCCTCCCTAAAAAAAATAAAAATAAAAAGCAAAAAAAAAAAGAGCCAATCTTAAGGCCTATTCTTTAGTGAAATATTTATTTATCTTTTGCTTGTGATATGATCAATATTTACAACCATTCATTTTTCCATGGTACAAAATTGTCATATATTAAGTTTATAAGTTTTAATAACCACATGTTGACAAAGTGTCAAAAAGATATCAGCCACATATTTATTTTTTAGTCATAGACATGGGCTAAGAATTGTAGGACACGTTGCAAAAAGAGTGTCGAACTAGTGTCCAAAATTAAGATTTTTAGTTTTAAATTATGGACACAGCTAAATAGTATCGGACACATGTCCAAGACTGTCTGAGGAGCAAGGATGCAAATATCGGCCTATACGAAGTGTATCGGCCGATAAATCGGGCATAGTGCTCATAGGCGCTACGCCTTTTACAAAAAAGCGCCGCTCACATGTGTATCGGCCCGTATCGGCTGGGGGGTTTAAAACCCCCCAGCCGATTTTTTTAACCCACTTTCCCTTTCAACTCTCCTCTTTTCTCCCCTCTTCACAGCTCCAACTCCTTCAAGCCCCTTTTCTTGCCTCCATTTTTCAAATCATCACAAAAAAAACATCAAAATCATCAACAAAAACATCAAAAACATCCAAAGATTAAGGTGGCATTTAAGATTCAAGCATCAAGTACAAAAAAGGTAAGTTTTGAAGCTTTTTTTTTTTCTACTTTGTGCTTATTTCCCTCTTTTCTTCTATGAAGCACTTGAAAATGAGTTGTTGTTGTTAGATCCATGTTCCTCTTTGATCAAGCCCCTCTTTTTTATCACTTTCTTAATTTTCTTTTGAATTTTATTTTCGGATTATTTTATTATTTGAAAAAAAAAATCTATTTTGTTAATGGAAAACCAATCAAATGGGTTGAAAGTGGTCCCTAAATGTTAGATCTATGCTTCCCATAGATCAATCCCACATATTTTTGTGTTCTTCTAATTTTTTCATATTTTTTATTTTCGGATTTTTGTATTTTTTTTAAAAAAAATATTTTTTTATAGAAGCAAACTCAATCAAATGGGTTGAAAGTAGTCCCTAAATGTTAGATCTATGCTTCCCATAGATCAATCCCATATATTTTTGTGTCCCTCTAATTTTTTCATATTTTTTATTTTCGGATTTTTGTATTTTTTTAAAAAAATATTTTTTTATAATAGTAAATTGAATCAAATGGGTTGAAAATGGTCACTAAATATTAGATCTATGTTTCCCATAGATCAATCCTACATATTTTTGTGTTCTTTCAATTTTTTCATATTTTTTATTTTAGGATTTTTGTATTTTTTTAAAAAAAATATTTTTGTATAAAAGTAAACTGAATCAAATGGGTTGAAAATAGTCCCCAAATGTTATATCTATGTTTCCCATATATCAGTCCCAATTCCCACCCACGTAGATGCGTGTTATTCTAATTTTTTCATGTTTTTGAAATTTATTTAAATTTTAACCTATTACTTTTAAATCTTGTTTAGGTATTGTGACGTGAAAAAATGCCGCGTGATATAGATCTTGCATGGAGCTATGGTGAGGTAATTGAAAACAATCGGTTGAAGATTAAGTGCAAGTTTTGTCACAAAGTGACCCATGGGGGGATTATAAGATTTAAACAACATTTGGCCCATGTGCAAGGCAATGTTGCAGGGTGTCCTGAAGTGTCGAAAAAAGTTAGGGAGCAAATGAAAATTTTATTGAATCAAACAAAACAGAGAAAAGTACAAATTAAAGAGAAGAAGCAGCAGGGTGTTGATGCAGCACGCCATGATGTATTTGGGGATGAAGGTCTTGGTACTGCTTCTGATGATGAGTTTGATGACCCAGAAATGATGGCTGCACGCCGAGAGTCCCTTATGTCGTGCCAAGAAGAAGCAGAGCGTCGAGCCTATAGACAGCGTAGAAACTACGATGAAGGTGGCTCATCTGGTGCAACAAGCAAGGGCAAAGGCATTGCGGGTAAAATGCGTAGAGCATTTAGCACCCAACAGCGGGATGATGATATAGAGATTATTTCTACTCGGATGGCTACACCTACACAAACTAGAAGAAGGGTTAGTTTTGTTGATCCTTTCGCACATAGATCGGAGGCAGCTAAGCAACCAAAAATCTCTAATGTTGTCAAGGGTGTCATGAAGGCTGCAAGAGAAAGATTAGCCAAAGCTACAGCAAAATGGCTAATTCATAAGAATATACCCCCTACCGCAATTGATTCTCCTTATTTTCAGATAGTTCTTGATGTTGCGGCTCAAGCTGGGCGGAGTATTACGTCGCCATCCGTGTATGATGTGGGCACCAAGTACCTTGAAGAAGAGTATAAAGAAATAAAGGCTTGGGTAGAGACGTTTAGGCCCATGTGGGGGCAAAATGGAGTCACTATTATGTGTGACGGGTGGACAAGTGGCACCCAAACACAATTAATTAACTTTTTGGTGTATAATGTCACTGGGACCGTCTTTGTGAAGTCCGTTGATGCATCTGAAGAGAAAAGGACAGCAGATTATATTTATAGGCTTATGGATAAAGTTGTAGAAAGTGTTGGAGAAGAGAACATTGTCCAAATTGTGACAGACAATGGAGCTAATTTTAAGAAGGCTGGTCTTCTTTTAATGGAAAAGAGGACACATTTATTTTGGACCCCATGTGCAGCACACTGCATTGACCTTATAATGGAGGATATTGGAAAGAAGAAGAATGTAGCCGCTGCAATCAAGGCATGCAGAGGCATTACAAGGTTCATATACGACCATTCATGGCTCTTAAGCTTGATAAAGAGATTCACAAACAATCATGCCTTAGTGCGTCCGGCATCCACTAGATTTGCTACCCATTTTATTGCTATGGAAAGCCTAGTACGTTGGAGAACGGAGCTAATTCAGATGTTTTTATCAGAAGAATGGCTTCGTTCAAAATGGGGCAAAGCAACACATGGTCCGGAGTTTGACATCCCAATTCTAATGAGGGACAATAAATTTTGGGCCAAAGTAGAGAACATATTAAAGGCATATAAACCTTTAGTGAAAGTGTTGCAGCTTGTAGATGCTGATGAAAAGCCAACAATGGGGTACATTTATGAAGCAATTGATCGGGCAAAGCAAGCCATTATAGAAAATTGCCGATATCATGATGATTATATAAAAATTATTGATGCCCGGTGGAACAATCAACTGCACCATCCATTGCATACTGCAGGTTATTTTTTAAATCCTAAATTCTACTATCGCAATGCCTCACACCACACTGAAGCAATAGATACGGAATTGCGAGTAGGATTAAGGACAGTATTGAAAAGAATTTTGAGTGAAGATGATCATATCGAAGCTATACAAGAGGTAAGCTAATTAAGAAATTTATTTCATCTTTTAAATATATTTTAGATAATTGTATTGATATGGTGTACTTATTTATTTCTAATTTTTTGCATTTCAGATTTCCACTTATACACATAAAAGAGGAACTTTCGCTGACCCTTTTGTACAGCGAGCGATTGGAAAATGTTCACCTGGTAGTTATACTTATACACAACTGACAATACATAGAAAAGGAACTTTCTACGATTTAAAGATGTCTAATTTTTTTTATTTTTTTTGTATTCTAGCTGATTGGTGGGAGAGTTTTGGAGAGAGTACTCCACATCTAAGGAGAGCAGCCATTCGCATTCTTAGTCAAACAACAACATCATCAAATTGTGAAAGGAATTGAAGCACTTTCTCCATGATCCATACGAAGCCCAGGAATCGGATAACCATGAGAAAACTCAACAAATTGGTATACTGCCATTACAATCTCAAGTTGAGGAACAGAAATAGAGAGAGAAAGGCAAGGGATGATCCTACTTATTGTCCAATTAATTTGGATCACATATTCAGAGACGATGATCCCTTACTTCCATGGATAGCCGAGAGTGAAGATCCATTGTTAGATTCAGATCCGGGCTTTCAGCAAGAAGTACAACGTTTAATTGCTGAAGATGTACAAATGTCAGCGGGACAGCCACCTCAGGGAGAAAGAAGTAGTGGAAGTGCAAGTGCATCTAGAGGGAAGGAACCAGCTCATATTATGTCATCATCTGCAGATAGTAGTTCTACTATTGCTTCTTCCAGTAGCCATGGTAGAGGTCCTGGAGGAGATGGAGGAGACGGAGGAGACAGCGGGACAGGTGGCACTGCTGAGTCTTATCAATATGATGAAGAAGAAAATGTCATTCCTGTTGAGACCGTAGATGAGTTTCCCGAACAATCAAGAATGGCTCCACAACGTGCTTATCAAAGGCGACGGAAAGTGTCATCACCCGCAGACATAGATGAGCAAGGGAATGTGGGTGGAAGTAGAAATGTAGGAGGGGAACAAACAGCATCTTTGAGCCCTATTTATAATGTTCCACTTCCACATTCAGACTATAGGCCGTATCCTCATGAACCATCACAATATTATCAGTATGGTCATGTGCAACAAGAAGAAGAACAATCTTCGGCTTCAGGGTCTTACTCATATGGTGACTATGATGATAGTCAACTTCAATATAGATATCCACCTCCTCCAGGCTCCTTTGATTTCTTCTTTGCAATGCAAGATCCCAATGATCACCAATATCAAATTCAATTTGGGGAGAATGTGCAATATAATAGGGGCACAAACACAACAAATGATGATGAAGATGATGACACTGATAGCAATGTGATTCCTGGAAGACATTCCCTTTGGTATTAGATTAGAGCTAATCAGCAAGGTATTCCTCCATTACAAAGTCTTTGCTCTTTAAGTAGATTAGTATATTGTTTTTTTATAAAGTTTGAATGTAGTTTATCTTTCATTCAGTCATTCTTGAATGAATCTTGATGAAATTTGTTTATAACATTTTTTATTTAAGCCTTAAGTTACTGTTTAAGTTGACATAACTAAACAACATGATTCCATATGAAAAACATTGATTATTCATATTCTTTTCTATTGATACAGCGAAACAGGATCTAATGCAATGAGGGGACCGCTACATACTCATATATTAGCTGCTTTTGCAAACAAACACATATTCCACCATTTTCCAATATTCTGGATTTTCTGGAATTTTGTTGGATTTTTTTGAAGACTTTTTTAATTCACACCGCTACGCCGCTACATATCGCCGATACCACTACGTATCGCCCGCTACGTATCGTTTTGGCGACGGGCCGCTACGCCCGCCGCAACGTATTTGCATCCTTGCTGAGGAGTGTCGGTGTCTGACACGTGTCCAACACGGATACGTCACTTTTTTAGAAGTGTCCGTGCTTCTTAGCTGTCCCTTATTATAAGATCTTGTATCCTAAATTAGATTTCAATGTTATTTAATTGCCTGCTCACCAATTAAGCTCATTTAGAGTCTAAGCAAGCCTGTAGTTAGGATCGTGTGTGCGAAGTTTTGTCAGGTTCCGAGCACATTTGAGCATAGCACATGGTAGTTTGCAATTTCAAGAAGTTTAGGAGGGCTTTTTTGTAATTTTCAATTGTGAGATTTTGGGCTCATCGGGTAGATAACCTAATACCATTGACTTCACTTTTCTACCACGACTGAACAAGACCCTCCAAGACCTTCCAAACCCTACCTAGTGAACCAAGGACCTAACTATAATTTCCCTTAACCTTTTTAACCCCTTATAACCAACGACAAATGACCATTTCCCTCGCTTCATTTCTTCTCTCTTTTCTTCCTTTCCCTCTCTCTTTTCTCCTTTCCTCTCTCCCTCCTTCCTTGCAAGTAGATTAGCAATGCACCCCCCTCACCACTCTCTACCACTACCATCTTCTTCTCCAAGCTGCTGCCATCCCAGGGAGCCAACTCTCAAGCCATCTCTCCACCAAGCCAACCCTAGGTACGCCCTTAAGCTTCTCCTAGCTAGGTCATTTAGATTCTGAGCTTAAGGAAGTGTTAGGTCAACTCATTAGCATCTCCTTCTTCCATCCGTAGGTTGTTTTGTGTTGGGATTGGGTCTTCTGCGCTTTTTAGCTTCCGGGCATAGACAGAGGCTAGGTTATCACCCATTTACTGCATCTTTTTCATCTAAGGAAAATAGATACCATAACTGTTGAAGATATGCTTTCTTTATGGTTGGTTCTAGCATGCTTTCTCCATTTTATTCTTGTCTTGCTCATTTGATGTAATTGGAATATAAATGCTAGAATTAGATATGGATTTGAATGAATGAATGGATGAAATTGCAGGCGGTTTGGAGCTTGGCTTGTATGCCAATGGAGAAGGCTAGGCCCTGTGTACCTGTTGTTACAGACTTAGTAGGAAGAGGGATGAATTCCCCTATTTCTGAATAGGAACAGAACCCAGTTTTTGTAATTCTGAAGTTTCTCGGCGAGTCGAGAATGCTTTAGAATTTGGCCATCGGCGAGCCAAGAGCTCACGAAGAAAATGCCCCAACTCTCTATTAACTCTCTGTGAGCAGAAATGTCTGAGGACACTGGGATTTAGCTTTCAACTATTGCTCTTCAGCAAGCCAAGAACCTCACTGAAAAGTAACACTCAGTGCGCCAAGGGATATACCTTCTGCCAGCCGAGACCCTGTAGAGATTTCCTTCTTCGAAAGGATTTTCCTAGGACTTCTAGGCTTGAATCTTGGAGCCCTTGGCCTACCCCATTAAGGACCCACTATTGGACTATGAGTAAGGAGTGTTGTGAGCTAACCTACTTTTATCGTCTTACAGATTGTAAGTTTCACATACGTTGTATAATATGCTCCGTACAGGGTTGATGTGAGGCTTTGAGACATCTAATAAGGGTCTATGCACTAATGAATGGAATGGATGCCTCAACCTTTACCTCACCCGTTGCTCGAGTAGAGATGTCGGGTATGGGAATTGTGATCCTTGACACAAGAGTTTGGATTGTAAATAGTCCTTGGCCTTTGGGTTTACACTATATCCTATTGTACTCGTCTTTCACATGTCTCGTACATGTTCTTTATCATTATATCATGCTGTATGTGACGGATCTCCCTGTGAACTTAGAATGATGTACTTAGGATTCCCATTGACTTTGATTGAGTGTTGAGGCTTCGCCATCTGTTGCTTTGTTTTGAGGACTATGGGTATTGTATGAATTATTGGAAGTGTATCGAAAAGTGATTGTGAAGTAGTTCCTCAATCATTTGGACAGGTTCTTATAGGGAAGCAGATAGCCAACCCTTCATCGTATTAACTTAGGATTCCTTGGTCGAGCACCACTAAGCTTTTATAAGCCTAGCACAATAGGGGCACCTCATGTATAAAGGCTAGTGATTATGGATCCAAGTCTTGAGGGTGACTGCATAGATTGAGACGGACGAATGTACACCGTATATGGACAAGGTTGTTCACCAGCCAATGCCTGGCTATCCCAAGGATTATCAACCGGGCTGACCACCCGTTGTGTTGGACAGATCCATAAGCTCTACGATTATGACCAGATGCTATAATTTCAATGTCGAGCTGATCCTCCGATGTTATGGGCAGGATTTTACCCAATGCTCTAGCCTATGTGGATTGCTTAGTTGTGTAGCATATTGGATTAGGATTTCATATGTCATTTCACTGTTTATTGCCTATTGTTCTCATATGATTACATTGTCTTTGCTCGCTTTGATATTATATATCTATTATGGTTTATGTATATCTACCTCCCGAAGATTCGTAGTCTAATGACGTTGTGATTGCTACATAGGCACCAAGCCCTTCTATCCTGAGGCAGAGGAGGCCAAGCGCTTCAAGCGCATGAGCCTGATGATGAGAATGAGTAGTCTGTGGATGACATCATCTAAGTCATCCAGTCCAACACGAGTGACTCATACATCAATTTAGTTAGTATTATTCTTTTGTTACACAGTTTTTAGGGGGTCTTGTAATTAAACTATTTTTGTGTATTTTGAAACTTTAATATATATCTCTTTTTTTTTTATAGGTAATAGTAGAATTTTGTAGAAGAAAGAACAAATACAAGAAAGATTCAAGCAAAGAAAACAGCCTCTTTTAATATATATCTTTTGAAGTGCATACTCTGAAATGTTTATGTATCAATTGTAAGTGAATTCCTCCACAGATTATTTTGGTGATTATCAAATATTCTAACTCATTGTGGACCTATGATCCTAAGTGGGACTATAATTGGGGGCCACATGAATGATTTAATCACGAAAATTTTAATTGGCCCCTAACATAATCCCCAGTTTACGGACTGGGGGTGTGACACTTATAATGGACTGTCAAAACAATCAACCCTGCTAAAAGGACCTTTTATAGGCTGCTATGGTTGCCAGCAGGCCTATTTAGCCTATGCCCCTTTATCTAAACCAATTGGGCCTCATTGTGGGGTCTCCCAGCCAAAAAGGGCCAGACGACTAGCCCCAACAGTCACACAATTATTACTTTGGCAGGGTTTTCTTTCTTTCATTTTTGTTAGTTTTTGTTTAAAAACAAAAAAACAATAGATGGCTGAGGGCTATGTGTATTGGATTAATGGGTTTATGGCATTCTAATAAAAATTAAAAATATAACAAAAGATTTATTGGAGGGCACGCCCAGCCCTAGGCAACACCACAGTGTTGCTCATTGGATTCAATATCTTCTCTTTTCTTAATTTTTTTCCTTGTTCATAATTCTAGGATTTTATGACCTGTGAAGAAAATCCCCAGTGAATGTTCAATTAATCAGTTAATCATGGGTATCAAAGCCTTTCTCCAAGTAGAAGATTCAATGAACAAGATTGATGGTGTATATTAGGGAAAAAAACAAGTCCTGAAGGTGTTTTAGCTCAGCTGAACCAAGGGAGAGAACTTGATCTTAAGGAGACTGTTCGCATGTACTTCCAAAAGGACTGGATGCACCAACATTTTCTATTTGTCACCTTCAAAGCTCTCTATGGAGTTAAACAAGCACCAAAAGTATTGTCTGAAAATTTCCACACCTTAAGTTTTAGTTCTGCATTAAAACAAAGCCACTCGGATCACTCACTTTTTTAGATAGACATCTACAGTGGTCACCGTTTGTTTTGTCTACATGAATGATATTCTTATCTCAGGTAATGCTACAATTGGGGTTCGAAAGTTGCAATGAACTCTTCGCTCATTTCCATATCAAAGATTTGGGCTCAGCAACTTATTTTCTTAGCCTTGAGGTCAATCATTTTGACAGTGGGATTATGCTCACTCAAAAAAAAAAAAAAGAAAGAAAGAAAAAAAAAAGAGAGAAGGAAGAAAGAAAAGATCATCATCATCATCATCATCAAAGCCTAATCCCAACCATGTTGGGGTCAGCTACATGAATTCTATTTCTCCATTCCGTTCTATTTTGAGCTAAATCTTTTGATAAGTGCAACTTCTTCAGAAGGAAAAAAGAAAAGATAAACACTGAAATAGATTATGGCTCAAATGGCTGAATCCAAGCCTATGCATACATGCATGGAGTCATGATTTTAAATATCACAAAAAAAAATATGGTGATTTGATTCCTGATCCTACTGTATGTCAGAAACTGGCTAGTATTCTTATCTATTGACACGTAAAGATTGAAATGTTGTGAATATCGAAACTCAATTCATGTCTAATCTGAGACATCCCATAATATGCTTTCTCGGTACTCTTTTGTCGTGGGTTGCCCCTTCCTTCTACATCTTCGCTACAACTAATTGTTTATGTTGATGCCAATTGGATTGGATTGGATAACTCAAAACGAAATGATCCATTACAAGTTGGTGCATGTTTTTAAGAAACTATAATCTCATGGAATTGCAAGAAGAAAGATGGAGTGTCTAAATCATATGGCTTGTTTGTCTCCCTAAAACCTTGATAACATAATTCCCACTCCCACTACCATGCCTGTGGCCTCCCTGTAGAACGGCATTGGGTCTAGCAAGCATTCACCTAGAGAGAGGACGGTAGAAACTCTTAAGAACTGAGTACGCAGTGGTGCATAAGTTCCACATCAGAAACATTCAAGTCCTGATCATGGGCATATATGTGTGACCTGGCCTTAATCCCATATGAGGCATTTTAAAATTGTGCGACAAGATTGGGTTGAACTCTCATGAGCTAAAGCAAGCAACATCATGTGGGTAGTGGGGTCGGGTCGTTACAGATGTTATCAGGGCCAAGGACGACTTTGTTTTCTGGTGGGAGAGTATGTCACGCCTATAGCCACCTCGTAGAAGGGCATTGGGTCTAGCGAGCATCCGCTTAGAAAGAAAGGGTGGACGAAACTATTAAGGACTGGGTATGCAACGATGCATAAGTTCCACATCGGAAACATCCAAGTCCTAATCCTAGATATATGTGTGTAACCTGGCCTTAACCCCATATGAGGCCTTTAAAGCCGTGAGAAAAGTTTGGGTTGAACTCCCATTCGCCAAAGCAAATAATATCATGTGGGTAATGGGCCCCGGTCATTGCACCCATTCCCATCTTTTTCGATAACACAAGTCCCATTCAAATTGTGCTTAATCCATATCATTGTCGAACATAACATATCAAGGTTGATTGTCACTCCACCCATGAAAAGCTCCAAAAGAATCTTCTATCACTACTTCATATCAACCTCCCTTCATTTTGTGGATACCTTTACTGACACAGCCTCAATCATTTACCAAAGCAGTGACTTGCAATCGGCATCATTATACCCAAATCAATGCTTCTTGGCTCGCATCAATTTGAGAGGAGAGTGTAAAGAACATAGATTCAATGTCCTTTGGAACACCATATTGTAAGATTGTGTATAACTTTAAATGTACTTTATAAGTATATATAGATTAGGCTAGTCATGGATCAAAATAGCGGCCACTATACTAAATTGAATTTAGCATTGCTATCTTCTACAGTGGCCGCTACAATCTGCAATGGACACTACGAGACTACTACCGCCGCTATGGAGTGTGATTGATAGGTATTTTCTAAAAATTTTTGAAATACATAGTAAGGCTTATTTCTTTACTTCTTTTCTTTAAACAACAGTTCTATGGAACTCTTCTACCCTTCTATGCTTGAAAGAACACCAAAACACATAGGATATTGCTAAATTGAAGTTGATGCCGAGAGTTCCTCTCAAGGGATCTTCTTTAGGAAATGTCCTAGCATACACCTCAAAATAAAGCCCCTATCAGGGTCCTACTCATATGGTGACTATGGCTAAACTCAATATAGACATCAACATCCTCCAAGTTCCTCTAAACCTTCTTCGCATTTCAGGATCCCTATGCCCACCAATATCAAATTCAATAGCGTAGGCATATGCAATATGGTAGTGGCACTACAAAATGATAACAAAAATGAGGATGAGGACAGTGATGTCATACACTCTAGTCAACATTCTTTTTGATATTGGAGCCCACCAACCGATGTCCTTCACCTACTCTATACTCTTTTTACATGCATTGTTCTTCTATGAAGTTATTAATGATAATGTCATTCGATATATTTGTTGTATTAATTGTTGACTATTGAGTATTGACTATTCACTGTTTAGCATTTACTTTTGCATTGCAATTCTTAAGTCTTAACTTCAAGTTCAATACAGTGTTTATTTTGATGATATTTCTTCACACATAGTTTTTCCTTTTGTTTTTTTCTTTTTTTTTATGAGCCTATCATTAGTTTCCAAGTTAGCATAACTAAGCAACATGGATACATATGAAAAAAAGATCATTACTAGTATCTTCTATTAATATAGCAATACAAGACCTCAAATATTGAGGGGACCACTACACCCCCTTATCTTAGTTACTTTAATAAGAAAAACACATATTCTATCATTTTCCAATATTCTGAGTTTTCTGGAATTCTTTCAAATCATTTTTCTAAATCACACTGCTACATAGCATTTTGGCGACAAGCCACTACAACCGCCGCTACTGCTATTTTTATCCTTGGGCTTTTTTTTTATGAGCCTTTTATTAGTTTCCAAGTTAGCATAACTAGGCAATATGAATACAAGTGAAAAAAAGATCATTACTACTACTTTCTATTAATATAGCGATACAAGACCTCATGTATTAGGGGGACCATTATGCCCCCTTATCTTAGTTACTTTAACAAGAAAAACACATATTTCATCATTTTCCAATATTTTGACTTTTATGGAATTTTTCAGATGATTTTTTCAAATTACACTACTACGTAGCATTTCGGCGGCAGGCCGCTACACTCGCCGCTACTGATATTTTCATCCTTGGGCTACGTTGATTGTAATTGAATGTAATTCATAAACCAGTGCCAGTCAAATTGCACTAAGTCCATATCATTGTCGAACATAACTTATAGAGGTTGATTGTCACTTTATCCGTGAAAAAGCTCTAGGAGAACCTTCTATCACTACCTCATATATCACTCCACCTTCATTTGTGGATGTCTTTTCCTGACACATCCTTGATCATTTACTAAAGCAATGACTTCTAGTCAGCATCGTTATACCCAAATTGATACTTCTTGGCTTGCACCAATTTGAGGTAGATTCAATCTCCTTCAGAACACTACATTGTAAGATTTTGTAGATTCATTATCTCTCGAAGATCAGACTAGAAGATCGCTTTTGAAAGAAGGATATCTAAGAAAGGTGAGAGAAAAGGAAATTAGGTGGAAGTAGAGTTCTCGTTGTTTGTGGTTGAATGAAGGCGATAAGACCAATAAGTTCTTCCATGGGATGGTGTCAACAAGGTCCAGAACCAATAGGATATGGTCTTTGGTGGATGTAGAGGTCAAATTGGAAAACCAGAATGCATCAATCAAATTACAATATATTTCACCTCTCTTTATTCCAAGGATAACTAGGGATGCCTTTTTGAGATAACATTGACTTCATTGGCTTAAGCAAATCCCAAGCTATATGGATAGAAAAAGCCTTTCAAAAAGATAAGGTTTGGCAAGCAATTTTCAATCTAGCAATGATAAAGCCACACGACCTGATGGGTTCCCATGGCTTTCTTCTAACAATTCTGAAGGGTCATCAAGGTAGAAATCTTAGGCTTCATAAATGAGTTTTACTAAGGAGGAAGGCTGTCTAAGAATATGGATGCCTATTTCATTGCTCTTATCCCCAAAAAATAGGTGCCAACAATATTAAGATTTTAGACCAATCAGTCTTATTAGTAGCATCTAAAAAATTCTCACCAAAGTATTAGCCAATAGACTTCAGAAGGTGGTGCCACCAATCATTTCTCATTCTCAAGGTGCCTTTTTACATGTAAGGCAGATTATGGATGGAGTTCTTGTCGCCAACAAGTGCATTTCATTTGAGATATATGGACAAAACTCCAGGTATTCTTTGTAAACTGGACCTCAAGAAAGCTTATGACCTATGATGCCCAAATACGGATATGGGTACGGACACGAATACAGGGATCGGGGATACAACTCTGCACTTTTGGAAATTTAAGACACGGATACGCATACGGTGTTCTAATTTCTCTTATACATCACGTCTGAATAAATGAAATTATCATTGTTTATATTCCTTTCTAATATTTTCTATATTGAGAAGTAGGAACTTTTAAAAAATTATATGAAATAATGGACTTGCTAAGTAGGATATGCTAAACTCGTATCCTAGAAGTATTAGTGCAATATCAGGTACCAATACAACTAACGTATCAGTCCGATACGGATACGCTGGACTTGTATAAGTATCCGAGTACCATAGGTTATGACAGGGTTGAATGGGACCACTTGCTTTACAGGTTAAGAAGGATGGGATTTGGTGTTAAATGGAAAGGCTAGATTAAGAAGCGAGTTTCCAATTCTTGGATTTCCATTTTGATCAATGGTTCTCCAAAAGGTCTTTTTAAGGTTCAAAGGGGTTTGCAGTAGGGGATCCCTTGTTGCCTTTCTTATTTTGTATCATGGGTGAAGCATTAAGTTGCATCTTGATGTTTGCAGGAGAAGTGAACCTTATCAGGAGCTTCAAACCAACCTCCGAGGCCCCAATCATTTCTCATCCCCAATTTGCAGATGAAACTATAATCTCCTGTAAGGCGAATCAAGAAGAAATTAAGAATGTGAAGGCTATTCTGTTTTGTTATGCCACAATCTAAGTCTTCAAGTGAATTTATCTAAAAATAAGTTATTGGGGGTGAGGGTTGATGATCAACTCCTTTGTCATTATGTGTAAATTTTGTGTTGTAAAGTTTTTTCATTCCCATAACTTACATCGGGTTGCCTCTTTGTATTGGAAAATCTCCAAAATCCAAATGGAACCTAATGATTGAGAAAGGCAAGAAAAAATCGTCAACATGGAAAGCAAATTATTTATCCCTTGGTGGCAGGAGGAACATTCTAATCAAATCCGCTATCTCAGGCCTCCTAGTTTACCTCATGACTTTGCTCAAGTGTCTGGCCTTCGTTATCAATCACATTGAAAAACTGCAGCGAGATTTCCTTGGCAAGGCAAGAACTTAAAAAACGAATACCATTTGTTGGATTGGTCTTCAGTTTGCAAGCCCAAGAACGAAAGAGTATGGGGATTAGACCCCCCCAGACAAATGAACCAAGCACTTGTGGGCAAAGGGTTATGAAGGGTCGGGGTTGAGGAAGAAAGCCTTTGGAAGCAAGTCTTATCAGCTAAATATGGTCTCTCGAGGAACAAGTGGGACACTAATAATCCCAACTATAGAACTTCCAAATTATGGAGAGATATCTTTGTTAAAGAGTCATTTCTGCCAATATTCGATTATCTATGGGGTCAATAGATAAGTCCTATTTTGGCGTGACACTTGCATAGAATACAAAACTCAGGCAGCCCAGTTTCTCTTAATTGTTTAATTGTGCTAGATAAGTTATTTGCTTAGGAATGACTCTCAAGTGCTGTTGAACCCAATTTTCAAAAGGAACCTATGAAGAAGGAACTTGTCGCAAGTAGAGGAATCACAGTACTTTTCCCTCCTTGACTCTCTTGGCCAAATATTCATTCCAGAAAAGGAAGAGGATAGTAAAGTGTGGAAAGCCTCCCACGACAATTCGTTTTCAATTGCCTCTTTCTTATCTGCTTGACGGGGCTTTCTATGCTTTCGGGCCTTATTGTCGCATGTGGAGATTGAAGGCTGCTCCTAGGATGCTACCTTTTATGTGGTTCACTTTGAAAGGTCGAATCCTCACTATAGATAATATTCATCATAGCATAATGATCTTGGTGAATCCTAGTCCTATGTGCCTAGCGGGTGAGGAAACAGTGGATCGCCTCCTCTTCCGATGGAAAATCACCCGAACACTATGGAATTTAGCCCTTGGCTGGTTTGATTAATCATTGGTTCTCCCTCGATCCATCATTGAGCTTCAAGAGGCATGGATTTTGACGACAGGTTCGGCTAAGGAAAGGATTTTGTGGAAGAATTCCTTCCTAGCAATTCTTTGGACATTGTGTTAGGAACTCCCGTTGCTTCAAAGACAAAGCTTCCAATATGGATGTCTTGATAGACAATTAGAAATTTGTAGTGGCTTCTTAGGTGACGCTTCTTCCTCAGTTCTACTGCATTCCAATCATAGTTGTCAATTCCATTCCATTACAGCTAATTCCAGCTAGAATGTGATGGATTTGGCTTGGGGCGGAACAAAACACCACCCAAAAAGTTTCCAGTCAAAATTCAGGGCCGTTCCAGTGGTTTTGGCCAGAACACGCGAAATAGGCCTATTCTGGCCAATTGGCAAAGAAGTAGGGGCAGAAAATAAGATAGACGAAAAAGAAGAAAAGCAGCAAGCAAGTCACGATATGGCTGCCAGCCACTTTGGAGCACTATATCAACCTCCCACAGTAAGCACAACGAGCAAAAGAGGGGCATTTTTTTTTTTCAGCAGACCTCTAGCAGAACATGGCACGATGACTTCAAGCAACAAGTGCTTAAGCCCTCTTCCTTCTCTCTCTCTCTCTCTCTCTCTCTCTCTCTCTCTCTCTCTCTCACCTTTTTGTGGTCCTCTCTCTCACTCCCCTCTCAGCCAACAACCTTTTTGCTTTTTTAATGCAATTGCACACTCTCTCTCTACAGCTACAGGTTTCCAACCGTCTTTCACTTTCTTTCTTCTTTTTTCTCTCGTCTTTTCCTAACTCTCTTCCCCTCCAACCCATTTTATTATTTTTTTTAATTCAACCGCTCTCTCTCTCTCTCTCACTTAGTTTTTTTCCCCTTTTGTCTTTCCTAACTCTCTTCCAGCCCCCTTCATTATTTGTTCATAATTCAAAGTTGCCGTCTATTTTTACCTAAAATCATTTAAATGCCCTTTTTTTAATGCAGCATGAGCTTTTAATGCTGATTTGTTTTTTGTCTAGTAAACTGGGATTGCAATTAGTAAGGATGGAGAGATTAACGAAGATGTTGAGCATAAGATAAAAGCTGGATGGCTGAAGTGGAGACTAACTTCTAAAGTGCTTTGTGACAGACGAATGCCAATAAAATTGAAGGGCAAATTTTACAGGACAGTAGTTAGACCAGCTATAACATATAGAGCAGAATGTTGACCAATTAAGAAAAAGCATATATATAAGATGGATGTAGCGGAGATGAGAATGCTTAGGTGGATAGCTAGTAAAACTAGGAAAGAAAAAATTAGAAATGAGCACTTTCAAGAGCATTTAGGGGTAGCACCAATAGGAGATAAAAATTAAAGAAACCCGTTTAAGATGATTTAGGCATGTTGAGTGTAGGCCAATTATAGCACCGGTGAGGAAAAGTTTGGCTATCCAAATAGATGGCCCATCAAGATGTAGGGGTAGGCCAAAGAAAACATTGATGAAGGTCATTAAATCAGATTTAAAGAAGTTTAACTTATCTAAGGATTTGGCTCAAAATAGAACGGAATGGAGAAATAGAATTCGTGTAGCTGACCCAAACATGGTTGGGATAAGGTTTTGATGATGATGATGATGAAACTGGGATTGCAATTACAAGGCAAAACAGGTACAGTCTAACAGTTACATTCTAATAGGAATAACACAGTCTACTATAGCTTGAAAGCAATAAATAAAGTAACTATCAGTAACAGCAAGTTTGACTCAATGCATACCATATAGCTACTACAGGAGTATTAACGACACAAACTACAACCTAATATATTTACTAATATATTTTTTCACTAACATTGTGATTATGCTTTCTTTTTCTGGAAGCCACATATCTCTCTTGGTGTCATCTTTCTTTTCTTTTTCTTTTTTCCTTGTCATTGAGCTTCAGTATCTTTGTATTTTTTATGTTTTAATCGCATTTTTCCAAAATAGAATGCCGGAATTGATCAGAACACCGGAATGTTTTACTACAACAGCAAACTAGAACAAGAACAGGAACGGAATTGGCGACTAGGATTCCAATTGACATGATTTGAGTAGTTGGAAGGAAGTGGTTTCTATGCAATTGGGGGCTCCTTTGTTCCCTTTCTCTTCTTTTTTTTTTTTTTATTTTGTGTGTGTGACTGTGGGTGGGTGGGTGGGTGGGTGGGTGGGGGTTGCTTTGGCATATTTATGTTTCTTTCTCCTTTTCTCATTTATTTTACAGTCTCATAAGTATATTTCTCTTGTACTGCTTGGCTCTTTTTATCAAAAGTAACCATTTCGGAAAAAAAAAGTTATCCGTTGATTAGAATAGATTTATTGTACCTGAATGTAATTCCTAATCAAGGGATTGTAACTCATCTAATGAATGGCCAAGAAAGAGCATTTAAGGGGGAGGCCAGTAAACCAAAGGGCACTTGAGTTTTACACAATCAAATCCATCATGTGTGCGCATGTTTGTCAGCTAGGATATAGAAAGGCTAAGGAAACACCGACACTCCAAATTTGAAATAAGACCGACACTCCAAATTTGAAATAAGGATCTTAGTAAGGTATTTACTTGGAATTGAATTTCCAAGATTAAAAGAAATGGATTATGATATGCCAGCAGAAATATACTCTATCTATTGGACAAAACTGGAATGTTAGGAGCAAAACCTGCAGATACTGTCATAGAGCAGAATCATGGTATTAAGTTGCATGGGGAGTAATCCATGATATCAAATTATACCATATACTGGTTGAATTATAATTATACTTAACAAAAACTTTCATGATATAGCTTATGCCGTTAGTTGTGTTCGTGAGTTCATGCACATTACAAGAACAGGACACTTGAATGTTGTATGAAAGATTTTAAAATGCCTCAAGAAGTCTTCAAGACATGGGACTCTATATTTATAGCATGGTCTTGTGGGTGTGGAGACCTATATAGATGAAGAATCGGCAGAATCAAAAAATAAATAGAAGATCAAAAACAAACTATCGTCTGGGATGAAGTAACCTAGATGACTCCCTAAGCAAACCTAAGCTTTGATGCCAAAATTGATGCAGGACAAGATGCAATCTAGCCTAATATAGAATGATGAGATCAATCCTTAAATTAATAACTAATGCTGAATTATAAATCACACCATCCACATTATATAGCATTAAAAATTGAGTGGGTGATTTGATAATGTTCCAAGGGAATGTCGCAAGTCCTGCAATCAAGGCCCCTCCAGTAATGAGGGGGTTCCTTGTGGAAGTTAGAACTTCCACCTTCTTCGGGATAGTCTAATTCAAGTAGATCAATTGTCGCTTCACGAAGATTTGAGCAAAGCCAAGCTAAACTTGTTTGCAATTGGTTGAGTGTGACAATATGGGCTCAATGAACAAAATTCAGATTTGAAATAATTCGCTCACAGCATTATAAAGGCTCAAACTGATTTTCAGATTTAGGGACTATAATTAATTTCAAGCATGCAGAGTGAAAACAATGAAAAAGCCCAATAAAATAGGTGGGGTCAGATTCGGCTGGGTCAAGTGGGACCTGCTAGGGGTTCAGTTGGGTCTAGTGCGGCCCACTTAGGATTCAGCAAGGCTGGTTGGATTTAGGTGAAGTGTGGTTTGGGTTTGTTTCAGGTTAGTGGAATGGTTGGATTTGGATTGTAGGTATGGTTTGGACGTTTGGGATTGGGTTTGGGTTTGGGTTTTGGGAACATTATGGGTATGGTCTGGATGGTTGGGTTTGGGTTTTGTGATGATTATAGGTATAGTTTGGATGTTTGGTTTTGGGTTTTGGGAGGATGATGTAAAGTTAGGTGTTGGTGGTTCAGATCCAGAAATATAGCGGCAGCATTTTGGCTTGGGTAGCAAGAAACTCCTATCTGACTGTTTAAAGCTGGCGCCTGGCTGATGAGGAAAAAAATGATGTAGGTTTAAAGCTCTTGTGCAAAAGAACATATGGGAAGGAAAATAGAGGAAGATATTTGAAATGTCTGTCTAGGTTTCTCGCCAAACTTCGATTTAGAGACATTACCGAAGATCCCATGAACAATAGTGGAGACTCATGGAGAACTCAAAAAGAGGGTGTTTTCATTCCATCATAGCATCATAACATACGATGATGAAGAATATAACATAATATTGTCTTCAGAGTGTATGGATTAGGTCTAGTGGGTGATACGTAGATAGGCCTGACGTTTAGATGAGCAAATAGAAATGTCTTTCATCTAGATGAACCATAACATATATAGATGGTTGATTTTCATCAAATGGGTCCCCTGTATATAGTTTAATTAAAGGTCCCGAAAGTAGTAGTATCTTCTAATGTGAAGCGGGGTATCAAATGCAAGGCGGGCAAAGATGGAGAGAGGAAAGAGATGGAAAGCAGAGGGGTAGGTCAGGAAAATCTTGAAGATCTTGGCCTCACGCCAATATCCCCATCGCAAGCAAGAAGAAGAAAAAGTCTAGAAAACCCCAAAATCACTGGTAGAAATTTTATTCATCAATAACTCTATCTTTGCCAAGAGGCATTATATCATTATATAGGAAAATAATAACCTAAAACTAATCTGGACCATTGAAACACACTGATGGCCAGGATTAAAACAACCAGCTAAAATAACTTAAAAACATAATAAAAATCCTAAATAAACTAAGATAAGTGGGCTAGGCCCAAAGGTTGGTCAGCCCATGAGGAGACCACAGGCCTGTCCTCCATTAACTCTCCCCTTGTTCAAGAGAACTAGACCTCAAGTTCTAAAGGAGTCCTCTAGGTTCGAATGTCAAGCGTACAAATCTTCGCTATGCTCCTTGCCCTCGTCCTCTTTGCATAGCTTGGAGGTTGGAATCGATCTCTTCCACTTAGAAGAAGAGAGGCATCGCTGCTTCTAAAACTGAAAATTTGCTTGGATGTGAGGTCCAACCATTAGATGCTTCAAAAGTTGGATTTCAACTGGCTGCACACAATCTTCAACTATGAATAAGCAATCTCTAAAGATGAAATCGATATGTGGAACCTCAATGATTTGATCATCATTAGAAACTTCCTGATCAATAGCCTTTTCATCTGAAGGTCTAATTTGATTTTCTAGAGGTGAACTTGTGATGAGATCCATTAGATAATCAGAATTGTTGCTATTTTCTTCGCTATTTGTTTCTTCTTGTTCCACCTGCACTGGCTGATCAATATTGTAAAAAAGATGGGACTCATGTTCATTTTCTTCCAATTCATCTACAGTAGAATTATTGGAAGGAGCGTTGTCTATTACTTCACTTGAATTGATATGGAAATCATTGTTTCCTGTTTTCACTCCTCTAGATCAACCTTGACATTCTCCACAATGGGTTCCACAACATGAGCTTCAATGGTTTGCAGAAATTTTTCCTCTGCAAGTACAGAATTTTGCATGCGAGACCGCTTAAGGGTGCGCTTGACACAAATGGCTTTTGCAATTGCTTCTATAATGGTCTTGCATTCACTCAATGCCTCCAATATCTATGGTCTCAGGCCTCGAAGAAAACCAACTATATCATGTCTTTAGTCCTCCACTAGTTGACATAAATATTGGAGTCTTGCAAATTCATTAACATATTCAACAACTGTCAAATCTCCTTGTCTCATACTAAGAAATTGGTGCAAAATATCTTCATTCTAAAAATACCGATCTCCTTAATTAAGTTTGTAGAGAAGTCTTTGAAATGTATTAAAAATATCAAGGCTTTCCAATTTCATGTTGCCTTGAATGTGAAGATTCAAAATTAAATGCTCTTTTAAAAAAAAATCAAACTAGCCAAATGTGTGGTTATCAATGACTGGAATTCACAAATGAAGATGGATTGACGATTGGAGTCTGGATGGCTTTGATATCACTAATTGAAGATGAATGAGTGATATTGACTTGAAGTTGGGCCTCCTACTTGTAAACTTTGTATGCAAGAATAGCTGGGCACAAAGAGCTGCTACACAATTTTTTTTGTTTCCTGTTGCTGTTCAAATTTGGGCCAAACTGAAGCTCAAGCCCATAAACTAGGTTTAGTTGAAGTGCCGAAGGGATCCAGTGTTGGACTTAGGTCGGGTTTACCCAACCCAACTACACTCACTTTCTTGTTCTCCGTGCCCAAAGGAGAAGAAAGAAATCGCTTTTTCTCTCCTAAACCTCTATGTCAACGAGATGAAATCGTGCGGAAGAGGGAGAGGAGGTTGATATCAAGCTAGCAACAACAGGGCAGGCGAGGGCCGACTATGGCGGTGATGGCTGTAACAAGGGGATGGCAGAAGCAGTGCTGGTGCTCATTGCTGGCGTGAAGATGTTGGCGACGACGACGATGACAGGCGATTGAGGTGGTGCTGCTTCTAGCAAATGGGTGGCGCAATGACAGGTGCCATGTTTTTTTTAATCATATGCTCTTTGCACTTCTTTATTCTCTCTCTTCATTTTTATTATTTTTTTTTCTACTTCGATTGAAAAGGACAGGCAGTGGATTTTAGGAGAAATGGGCTTAGGATTCAACAATGGGTTTGGATTTGTCAGTGGCTGCGGGATTGACAAAAGGAAGGGTGTTGCCTGGGTTGGCAGTAATGCAAATTAGGGTTAGGGTTAGGGTTAGGGATTTTTAGTTCAATTCGATCTCTTTGATTTGATATTGGGTTCGTGATCTGGGACCAATCAGCAAAATTGGATTTGGTTGGGAAGCGGAGGTTTGGATTGATAGGGTTTTGGGAGTTTTGGATTGGAATTTGAGATAGGATCTGACAGGGTGATTGATTAGGGTTTCTAGATGGTGATGGTGATTTGGCTAGTGGAGGTGATTGAGCGATGTGATGGATTAGGTTAGGGAGCAGGGTTCCTGATGCTATTCGGCAATGGATTCGACGCAGAAAGAAGGTTCGACCAACTAGATGAAGGCCATGGGAGGACCAGCCGAGCAAGATATTGGTGGATGGGTTTCTATTCCAATGTGATTGTCAAATGTGATGTTGGATACGATGAGGGTGATGGTACGGCAGGGATGATAGAATATCGAATCTCAAATCCAAGTGGATCGATCTTCGGCTCTGATAGCAAATGATGCAAAGCGGGGTACCAAATGCAAGGCAAGCATAAATGGAGAGAGGAAAGAGATGGAAGGTGGAGGGACAGGTAAAGAAAATCCTAAAGATCTTGGCCTCACACCAATATCCCTATCGCAAGCGAGAAGAAGGAAAAACTCTAGGAAACCCCAAAATCACTCGTAAAAATTTTATTCATCAATAACTCTACCTTTTCCAAGAGGCATTATATCATTATATAGGAAACATACACAGACAATTTAATTAAATGATATCATGTGACTCAGGTAGGATTAATGAACTGTTTGATGTGTTAAATGTAATAGATCCATGCATTGCTACTTGCTGCTTTCCAATTGATTAAGGATAAGCCATGAACAAAAGTCTGAGTAAGGTAGAAAATATTTTAAAAATTTTACTCCTATCCTTAAAAACAAATTTGTTAGGGGCATGGGTTATGATAATGGATATGGATATGAAGACTTTTAAAGAAAAAACTATGGCCTATAATGACGTCGCAAGGTAAAACACTATATTTTATGGTTTTTTTTTTTTTAAGGAGAACCATCCCTATTACTTTAATATATAAATATATATAACGGCTTAAAATGATGACATCATCACAACTTAAAAATAAAAAATAAAAATAAATGTTGACACGATGACTTGTGCATAGGAGTTTCTCGTAACACTTCTATTTCCTCCCATCTGGAATTTCCAGATGTGGGGCCCTCAAGATGATTGAGCACATGGGGCCTTTTTTTTTTTATAATGATGACAGTGTATTGCTCAAAAGGGGAGAACCCTAAATATACAATATAAGAGAACTATATTGACCTCAAAAAACCCCACAACAAATGGGAAAGCAAACCAAAAGAAAATAGGAGAGACCCCAAAAAGATGGGAACAATCCCAAATAAGGAAATAGTGCAGCATCTCACAAAATAAAACAAACACTACAAAGGCACAGAGGAAGCGTTTTTATGGACTCCCTCTTTAGCTAACTTATTTGCTTCTTGATTCACTAAGCGTTGCATAATGGAAAGAGATATTTAGCTCCTGTGAAAGCTGAAACACCTCTTCAATGATATCTACTAGGTACCAATGAGTATTTATAGATTAACTCGCCCATTAAATGACACAAAAAGAGTCTCATTCAACAAGCAACCACTAAGGCTTTAGATTTGACGCTTACTGGATGCCGGTTTGAAGAGCCAATAATTCTGCTTTGTTACTTGAGCAAACACCATTCGACCTGGAGTAAAAGAGGAGGATAGTTCCTTCCGTGTCACAAGTGACACCCCCAAGGCTAGCAAGACCGAGGTTATCAAGAGCACTCCCATCAAAGTTGAGCTTGAGAGCACCTGGAGCGGGAGGGCGCCATCTAGAAAAAACTCATGATTCCATAAGTTTAGAGAAAACCACTTCCTACCAATTATGAATAATGGAATTGATGGAAATACCTTTGAAGAGAGGAATAGAGGAAGCCCAAACGGCCACTAAATATTTCACTTTATCCTCTAATTTGCTCACATGAGAAGATTTTCCGTCAAGGCACCTCAAGTTCCTCACTTTCCAAATGGACCAAATGACCACCAAACTAGAGATGTTCCACATTACTCTTCCCCTTTGGACCCCACTCCTAACCTCCAAAACTCAAATAAAGATGGAAGGTATGGGAGTAGAGAGATGGAACCATTTGAATACGGACCTTCAAAGGAGCTGGGCTACAGAACAATTTACCAACAAATGGTCAACAGATTCCTCATCCGCTAAGCACATAGGGCACACATTGACAATGACCAGACACCGGCGTCTAAGGTTGTCTATTGTTAGAATGCCACCAAGCAAAGCAATCCACCCAAAAGCCATCATCCTCGAGGGAGCCTTCATACTCCAGAGCCTAGCCTAATTAATATGACTAACCACTACGTCAATGAACATGGACTCAAAAAAGGATACAACCGAGAACATGCCATCTGTTTTGGGCATCCAAATTCTTCTATCTTTCCCATCCCTAGGAATGAAAACGTTGCCAATCTTAACCAACAAAGACCCAAACTGGGATTCCTCTACTTCATTTAAATTTCTTCTAAAAATAGGCCCCCAAAGAATGTTGTCTCCTCTCCTCTCCATGTAATCCATAACTCTAACTTCCTGATTGGCAGCACAGTTGAATAAATCAGGGAAAGTAGACTCAAGGGAATTATCTCCCACCAATAGGTATGTCCAGAAGCAAATTTTATCTCCATGACCCACTCGGTATCTGACACGCCTAAAGTATTGAATGAGAGACTCTCTAAGTAGCCAACCCTCTCTAGAGATGTTATATTTGCAAAATATTACTTGCTTCCACATACTATGAGAGTCATCTTTGATTATCCATAGCCACTTGCCAAGAAAAACCAAATTCATCTCTTTCAATGTCTAATGCTCAAACCACCCTTTTTTCTTTTTTTCTTTTTTTTTCTCTTTTTTTTTTTTTTTTTTTTGTCTTGCAAACTTGTGACCATTTTATCAAATGAAATTTTATCTTCTCTTTCCCATTTCAAAGGAAATCCTATTGCAGCTTTTCTGTGTGTTTTATAACCTGGATGGGCACTTAAACAATGACAAGAAGTAAATCGGAAGATTGCCCAAAGCCGCTTTGATCAAAATAATTCCACTTCCTAGAGAAAGATAGTTAGCCTTCCAAAGTGAAAGGCTATTCTCCATCCTTTCAATGACCGGGTAACACAGCAATTTTGAAGCAGTACCATAGCAGAGTAGGAGGCCCATGTAGGTAGAAGGAAGTAATCCAGCTTGGAAACCAAAGAGGTTCGCCAAAGAGCTAGGTGATCTTCATTTACTCTCACTCCAATCATCTCACTATTAAAGAAATTAACCCACAGGCCAGATACTGCTTCATAGCAAATGGGAGGCCTTCCATTCATCAAAAGCTAGATCCAATGGCGGATTCACAAAATCTCGACAATCAAAGTCATGATACGTACCATCCATCCATAGAATAGCTCAATCTGCAACCATACGCCTTCTTCATTGGTAGATCATGGGACTTTCGATGCAGGCCAAACCATGGATCGACTTGCCCATTAGGCCCAATCCATAAACCCAACATAATTATATGCTTAATTAAGAGTTTAGGCTATTTGTGAGTCTTATTTAAGCATTTTATTTATTTAGAAGTCTTTATATTAGTAGTTTATTTGATTAGAGATTTAATTTCCTCTTTTAATTAGGTTGCTATAATTATTACATAAGTATTAGTTGCTAAGAGAAATGTTAATCCTCTATATATAGAGGACATGCTTCAATTGTAATGAGAATGCTTTCAATTCAATTAAAATTTCAGAGATTTCTCTCATTAAGGTTTCTACCATAACTATTATTAAGCCTTAGGTTTGGAATCCATCTCTGGATTCAATCAATCCCTCAGGAGATTGATCTACACTCGATCGGAGATCTAAGGCTGCACCATATTGATATCAAAATTGAGATCCAGCCACCGGGAAGATGTTTGTCAATCTCTAAGTTCACCATCCTTCCATCCATCATCATTAACGTCACCATATCCCTGTCTAAACCATATCACCGAATCCCATCTCTCCAAACCCACCTTTGTACTTTCCTCAAACCACCCATCACCAGCAACCCCAAACCCTTCAATCCACCTTATCCATCACCCAAAAACCCCATCTTCCCATTCTGTCAGCCACCATCAAAGCCTAACTCAACTGATCACCAAAACCCACATTCCCAAACCCACAACCCCCAAACTTCCTGTCACAGAATCCAAAACCCCACTACCGCCTAGCTGACCCCTGGCAATCCATTGAAATCCAACCCAACCCTCTTCAAACCCCTAAATCCCCTCACTAAACCATCTCGAAGACATCAGTTGAACCCCAAAAAAACAACCATACTGTTAAAACACTTAGACCCTTCAACTTCTGTCAATTCCCCGAAACCCAAAGAAAAATAAATAAATACATAAATATAGAAAAAAAAAGAAGAGCAGAGAAGAAGAAGAGCAAAGAGATAAGGATGTACCGTGCATTGCAGGCACTCTAGCTGCTGCCATCATCGAGCTTCCAGCAGTAGGAACTCCCATTAGCCTCCACCACTCGGCCAACACTAGTCGCCCATGATCACTCGAGCACCCCACTATCCCATCGCAGCATCACAGTCCACTGTCAGCGTCTCCTCTTCTTTGTCGTCCAAGTGAGCTTCGAAGGCACCAGGGCCTTCTCTCCTTTATTTCTTGTTCTACACAAATCCTGAGGCCATGTCTGAGCCCCCTTTCCACAAGTGCCTCTTTCCAAGCTGATTTGAGGCAAGTTGCTATTGGGCCTAAGTTTGGGGTATGACCCAAACCCTATCTCATTAGCAACAAGTGAGCCAGCCTTAGTTGGGCCTGCAGTTAAGACCGACCCGACCCAAGCCCGACTTTTTTCTCAAAAAACAAAAAACATTTTGACCCAGTCCACAATGGGCCAAGCCAAAAGTACAAATTTTGAGTTAAATTTTGTTCTCCTTGCATCCAAATCATCATGAGAATTTTTGGACATTCAATTGAAATTCAAAGATACATGTATAAATACAAATATGGAGATTGGTATTTTGATAATGAACTCTACTTTGAGCAATTTCTGAATTTGAAGCAAGAAGAATTAACAGTTGATAAATATACCCGTTTATTTTGAGAGTTGCAAGATATCTGTGAACTAGAAGAGACGAAAACACATTATTTGGTTTGCTATATTGCTTGAGACCAGACATCTTAGAGAATAAGAATTGTTACAAAACCAGTCAAAAGGCATACTTAGAAGCTTTTCGTGTTGAACAAATACTTAAACAGTCTCGCATGCAACAATGTGGATCTCAACAAAGACCAAGAGCACATTGTGAAAAGACTTTTTGCAGGAAAAAATAATCACACGATTGTCATCTGCCAACTCCTCAACACAAATGATAAGGAAAAAAAAAGTATGGAGACAAACCAAGAAATTCCACACACGGTAAGTCAAATACGGAGCCATTAATTTGATTGACGACAGCAATGCAATCAATTTCACCGCATAAGAGGTCATTGATAAGCTTCATTTACCTATTGAGAACCTTCCTAAGCCCTACCAAGTCACCTGGTCTAATGGTTATGTCATTCCAGTTACTTATAGATGTTTGCTATCATTCAAGATTGGTAATTATGAAGACAAAATTTGGTGTAATATAATCCATATAAATATTGCTCATATTATTTTTAAAAGACCATGATTTTTTATCGAAAAGTGCCCCACGTTAAAGAGATTAATACATATACTTTTGCATGGGAAAGAAACTAGATAAAACTCTGTTCACTATCTTCATCAACCATGTCTTCACCTACATCATCATCTTTAACCAAAGAACCAACAGTACATCAAAAAGAAAAATTTCAGAACCATGATATCATGATTGCACCAAAGGAGATGCCAACCATGACAACTGATATTAAGGATGCAACAACGGAGTAAGGTCAAGGCAAAGGTGATCTCATGAAAAATTCAGGACAAGTAGAATCCGTTCAAGATTGTGTTAACCAAGAGCCACAAAAGGTTAAGGAAGAACAAATGCAAGCAGGTATTGGAGACCTTGAGCAATGTAATAAGGAGATTGAACATCTAGAAAATTCTATTGGCTCATCGAAAAACAAATTAGTTGATTCAATGTTTTCCGAAGAAGATCAAGTTATTGAAATCCCCCACATTAAATTCATCTTCGAGGATCAGACATTGATGATAGACAACTAACAATTGCAACATCTGCATGTCAAATCATACATCCGAGATAGATTCGTTCATCAAAAGAAACAACACGTCCAATGTCTTTTTCCATAGAATAAATGATCACGTCAAACTTTCAAGCCATGTCATGCAAAAGCAGAACAAAAAACACGGCAGATGTTTGTGCAACTAATTTTCGACGCAAGAGGAAGTTTCCCTCACCTTGCAGTCGAATTCTTCCAGGCATTTCTTAAGTTGGCAAACTCGTCGGAGTCGATTTTTTTAAGCCACAGAGAGCTGATGCAAGCCAGACCATGAGTCAGCCCTCCCATTGAGCCCAATCCATAGGCCCAACATGATTTATCTTCTTAATTAAGAGTTTAGGCTATTTGTGAGTCTTATTTAAGTATTTTATTTATTTAGAAGTCTTTAAATTAGTAGTTTATTTGATTAGAGACTTAGTTTTCTCTTTTAATTAGGTTGCTTTAATTATTAGGAAATTATTAGTTGCTAAGAGAGATGTTAATCCTATATATATAGAGGACATGCTTCAATTGTAATGAGAATGCCTTAGTTTTCTCTTTTAATTAGGTTGCTTTAATTATTAGGAAATTATTAGTTGCTAAGAGAGATGTTAATCCTATATATATAGAGGACATGCTTCAATTGTAATGAGAATGCCTTTTCAATTCAATTAAAATTTTAGAGATTTCTCTCTTAATATGGTTTCTACCATAAGTCTTGTTTAGCCCTACTGCTGGAATCCATCTCTAAATTTGATCAATCCCTCGGGAGATTGATATCGGAGATCCGTGGTTGCGCCAACTTTCCAACTATGATGACGGCTCTGGGAGTCCAAGAGCACGTGACAATCAAAATTATTTTGTCCTTTGACAACACTTGGGCATGCAATAAAAGTGCAAAAAACCCAAATGAAGCTAAGTTTGACCCAGATCAATCCCTAATGAATTTTGAAACCTGAAAGCTAATTACAAATTTTACGTGACACAGGTTACAAAATAATTAGGGAACCGTAAGTAGAACATGCTAAACTAATTATCGAAGGAAAAACCATTTTATTATTACTTTTATCTGCAGAGAGGAATTTCCAACTATGATGCAGGCTCTTTAAGTGGGAGCTGTCTTGGCAAAGCAAGTGAAATACCACTACATTAAGTATTTCTCTTTTTAATGAATGCACTCGTTACCCATCACAAAAATTACAGAAAGATAAAACTGAAAAAAAAAAACCATGAGAAGCAATCAAAAAAGTAATGAAAGTTCAAAAAGTTCAGTTACATTTATTTCTTTTTGATAAATGAAAATATGCTACAACGACCAAAGACCTAGAAGGGCCCCTTGATAATTCATGACACAGGACCAACAATGCAACAGTACCCAATCAATATATACACATATATATCCACTGTACCCAGTCATCCAGGATGCAAAAGAACAACATATCATTTACCTGGCTTTCAATTGGGAGTTGGCTCGTGAGCAATCGTAAATAGTATGCCAGTTTATCATGGGATGTGATGATAATGCCCTCACCACTGTTGTCAAATTGCGGCCTTCCAGCACGTCCAAAGATCTAAACATCATTGAGAGATTATGTGCACAGAATCCATAAGCTACAACTAGTAAATAAATAAACAACTCAGCAGAAACTTTAGCCGAAGGGCTCTATTCACAGGCAATTGCATACAGCACCTGCATAACATCAAGCATACCCAGGTCTTTCCATCCACCAGCCTTTGGATCGTATAACTGGGTCCCCTGAAATAACCTCAAGCAAATTAATACCATTTTAGTACAGGCAATGTGAACAGTATCAGAAACTGGCATCAGGCATGCTACAACAGATGCACTACTTGTCAAATCCAGTCCCTCTCGTTAAAATTGGCCTAAACTGATCAGTTTTCGGTCAGGAGTCAGAAACAAACAAGCCCCCCTAAAAGGATTTTGTCATGCTCAGTCGAGATCCTATTCAGTTTTGGATTTGGAGACTTTGGTTGAATGTGTTGAAATTCTATAATTTGGACGAATTCGATATAGGGAAGGATTTGTCCATTTTTTTATTATTTTTCCTAAGTTGGTTTTGCCGAATATGACCACCACTAAGGCTGATTATGACAGCTCTCTTTTTTTTCTTTTCTTCTTTAGTCATTTTTCATTCAAAAGTAAGGGCTTTTAGCTCCTCTATGTTCTAATACAGATAACGGTTCCATAGAAAATTTTCAATCAGTTTGCCGAAAATTTCGCTCCAGACTTCAGACAGTTTCAGCTGAAATCAAGAATTTCAATCAACTGTTGCATCAAACTATTCCCAAGAAAATTTTGGTCTTGATTACATACCATTTCAGCCAAATTCTGGAATTTTGGTTCAAAATTCCAGATTTCTCCAGTTCGGATGAAATTTGGACTTTTAGGTGAAAGATCAGACTAGTTAAAGCCATCTCTCTCTCTCTCTCTCTCTCTCTCTCTCTCTCTCTCACACACATGGTGCGCACCTAGGGTGGGTCCCATTGTATGGTCCATCCAGATGGACCACACACAAGGACCCCCTAAATTGCCACCCGCACCCAATTTTGGGTCAGATTCGAATAAATTGGACCGGCGGATCAACTGCATACCAATTCAAACGGACTATGCATAGTTAAACTTGTGGGGCCCAGATGAAGATGATGCAAAGTGGGTATGGGGCTGATTTTTGCAAAGAGGAAGGGCCCCGGGAGATCTTTTGATCCCCCCTGTCCAATCCCAGGTGGGCCCCACATCGAGGTGCACACAGTCATCTAGTGCAAGCGGCGCGCACTAGATGACTACCATATACATATATGGGAAAACCTCCACCTCCGCCAAGCACCAGTGCTCATGATAAGGTGAACACCACATGCAAAATCACCTAGTGGGGCCCAGCTTTTGATCTATCCAAGTAGACCACAGAAGAGGCACTCCCCTTATCAAGTCACCGATCCCAAGTTTGTCACCCATCCAACTAGATTGGACCATTAGATCAGCTTACAGTCATTTGTAGACCATGAAAATTTGTCGGCCATTGATCAAGTGATTAGGATGATGATTTGAGCCTCCATCACCATACATGGGTAGGTTGGGAGGAGATCTTTTGTCCCCCTTGGTGCCATCCCCAAGTGTTGCCCCTAGTGGGTCCCACTAGAAAACGGTACTCAGCAAAGGGGGATCCATGTATATGTATATGCATATGCATGTGTATGTGTATGTATGTGTATGTTTGTATGTGATAGTAAGGAAAGCACAAATTCTGATTGATGGTGAACCCAATATACCCTGATCTTCAATCAAAGAAAAATCCACTCAAGCAAGGAGAAGAGTAGAGATTCGCTTGCTGTTGACCGTGAAAATCCACCATAGATCTTTAATCTAATGAGAGATCCTCAACCAATACAAGAGATGGAAAGTAGCACACGAAAGCAATTTCATTTAGGAAAAAATTATCGGGAGAAAAAAAAGCCTTTTGACATCCAAGGTCCAACCCACGTTTGAATGATTTATTTCTTTTTAATTACAGTGATGCATAGTTGCTCCTTTATCCTCTTCACCACAGGATGGTGAATGCCTCGCCCAAAGAATTGAAGAAAATTAGGTGGGAAATAGCAATTTGGTTGAGCTAATTTTCTACTTTCCTAAGTTAATTTTATACTTTCCTCGTTATTGCATAATGGTTGTCGATCCGAGTAGAGTTGATATTTAACTTGGGGCTTTTCTATTCAATCTATCTCAATCCATTGGGGTTCATCAGATATCCCAATTTGCTAATCTTTTCTACATCAGTTGGTATTCCAATCAAATGATTGTTGATTCTATTCTTAATATCATTTGCCAAGCCAAGACCAAGGTCATCCATGGTAGCAAGATGCAGAGACTAATGAGAAAAAAACAACTAGATCCTCAAGTGCTTGCGATCCAAAATTTGCAACAATTTGAGAAATTGACTCAACGGTTGGAATGAGCCAAACACTGAGACCTATATTTTAATGTGGCTACAATGACTATCCAAATTATAATGGCGAATCATATGATGATGATTACAATCATCCGATTTACAGTGATGAGTTGTATGAAGAATGTCAAGGTTAAGTTATTGTTCTATCAATCGATGATCATGGATTTGATCCAAGATTAGATTTTAGCAATGATGTTGTTGATGGTCAGATCTATGATGAATATCCCAAAGATGAAGATGACACCTGTAATCAGATTTTCAATCTTAAAGATCATGGTGTTGATGAGTACATCAAATTTGATGTTGATCAAGATCATGAAAAAGAAATTTCAAATTCTAATGAGTATCCACGTGTAGAAATTGAACATTCGAAAACACATGGAAGGCACATAGATAAAAAGTTTGATGAATACCTGGATGATGAGAGGATTGAGACGTTGGAGGGTATGCGGATATGGTCAATGACACTTTGGAGGGTATAGATGTGATAAATTGTGTAGATGACGAAAGGTATGGTATGCAAATATTAAATGTGCTAGCAACATATTATGTAGATCTTTTCTGGCAAGGAATCCAACAAGGAGATCTACCACAGATCAAGTTATGGGCCTAGCTGAATCACATCAATCTATCTTTCAAGCAAATTCATGAAAGATCTCCACCAATTCAACTACCACCAGAAGATCAGAAATGAAAACAGAAGCGGACGAGGAAATGAAAGTGAAAGAGGTGAATAGAAGATGTAGACTTGAGGTGGAGTCTTTTTCAAGTAGGGGAGTCGAACAACAGAGCAAAAGATCCAAACTTTATGGATCCTATGTTGGATTGAGCCTTGACTTCTTTGGACTGATTCAATCAGTCCAATGGCTATTTAATCCAGTTCAATCGGGATTCAATTAAACAAAGGTCTCAAATCAGAATCTAAATAGGAAAGCAGTTTCGAAATAGAAGGAAAGAGACACGGAGATTGAGAGTTCAGACTCCTTAAAACAAGGACCACTTTAAGGGATTTGGAAACAAAATATAACAAGTAAAGAAACCCTTTGTACCATGGACATCCAAAGAAGATTAAAGCCAACCGAACTTTCTATTTTCTCTCTCTCTTTATCCTCTGCTCCATTAGATAAAGAGTGTCTAGTGTCTCCCTAAGGATTGAAGGCAATCAAGTGGGAATTATCAATTTGGGTTAAGCTAATTTTCTACTTTCCTCAATGTTTTTGCATAATTGGTTGTAGATCCAGATAGAGTTGATTTTAAATTGTGGTTTTTCGATTTAATCAATCTAAATTCATTTGGGGCAGCTTATGAGATAGTCCAATATGCTAGTCGGGACTGCATCATTCTTCCTCTTCTGTCTTTTTCTCTTTCCCCTTGCTCTTTTGTTCAAACTGGGTAGAAAGGGCAAGAGCATTTAGGGCCTGTGCATACCCACACCCCCCCCCCCCCCCCCCCCCCCCCCCGCGAAAAAAACCTCTTCTCTTTCTTAAAATAGTTTAGTCCAGCATAAGGACTGGGGAAATTTGTAGGCTCCACAATTGGAAAATCAAAAATTATTTAAAATAAATGTCCCCCCTAATTTATGGGCCCAAGCCAAATTTGACTCTAATAGAAAAAAGGAATCTAGACAAATTTCACTATAAATAGGAAAATGGATCTAGCCAAAATTCACCCTAAAAAAGAAATACAGCTCAAGACAAATTCCACTCCACTAGGAAATAGCCCTAAGTCAAATTGATCATATATAAATTTTTTATAAGAAAATTGTAAAAATGCTCCCAAAATTTACTATTAAAAAAATAAAAACATTAGGACAACGTCCCAAATCTTAGTCACATAGAAATAACGCATTCATCATCATCATCAAAGCCTTGTCCCAACTATATTGTGGTCGCTTGCAGAAATAACACATTGCACTATTAATTTGGTAGAATAAACTATGTATCTTATTTCTACATTATATTAGAATTCCTAATATTTTTTACATTTTATACATTTAAAGATATTTTCTACTTTTTTCCAAATCAGAACTCTGAAGAGTTTCACCGAGATTCCAAATTGATTGAAAAATAGCAGTTTCAACGTCAAAGCAGAACGGCGTTCAAAATGAAATTGAGAACTATAAGTGGTTCCCCTTGTCTCATGCTTCATTTCTACTTCATTTGGGCCCTTTCACCTCTATAAAAGAAAAGCTGGTTGCTAGTTGTACACCTTAGATGGGCTCCTCCTCCCCTTCATTTATTTGTTTGTTTTCTCTTCTTTAACCGTAGCACAAGTGGTACTAAACTTGACATATATAGTACATTACATAGCTGATTTAATATACCTAATTAAATAAGTGCAAAACCTACTCCCTCTCAGTGGCAGACCTAGGATATTCATTTGAGGGGGCAGACCCAATTAGGCAGTAGGGTTTAGGGGGCAAATCCAAATTTTCATGTGTGTTTTGGGCGCAGCAAAGATCCATTATTTTCAAGTGGGTTTTGGAAGTAGGCCCAAGACTTTCACGTGTAAGGATGTGGACCCAGGTTTGACAAGGGTGACTACCCCAAAACTATATACGTAGGTCCGCCTTTGCTCCCTCTCTCACAAGTAACAATTATAAATTGCAATATAGATAGTTATCAGCATTCTAAAAATCGAAATGGTATCACCAATCGTTCAAGGGGAACATCCAAATCGTATTTAAGATTGTTTTCTTACAAAAACAAAAAGAAAACAAAAAAGAAAAGGAAAAAAACTAATCATAATCCATCCTTAGCAACATAAACGCACAGAGAAAGAAGACTATGATACAAAATATGAAAAACATCATTAACATATTTATATCACAAATGATGTGTAAATTAATAAATATGATTAAGATATCGATATTTCTAAGAAATTAAACAAGTTGCAATAGCGCATTTTGTTCTCTTTAAATCAGAAAATAAAAAATAAAATCCAAAAAATAAATGTTACATGTTAGGAAGTTTCAATAAACTTAAAAAGTATTCATGAAGAAAAAACCAAGATTATAGTCAATTGGTGTCCTATGTGCTTACAATATGAGGAATTTGTGCATCATTTGTCGATTCACTGTCACTGCACTAATAAGGCTTGGATTGGTATCATTAACCTCTTTGACATGAACTGGGTTATGCCAATAAGTGTGGAAGATCTCTTCCTTCAGTGGTGCATAGGGTGCAAATTTATTCATGGAAAAATTTTATGGAAGTTACTGTTTGGAAGCTTTGGTTGGAGAGGAATAATAAAGTTTTCCAGAATAAAAGTAAAACTAGTTAGGAGATTATTGAGGCCATTGTTTGTACAGCATCGGAGTGCGTAAGCACGAAAAAGGATTTTTAAAAGACTTTCATTGGAAGTTATCAATAGACGTTGGAATTCAGTTTTACAAGGGGGATGGTGTTCTAAATGTGTAAAAAGAAGAAAGTGGATTCATCCCCCATACGGTATCTATAAGTTGAATTTTGATGGCAGTTTCTTAAAAAGCAGTCAAAGAGGATGTAATGGTGGTGTCATTAGGGATTAGAATGGAAATGTTCTAAGGATTTTTTTCTAGGCCAGTGGATTCTTTGAATGCCAATGAGGCCAAAGTGTTTGCTTTGTTGATTGGATGTCATGAGTTGGCTAGGATGGGATGTTTAAATCCTATGCTTGGAGGTGGTTCTTTATCCTTGTGGCTCTTGTATATTTTCCTTCTTTTTTATGAAATAAAATCTTAATATTACAAAAAAATGGATTGATAAATCCATTTTACTGGGGAAAAATACAAAATAAAAATTTTAAAAGACAGTTATTTTTAAAAAAATAATAATAATTCTGTAGCCACTCACTTAGTACCTGTTAAAGAGTGGACTGCCATTGTGGTTTTAACACGCACTAAATGAGTGGCTACTGACGTAGAGTAGCACTCTTTAACAGGTACAAGTGAGTAGCTACAAAATTCCTGTCGCCGACCCCAACATTGTTGGGACAAGGCTTTGATGACAATGATGACAGCTATTTTTTCTGCTTCAATGGATAAGAATCATTTTACTTGGGATTCCACACGAATCATAAAATTCTGAAACAATGATAGTTATTATTTAATGCAATGACAACTTTGTGTTGCATTAGTGTAAAACCAGATCAAAAAATGCAACAGGTACACAAGCAGAAAACAAAAATTAGAAAACTGTTTGACAGTACATAATGTAAGCCATACAGTTCTCTTCCTATATCATACATGTCACAGAGTAGTAATGTGATCATCACACATATGATAGCATAATCTAATATTCAAAGAAACATGTAGTATGAATTTAAATTGTTTGTCCCTTGAAATGGGCATCAAGCCTCAAGAGAAGTCTCCTTATAACTACAATTTTAAAAAGTATATCCAAGTGACTCAATAGCGGTCGTCACAGTACACACTCAAAATTTTTTTGTCCAACAGAGACATCGGAAGATTTTATAAATTTTCGATCTACATATATTCAAGAAACTATTAGCAAAGATAAGTTCAAAATAAAATGGGAAATTCAACCAAAAATACTAGTAAGTTGCATTAAACAACTCGCTTCAATCTTTTAGGTAAAATACCAAACCTAGTAAAAAAAATGATGAAATCTAGAAAAACATATAGTGAAATACTTAGTTCTGGCAGCGTTTTGAAATCCAAATAGGCAAAGTGGCAGACCGTTAAAAACCTTAAGGAAAGTATTGAGACAACCCATGAACAAGCTGCCAAAAAAACCTCCACAATAGGGTCAAGTAAAAACAGTAAAGACTCCCAAAGCTGATAGCAAATACATAGATAAGGCCACTCTCATTAGATGTATGCTGCAAAAAGAACTCACAAAGAGTTAAGACCTGTTGGCCTGCAGTATCTGGTACAATTTCTGCAGTGAATAACCTTTGAAGAGTGTGACCTTAGAAAATATTTTTGATACATAGATAAGGCCACTCTTAACTCCGCCAATTTTTGCTGCCGGTCCCAAGCCCGGGTAAAGGAGGAGGGTTGCATTAGGTAGGTTAACAGCTAACGTAAAACTTTGTCACAACCCAAACATGAATTATGAAAAAATAATATTTCACGATAAGGCTTCACGATAAGGCTAGGGCATTCCCCGCTTTAAGCGACGCATTGTAGCATCACCCGGCTGCAGTGAAAAGTGTGCAAGGGCTACCGCAGTTAAAGAAGTTAGTCCATGAGAAGCAAATGAGGAATAGAAAAATTAGACTTGCTACTTGGAATATAACGTTGACAGGCAAGAGTATGGAGTTGGTTGAGATAATGAAAAGAAGAAGAATTAGTGTGGCTTGTATACAGGAGACAAGGTGGAAACAGAATAAAACTAAAGAGCTCACGGACGGGTATAAGCTTTTCTATGCAGGAAAGAGTAATATAAGAAATGGAGTGGGTATAGTTGTAGATAAAGATTTAAAAGAGAAAATTGTAGGGGTAAAGAGGTTTGATGATAGAATTATAGCAATTAAACTAGTGCTAAAGAAAGACATAATTCATATCATCAGTGCATATGCTCCCCAAGTAAGACTAGAGGAAAGTGTGAAAAGACAATTTGGGGAGGAAATGGATGATTTAATGCGAGAAATCCCAAATAGTGATAAGATTTTCCTTGGAGGGAATTTAAACGGACATATAGGAAGAGATAATAGAGGATATGAGAGAGCGCATGGAGGGCAAGGATTTGGAGAAAAGAATGAATTTGGAAACACTATATTGGACTTTGCAGTGGCATTTGATCTTGTAGTAGCAAATACTTATTTTAAAAAGAGAGATGAGCATTTAATTACCTATAAACGTAGAAGTAATAGGAGTCAGATAGACCTTTTTCTAGTTAGAAAACAGGACCGATTGGCTTGTAAAGATTGCAAGGTTATCCCAGGAGAGAGTTTGACTACGCAACATAGGTTCGGAGTTTTAGATATTTGCATTAGAAAATAGAAAGGGAACAGTAGTAAATAAAATGGACCCTAGAACAAGGTGGAGAAATTTGAAGAGGCAAAGAGCAAATAAATTTAAGGACAAAATGATTGAGAAGTGAGAATGGAATATTGAAGGAGAAACTATAGTAATGTGGAATCAAATAGCTAATTGCATTAGGAATGTTGCAAAGGAGGTACTTGGACAATCAAAAGGAAAGAGACATATTAATAAAGAAACATGGTAGTAGAGTGTGGAGGTTTAGAAAGTTATTCGACAGAAAAGACATTGCTACAAAGTTTGGCAGAGGACTAAGAGTATGGAAAATTTTGAGCTGTATAAGAAGGCAAAGAAAGAAACTAAAAAAGTAGTAAGTAGTGCAAAGTTCAAAGCATATGATGACCTCTATAATAGGTTGGGAACAAGAGAAGGAAAAAAAGATATTTTTAAGCTCGCAAAAATAAGAGAAAAGAATAGTAGGGACTTAGATCTTGTCAAATATATCAAGGACAATGAGGAAAATATTCTGGTGAAGGACAACGATATTAAAGAAAGGTGGAAGAAATATTTTAGCAAACTTCTAAATGAAGAACATTTGGGTGATACAAAAGTTAAGGAGGATACTTCATCACTACAGCATACTTTTCTCCATAGAATTAGAGGGGTGGAAGTGAAGAAAGCATTGAAGCGAATGAAGACAAGAAAGGCAACAGGCCCAAATGTTATTCCGATAGAGGTATGGAAATGCTTAGGAAAGGTTGGGGTGAGTTGGTTATGTAGACTATTCAATAAGATACTTGTGACAAAGAAAATGCCGGATGAATGGAGAAGAAGCATTGTAATACCTATATATAAGAATAAAGGAGATATACAAAATTATACCAACTATCGAGGGATTAAACTAATGAGTCATACTATGAAGTTATGGAAGAGAATAATGGTGCAAAGACTAAGAAAGAAGACCAAGATCTCTGAAAATCAATTTGCTTTTATGCCAGGGAGATCAACTATGAAAGCTATCTTTTCACTTAGGCAATTAATGAAAAAATATCGAGCAAAGAGGAAAAATCTACATATGGTCTTTATCGATTTGGAAAAAGCCTATGATAGGGTACCGAGGAATTTAATTTGGTGGGTTTTAAAGAAAAGGAATGTCCCCAGATGTTATATTGAAATTTTTAAGGATATGCATGAAAGAGCAGTAACAAATGTGAGAACCACATGTGGAGAAACAAATGGATTCCTCGTGACTATAGGTTTACATCAAGGATCAACTTTAAGCCCTTATCTCTTTGCATTACTTAAGGATGAATTAACTGTGCATATTCAAGAAGAAGTAACATGGTATATGTTGTTTGCAGATGATATAGTATTGGTGGATGAATCAAAAGATGGTGTAAATGCAAAGCTTGAGAGATGGCCAGGGGCATTAAAATCCAGAGGCTTTAAAATAAGTCGTACAAAGACAAAATACATGGATTGCAACTTCAGTGGACATATATAAAATGTTATAACCACTGTTAAAATTGAAACCCATAAGATACCATGTAGAGATTCTTTTTGGTACCTAAGCTCGATGATTAGTAAGGATGGGGAGATTGATGAAGATGTGGAGCATAGGATAAAAGTTGGATGGCTAAAGTGGAGACTAACTTCTGGAGTGCTTTGTAACAGACGAATGCCAACGAAATTGAAGGGCAAATTTTACAGGGTAGTGGTTAGACCAGCTATGACATATGGAGCAGAATGTTGACCGATTAAGAAGACGCATATTCATAAAATAGATGTAACGGAAATGAGAATGCTTAGGTGGATGTGTGGTAAAACTAGGAAAGATAAAGTTAGAAATGAGCGCTTTCGAGAGCATTTAGGAGTAGCACCAATGGGGATAAGATTAGATAAACCCGTTTAAGATATGTTGAGCGTAGGCCAGTAATGGCACCGGTGAGAAAAAGTTTGGCAATACAGGTAGATAGCCCATCAAGAGGTAGGGGTAAGCCGAAGAAAACATTGATGGAAGTCATTAATTCATATTTGAAGAAGCTTAACTTATCGAAGGATTTGGCTCAAAATAGAACAGAATGGAAAAACAGAATTCATATAGCCGACCCCAACATAGTTTGGATAAGGCTTTGATGATGATGATGATGATGATGATGATGATGATGATGACTCTTAAGTGGGAAGATTATGGGACTAATTAATCACTTGTTCCTTCATCATCAAAATACTTAATACATTGGGATCATTTGCTTCAAAGATGCTGTCTGGCTTGGTGTATGTGGTGTTCTGACTTGGGGTATGCGGCACATTCGCTATGTGATTTGGTAAATGTATGGAGGGCAACTCCTTTTCATGGTTGCTGCATTCTAGTTTGGAAATGTATTCCCTATGTTATTTTGTGATCCATATGGAAAGAAAGGAACAATAGGATGTTTGAGGATGTTTAGAAGATTAATATTGTCTCCAGAATCTAGATCAATGCTCGTCATTTAGCAGCAGTTATGAGGATAGAAAAGTGAATGGTCATGAGGAAGGATTTTAACGATATGAAAGTAGACAACTTTGCCTTGCCTATAATTGGGAATCTTGCATGGGGTCCAATGTTCAAAAGGTTAAGATGGTAGAATTTTGGCCACCTTGTCCAAACTGCCTCTTGGAATTCAGTGATGAAGGTGTGGTCAAGGGTGTTCTTTGAAACATCAAAGGAAAGGTGATGCTTATGTTTGCTAAGCATTTGGATTGAGGATTTGAATGATGTGGAGGTGTAGGCTATTTTGGAAGCCTTAAAAATTTAGTTACCCACAATTGTTTGCTGAAAAGATGGTTGTGAAAAGTGATTTGGCCAATGCAATCACTTGGATGAAATCTGCAGATGACGGGGCACGGAAGTTCAGCTTTTATATCAAAATAAATCAGATTCATGTCCTCCTATATTCATGTGGACATGGGGGCACAGAAGTTCAGCTTTTATATCAAAATAAATCAGATTTATGCCCTCCTATATTCATGTGGACATTAGGAATGTTAGCAGATCGTCCAACAGCATGACAGACACATTGATTGAGCAAGGGTTGGATAGGGATGTTGCTTTTTGCTCTCCTACTTTCTAGTTTAGTTTTGCCATTGGCATCATGCAATTACTCACACTTTGCAGTTTTTTTACTCGTCATGTTTTTAGTTTGTGCCCAGCCAAGAAGGGCATCCATCGCCCAAGTTTGGTCCGTATTTTTTCCAAGACCCACGTTTTTTGATTTCTTGGGTGGTTTGCCTTTCAGTATTTCTCTGTTAAAAAAATTAATGAAAGTTATTTTTCAAACAAAAAAAAAACCTTCATTAGTTTGTCCTTCTTCCATATATTAATAAACTTTACCTATTGCTGATCAATAAAAGATAGATGGATAGGGCTTAGATGATGAGGAGGAGAATGATGATGAAGTTATGAAAGATCTCATTTTGAAATTTAAAGATGACATAGAAACTATCTTAGTTCACCTTTTTGGCGCAAAAATAGCATGATACTTGAAAGAAGCAACATTGTCAATAGTGACATAAAACAAAAATAAAGTTAAGCCTTATTTTGTCACTAGTTATACAAACTAATCAGACTAATGGTCACGCCCAAAAATCTATACCCAAATGCCCAAGTCCAACAAGGCCCAATAAAGGGGAAAATCTCCCAAAACCTGTCTCCGGCGACACCTTCCTATATTGCATGTTCTAGAGGATTCTCCTCCCCGATTTTTAGCAATAACTACAACTTAGAAATAAATTCAATAGTTTCTTTTTTTTTTTTTACTGAGGATTGGTTTCCGAGTTAAGGCATAAACTAGCCTCTATAAAGAGATGTACTCCCCTCCTTCAATCAATGCAAATTGAATAAGAATTCTGAGTTTCAACTCTCGTTGATATTTCTTCTGACTTTGGGGTGAGACCTAGACAATCTACCCTAAGCTTTTGGCTTAGAGAATAGCCCTTGGCTATTCTTCCCTTACCCACGCTGCATCATGTAGCATATGGAAGGATGCATATCATAGGTGACACAAATGAAGGTGTTAATACTTCATATTGTTAAGGAAAAATAGTAGATGCCAACTAACAAGAAAACATCTAACAAAGATCTATTGAAATTTTTTTTCCCAAAAATATCACTACAAACAGTAACTTCAGAGAAGAATAATCAATCAACTTCCAATACAAGTATACAATGCACAGTAGATTTCAGTAGCATAACATCAATTCAATGCCCAGACACTTAGACACCAACAAACCTTTATGACAACAGTATGAGCAGGTAGGTTAACTCCCCAAGCCAGAGTTGCAGTGCACACAAGGACCTGAAATTGCAAAATAGTGGCATAGGTTTATTCTACTCCAATAGAGCGTTTTAGAACCAAAAGGAGAAAAGAGCTAAGGCTGTACTTTCAAGAGGCCATCAGAGAAAAGGCGCTCAGTCAATCCTCTATCAGAACGTAACATCCCAGCATGGTGAATACCAAAACCAAATTCAAAAAACTCAGCAACTTCTCTGTTTCTAGACTTCTGTACATCCTTCTGCATTGGATATAATAGGTTTTTAGAAAATAGGTCAAGAAGTTTATAAATCATTTTTCAGAAAAGAAAGTAATCAAAAGTTAAGGAAACAATCAGTCGCATTACCTTGATAAATTCAAATTTGGGATCTGTATTATTCCGAAATAACTCTATATCTCCATTCAATTTGGCCATTTCCATCTACACATACATGTAACAACAGAATTATGGCAACAATGAGCATGTAATTGAAGCAAAGAAAATTTGCTGAATTCTCCAATATGTTTTCCACGATAAAGAAGGTATAATGAACAGATTGAAGCATCACCAACAAACAAATAGTTAAACAAAATTGGTCAAGTCAGGACAACAACAGGCACTTGTTTAATATTTTGCAGAATGTGTGGTCAAGGCAACAAAGAGTGCAATTGAAGCAAAGAAAATTTGCTGAATTCTCCGATATGTTTTCCATGATAAAGAAGGTATAATGAACAGATTGAAGCATGACCAACAACAAATAGTTAAGCAAGATTGCTCAAGTCAGGACAACTACAGGCACTTGTTTAATATTTCGCAGAATGTGGTCAAGCATAACAAAGTATGTGTCTTTGCAAATGTACCAAGCTCACCAAGATAAAATACACATTCAGGCAACACACACACATAAACAAAGAGAGAGAAAGGAACAGTTCCCGTCCACATAGATATTAAGGGGTTACGAAAAAATGAAAATAAAAAATTGAAAACACATAAATCAAAATAAATCATAAGATAAAGAAATTTTACTTCTCAGCAATAACATTAAACTTATATGGTAATAGTACAATATAAACCACTAGAAAACACAACAATAAAGAACAATTGTCAAATTTACATGACTAAAACTGATATAAATATCTGGAAACAATTACCAATGTTCTTGCAGTTTTCCCTGTATCCTTCCGTGAATGAACAAAAACCATGGCTTGATGCCCTTGCTTTAATGAATCTAAAACCTGAGAACAGCATGCCCCATTGAGCAAAGGGAGTCAACCGCATCAACAACTATTAGAATACTTGCATCACAATCAAAAAATCCATACAGAGTGAAAAACCTTATTATAGCATATGTCGTTCAACAGTTTGTTGCGAGCCATGAAGTTAGGCTCACTTATTCCAATATACTGTTGTGCAAGCGGAACTGGACGGTAGCTAGAATCAAAAAAGAACAACCCCGTCTCAGGATTCACCCTCAAGAAGTGTGCGACCTGGACATCATAGTAGAGCTCATTAACTTCAAAAAAGTTTTTAGCAAACAATGACCATGAAGGCTAATAATACAAACAATATATAAATATATATATATATATATCGGTGTGTATGTGCATATGCATGTAAATGTATATAAATATGCATATGTATATATACATGAAATAAGAAATTGAAACAAGTAAACCTCCAGATAGTTAGGCAGGGTGGCTGAGAGGCCCACGATGCGTATCATAGTTTGTGTTGACTCGACCTGTCAGGAGGAGCAGCAAATACATGACATAGGACTACGATTAAAGCTACAAAGACAGGAAAAAAATCTATATGAGAAAGGCAAGAATATATGGATTCACAAAAAATATTACTCAAAATACATTACTAATGATACTCAAAAGACATAAATATCTCAAAGATGGCATGATGGCAAGGAAATAAAAGCCCATGTTATGAAGAATGTAACCAATGATCTGCCAGACAAATGAAATTCATTGACACATCAGGTGATTCAGATGAAAACCGTTAGCACTTACGAGATGATACTTAGAACCAACTAACAACACCATCTATGCTCCATATTAAAAGAGAATAGGAAAAACGATGGTCGTACACATCAATAATGACAATTGGGCTCAGCCTATAGTTATACACTAAAATGTACAATAAAAAGGACTCAGAAGTAACAATGGACAACAAAAAGACCCCAATGAGGAAAAACGAGAAACTACCATATAACTTGGACACAGGCAACTGACAGAAACTTGAAAGGCCCAGTGCATCAACTTGCCATACAAATATTGTCATCACAACTCCACTATCAATCATGTCTTTCCTCAGGAGTACTTTCGAAGTCTTTAAAAGACTCCTACTTTCCATAGTTCCTTGCATATGTAACACTCCAATACCTCTTCCTAAGCTTGTTTCTAACCTCAGTTGTTTGTGACTCCAAACGATATCAAACAAATTCCTTTTTCTTTTTTTTTTTGGTTCCTCTTCCATTAGAGCTACATAGTTTTCCTCTTGTGCAGTCGAGTCTACAAACACCCTGTTGGTAATTTATACTAAAGGCATACTTTTATGTATTTATCTTTAACTGATTTATTTATTAGTAAAATTTGTCTTTTCATCTTAATGAGAATTTGTATGGGCAAATAGTTGCATTGTTATTTATTATGTCTGTGTGCATCTTTTATTCTAAAAAGTAGACAAGTTGGTGTGTAGAGTTCAACTTACACACATAAGCCTTGTTTGTTGATTCTTATAAAACATAAGTTATTGTTGTTCACAATCTAAATGAAGTTGGACACACTATCGGTACGATTATAACATGATGTTTTAGCAGACTTGTCTTTGCTGCGAGAAACGGTATAATTTCAATTCGTCATGTTAGTACGCATTGTGTATTAAACAGGACCGCTTTTGGGTTTATGGTTCTTATACTGACTATATAAGACGATTAATATCCAAATGGTTATTATGAGTACTTGTACTCTTAATCCCGATATAAATAATAAACACATACATTTAGTGTTTGGCATTTTGATTTGCAAAGGAGTAAGACCTTTTATGGGTCAATAATCTCAGTAAATTGAATGACTACACTGCGTGTATGGTGGATATTAGTCTATTGACGGAATCCACGTCTCCTAATAGGAATTGATGATATCCCCTTGATGAAGCTTATAAGTTTTAATTATGTCAAACCCTGCAAGTGGACTTTGTCCGATATATCAAATAAGTTAAGTGTAAGGTCTTAAGGAATTATAAAAATATCGATTAAATATAGATGTCAGTAATTATTTAATCGATGGATATCTGAAATCTTAACGTGAGCTATTGCTTTTTATTTAGGTCAAATTAAGGTTTCCTATTTCCATAAGAAGCCTATTCTTTATTCCCTTCTTAAGGTCCCTATTGTAGCCTATAAATATGCGCTATTGCTGTCTTGGAAATACATGAAAGAGAAATCTCGTTTTTTAGAACAAACAGAATTCGCAGAAGAGGCCCACACCTCGGTACGAGTTCGAGTATAAAGGAATACAGTATAAGGTCTTGAGATTTTCGAGTTGCTGTAAGACCGAGATCAAATCAGAGAGATCTCGAAGGTATGGTTCTTGAATCATCATTATCTAAAGTTATTTCCGCAATAATCTGTACGCAATATCTAGGGTTCCTGGTGGCTGCCTCCCAACACACCCCTCATTGTAACTTAACATACCCATTGAAGTATATACATCTCAGTGACATGTAACTTAGCAAGCCTATTGTCATTTCTTCATTTGCTAACATTCAGCTCCATCAAAAAGCATGTCTAACCATCATCTTACAGACATACCCCTTTAATCGAAATGGAATTCGACAATCACACAATAGTAGCTCGTCACCACTTTGCACACCCAGTTTGGACCTCATTTGAGATCATGGTTGTAGAAATAGAACAATGCATATCATATCAGCCAATGATTATCAATGATCAACCTGACCAATGTGAAATTAGGATTCAAAAACCATTTGTATCAACCATTATTCAAAATATCAGCCGATACCAATATGAACCAGTATTGGTGGTCACTGCAACAATATTTTACATATTATCGGTCTGTGATCGCAGATATCAAAATATCAGCTGATCATGTCAAAATATAGGCCTGCGCTTATATATCGGCGGCTATTTTGAAAATATCGGCCGACGGTCCTCTTCTTAAGAGCCTCTTTTTCCCTCATCTCTTTTATTTCCTCCTTTCCAAACACAAGCACAGAAAGCAAAGAGGCTCCTCCAACCACTCTTTCCACAAAAAGTCAACCAAATCACATGATTTTGATGAACTTCTTTGCGACAAAACCAAACAATGCAACCAAAACTTTGTATGTAAGCATTTTTTAGGTCATTTCTTGAAAAATTATTCACAATAGCTTTAGAAATGGTTGGAGCATGTTAAATATAGAATTTAGAGGCATTAAGATATCCACCCAACATTATTGTTCTAGACTATATTTGCTGCTAGGGTCATTGCTTTGGTGCTATGTTACATGGACTTCGATACGAGTATTGTGTGTGGATGCGTATGTAAAAGTTAGATGCATTAAACCTAAAAATGAAGGATACACGGATAAGGAGGAAAACTGGAAAAGTATCCACAAATTGGATATAGATACGGGGATACGAAAAAAATTTACAAAAAATTTAAAAAATTACAAAAATAAAAATAATAAATAAAAAAAATAAAAAGAAAACTAGATTCATCTGTGAAGAAAATGGGCTCGTCACAACAGTAAGCCACCTGGGAAGAAGGTTTTTTTTTTTAGTTGGGCTGAACCTGACCTGAAATCAAGCCAAAAGATGCCAAAGGTCTCACTTAAAAGTGGGACATGTGGGGTGTCTCAGATTAGAAAAAAACGAAAGGAGAAAAGGGGTTTTGCCCCTTTTTGTTGCTATTGGATGAAAAGGAAGGGGAGGGGAGAGAAAAGGAGTTTTCTATTTGTAGCTTGCTGCGACGAAGAGAAAATGAAGACGATGATGCTGCGATTTCAACGGCGAGGTTTTGCTCTCTGTTGCCACGATGAAGTCGACTGCAATCGACGGTGACGAAGATAAAGATGATGAAGACGATGGATGACGATGAAGCTGCTTGGTCATGGATTTGATGTCAAGACAGTGGTGGGATGATCGTCAAGAGCAAAGTGTGTCAACTCAGATCTTTCCCCTCTCTTTCTCTCACTCTTGTTTTTTCATTTGTTTTTTTTTTTTGGTTTCTGTTTCTCTTCTCCTCTCTGTTATCTCTCATGCCAAAAAAAGAAACTGCCAAATCCAATTGTTCCTGGTTGTATCCCATATGCATGCCACACCAACACCTGTGCCGTACCGTGTCAACCCAAGTGCATCGGCTTTTTTGCCGCGTCCGTGTCTCACAACTTTGGTGCAATTGTAAAAGTATCAGGTGCATTGTGTGATAACACAGGTTCGAAACTTGCAAGCAGCCACTTTATGCAAAATTGCCAAAGGTTAGGTCTGTCTCCTGTCAAGACCTTTCATTGGCAGGACCCGCACATGGCAATGACCTTTTTACTAGAGTTGCCTTTAGATATCATAAACTATCACATAGCAGCACTAAGATATTTTCAGATTTCACCAACTCATCTTCTCTACACTTTGATAGATAAGCCATAGTTACCTAATTCGCTCTTCATGTGATCGAATCTCGTACTGGTTGAATTGTAAAATATGGAATTTGATTCGCTCGATTCGGAGTTCCCTGGATGCTACAGTTCGCTACAGTTCGTAAGAGAAGAAGATATAAGGAGAGAAGAAGGCATTGAAATGGAGAAAGGTGAAAAGGTAGAAAGGACGATGGCCCATCAGTCCTTTCATTGTCTCTAAAGCAATGAGGTGTTAATGCAGCAATACCTTTACACTTTTCCTCTTTTTTAAATCGAGAGTAAAGTCAAGTTCTGTACATTTCTTCTCAAAAAACTTCAAGTTCTGTATAAAAGGTCCATTATAAAATGGGTTCATGAGAAATTCTTGAGATTCATAGTGTGGCCCATTTATTAGAAATCTAAATTGCTTAAAACACACATGCTCATCTTTTAGATGTTTTAGCTAAATCTCACTTAAGAAAGTTGACCTACCATAAAATTTATCACTCATAATTTATTAAACATATAAATACAATAACATAAAAATTTACATGCGTTGTCAAAATGACAATGGGACAATCTCTTATCAAAGTAAAAAATTTTCGAGGTTTAACTTTTAAGTAGGTGGTACATATTTTAATCAATTTTGATTTTTACAGATGGGCCCCAGTTTAGAGGCTCATTAGTTTTGATTCGAGACCACTTCTCCTTCAATTTTCTTCTCCTCCGTTTTTTTTTTTCCACACCCCCCCCCCCCCCCCAAAAATCTCAAAAAACACTTTTAGCCCACTTATAAAATCTACACCTGTAAAAAATAGTCTCCTCAAGTGAGATGGACCAAATTTTACACAAATCTGAGTTTGTACCTCCATTAGATTGATTAAATGTTAAATACACCATTTCATACATTTATTCTTGCATATTTAAATAACATCAATAGAAATGATCAACCTAATCATGACAATTACTCATGTTCAATTAAAATTTGCACTCGGTTATGATTTCATGAATGGAGCCAGATGATAATCCTAACAAAAAAGGAAGCTTTAGATGAAAAAGGAAAAAATTTTCTTCTTTTTAAAACTATGAACTACATTAATTTATATATTCGAATTAGTACGTCGAATTTATCGAATCCGAACTATGAATCAAGCGAATTGAAAAACAAATTTAGTAAACCTACCCCATCAAATTTTCGAATTGAAGTAAATTGCGAACTACAAACTGCGAATTTGAATGCGAACTAATCGAATTATGAATTAAGTAACTATGAGATAAGCCTTGCATTCCATATATTTTGTTTGTGTCAGCTAATATTCAACCCATTGGACTGACAAGGCTTTAAAACTCTAGCACATTAATTATGTGATTTTTTCAGTACAACTAAATTACCAAAACACCTATAAAGAACAATTTTCTTATTAGAAATGACTCAAACCTGCTAATGCCATATACTAAGGAATTTCATCTGGCTGTCTAACATAGTGTTGTCCATGAACAAAGCAGAAAAATAAGGGCTCGTAAGCAATGCGGAAAAAAGAAAGGGCTCAAGCAACAAACCCTTGGTGCAATCCAACTCCTACTAGAAACTTAGGGCATGTTTGGCATCGCGCTAATGGGATGTTCCCTTGTTCCCCCAGGAAAAGGTCATGGAAAATATGTTTGACAAACATAATAAGTGTTCCAAAATTTGTTTTCGCTGGAGTGATTTGTAAAAGGGTGTCTCATTGGAGTAGGAAATTGAGAACTATTAAACTTTGTTTTTATTTAGAAACAACTCGCTAGCACATTGCTTTTTCCGTGCATTCTGAAAAATGCCATACAGAAGGCCTCAACCCTTCTCCCATGTGGGCTTCTACAATCTCAATAATATTTTTCACTCCTCTCTCTCTCTCACCCTCCAAAGTATCCTTCCCTCCTTTTTCTCTCTCCCTCCCTCTCTCTCCCTTCCACTCTCTGGATCTCTCTCGCTCCTTTCCACTCTATCTCTCCCCAGTCCCACCCCCCCTCTTCCCTCTCCCTCTCTCTCTCCCCCACCCCAAAAGACGCCCAGCCAGGTGAGTTTGCAAAAAGTCTCAGTTGAGAATAAGGGCCTTGTTTTTCCTTTCCATACTTTTTCCAGTGAATACAATTCTCAGCCTTCGCTCATATATACAATTGATTCTCACTTTCCACCATACTACAGATATAGTTTCTGAGAAGAAACAGATGCTACAAATTAAAGAGCATGCCCACAGAGAGAGAGAGAGAGAGAGAGAGAGAGAGAGAAAAGAGGATGCTACAAGATCACCCCCTGCGTTGTCCAAGTTATTGCCCAAGCAATTTGTTTGGGTGAATTTCAATCTATCCAAGACATACTTCATTTTCTACTGGATTTTCTAAAATGGCTCACTTTGTAATTTCTAAACTAGGCCCCCATTTACCACAATTCCTAAAGCTAGGTCCCATGTTCAAAGTCACAAAACATGACCCCACTTTGTAATTTATAGAGGTGGGTCACATGTTCACAATCACAAAAGTTGGCCGCACACTGTAATTCCTAAAGGTAAATCACATGATCATAATCATAGAAGGTGGGCCCACATTATAATTCCTATAAAAGTAGGCCCACATTGTAAATCTTATGAAAGAAGTAATTTTTAAAGGTGAGTCTTATGCATAACAATATCGAATTTAAGTTCAACCAAAATATACCAAACAAGTTCCACGCCGCATATTCTCAGCGGATCATCTTAAAATAATGTCGCCAAACAAGTTTTGCATAACTTGGTCTCAACACAACTCGATCTCAACACAACCCAATCTCAGCACAAAACCAAGAACAACACAAAAATAATGCCAAACATGCCCTTAGTCATCAAGTGCTTGCTCATACATCTCTTGTACAGTTTTAATGTAACTACAAGGATTTATTTTCCCTATCCAGCAAACCCAAGGATTAATAACCGGTTGTATTTGTTGATAGGGAGATGCCTCTAAATAAAGAAACTAACTAATTCAATCCAAATGAGGAGTCCTAATTAAAATATAAAAGCAATTTCTAAAAATTAAAAAAGCAACTACTATTATTTAATCTTCACTACTGAACTTTGGACTTGGGTCTGCGGGTGTAGACTTTTAAACGGGGCCCATTAGTCTGGCCTGCATCATATAATTAATATATGTTGTTAAATTTAAAACAAACATTTTAATATTTTAATATATTGTGTGGATAAGACATGTATGGATGGGCCAAGGCGGTTAAGTTGGCAAGTATTGAAGTGTAAATGCACTTGTAGCCCAACTAGTTTAGTTATAAATAGATGTAATCCCTCCTCATGGGATAAACTATATTATTATTGAATGAGATTTCAGTTTTCTTCTCTCTGTTGGTTGAATTCCTGTCTTTGGTATGAGACCTAGATAGTTTATCCTAAGCCTTTTGGCTTAGAAAATAGTCCGTTGGCTATTCTTCTTCTCCCTGCTGCATCAATTGGTATAAAAGCTAATCCAAAAAAAATCAAAGCAATCAATGATTTGCCCCTTCCCAAAAGTATTCATGAAGTACGGAGCTCTCATGGATTGGCCACTTTTTATAAGAGATTTATTTGTAATTTCAGTTCCACCATGATTCCAATAACTAATTACATGAAGATAAGAGATTTCACTTGGACAAAGGCAGCCTCTCGAGCATTTGAATAGATTAAGCAGAAAATGACAGAAGCACCTGTTTTAAAACTTCCCAACTTTAAGAAAGTCCTCGAAGTTAGTTGTGATGCTTCACAAGTAGGTGTTGGTGGAGTTTTGAGTCAAGATGGTCATCCAATTGCTTACTTTAGTGAGAAATTGCATGATTCTTGTAAAAGTACTTGCCCTATGATTTAGAATATTATGCAGTTGTACAAGCTCTACGATATTGGCGCCATTATTTGATTGGACGAGAGTTTATCTTATACTCTGATCACAAAGCTTTACAACAACTGAATTCTCAAAAGAAGATGAGCGGCAATTGTGTCAAATGGAGTGAATATTTGTAGGAGTTCACATTTGTTCTACGCCATAAATTTGGAACAGAAAATAAAGTTGTTAATGCATTAAGTCACATTCTCATAACCATTTCCATTACAGTTCCAAGCTTTAAAGAAATACGCAGAGAATATGCAGCTAATCATGACTTTGGTGGAATTTACACAAATCTTTTAAGCAGTGAATTTTCTGAACATCCAAAATTTTCTATTCATGATGGTTATCTATTTCGTGAAAATCAATTATGTTTGCCAGCTACATCTTACCGAGAATTTTTCCTACGTGAATTACATGGTGGCGGATGTAGTGGACATCTCGAACGTGATAAAACATTAGCTATTGTGGAAGATCGCTTCTTTTGCCCACTTGAAAACAGATGTTACCCGAATTTGTGAATTATGCAGAGTATACAATCTAGCAAAGGGACAAAAGAAGAAGAACACCAGTTATATCAACCCCTTCCTATTCCACATGAGCCATGGATAGATCTAAGCATGGATTTTGTCTTATGTTTAACCAAAACAACAAGGAAGGTAGATTCGATATTTGTTGTCGTTGATCACTTTTCAAAGATGGCACATTTTATCCCCTGTTCTCACACATCCGATGTGAAGAAAATTGCAACTCTTTTCTTTAAAGAAGTTGTTCATCTGCATGGTCTTCCCAAGATAATTGTGTCTGACAGAGATACAAAATTCATGAGTTTCTTCTGGAAAACCCTATGACACATGATGCACACAAAGCTCCAATATTCCGGCGCATACAATTCACAAACTGATGGCCAAACAAAGGTTGCCAACGGGAGTTTGGAAAATCTTCTTCGATGTCCTATCGAAGATCATATTGCTTCATGGGATCTTTATTCACCCATGGCGGATTTCGCTTACAATAATTCCATCAACAGAACCACCGGTAGATCCCCATTTGAATTTGTTACTGGTGTCAAACCACGTCTTCCTATTGACTTAAGCCCATTACCAGTTGAAGCTAGATCAAGTGAAGAAGCTGAACAATCTGCACAACACATGAATCAAGTTCATGATGAAGTTTGCCAACAAATGGCTAAAAGTACTGCGACTTACGAGTAAAATGAAGATTCTCGGTGATGCCATATTAAATTTGATGAAAAAGGCATGGTTATGGTCCATTTAAAGCCAGAAGGATGTCCCGCGGGAAAATACAAGAAGCTACGCCCTAGAACTACAGGACCATTCAAGATTTGAAGAAAATCAGCTCCAATGCATATGTTCTAGAACTTCCTTCAGACATGAATATCATCTCCACATTTAATGTTGAAGATTTGACAATTTATCATGAACATCATAAAGATGAATCTTTTGAAAAATAAGCTCTCCGACTTCCCATTAATCAATCTCCACCAGAAGAAACTGAAAATGTTTTTTATGATCAGCTTGTTTCTACGAAGAATGGTGAATTACACAAGTTTTTGGTCAAGTGGAAAGGAATATCATTCTCAGAAGCTACATGGATTACGGCTACCGACTTTCAGCAACTCAACCTGGACCTATATGAGAAGTACTAAGCTAACAACTCGCCGAAGTCGAATTTCTCCAAGCCGAAGCAAGCTAATGCAGGCTAGACTAATGGGCCCCATTTAAAAGTCTATACATGCAGGCCCAAGTCTAAAGTTCATAGTGAAGATTAATTAATAGTAGTTGCTTTCTTTTGCTTTTATATTTTAATTAGAACTTGTTCGGATTGAATTAGTTAGTTTCTTTATTTAGAGAGTAATTTAGTTATAAATAGATATAATCCCTTCTCATGGGATAGACTACATTATTATTGAATGAGATTTCAGTTTTCTTCTCCCTACGAGTTGAATTCCAGTCTTTCGTGTGAGGCCTAGACATTTTATCCTAAGCTTTTTGCCTTGGAGAATAGCCCGTTGGCCATTCTTCTTCCCCGTGTTGCGTCATTATACCTTTCCATAGAAATAAGACATTAATTACTATGAGATATCCCAATGAACTATTCCAAAAAATAAAATGTAACCCAATGATTAATAATTACTACTAGGATGATAAAATATTGAATAATCAACACAATATACTAGCCAATAGTTCATTAGTATTTCTAATGTAAGTACTACATATACATGTATAGCCATGTCTAGCAGTCATGTAGAAACATTCTAAAGTCAAGAGAAATAACAACAAAGTGTGGCCCTCGATCACATTGATAAACACAGAGGCAGAAGACCCAATAAAATAAGCCAATTTGTGAGTCTAGACCCAAAAAAAAAGTCCCACAACTCATGTGCTCTATTTGAATAGCTTGTCCAATAAGCGTTCCCGAGAGAGAGAGAGAGAGAGAGAGAGAGTACAAGCATGATTCATAATCAAAAGAAGCTTTATGTTGATCCAGATATCTGAAGCTGTTGTGTTGATTTTAACATATGACTACATAATACATATACCAACATAGCAAAACATATGCCAAGGAAAAATGCCAGGATTGAAAGGACAAAAACAAACCACATTAAAGATTTGTAAGATACACAAAATTCTTGCTAATACAATATGTAAGTACCAAAACAGTGAAAAGAACAAACATAGAGAAGAAAAAAAATGATTCTTCAAAAACTCACTTGGCGAAGAGTTCGAGCAACTAATGCCTCTATTACTGGGCCTCTATCATCATTTAGGAGGTGTACTTCATCAATAATTAAGAGCTTCACAAGCATCGAAAGTGACATGTCACTACTTTTCCGAGTAATGACATCCCACTTCTCTGGTGTTGTCACTATCATCTGAATATATCAGAAAGCAGGTCATATGTACTATCAAGTGGATCCGTCACCAAAATAATGCACTGTAAAGGAGAGAACAAAACCTGAGTCTCTTCAAGCTCACTCTTAGAAAGCTGCATGTCCCCTGTAAGTTCTTTCACAATCAAATTCAGAGGAGCCAAACGATGGCTAAATGTTGCCGTCACCTCTGCAGCTAATGCCTATGCATGGCACATTTTAATGGAATATTGACCATAACAAACCACATGACATATTAGATTAAAATATTGATGATAAACAATACCTTCATAGGAGCAACATAAACAATTTTAAATTCATCTTTGTGCAAAACACCATCCCTGAAGTGTTGTTTGATCTGCAACATAATATCCCATGCACTTTAGCAAATAAAGCTAAAATTGTTGAAAACATGTACAAAATTAATCCAAACTTCAAGTGAGAATATCTATAATATATTGTTTCTTGACAAAACCAAATGAGATGGAAGTCCCAGGGGAAAAATATGAAAAACCTCTGTTCCACACAATAAAAGAAACACTGAACATCTGTTATCTGATTGCACACCTCATGTAGAATAGCAATCATGGCAATGTTTGTCTTTCCAGCTCCAGTTGGGGCACAAACCTACAGGCATTTGATGATATTACATGGAAAGAAATAATAAGGGTGCATGTTTCCTTCATCCATTAAACCCAACTACATCAACTAATTAAAAAATGAAATGTTCAGAAAATAGTGAGGACTTACTAATATATTCTCATTTGTGAGATAGGTTGCTTCAAATATTCGGCTCTGGATACGGTTAAGGGACTTGTAGCCATGGAACGCAGCCTGAGCAAAGTCATCTAATTCCTTTATATCAATCTGACATCAGGAAGCATTGACAGAAAAATAGTTAGCAAAGAAGTAAATACTGTCAAAACCAACTTAATGATAATAACTAGAGGCAAAACAGAGAATGTCATTTGCACTGTTATGGATCAAATTCAACTACCATTCTCCAATAAAAAGTTATATATTCAAATAACAGTTGTAGTCTACTTAGTTTAACTCCACAATTATTAGAAAGTTACTTCTGTTGCCATAAGTGCAGTTGTAGTATACTTAGGTTTAACTCCATGATTATTAGTTAGTTACTTACATAGCCATGAGTGATTTTAAAGTGAATTCAAGATTCTTAAACATACGCCGAATGAAAGGAAGGGCAGATTAATCACTACATCATACCATGTATATGCTAGGGTTGGATCAAAAGATCCTTGTATTGGAAGAAGATTGACGAACAATGAATAGAGCTGTTTGTGAAATCTGTCGTATCCTCCAAGAGGGATCGACTGTGATATATATATATTCACCATGTGCCTTAATCAAGGTTACAATTACATCCTAATTTTATACAAGCAAAAATGGAATGTAAGGATATTTTACAATGTTTACAGCCATATAATGTTTGACCATAATCGTCTAGATATCCCTCGTGGGATAAGCTTTTATGGATCTAGATCATGCGCCTCTCCATGATGAGCTTGGATTATGGGCCTCATTTATGTCTCTACAATTTCTTGATAAAATGGACCACAAAAAAAAATGCAAGACAGACCCATGTTCCCCATTGGTTGACCAGCCAATGGGCCCAGCCCATACATCACGACCAAGCATCTACACCCAGCCATTCATTTTATGTTATTTTTATATAATTAGATCTTTTAATTATGTTTTAAGTTGCAGCAGGATGTTTTAATCATTGCCACCAATGTGTTTGGATGGTCCAAATTAGTTGTAGGGTTATTTTTTTTCCTATATAATGATGTAAAGCCTCTTTGGCTAATCAAAATGGTTAATGATTAATAAAAAGCATTTTTTTCAAGTTCACCTCCTGCTTTGGAGTTTGGTGAGAGCCCAAGTCTATAATGCCTCCGAATCAAAGTTTGGTGAAAACCCAAATTTTCATGTTCGCCTGATCTATCCCCCCTTTCACTTTATCTTCTACCTTGCCTACCCCACATCTTCCTCTCCATTCTATGTTGGTTGGTATCAAAGCTGAAAATTGATCCAGAGTTTGAGATTCAGCACAATCATCTTCAAAATCCACATAATTTATCCTTCCCTAGCCATCCCAAATCAGTAAAACATCATCCATCTTGAAAACCTTCACCCGAGCCCTATCCTCGTCAAAATCCTACACCGAACATTGTCTTCCAACCAACCCCATGGTTCACAGGAACTAGAAACCCTAACATAGCCCTTCCAAGCCAAGCGACAGTAGCCGCAATATCCTAGAACCCTCTAATCCCAAAATCCATCCTAGAATCCTCTCCATCCCAAAATCCCAATTTTTCCTAACTCTCGTAACCATCCTCAAACCCTAACTGAGACACTACAATCCCATTCCTGGCCCAATCTGAACCCAAATCTGGGAAGCCGAAAATTCTAAAACCCAAAATCCACAAATTTTGCAACCCCAAGTACATAGCCGCACATCCCTTGCCCATCATCCCCAATGATCGGTACCACCAAAGCACCAATCCACATAGCCTAACCAAAACCCCACAAATCACAATCGTCACCCAAATAAACCTTCTAAAACCCAACCCCAGCCCATTGCAATCCCAAGCCCTTCTCTATAACTGCATCCCACCTTTATAATCCTCAAATAGACCCTCCTTCAAAACCCTACAACTCAAACCCGAACCCGAACCCAAACTCAATTGAAATCCCAATCCACAGTGAGTGTGTGTTTGAGAGAGAGAGAGGATGAAGAAAAGAATTATAATTAAAAAAAATCATGTACCTGGTTCTTATCTATACCCATTAACAACCTCACGATTGTCGTAGCTTCACGGTTAGCATATACCTACGATCGCCATAGCCCCAACCACCATCGTTAAGCCTTCTTGCCAAGCTCTATCACCATCACCCTCTCTTTACATTGGCTCAATAATTAATAAGGACGAGGCGATTGATGAAGATGTTGAAAATAGGATAAAAGCAAGATAGTTGAAGTGGAGACTTGCTTCTTCAGTACTTTGTGACCGATGAATGCCAACAAGATTAAAGGAAAAATTTTATAGGACAATGATTAGACCAGTTATGACCTATGGGATAGAATGTTGGCTAATCAAGAAGCAGAATATGCATTAAATGGATGTAGGAGAGATGAGAATGTTGAGGCGGATGTATAGTAAAACTAAAAAAGATAAAATCATAAATGAGTACTTTCAAGAGCATTTAAAGGTAACACTAGTAGGAGATATAATTAGAGAAACCCATTTGAAATGGTTTGGACATGTTGAATGCAAGTCGGCAACGAGACAGTAAGAAAAAGCTTGGCTATGCAAGTTGATGTCCAACCAAGGGGAAGGGGTAGACAGAAGAAGGTGTGGATGGAGGTAGCAAAATTAAATTAGACGAAGTTCAACTTACCTAAGGATTTGGCTCGGGATAGATCGGAATGGAGAAACAGAATTCATGTAGACGACCCAACATAGTAGAAACAGAATAATCCTGTACAAGCTTCCCATATGGTATTGGGATACACGCTACCACGTGGGGCCACCTAGAAGTCCATCCAAGTGGACCATCCAAACCCACCCCCCTCCCTATTTACATAGGTCCCAACCGGTTTTGCTAGATCCAAATGGAGTGGACCATTGGATCGAGGGTCAATATTGTTGTTTTATATAAAGCCCTCTCTCTATATATATAAGAAGCACGGGTACTTCCAAAATGTACACGTACCTGTACCGGGTATGGGTACGGCAAAAAACGTATCGGGTATGATCAAACGTACCCGGTATATTTTGACTTTGTGGGTACAGGATGGATACACTTGTGGATACAGAATGGGTATGTTCTTGGTACTTTTGTAATAGTTTTTTTTTTTTTTTTTTGTAAACTTTTGTAAGAGTTTGAAAAGGCTAAAAATATAATTTTTAACCTTAGCCCTAACGCTTCTTGACGAACTTAAAAGGAAAAAGGCTTTAGCCACGACCCATCTCCAATCCCCTCGTTTCCAATGGAAAAAAAAGAAAATGGAAAAGAGGAAAAAGAAGAAGGAAGGAATGCTGGATTATGAAATATAAAAAATAATATTGTTGTTGATCTTTTTTTTTCATTAAGTTGAATTTGTAATGGTATTAAGTAATTATTAGCTTATTGCATCTAAGAATTCTAACCTATTTTAATTATTAGTATATTGTATTATTAAAATTTTAAAAAATATAATTCTTTAATAAACGTACCCTAGCCGTACCCGTATCCTGTTTTTTTAGGATTTTGCCATATCAGCGTACCCGTACCGTACCTGTATCGGTACCCATACCGGTACCTATGCTTCATAACTCTATACACACACACACATATATTCTCATTGTGTGGCACCATCACCGGTGAACGAACAATCTCAGCCATTGATTCCAAGCCACAAAATGATATAAGAAGGTTGAGGTGCCTTGTACCATAAGACTGTAAAGGAAGCTTGTCCAGGACCATTACTCTCTCTATATATACATATATATGTACATTCTCATTGTGTGGCATCATCACCGGTGAAAGAACAATCTAGGTCATTGGTTCCATGCTACAAAATCATATAAGAGGGTTGAAGTCTCCCTTGTGGTCTATTCTCCATAATATAATAGTTGTCAAGTCAAAAACATTGATGGTTCATGGCTAATGTTACAGGCAAAGAAAAAGTCAAGTGTTCTCAATCTGTCTCTATGCTCAATACTTCACATGCCAAATTTGTCTACTGACTTGTTATCAATGAGTAGTCCAACAAAATCCTTGAATTGCAGTGTCACCATTTATCCCACACACTGTTTTTATGTTTATTACTGTTTTCTATTATCTGGGGACTTGGGAAAAAAACAGCGGCGGTTTTGAAAATGTATTATATCTATTTAATCCTAGGATAGTGATCTTTAACACGGATAAGATTATGCATTGCAACATCGTTTGGGCCATTTTCTAATATAAAATTTGAAACTTATTGATCCCCCTTTATTTTATAAAGGTGTAGTGTTAATCTTAAATTTGATACCTGTCAACATGCCAAGACACCTATAAACCATATGAGAATTAGGGCTTGTTTGGTAGGTCTAATCTTATTTTTATAGACAATTCAAAATAGACCCATTAAAAAAAGAGCTAAAAAAAAAGATGCTAGAATTAAAATATGTGTTTGGCAATGGAAGCATCTATTTTAAATAGACCATTTTAAATAAATAGTTAAAAGCTTTTCACAAATATATTAAGATCTACTAGGTATCGAGCCTTGAAATTTTACTTCATAACCATGTTTGGCCTCCCTAAGAGATCTAACGGTTTGGATCTTGTGTTTGAGGCCCCTAATTTTTTAAAAAAATATTTAATAATTCACGTTTTTACATAAATATCTCAAGTTTGGTGATGATCCAACGGCTGAAATTTTGTCTCACAATGGTCATTGACCTTCTACACATTTTCAATGGTTTGAATTGTTATTTACTGTCCCAGAAATAATAATAAAAAATAATAAAAAGGGGCTGCCTGTGGACTAGTTACAAATTCAGCATACTAAATTCAATGGTTGAAAGTTTTTCACAAATATCTTGAGATCCACAAGGAATCAATCGTTGAAAATTGACCCCATAGCTGTTTTTAGTCTTCCCAACATTTCCAATGGTTTGGATCTTGTGTTTAGGCCCCACAGAATTCAAAAACTAATATCCAATGGCTCACGCTTTCTTGCACATATCTCGAGATTCAGGATGAATTAACGGCTGAAATTTGGATGGGTGGCTGTAATTGATCATGTGAACATTTTCAACGGTTTGGATGTAGATTTAGGGGCTCGGATTTCGAGAAAAATCGAAAAAACCGTACTAGGCGTGATCCATGAAGACACTGTAGCTGGGCGCCTCTTATTTTTTCCCTCTTATTTGGAAATGCATCATGAGGCCTCCTCTTCAAAATAGAGCTTTTACCTCTATATATCTAAATTAAATAGAGCTAAATACACATGCCAAATGCCTCTATTTTTCCAACTCTATAAATTTTAGACATTTAGACAATAAGAGCCTAAAATTTAGACATGCCAAACATGCACTTAGTAAGGTGTCAAAGAAACCATTCTCCTTGATCCATTTCTAATGTGAGGTCCCTCAAAGTGCAGACCACAACTGGTTTTCAATGCTTTGTCAGTTATTGATGTGCTGGATCTACCTAGATTTAGCTGATGAAGTTTAATGATGAAGTGTGTTTCACTTTTAAGATTTCTCATAAGATGGTCTTAAACCAATCTAATGAAAAAGCTAAGGATTGATGTTACACAGTGCTTCATTTTTCCAAAAAAAAAAAAAAAAAAAGGTTGCTGGGGAATTCAGCCTCCCATTAGATGTTCCAATGCATTAACAATATGATGCAGCGAAGAGATGAATAGGATTTTTTTTTTTTTTTGAAATTAGATGAATAGGATATTATTGAGGTAAATATTGGCTAGATTTTGTTATTATTTTTCCAATCTTATTAAGCATATGGCTGGGGGGTCAAATGGAAAGCTCCATTCAAGTTTTTTGACTGAAAAACCAATGTTTGACATACCACCAAATGTCTTTTAGAGTTTAGATGTGCTTGCTTTCTATAAATATATATATATGGAGAATACTCATATGCATCCGTCAAAAGCATTCCCGGCTAACATCATCGCTGTACCTGATGCTATATCAAGTCACAAATTAAATTCCTAACCCCATTTAATGTATCTTTTGTAGATGCATTTACATGTTATTTGGGCCTGTGGTCAGGTCTGTACCCAGCGGGGACCATCTAAGTCGGGCTGGCCAAGATATTTAAAATAAATCAGGTCTAGGTCCACCACAGACCCTTACCAAACACAGCCCATTTACATCTCTAGTTGACTTGCAGTTCATTAAAATCAAAAATGCAATATGTAAGGATAAATGCAGTAAATACACTACATGACAATAAAAATGAACACATGAACATAAAACACCACAATAAATCAATTACAGAATACAGAGCATAACACCTCATAATTGTGTTCACTAGAGTTAAACTTCAAAGAAGATACAGTAAGAAATATTATGATTCACAGAACTAATTCAACAATTGCACAAAAGACATAAGAGTCAACAAGAAAATAATTGGTACCAGCTTCTCCCCAGGTTTTAATTGTGCAGTTGGTGTTGGGGGGATCCTGACTTCTTCATATCCCTTGAAATACTTCCTCACAGTTCCTTGGGGAAGAGAAGTAACAGAAAATGCATTGGACCCCTGGCCACTCCCTATAAGATCATCAAAAGGCTGCTTTTTCTCACTTGCTTGAAGCAAAGATGAAAAACTTCCTGAACAGAAATCGCTCTCAACCCCCTGCTCTGTCCCACGTTTCAGTCGCCTTTCCTCCTTCCGGCGAAGTTTGTCAATCTGTTTTTCAGATTCTGTTTGAATGGTAACCTGGTAAAGAGTGGAAAGCAATGCCCAGAGTATATATCCACTTATAAGTCCTCACACCAAGGATGAGTTCTAAAAAGTTGGGAGCTAAAAAACCCCAATATGCATTTAACATGGTGAATACCTGAGTTCCATAGCTAGGCATTCGTGGTTGTGCATTTGGTGTTGTTTTCTCAGATTTCAATATATGCAACCCATGACGGATGGCATCCACAAGTTCCTTTCGGTGCTGCAAAGGAAGCAGTTTCAATAAAATTTTAGAATGTGCAAAGAGAGTATTGCTCAAAAGAGCTGTTGCTAGGGTGGCACTGATTTGGGTCAGGTTGAACCAAAAAGAATAATAATTATGGAAGCTCCTGAATGCAACATGAGACTTTAATAGGTTGGAAATTGATCTGGCCCATGTCACAGGCCTGCAGATATTGATGGGCTCCACTTGATCCATGATCTGTGCAAGATCAAGGATCCCTATCCTAGGATTAAATGGCTTCTAATTAATAGGTTTATTTCTTATTTTATGTTGGATTAATATTTTGTAATTGCTTAATTGGATTTAGTACTTGCTTACTTTATTTTAGTAAGCCATGATTGTTTAGAGATAGTCCTTCCTAATTTAAAAACGGTCGCTCCTATATAAGGAGTCATCTTTCATTGTAATGCTTATGCTTATTTCCAATTAATCAAATTTTATTTGAGATTTGTGTTGTTATGATGTTTTTCCTCTTGTGAGGGTGATTTAGGGGTTGGAATCCATGTCTGGATTCAATCAATCCTTCCGGAGATTGATCTACACTCGATCGAAGATCCGAGGCTACGCCAGAAATGTTACCCTAAATCCCGAGCCCTAAATAAAAGAGTTGGGTTGGCAAGTCGCATAGATTCAGTCAAGTCGCTGGCACCATGGAAGCAAGTCAGACTTCTACCACTTATCATCTCACAAATTCACACCAACAACCTGATAACCAAATTGCATTTAAACCAAAGGTAACAACCATTGTTAAAATCCTACAACCCATATCCTAAATCATATGATTCATATCAAATCCTAGGGAAAAATATTTGTATCCATGCAGTGAATCCCATTTACAGTTGAATATTAGGATTCATGTGTAAATCTAATGTTTCACTACTTATTTTATTGAATCTTAATCTTATGACTTAGGTGATTCCTCTAGTGAGAATAGCCATGGCCGAATGGTTAATATTTGTAACTTTTTATCTTATTTTATTTTTAGACTTCTCATTTTTTTAAAAGGCCATCTAGTGATCATAAAATAAATCTTATTATATTTTTTAAAAACTTGTAAGAAGTTGTGAGATTTGGGAAGGTTTTACATATAAATATGGACTAGACATGTAACTAGAGCATTTGATGGTACATATGGGTTTTGTACTACATTTTTTATTTATTATTTTTTTTATTTTTTCTTCATGAACATTTTCTACATTGGCAAATTCCTCACCACATAAGCCAAATTATTTGGATTTTTTTTCATTTTTTGGTTTACAGAGGAAAAAAAACAACCACAGCAACTCGTTTGTTTTTCTTAGTAAGGTTGATGTCTTAAACATATTTACCATTCACGCAGATATCATTTATGATATATTAATACATGTCAATGATATTCTTCAATGATTGTATCATAATCTTATTTGCCATTGTATTGATGTTGCATTGGATGTAATATTAATGAAATATGACTTCCTCCCTTTCTCTTTCAAAAATATATATTATTTTTTCATATGTTACAAGAGAAAATCAAATGACTCGAATAGGATTCGATTCATCCACTTGAATGAATTGTGATATGATTTCAACTTTGAAAAAACAATGGTTAAAACTGGAAAGACAGATGCCCACACTCATATCCTCAAGACACAACCAAGATATAAATAATAGAATTCCTGAAAACCAAGAATGAATATTGCAAACAGGACCCGATCCCATACATTTAGGCACCATGTCTGAGCGGCTGTGAGTGGCAATACAATAAACCCATCAAATATGAGGATCCTCCTCTAAAATCCTTTAAATACAAATCAAGTTTTGGAGCAACCACCATATGCTAGGGCTTGTCATGCCAACTATATACGATTCACAGAACATACAAGACCTGGACCTTGGGAAGGATATATTGAGATAGTATTGCCTGGTCTTAGGAGCATTCATGTAAAGGCAACAATGCTGAGATAACAACCTACTCTTGGGCTCAAATCCACAATTAGGAGGCATCAACATTTTCATTTTAACCATGTCGTACCCATGCAACATATTTATGATATCTCAGCAGAAAGGATGGAATTCGTACATAGCAAGGTTTAAAACAACAGCCCAAATGGCAATATCAACCATCTATAGTATGACATCTACTGGCAATATATTACTGCATATCAGCAACCAACTGCATTACTTTCATTTAAGCATCAGCAGATTTAAAAAAATAAAATAAAAGATGTCCAAAATCAAAGCCAATTTACATTAATATGCAGTATATGGGCACGTATCAAACTGCTATATGCGATGCAGGCCACGTAATGCAGTATGATCCCAAAATACTGAACACATTGAGTTACTCTTGAGAGGGAAAGAGGCCAATAGCCTCAAGTATGATTATCAATGAACCAAATATTTGCAGGATTCGTGAATGGATAGGTCAGCTGTCTACATCCATAAACTAGTCAAGATTAGTAAGGATAACACAAACAAAAATAATATTAAAAAATAGTGATTAAATTTAATGGCCCCTCAGGTTTACCAGACAACGGTCGACATGGACGGAAAGGGAGTTGTTTGATATACATGGAAAGGGCACTACAGCATAAATCTATAAATGCAGGTGCAAAGGAAACAAATTATTCAATGAGTATAAAAAATGAGTTGACCTCATTTTTTAAAATCATAAATGTAATCCAAGATTTATTGAATCAAAACCCACATGCAAACCAATAGACACTAATAGAAACTGTTAATATGTACACGAACAAAGTAAAGATATTGCTTCAGCGGTGTGTGAAGGGTGGGGAAGGGGGAGAGAGCACACGAAAAATAGCCTATTAAAGGGTGAAAAATAAGCAAATACATGATTTGGAAAACTCAGTCATTTCAAGTTTGAATTTTAAAGGAACTCAAATCCAAAGGGGGAAGTTCCTTTTGTGATTTTTCCACACAAAAAAAATAAATAAATAAATAAATAATAATAATAATAATAAAAGCATCTCTGCTTCAATACATTAGGTGGACTACAAATCTCATGTTAGATGCACAGATCAATAAGAAATTAGCCTTAAAACATATTGCTTGCAACTCATTTGGCAGAAGACACAGGTAAAAACTAAACCACATGTTCTGGGTAAACATTCTACCATTGCTCAAGTCATACTGCCACAACTCATGCAAAATTATATTGGATAATTCATACATATGATTTAGTGAAGAATATTTGCGCAGCCCCGGAACCGTGATCAATAAATAGATCAATCTCCCAAAGAAGTAATCGAATCCAATGATGGATTCAGCTACTACGGCACCCTCACAAGAGTAGAAAACATCATAATTGAAGATAAACTCTCATAACAGAGAAAACTCGGATTTAATTGAAAATAACATTCTAAATGCAATGAGGCCTAATCACCCTTATATAGATAAGCATACTTGATCCCTAAGTAACAAACTCCCTAATATTAGAATAAGCCTAAACAGAATAGGAAACTCACTAATATTAACTATTATCAAATCAAACTACTTAATCAAATCCCAAAATAACTAGATGTCCTATTGGGCCTATGGACTAGGCCCAATGGGTTGGCCCAGCCATGGTCTGGCCTACATCAATTTTTCACATAATCGATTCACATGATTGAGCCATCATGTGCAATCTATACCAGCTTTGTCTGTGAACCATGACTAGTGCTTATCACAATCAGTTTAACAGGATACACTAGATGTCATATAGAAGTAGCACAGTAGTTCATGATGCTTACCAACAAGAGATCTTGCACAGTTTCAAAGGCAGTAGCCCCAACCAGATCCAACAAATCTCCAGCAATCTAAACAATAATTTGGATGCAGTAAGATTTTAAATGACAAACAAGAAAATGTTTCTATAGTTATTTTCTTTGGTTTACCTCCCTTTGTATTGTCATAGACAATATGTGAAAAAGGAATTAAGGGATATCGTCAGTACCTCATCACCTGCTTTGTCAGATTCAAGCACCCGACAAAGGGCCATTGCTAGTTCATCACCAGACAGCTGTGAACCACCTTTCTTCACTATCATGTCACATTCATCTTTCAGCCATCTCAAATTCACATTCTTGTCAACAACAGAATTGTGATTTGTAGCCTGAGACTCATCATAACCTTCCTCATGAATTGAAACAGAAGTCAAGTAAATTCCATCAAAAATAGAAACCCCATTTTCAGATGATATGTCCACAAGAAATCGCACTGGTGCTTGGAAGTCGATGTTGATGCCAAATTCACTTAAATCATCAACGCGTCCATTTGATGACATTTGCAAGGTAACTCCAGCTTCATGGTCAGAGGACTGCAAAGCAAAAAGCCTCTGAGCCAGTGAAGCAACTTTCTGTAGACTTGTCTCCGAAACAGAGTAACCAAAAAGCCTCTGTAGTTCTCCCCTACCACAATTCAGATTGGTGAACAGAAGTTACATCAAGAAACTTTTTTATTAAAGAGATCCTCAAAACTGAAATAAATAGCAATGCAATTTATGCTTCAAAGCAGTGGACAATTGAGATTAACTGGATTTTATCAGTGCCATATAAACAATGTTGCATGATTATGGTCCTGAATCAAACAATTAACAATAAGGAGTCTTCAATTCAGCAAAACCCAAAAACAATAACTATACAGTTTGCACCATATATACATCAGTTAGAACTGAGAAATTCAATATTTTTAAAATTTAATAAGGTTGTTCAATCAAAGCCATTAAAAGGTCCTAAATATTCTCCACAGTCGATCAGTTCATCAAAGCTCCTCTATAGAAGTTATAAGTTATATACAAGAGGAAGAAGAAGACGACCAAGAAGACACACATGCAAGCTTCTTTACGCTTAGATAATCATCGCCTAGTGTTGGATCGTGACTCAAGTGGAGATCCACCATTGGATCTTGATTTTGACATAGATCAACAGTTGGAACTAGCTTGATCTAACATATGATCAAGATGAAGACCCTATGTGGCAAAAATAGGAAGACCTTACATTGGGATGTGCCACATGGGAGGGACCAAAGAAGAAGGCAAGCATTGAAGATCAAGAAGGCCCATCTGGGGGCCCATCCAGTTCATCATACGGTTGAAGGCCACATGGACCATACAGCCCAGTCATGCAAGCATAATTGCAATTTTTCTTTTGTTTGTTTGTCTTGTTTTATATATTTTATTAGTTGGAGTTTATTGTGTAGGGTCCTTAAGTCTTATGTTCAAGTTCTAATCTCAGCCATTTAAGTGTTTTCTACGATTGACACTAAGTCAAGATTAGGTTTTCTCTATTTAAAGCTTTGTAAAGACTCTTTCACAATCAACGATGATGAATGAAAAAGAACTGGAGCTTTTGGCTTTCTCTTTTGTTATTGAAACTGGTGTGAGACCATCAATGTGAAGCCACATATCCAGGTAATCATTTACTTCTCCTTTTGCCATTATTACACTTTGATGATTTTCTCCATTCCCAAGTTCAGCCATCTTCATCAACCCAAACCACAACTAAAGAATCCTAATCCACAACTATCACATTTCCCAACCAAATCATTCACAACGCATTCACTTCCCCAAACATCAACAATGCCTAGAACCCACTACCATCAAAGAAACATTTAATCAGTCAACCACCAACAAAACCCAACAACCCACTAACCTTCCAAATCCCTTACTTTGGCCAATCAACGCGAATAATCCCAAACCCATCTGCTGAGCACCCATGCCCCCATAACCCATCAGCCGAACTACTACTCCATCCAAACACATCAACCGAGCATCATCAATCCCCAAGCCACCATTGCCGAAGGCCTAAACCTTAGCATGCACTTGCCGCACCTCAAGCCCCATAATCATCAGCCTCTCAATTTCCACCATCACCCAAGTGGCCAAATCATAACAAATCCTGACCAAGCCAGCCAAACACTGTTGTCAACATCCAACCTAACTGAATCATCTCTCCGACACATCTGGTTCATCCAACAACCAGATCCAGCCCTTGAGCCAAAGCTGAACCCTATTTGGACAGTCCAAGCCCAGCCAAGCCCTAATTGGGTGTAATAACCCAACCTGCCTTGGTGGGCCAGCCTTATAGGGTGGGCCATGTTAGTTTAGCATAGCTGAAAATCAGAATAAGAGTAATGGATTAGGATTCATTGAAAATTCAAAATAGGCAAGAACAGGGAGTCCTGAACCGACCTTTCTCTAGGAATACTATTACCAAAAGGCTTCGCTGTAGTTTCCAAACGGCACTCTCCTCTGAGCACTATATATGTATGCAGAGTCCCTTATTTCACACATCAATGAAAATAAAATTTCAGAGAGAGAGAGAGAGAGAGAAGAAGACTGACTTGGCTGTGAAATTGTTAGGAGGAGAAGAAGATCAATAGCGGGACGCGCGGCGGATGTCTGACGAGAGACCGATCACTGGCCGAGCAACTTATTTCTACCGAAGGTGAGTAGAATCTCTGAACTTATTATTGTAAAGTCTAGATTTGAGAAAGTGTAGAGATATGATCGACTGATGGACCCTTCCTGATTGTATAGTAATACCATCGTTACTGTCGACATAGCCAAGTAACAGATATTCTCCAGAAAATCCTTATACCTTGCACAAAAACCTGTCGAACTGGGTTTTGAGATCAGTAAGTATGATGGACAGAGGAGTAGATAACAGAGATCAGTGGGTTCAGATGTATCGGAAACAGATTTGGAACTTTTAGAAATTCCTGTCGTCAAAACTCGCTGTGATCGATTTGAGCTGTGGGCCCACGCTACCCACCTGATCGAAGATCACTTCCCCACATCTGTTAGTAGACCCTAGGGCGACCCCACTGGTGGTGGACCCATGTGATTTGAACCATTGGAGTCCCTTCATCTCTAAGCTCCATTGAAGCTGGGCGGAAACCCCAAAACCAGCGAGAACTTTGTTTCGTGAAACAGAGGGCTTCGGTCGATCGAGTGTTTATAAAAAGAGGAATTTATTAAAATTTCAAATAGGCCCTTGTTGTTAGTAATATTTTTATAAACTCATTAGTCTTTGATGTTTACATAGTTGATATATTACAAACCCACCCAACATTATTTATGAATCTAACTCGAGGCCCAGTGTTCGAATGTTTCCTCTAAATTAGAGTGAAGACTCATCGTTACAAAAATATTAGTTTTAACCCTTTTAGATGGAAATAATCCTTTATAATATGTAATTCGAAAGTGGTGTAAATTACATGAAATTTTGCTGGATACTTGAATATAATGGAATATAATTCAATAGTATGTTTTGATTCCTGTGGTTGATTTTATGATGTATGATTAATTCCCTCAATAAAATATAGACAATGCCACAGCCTGGTACCAATTCTGAATAAGAATGGGGCGAGATTTAACCAGTGTTATGTGGTATTGGCCAAAGTAAAGAATACGGTGATGGAATCAATTATAATAGAATTGGATCTATAATAAGTTTGTTGATTGAACTTGCCATCGATGATTTAAATAAGCGTAATACCAACCGCTGGCACTAAGTGTAGAACTTCCCTCGTGGATGTTGGTCGAGGGGAAGAGGTTCAGCAATCATGGTGGCATGATAGGCCATATTGTTGATAGAAATGTAGATACTCCAGTTGGGAGTATCGGAACAGGCTCAACATTCATGGTGGATGACAAGCCATGTTGTTGACAGAAACGTAGATACACCGTATGAGATATCGGAACTATTTGATGCCACAGTGGGAAATTACTCAAGAAAGAAATTGATTAGAATGTTATTGTAATTATATCATTGAATATATATATGTTCTCTGAATGATTGAAATATGCTTTATCTTAATGTTCTTATTCTACTCACCAGTGTTACTGATCAGTGGTTTGCCCCACTTCAGGTAATGCAGTTGTGGAGGTTGCGGGGAGTGATGGGGATCAGCCGGTGGATTTTGGCATGCGTGGCTGATCCAGAACGCGGAAAAGCAAAAGAATAGATTTATAGTTGGAATTAGCCCAAGACTTAGACATTATTATTATCTTTCTTTTCCCAAATAGAAATTGTCTTATTCAGTAGTGTTATCAAGACTCATAATATTTACATAATAGTTGAAATACAAGGAGATTTGATTGTTTATGACCTTGATGCTCATGAAAATTTGATTTATGTGGTATTGTTATTAAAATTTGAGTGCGGCTTAAGAATCTAAAGAGCTCCAGATTCTTGGGTCGTTACATTGGGCCTGATCCCAAACTGGCCGAACATGATCTCAGGGTTTTGGACCATTCAAACATTGTTTTTTCAGCCTTTTTATCTATATTTCTGATTGTTAGTAGCTTACTGCTCATTTGAACATTTGAACTGCGGGAATTCTTGTGCACAAATCTGAACCTTTGTTTGCAAGTTTTGCACATCATAATCTTAATTGACAACCCTTTGGGCCCAGCCTTTTTCAAATCCTCACGGACAATACATTTACTTGACATTGGTTGGTCCCTAAGTGATGCAGGCCCTAGGTTAGGGTGTGCAAGAATTGCCGAAGCACGTGTCTAAAAATGCTTCGAATTGAGAAAACTTCAACACATGAGGACACACCTCTAAGGATAAAACCCACAAATCTATTAATCAATCAAGTTTGAAAATAATCTATTAAAATGCCATATAAATAATAGAAGCAAAACTTAGTGCCTAAAAAAACCTAATTAAACTAGGAAATTAAATAACATGGGAAATCTAATCCTAATTACAATATAGAAAGAGACTAATGGCATAAAAATAAATTATTAAATCTCTATGGGCCCTACACGTGGCCATGGGGTCAATGCTGCATCACTAAGCTACTGGAAGAGATATTCTTCCGTTGAGACTCCCTATTCAGATTCGGAGTTCCTCATTGTGGGATTGTGGCAAGGCCTAGTTACTAGTTTCCTTAATTGAATTTCAATATAAGAGGTGCAATCAGAATTTTAATTTTATAATTATATTTGTGATTGTTAGTCATTTCTGATCTCATAAAATTAATTTAGGTTGGCCTAGCATTGTCCTGCATTAACAATGCACATTTGTCCAAACCTCGCATTTAGTATAGCCCACATTATGAACCAAGAAACAAGCAAAACAAATTTTCAGTTGTCCTCATCGTAGATTGCTCAATTGACTAAACATATTGAAGCTGATTGTCACTTCATTCATGAGGCATTTGACCATGATACCATTGATCTTCCACATTCCCCCAATTTTTTAGATTGGCAATATCTTTACCAAGACATAACCATGAACTTAGCATCATTTCTTCAAACAAAATTTGTTGTCGGTAGATTCCCCAACATCAATTTGATGCAATTATCTGTGGTATCGCATTAGTCTTGCTTCTCACTGAGATTACATCTCTTTGTACATCCCTGCTGAAGTTGCAATTAATATCTTGTCGTTGTATGACTTATTTTAAAGCCCCTCAAGTTTCACATTAACATCATCCCTGATTAACATCATCCCTCAATTCAACCATCAACACTATAACATCTACAAACAACATTCACCGAGGTACCGCTTGTGAATATGAGCTATTAATTCGTCCATAATCACCGCAAAAAGATTCCTATAGACCACCATATATGAGGGAATATATTTTCAAGGGTACAACAAGTGTATTATATTAAAAGGTTTGTAGAGATCTTTTGCGATTTGTTTGCAGAGATCTTTTGAGCTTGCAACTCTCTCTCTCTCTCTCTCTCTCTCTCTCTCTCTCTCTCTCTCTCATATCTCACTTGTCACCAACTACTTAACTGGAGCTAAACTGTTGAAATCCCTATTATGCTCACAAGAAGAGAAAATACTCCAAAAGGCCAGCTACTTAAATCCTGTAGAGAGAAGAATACAGTCTCCAAGATATATATAAGAAAACCAAGTCATCAAATAATAATAATAACAATAATAATAATAATATGTATAAGAAAAGACAATATATTATAGAAAGGAATTGCCTCTTTTTCTATATGGGAATTTCAGTCAGCTTATGTCTTGTTGACAGATTTGAAAAAAAATAGAGAAGAATGAACGGTAACCCAAAAAATCAAATCATAACAAGAAGACATCATTATTACAATTTGAAAGTAATAAAACATTAAAATTATTCTATGCAGAAAAAGAAGTGAATCAAAGAAAAAGGTTATAATAAGCTACGGTATACACGTTGAGACTTTGGGCAGATCCTGTCATCAAAACACATTACCAGTAATTCGTGTAATGAATGACAATATTTACCAGTAATTCGTGTAATGAAGGACAATATGCATGTGCTAGAAACCGAATGGTTGAGGCACTAGAGCCTTCAACAGAAGTCAACCTCAGAAAACATGTGCATGACTAAACTGGAAAATATTCATCAAATACATACTTTGTTTCAATGATCCTTCTACTTCCCTCAGAATCCATTCCGAGACCAGTTAAAAGATTATAAGAGATTTTCGCCACCTCTTGGAATTCCTCGGAGAGAACTTCACCATTGCACAATTCCACCACTGCACCAAGAAATTCTTTGTATGCTAAACGCACATCCGTTGAAGCTGCAATATGCAGAAATACGAGCCATAAGTTCAAGCAACCTATTGTCAAAATCAATAGAAAGAACACAAGTCCATGATCGTCACTGGTCAGGTGATTATAGTCATAATTTTTTTCAAGACTGACACGAAAAAACTTTTAATTACAAAAAAAGTACAATTACAGCCACAATTCTGAGGCCCAAAAAATCTACTGGAGGAAAATTAGAGTGATCAATAACAGTAGTGAACACTGCCCAAACCAGGATCAAATCTTGGTGTCAAACAATAAGTTGGGATTATTTGTGCGCGAGAGGTGATGTGCATTGACAATATAAGTATGACCCCTTGTGAAGTGAAGTGATCAATCCAATACACAAACATTGTTACCTAGTTTCATAGTTGGTATTGATGATCAACACACACACACAGATGAACTAAACATAGATACATACCTTCTTCCCAATGATGAACTATACTTCGAGCGAGCTCTAGATCATTGTTTGAACTTCCAAATCTACAACGATTAAACAAAGTTAAGGAACAACTAAATCCCCACATCTTTGTATGAGTTCACAATTACAGTAAGCTTGCTTCTCAACAGCAAATTGACAGATAGTGATGGGCTAAAATATAACATCAACCTGCTCCGTTGCGAAGGAGCATTGGCACATGAATCCAGTCCATCAAAACTGAAATGTGTCACGGAAATAACACAGAGAGTAGTGCTTTTATGTTGCACGGTAGAAAAAAACACATATATGGGATCCTAACATTTCACAAGGTCTACAGGGCACACCATGATTCGAACCAGTGATGAAGATTCATTCATGTCCAATTCAAAACCAAAGAGAAGGAATGTTCGATGAGAAAGCAGGGTTTTCAAGAAACCTGTGGGATTTGTGGCTTTGGAGGATGGTTTTGCGCTGTAGATATGCGCGGTCGATGTCGTAAGGGTCTCGAAGCGAGCTCGTGAGGCGAGGAAGCTGCTGCAGCATTTTCGATCCTCACAAACCCTAGAAAAACCCTAGAGAGAGAGAGAGAGAGAGAGAGAGAGAGAGAGAACGTAGGGAGTATAGACAGACTATAGAGCGAGTCCCTATTTCATGCTGCGGCCAATACACGAAGATGGAAGGTTTTTCTTTTCAATGCTGCTTCACCTATTTGTAAATGAGGCCCCCGTCAAAACAGCAGCCAATGGAAGTCCCCGTTCGAACCTATGTGGAGACTTACCTGACTACATGGCTTGTGGGTAGTTGTATGCATTTGGGTTTTTTTCATGATCAGTTGTAAAGGGCCCGTTTGTAAATTGAATGGCAAGATGGAGTGAAGTGTTGTCCTACACCAACGGTCAAAGATTTGACCCACCCATTGTTTGGCAACAAAACCACTTGCTATAAGCGTGAAGTGGGTTACATATGTCGATGTAAATGCCCTGTAACACCATCACACCTCCAAGATCACTTCACGCATACCAAGCACAAGAATATCATTTGCAGACAGCGTCTGGAATATTTTTCCCCTCAGACGGCCTCGCTATCTAGAAGATTTCTCCTCTCAGACAAACCTCTCCAGGATTCATGATCTTCGTCTGCAAGGAGTATTGGATTCGCGATCTGCATCTGCAGGGAATATTGGATTCGCGATCTACATCGTACAAGTAGGGTTTGATATGTGATTGACCTTGTAGATGAAGGTCTCCGTCTACAATCGTCTTCCAAGACATCCAATCTCTGGGTTGGGTCGTAGAAATACAAAGATACGTCCCCTCATCAACACCTCCTCCCAAATTGCATGAACTGTCCTTTCCTGCTCCTGCACTGTTTTAGCGATGTCATATAGTGCGGTTGATTAATCGATGCCCCTTTTCACTTGTACGTTTTCAAGTCTAATTGTAAACATCAGGAGAAGCAGGGTTGGCATTGAGGGTCCTCCAAACCTCTATATAAGTACTGGCAGCTCGTCTTCAACCCCAGCCTCTATTGATTACCATGGAAACTGGTAACTTCTGTCCAACAACTTCAACAACATGCATCTAATGTTATGCTTTGTCATTTGCTATAAAACTGGGTGTTTAGGCTGCATCTTTGTTTAGGGAAAGGCACTATTAGTACTGATATTCTATGAAATCAAACTCTTCTACCTGCTTGTTAGGCGCTGGTATGACCCAAAAACCCTCTATTTTCCTTTTCAGGTTCGAATGGTTTGAAAAAGTATATTGCGTGCGTTAATATAGTGCTCTCAGTATTTAACCTGAGGAAGATTGTTTTAAATTATAAGATTCGATACTTCAACTTTTACAAATTTATTTCTCAAAAATGAGAAATCCCAAGTACAAAGAATTTCAACACATTTCCTCTGTAAGCCTTTTGTTAAAGCAGTTTACAGTTGCTGTTGGGTTTGAAAATTACAGCTATTTGTATAATGTGCATCATAAATAGTAAACTTTTTTGAACTTATGTACCAAACCTTTCTTATGATAAATAATTGTATGATATTTCCAGTTAAATGTTAGGTCAACTTAGGTAACTTATTACTACTTATATTGATTCTAAGTATTACTTTAGGCCACTTCTGTAGATGGAAGTTGCTGAAGGTAATGGTTCTGATATTGATATTAACGAAGTTGAGCTCAGTAATACTGAAAATGATGTCCAACATGGTGTGGTCAATAATGCTCATAATGGTGTTCTAGTCACCTTATGGACTGCAGCATCTGAATGGCAAAGACATATGCACTCGTTAGGTGATCAAATATTTTGAGAGAAGCCAAGGGTTGTACGAAGAAATAAAAATTCAGAGACAGCACAGTATATCTCTTACTTAACGCAAGGAAGAAACAATGAATCTGTTAGTCAATTAAGGCTTAACCATAATTGCTTTAATCTCCTGTGTACCGTCTTAAGGAATAAAGGTCTGTTAGCAGACACAAGATATGTCACAGTAGAGGAGGCAGCAGTTGAATTTCTACATACTATTGTACATAATGTTCGGAATAGAACAAATAGTTTCAAGTTTACTAGATCAGGGGAGACCATCAGCCGATACTTTCATAGAGTGTTACAAGCAATTGTGCAATTGGCACCGAACATTATCAGACAAGCTGGAATTAATTTGTCAGGAACACAATACTTTGAGGTATTAATATTGAGAAAAAGAAGGTCTTTTTAACAAAAACAATGTTTCTAGACAATTGTGATGTCTAATGACTGTAACTCTCTTCAGGACTGTGTTGGAGCTATTGATGGGACCTATATTCCTGTACATGTACGTCTGAATATGCAAGGGCCCTTTCGAAATAGGAAAGGCACACTCAGCCAAAATGTAATGGCTGCTTGTGGATGGAATCTTAATTTCCAATATGTGCATCTAGGTTGGGAGGGTTCCTCTATAGATGCCCGCGTACTCTAAAGTTCACTATTCTACTCAGATCCCCTCCGTGTCCCACCAAGTAATTACCATTTATAATGACTTCTTCACTTGGAACTTTCAATCATTTCGATGTCATGATATAGTAGAATATGATGTTATTGTCTTCTGAATTAGGTAAGTTCTACCTTGTAAATGCGGGTTATGCTAATGCACTTGGCTTTCTTATACCTTATCAAGGTGTTCGTTATCACCTAAGTGAGCATAGAGGAAGGAATCCTCAAAATGCAAAAGAGTTATTCAATAAAAGGCATTCTCAAGCACGGAATGTAATAGAAAGGGCTTTTAGAATCATGAAAGCTAGGTTTAGCATATTAAGAATAGCTCCGCAATACTCCTTGGACACCTAAGTGAAATTTGTGACTGCATGTGCTGCCCATCATAACTTCATACAAGACAATGGTGGGGATGTACATGATGAGGAGCTCTGTCAAGCTTCTAAACAAAACGTGGAAGCTTCTGATGATAGTACTATGCTGGCTGATGAGGCAACGGAAAATATCCAAACAACACAAACACAACAATATTACTCTCAAACTAAACGACAACAGTGAAACAATTTTAGGAATGCATATACTGATAGACTTTGGCATGATTATAGTCACCATAGGGGTGGTTAATGAAATTTTCATCTTTCATGGCGTTATATTCCTATAATATGGAACTTAGAATGTAAGCTTCCCTTTTTCAAGTTATTATGGTGCAGTGTTAGCATATGTAACAATTTATTGTGAACTTTCCAATATTTAGTTGGAGAATGTTGGCCACTCCTCCTTAGTGTGATATTTTGTATTCATTTTTATATTCATGTAGAGATGTCAGAACAGAAGAATATTTGCTTCAATGCTATAATGGATAAATAATTACTTGCTTTTCTTCAAGAGCAAATTGAGCTAGGGAAAAGGGACAACTGTGGGTTTAAACATGAAGTCTATGCAATAATAGCTCAGAAAATGAATAAATCAAACCATTGTGGTAAGCAATTAACTGCATCTATAATAATTAACCATTGTAAAGTCTTGAAGAAGAACTTCGCACAAGCTACTGAACTGCTAAATGCTTCTGGATTTGGGTTTAATGTTGCAACTCAACGAATCGTAGCCACTGATGAAGTCTGCGCCTCTTGGATTCAAGTTTATTATTTAGAAATTAGACAGGATTAATTGCAATTTTATTTTAATATCGCCACATGGGAAACTAATGAATGTTTAAATCTTACTAGGGTCACCCTGATGCGGTGTCATGGAGATCAAGGACCATCGACTATGATAAGCTTAGCTTGGTGTTTGGGAAGGATGTTGCGACCAGACAATTTGCATGCTCTTCAAGTTATGTTGGAACTTCAACACCACCTATGTCAAAGGGTGGGGCTAACACGAAAATGTTTGGTTCACTATCAGTATGGCTTGATGACTGTTTTGAAAACATTGGCATGAGTGGTAGTGAAGGGACTTCTAAAAAAAGGACTCGTAAAAAGGCTCCAAAGGACATTGATGCATATGTCGCGGCCGTTGATCAAAACTCTGACAAGATACATAGTGCTATTATTGAAGTTGTTGAATCTATTCGTCATACAAAGAAACATGTATCTAATGACGTGGTAAAGGAACTAGACAAGATTGACGGTCTAACTGACATCGATGCTGAAATGGCACATGAATGGCTAACAATCCATGTCGATATGGCCACGGTGTTCCTTTGCGCAAAGGATAAGGGTGCATGGATTCGACGTCGTCTGCCAAAGATCCGCCGTGACAACATTACCTTGGGCTGATGTGTTTTATGCTACTGTAATGATTAGACATATTTTGCTTGGTAGTTTTAATGCATCTATCTAGTTGTTGTTTCTAGCCCTGGCTCTTATTTTGCATATCTCTTAGTTCTTCTGACTTCCTCTAATTTTGGACTTTGGTAATTCTTGGATTATATATTATGGAAATAGCTTGCAGTATACCGTTAGAATATCATATCTTCTTTGAATTTGCTTGGTTCTATGATTTCTTAGCACATTTCTGTTTCAAATTAATCATTGCTATTATATTATTCAGATTTGTTATTATCTTGCTCATTATAGTCTGTATTATGATGGTTGGCATTGGTTATCTTGTATGGAGCATATAAATTTTCATTTCCTTTTTCTAGACATATGGAACTGACATGGTAATGTAATACATTTTAATTGCTTATCGATGCAAGTAGCTAGATTTGGAGATTGTATTATTTGAACCAGAACCAAACCCATTTATGTATCTCAAATTTCGAAACTGATGTGTTATATTATTCATGTTAGCATTTGATCTATTATTGGGGAGTAAGTATAACTTCATGCCAGGTATGCTACGTGGGTCAGCTATGTCTAGCACATTATTACAAATATTTGGAGACGCAGTTTCAGCTTAGTAATTCAGTTTTGTTTGCAGGAGCAGGAACTGTAATGGCAAACAGTTCACAAGATTTCAAATGGAGATCAAGATGTACATGAGTAGACAGCCTTGTTTGTTTAACAGTGGTTTGAGAAGTACCTGGTCGATGGAAGACACTGAAGTTGATGGTATATCTTACTTTGATGCCTATAATTTTGCTTACTATAGAGGTCCTCTTACTTTGACCGAGGGAAGACTTCGGTTGCTTGTGGACCATAAGCTAACGTGATGAGCTTGCAATGTTCTATTCTAGTGTAATATATTGCCTGAAGTTGACTGGTTGTATGCTTAGCATTAGCATGTTTTCTTTTTTTTTTTTAATTCACTATTATTATATTATTCAACGTGATTGTTGATTCATCTTTATGTACCACTCTTTTTATAGCTAGTAAGTAGTGTAATTTATTAGGACTTTGCAAGACCCTGGTAAATTAATATGAAGACTATACTGTTTATTTGAATTAGAAACAACCCCAGTAGCATCTTGTGAGTGATTAGTTAGAAAATTTTGTGAATGCATTTGTCCTATTATCTTTTGTTGTATGACTGTGGAGGTTAGCATATCTTTTGGCTAGGTATGTTGATTTGGTTGTAAATGTTTATAATCAATATTTATAATAAGCAGTTTTGCAAGTTCAGCTAATTGCATTATATTCTGCAGGAAACTGTACTATATCAGAAAATTAGTTTCGTTAGATTTAAATGCAGATAGTGTAAATGACTAAATCTTGACTCGGTGTTACACACTGTTTCATTAGGTGCTTGGTGGATGGAAGACAGTCATAGTCCAAAGTTACAAATGCTTCATGTTCTAAGTTGATAAGCAACATCAACCTAGCAGAAATGGAGAAGGTTCCAAGATTATTCATAAATGGAGGTTCTGTTGTCATGGGTTTGTAACACAGACAAAAGAGAACAGTAGTACATTGCTATATATTTGTAATCTTCCATATGGTCTGAGCTAGCCCCACAAACTAGTTAATGCGGGACACTCTCACGTTTTACTTGTACGTCTGCCAAAACAGTAAGAAGATGGGGTCTGAGTTTATTTTTATATTTCATGCAACAATCACTGTTTCAATTTTGTTCGTCTAAGTGAATGTTTACTACTGTAATGAGAGTCTCCCTCCATTTGGTATTTATAGTAGTCCAAGCTTGTTTATTTTCATCTCCTAAAAACATTGCAATTCAATTCAAGCCTTATCTGGATGACATTGTTGGTCTACCTTGACGTGGAAACTTTGGACTATTATGCTTTGTTAGAATGTTAAGTTGTCACGAATAAGATACGATTTGAAAACAAGAACAATGCTACAATTGTAACCATTTTGGTTTACATATTGGTGATCTACGGGATTTTGAGAAGACTGATTTATTAGAGCTCTCATTAAGTGGTACATGTGATTAACAAATTACTATGGCACACATATTGTGTTTCTCATTTTTCATAGTTGGTCCACCTACAAGAGAGTGACATGCTGGACTATGTATTAGGAGAGGAATGTCCATGTATAGGTAACGATTGAATATCAGTCAAATCCGAATATTTTCTGGCAATTGCCATTTTTTTTATTCCGGAGCGGTACGAATGTTCCCAAATTAAGACTCAGGGTTACATAATGTTACAGTGATTGTTAGCATCACATTTGAATCTTTCCACTTCGTAAGTTCAAGTTACAATTCCTATTATAAGTTTTATGTTCGGAGTAAGTTTGAAACAAATTTTCTTCCATTGGAATAGTTATTTGCCCACCTTTTTTCAGAACAAAGAGAGAAGGGGAAAAAAAAAGTGACAATGATCATATCCTCCAAATAGAGTAGAGTAAAGTAGATCCCATACTTGCCATCATAATCCAAATACCTTTTTTATCTACCCAAAAAGTCAACTTCACTTTCAAACACCTTTTTATCTATTGATGTGACCATTCACTTTCTTTCCACTCCACTAGTTATATTAACAAATGGGCCGAAAGGGTCGGCGGCAGGTTCCCTCATTGCAGTGAAAAACAAAAAAAAAAAAAAAAAAAGTGACACCAAAGACCTTATGATTGGACTCATCTATAAATTGGTTCGTGAAGTTGAGTGAAATGAAGGAGTGGGTTGAGGTTAAGATAAAAGTATTTCATTTTACTCTATTTGAATTATTTGTATGAAGTAAAATGTACATTACTTTGAAATAAAATTGAATTTTACTCAAGAGAATAGGAGTATTTTGGGATAAATTAAACGAAGTACATATGGCCCAATAATCAATGGCGGACCTAGGGTTTTCATTTGAGTGGGATTTGAAAAAATATTTTTTTTATTTAAAATGTTAACTTGAAAAATAAGTCTTAGCGACGGCCATACGTGTAGGCTCAGTTTCAAGAGTTATTTAAAAAATTATGCTAATTTTTTATAACACCATATACGATAAAAAGCCAATATTAGATCAAGTTCTTTATTTTCATTGTTCTATCCTTCTGAAATAAAACTCTCCTTTTGAAATTAGTGAACACAAGACAACCAACATTGGCACATTCTTCTTAGCCATTGTATATAACGAAATAAGAATAAAGAAAATGGCCTATAAAAATGTGTTAATAGGTAGTGTTGAACTATAGTCCCAAATACTAAATTATTTAAATAAATAAAATTAGATTTGTGTCCAATATTCAAAACCCATTTTAATTTGAATTGTATTATATTAATAAAAATAAAATGTGTATGGATCTAAATAGGCTTCAATTTTTTAAAAATTAAGCCTGGAAATGATGGTAGTTTGACCCCATGAGTTGAATCACATTCCATTGTAAGCCTATAAATTGAAAAGTAAAGTCCTGTTGCAAACAAAATGCTCAACAAAATTTTACTCATTCTCATTAGCATTTAAGTTTGATTAATGGTGGCCATATTTTTTAAATGTGCCAAAAATTAATCAAATTTATATGAGCACGGTATTGTAACCATACAAAGTGTGATTTGTGGATCTCTTCCGATTTGGAGATTTTGAGAGAGATAGAGAGAGAGAGTTTGGGTAAGCGGGGATGGAAATGGACAAAATTTTAAGTGGGGGCTAGGCTAGTTTGACTATACAAAACCTTATGGAATTTTCTCAATTATATCCCACATGCCCTTATGGGCGTCCGCCAATGCCAACAACAATACGTCATTTGTCAAGTGAAACTTATCCAAACACAATAGGATTGAAATTTTAAATCATTAAAACCCATTTAATTTTACTTTACTTTACTTTACTTTACTTTATGTCTTAGATTGTATTAATATGTTGCTCTAAAATCAAGAGAGAGGATAATCCAACTAGAGTGAAATTTGGCCTAGGCCCCTTGCGCTTCTTTGTTCTACTTTGTATTTGACATGAATCGCGTGCAATTACCAGCTGCATGAACGTCCATCTTTCAATCAAACCATCGAAGTGGTGAGGGGCCTATAACAAAGATAAAGAGTGCCTCTAAATTAAAGGTTCAATGTGTAAGAACATCCGAATGTGAAATTTCCCCTGCATCATTAGAGCCAAATAAAGACGTGCTTTACATAATAGACTAGTGAACTCGACCATGTTGGGCCCAAATCCGACCCATAAGTGGAATTACTTAACTCCCAAGAGAGGTCAACTTGACCTGGGACACCGTGTTACTTGACCCAAAAGTCAAGACATTTCTTGGGCCCCAAGTCTCCTCCCCTTCACTCCTTATGGGAGGTGTGTGTGTGGAGAAAAAAAAAAAAAAACAGTTTCTTAGCCTCATCAGGTTTCATCTCACCATACTTGATTATTAGCATATCACCAGCCCAAGTATGTAATATTTATGAATTGAATGATCATGGCCTATTTGATCAGTCGTAGTTGTCGCGGTGATCATCTAAGCCACTAGATCAAGAGGAGTGAGTTCGTGCGATCTGTCCAATTATGTGATTGTATCGCTGGGTCACGAGGATTATTTGTTTCAGCTCTTTATTGGTCCATTGTGATGATGAGTGACCCACCTATTTCTTGTGATTATTTTGGAATTGTGTTATGAATCTAGATTGTTTCCGGCCCACCACGATCCGCTGCCAAGACAATAGTGGTATCAGAGACATCTTATTAGTGGGCCCCATCCTTTATGTCTCTCGATCAAAATAGCCATGATCATGGTTTCCTTTTTTCATTCAATTTTTTCTTCATCTATACTGTATACCATTCCAGCCTTTTGAGCATTGAACCAACACATATCAGTTGGGGCAGGACTTGGCTCATACCAGATTCTAATTGTTTTCAACCTAGTTTTTGATGGGCTCGGCCTCAATCTGCTAGACTGATTAGGCTCATCCCAAATAGCTTTGTCAAATGGGTTCAACTCAGCCATCATGCCTCAGCTCAGGACAATCCATTGGGCCAACTAAGTTCTGCCCGAACTGCTAAAGGCACTGGGCTCGAACCAGTTTGCCTGACCCACCAAGCTAGGCAGAACCTGCTGGCCCCATTGATCTTTGGCACAATCATTTGGGCCATTAGCAGTCGGCCCATATTTTGCTTCTAGGCCGATTATAGTTATGTTTTCTGTCATGCACATGCACTGCAAAAATATATTATTAAAAATATGCACTGCAAAAATATATTATTAAAAGGAGTTGAACACAAAACATCCACTCTAAAGCACTTGCAAACCACAATGCCACCAAACAGCACTGTTATGATAATCCTTATTTTAATGATCTTATTGTCTTATTATTTCTTTGGTGGGAACCGTGGATCTTGACTTTACTTATTTTCGCTACGCCCAATCAAGTGAGTGGAATTTTTTGGGCCAACCCAATAATGTTAGGATTATTTTAATAGCACATATTTTAAGTAAATTTTGAGAACTACTAATGTAAGTTGCACAAAAATAGTATATAAGGAATTAAGAAGTAATTCCTAGTCTTTTTTTCCTTTTCTCTTAGGATGTTTTCCAAATCCGTCATCATTGATTTGTTAAAGACTAAAAAATTAAGTGGCCCCAATTATGTTGACTGGTAGAGAGATATAAAAATTCTCCTAAAGGTAGAAAATGTTCTCCATGCGATAGACTCTAGAAGTGAGGAACCCTAGATTATCGAATGGGATAAAAACAATAGAACTGCCAGAAATATTATTTTAGAAGCCTATTCATGAGATATAAGGCACGGTAAAGGAAATGTGGGATGTCCTGACACAAAAATATGTAGTGAAATCATAACTGAAAGTTATAAGATGGGAAAAAGAATTTTGTCACTATAAAATGCATGTAGGAAGTTCCTTACTGATCACATTAAAATAATGGAAAGTATGGTTAGTGACTTGTGGCAAATGGGAACTTTAGTGTTGGAAAATCAGAAAATGATAGCACTTGCTGACTCGCTACTCAACTTTGGTCTAGCTTGAAAATGATCCTAGACCATAGTGACACGATCAAAACTTTTGATGATTAGGCCAACCACCTCATTCATCAGGTGGAGTTAAACGTATTACATAATTTTGGCAATGTGGTAATGGTTGCTGAAACTAGTAAGCCTCAGCAAAACCATGGTGTAAGAAGAAAAATGAATAATAACTGCTATAGGCCCTATAAGCCTTGTCGTGGACATGGTTGCTGAAACTAGTAAGCCTCAGCAAAACCATGGTGTAAGAAGAAAAATGAATAATAACTGCTATAGGCCCTATAAGCCTTGTCGTGGACGAAGACCAAATCCTCCCCATCAGAATAAGCATGCTTACCGAATTCTTGCACCACCAAGGAGAAGAGGTAGACCGCAACAGCAGCAATAGTACAATAATGATAAACCTTGTTTTGTTTGTGCAAAACCTGGACATTGGGCTAGGTAGTACCCATATAGAAAAATGGTAAGAACCTTTTTATTTTCTGTCAATGTTTGTTTAGAAGTACTTATTGTTGATGCATCCCTCTCTGAAAGGATCATTGACTCAGGCGCCGGTAAACATATAACCAAGGAGAAGGAAGGTTTGGTGAATTTTGAATCAGCCATAAAATCTATATGGGAAACAACTAAACTGAAGATGTTATAGGAAAAGGATTGTATTGCCTTTTTTTTTCAGCACTGAACATTTGTTGGATCTTCAAGACACTTGGTATGCCTCCGAAATGCAAAGAAATATAGTTTTTGTTTCATGTCTTATAAAAGAAGGATTTGAAATAAGATTTTGTAATAAAAAAGTGTCCATAAGAGGAAAAAAAAAACAATGTAATGATTAGCTTGGAAAATATAAAGCAAGATCTGTTTAAGTTGGTGATTGCAATTTTTTCTTCACAGTGTCATACTGCTTCATGTTTGGGCATGTTAAGCGTAAGCCAATAATAGCACCAGTAAGAAAAAGTTTGGCTATACAGATGGATGGCCCATTAAGAGGTAGGGCTAGGCTGAAGAAAATATTAATGGAGGTAATTGATTCAGATTTGAAGAAGTTTAACTTATTGAAAGATTTAGCTCAAAATAGAACGAAATGAAAAAACAGAATTTATGTAGCCGACTCCAACATGGTTGGAATAAGGCTTTGATGATGATGATGATGATGAGTGTCATACTACTTCATGTTTTATGGGCATGATTAACATTCAAGTGATTTATGAATCTATTAAATGGCATGCATGTTTAGGATATATCAGTAAAGAAAGGATGGCGAGATTAGAAAGAGATGGAATGTTAGGCTTGTTGACAAGAATAGATTTGCCCATACGTGAATATTGTGTCAAAGGCAAGGCTGTGAGGAAATCATTTCCAAAAGCTCCTAGAACTCAAAGTCCATTACAAATAATGCACATTGATATATGTGGATCATTAAATATAAGGGCAAGAAACGGATTTCAGTATTTCATTACATTCATTGATGATTATTCTCATTATGACTATGTATATCTGATATCACATAAGTCACAAGCATTCCAGTGTTGTGAGAAATACAAAGTGGAGTTAAAAATCAATGAAATAAAAAAAATCAAAACATTGAGGTTTGATAGAGGGGGCAAATATCCATTAGAATAGTTCAGAGTCATTTATGAAAAATATGGTATAAAAAGGCAATTCGCCTTGCCTCGCAGCCCCAACAAAATGGAGTAGCTGAAAAGAGGAATAGAACCTTATTAAATATGGTTAGATCTATGTTATCTTCTGCTAATCTTCCAGTTTCTTTCTTAGGAGATGCCTTATTAATGGCACAATATGTTCTGAATAGGTTTCCATCTAAATCAATTCCTAAAACTCCATATGAATTTTGGACTGGGAAGATGCTGTCATTTGGAAATTTGAGACCATGGGGTGATCACGCTCGAAAATGATAAATGATGCAACGGAATCGTGTCCAACATCTACACATTCAAGCACGTAGAAGAATGGGAACATAATTAAGGATTATCATTAAGTTTCTTTTGTTTACATGGATTCAAATGCTTTGACCTCGGGGATGCAAGGTGTTTACAAGTTTTGAAAAATTACAACCCCTTCCCCTAGTCTTAGAAGTGATCCAAACGAGAAGAATTAAATAAATTATATGAAAAAATGGACAAAACACAGAAAAAATGAAGATAAGGGGTTAGTGATAGTGGCTCAAGGCCATTAGCTGACAGTGGTCGTTTTGGCTACTGTTTGTCCCTGTTTTACTTCTGTATACCTTCATAGTGCTGAAACTTGTGTCTTTTGACTTTAGGAGTGTTAGATGACCGCCAAGGGTGTTGAATTGGTCATAGAATTGTTTACGATATTTGGTAATCACCACTTCTTTGTTACGGATCACCTTTAAGTTGGTGAAGGGAGGAATAATAGTAGGAGCTTGGAAGTTTAATGCTTCTGAAGCCTTTGAATCTTGTTTGAATCTTAGTTGAAACTTGGAATCTTTGCTTAGAACTTGGTTAGAACCTTTCGAACCTTGCTTGGACTTCGAATCCCGTTCCCCAGGTGCTTAAGCATGTCCGTTATAGACTTCAGAGGTAGTTGGGGGAGTTGTGGGAAGTTATAGTTTGAAATAAAGTGGAGAAAACTACTGAAAACCATCAGAAATACTTTACAGGTGTCTGTGACCAGGCACTATTTTGGGTTTTTTGCTTATATGACTCTTTTTCATTAATTTGGGGCTCGAACGATGTTTGACCTTCACGAAACTTAAAGGGATGTTTTCTAATACCATTTTGAGTATATCATAGGAATTTTAGCCTATGTTTTACCGTTTGAAGTTGGTCAACCGTCTCTTTGACTTTTCATGAAAATGGACCTTTGTTTCAGCCGTTTAAGGCCCAAATGACCTTGGATTGACTTGAAACTTGGAGAGATTGATGTCAGGAGCATATTGCAGTGTCTATCTAAATTGCAGGTGATTTGGATTTGTGAATGTAGGATTTTGACTAGTAGCCCATTTGTTGCAGGCTCTAAGTTAGTGTCTTCTTGTATTATAAGCAATCAGCTTGTTTTCTACGTGTATGATGTTCAATTGATTTGAAACTTTAAAGAATTGATTTTGAGCTCATTTTGAGTATCTGATCTAAATTTTGTTAGCTTTGGCCTCCTGGAGGCAAAACTGTACTTAGTGACCCCAAGGTTAGGGGTTCACTAACCCCTAAGTTGACATATAGCTCGAGTAACGTCAGACGAAGTTATCTTGGCTTGAAAATCTACTGAGTCATTTCTAAACTTGACTTGAGCTTTGAATCCGAATTTCACTAATTTTGGTCACCTAGAAGTAGGACTTTGGTCAATGACCCTAAGTTTTAAGAGTTAGTAACCCAAAGTTAACATGTTTGTTGGACTTTGTGTCAAATGAAATCCAATTTATTTGAGATTTTGCAGAGCCACTCCTAAATATAATTTAAATTCTCTCCTGGAGTTTTAACTGATTTGATCTTCATGAGGTGTCACTTTGCACAGTGACCCTAAAGAGCTTGATAAACAGTCATCTGAACTAAATTTAGGTCCAAATGATGTTTAAATGTTCGAAAACTTTAAAGGATAGTCTTTAAATGTTTTTAAAAGAATTCCCCTAAGTTACAAGTTATTTTGACATGTAGAAGTGTTAATTGCCATGTGACCCCAAGGAGTTGGAAGATAGCCGTCGATGCTTGAGTTTGAGTTAAATCTAAGTTCAAATGCTTTAAAACTTTGAAGCATCATTCCTGAGCGTATTAGTGCTGTCATATGATTTTCAGCCACTTTGGTAATTCAAAAGCTTGAGAGTATTCAATAACCCCTAAGTTTTGAGTTAATGAACCTTGAATTTGGTGTTTGGTGAGTTGAGTGACCAAATGAAGTCCATTAACTCTGAAACTTAACAATTGCACTTCAAGCTCATCTAAAGTCTTCTAAGTGAGTTGCGTCAGTTCTAAATATTTGGATACAGTACTTGACTTGGCATTCCACAATCCTAGGGTTTATGTGTCCTTTGATCGCACTTGAAAATAATGTAAAATGCAATGGAATCTTGTTCAACATTCACACATTCATGTGCAAAGAAGAATAAGAAAATAACTACTGTTCATCATTAAATTCCCTTTAGTTACATGGGTTCAATGCTCTAATCTCAATGATGCAGGTTGTTTATAAGTTTTGGAAAACTACAACCCCTCACTTCAGTCTCAGATGTGTTCCAAATGGAAAAAATTAAGTAAAGTACATGAAAAATATAACAAAATACACAATTGGAAGAAATTGGGAAAAACAGGCGCCGTGACCGTGATCCACGATCACTGAACCCTGTCAGTGACCGTGACCCACGATCACTAATAGATAGTGCCCATTTTGGCCACTGTTTGGCCTTGTTTTCGTTGTTATTTGCTTTTGTAGTACCTTCAAAGTGATAGAATTCATGTTTTTTAACTTGAGGAGTGTTAAATGATTTCCAAGAGCACTGAATTTGATAGTAGAGTTGCTTATGACCTTTGGTAATCACCTCTTCTTTGTTCCAAATTGCTTTTGTACAAAGTCAGAAATAATGCTTTGTGTAAACAACTAAGACTAAAGTTGTGTCATTCTAGTCCTAAAATTTTTAAAGAACAGAATGAAGCCTAACGAGCCTTGTTCCCAACCTCAAAGATGTTCCAAAGTCCCTTCAAGCGAGAGAACCAAAGGAATGTAGTCTCATCTATTGGTATCCTTGATGGCCTTGGCACTCATCTTCTCTGAGTGATAAGCATGTATCTTCTCCTCCTTTGAACTATTTCTCACCTTAAATTAGTAAAAAGGAGAAGAAGAGTGGACTTGGATGCTTGTGGTGCGAGGAGAAGAAGAGTGGACCTATATGCTTGCGGTGCCTTGGGAACTTAAAGATCTTTGCTTAAAACTTAGCTAGAACCTCTTGAACCTTCGAACATTTCTTAAACCCTTTCTTCAGAGCCCAAATATGCCTTTTATAGGTTTCAAAGGCAGTTAGGAGAGTTCTTGGCAGTTGTGAGAGAGTTATATTTCGAAAAAAAGTGAAATAATTCCTAGAAATTGGTCGGAGCCTAATTTTGAGTTTTTTGCATATGGAACTCGTTTTCTTTAGTTTGAGGCCCGAACAATGTCCGATCTTCATGAAACTTGGAGAGATGTTTTCTACTACCATTTTGAGTGTGTCATGGAAATTTCAGCCTATTTTGACATTTCGGAGTTGGTCAACCTTCCCTTTGAATTTTCATAAAAATGGGCCCTTGTTTCAACTATTTGAAGCCCAAATGACCTTGGCTTGACTTGAAACTTGGAGGGATGTTTTCTAAAACCATTTTGAGTATGTCATAGAAATTTCATCCTGTTTTGACCTTCTAGAATTAGTCAACCATTCCTTTGACTTTTCATGAAAATAGGCACTTGTTTCAGCTATTAAAAACCCAAATGACTTTGGATTGACTTAAAACTTGGAGGGATTGATGATAGAAGCATCTTGAACCATCCATCCAAATTTTATGTGGTTTGGATCTGTGAAAGTAGGATTTTGACCAGTGGTCCACTTGTTGCTCATTCTAAGTCAATGTCCTCTTGTATTGCAAACAGTCAGCTAGTGTTCTACTCGAATAATGTTCAATTGATTTGAAACTTTAAAAATTTAAATTTGAGTGCATTTTAAGTCTATGATCAAAATTTCATCAACTTTTCTCTCCTAGAAGCAGTATTTTAGTCAGTGACCATAAGGTTGGGGGTAACTGACCCAAAGTTGACATTTTTGTTGGACTTTGGGTCAAATGGCATCCATTTGATTAGAAATTTTGCAAAGCCACTCCTGAATATAATTTGAGCTTTCCAAGGAGTTTCAGCTAATTTGATCTTCTTGAAGTGTCATTTTGGACAGTGACCCCAAAGAGCTTGGTAGACAACTATCTGAACTATGATTGCATCCCAATGATGTCCAAATGTTTTAAAACCTTGAAGGATAGTCCTTGAATGTATTTGAAGATACTCTCATGAGTTTCAGCTGGTTTTAACTTATAGAAGTGTCAATTACCACGGTGATCCCAAGGAGTTGGCAAACAGCTACTAAAGTTTGAATTTGAGCTAAAATAAAGCCCAAATGTTTTGAAACTTTGAAGTATCATTCCTAAGCATGTTTTGGAGTTGTTGTGTGATTTTTGGCCACTTTGCTAACCCAAAAGTTTGAATATGTTCAGTGACTCCATGATTTTAGGTCAATGAACCTTGAATTTGGTGGTTAAAAAGTTGAGTGACCAATTGAAGTTCACTAACTTTGAAATTCGAACTGCTATATTTTGAGCTCATCTAAAGTCTTTTGAGTGAGTTGCATCAACTCTAAACATCTAGATGTAGAACTTGGCCTAAAATTCTATAATTCTAGGGTTTATGTGCCTTGAGTTACTTATGAAGTCTTTACTACAACACTTGTGACGTTTGTGATTTTTTATGGGTCAATACCCTTGGCTTGGAATGTGCTTGTGATGTCGTCACTATAATATTTGTGATTTTTTTATGGGTCAACATGGGAGTCATTGGCATATGTTGATTCCTACACCAAACCATAGCAAGTTGGATAATCAAACTATTGAATGCACTTTTATTAGACACCGAAAACTCTAAAAAGGATATGTGATGGTGCATGAAGACTTTGGTAGAACTATTGAAATAAAATCTAGAGATGTCACTTTTCATTGAAGATAAGTTCCCTAGTTGAAAAAGGGCCAAGATGGACATAAATCTATATGAACTACTGGGTGAGTCATCAACCAGTGGGAGTCCAGTAAGAACAAATGAAGATCCACAAGGAACTCTTAAAAGTAGTGGGAGTATGCTTGTAATAGATCTAGAACCATGAGGAAATGCACGATAAATGATTCCAAAAAGATATTCTGAGATTGAAGGTATGTCCTATTATTGCATGGCCGATGGTGATGAACCAAATTCTTATCAGGATGCTTTATCCTCTGCATTTTAAAACGAATAGGTTACAATGATGAACAAATAAATTACATCGATAAAAAAGAATCAAGTTTGAAAATTGGTTGACCTACGTCTTGATAAAAAGGCAATTGTGAACAAATGGGTGTACAAAATAAAAAAGAAAGCATATGGTTCAGTGGACAAGTACAAGGCTCAATTAGTAGCAAAAGGCCTTACACAGATTAAAGGCATCGATTATGAAGAGACTTTTTCACCCGTTGCTAGATTTGCTTCAATTAAGATAATATTATCTATTATTACCCATCGAAATTTAGAATTACATCAAATGGATGTAGACTACATTTTTGAATGGAGACCTGAAATAAGAGATTTATATGTAAAAGCCTACCGGCTCTGTTGAGAAAAGCCAAGAGAATAAAGTTCATAAGCTTCTAAAATCTATTTATGGGCTAAAACAGTCTGTCACGCCCCAAACTCGAGAATTGGGGATTAATGGTAGATCCCGAAGTGCGACACACGTAACCCATGACAATATGTGCTATGTTAAGATAAGTACAAATTGCGACAAGGGTGATTCCACAGGTTCATATAAAGAAGATCCATAAATACGTAACAATCATTTTGCACAATTAAGTGGAAGCCTAGATAATTCACCTGTACATATCATAGACACAAATAAAACCACATTCATTCGTTAATATAACCGAAGTCTATTAATTCAACCATCCACGTGCACATAATACTAGGATACATCAAACATATATTTCATCATAAATGTCATGTCTGTTAAACAAAGATTCTAAAATAGCATTATATATCCACAGATCAGGCATGGGCTACTCCTCAATAACCCAAAATGAAACCCTTTGATGCATTACTTAGGATGATTAGTAGAAGAAATCATTCTCATTCCACTCATCTATATCCCGAGGTACCACTGTGGTTTCCTTCGGGGCCTCGTCGACTGCCATGTTAGCATTCGATTATATACCTATAACACCAAGAGTAACACTGTTAACATGACGGTTAAGCAACATGTCACGACCCAAGCTCAAGAAATCGAGGATTAGAATTAAACCTAATCAGTAACACATGTACTCCCATATACATACACCTAGACCTAAGTCTGAGTGTACATACACAAGGGAAAATCACACGTGCAATACCACTTGTACGTGGAAGTTGTCAGTATCATTACATAATAAGAGGACACATCAAAACTAAGAACACTGTTAATATGTGCAAGGCAGCCATGTCTTTACCAGAGAGAGAAGAAAGTTTCTATAATACACAAAATGTAGGGAGTCATAATCGAATACATAACAAACTATATCCAATATATCAAAATGAGGCCTATCCTAAGCTATGCCGCTCTCCGGGGTTAATTGATCATTTCCACTCATCAAGTCCTGATGGGGCCTTTATGATCTCCTCTGAAGTCTTACTGATTGGCGAGGGATCAGAAGTGAGATCTGAGCCTGTAACACCACAAGGACAACCAGTGAATAAGGCTATTCAATAAAGTATAAGCAAGATTAAAGTAACATGCGTTGTATCTACAAGAATCATTCACAGGTAATTATAATAAATGTTCAATTTCATAGACTAAGCAAATCATGTATTTGAATAAAGCATGTTATCAGATTCAATGAACAGAAATACTTTATTAGGTGGCTACTACATTTGCCATATTCTCCCTCTAGGGATTTATGCGTTGAGAACACCATCGACCGAGCCAGGGTACAAATGAGTCTCTAGTTCCTGGGGTCCGGAAGCCTCAAGATAAGAGCACACTATAGCGGCAACAAACATGCTACGCCAAAATCAACCCTACCAGGTATCATAAGGCTAAGGCTGAGTAGAGCCAGACCGTGTCAATCATTTCATATACATGAACTTGAGTAATGCATCCGTATGCAATTCAATCCAAGTCAAAGTCGAACATGTATTTCAAGAAATACCACAATAAGCTTAATTATGAATAACATGATCATTCAAGTCAAATTAATAGTCATGCAAGTCAAAGCAATATTAAAAAAATGGAAGGCAATAATCGGAACAAACATGCTATGCAATTCAATTCATTTTCAAGAATCACGATAGTTTACTAGCGAACCCTAAGCTAGTTGTCCTTTGTTTCTAACTGTGCATAATGATGTAGTTTTAAGTTATTCGATACACAGTTATCCGTCTTTTGGGTGTTACATTGTATCTGGAAGGTGTATCAAAGTCCCTTCAAACAACAACCATGGGGAGGTGCTTAACAATTGGACAACATACATAAATGAGTCACAGCCCTCAAGACCATTCATGAGATGCATGTTTTCCATTTGACAAGTTAAGGGCTAAAGGAATCCAACACGAAGGCCCTCTAAGGTCTCTTAATAGAATCTACCTTTTTCCTTAGTTTCAGTGGCCTCACGACTTAGCATGGGTGACTTACGGCTTAGTCGTAGACATCTTACAGCTCAGCCGTATTATGCACTATGGCTTTGCCGTAGTTTTCTAAAATTACTCCCGCAAATACGGTGAGCCATGGTTGAATTGTGCTTTCTCTTACGGCTTAGTCGTATATAGTCTACGGTTGAGCCACGGTTTGTCTACGGCTTAGCCGTAGCTCAATATACGGCTTGACCACGGCTTTGACATAGAAGGATCTCAAATTTTCCTGCTCTCAAGTCTTTAAGCCGTAAAATGACTTGCGGCTAGACCACAACTAGGTTATAGCTTAGCCGTAGTGTATCCTACGGCTTAGCCGTAGCTTGGCTATAGTATAAATCCCAATTTTCTGCTCTCTGGAGTTTGAGCCATAGAAAACCTACGGCTTAGCCGTAAGCTTCAGAAGCTTTAAGATAAAGGGTTTCGCGTACAGTTCAAATTTGCATGAAGTCTATACAAGTGGAAATAAGAGCATAACACATATAACGAAGAGCTGTAAAATGTAGGAAATTTGAAAGATTTAAAAGAATAATTACAATCATAGTATACCAACATATGTTCATCCAAAATTTGCTTATACTTGCCTTCAAGGAAGTTTTTCGAGCTTTACTTCGTCCTTTGGCTCAGTTTGGGTAAATTGAGCCAAGCATGAGTGCATGGAGTGAATTAAGAGTCGAGGGAGCTGTAAACCAAACAACTTCATACCTGGTTCACAAGTTAGAAAGGAGCTCAAGGTTCACGGATGATGACAAGGGAGCAGACGGGTCATATAAGCAGTATCTCTCTCTCTCTTTCGATGAGAAAACAACAAGAGAAGAAGAGAAGAAAAAGAAAGAAGACGATGATGAAGAAGAAAAGGAAGTTGTTGGAGAGTCAAGGTCAGTGCTCTCCTTATATAAGGCAATTGTTAGAAATTTATATGAAAGTCTAAATGGTTCAAGGAAATTATAGTTTGAGTCAAATAAACGTCCAACTAGTACAAAGGAAGTCGTTTGCATGCGAGTCAATTACGGAAATCAACAAGCTTGACGAGATGCACATGATGACACCAAGATGACGCATGAATGATGAAATCTTACAAAATATAAAATTACAAAAAAGGGCTCGTGTCTACCTAATCTAGGTTAAACTCAACGTAACTACCTATCCATGACTCAAAACATAACTCAAAAAGAGAAGACAACAATTACTAAACTAATTCTCTAAAAAATACTAATACGAAATTAAGTAATCACTAAACGGGCTTAATTAGGGTTGGAGTGCTACACAACATGACGGTTAAGCAAATATAGGAATATATAAGATTATCATGATGCATCAATTGAATTTGAAAACAAAATGATTAAAAGAGAACAATAACGGAAGTTAGGCATGTTTTGCATATGAATAAGCATAAGAAGTAACAAATCATAAATAAAAATACAATAACATACTAGTTGCCATCCATATGGCTATCTTCTCTCTAGAAAGAGAGCATATTGTACAATGAGAAATCACTAACGGCCGGGCCAAAATCCATTTAGCTACCCTAAGAGCACTGACCAACTATTTATATAACTACTACAGTATGTAACATATAAAATACCCTCATTCGATCCCGTCGAACCTCCTATGAGTACGAGATAAGTTGTGCCAACTCAATGAATCAAGATCGATCGAGATTCATAACTTTCATACTTATCTTACGTAGTGATTGACTTATACTTATATATAAGCGTATATCGGTTTTGAGATTATATTTAATCATAAAAATCGAGATTAAATAGAGTAACTGATAATCAAATAATGCATACTTAAATAAGTTAATAGAGTTCGAACCCTCTCAGCCTTAACTACTCCTATTTTGGCTCACAGGCCCACGCTTAGTAGAAGCTCTATCTCTGATTTTGCCTCAAAGTTCACCAGGAAGAATAGGTACATAATTTAATTATATTGAGGGCAATGTTTACTTAAACAGTATGAATGCATTTGAATCGAGTGGTTAATAAGGATATTTACTAGCCAATCCTAGCTAAGATAATCTGTATTTTCTTAGTCATTCAATACCGTATATTCATAAAACATCCAGTGTCGATATGTTACCAGAATCTTGGTGTTACATTGTATAAGCGATGGACACCACTTCTTATGCCAATACCTGTTGACCCATAAAAATTTGCAAATAATGCAGTGAAGGCATTACAAGCTTTGGATTATAAAGTCCGAAAGTTTTCAAAGCACTTGGATCTCATCTCAGTTGAAATAAGCTTCAGAGACTCTTTGCTAGCTCCTTGGGAATCACTGCGGGACCTGACACTTTCACATGTTGAAGCAAGCTCCTATTCAACGAAATACTTTCAAGTACATTTAAAGACTACTTCTCAAGAATTCAGATCATTTGGACATCATTTGGATCCAAACTTGATCCAGATGATCATATACTATGCTCTGTGGGTCCCTATGCAGAGTGACATCCCATGAAGATCCAGTTAGCTGAAACTCTCAGAGGAAGCTCAAATGATGCTCAAGACAGGCCCTACAAAATTTCGGGTTGAACAGATATCATCGAACCCAAAAGCCACAAGCATGTCAACTTGGAGTCAGTCCCCCCCCAAAGCCATGGGGTCACTGACCAAAGTCCTGCTTCCTGATGAAATTTGGGCATGAAATCTTCAGTTATACTCAAAAGATATTCTACAAAATTTCAAGTTAAAAGGACTCCGTTTGGTCTGAATTTCACTGTATGTCAGCTTAGAGGACAGTGACACCGAGTTATGAAGGTCACTAGCTAAAATCTTACTTCCAGGAGGCCAAAGCTGATGAAATTTGGAACAAATGCTCAAAGAATGCTCAAAGTTACTCTTCCAAAGTTTCAAGTCAATTGGATGTTATTCAGGTAGAAAACAAGCTGACTACCTACAGTGTGGGATGAATAGTGACTTAACACATGCAATGAATAGACCACTGCTCGAAATCCTACTTTCTCAAATCCAAACTGCATGAAATTTGGATGAATACTCCAAGATATCCCTGATGCCAGTTCCTCCAAGTTTTGAACCAAACCGAAGTCATTTGGGCCTCAAACAGCTGAGACAAGAGCCCACTTTCATAAAAAGTCAACTGGAGAGTTAACTGACTTTCGAAAGTCAAAACTGGTTGAAACTTTTATGAAATGCTCAAAATAGTGTCAAAAATCAACCTTCCAAGTTTCGTGGCGATCAGACATCGTTCGGGCCCTAAACTGGCGAAAATGGGTCACATACAAAAGTTCGAAAATGGGCCTTGTCCATGACCGTGGCTCAATCAATGAAGGAGTTGACCAACTTCAGATGGTCAAAATGAGCCAAAAATTCTATGACACACTCAAAATAGTGTCAAGAGGTATCCCTCCAAGTTTCTTCAAGATTGGACTTCGTTCGGACTCCAAACAGGTGAAAACGGATCACAAATGCAAAAATCCAAAAATGGGCCTTGGTAGTGACCGTGGCAGATTCATCAAGGGAGTTGACAACCTTCCGATAGTCAAAATGAGCTGAAACTTTATGACATGATCAAAATAGTGTCAAGAAGCATCCCTCCAAGTTTCGTGGTGATTGGACTTCGTTTGGGCCCCAAACAGATGAAAATGGTTCGCAACTGCAAAAACCCGAAATTGGGCCTTGTCCGTGACCGCACCCCCAAAGGATACTTCCTGCGGTTTTGGGCAGTTTTTCTCCACTCCCTTTCGAAATCCAACTTCCCACAATTCCCCTCAACTCCCAAGAACCACCAAAAAACCCACCTAGGGCCTCTCTAAAAAGAACAGTGTTTGAAGGGACAGGGAGAGGACACACAGGAGAGAAAAAGAGAGAATTGAACGAACGTAAGAGCATTGAAGCAAGAAAAGTAGCATCCCACGACCATTCCCTTCCTTTTTTAGTCACCAAGGTGAGCAAAAAGATTCAGAGGAAGAGAAGAAGGTGGGGTAATTACAGAATACATTATGTACATGCAGTAACGGCTATTCGAAGGATGACATTGTCATCTTTGTTTTTCTCATTCGGGGCTATTTCGTGGCCATCACAGAGGTTGTGAATGAGCCCCTTTGGGCTTCATTTTGTTCCTTGAAAATCATAGGTTCAGAATGACACAACTTTGGCTTCCTGTGATACCCTCTTCGGACTTGAACAAAAGACAGTCCGTAAACAAGAATGATGAATTACAAAGTTTTCAATCGATTTCATAGTCGAATTCGATCTTCTCAATGGTCATCCAACACCCCAAGATGTCATAAAAGGGAGTTTCGACACTTGAAAAAAGTTGGAAGAAGAACCAGTACAAACAGCATGAAAAACAGAGGCAAACAGTGACCTCACGGTCACTGGCGGTCACTGGCCTGGGGCAGTAACCGTGGGTCACGGTCACCCCCTTTTTTTCTTTTTGCATTTTCTCACTCTATGTACATTTTTCTTGTAATTTCCAAATTGAGATCACATCTAAGACTTGAGGGAGGGGTTGTAAACTTTGAAAACTTGTGTAAACAACCTACATCCCCGCGGTCAGGGCATTAAAACCCATGTAAACAAAAGGAAATTAATGATGAACTGTAATTAATTCCCATTCTTCTTAATGCTTGAAGTGCGTGAATGTCAGACATCGAATCCATTACACATTTCCACGTCATTTTTAAGCGCGACCAATACCCACAACGTGACGTCAGGAAAAATAACTGAAAAATCAAGAGGGAATAATTGACAGCTCAACACTCTTCCTTCTTAGTATTTAATTACCGTTGGGATAATTTGTTTAAGATAATGATACCATTTCTAAGGCCCTACATGGTCTTTGATTATACTTAATGTCCTAAGGGAAAGAATGGCTTATATCATATCTCTAAGGTCTCAAAATAAAGGTAGAACAACTCCCAATTTAATTTTCATTTTAAAGAAATAAAATAAAGTTTTACTAAAACTGGTGGTACATTGCTCTCCAATGACTCTCATACAAGGTCCTAGAATATTTCTAATATGCATATAAGGTTCCCCAAATATCTCCATAAAGATTGCTTTTATTTCTATAAAAGATTTATACTCATATTGACCTTACCTCACGAAACATCGTGAGTTCATTCTGTAGAGTGTTTTGGGCCTTATGGTATTAAAAAAGTCAAAAGAATACCATTCATTCCTTTTTTATCCGATAAAGTAGTCTAAAGTAATATCCATTTTTCCATACATACTAACACTTACTAGAGCTTCGATAAGGCCCCATGTTCCGACAATTTTGAATAGTGTTGTAGTTCTAGGAAAATTTGTATGATCAAATGATCAATTTTAGGACACCTCGGATCCACCAAAAGACCAAAAGAGTAACCTCTCCTTATGCACTGCGATGGACTATGGAAAGTCTATGTTCAGTCCTTTGAACTAAACTTTAAATAAAGTTTTAAACCCAAAATCTCAAGTACCTAATCTATCAGATAGATGTCAAATCGATCAAACACCTCTTAGAACTAGAATTTGATCAGTTGGGTTCTTGCTGATTGATCGGCCCTGGAATGCTCTAGCTCTAGGTTGATTATATTCTAAACTATTTTTGTCCTTCTTCCTTTGGTCTCCCATATATCCTAAATATTCAAGTAGTCCTTCTCACTACACAAAGGGGCTTTCTTTCCATCTAATTATCAACATTCATTCATAATTATATTCACATTGATCATTAACATTTAAACCATCCTAATGCAAGAGTAAAAGAACTCTAAATTAGCATTCATAGAGGGTTCATCAAGAATTAACATATTTAAACATACATATAGTAAAACTATACTCTTATGCTTGCCTCTGATTTCAGTGCTTTACCTAAATCAAGCTTCATTTGGCTCAATGGTAGAGAATACCTCAATAGAAGACAATTCTAAGACATGTAAGAGGTGAAATGGAAATGAGATGCATGCATGCTCTAGATTTGAGTCTCTTTGACTCCATTGAGCCCGAAGAATTGAAGGGATGATGGAGTTCTTACCTTAGAGCATTGTAGAGAAGAATATGAAGAATTAGAGGTTCTAAGGAAGGAGAAACACAGGAGGAGGAAGAAAGTAGAGGATGAACCCTCTTCCTCCTGCATGCAAGGCTCCAAGAGTTGGATTCCAGCTCCAAGCTAAAGAGGGGAATGATGGAAGAGGAAGAGAAGGGTTGCTCCAGCAGTTGGTTAAGGGAAAATGAAGAGAATGATTAGTTAAGTTGGTTTTAAATCCAGGTTTTCTAAAATTTACGAGCAGGTCAACTTGTTTTTTTGGATTTTACAATTTAATTCAGTTGGATTCCAATTGGGCCAAGATGGATCTGAATTAAGTTAGACCAAACTTGAAAAATGACCCACAAGATGAAATGCACTTTATGCAATTAATATGATGCCTTAATGATGTAAAACCATGCGACTCTGAATTACGAAAATGTTTTTGACTACCTAAGTAAGGTTTGAACTGAACTCAACTACCTATCCATGACCCAAGTCCAAGGGATTTAAGTTGAATTAGTTTAGATTATACGTTAATTAGAGTAAAACAAGATTAATTACAGTAAATTAGGATTAGGTTGGGTTTGGACCTTACACAGTCTTCGAGACAATAATACATAAAATTTCATACATCAATCATATCTTTTGGCTTTATAATGTGTAAAGAAAACCATTGCATATATGCTAAACAATGTGGATGAAAATTTATTATCATATCATTGTGTGTTGATAGTTGACCCATAAAAAATTACAAATATTGCAGTGAAGACGTACAAGTAAATTCTAAGCCAAGGGCACATAAACACTAGGATTGTAGATTGTCAGGTCAAGTACTGCATCTAATGTTTAGAACTAATACAACTCATTCAGAAGACTTCAGATGAGCTAAGGGTGTAGCAATTCGAATTTTAGAATTAGTGGACTTCATTTAGTCATTCAATTCACCAAGCATTAGACTCAAGGTTTATTGGCTCAAAGCCTAGGGGTCATTGAACACACTCAAGCTTCTGAGTTAGCAAAGTGGCTGAAAATCACATGAGAATTCCAAAACATACTTAGAAATGATGGTTTAAAGTTTTAGAGCATTTGGACTTCATTTTAGCTGAAACTTAGGCTTCAGTGGCTGTTTACCAGCTCATTGGGGTCACTGTGGCAATTGATACTTCTACACATCAAAATCGACTGAAACTCCTGGAGGAAGCTCAAATTATATTCAGGAGCGACTTTACAAAGTTTCAGGTCAAGTAGATGCCATTTGACCCAAAGTCAACAAACATATCAACTTTTGGTCAGTAACCCCTAAGCCAGTGTCACTAACCAAAGTCCTACTTCTAGGTAACCGAAGTTGATGAAATTCAAACATAAAGCTTAAGTCATACTTAGAAGTGGTTTTATAAATTTTCAAACCAAGGGGACTTTGTCTGACTTTACTTCAACTATATGTCAGTTAGGGGTTAGTGACCCCCAAGTTATGTTATCACTAATAAAAAATCTTACTTCTAGGAGACCAAAGTTAATGAAATTTGGATTAGAAACTTAAATTATGCTCAAATTCAACTCCTTAAAGTTTCAAATCAATTGAACATCATTCGGATAGAGAACAAGCTGACTGCCTGCAATGCAAGAGGACATTGATTTAAAACATGCAACAAATGGGCCACTAGTCAAAATCTTACTTCCACAAGTCCAAACGACATGAAATTTAGATGGGTACTTCAATATACTTCTAACATTAATCCCTCCAAGTTTCAAATTAATTCGAGGTCATTTGCGACTCAAACAGCTGAGACAAGGGCTCATTTTCATGAAAAGTCAAAGGGGGAGTTGACCAACTTCAAAAGGTAAAAAAAAGGTTGAAATTTCTATGACACACTCAAAATAGTGTTAGAAAGCATCTCTCCAAGTTTTACTGAAGATCGAATATCGTTTGGGTTCTAAACAGACAAAAACGGGTCACATATGTAAAAAACCCAAAATTAGGCCTGTCTGTGACCGCTGCCACAGTCACGAACACCTGCAAGGTGGTTCCTGATAGTTTTTGCGAGTTATTTTACTTTACTTCAAAGTATAACTCCTCTACAACTACCAAAAAGTATCCCAACTCACTCTAAATCCTACAAAAAGCACACTTGGGCTCTGAAAAGGGGGTAAGTTCCAAGAAAATTAAGGCAAGGTTCAAAGAGTTTCAACAATGCTTTTCCTTCTCAAGTACTACAAGCATTCAAGTTCACTCTTTTTCTCTTTCTCACTAACTTAAGGTGAGAAATAATTTAGAGGAGGAGAAGATGCATGCTTATCATTCAAGGAAGATGAGTGCTAAGGCCATTAAGCATACTCATTGGTGAGACCGCATTCCTTTGGTGCTCTCACTTGTAAATGCTTTAGGTCATTTTTGAAGTTGTGAATAAGCCTTTTTAGGCTTCATTATGTTCCTTAAAAATTATAGGATCATAACAATGCAACTTTAGCTTTAGCTTGCTTATACGAATTATCCTTTTCGAATTTGCACGAAAGTGATTCGTAATAAAAAAAAAGTGATGATTACCGAATATTGTAGTTAATTCCACAGCCAAATCAAGCACCCTTGGCAGTCATTCAACACTCTAAAAGTTGAAAAGCACAAGTTCCAGTACTCTGAAGATACTACAGAAATGCAATGAAGCAAAAATGGGACAAACAATGACCAAAATGGCCACTGTTTGTCCGTGACCATGGGCCACAGCCACTGCTTCCCTATCTTCTTTTTCTTCGAATTTTTCCCCCTTTTCATGTATTTTCTTATAAATTTTGAGTTTGGATCACACTTGACACCAGAGGGAGGGGTTGTAACTTTTTAAATTTATAAACAACCTACATCCCCAAGGTCAGAGCATTGAACCCATGTAAATAAAGGGAGTTTAATGATGAACAATAATTATTTTTCCATTTTTCTTTACGCTTGAAATGTGTGAATCTTGGAATTGAATCCATTATATTTCACATCATTTTCGAGCGTGATCATTTGTCACGACCTGAGCTCGGGAAATTGGGGATTAGGATCGACCCAATCAGTGACACATGTATTCCTGTGTGCATATACCTAAACCCTGTTCAGATGCACATGCACCAGGAAAACATTCACACATGCTAGCAAAATACACGGAAGCTATCAGAACTATGATAGAAAATAAAGAACAAGGGGATACAACAAAACACATCATCACTAATAATTATACAAAGCTACATAAGATACAAAAGAGATCTTAAAATGTCATGCTACAAGGTCGTGCAACAAGATGCGAACAAGTTGAAGTTAGGACGCTCTCCGGAGTGGATCCCTTATGTCGACTCATTTAGCCCAGATGGGGTCTCTATAACTTCCTCTGAATTCTGGCCGACCTTTGAGGAATCCGGAATGGAATCTGAGCCTGAAACACCAAGAAACAACATGTGAACAACGATTCAGCGAAGCATAAGCAACATAGAGGTAATACGCGTTGTCTCTAAAAGGATTCATGACAGGCAGATTAAATAGAAATGCAAGTTCGTATACTAGGTAAATCGTGCAAATGAATAATGGATGCATTAGATTCAAATTAGAGAAATATTGTACTAAGTGGCTACTACATATGCCATATTCTCCCAAAATTGAGAGCGTAACTGAGAGAACACCATCGACCGGGGGAGGGTATAAATGGGTCTCTGTTTCCTGGAGTTCGGAATCCCCAAGACGTGAGCACACTATAGCGGCAACAAGCATGCTAGGTCAAATTCAACCCCGTTGAGTATCCTAAGAACAAGGTTGAGTAGAGCCAGACACAACCAATCAAACATATATAAGGACATTGTATAAGAGTAACGAAATCATATAACATATAATGACACTCAAAGCAAACGTATATGCAAGTCAATATCCATCTCTATCTTAAGATTTCGAGAAACATACAACACAAAACAAACCAATGCTTATTCATTTTCTTAATTAGATTTGAGGGCAAGTATGATATTGCAAGATGCTATGCAATTCAAATTGATAGAATCAAGGTTAGTTACTAGCCCACCCTAGTCTAGTTATCCCACCGTTATTAACCGTACATGATGATGTAGTTTTAAGGTATCCGATACTCGGTTGTTCTTCCTTTGGTGTCTCATTTTAAGAGAAAAAGTACCAGAGTCCCTTAAACCAACACCCATGGAGAGGTGCTTAACAAATGGATAACACCCATGAATAAATCTCAGCCCTCAAGACCATTTATGATATACCCATAGTCAATCATTAGGGTGGTCCATTTTTAGGTCTCCAAATAGTCTGTGGTCAGTCAGGGAAGTCATTTACATTAATTTATATAAACTTGCAATGTTGCTCACCCGACCGATCGCCGAGGCATCCGATCGATTGGATGCCTTCCAGAACCGAAATTCGACCGGTCGGGTTTTTAAGACTGATCGGTCGGACCTGAAGCAAGCGAATGCGAACAGATCAGTTTGAGCTATTTTCCTTTGTACCAAATGAAAGAAGAAATAAGAAGGGCTGTTATAACACGCATACACTAAGCATAAGTGAAGTAAATCATAGCCATCACGGTATACCAATATATATTCAGCCAATAGTTGCTTATACTTGCCTTTACGAATGAGTTACCAAGCTTTCACCCATTCTAGGCTCGAATTTCGAAAAAACTCGCACGAAAGATCGAGGCTTGACATCGATGGAGAAGGGAAACGAAGGAAGAATAATGAAAGGAGAAGAAGAATGGAAGAAAAAAAGATGATTAAGAGAGAAAGAAACGAAACGGAAGAGATAAGGCTAAAACGGAAAAGTTAGGTAAGATATATATATAGTTTAGCTATTTGGAACCAAGTCCAAAAGTTATACAAATTACAATTCGAGTCAAAATGAACACTAACAATCTCAATTAGTTTCCAAACACCTTCGAGTAAGTTATGGCAACTAACGAGCGCGACAAAAGACACACGATGACGTCAAGATGACGCCCAAATGACAACCGCGAACCAAATTAAAAATTACGAATAAGGGCTCGAAGCTAACTAATCCAGGTTAAACTCAACCCAACTACCTATACAAGACCCCTAACATAACCCAAGAAGAATAAAACACAGTGACCTAATAAAATCCTCGAATAAGATGCTAAACACACAATTAAATAACCTCTAATCCTGCTTATTTGGGGGTTGGGGCGTTACATCATTGATGATATCTTACTAGTTGCAAATAATAAGGATCTCCTTGTTGACACAAAGGAGTGGCTTTCGTCAAACTTTGACATGAAGGACTTATGAGAAGCTGACTTCATTCTTGGAGTTAAAATTATTCGAGATCGTCCCAAAAGGTTCTTAGGCTTATCACAAGCTAAATACATTAAGAAGATCTTGAAAAGATTCATGATGCATAATTCAAAGCTAGTGGATACTCCAATTGAAAGGCAATGTGTATTGACCAAAAAGAAAAGTCCTCAAACTAATGCAAAAATTGAGGACATGTCTAAGGTTCCTTGTGTCAATGCCATTGGCAGTTTAATGTATGTTATGCTATGTACCAGACCTGATTTATGTTTTGCAATGAGTTTGGTGAGCAGATACCAAAGCAATCAGGGTCGTTCACATTGGGCTACAGTTAAACGTACTTTCAGATATCTTAGAGGCACCCATGACATGGTATTATTTTTCAACAAGTAATGAGTTAAAATTGGAAGCTTATTCTGATTCATCGTTTGCCAGTGATCCAGATGGTGCCAAATCCCCTTCTGGGTATACTTCCTTTTAGGTGGGGGTGTTATTTCATGCACAAGTAAAAAATAAACTAGCCCAGCTCTCTTTACCATGGAGGTTGAATATGTGGCTTCTTGTGATATAGTTACAGAAGGAGTATGGATTAAGAGGCTTGTTAATACTTTGGACGTTGTTCCTAATACCTAGATTCGTCAGCGTCTGTGGATGAATGCCAAAACTGCTATGGACCTTGCAAATGATCCTAAATATCACAAAAGGTCCAAACATATAGATCCAAAATATCACTATGTAGTCATTTAGTGAAATAGAAGAGATAGAGTGTATACATGTGTAACACTCCGACCCAGCTTGACCTCGTTTAGCGGTTAGTTAATCTTGTTTTCGTTGCTAATCGTGTTTTGGTTGTGTTTCGGTTTTCGTTACGGGTCATGGATAGGTAGTTGGGTTGAGTTTGACCTGGATTAAGTAGACCAAGCCCTTTTTCGTAATTTTAGCTTTTCTTAGACATGGTCATTTTTGCATCATCTTGATGTCAACACGTGTCTTTCGTTGAGCTCGTTAACTTTCGTAACTACGCCATTTGCAACCGAGGTCGTGTGATTCGATTGGACCCGGGTTTGACTCAAACTGTAAATACATTTCTAGCTTGGACTTCTTCACAAATTGGACAACCCATTGGAGTATATAATTTCACCATCGATCACAACTCACGTTCTTTCTCTCGTTCTCTCTCTCTGTTTCTTTGCAACTGCACGTGGAGTCTCTCTCTTCTCCTTCACTTGAATTTCTCCCCTCCATCGATCAAGAGGAATTGGGTTCTTGCATGTGAGGTAAGTGGATTCTTCCATGCCTCTCCTCTCCATTCGCTATCTCTCCTCCTCCTTGTTCTTATTGGTGTGTATGTCTTTGGAATTCTCTCCATCCTTCATGCATGCAGATGGTTTTGGTGTGTTAGGTTGTGTTTGGCTTGAGGACAACAATTGTGCAATTGAATTCTCTAATTTGAGGCAAGTATAACCATGACTTGAGAACCCATGTTGGTATGCATTTGACTTGGTTGATCTTACATGAATTGGTATGGAAAACATGTGTTTACAGCCCATTTGATATTCATTTGACTACTACTGGTCTATCTCCCTTGATAAATTGCAATTTGAATACTTTCCCAGACATTCTGTACATGTTTCAGATTTCTGAATTCGTGCAGGTACGGCTAAGCCGTATAACACCTACGGCTCACAATCCAGAGAGGAGAAAAACCCAGTTTTCCTCTACGGCTAGGGCACGGCTAAGCCGTGGATTGCCCTACGGCTAAGCCGAAGCCCAGCCGTGGCCCAGCCGTAGATCAATACAGGGTGTAATTTCTGAAATAACTGAGAGTCAGCAACTGACCAACCTTCCACGGCCCAGCCACGGCTAAGCCGTAGACCACACACGGCTAAGCCGTAGCACACACACGGCTAAGCCGTATTCACTCTAGATTAATGAAAGAAAAATAAGGATAGGTGTAAAGAAAAGACCAATATGGCCTTCATGAGGGAATGTAGAACACCTAGACTTGCCCGACGGAATGTGATACAACGCGTGAATGATCTCGAGGGCTGCGAATCATTCATGTTCGTTATCCGGATGTTAAGCACCTCCCCATGGGTGTTGGTTTAAGGGACTTCGTGCACTGCCCGATTCAATGCAACACTAGACAACGGTGCATCGAATAACTTAAAACTACATCATCATGCACGGTTAGAAACACCGGATAATTAGACTAGAATTGGCTTGTAACTAAAGAGGATTCGATTCGCATGATTTGTTGCATAACATATTGTATTCGATCATTGATCTCAATGTTCGGACATGATTACCTGTATTCCGTTACTTTCACATTGTGATTTCTTTACCTTGAGTATGCATGTATAAGTTTCCAGATACAGATATGCACGTATGATATGTTGTCACGATCTACTCAGGGTTTTCATGATTGACTCCGTATAGTCAGGCACTACTTAGCCTCAGCCTTAGGATCCCGACGGGGTGAATTTGGTATAGTTTATATGGACCTGCTGCAGTATGGATTTATCTTGGGGAACCGGACCCCAGGAAACCGAGACCCATTGTACCCTGGCCCGGACAATGGTGTTCTTTGCATGTTATAAGATCCCTCTTTTGGGAGCATATGGTAATGTAGTTGCCACTAGTTATGTATACAGCATGTATTCATTGATTCACTCAGCATATTTCTTTCTTGCATGACAGCCTAGTATACGAAAATGCCTTCTTTAATCACATAATGTTCTTTATTCCATTAGACACAGCGTGTGTTAACTTGCTATGGTTTATACTTTGCTGAATCTTCGTATTCACAGTTGTTTTTGGTGTTGCAGGCCCAGATCCCCCTGCCGAACCCTCGCAGGTCGGCCAGGCTCCAGTCGAGACCCCCGAGGCCCCATCAGGCCTAGAGGAGTGGATGTGATCACTCCACGGGAGAGCGCTCTTGGCATGCATTACATCGGAGTCCTGTTCATGTTGTTTTCTTTTTGAGGATCTCAGACTCGTGTTTATGATAGATTGTATATCGTATTTTGGTTCTTTTTGTAAAACTTCATATGTAATTATGTCAGTCCTTTCTTGTATCCTCTTCTTGCATTGTTAGTTTTATGTTTCTGATATTTACAGTTTCCGCGTACTTGCTTGGCACGTGTGAATGTTCCCTTGTGCGTGTGCATTTAGACTCGGTCTATGTGTGCATGCACGGGAGTACGTGTGTCATTAGGTTTGGCTTTTGCTAACCCCCGAACCCTGGGCTCGGGTTGTGACATACGTATTGTATGGTATCAGAGCATTCCTTACTCATTCCTTATTCTAAATGATAAGCATGTAGGCATGTAGGATCGTGGTGAGGATACGATTTTCTTTGTGATCTTTCTAGATTTTGGGGCTGGTTGGGCGCTATTGTTTCGTGTTTGTGTCTGACTCTTTCCATTTTTACAGGATGGCATCAGGTTCTGGTTCTCAGCAGAATGCCGGAAATAATGAAAGCGGATCCGCACCGTCACCACAGACACAGAACACCGATGAACGCATTCTCATGCTATTTCAGTCCCTTCAGGCACAATCGCAATCAATGCAGAACTTGCAAGCCCAAGTGACGACCATGTTAGATTGACAAAGCCAAGTCCCAGCTCAGTCACATGTAGATCAGCAGGTGATTTTACAGCCTCGAGAAAGTGACCCGAATGCCCTCTACGGGAAATTTCGCAAGCGAGGAGCCATTGAGTTCTACGGAACAGAAGAGCCATTGAAGGCAGAACAGTGGTTAGAACAGACAGAGGATGTCTTTGAGACCGTTGTGTGCACGAACCGACAGAAGGTCGGACTAGCAACCTCTATGCTGAGAGACGTCGCTAAGACTTGGTGGAAGAGCGTGAAAGACTCATACAGAGACATTCCTAGCGCGACAGTGTGGGAGATGTTCAAGCAACAGTTCAGGAGGAAGTTCATCCCGGCTCATGTGTTTCGAGCCAAGGAGGTTGAGTTCCTAGCTCTCCGTCAGCAGCAGATGACAGTAGCAGAATATGTGAACAAGTTTATGCAGTTGTCGCATTTTGCTCCGGACATGATCAACACTGACGAAAGGAAGGTGAACCGTTTTGTTGAAGGTTTGCATCCCCGGTACATGCACCACGTGACTGCGTTTCAGCGTCCGGCTACGTTCGATGATGCAGTGGACAGGGCCTATTCGGCTGAGGCCATCTACCAAGCTGCTAGAGCCGTTGAGCCCAAGAGACAGCCGCCTTTCAGGGCACGAGGACAAGCACAGAAGAAGACCAAAGGCCAGCAGAGTACTTCTAGTTCTTCCGGAGTGATTTGTGGGTATTGTGGCAAGAACCACGCGACTGATGCGTGTTGGAGGAAGGCCGGTGCTTGTTTTATCTGTGGTTCGAGGGAGCATATGATCGCCAATTGTCCTCGACATAGAGCCTCCGGTGCAGCTTCATCTGGTCCTACTTCCGGCGCAGTTCCTAGCAGACCTAGTGCACCTCCAGCTCCGAGCAAGCCACAGTCAGTTCGTCCAGGCTCGAGACAGCCTCGCCAGACAGCCCGTGCTTACGCTGCTACCCACGAGAGTGCCGAGGATCCACAGGTGGTTGAAGGTACTGTTTTGATTTCGCGTGTCGAGGCATTAGCATTGTTCGATTCGGGGTCTACACGATCTTATGTAGCACCTCATTTTGCCGAGCGGTTACCTCAGCCGTCTAAGCCGTTACCATATGTGCTGGTTGTATCCACCCCAGTTGGCAAGCGAGTGGAGTGTAGTATATACTACCCCCATTGCGACGTGCAGATTGCAGGTCATCAGTTACCTGTTGATTTGATCCTGTTGTCGATGCTGGACTTCGACGTGATCCTTGGTATGGATTGGCTCGCTCGATATCGTGACTGTGTTAACTGTTACAACAGGACGATCTTCTTCGATTTAGGCAAGGGCTTCCGTTTCGAGGGCAGTCGGCAGAGATGCCCCAGGCGTGTGATTTCAGCGTGTAAGGCAGATCGCTTGATCCACCGAGGGTGTGAAGGCTTCATTGCCTTTATCTCAGCGAAGAAGGAGACGAAGCAGCTAGGTGAGATCCAGGTGGTCTGTGACTTTCCAGATGTCTTTCCAGACGATGTGCCAGACTTACCCCCGGTTCAAGATGTGGAGTTTGCCATTGAGCTTGTTCCCGGCACGGCACCGATCAGCAAGGCTCCGTATCGCATGGCCCCAGCAGAATTGTCTGAGTTGAAGAAGCAATTGCAGGAGCTTTTGGATAAGGGTTTCATTCACCCGAGTGTTTCACCTTGGGGAGCACCAGTCTTGTTTGTCAAGAAGAAGGATGGTACTTTTCGGATGTGCATAGACTACAGACAGCTGAACAAAGTGACGATTAAGAACAAGTACCCCCTACCCAGGATTGATGAGCTGTTTGACCAACTTCAGGGTGCAGCATACTTTTCGAAGATTGATTTGAGATCTGGATATCACCAGTTGAGGGTTAAAGAAGATGACATTCCTAAGACTGCCTTCAGGACTCGTTATGGTCATTATGAATTCCTCGTGATGCCTTTTGGACTAACCAACGCACCTGCAGCTTTTATGGCATTGATGAATCAGATCTTTGTTTCTTTCTTGGACCAATTCGTAGTCGTGTTTATTGATGATATACTGATCTATTTTAAGTCAGCAGAGGAGCATAGGGAGCATTTGAGAAAAGCCTTGTCGTTGTTGAGAGAACATCGATTGTTTGCTAAATTGTCGAAGTGTGATTTTTGGCTTGAGCAGGTGGCATTTTTAGGTCATATCATTTCACGAGAGGGATTGGCAGTTGATCCATCTAAAGTGGAGGCAGTAGTGAATTGGCCTAGCCCCAAGACAGTGACAGAGGTTCGCAGTTTCCTTGGTCTAGCAGGTTACTATCGTCGATTTGTCCAGGACTTTGCTAAGATCTCTTCTCCTTTGACGAAGTTGACCAGGAAGAATGTACCAATTGATTGGACTGAGGAGTGTGAAGCCAGTTTCCGGATTTTGAAAGAGAAGTTGACTACAGTCCCAGTGTTAGCCTTGCCAGATGGTAGTGAAGAATTCGTGGTTTATTCAGATGCTTCTCGAGTTGGTTTAGGCTGTGTGTTGATGCAGCACGGGAAGGTTATTGCATATGGATCGAGACAGTTGCGAGAACATGAGAAGAATTACGCCACCCATGATTTAGAGTTGGCAGCCATCGTGTTTGTGTTGAAGTTGTGGAGACATTATCTGTATGGTGTGCAGTTTGAGGTTCGTTCTGACCACCACAGTTTACAGTATTTATTCACGCAGCAGGAGCTGAACATGAGACAGTGGAGATGGCTTGAGCTTATTAAGGATTATGATTTTCCGATTAAATATCAGCCAGGCAAGGGGAATGTGGTGGCAGATGCGCTCAGTCGGAAAACAGAGTCAGTGCAGCTATTGAGCAGTTTCCTCTTAGAGTTTCGTGGTCTCCCTGTTGAGGTTAAACTAGTGGATGAGTGCGTGACGTTGGCTAGTACGCTAGTGTTTCAGCCTGAGTTGATTTAGCAGATTAAGGACAAGCAGTTTGAAGATCTGACATTGAAGCGCATTCGAGACCACATTGGAGACCGACCCGATTTCAGACTCGAGGATGGTGTACTCTACTTTCGGAATAGGTTGTGCGTGCCAGCAGTTGAGGAGTTCAAGGAGAAGCTGATGAACGAAGCGCATTATGCTCGCTACGCGATGCATCCAGGCAGCACCAAGATGTTTCGGAATCTCAAGGATCGTTTTTGGTGGAATAACATGAAGAGAGAAGTAGCAGGATTTGTTGCTCGCTGTTTGACATGCCAGAAGGTGAAGGCAGATCATCAGAGACCGCCAGGCTCGTTGCATCCTTTGCACATACCGCAGTGGAAGTGGGAAAACATCACCATGGACTTCGTTTCCGGATTACCGCCGACGAGCAGGAAGAACAACGCCATTTGGGTGATCGTAGATCGATTGACGAAGTCAGCCCATTTCATTCCTTTTCGGAAGGGTATGACGTTTTCAGAGATGGCTAGGAAGTTCGTGGATGAGATCGTCAGGCTCCATGGTACCCCCGTGTCGATTGTATCCGATCGTGACAGCCGTTTTGTTTCGTCCTTCTGGAGAGTTTTCCATGAGGCTTTGGGTACGAAGTTGAGTTTCAGCACGGCATACCACCCACAGACGGATGGGCAATCAGAGCGGACGATTCAGACTTTGGAGGATATGTTGCGAGCCAGTGTGTTGAGCTACGAGAAAGAATGGGATTTTCATCTATCGTTGTGCGAGTTCGCCTACAACAACAGCTTCCACGAGAGCATTGGGATGGCACCATATGAAGCATTGTACGGGAAGAAGTGCAGGAGTCCGGTTTGTTGGGAAGAAGTTGGAACTCGAAGTTTTCACGGACCGACGATCATTGCCGAGACTACGGAGAAGGTACAGAAAGCTATTGAGAACTTGAAAGTTGCTCGGTCGAGACAGAAGAGTTATGCAGACACCCGCAGACGACCCTTAGAGTTTCAGGTTGGCGAGTGGGTTTTTCTGAAGGTTTCACCGATGAAAGGTACGATCTGTTTCGGCCAGAAAGGCAAGTTAGCTCCACGCTATGTCGGACCGTTCGAGATCAAGAGTCGGATTGGCGATTTGGCCTATCGATTAGAGCTTCCCGAGATGTTTTCAGGAGTGCACAACGTTTTCCACGTTTCGATGCTTCGAAAATATGTTCATGATCCCTCCCATGTCATTCGTTACGATGAGATTCAGATCCAGCCGAGTGCTGCATACGTTGAGCGACCGCTCCGTATCGTGGGAACCCGAGAGCAGATACTCCGCACCAGGACAATTCGGTGGGTCAAAGTGCTTTGGGAGCATCACAGTCCTGATGAGGCTACTTGGGAGCTAGAAGAGCAGATGGCACGACAGTATCCCGATTTGTTTTCCCAGGTATGAGTGAATTAGTGTTCATTCCGAGGACGGAATGATTCGCAAGTAGGGGAGGATGTAACACTCCGACCCAGCTTGACCTCGTTTAGCGGTTAGTTAATCCTGTTTTCGTTGCTAATCGTGTTTTGGTTGTGTTTCGGTTTTCGTTACAGGTCATGGATAGGTAGTTGGGTTGAGTTTGACCTGGATTAAGTAGACCAAGCCCTTTTTCGTAATTTTAGCTTTTCTTAGACATGGTCATTTTTGCATCATCTTGATGTCAACACGTGTCTTTCGTTGAGCTCGTTAACTTTCGTAACTACGCCATTTGCAACCGAGGTCGTGTGATTCGATTGGACCCGGGTTTGACTCAAACTGTAAATACATTTCTAGCTTGGACTTCTTCACAAATTGGACAACCCATTGGAGTATATAATTTCACCATCGATCACAACTCACGTTCTTTCTCTCGTTCTCTCTCTCTGTTTCTTTGCAACTGCACGTGGAGTCTCTCTCTTCTCCTTCACTTGAATTTCTCCCCTCCATCGATCAAGAGGAATTGGGTTCTTGCATGTGAGGTAAGTGGATTCTTCCATGCCTCTCCTCTCCATTCTCTATCTCTCCTCCTCCTTGTTCTTATTGGTGTGTATGTCTTTGGAATTCTCTCCATCCTTCATGCATGCAGATGGTTTTGGTGTGTTAGGTTGTGTTTGGCTTGAGGACAACAATTGTGCAATTGAATTCTCTAATTTGAGGCAAGTATAACCATGACTTGAGAACCCATGTTGGTATGCATTTGACTTGGTTGATCTTACATGAATTGGTATGGAAAACATGTGTTTACAGCCCATTTGATATTCATTTGACTACTACTGGTCTATCTCCCTTGATAAATTGCAATTTGAATACTTTCCCAGACATTCTGTACATGTTTCAGATTTCTGAATTCGTGCAGGTACGGCTAAGCCGTATAACACCTACGGCTCACAATCCAGAGAGGAGAAAAACCCAGTTTTCCTCTACGGCTAGGGCATGGCTAAGCCGTGGATTGCCCTACGGCTAAGCCGAAGCCCAGCCGTGGCCCAGCCGTAGATCAATACAGGGTGTAATTTCTGAAATAACTGAGAGTCAGCAACTGACCAACCTTCCACGGCCCAGCCACGGCTAAGCCGTAGACCACACACGGCTAAGCCGTAGCACACACACGGCTAAGCCGTATTCACTCTAGATTAATGAAAGAAAAATAAGGATAGGTGTAAAGAAAAGACCAATATGGCCTTCATGAGGGAATGTAGAACACCTAGACTTGCCCGACGGAATGTGATACAACGCGTGAATGATCTCGAGGGCTGCGAATCATTCATGTTCGTTATCCGGATGTTAAGCACCTCCCCATGGGTGTTGGTTTAAGGGACTTCGTGCACTGCCCGATTCAATGCAACACTAGACAACGGTGCATCGAATAACTTAAAACTACATCATCATGCACGGTTAGAAACACCGGATAATTAGACTAGAATTGGCTTGTAACTAAAGAGGATTCGATTCGCATGATTTGTTGCATAACATATTGTATTCGATCATTGATCTCAATGTTCGGACATGATTACCTGTATTCCGTTACTTTCACATTGTGATTTCTTTACCTTGAGTATGCATGTATAAGTTTCCAGATACAAATATGCACGTATGATATGTTGTCACGATCTACTCAGGGTTTTCATGATTGACTCCGTATAGTCAGGCACTACTTAGCCTCAGCCTTAGGATCCCGACGGGGTGAATTTGGTATAGTTTATATGGACCTGCTGCAGTATGGATTTGTCTTGGGGAACCGGACCCCAGGAAACCGAGACCCATTGTACCCTGGCCCGGACAATGGTGTTCTTTGCATGTTATAAGATCCCTCTTTTGGGAGCATATGGTAATGTAGTTGCCACTAGTTATGTATACAGCATGTATTCATTGATTCACTCAGCATATTTCTTTCTTGCATGACAGCCTAGTATACGAAAATGCCTTCTTTAATCACATAATGTTCTTTATTCCATTAGACACAGCGTGTGTTAACTTGCTATGGTTTATACTTTGCTGAATCTTCGTATTCACAGTTGTTTTTGGTGTTGCAGGCCCAGATCCCCCTGCCGAACCCTCGCAGGTCGGCCAGGCTCCAGTCGAGACCCCCGAGGCCCCATCAGGCCTAGAGGAGTGGATGTGATCACTCCACGGGAGAGCGCTCTTGGCATGCATTACATCGGAGTCCTGTTCATGTTGTTTTCTTTTTGAGGATCTCAGACTCGTGTTTATGATAGATTGTATATCGTATTTTGGTTCTTTTTGTAAAACTTCATATGTAATTATGTCAGTCCTTTCTTGTATCCTCTTCTTGCATTGTTAGTTTTATGTTTCTGATATTTACAGTTTTCGCGTACTTGCTTGGCACGTGTGAATGTTCCCTTGTGCGTGTGCATTTAGACTCGGTCTATGTGTGCATGCACGGGAGTACGTGTGTCATTAGGTTTGGCTTTTGCTAACCCCCGAACCCTGGGCTCGGGTTGTGACAACATGTTCCCTCTGGAGAAATGATAGACGATCTCATGACAAAGCCCTTATTCGAAAAGTTGTTCTATATGCATGTTAAGGAGATGAGATTGAGCAAGATGTAATGAGTAGGAGGTGTTTTATATTCATTGTTTTGTATATCAAAAAACTTATAATAATAATATTTTTGGCCTCCCATTTTTGTGTGTGCAACTTAACATTCTAGGCTTTGTAACATCAATAGTGTGTTGTTGTATAATAGTTGATAAGCCGGTCTCCTACTTGCACAAGATGACCAACCTTGATTTGCGAGTAAAGGTATTTTCAACTTAAGGGTTACACAAGAAGGTGTTAACCATCCTTTTGACTTGCATGGCAAGGCATTGATCAAAGGGTGGGGTCCTTTTTATACCTTGTTAGCTTTTGTGACGCTGTATGAAGTTACACGAGAGTAACACCTTTATCTTTCGGTGATCAGAGATGAGAATCACTGCTGATTGAGTTGAATGACACTACAAGTTGAGTTTTACTCCTTCTTAAGAGTGACTTTCATCATTAGTGTCATGGCTTGATTTATACTAGGCATGTGGGCATTATCATGATGAGATAATGATGTGCCTGCACTCTGTAGATCCAAATTCCTATAGTATCTACTATGCATCATGGCTTGGCACCACATGTATAGGACTATGTTTTTACTTATAAGTTGCCAGATATGACCTTATCAGTGCATGGTGCGAGAAGTCGGTCAATAGGTGACCCTTGTGCCCTCAGCTACCCACCTTTGCATGAGTGAGGATAGGACTAAGTGTCGCTACTTAAGTATACTTGTTGAAGGCCATGATTGATTCGGTCGGATGACAATATTGTTGGGAACGTGGCTTAGTCTTTTCTAAATCTATGTACTTTTACATTGATCAAGTGAAGTGGTTGATGGTCCAAAGACATATAAAGTTGTGCCCAATGACTACTAGTTATACCTTAGGCATGATTCAAAGGTTAAAGAAATACGTGAAGATTGCAATGAAATACCATCGACCAATTCCATCTTAAAAATTTTGATCAATTGCTGCAATTAGTGAACAAAATCAAACAACTAATAGGAACATATTATGACTTTACTTAAATTCATTTCTTCCTTTATGAAGAAAATTTTATCTACATTTGTAAAATACAATACAAATAAATATTAGAGAAAAATAAGAATGACATCCTAGAATCTCATTATTTTTTGCATATTTATACAGATGTCATTAGCATAGTAAGTCATGTCACTGGAGTCTCTTCAATATGGAAAAGGGACAATGTTGTTACTCAAAAATTGGATGTCACTTTACTTGATGCTAGGTACACATTCAAGAATTTTGAATGCATTGAATTTTGAAAAAAATATTATAATATTGTTATGATTAAGTTTTGAAAACTCATATTTGACAAATAATAAATAGTGGAAAAAATGTATTGATGACGTTGTGGGGAGACATTGTATCACTCTATAAAGAACAAATAACAGCCACATCAACTATTGGAATTGTCATTATTGTAGCCTTAATGTTGCTATGTAAATTTAATGGTAACTTAATCTTATTTTTTACCTTTTCTATTTAAAATTAATTAATTACTTATTTCTAACAATTTAATTCAATCTTAAGGAAATTGCTACCTTTCGTCTTCATATTCATTAAAATTAATATTTAACTTGGATATTGATGAAGCTAAGCAACTAAGCACCTGGTATTTAATTAACTTTATTTTTTTAATTATTAATACATTTACTTAAATTTAATCATTTCTGACAATTACTTGATTGTGTTAACAATGATTGTATTTGTATGTATGCTAACAATAGAGATACTCAATCCTTGGCACCTTTACCAAATTTGAATGAAATCTGATCTTCAATAATAGAGTGGGAAAACCATATGCGTGATTCACAAACATCAATATAATGCATTTGAATATTCCATCTTTAATGCAATTTGATAACTTTTGGTTCTTATAGTACTTTTATCTTCTTTTGTTAGAATCTCATAGTTGGGATAGAGGCAATCATTTCTAGATCACAACTCGATCAAAAGATTTGGTGTCTAGCATTTATCAATTGTGGAAAAACGGTACAAAGAAATGAAGAAAACAATTACTGCACAAGTTGCAATGCCTCTACTAATGAGACTTATCCATGGTATTTTCACATTGATCAAATGTATACATAGTGCGTACCTACCAATGTATCATGCTTGTATAGGTACATCTTGCAACTAACATTAAGTGATCATACAGAAAGCTTAAATGCTATACTATTTGATGATGAAGTCGCACAAGTCTTACAAACAAATAAAACTGATTTGTCCTCATTAATAGCCGATGTAAGTTTAAATTTAGAATGATATACCTTTCATCACTTTAAAATATTATCAAATAATTCATCTAATTCATAACTAAAACTTTCTATACAAGAAAATGACTTGAAGAAAGTGGCTGAAAAGATCAAGACTGTTTTATGGAACACTTTCATTTTCCACTTCAAACTGAACTGAAAAAAAAAAATGATCCAAATCAAGCATGTCTGGTGGCAAGGCTGGCTGAGATAGACTACACTGTAGAGTCGCATCGTTTGTTATCACTCATATCACAATGCTGATTTACAAGTGATCAAATTAAATTTTGTGCTAAATTGCGACTCCTTCAAACTTGAGATTTGTTCAATTTTGTTGTCTTTATTATTAATGAACTATTTCATTTATCATGTTCGTTACATATTGTGCATAATATGTCCACTGGCTTCATCTTTTATATTGCTTTCCACGTCGTAAATTGGTCTTCCTTGTTTAAATCTATTATGCCAATTTGATCATTGATCAAGAAGATGATAATAGGGTTAGGTTACCTTTGGAGATCCAAAGTCCATTGAAGCCTCCCATGCTTCGATAAAAGTTTGTAATAAATTGTGTGTTTCCGTGTTCCTTTTTTTCTGCAGTATCTTTCTTAAGCCTTCAGTTTATATTTCAAGTACCTTTACTAACACACTTTTGATTTCTGGTTTACAAATAGTCCTCGTAAGAGACCAAACAAAGTGTACCTGAATTGATCTGATTTTGTATGAATATATTGCTATTTGCTGCAAATGTTAGACTCTTAACATAATAATGTAATAACCTGTCCATTATTGATTTAATTATCTGTTATCTAGATACTCCATTGCAAAATAATAGCATCTCATTGCTTTGCCTGTGTTTAGCATGGGTACCTTCTGCTAGTTTTCTATTGAACCATCAAAAAGATATCATTGCATAGTGAAATTCTAGTATGCACATACGTTTGTGTGATTACATGATTTTGCAATAAAGAATAAGCTGTTTTTGAATTCTTTATGCATTCTATTATTTGGTTGTTTAGTGCAACAAAATTTTGTTGGAAAAAATGGAAAAATAATTTTTAACTTAACAATGGAAAATGAAATTTTTTTATTGAAAGGATTTTTGTTTTCTATGGGACAGTACAAAAGCAAGATTTCTCTCTCCCTTAATAACAATCTGCAATGCGCTTAATCCTCTCGTCACACAAACTAGTCTCAAACATACTTATCCTTAACTGTTATATGTGGATGGAGAAAAGACTAAGATGGATGTCACATCACGGAAAAATGTAAATATATTGCATTTTAAGTGAAAGTAGATCTGCGGAAAGGGTACTTTTAATGAAATAAAATGCCACATAAGTGGAGGAGTAATAGACATGTAAAGTTATTATCTTAATGGAAAAAAAAAGGAGTTTGAATGGTTTTGGTAATGGACATTGAGTTTTTATCTCATTTGGATAACTCAAACAAAGGTAAAGTGAAAAGAAAAAGTGCCTATTTATAAACTATTAGAAATTAATATTAATATATATTTATATTTTTTTAACAAAAGGCTGGACAATTGCCTCAAGGGCAGACCCATATTTAATGGGCTAGGGGCTTTAGAGCCATTCATAAATTAAATAAAACCCTAGAAAATGGCTAGGATCATCTTAAACTAGCACAATAACTCATGCTAAGAGCAGGTATATTTATCAAGAAAAATTGCAAAACCCAAGAAAATGGCTAGGATCATCTTAAACTAGCACAATAACTCATGCTAATAGTAGGTATATTTACCAATAAAAATTGCAACAGCATACATAACAATTAATTAAAAGGAAATTCAAATAACATCGAATCATCCCCAAACACTTGTTAAAAGAAAACAACTAGGGGTGTTCATGTGACAGGTTGGGCCTAGCTGAGGAATATTCAAGCTTGGTTCGACTTCTAAATTGAAGGCCTGAGTCGAATCCAGGCCTGACTTGGGCCCAAACTTGCTTACCCAAGCCCAACCTGCGTTGAATAAGGTATAGCCCGAGCCCACCCCATGTTAGGTTTATAATTAAAAAAGCGGGTCATGTACGTTGTTTCAAGGGTAGCTTATACGGTTTAGTCCTGCACTTTTGTGTGAGATGTCCTGAGTTTGAGACTCTCCACCACTCTTTATGGTGCTACAATTATTATATTCAGGCCATGCTGGGCTTCAAGCTCCCTACAACTGAATCCAAGCCTGACCCATTTGTTAAACGGGCCTAAAATAGGCGGACAGTCTTGCCCGAGAAGGATGTCTTGCTCCTCAATTTCTTTGTTTTGTCCTTTTGGCTTTCATTAATAAATTTTATTGTTATAAACAAAGGGCCTAAATTAAAATAATATAAAAACTAAGTGCGGCCCTAAATCTATAACCCAAAGACCAAGCTTGGCCTAGCTGGCCCTAAAAACAATTTTTTTTAAAACAACCCCTAGAAACAATGGAAAAGAGAATATAATAGTGTATATGCGATTTGGGATGAAAATAAAGTTGTTTAAAGGAGAAAGGTGAAAATTGGGAAGAAGTAGAGTGGTTACATGTGGAAGGAGAGGGAGAATGTGGGATGACTATAGAGAACAGATATAGCAAAAATTAGCTTTAAAATGCTTGTCTTTAATATAGTATAATGGAATATAGTCTTTCCCAACATCCCTATCCGCATCCAAGTGGGTCAGACAAGCTAGGAGTATAAACTATTATTACATTCAAGCCATGCTAGGCTTTTGTCTCCCTACAACTGAATCCAAGCCTAACCCATATGTTAAACGGGTCTAAAATAGGTGGATAGTCTTGCCCGATAAGGAGTGTCTCGCTCCTCAATTTCTTTCGATGTGTAGTTCTCCTTTATTTTTTTTAGTTAGTTTCAACCGTATTTTGCCTTTTTGGCTTTCATTAATGAATTTTATTGTTATAGAAAAAAGGCCTAAATTAAAATAATATAAAAACTGAGCACGGCCCTAAATCTATAACCCAAAGACTAAGCCTAGCCCAAAGAGGGCTCAGCCGGCCCTAAAACCATTTTTTTTATAACCACCCCTAGAAACAATGGAAAAGAGAACATAATAGTGTACATGCAATTTGGGATGAAAATAAAGTTGTTTAAAGGAGAAGAGTGAAAATTGGGAAGAAGTAGAGTGGCTACATGTGGAAGGGGAGGGAGAATATGGGATGACTATAGAGAACAGATATAGCCAAAATTAGCTTTAAAATGCTTGTATTTAATATAGTTTAATGGAATATAGTCTTTCCCAACATCCCTATCCGCATCCAAGTGGGTCGAACAAGCTAGGAGTATAAACTATGATTACACTCAAGCCATGCTAGGCTTCTGGCTCCCTACAACCAAATCCAAGCCTAACCCATATGTTAAATGGGCCTAAGATAGGCAGATAATCTTGCCCGAGAAGGAGTGTCTCACTCCTCAATTTCTTTCGATGTGTAGTTCTCTTTTATTTTCTTTTTGTTAGTTAGTTTCCGCCATGTTTTGTCCTTTTGGCTTTCATTATTAAATTTTATTGTTATAAAAAAAGGGCCTAAATCAAAAAAATATAAAAACTAAGCGTGGCCCTAAATCTATACCCCAAAGAGCCGGCCGTAAAAACATTTTTTTTATAACAACCCCTAGAAACAATGGAAAAGACAATATAATAGAGTATATGCGATTTGGGATGAAAATGAAGTTGTTAAAGGAGGAGTGAAAATCGGGAAGAAGTAGAGTGGTTACATGTGGAAGGGGAGGGAGAACATGGGATGACCATAGAGAACAGATATAGCTAAAATTAGCTTTAAAATGCTTTTCTTTAATATAGTATAATGGAATATAGTCTTTCCCAACATCCCTATCCACATCCAAGTGGGTCAGACAAGCTAGGAGTATAAATTATAGTATGGGGTGTTTGTAAACGACATATTTTTAAGAGATTTTGGTACATTATCTACTTGTTTAAAATACAATCCTTTCACCTAAAAGGAAGGCATTTGGAGTATAAACTATAGTATGGGGTGTTTATAAACGAGATATTTTTAAGAGATTTTGGTACATTATCTACTTGTTTAAAATACAATCTATTCACCTAAAAGGAAGGTATTTGGATAACTTATAAAGTAATATTTTACTTTCTTCTAAAAACCTTCATATTAAATTATTCAAGGATATGTGAGATAAAATAATATTGAAATTTTTACGAAAAAATTTAGTCCTAAACCTTGATTACACAAATTGAATAAGCAATACCATAAAACATCGAATTAGGGTGTTGTACGCAACCAAAAGACCAATTTACCCTATAAGACTATCATTAGAGCTCATTTCAAAAGAAACCTCTTATTCCCTGATATCATTAGGGCTGATTCTTCAAAGTTTTTTCCTTTTTTTCTTTAAACAATATAATAGTTGGCTTAATCTGTATTTCCCCTGTCCTCTTTTGCTCTATGAGTCAAATCCTCTCTCTGTTTTTCATTTTCATTTCCCATTTCTTTTCCAAGATCTACAATCTATAAGCAGAACAAATATATTATTGCTCACAAGGTCATATTCAAAGATCAAATGAAATGTACAATTTTCACCACCAATTATAAAAAGAGATCCAGATCTAAAATGCTCTCATGAGGGTAGAAAACTTATTGTTGGAGTTGCAAACGGAATCTACATGGACTATTGAATAGATTATTAGCATGTATTTTGATATTTGTGACATAACATGTTCATCTATTCTTCTTACTCTAGTCCACAGTTAGGAACGAGCCTAGTAACACGCGTTCTCTCTCATCATCCATCGGCCATAAAACTGAAAACTACGAAGAAAAGGGTAAAAACAAATATTGAGAAATAAAAAGGGAAAAACTGCAAAGGGGATTTTGAAGAGACCTAACGTTATCATTATGGAGAACAAGTAACAACTAGAAAGAGTGTTTTTTTTTAATATGCTCCGACGATATTGTTCTAGGGCAAATTAGTCTTTTGGCCATGTACAACACCCTAATTCGATGTCTCTTTAAATCAATTCTTATAATCAGAGTTTAGTACTAATATTTTCATAAAAAAATTCCAATAGTCTTTTATTAAAATATCTTAAGTAATTTCGAATGGAGAATTCTGATAAAAACCTTCAGAGAGATCGTGAGTAACCATTAATTAGAGTAGCTCACTGTAAGTGTTAAAGTCAATAATTCTTAGAGGAGCACAATTATGACTTCCAATTCTGAATATATGATTGGCCCTACAATGATTACAATGTTAATGTGGGTCGTACAACCCCGTCACGATTACATATCCTTTGTTAATTAGTAATATTAGATGGGTCCTGCAAATGTCACACTAGGATGCTTTCATCGCATTTGCCAACATTAGGTGGGTCTCAAACTACCAAAATTAGCCGGCTCCAGTATTAATTACCAATATTGAATTGTGTGACTACAAGTATTTGTTTGCCATCATTAAATAGGTCATACTATTTGTTAGCTTTCGAAATGTTAATATGACTCCCTTAGATGGGTCCATAATTATCTCTCATATATGGATATATCAATTGATGTTTGCCATTATAGTGTTACAAAAAAACAATTTAAAAACTAGATAAGGTAATTTATGATAATCACCATTGGCTGTGTTATATCATGACTACTAATATTTGGTGAACCCATTATAATAAAATAAAATTGCTTTGACCTCATAATTTTAACATTTAACTATGTGATTTTTACCAATAGATGGGTCCTACCATTATTATTAACACCCATAATTACTTACTAACAGGGCATGCCCGCTCTAAATGCATGGCTTAACTAAAATGAGATTTTGAAAATAAAAAGATTTTAAAAATACTTAAAAACCAAGCCATTCAAATTAGTATAAAATCGATCAAACGGCTCAGCCTATTCAGATGGATGCCCGACTTGGGGCACTTGACTTTGGTCCATGCAGATTGTACTATTTAAATTGGGTGATAGATAAGCCACGCCATGGAGGTAAAAACAGTGATGGCAGTGCTCACTCGATATTTTCATACATAATCTTCTTGTCTACTGTTTCTGCAAAACATCTTCTCCACAACACAGGCCTCTCTCTCTCTCTCTCTCTCTCTCCCCCTCCAAGCTCCAAATTGCATTAGAGAAAACAAATGAGACGACGAAGGATGGCTCACAATGAAGAGAAAGCTCAATCGATGCTGAATCGCTTCATCACCCTAAAAAACAAGACGGCTCCAAGGACAACAAGGACGGCATTTTGGAGCAGCTCAAGGGGCCGGCTGAGGAGGAGATGCGAGCGGAGAAGTCGAGGGAGTGGCAGAGGCTGGAGGCGCTGAATCGGGTGGCGAAGAGCTAGGAGGTTGCGAGCGTGACGCCCGCGGTGGCCGAGATACTGTTTGAGGGTGAAGAGGATGTGGTGGAGGAGGAGAGGAGAGAGAAGTAGGATAACAGGGAAGGAACAGGAGCTTGTGGTGCACATGTCGCTGCCAGATCTGGAGGAGGTTGAGAGGATGGTGACTTTAGTAAGAATAGGTGAAGAAATAATGGAGATATATGCACTACGGGAAGGAACAAAGAAGAATATATGCACTATGAGATGAACATTTGCGTTTAGCTTTCTGCAATGCTATGGACATATTACATGGAGAAGATTGAGGCAAGATGGGTGGTTTGGGATTACCTTGCTGATTACATAACTTGCCCCATTGCATTATAGGGACTTTGTTGGAAAGGTAAGGAAACTCGATCAGTCAATTGTAAATTTGTAGAACTTTTTTAATACTCTTTGTTAACCACAAATAGAACTTCAAAATGATAGTCTATAAGCTGAAATGTTATATCACAACTTGGCTGGCTTCAACTAAGGACTATGGAGGCATTCAACTTGGATTATTTACAGAGATTGGTAAGTGAAGAATTAGAAGTTCAATGACCATGTTTCTAATGAGACTACTCTAGGAGGTTTAGTGGGGAACGGAAATAGTTATATAGTTTTTGTTGCTCTAGATAAGTTCTATTATAAGTTTGCCTACATATTTATATTGTTGGACATTGAAGGGGAAAGCCTCCTTTGTGGATATAGGTGGTAACTATATGAGGCATGTAGGAAGGAGCAATAACAATATAAGACCTTTGCCCAGAGATGATTGATTTCCTATTTATAACTTTAACAGAATAAACAATAGAAAGAACTCATGTACAAAGGCTTTTTGTGCTACAACCTTTAAGTTCAAGGAACTGGGAGAATGAGATCAATAGACTAGTAATGATGTGAGAAAAGACAATCTAGATTGATTTATATATATGGTGTTATATATAATGGAGGGATTTGAAAGGGGAAAGAGCGACAATATTCAATGATAAAGTGATTGGGGGGAAATAGAACTTTGATGAAGAAAATACAATGATGCAGAATCAAATGGCTCGCTATATTAGGAAGGTTGAAAAAGAGGTGCTTGGAGAGTTGAAAGAGAAAAGACACAGTTACAAAAAAACCTGGTGGTGGAGTATAGATGTTTAAGAAGTTGTTCAAGAGAAAAGATGTCGTTACAAAGTTTGACAGTAGGCGCAAAATATGGAAAACCATGAAATGCATACGAAGGTAAAGAAAGAAGCTAAGAAAGTATATGATGACCTATATAACAGGTTGGGAATAAGAGAATAAGAGAAGGATATTTTTAAGTTTATAAAGTAAGGAAAATGAACCATAGGGACTTAGATCATGTTAAATATATTAAGAGCTATGGTCAGAAGGTTCTAGTGAATGATAATGATTTCAAATAAAGGTGGAGCATGGAGGGAATAGATAAACCTATTACGTCATAAATATCAAAATCCATACTAATAATCTATTCAATAGTCCTTGTAGATTGTGCTTGCGACTCAATTTGACTATGTAGGTTGATGCCCTACCAAGGGGAAGGTGTAAGTCAAAGAGATATTGATGGAGGCAATAAAAATAGATTTGAAGAAGTGCAACTTATCTGAGGATGTGGCTTAGGACAAATTGGAATGGAGAAATAGAATTCATGTAGCCGACCCCAACATAGTTGGGACGAAGCTTTGATGATGATGACGATGACAATGATGGAATGATTTGAAATTTGGTTGAAAGTCAATTTCAAGTTTTGGCGTGTATAGGGTGGAAAATGGTTTGAGGCTTGTATGTTTAAAAGGTTTGGAATTTTACATTTTCAAGGGTCAAAACAACTTGAGGCATATGACTACTTGTTTGATGGCCCTTGATGAGAAATTTTTGATGGAACACTTTATTTGAGTTGCATTTTTTGTATGAACCAAATTAGTGCAAGACTATTGCTGGATAAACAAGTGTTTAATCTCTCTACACACATTTTCTCTCTACACACAATTAAAATTTTAAAAAATTACATTTTCTTCTCTCTTAACACACCCTACATCCCTAAAATACCCAAATCCCTCATTTCTCCTCTCTTTACAGACATTCAACCCTCTTCTCCTTCAACCCCCGTTTCTCTTATCCTTCTCTACAGCAACTCTCTACTCCTTCGACTTCTTTCACTTCTTCTTCTTCCATTGTAAGGTAAGTCTTCATTTTCACTTATTTCTTTCACTTCTTCTTCTTCCATTGCACTAAGATCCTCTTCCATTACAAAGTAAATCTTCCTTTTCATCCTCTTTTCTTATTTATTTTTGTATGTTAGAAGTAAAACCTAGGGTTGTGATCTACAGCTTCAGAGATCTACATCTTCAGCACTAAGATCCTCTTCTTCCATTTGCTTCAGATCTCGGACCCGTTCGGCCATGGAGGGAGGGCCGAACAGGCTGGTTCCGTTCGGCTCTCCATGGCAAAATAGATCTAGTCTGTTCGGCCATGGAGGGCCAAACAATGTTTTCCTTTTTTTTCATTTTTTAAAAAGAGATTAATGCATTACTCGTAATTCACAGATATGGACCGACTTAGTTCTTCAAGAGTGAGACCTACAGCCTCCAATAGGAGGCGTCGTCATAGGGTGGAAGAGCCTGTGGAAGAAGAACCTAAAATTGAAGAACATATATCCTTTGAAGACAATGACCAACAAGAAGAGGAGGTTACAATTAGGCCTGTTGATCGAAGTTTACTGAAGAGTTTCCACACTCATGTTGCATATTTCCTGTGGAAGGGCGAAGTGTGTTTTTAATAATATGTTTTCTCTAAAGAATAATCTATTTGTTGAATGAGTAATAGTTAATTAGAAATTTATATTTGAATGTAGGATCATGGAACGTTGAAATGCCTAATGTTAGTTTTTGTGGACTCAATCCATCAGTTGATGTAATAAATTGATTAATTTCTTTATTTATCAATAAAATCATGCTTTACTTTCATGAGATGAATGTTATTTTACTACTTCATGCACATGACCAATACGTATGACATAATGGTTCATGAGTTGAACCGGGTCCCATTAGTATATTAGATGTGATATATGTGTATGAATGAGATCCACACGCGGGAGATATATGTCACAAATCTTATACTTAAATAGCTTCACAACCAGTAATGAGACTGGGCATCTCATTTGATAAGGTTGCAGCACTTTGATCACTATGAGATAGTGTGATTTGTCTCGATCATCAGAATGTAAGATTCTGGATCAATAGTGCCGGTACATTGGATGTATTGAAGGACCATGAGATGCACCTTATGGTATTCCGTCTCAATAATAAGGTATGCTCTCATAATTCCCTAGCAATAGGCTCTCAATCCTGAGACATTGACGAACTCAAGTTTCTATCTATTCATTTGCTTTGAGTCACCAATGAGTGAGGCCGACTATAGGTTAACATCTCGGTGTCTTAGGTATATGGTAGTAGAACTGTGGGAACGTTGAATGATCAAGATGGAATCTATCTCTATTATCCCCTTGTGCCAATTAAGGGATTTGTCATTAGTAAGTGCGCACTCATCTCAATTAAGAGTTAATTGGATGGTACTGATGATTACTGTGATTAATTGGGGCTCAAGGATAATAAGATGTGGAACTTAGATTGGAAGAGACGGATTTATTCCAATTGATCCACGGATATTGATAGAGGGGCCTACTTGTGGTAATTGGGAAGTTTAGGGTCTTCATTGTAATTTATTCCTAAGACTGGAGTGCAATTGCATTTATATAGTGGTGTTATTTGCAATTAACTGTGGGCCCGGATTGCACATGAGATGTGGGGTCGCGGTGTTCCAGTTGGAGCCAGCTTTCTATGGAATCCCTAGTGGTCCCCACGCTAGCCCAAGATATTGGAAAACACTAATCCGACTTGGACTCTAGAAATAAGAGTTTGGAAAGGAGAAAGTTGCTAATTGCTTTGGAAGTAAGACTTCTATTTCAATTAGACAAGGGAGAGATTTGGAAGTCTATAAAATATCCTTGGACGTCCAAAAGAGTCCCTCTCACGCCCAAAACCCTTTCGTGCAAGAGTTGCGCGAGTTACTCTCCTCTCCTTTCTTCTAGTTCCTTGGAGTCTCGAGTTGGGATTTTCTCCTGAAGATTCCACCGTTCTTCTTGAGAAAAGAAATCCAATTCGGGGGTCATAGCGTGGAAGGCTAAGAGGTCTTGAAGAAGTCCATTAGAGCACTGCGGATCTCCAAAGGTATGATCTACTTCTTGCATGTCGTAGGTTATTTTGGATGTTTAGTGCTGGTATAATTTTTACTGTACATGATCACGAGATTGAGGGTAATGCATCCTGGATTGGGTTTTGGTCTTATGGATAGTTGATCCCTGTGTCAAGTGGGTCAAAAGTTTTGAAAATCTATCCACGAGACCCACCTACTTCCAACACCTAAGTCATAGGCAAAAACTAGATTTGTGGCTATTAAATGATAGTGACTGTTTTAAGCAGCTGGTGAGAGATTCCATATTGTCTCCATTGATTGAATGTTCTTATCGGATGGTGAACAAGACCATGGTGTCCGATTTTATTGAAAGGTGGCGCCCTGAAACAAACACCTTCCACATGCCTTTTGGTGAGATGACAATCACCCTCAATTATGTTTCTTGCATTTTGAAGATTCTCATTATTGGTTCTCCTACAACGAATTTAGAGAAATTGACTTACCCCGACACCATAGATCTTGTTATTGATATATTGAGAGTCTCTACTGATGAAGCAAGAGCAGACTTGTACAGTCAAAGAAGCCAATCACTAAAATTAGAATGGCTTAGAGAGAATTTGGCTGGAGTGAACAATGATGCTAGAGAGGATGGTGTTGACCGTGCAGTCAGGGCCTACCTTCTTTATTTACTTGGCTGTACGTTCTTTACTGCCAAGACCAGGACAAGAGTTTCATGCATATACTTAAAACTATTGAGGGATTTAGAAAATGTCAAGAATGATGCTTGGGGCGCCAGTGCACTAGCATATTTGTACAGTTAGTTGGCCTTAGCAAGCCAGAATGAGGTCAAACAAATGACTGGATGCTTGACACTTCTTGAAGCGTGGGTATACGAGCACTTTGAAACACTAGCTCCAGCTGTCAATGTATCATACTCAGTGAGGTAGTCCCATGTGATGCATTGGATTCCTCGTAGGGAGACCAATTCGGCTTTACAAGGTTTGCCGGAGAAACTAGACTTCTTAAGCGTTGATAAGGTGTCACAACCCGAGCCCAGAAATCGGGGGTTAGCAAAAAGCCAAACCAGTGACACACGTACTCCCGTGCACGTGCATCCAAACCCAGTCCAGATACACACACACACAAAGGATCTAACACGTGCAAACTAAGCGTACGCGGAAGCTGTACATATCATAGCAAGCAACAAAAGAAATAGCGGAAGCCAAAACGCGGAATGGAAAAAACAAAGATAGACACACTACTATAAAACCAGATACAAGTCTGAGTACACACCAAAATACTGATATACAAAATAATAAAGAGTAACAAAGTCCGAAGTGCAAAATACAAGATCTCCAAAAGTAAAACAAATAGACCACTGATGATATGCAGGCATGCACTCGGCAGAAGTGATCAAGCCCACTCTGCTAGGCTGGAGGGTGTCTCTAACTCCTGCCCTGCAGTCTCCTCAACCGCCGGGGAGCCGAGCAAGGGATCTGAGCTTGCAACACCACATACAACTAAATGAATACAACGATCCAGCAAATATAAGTAACAGGGACGTAACACTCATAGTATCAAATTGAATAATGACAAAGGATTAAATACAGAGTCTCATATTAGTAGACTAAGCAAATCATGCATAGAAGTAAAGCATGTTAATTGAATCAAAGCATAGAAATACTGAACTAGATGGCTACTACATTGACCATATTCTCTCACATAGAGAGCAGACAGAGCAGACAGATGAGAACACCACTGACCTGGCCAAGGGTATAAGTGGGTCTCGGTTTCCTGGGTTCCGGGGTCCCAAGACAAAGCTACACTGCAGAGATACAAAACACAGAGAACCAAGCCAGAGGTAACCCCGTCGGGTATCCTAGGGCTAAGGCTGAGTAGAGCCAGACTGATACCAATCAAATCAAATCTAAGGAGAAGGGAGATTATCCACTTTGGACTCACCGACGGCAAGGGCCGGATCTTATCCTCACGTATTAATCTCTGGGCAGAGCCACTTTGGAATACCCAGTGAATCAGAGATTTACAAAGCCAGAGATATACGGAGCATAGTGTAAAATAAGTCAAAGCATAGCGTAGATCAAAGCATAGTACAGACCGAAGAATAAAACAAATATACAGAACGAAAGCAAAATGATCTCGTAATGCATAGACATAGATCAACAGAGCAGAGGGCAAAACTGTAAGCAATATGCAATGCATCTCAGATTAACACGGAATCAAGGTTAATTACAAGCCAACTCTAATCTAGTTGTTCACTGTCACTAACTGTGCATGTTGATGTAGTTTTAAGTTATTCGATGCACCGTTGCCATCAAAGTGTTGCAATGTAGTCCTCACGTGCACCGAAGTCCCTTAAACCAACACCCATGGGGAGGTGCTTAACAGTAAATCAACGTTCACATGAATAAGTCATAGCCTAACAGACTGTTCATGCGGTCCAAGTATCCATTGGGCCGGTTTACATGGATAGTTAACCTGTATAGAGGCCCTACAAGGTCACACCATTAGCCTAAGTTACATTTCAGGAATTTCGAATTTTACGGCTTAGCCATGGGTGACCTACGACTTAGCCGTAGACAGCTTACGGCCTAGCCGTAACATGCACTACGGCTTAGCCATGGTTTCTTTCAGATCACGGCTAAACTGGTCATTTCCACCTCTGATCTAATACCTTTTACGGTTGAGCTACGGTGGAGTCCACGGCTTAGCTGTAGACCAATCCACGGCTTAGCCGTAACTTCACCGTAAGAGTACTGGAATTAGAAAGTTTCGACTGATCAGAGTGTTAATTCACGGCTGGGTCACGGCTAGCTTACGGCTCAGCCGTAGAACAATTTGCGGCTTAGCCGTAGCCTAGCCATAGAACAAAATGTAAAAATAGTGTCTCTGGAGTCTGAGCCATACAAAGTTACGGCTTAGCCGTACAGTACAGAAAATGGAAACGAGATAGTTACAGAATATGGAATTCTTGTGCAACTTGAGCAAAACAAGCTCCAATTAATCCAAAGTGATAAAAATAGGCTGTAGATCATGCCAAGCATCTAAGAACAAGAGAATCACAGCAATCAAACAAATACCCATATGTGTTATACCGTCCTGTACTTATACTTGCCTCAAAAGCTTTGGCAAACCACTGAATTCAAGCTCAAATCCAAGCTACAACCACACAAACCAAAGAAACCACACATGCATGAGATGCATGAAATACAGAGCTTGGAGAGGAAATCCAAATTGGAGGGAAGAATTCAAAACCCACTTACCTCAAAACACAGACAACCTCAAAGCAGAGACAAAGAGAAGAGGGAGAGAACCCAACCGAAACTGGAACCCAACACCAACCCAGAGAGTAGGGAGAAAAGAGAAGAAGAGAGAGAAACGAACGTGGAGCTCCCTGGAGCTGTTGCATGCAACGTCTAAGGCAACGAGCAGGAAATGAAGACATATGGACTCCTGGCTCATTATATATAGTTTTGGAGTTTAAAACAAAGTCCGATGGTTTAGGCTATTTACAATTCAAGTCACATGAGGGTTCAAGTTCTCCAATTGACTCCAAATGAGTCTAAGACAGTTATGGAAAATAACGAGTTTAATGAAATACACGTGCTGACACCAAGATGATGCAATTATGATGCACTCAAAGCAAATGCAAAATTACGAAAAAGGGCTTAGAACTATCTATCTCAAGTCGAAGGTTACCCAACTACCTATCCAAGATCAGAAACCAAGCCCAAAGGAAATAAACAACACAAAAACACACTAATGAGCCACTAAACCGGCTCAAAGGGGATCGGAGTGTTACATAAGGTAAATCACTTTTTAATTGATCATATCATATCATTTTATGATGATTCAATTTATTTACAATGATTCTCATGGTGCAGGTCACATGGGAGCCTTATCTTTTTTGTAGGCAAGATCATCCCTTACATCAAATTGCTTTCTACTGTGGATGCCAAACGCATGTAGATATTGTAGAGCCCTACCATCCAGATAGGGTTCTTCGGCAATTTGGTCGGGTCCAAACGATTCCCATGGCACCTTTGGAGCCGGTGCGTGGTTTGAGGGGTAATACAACAGCATCAATCAATGCATCAGTCTAAGTTTATGATCAAATATGGTATTAGTGGCGTAATCACTTACTGGCCCAAGTAAACCGGAGTACACCTATCCGTCGTCCTTGGGATTTCACACCAAATCACATGGATTGGTACATTACGATGTCATGGAGAATATTGAAAAACCCCGAAATACAGTTCGGTTTTCGTCAAAGTGAGCCAGAGCCACAAGCATATAATGTAATCGATTATGAACTACACAATAGAAATGCTCTTCGAATTTATGAAGGAATTGAGGCAAGGGTTGAAGAAGCATTCGCACAAGACAGGCATAGTTTGTATCAAGGTGTTAGACATATGGTTCGGGCTTTGCGCAGACTTACCATTGAGGAAGAGAGTGAATCAAGTAGAGACCCCCGTATGACATCATGTGCTTACTCTCGTCGGTCTAGACAAGAGAGATGCATTTTTTTCATTTGGTGTCAAGTTCACTTTTCATGTCATGAATTCTATGTAATGAACTATGATGTAGTGAACCATTCAAGTTAATGAAATTTCTCATCTTTATGCAACATGATATTCAATTACATCAAGTTTATAAACTTTACATTTTCATTCCAGATCAATACTTTCATATGTAGCTACATTAGGATTGACAAGTTCTCTAAATCGCTTGATGCGATTTGTGTCACAACCCGAGCCCAGGGACCGGGGGGTCAGAGAAAGTCTAACCAATGACACACGTACTCCCGTGCATGCACACCTAGACCCCGTCCAAGCATACACACACAAGGGATCATTCACACGTGCAAACAACTGTACGCGGAAGCTGTACGTATCAAGGCATACCACAAAAATACCAATGACATAGGAGATTACAAAAGATCATGAACTGATAACAGGAACAAATACAAGAACGTATGACAATATAGCGGGCTTACAACAATCAAAAATCAAAATACAGATATCACTCGAGCCCGCGGTACAAGTACAGAAAAATCCCCTCAATAGACTCGGACGCAAAGAATGGGGAAAACAAAATGGTGCAAACCGTACTCTGGAGGATGGTGGATCAAGTCCACTCCTCTAGGCCGGAGGGGGCCTCGCGAGCCTCTCCTGAAGTCGGGTCGACCGACGCAGGATCGGGAGAGGGATCTGAGCCTGCAACACACAAAGACAACTAATAAGTACAACGACTTAGCAAAGTATAAGCAACAAGACGATAACACGAATTGCATCTAAAGTGAGCAATAGACATGTTGCAAGGTCTACAGAAAGCATGTTTGTCAATTATGCAAATGAATAAGCATGCTGTAAGAATCATAAACAGATAACATTCAAAGTGGCTACTACATTGGCCATTTTCTCCCTTACGAGAGCGGACAGAATGAGAACACCAGCGACCGGGCCAGGGTACGCATGGGTCTCTAATTCTCGGGGTCCGGAGTCCCAGGACAGAACACTCTGCAGAGGCAAACACATAAACTAAACCAAAGTTAACCCCGTCGGGTATCCTAAGGCTGAGGCTCAGTAGTGCCAATACCAATCACAATCAATCAGATGATGCACCTCGATCGATCAAGCATATCATATCACTTACAGATCTCACATATCACACATATCATACTGAACGAACAATGGGAAGTGCATCACATAAACTGATACTGAATGCAAATACTGAATGCACATAATACGGATACTGATATGGATACTGAATGCAGATAAGCAGTTACCAAGAACAACGCAAGTACTAATACCAATAAACACTGATGCAAATACACAATACTCCAGTGGAGCAACGGTAAAATACACTACACAATCATCGAATGGTCCCGCCCGGGCTTCGCTCTGGGGTTGCTGCATTTCCCACAGAATCGAGAGGTCCAGCGCAGAACACATGAGAGGGCATAAACCGTAATCAATATGCTGTACAAATCAAACAAATCAAGTACTGATACGAATCAAGGATCATTTACAAGCCAATCCTACACTATTTATCCAGTGTTTCTAACCGTGCATGTTGATGTAGTTTTTTAAGTTATCCGATGCACCATTGTCTAGTGTTGCAGTGTCAAGAGTGTGCACCGAAGTCCCTTAAACCAACACCCATGGGGAGGTGCTAAACAACTGGATAACTGTCCATGAATGATTCACAGCCCTTGAGATCATTCATGTCATTCAGACATTTCCATTGGGCATATTCAGGTTCGCTACATTCTAACGTGAGAGTCATACACGGTCTTTTGCTTAAACCTAATCCTTTTCATTCAATTCTCAGGGTTTCACGGTGTAGCCGTAGGTAACCTTACGGCTTAGCCGAGGCATCTTACGGCTTAGCCGTAATATACACTGTGGCTGAGCTGAGGTTCCCCAAATATCCATCCGGATTTACGGCTCAACCGTATTGTGCTCTACGGCTCAGCCGTATCCTGGTCCACGGCTTAGCCGTAAGACAATGTACGACTTATATCAGGCTGGGCCATAGAAGGAGGGCAATTTGCCAACTCTCAGTTATTTTCAGATAACAGTCTGTACTGTTCTACGGTTTAGTTTACGGTTGGGTCTCGGCTTAGCCGTAAGCCATTTTACGGCTTAGCCGTAGCACATTTCACGGCTTAGCCGTGAGTGCACAGACTCATTTTTCCTGAAATTGTTACAGACATACAGAAAGTGTGCAAAACGACTGGAAACAGCAAGATAACAGTGAAATGAGTGCAATAGGGCTGTCTAACACTGAGATATACACTGAAGAATCGAAACACAACAATCAAAGCCATATCAATCGGTGTTCATACAACTTGAGCTTATACTTGCCTCACGGACGAAAATCACACGTTGCTTGGCTCAGTCCGCTAGAAACACACACGAATGAGCTCCTTTCTTCCTCCCTCAAACAATCGAAACAGAGATGGAGAAGAGAGAAAGAGAGCTGACGAGAGAGAGACGAACTGGAAAGAACGAGAGAGTGAGCTGAGAGACGATCGGGAGAAACAAAGGGTAGGTGGGATATTTATACTAAAATGAGTCCAGAATTACGGATAAGTCCAAGTCACTTACACAAATGTCAGTTTGAGTCAAATGACGGTCCAGCGAGAGCAAACGAACTCATTCGGATCCAAGACAGTTACGAGAAACGACAAGCTCAACGAAGTACACGCGCTGACGTCAGAATGACGCAAAACTGACAAGGTCAATCAAAAGCCAAAATTACGAAAAAGGGCTCGAACTAACTAGACCAAGTCAACTCAACTCAAACAATCTCTCCAAGACTCAAAACCAAATAAAAACAAAAGCCAAAACACTCTTAACGATAAAACACACACCATTACTCACTAATCCGGATCAACTCGGGTCGGAGTGTTACAATTTGTATATGCAATTTCCTATCCACTCGCACAAGAATGATGGAATTCTCGCCACTTATTTGCAATTGGTGGTATTGGATGACCGGGTACCAAGAAAACCTAAAAGAATAGACAAAAACATTAAAATGAAGAAGAAGATGACAAACATAATAAAACATACTAAGGCATAGTAGTTATATCGTACTTGAACAAAATGACAACCACGAACAAAACCTATAGCTATCTCTCTCTTATTAGAAATAGGCACAAGAGTCAACTTTAAAGGAAGAAAAGTAAGGCACTGTTCATTGCTAAAGTGATACAAGACTAAATTATAACGAGATGCTATAAGATGACCCATATCAGGCATAGTCATCCAATGATCATATGATGGGTGATCCGCATAGTATAATAATGACGCTATTAGATCTTCAACTCTGTTTTCTATTCCATACAATGCTCTATAATGATCCATATTTGCAATAAGCTCTCTTACAAGCTCTCTCCGAATCTGTTGCCAACTTTCTTCATTAAGACCAAGTAATTCTACAATAGCTCTAAATCCACAATTACCATCAGTTGCCATGCCTTTGACAATGCTTATATAAGGCCTTATTCCCTATGGGAATGAATCATGCCAAGACGAAGTCTTTGAGCTATTCAATCTTGTTCAAACTGGTAGCTTTCTAACCTTCTCTTTCTTCTTTGCTTTGGTCTTGGAGTCCACCACTTCTGTGCATACAAGACTATAACTATTATGTGCAGATGGGACCAACTCAAAAGCACTTCGGGCACGTTTCGTCGATGTATCATGTTTCAATGGAGGCCTATCTTGCATCTTTGACTTCACTTCTAGTTCTTATAAAAATGTAGTGGAAGGCTTAAATATCTCCCGTAATTTCTTCAACACTTGTATTTTATGAGAAAAATCAGAAGCTTTGAACATTGATTGAATATAAGACAACTCCGCCATCAAATCTATGTCCATAGTTGGATTATTTGTTTTACAAGTAGATATCATGTCAAGTTTAGACAAATGAGGATGTATGCATTGGAAAGGAATCGGTTGACCTTCAATCATATATTCCGCAATCTCATGAGCACAAGGTAAACCATAAGTATGTCTCATAACGCACTGATAGGCCTTTTTATCAATTCCAACAACATTTGCTCTTTTACTTTCCATTAATATTTTGTCCAATGCAGTCTCTGATATGTTTCCACGCAACTTTTTGAATTCCTTCGGCTTGAAGTTGTGTTGGACAAGTGTTTTACTTTTTTCAAATGATGCTTTAATACCCGTGTGTTGCAATTCAAGCAAACTATGAATCTTTGCCCAATTTGATTCAAATTTGCCTTGACTAGAGTGGAGGTGCCTCTTCAACTGCGCATGCGAACTCTCTGCCCTGTAAAAAATAGAATGTTAGAGAACGTTTATAATTCATAATGTTAGAAAACTTATTAACCATACATGTTCGATGTAGTATTGCCAAAATGCATATAATTGTCCATCCACGCTCAGACAAATCTTTTTTTGTATGGTTCAAGCCAGTTGTCCTTAACATATTTAAGTGCCATTAGATATGTACTGAAGTTTTCATTTAGCTTTGTTAACTGTTTGATGTACTCTTCTTCCGTTGATGAATTTGTCAGCATATTCCAATGCGTAATGAATTTGTCCCAACTTTGCCTTGTTTCGAACAACTTCTTACATTTAGCAAGCACATTTTTATTGATGTGTCATTTACATAATAAATGTGTAGCAGTTGGAAGGACTTTTCCAATCATATTTATCAGTGTCAATTCTCTGTCTGTCACAATAATATCCGGAAGAACACCTTCCCCAATTACAGAGCGCAAGATTAAGTATAGTTGTCTTCATATTCAGCTTCCATAAATGCAAAACATATAGAGAATGTCATGTCTGTAGATGTTACACCAACAATTTTCAAAAGAGGCAAGCGATACCGATTGGTCTTGTAAGTGCAATCTATTGTCAATATGTGTGGGAATGCATGCAACAAGTCAATATTGGTTGGGTGCGTCCAAAAAAGATCATTCACAATGTTGGAATTCTCACAATTTCTATGCCATCCAATGTAATTATGCTCTGCCAACTTTCCTAACAAAAGCTGCATTTGACTTTTCCCGCCTCACTCAATGACTTTATGCCTATGCCATGCATTGTAAATCGCCTTCATTGTTATCACATTAAGTTCACTTTTTCGCTTCAAGGCAATCAAAATCTCTTTTGGTTTGACCATGCTGGTAGACATATCAACCAACAACTTCGTTTTATCTTCTGATAATCTACCTGCATATGAATGACTCTCTAGATATTGTGCCGCAGAATGGTTATGCACACCACAAATAACTTCTAACATCCAATCATCATTTGTCTCTAATTTTTTACCCTTCAATGAAAATGAGCATCCACATTTCTGTGTGCCTGTTTGCTTGATCTTCTTTTTAGATGGCTCCTCATCTGTGATTTTCTTTGCATTATAGTGTCCACTTCTTTTACATGCAAGTAATACTCTAGGTTTTACTCCAACCTCAGCTGCATTAGAAACTTTAATAACAATGACAAAGACATTTCTTCTTCCAACAGTACGAGCTCAATCGATCATTGCCGACGACTATGGAAGATCGACAAATGCAAAACTTATAAAAAAGTTTAGTAAATAAACTTTTAAAATAATGTTTACGAAGTGTTTTCGTAAAAATTATGATGAATCATCCTTACCTTATGAGTAATAAACTTGTTCGTATAATCTTTAATACATTTAGAACTTACATCGCTTTCTTTTGTAGGAACCTGTGGAACAAATGATTCACAAAAAATATATATATATATATTTATGTTCTATTCAGCCATAGGTGGACGAACATGCTTGTTCTGGTTGGCCATGAGTGGCCGAACAGGCTGGCTATGTTCGGCCATGAGTGGCCAAACAAGTTTGCTCTGTTCGGCTACTCATGGCTAAACATATCTATTAATATTCAAACCTGGAAGTCCGAACATGAGGCAGACGAAAACATTTTCACTTAATACAAAACTTAAAAAAAATGTAAAAGCTAACCAAAATCATAGTGTACTAACCTTGCCATTTGTCTGGGGGGTGTAAACCACCAAATCCTTATTCATTTCCTCTTCCATTGCAACTTTTGGTTAGTAATATCCTTATCCAAGTAAGTTGGAGGAATAATAAGTTGTGAGTGAGTAATGGGGGAAGAAGATAGAGGGAAAAGGTGTAGGAAGAAGATGAAAGAAGAAGAGATGATGAGAGGCTTTGAATGTGTAGGAAGAAGTTAGAGGAAGAAGAGATGATGAAAGGGTTTGAATGTGAAGACAAGAAATTATGTGTGAAGAGAAGAAATTCTGTGCATTTTGGAGGAAATTGGGGGTAATTTTGTAATTTTATACAGGGGCAAAATTGGATTAAAAAAATATAAGTAAATGATGTATTAGGAGAGATATTTTTTGTGTTCAAATAGCAGCAATCTTAGTACAATTAGTACTCAAGTGGGCTAAGATCACGTGGTTCAAAAAATTGGTGACTTCATGAAATCATCAGGTTGGGCTTTATATGTAGTCACTTTTAGAAAGTTAATGGAGAAAAAAAATCAAACCAAATCCATAACCTTCATGTTTGCACATAGGGGTGTGGCTTAGGGCCTATTGACAGTTTGACACCCTATATATCTTTTAATAATTTTAGGTTTTTTTTAATAAAAAAATCTCTAGAAGATCTTAGTCACATATTCATCCATGAACTCTTCTGTAAATACTGAAAAGTTGTAAAACTAATTTTGCCTCTACCTTACAACATTCCCCATCAAACCAGTGCATAGACGGCTTAAAATGTCTACCTTGGACAATTCATCTGACAATTATCTTTTGATGACAACGTTAGTGGATTGGTCCATGGTGTGTAAGCCTAAGAATGAATGTGGTTTGCCTTTTAGACCCTAGTGGCCAATGAGCCAAGCTTTGTTGCAGAAGTTACTTTGGAGCTTAGTCGATGGCTCCAAGGGCTTATGGAAGTAGATTATTACTACGAAGTATTGTGTGCAATCAAACAGCGGAATATCTCGGCCCCCAACTCTCAGCAGTCCACTGTATGGAGAGGTTGGTTGTTTGTGAAGGAGATGTTCATGAGCAATTTTAGAGGTTGTGTTGGGAAAGGCATTTGTATTTTTTTCTGGCATGGGTTGGGAACAAACCTTTTGGTATTCAATTTCTAGGTCTTTTCATCTGTCCTAGAGATTACCACACCTATCTAAGTAACCATGTAGAAAGGGCAGCCAACTAGGTTGATTTTCCGACGAAATCTTTCAGGAATGAAAGAAGCCAATTTCATGAGATGCTAACTTTATTAGTAGGTGTTTACATTCCAATCGACGGCATTGATAGAGGGTTCTAGATGAGAACCACTAATGGGGATTTTTCAGTTGTGTATTTCTTCATGATCTTATTGTTGGGTTTGGCTCAAAAGGTCCTTATTGGGTCTGAGTGGAGGGCCTAGTTGATTAGGGCTAATATCTTATATATTCTCTTCACTTCGATGCTTTTGTTCTTAGTAACTAAGAGAGAAAGCAACAGGGTGAAGGGAACACAAAGAGAAACTTGTAAAGGGGGTTGAGAGAGATTTCTTCATAGTGAAATCTTCATGTCCGTGGACGTAAGCAATCTGGCCGAACTACGTAAATCCCCGTGTCTTTTGTGTATGTGATTGCTTATTCTTTTTCGTTGTAGTGCGTGCTTTGATACCAATTGTAGTGTACATGCGGAAGGAATCAACATTATCTAATCTACTTGAAGTGTACATGCGGAAGCATTCAACATCATCACACACATCAAGAAGAAGAGAAACATGCAACCATGATACACAGGTTTTACTTGTTGGGAAAAGCGGCGGAACGGAAACAACCCGCGATCAACGGATCTACCACGATCTACGCAAGCAATCACACCATCAAGCAATCACACACATGAACACAGCAGTTTTACGTGGTTCGGCAACCATGCCTACGTCCACGGGAGGAGAGAACTCATCTACTATGATCCCATCTCAATCCCCTCAGGATCTAGGGTTACAATACATCAATATATATAGTTCCCGCTTTCTTGGCCACTAAGAAAACCCATACACAATGACTAAAATACCCCTAACCCTGAGCCTCGGTTCTGGCTAAACCAGACGACCGATCCGGCTAAACCGGAATACAAGACAAAACCCAACAATCTCCACCTTGACTTGGATTCCGTAAATCCTCAGTGCCACCTTGAGATACCCGGTAATGTCTTTCACGCACCTTGCTGAAGGGTACGTTACTACACCAATGGCGCAGTCTTCTTTTTTCAACACTTAACGTGTTGAACCAGCACTTCACATACCTCGCTGAAAGGTACGCCTCCGCACACGCTACGACCTAGCGTGGCCACAGTTGCTTCCTTTGACCTCAACACCATCGTCTTGAACCTCCGAAGTGCTCTCCATTTGTTGCCACATGCATGCATCCTTGCAACACAATGAACCTAACTTCCATCCGTCAAGACAAAACCGAAGACCTCCCCGAATCCGGATCTCACTGGTACCTTGTGAATCCTTCCTTCTGTCTCCATCCCGGTGTTCTTTCCGTCAAATCTGCGACTGTCCTTTTCTAGCTTGTTCTGGTGGGTTGGGCACAGTACATGCGGGTTAGGTATGGCCCGATGCTTAAACCGGCTTACTCCAACCTGAACAAAACTACCTTTTCTTCCCCGAGAAAATCATCTCCGTTCAGGGCTTCCTGGATTTCCACTAGATGATATCATTGAAGATCCATCAATCCATCTTCCAATGGTCCGTCGCATCTAACTCCACCTGAACCACAGATTTCCTCCCATGTTATTTGATGTCTCCTTCACTGCTCCACCTGAAAAAGCATACCCTATCAACCTGTAGAGATTTCTGACCATCTCACCCTCCCTGATAACCAATGTTCCCTTTTCCACCGTCGTAACTCCACCCGCTACAGTGCACTTGCAGCCTTTGAAGTATAAGGCACACAAAGAAATCCAATTCTTCGTAATCCCGGAACATATATCACAACCGTTAGGGTTTGAATAACATCATTATACATCTGGATTTCTACCGTTCTTATCTCAAATGCTCATCAGTTGCATTCTCCCCCATAAGAACAAATCCATCAACCATGATAGTTATTTGCGTCAAACCAATCTCTACTTAAGCACATGATAGGAAAAATCAGAAGCGCAATACCATGAATCAACCACCGGATCCATACCTGTAGCGACCAAAACTGATTCCTTGTCAACCGAATCAGAGCTTTCTTGCACACTACCTCCTTTCGACTCTAATTCTTTTGCTTTTTCTTCCACTTTGGCATGTCGCTCCTTTTCGATCCCTTCGACGCGGATCTAAGCTTTCCATCAAAGTACTTGGAGCAATCTACCATTGACGACATCAAGTAACACTTTTCAATCATTGCTGTGTCATGGAGTCTAATACTCTATCCTGCCAATCCCTGAAGTCGTTTCTCCATCAAACACTTCAATCTGGCCCGTGATGCTTGAATCCATTACTATCATCGTGAATCTGTCAGTTTCTTTAGTCCCCAATTTTCTGCCCATCAAACTGCCAATATCTTTTATTAACCTCGTAGATCTCGTCACCGTGAGCACGCTGGAAGAAACGGATCTGAAATCCGACTCCGGATGGCTTCGATATCGTAGAATTAATTCTCTACACTCCAATTGGTCAAACATCCATGTTGACCGTTGACCAGCCCATCTTCTTCCATATATGCGTAGATCTGCTCAAAACGAGTCCGTAGGCTCAAACAGATCTCCGATCGGACATCGGACGATCAAGATATCGCAGAAACAATTTCAGCCGTTGAATCTGGTCAAACCTGCCTGTTGACCGTGCTGACGTCACTGCTGACGTCACGGCTTGCTGGCAAACTGGGCTTCTGAAACGGATCCAGGTCGGGTTCACCTGACCCGGAACTGAACTGAAGTGCGCTGCTCTGCTGGGCTTATCTGGCGAACCGGGTTCAGGTCCGACCTGACCCGGAACCAACCTGCTCTTCTGTCACTGCTGGGCTTCTAGTACACGGACCAGGTCGACCTGACCCAACCTGGCCTGCACTCCTACTGCTGGACTCTTTGCGCACATGGGTCAGGTCTTACCCGATCCGACCCGACCCGACTTACAGTCTCTGATTGACTGGGCCGTCACCGCGGGTTAGGTCGAAACGACCTGACCCGACCCGACCGAACCGACCCAGTAAACTGGGTCGTCTCCTTTCTCTGAGCCGCGCCTGCAACTGCCGACTGCAACGATGCAGTCGGGTCTTCCTCTCTGGCGCCGGCTTCCTGGTCCGGCGACGGCCGGTGCGGGACCGGCTGCGGACGGCGATGGCGACAGCGGCGACGTGCGGGCGGCCGGCGATCTCTGGCAGCGGCACAGGTGAGTTGAGACGAACACCTTCCACGACAGGCGGTTTCCGGCAGAATGGAAGGCCGACCTGCGACCGGCGAGGCAAGGTGGTGCGATAGTCCGACGATTGCGCAGAGAGAGACAAGCCGGCGACCAACACCTTTTCGTTCTTCCTCGTGTTCCCTGTTCTGCAACAGGGAAAACCGTTCCAAGAAACGAAATCACAGATGAGTCTCCAATCCTCTCTGTCAGCCCGGTGAAAACTGAACCAGATCCAGCAGACTACGACGATCCCTGTTTCTAGAAAACAGAGATCCAATTGGGCCCTCTGCAAGAACCCACTCGATCTTTGGCCATCGGTAACTGCGAGCACCATCGCCAATGACAGATGGATCCGGACACGACGTGTCGATCCTCTTCTTCCACGCACATTCGACACGATCCGTCAATCGCAAAACCACGAGCGATCTCAACCTGGCTCTGATACCACTTGTTGGAAAAAGCGGCGAACGGAAACAACCCGCGATCAACGGATCTACCACGATCTACGCAAGCAATCACACCATCAAGCAATCACACACATGAACACAGCAGTTTTACGTGGTTCGGCAACCATGCCTACTTCCACGGGAGGAGAGAACTCATCTACTATGATTCCATCTCAATCCCCTCAGGATCTAGGGTTACAATACATCAATATATATAGTTCCCGCTTTCTTGGCCACCAAGAAAACCCATACACAATGACTAAAACACCCCTAACCCTGGGCCTCGGTTCTGGCTAAACCAGACGACCGATCCGGCTAAACCGGAATACAAGACAAAACCCAACATTACGTAGTTCACCATAAAGGCTATCTCCATGAGCTATAAGCATCTTACTCGATTTCACTATGAAAGATACTAGGCAGTTTGTTACAAGGACTCCATCTCCTTTAACACTTAGCTCCTCAATCTCCATAGGTCTTAATCTTGCTCTCACAGCACCCTGCCATACATAGTGTGTCAACACCACGGGGAAGAGAGCTCACACTTCTTTACACCCTACATGGCCCTACGTGGTTTGCACCACGGGGAAAAGATCTACCACATTTCCTACATAGAGTCTAAGATTACATTACATGAATATATAATGTATGCTTTCTTAGCCACCAAGAAAGCCCCTGTATAAATACCAAATTACCCTTGATCCTAACCCGATCATTGGCTAGACCAATGAACCAATCCGACTAAACTGGAATACAAGACATAAACCTAACACTTAGGAGGCATGGTGTATTCTTCGTTTGTGGTTCACCTTTGGCCATTTAAAGTTACCCCCCTAGAGCAGTCACTTTTGGTTGGTTTACTCCTTTAGGTAAGATCTTCACTAGGGTATTAGTGTAATGCTTTTGAGCATTTAATACAATCACCTTTTTCAAAAAAATAAATAAATAAATAAAAGCATCAGAAGAAGATATTAGTGAATGGTTGCGTCATTTGCTTGACTGACCCAGAGCCTGTGGATAATTCGATGGTAAATGGTAAGATTGCCTTAAGTGTTTGGAGTTTGGACTCCTGTTATAGGGCTGTATGGGTGTAGTTTGATTCTTCCTAGTAAGATGAGTCAAAATAAATTATTTGAGTCTTGGAGCTTGGTGATGGGTTCAGCTAGGGGAAGAATGATTTTGAGGGTTTCTTTTCTGGCCATTATTTGGGTCTTGTGGAAAGAAAGGAACACGCATTGCTTTGAAGGGTTGTCATCCTTCTCGGTTGTTTTGCTTGAGAAGGTGTATAAATGGTGGCCTTTTGGGTGTCTATCTCTACAATGTTCCAGAAGAAGTCCAGGGCTGTGTTGATGTAGTTGGATTCTTCCTAGTTAAGGCAAGTCAATTATTTGAGTCTTGGAGCTAGGCAATTGGTTCGGCTAGGGGAAGAGTGATGTGGAGGGTTTCTTTCCTGGCCATCATTTGGGTTTTGTGGAAACATAGAAACATGCATTGCTTTGAAGGGTTGTCATCCTCAGCTGTTTTGCTTGGGAAGGTGTATTTTTTGGTGGCCGTTTGAGTGCCTTTCTTTACAATTTTCCAGAATTTCCTATTGTTCTTATCTTGGAAAGTTGAGAGTTGTGTTTTTGTCTGTCAAGGTTTGGTCTTCACTGCACCCATAGATGACACTAATTATCATTGGGTCTTTTTGAGCTTAACTTTGATGGTAGTATGACTGGCAATCCTAGTTGTGCCAGGATGAGAGCTGTGAGGTGGATAGTTCTGAAGGGATCATCCTTTTTTTTTTTTTTTTTTAATGTCTGATGCAGTGGAGTTTGCTTTGTGAATAATAAGGTGGAGCTGGAAGCTCTGCGGATTGGGCTTTGTGAAGCTAGCCGCCTAGATCTTTGGCATATTCTCATTGAAGGAGATTCTGTTTGTCATTAGACGGGCATCTGGTTTGTGTAGGGCTCCTTGGGGGTTGGCCGACGTAGCGGAGGAAGTGATTAATCTGGGCAAAATATTGGATGTATCCTTTCTTTATGTCAAGACCTTTCTAACATCTTGGTGGAGGGACTAGGGAGAAGACTCTTTGTGCGTTATCAGATGTGCCTCTTGTTGGCCAAGGCTCGGCATTTTACTGACTTGGTTGAAAAAGTGTAGGACATGGCCGGTTTGTTGAATGCCTCCTCCCACCATGCTAAATGGTCTGCTAATTCCTGTGCTGATGTTCCTGCAAAAGGAGTGCTTTGAAGAGTTAGTGTTTTTTCTTTTGAGTCTATATGCCTGCTCCCTTGTGACTGTAGTTTTTTATTTTTTATTTTTTATTTTTTGGGTGCTTTCCAGCTTTTGGGCTGGTCTATCCATTACAGTATGTCCCTCTTATGCTGTGATGCTTTTATATGAATAACACATTAAGATACAATAGAAAAAAGAAAAAAAAAGGAGAAAGAGGCTGAGGAAGAAGTCATTTGTCATAGCTTACTGATTTATTGATCATGATAAATACTTCTTTCCATCTGTTTTGGTCTATTATGGTTGTGTTCTTGTTGCTATCTTGGTGGCTTTTCAGTTTTCAGTATACTCTTGTAACCATATCTTGTTATAGCCATCGAGAAATACCTCCTGGTAGACAATAAATCACTCTTGTTAAAGTTGCAATACGATGAAACTTTGTAATTCCGGCAGGGTGAACCAGGAGTGAATGGGTAATATGTGCTCCTAAAGATATTTGGAGTCCTGGTTATTTCCAAATAGGTAACATGATGTATAGCATCATATCTGATGCTATCATTTATATGCAATAAACATCATATCCGTTGAAGTTCCCAATTGTATCCATGTTGCATCTGGGCATCAAACCTGGCTTTGCTTTGGATGAAGCATGATTTTAGAGACTGATTGTTCTATCATAACCATCATTTAGCTCTGTTATTCCATTATGCGACATGCTAACTGTTAACTACCTCTGTACCATCATATTAAATGCTAATTACAGAGGCAATAATATCCTTTGATGGACATGTTTATTCGGTAGGCTGACTGCTGAGATCATCCAACATTTGCTGCTGCCATGCTTGTGGTGTTGGTTGATTTGTGGTTTCAGAACTTTTACCTACTTAAAAAGGTTTATATGGATAAATACCTGATGAGACGGATGCATTGGTAAAAAGAGCAAACAGTTCATCTTATCCTATGTTCTCTCTTACATCTAAATCCTCAGATATCTCCTTTGGAACTTTTCATGTACATGGATTTTCTCGTGCTATAAATCTGAAAAACGAGAAACTAGGAAAAGTGCTTGTTGGACTAATTTTCATTTTACACTTTGCTAGATAATCTATTGAAGCAAACTTCAGGCAAATAATGGTTGTTGCAACTGTGGGACCGCCAGGCACTAGGCAGTGTACCTCATTTGCCCTTAACCTTTTCCATTTAGTGCACTGGTCAATACCTCACTGCTTCCACTGGGCTTGATCTGCGAAGGCCTACCCCAGGGATGACTTTGATGTCCCCTACCAGCTGAGCTAGCAGCCACGGACTTTGTTGGCCATGCCCCTTTGTGGTTTGGGCTATTCTTTTACTGCTTATGATTGCTTGTTTGGTTGGTTACTTGTGCTTGAGAAGATCAGTGGAAACAATGGTACTAGTTGATTTGTATTGACTATTGATTATCCCCTAATGATGTCCAGATACGGCAAGGACACTCTGGGTACACAGCAGGGACACAAATTTTATACACAAATTGTAAAGTATAGGATACGAATACGGCACGATACATTGGCTATTTTGAAGTATCCGTGCATCATAGATTATCCCTACAGACCAATATAATATACATCCTCTATTCTGCATTCTGTAGTTGAAAAGCATTCTTACTTAGTATGATAATGTGGAGGACGTGGCCGTTATATTGCTCTATTGGATGCTTCATATGGCATAGACGACACTGCAATCCTTTTGGTGGGCCTCACAGTCATGACAAGGTCCATTTCCTGCACAGAAATTAATCCCTCACATACATTTGTTTCGAGACCAAATGGGCATGACTATATTTGATAGTTTGATGTACAGGTGGCAGGTGGTACTTTAATGGGGTCACAACTATGAGGGGAGTGCATGGTGGTTCCCTTCTCTCACTATGGAGTGAATACATATGATTATTGAGTGGGTTTTTATTTTTAAGAAAAGCGCTTGCCTTTTTTTTAAAATGCTCCACTTTTTAATTTTAGTAGACTTTGGTGAATGGATCTCTCTTATGCGGTCCACTTATTTTCTTTTTTATAAAATCCAGCAGTGAACATGCTTAGAAGGGCAAAAATTTTTGTGTTAACTCGGGGTTGTGTGAGATTTGAACCGATAAAAGGTGGGTTCCATGTCCTAAAAAATTTTGGGGTTACTTGCAGAATGTCACTGTGTAGGTCAGAATTTGTACATTGATTGGTTGTAATCGGTTTTGATTCCTGTTACGCCGTTGTCACCTTGGCGGTGGCTTCATTCATTGCAATGACAAACCCTTCTTCCTCTCTGCCCCAGCCTTCTCTTTTTTTTTTTCCCCTCTCAAAACAACTGTCTCAAATCCATGAATTTCAAGCACTTCAGCATCTTGAGATCTGGTGTAACATTGACAGATAACCTATACACCTTGAACAGGGTGTCAAGAACATGCATCGGCCCGATCTTCAGCAGGAGCTCTCGAACTCTATGGATTATGGATTAGGGTGGTTAGATCCACGTGTGTGAGCTTTTGAGATGACAATTACGTGGAAAGAAGGGCCTTTGTAGGGATCTTATCAGCGAATTGGCGATTCATTAGCAAGAGAAGAGGTTGGAAGGTGTGGCTTAAAGCCGTCCCAAGGTAAGGTGTAGTTCAGCTAGTTAGAGGCATTGGTGGGTGAAGACTGAATAAAGGGTGTGAGTTGAATCTGTGATGTAGCATGTGATGTGTTGCATTCATATTTACAATGGAACTTTGGTCTTTGGCGGCAGAATTATTGCTTTAACTTTAAAGGTTAAGATATGCATCTTACTCTAGGTGTAAAAGGTTTCTATTTTTACTTGTCATAAGTTTAAATATGGTTAGAAACCTTTCCTCTCCTGAGGTTGTATTTACTTATAAGATGCCTTATTTTCTTACTAGAAGGTTTTCTAACCTCACCCGAGAACTCTCTCACCGTAGATCTGGGGCTGGGGTACTAACAAAAAGAATAAAAAAATAAAAGCTTTGAAAGCCAAGTAGCTTTTGGAGCTAGGCCAGGGAGAGAGTAAAAACAAGGACTGACACTATCTGCATTGAATGGCTGAAAGAAAACGCATAGATAGTTGGAAGTATCTCTCATCGTTCCTGTTAGAGATAATAATTGGGTTCTTGACTGTAAAACTGTGCTGGTGTTGTTTTTTAAAAAATTTATATGGAAAGTATTCTAACAAATATCAGGGTGGTTTGCCTGGTTATTATTTGATATCGCATCACAGTGCTATGAATAAAGTTGTAGGAAAACACTTTTGAAAGAATATAATTTATTCCTCTTTATTTGATCCCTTGTTATTCAAGAAAGGAGGTATGTGAGCCCGTTTGCTCCCCCTTCCAAGATATGAAACGGGAGTTGCGTTGTTTTAAAGTGGTACAAAATGGTTTTTTTTTTGTTTACTTTTCTTGATTTCATTAATGAAAACTATCAAATCTCATAAGAAAAATATGATTTCTGTACCTTTTAATCATCTCGGATTATAAAATTATTAGATTTGCGAACAAGCAAATGGAAGGAGAGGAGAGTAGTAAGAACACACTTCTAAATGAAGTTAATCATTTATGCTTTTATTACTACCAAATTATGGGGTATTGCATGGTGCAATATATATCTGCACAAAAAGAGGGCATTACCATCCAAAATTCTGTTAGAACAACTTCCTCCGAAAATCATAAAAGATAAAATTTTAAAAAGTATAAATTTTTGCTAATTTCTAAAAATGTCTGTGAAGATATGAATATCTTAAGAGAGTATAAAAGTTTTCCGTATTTCTTTGAATCAAATCCTCATTTCTATACAAAAGAAAGAGTCTTCCTTATAAATTTTTTGAAAAAATGACAAAAATAATCTTATTTTGTTTTTTTAATTCTTCCTTCATAAATCATTTAATATAAATGATGACGTCCAACCCAATAACCTATTGGGTCCCGGTCGAAACAATCTTTATGTATAGATAGTTAAATAAGAAAAGTTTATATGGATTTCAAATGACTAAAACCTAGCTATATTCAATGATTATGATCATCCAAACCACATTCAAACTTGGGCCCCGCTGCATATAAAGGGTTTCTAAGGGTATTTTTGTCATTATTATTATTATTTTATGCAAAGGACTTGATTAAAAGAAAAACAGAGAACTTTTATACTCTAGAGATATTTAAATCTTCATGTACTTTCTTAAAAATGAGCCAAAAGTTTCATACTTTTTACAAAAGATTTCTTTTTAAAAGTTAACACCTCCACTGATTTTTCAGGGTCCAGGCCACCTTGCCAATGGCACCCACCTCCTTGTATCTGCTCGTGATTAATCTAGGTCCAATTGGATAAAAAGGAAGAATAACAAAGAACTCTTACCCTAATGACTATCATCTCAAATTCACTAAACTGTTCCACTTCTGAGTTCTTAGGCAATATGAAAAATAGTTCAATAAAAAGCAAGTCCCTTTCGAGGAGAAAAAAAGGAAAATAATCGGATCTTGGTCACTTTTGGTGGTTACTAGAGTCCCTGCTTTGGTAGAATAAAATGTTACAAGACGTTTACAATTAGATATGGATCTACAACTTGTAGAAATCTACGAATTTTACGGGATTGGAATCTAAGAGAGCCTACACAAATGGAAAGAGAAGCCTATGCATGTAAGAGTAAGAATTGATTCTTGAACAACAGGGTGACTTTTGTTGTTGCCAACCCAGTAAACCCTTTGTTTTTAATTTTGCAACTTGTTGAATCCTTTTTTCTAATTTTGTTTAGTGATCGAGAGTGAAGAAAAAAATAAATTTTGCCAAGAAAACCGAAAGTGTTTTGAGGTTTTTTTACCTTGAGAAAAATGTGTTTTGAGCTTTGAACCCTTCAGACCTCAAAACTTAGGCATGGATTTTGTCCACAACACTATTTTTCGAAAAGTTCTTGTACAACACATTGGATTTGCACATATTGTGGAAAACTTCTATATTATTGGACAAATGTGCCCTTCACATGTTGGGCTTAGTGGCCCTGGCATACCATGTTGGCAAGTGGGCACAAGCCTGCTAGGAGATACTTCTTCCTACTTTACCTTGATATTGCTTGTTTTTAACGCTTCATTTCCAAGACAGAATATTCTATAAATTTAAGTTTCAAAGTAAAACGCATCCTATTCCATTATTTCCATTGTTACTATTGAGCATCCTATTCCATTATTTCCATGGTTACTATTATGAGCCAAGCTTGTGTTGGCCTTTCCTTCTAGCCTACAAACAAACCCAATATGGCCTTACTGTTTGAAATGGATTCGGCTTGGCCAATGCTTATACAAGTTGGGTGAAGTTAAACTGGTTTACCTTCATTGGATGCAAGTTATATACACGGGGTCGGGTTGAATTGCACTATGCATAGACTGGGGCTACGTGGTGCATCTAGAAAACGAGATGCACATGGGTTAGGGTCCCGTAGAAAGCTCTGGACAACCTGACCCATTTCTACCTGTTGGCCCTAATAAGGTGGGCCATAATAGATTCACAACTGGGAGAATGGTAGGCCTTTAATTATTGGGTTGTGAAACTCAATTATTCATACTTAACTTAGTTATAGAGGGAAAAATAGCCAAGATTGGATGGCCATCATCTCACAACTTGACCAATAAAAATAAAAGAATATCGCAATTTGACTATCATATTGCTTAGATGTAATATACTTTTTTGAGTCTAAAATGAACGGGGCAAATAATTGACTGGTTAGATATTATAAAAAATTAAAGCCTTTCTTAATTCAAAATTGCTACTGGTGATTTTTTCTGTAATTTCCTCTAAATTATATCATCCTAATTTCATGAAATGAAAACATGGCAGACGTGTGAACCACAACCCCAAAATTGCATCTCACTATTTTGGCAATAAGATTTTAACAGAGTTTTAGATTTGGGAACAAAACTAGTGGGAACAAAAATAGTGAAAATGCTACTTGCGACTGAAAACCATGTTATGTCGAGTACAAGCTCTAAAACAATGATTTGAAGGTGTAGATAGTCAGAGTGTGAGACAGTAGAATAACAACTGTTCTATCATTTTATCATCTGTGTGAGCGAGGCCGACCTTGAATTTAATTTTTAGGATGAGCTTGGAGTTATTACATCATAGAGTGCGTGGACCTGGATAACGTTGTGATTCTATAACTAGGAATGTTTTCTTTTAGTATCCCAACAAAGCGATTAAAACATGTGAGCCTCATGTAAGAGAGGTGATGAAAACTTGCACATGGAAGGAAATATAAGCCACAAAAGTGATGTAATAACAACTCACATACGAAGGAATGACATTGAGTTGGGTTTAAATGAGAATTGCCCAGAGGCGATTTGATAGCATGTGGGGTCAGGTATATTGATTTCCATTTATTAAACTAAGTCGAGTACACGAAAGTTATTTGGGTTTTTGGGTCCAACAGCCTTTATTTAATGAATCATTTAGTGAATTTCTTGTTGTGCGAGAGAACAATAGTACAAGTGATAATGAGAATTAATATTTTTCTCTCTCCTAATACATATGCTTTTTATACTTTTTAAAAAATAACAAATAAACCAGTAATAAATCGGACTTGTGGCGTCATGGGACGCAAACTTAGTGAGATGACCACCAAACCCCTCATGGGTGAGGACGGATATTATACATTACAAATACCAATATTATGTTTAGGGTATGGAGCCTTGCTCTTGTAATTACATCATTTTAGCGGATGGGCCTAATCATGATTTTCATTACTGGCATGGGACCATTGAAACTGCATCGATGGATTGGCAAGCCGTTCATGATTCAGTCATTAGTCAATACCCATTATCATTTCATCGATGAGTGGATGCTATCATTTTACATCTTAGGGACAGATCTACAAAGATTATATCATTCAACGGATGGGCTGAAAGCCATCCCACCGCTAGACAAGCTAAGCCCAACGATATGTGATATGAACCTGTAATTTCATTTTAAGGTGAGCCCTATAGTGGTTTATCTAGATAGTCTAATCATGATTTCATCCTTAAATATAAATTAGAGAATCAAAATTTTCTTTCTTTTTGAAACCCACTGGTCAAACGTGCCAGACTAACAACGGCTCCTCCTCCCATTCTTCAAACACGTTTGTAGACTAACATCTGTATCACTGTGGGGGAACTAGGATTTATAATTTTGTTAACAACCATCATAGGGTATAAGGGTACCCTGTAAAATGCATGAAAGAAAAGGGGTATCCATGGGCCATTACAAAAGATCAAGCCCTCGTGCCCAGTCCCTGACCAAAGCAAGCAAAGGACAGCGCGTGGCACTATAACGTTTGGCAAAAGTGACAGCCCATTAACGGAGCCCTGAACTAGAACAGGACATGGAGCCCACATCACCAAGCATGTGGGTTAAATGAGTCACATGGGTTTGGTTAAGAACCGTTTGGGGGAAGGCTACAGACCAAAAGCATTACTTGGCTCTCTTCCCTAGACTACGCTCTCCCTCGGCTGCAATGATAAAGTTGCAAAAGCAAGTTGAAAAACAAACAAGGCTCTCTCGCAATCAGACAGCCAAAACAAGCCCACATCACCTTGGTTTTTTTAGTGTCTGGAAATCCCCCACTGCCCATTTCCACTTCTCACTGCTTTTGCTGTGAAGAAGAAGAAGAAGAAAAAAGGAAGCTTTTCCTCCCCCACTTTCCAATCAAAGAAAAGAAGCCCATCTCTCTCATTCCTGCTTCAGTCATGGCTGTTCTAGTCCTCCTAGCACTGATGCTAGCCATGACTGGTGGTACAAGTAAGCTCTAGTCCTTTGTTGTACTACTAAATGTTGGTTTTTTGCTTCATTTGTTGGTGTTGTTTTTTTTTTTTTTTCCTTCATGTCTGATTTGGTATATGGGTTTCTCTAGTGCTTCACTTTTGTGTTGTTTTTCAGATATGATTTCTGTATATATTATAAAAAGCCTGAAGGTGGCTTTCCTCTTTTTTTTTGGTTTTTTTTTCTTTTTGTTTTTGGGCTTTGGAAGGTGCAAATTGGTGTGTATGTAGGTCTGATGTGAGTGACTCAAACCTTCAAAAGACATTGGATTATGCATGTGGAGCTGGGGCTGATTGTAATCCAATACATCAAAATGGAGTTTGTTATAACCCCAATACTGTGAGAGGCCATTGCTCTTATGCTGTCAATAGCTTCTTCCAAAGGAAAGGTCAAGCACAAGGGACCTGTGACTTTGCAGGCACTGCCTCTGTTGTTACATCAGATCCAAGTGAGCTTCTCCTCACCTTTTTTTTTTCTCCATCCTTAAGTTACATGGCATGAGAACAAAAGAAGACTGATTTATGCTCTCTCTTGTTTTGCTCCTCTCATGGTTGATTTACAGGCCCTGGTGGCACTTGTACGTATCCTTCAAGTGCCAGGTATGGCTGTCATTTTTGACTTCTCTCTCTCTCTCTCTCTCTCTCATTTTAAATAACTAGTGAATGATATGCAGACCCTTCTGCAAGGTACATTCATAAAAAAATGAAAGAAAAATGGAAAAGAATTGGGGAGATCTTAAAAAAATGAGGGTGCAACTGTGCAAGTATCTACATCCCCATTTCTTTGCTACTTTTTTACTTTTTGGTGTTAGGATACAACAGCCAGTGTCCTGTTTAACATCAAAAGTGGGAAAAAGATGAATGGCATCAAAAGCAGTGGGTGTATATTAAGTTTTCTTTTTCTATAATGGCTTTGCTTTTGCTTTTGGTCATTTGCTTTTTGGATCTTAGCGCTTGAGGTTGAGGTGGTGGAATATTATTTGACGTTCGATCTACAGCATCTTTTCTTTTATCTCCTCTAAATCTGAGCTTTTGGGTAAAATTGTCTGCTTTTTTTGGCACCACATTCTTTTCTTTTTCTTATTTGAAGTCATTTTCTCTGAGTTCATGTCATGGTAAAATCTTTGTTATTTCCCCAAAGCCTGTGACTCAAGTGTAACCCCTTTTCCCTTGTATTTTCATTGTCTGGTGATGGGCATTTCTCCCTTTCTCATCTTATAGAAATGATAGGCTTTTGTGAGATCTGTCACCATCTATAAGTTTGTTTAGTCTTTGTATTCTGATGAGGGGAGCATTAGAGTCTGACAAACCTTTTTCTCATGATCTAAAAGACAAGAAGCTTTGTTGCCATTATATATCTTCATTTTTTTCAAAAAAAATCTTTTTCTACTGTTACATCTTAGGATATGATTGCTTCTTTTATTCTTTGTTTAATCAAGGATTGGATCTTGGGTAAATTCCTCTTGTATCTTTTTAGAGGCTCTTGTATTTTAGTTAATGTACAGCGGAATGATGTGTAGCATGAACAAGGTTTTAAAACATGATTTCCCACATTACACTGCCAAAGCAAAATTTATTGGCCAATGTATTGGTAATGCATTGGCATGTTGTTTGGTTTTATCTTTTTAAAAGCCCTAAACAACCAGAATATAGAAGATAAATACAATAGCAAAGTAAAGGACATAGGTGGCCCGGAGACTTTTTGAATAGATTTTTTTCATATTAGCACACAGAACATTGATATGGCTCATTGCAGATACCAAACATGAGTTTTTTAATGGCATGAGCATGAATATGCTTGCAACATTATTGTTTGTAATTCTAGACAACAATGTCCTTTTAGCATTTGGAAATTCATGTTTGATTTGATACCAACCCATAAAATGTCACTTTTAATTTTAAGATTCACCATAATTGTCAAGCCTTTAGTGCTTTTGTGTTTTACAAAAAATAAAAAAGAAAAAAAAAGCTACCATGTGCTTTTGTGAAGCCTAGTTTGTGGGGTGGGGAAATGGGCAAGCAAACAGGCCCTATGTTCTATTTTCTGTCCTTATTGTGAGGCGCAAACAGGGCCACTTAACATGACTGGTTTAAATCAAAGTTGGGCCAGGGCCCATCTTAAAGGGGAAGGGGTAGATGGCCATGAAATTGTTGAAATAGTAAACTATAGGTGCAACCCCCTCAGGAATATGGTCACTTTCAAATTTCAATCTTACATTTTCATTTTATGTTTATCTTCTTTCATGCCCATGAGGTTGCTGACAGTAATGGTACGGGGGGCAATCAACAGGTGGGGCCCACATTGCATCCATTCTTAAAAAAGACAGGCTGGCCTTGTCCTTATCAATAGCAGTGTCACAAATGCAGTGTCGTGATATTTCATTGAAACATTCATTTTCCGGAAATACTGATATTTTACAAGTAATGTGAAATATGAAAATGTCGGCATAAGACAGAAAGTACATAAAAAAAGATTTTGAATACTTATCTATTTCTGTTTCCAAATTTAATTTCTGATTATGGATTAGTTTTCCTCAAAGTCTTCTGTAGTACCCTAAGAAGATCCTGAAAATTAAAAATATTTCAATACTCTTTTCAAGAAATAGTTTTCCAAAAATGATTTTGTGTCATTTTTAGGGGGAAGGTATAGTCCTCAGATGACCCTTTGTGGGGATATTGTAATAATATTTCCAAAATGGGAAGCAAAATGTCGTTTTCGTCCTTAATTCTCCATTTTAATTTTATTTTTTTTAATTAAGCATATTATCCCAATATTTCTTGACAATTCTTTTTGAAAATCTCTTGATATGTCAGTCAATCCACACCGACCCATCAATATAAATTGAGAGCAAAGCCTACTAGATTCCCACTTGCATCAACACTGTAATCCATGGGCCAATACATCCTCCTACAGGCTGATGTAGGTTTGAAAATAAAAATTACAAATATTAATACAACTTGATACAGACTGATGTAGGCATTTTTTTTATTTCTTTTTAGTTACAAACAAAAATATACAGGCATCATTACTGTGATGGTTGTGGCTTGTGGGAGATAACTTTGGATAATTTCATTTGTGATTATCTAATAATAGTATTGGAAATAATATCAATAGTAAAATATGTTTAAAATATAAAAAAGATCAAAGTGAACTCAAAATCTGTCTGTAGCTTTTTGCTAGAAAAATATATTATGTTGTAGAAATCTAGAAATTCAAAATCTGTCGCTTTTACTAAAAAACATATATAATGTTTGGTTTTTTTTTATAGTGATAATATCACAATATAGTCATGTGTAATAATAATATATTCAACTGCCGCTATAACATCAATAGTAAAAATATGTTTAAAATATAAAAAATATAAAAGTAAAAATCTAGAAATTAAAAATCTGCAGCTTTTACTAAAAAACTATATCACATTCAGTTTTTTTTTACTACAATTGTAATGATAACATCGCAATATTTTCATAGCTAATAATGATAAATTCAATTGCCCTGATAATCTCCTTATTTGATAGTAGTTGAAAAATATATTGGATGTGTTTGGAAGTAGGATAAATTTTTTGTAGGATTGGATAGCTAATACCATCCAAGCCCATCTAATAATATTATTGTATGGGATGGAATTTCTTTTATTTCAAAGGTGAATCCAATTTCATGTTTGGTTGCGTCAAGATAAACGGGATCAAGGGACAAAAAGACCGAAAAAATATGATCCCACCCCCCACTCAAAGCCAACGCAAGTTATCCCACCTCTCAGGTGATATTATATAAGCCCCCATATTAGGTATTAATTCACTGTAGTGTTGGGACTGGGATAATATAATCTCAGGCACTAAAAATGCAAACAAACAAAGGATAAGTAGGATAGGATGTAAAAATTTGCTTATTCTCCCACTTATCCCCCCTTATCCTGCTTCTAAACACATCCATTATGTTATTAACATGTCAACTTCAGTATATGGTCAATATTTGTCACACTGCTAAGAACAAATCTATGACAATCGGACCCAATGAACAGCTTAAAATAACAGTAGACAGGTATGATGTTTTTGGAAAAAGTGATAGAGCCCCACATATTTGAATTACTAGCTTTGGTACTTGCACACATGAGCTGTCATATGTTGGGGCAAACACTAGATTTGTGGGATGTGAGTCCCACTAGCACCTCTCCTTGTGCTTGTTCTTTTCTTTTTTTTGTTTGCTGGAACAAACATTTCCGCCCTTTGCGGTGGATTTACATAGATTTTTCTAAGGCTATGTTGAGTTGGGCTGGTTTGGTCCATGGCATACTTGAACTTGGACCGTATATCAAATGGGTGTATATATCATTCACTATGGTAAATGTTATTAGTGTCTGGAGCCTATTACCCATCTGTCCTATACCATTTGTCTCAGTGCACTACTTTGTCGGGCTAAACAAATTGTTCTTTCAGATGCAGTAAATATTGTTTATAATTATTTCCATCATTTATGAAACAGAACTACCCTGAAACTGACTCTGCACAGTCAGGCTGAGTCCTTCACATCTCTTGCCTAGCTAATGTCTTGATTTAACTTTATTAAGTTCTAACCTAAATAATGTTTTTTCTTGCTACTGAGTGCATGTGACTTATTTGAACCAACATGATTTGGCAGTGACTAACTGTTCTAATTCCTTGTGTTTAAATTATTTTATTTTAACAGCCATAGGCTGAGTCCTTCACCTCTCATGCCTAGCTAATGTCTTGATTTAACTTTATTAAGTTCTAACCTAAACAATGTTTTTTCCTGCTACTGTGTGCATGTGACTTATTTGAACCAACATGATTTGGCAGTGACTAACTGTTCTAATTCCTTGTGTTTAAATTATTTTATTTTGACAGCCATAAGCTCTAAGGGTACTTAAGCTGATATTAGGTTTTTTTTTTTTTTTTTTTTTTTTTGTCCTCTCAGTACTGCAGGGACCTCGACGACCACTCCCTCCAGTAACCTCACTCCCACCACGGGCAGCACCACCAACCCAACTACAATAGGAGGAATAAGTTCTGGTCTGGGCCCTACAGGGCTAAACACTGATTTGAATGGTGGTTTCCTTCCAAATGCAGACTTGGTTTCTCTCTTCTTGCTCATCTTGTTTTCTGGCCAAGTTCTCTTGAGGGGCTGAATAAAAAAACGGGTGTTGGTGGGTGGCAATAGGCATGTGATTCCGAGTTTAGTTTGTGGGCATGTGATTCTAAGTAGGTGTCTTCATGTCTATCTGGAAAGTAGAAACAGTCCCACCTGGACTTCTCGTCTTCTCTTAACTACCCTGGGTGATTGTGATTCTATTCTGGAGGTTGGATGATACTTTTGGATGGTTCTGGAATGGTAGGATGTTTAGGCCTTTTTTCTTCTCTTTTGTATATGCAGGGAGGGCAGTCCTTGACTGAATGAGATTTGGCTGTTGGGACCTCTTTGTTGGACTATGGATTTACTCTCCTTTCCCTTTTTTTTTCCAATGTGCACTGTAATGTGAGTTCTTTTAATTTAAATAGGAGTTGGCAATTTACATTTAAAGTAGTAGTGTTCTAAGGAATATGCTTCTATGAATAACGGGGAAAGAATGTAGAGAGATGTAGAAAGATATAGAGGAAAACTCAGCAGGGAAAGGCCTGTTCTATAAATGCAAAATAATGGAGTTACAAGGCAGGACTGAAAACTATAAATGCAGATTTTTTTTTTTTTTTCAGCACCACCTAAACTGAAGTGTCCTAATCATAGAGAATGGAGGGTATAATTTTCTCCTGTGAGATGCTTCCCCGTGATGAAAGTATATGAAAATAAGGAATTTTGCTGCTTCTACTTCAACAGCTATTTTTACCGGCTTTGGTGAGTTTTAGCTGTTTTAACTAGATTTGATCAGTAAAGAGAGGTACTGATTTTAATCAAACCATTGTCTGTTCAGGTTTAATTATAAAACACTGTTTCATAACGGTTTTACAGTGATCATCTGCTGGGCATGGTGTTTAGTGTAAGTTAATTGAGCTCTCTGATGAGGGGCACAATTAGATGTATGACCATCATGGGGGGTTGGATGATCGGAAACTTAAATTATCACTCAGGGGGTTGTTTCTCTTCTATGCATGTGATAAAAAAAAAGGGAATATGCATATATGAAATTTGCATAAATAAATTTTACATATGTAAAACACATTATAATTACCATGTCTGAAATCACAATTTTTACATGAACAGTTCAAATTTGACATGATTCTAAATAAATATTTTAGGGGTTAACGGGTCACTAAAAAATTTGAACCCTATTTTCTTCCTATGTACCTCTAAAATGCAATGGAAAGTCACCATCAATCATTAGACAAAATCATTAGGGCCTTGTCTGCATTTGATCTATTTCAAAGATTCCTAACCTCTTCTGGCAATTGCTTTTGCGCTTTAACACAAGCTTTTCAACGTTTGCTTACTTTCTACTTTGACTGTCTTTCCCTTCAGCACTCTATTAAATCCAGTATTTTGATAGACTTCCTGTGTTAACATTGTAACAAGTTCCTCTCTAATATTATAATTACATTTTCTCCTGTATATGAGTTTTTTTTTCTTTTTATACTAGCTAGCGGTTCTCTAGCAGGCTTTTTGTTCTTATACTCCTTTGGACTCTAGTCTTTTCCATGCTAAGAGCGCCTTACCATTTCTCTAACAGTAAATTAACCTTTGAGTAATCCAACTCTCCATGTTCATCCTCTTTTGAGTAATCCAAATCTCCATTTTCATCCACTTAGGTGATAGGTCTCATCACCAATGGTAAGACACTATAGATGATACAAAGCCTTGTTTGATGGAAATGAAGAAAGGGTTTCCTAGATTACTCATATGAAGATAAAAAAAGTTTTTTTTTAAAAGAAGATAAATATATTTAGGGATTTTAGCAAAAAAATTATAAAATAAACACACTTATGGCTAACTAAGACAGCAGTTTTTTAATTTGAGTTTTTTTTTACTAAAAAAGGCCTCTAAAATTTCTGTTATTACTAAAGCGTTCCTGAATGGAAAAGGTTTGAAAAAGTACTTTTTGGGCTTGTTTGTTTACCAAAATTTTTCATAATAATTTGCTATATTAGGGTTTTTGGGATACGATGGACATCTTGTTTCAAATTTTACTACTTAAAAGTTTCAAATGACCTCTTTAAATTTATAGGCTCTTTTAATATTGCAACTAGACTAGTTACAGTGCATTAGAAATTTCGCATGATGCCCGAGGCTAAAACATTAGCCGGATATAAAGATATTTTCCAACTTATGGAGATGTTGCGGAAAAATAGAACTGGTCTTTGCCTTCCAGGCTTTTATATCTGTGAGGGATATTTAATAGGGAACAAGATGAACAACTTGTGGCCGAGGGAAGCTCGAAGTACCCATTAGGGGCGAAAACGTTGAACCAAGCTACCATGAAACGTCCTTCAATGAAATCCTGCATATAACAAAGTTCTGCAGGGAGAATATTAGGAAGCCGTATAGTTTTCTTGCTCAGACGGATTTTGATTCTAAATGGCAGCAGAAATTGGGGTTCAGTGATTTCATCAAAAAGATCCAGATCATGGAAAACTAGAAGTTATGTTTTCACTTCAGTGGTTTGTTTTGTTTTGATTTGGGTTGCTACTGTTTTGATTTTTGCCGGGATATCACTACAACAAATTATGCAATCCTTAACGTTTTTTTACCAACGTTATCCCATAGGCACAATAACAATGCATTGCCAAAAGCCACAAAATTATATAATTTCACTAGTACAAACGAAGCTGCGTTGGCAAAAGGTGTCGAAAGTACATTAGCACGTAACAAAAATTCTCCCGGATAGAGAGTAAAAATTTTGGCATCGAAATGTTCCCCTTTGGCAATGTAAACAAAATGTGGCAATGGTTTAACCAATTTTCAATACACCTATGTGCATTGGGAAAGGTACTTTGAACATTACCAATACACTATGTGCGTTAGCAACGCCTCATCTTAATTTCAAATAAGATTTTTAATTTTTGGGTAATTTCATAAAAATGTGAATTTTACTCATTGGGTAGATAAAATTATTTTCTAAATTTTTTGCTTTTGGGCCGAGTCATTTTGAAGCTCATAAACATATCAAAATCCATTCGCTTAAGTGAGGCCCTTCTTTATAAAGTCATAAAACCCACTTAAAAAGAAAATAACCCACCAAGCCCTTCCCCCTCTCCATCATGAATGATATATTGCAATTCAACACTTTGAATTCTATAGAGTGAGATATTTCTAATACAATTCATTCCCCACATATTAGGGATGAATACAGATGACTCTTTATCGTATCATATTTCAAATATAAAAAATAAGAGAGTGACAATCTTATCATCAGCTCAATGATTATTTGTTGTGGTTTGAGCCAGGATATGCTAGCTAGGCCATGCTAAGCCGATTGAGACTAGATTGGCTAACATCCCCCCTCAAGTTGAGCGGCCGACCAATGACGTAAAGTTTGTTCTTTATCATCTGAAAACGTGCAAAACTGAAGGCTTTAGTAAAGATATCTGCCAATTGGTCAACTAATCCAATGAAATGAACTTGAATATCACCATGGATTACCTTTTCCCTAATGAAATGATAATCTACCTCGATATGTTTGGTGCGAGCTTGATAGACCAGATTTGATGCTAAAAAAATGGGACTTATACTATCGCAGTAGATTAATGGAGGGATTTTAAAATAAATTCCAAGGTCTCTCATTAGCATCCTTATCCAATACAACTTAGCAACAGTCAGTGCGAGGGACCTACACTCAAACTCTGTGATAGACCTTGACACAGTGGGTTGCTTCTTTGCATTCCAAGAAATGAGGTGAGGACTAATAAAAATGGCATAGCCAGAGGTGGAGGGCCAATCATCTAGATCTTCAACTCAATTTGCATATGAATATGCGGTAATATTAAAAGAACCTCGATGAAAATGCAACCCATTAATGATAGTGCCCTTTAGGAATCGAAGGATTCTTTTTACTACCATCCAATGGGCAGTGCATGGATCATGCATGCATAAATTGGGGCACTTGGTTTACCACAAAAGCAATTCTGGCCTAGTTAATATGACATATTGTAGAGCTCCCACCACAATCCAATATTCTAAAGCATTAGGCACAGGATCACCTTCTTATCTGGAAGTTTCAAACCATATTGCATAGATGATTTAAGAGGCTTTGCATCAAGCGTTTTTGTTTTATGAAGTAGATCAACCACATACTTTTCTTAAGTGAGATACAAGACAGAAGGAGTTCTGTGGACTTCAATACCAAGAAAGTAATGTAAATGCCCCCAAATCTTTCATAGCAAATAGTCGATTGAGATCCACTAATAGTTTTGGCAACACTATTGTATTGCTACTGGCGACCACAATATCAACGACATAAACTAGCAATATTATGAACTCTCCACCGAAATTGCACACAAATAGTGATGTATCTATAGAAGAACCCTTGAATCCAAGACTTTGAATGTACTTTGTAAGTTGTAGGTACCAAGCCGTCGGAGCTTGCTTAAGGGCATAAATAGCCTTATGTAGCTTACAAAAATGTGTCGGATGGTTAGGATCCACAAATCCCTAAGGTTGTTCCATGTAGACCTCTTTAGAGAAAACACCATTCAAAAATGCATTTTGGACATCAAGTTGACGAAGTGGCCACCCTAGTTGTAGAGCAAACGAAAGAACTAACCAGACTATAGTGTGGTTGACTATGGGGCTGAACGTATCACTGTAGTCCAGTTCAGGTTGCTGATGAAAGCCCTTGGCGACAAGGCGTGCTTTGTGTCGTTCAATGGTGCCATCAGTCCGTTGTTTAATTTTGTGAACTCATTTACACCTTACAATATTTAATCCAAGTTTTAGAGGAACTAATGTCCATGTACCTTGATGTTGAAGAGCATCAAACTCAAGTGCCATTGCAGCGTGCCAATCAACAGTTTTAGCTGCCTGAAAATGACATGTGGGTTGTTCTTTTAATCTGAGGTTAGCTTTAAGTGCAGCTGAAAAAGCATGTTTAGTGGCCAACAACATTTTGGGCTTAAAAATGCCATCCATGGACCTTGTGCGCATACAATGTGGGCTCTGCAAGTTTGTAACCGTGTCCAATTGCTGGGCAACAGACCGAATGTCATCACCAAAAATTTGGCCATGGGTGAACTTACTAGATCGTTTGGCAGAATGTCAAGACTGAAGAACAGAAGCTGGAGTAGATCCGGACCGTGAGTTCTCAGCATGGATGATCTTAGATTGAATTTGTGGGGCACTTGGTGAGATAGGATGACGAGATTCAGGTGTTGTACATCCCTCACCATTGTAGGAACTTTCAACCACATCATTTCGTATGGCCACCTATGTATGGGCATGTGACATGGGCCTTGTTGTAGTAGGGGTAGGTGGCACAATTGATGTTGAGGGCCTACTGAGAGCTTTGTGTTGCTCATGGGTAAGGACCACCTGCGATGTGGGCACTTGGACGGCATCAGGAGATGGAAACCGAACTGTAGTTGGTACCACCTCAGTGGTTGGCATGGCTGATTTATTTGGTGAAGTGGGGCCAATATTGCAGTGTCCAAGCACAACCTTTTCATGAGAACCACTAGAAAAACGCAGCTTTGTGGAGTACTATTATTAGAGGAAGCAAACGGAAAAACCATCTCATCGGGCACTACATGTCTACCCATATAAATTCGTTTGGTAATAGGATCAAAGCATTTATATCCTTTATATTTTGCCCATATCCAAGAAAAACACGGGGAATAGTTCTAAAGGACAATTTTCCAAAAAGTGTGAAGGCGAAGATGCGAAAAACAAACACAATCAAACACTAGCAAAATTTCATAATGTGGAGTTTTATAAAAAAGCTTTTCATAAGGTGAAATATTATTAAGAATAGAAGTAGGCATTCTATTTATTAAAAAGACAGCAGTTTCAAATGCAGCATCCTAAAATGATAATGGAATACTAGAATGAGCTAGAAGAGATAATTCAGTTTTTATGATGTGTCGATGTTTACGTTCAACTAGCCCATTCTGTTCTGGTGTATAGGAACAGGAAATTCGATGAGATATTCCATTATTTATTTAGAAAATTTTAAAGTGGGTACTGGTAAACTCGCCACCACTATCAGATTGGAAATATTTATTTTTCGATCAAACATATTTTCAACTAATATTAGAATGAGCTAGAAGAGATAATCCAATTTTCATAATGTGTCGATGTTTACGTTCAACTAGCCCATTCTGTTTTGGTGTATGGGAACAGGAAATTCAATGAGATATTCCATTATTTATTAAGAAAATTTTAAAGTGGGTACTGGTAAACTCGCCACCACTATCAGATTGGAAATATTTATTTTTCGATCAAACATATTTTCAACTAGAGGCTTAAAACTCACAAATACATCAAAAACTTTAGACTTATAAAGAAGTGGAAATATCCAGCAATACCTACTAAAGTCATCAATAAAAGTGGCATAAAATCTAACCCCACTAAGAGATGATGAAAGTGAGTATCCCCATACATCAGAGTGAATTAATTCTAAGGGAGAAGATGAAAATGAAATAGCACGTTGAAAGGGCAGTTTGGACCGCTTTCCCATTTGACAAGCAGTGCACAGATGTTCAAGCTTGGGCTTCCCATGAAGAGGAAAAGAAGACACGAGTTGAAGGAAAACCTGTTGTAAGGGGTGGCCCAATCTATGATGCCAGAGACTGCTAGAGACATGCATACTACTGAATGCAGATGGAGAAGCAAGCTTGTTATTCTAAGTGCAAGAGTTCATATGAACAGAGTCATACTCTGGACCCAGTCCATTTAGAATCTGATTACAAAGATCATATTCACGACTGGGCTAGCTAGCCAATAGCATCAAGAGCATCTACAGTACTCTTCATTTTATCCAAATACTCAGTCACAGAGAGAGCCCCCTTTTTTTTATTTTGAAATTGTTGTTTTATTTGAAGTACCTGGGATTGTGATTGGATGAGATGCAATTTCTCCAATCGTTGCTAGACCACCGTAGCAGATGTAAGTCCAACAACACATTGGAGTACAGGAACAGTTAAGGTAGCATTAATCCAAAGAAGAACGAGAGAGTCCTGTTCAATCCAGAGCTCATAATCTGGATTTACAGTGGTAGTGGGTTTTTCATCTGTGTCCAGTAGAAACTGATCTGGACAGGAAGCGGAACCATCAACATATTTCAAGAGCCGATTTGTATGAATAATCGGGACAAACTGACTCTTCCATAGCAGGTAGTTATCACGGTCTAATTTTATAGAGATTAGACTGGCTATATTAAAAATAGAGAGAATACCTGCAGAGAGATTGGAGCCAGAGCTGGAGACAGTAAATTCTTGTGGTAGTAAGGAACACCAAATATGTTGGTGGTGCGGTTGCAGTGTGTTAGACAATGCACGGAGAACAAATCTATGCTAGGGACATACCCCAAGTGGCGACAAAATGCAGCACCCCCTATCACTAATGCATAAAAACCAAAGTCCACAGATTTGTAACAAGGAGAAGAGAACACAGATCTGTAATATGTGAAAAAAATGACTAAGAGCCGGATGATGATGGGAATCCACAGGATAAAGTGAGAGCAGGATAACGGTTTGATATCATGAATGATATATTGCAATTCAACACTTGGAATCCTACTGAGCGAGACTAAGAAACGTCATGAGACACAGATACGATACGATACGGACACGTCGATATGGCATTTCTAAAAAAAGTAGGACACAAACACGTTGGGGGACACGTTAATAATATATATTAATTTACATATATAGTCTTCTACTAAAAAATTAATATCATTTTAAGTTTTTTAATCAGTTTAGCAATAAAAAAATAAAAATTCAAGTACCAACTAACATACATATCAAATTACCAAATATTAATACAATACTAAAACATAATTTATAATTATTAAATATGAAATATCCATGGTTCCATAAAATCCATATAAATAAAATGGCGGATCATTTCTTTCCCCTCCTTTAAAAAAAAGCAAAAAAAAAAAAGCCAATCTTGAGGCCCTATTCTTTGGTGAAATATTTATTTGTCTTTTACTTGTGATATAATTAATATTTACAATCATATATTTTTCCATTTTACAAAATTGTTATATATAAAGTTTACAAGTTTTAATAATCACATGTTAACAAAGTGTCTAAGAGATATAAGCCACATATTTATTTTTTAGTCATAGACACGAGCTAGAAATTGTTGAACACGTTGTAAAAAGAGTGTTAAATAAGTATCCAAAATTAAAATTTTTAGTTTTTAATTATGAATATGGCTAAATAGTATCGAACACGTGTCCAAGAGTAACTGAAAAATATCGGTGTCTGACACGTATCCAACACGGATACGTCACTTTTTTAGAAGTGTCCGTACTTCTTAAGAGTGAGGTATTTATAATACAATTCATTCCCCACATATCAGGGATGAATACAGATGATTCCTTATCATATCATATTTCAAATATACAAAATGAGAGAGTGGCAATCTTATCGCCAACTCAATGGTTATCTGTTGTGGTTTGAGCCAGGATATGCCAGTTGGGCCATGTTAGGTTGATTGGGACTAGATTGGCCAACACATCAATCCGCATCCCTTGTCCTTCCTTCTTCACTTCATTTTCTCTACTTCTCTTCTCCATTCTCCTTCCTTCCCTCTTCTCTTCCTTACTTTTTCAGCCCAAGGCAAGCTTCTCCAAGCTTTCCCCTCCTCTCCTTCACCTTCTCCACTTTCCTCGCTCGCCGGCAACCTCCACCATCACACGGCTATATTAAAATGAGCAAGTGCAAACATGCTACTCTGTAACTGAGTTACTAGGACACAGCTTTTTATTTGCTTACATCTTTTGGCTTTCTCTGATTTGCTACTCTTTATGGAGGCATCCTGTTGGCTTTTTTTCTTTTTTTAATAATTCAAATCAGCTTTTAGTTTCTTGGAGCTTTTCTTTGCCTTTTCAAACCATATGCATAGAAGGAAGAATGGAAACTCAGACTCTTTCATATAATTGGAACTTGGCCTTAGCCCAAATGTCCCTGTCCATGTTGTTCTCCAGGATTGGATAAGACACTCAGATGGGAAGCATAGTTTCTTGGCATTGTCAAACTTCCACACGGGTTGTCTTCGCGCAAATTCCAAAGGCTTGAGCATAAAAGAAGAAGAAAAAGTAACTAAGATTCAAGCCTTCCTTTGGTGTCTTGGATAATATTTTAAGTGAACAATCTCACAACTGCTGGAGTTGGGGTGCTAAGTGAAGCTTTCCCAAGTAAGGCTCATGGCTAGGAATGTGAGTAGAAGAAAATTGAAGTTTGGTGCTTGCACCACATGGAGCCAAGGCAAAGCTTGGCATCACGAATCCAAGGTACTCATTTGTCCTCAGTAGTTCCTATTTCTCTAGTTGTGTATTGAAGTTGTAAGAGCTTGTATAGGACAATAGATGACGTAGAGGGGGAAACTATTCGGTAAGGAGGCATTTCAATTTTTTCCCTTAACTTTTATAAGCTAAAATTGACAGCATAGTAGCTCTAGCATAAACATTCAGATTTCATGAGCATTTTGGGTAAGAGCAGCCTACTCTTTCTTAGTGTGAGAGCTGTTAGGTTTTGTCTTATATTCAAATTTGGTCGGATTGGTCGTCGGGTTTAATTAGCCAGAACCGAGGGTCAGGGTTAGATATATATTTGTCATTATATATGAGTTTTCTTATTGGCTAAGAAAGCGAAAACTATATATTGATGTACTGTAAACCTAGATCCAGAGGGAATTGAGATGAGATCATAGTAGATGAGTTTTCTCCTCCATAGATGTATTTAAGGTTTTCGAACCACGTAAAATTACTATATTCATGTGTAATTATTTGATAGTGTGATTGTTGTGTATTCATCGTGGTTAATCCGTTGATTGCGGATATTTCCATTACGCCGCTTTTTCCCAACAAGAGTAGCCTACTCTTTCTTAGTGATTATTGGTGAGAATTCTTTTAAAAACTAGTTAATGGTGTGTTGACCCAACACTAGAGTTTCGGTACATATAGGAATTATAGAGGTTTTTTTGAGAAGTGTTTAAAATTACCTCTGTTAGTGTTTTAGATGTTGAAATTAATATTTAGTTGCTAGAGATAGGTCCAAGCTGAAATTGCAGATTTTGATTGCTGGAAATTCATTTTAGAAGCTAAGATAGCTTCCTTTAAAGCTGAGATTGATTTTAGAAAAATTAAAACCTTTACTATAGTTACTGGCAAATGGGTTTCTAAGATGAAATAGTTTTCTAAGGGGCTCGAATGCAATTCTTAGGGCTGAGATTGTTGTTTTTGTTTTTAATGCTGAAATTTATGTTCTAAAGCTGAAATTTTGATTTAGACTTAGAACCAAAAAGAAACCAAATTCTAATTGCAGGTAATTTCATTTAAAGTAACTTTTCAATTAGAGTCATTTAAGTTTAATTGTTGTCTTGCATAACATGTTTATGTTTGAAATTGCAGCAAAATTTTGAGTTCGGGGACTATGTGAACAATCCGATCCTCATGGTTGCCATTGATGCGAATGAACAGTAATAGGTTTGTTGATGTCAATATTTGTAGCTAGCAATGTTGGTCTAGTAGCACTTTACTTTGAATGTGTTATCATGGAATGAATATTGGTCACTGCTTTAGGAGCCTTTTTTGTAGGTTTTGTGGATGTAAGCTTTGAAGAAATTGAAATGGGCAAGTCAACAACCAATTGTCAAGGAAGAGTACTAGGTGGGTAAATATCCATAGCACAACATAATGGCCGAGATTCAACATTCTCAACTGAATTACTGAGCGTATCTAGTTGATTTGGTCTAGAGTTTAAGTGAGTCTTAGTATTAGTAACCTCACCTGATTTTTTAAGGAACCCAGTTCTTGCAGAACAGGGGACTGACTCTGTTGCTACTAATGCTTAGTGTTTGGTAGAGAATCAGGTTGGAAAATTTTAGAATTCAGGTGAAGAAGAGATGGGTCCCCAGAATCATTATGAACTTGAGCTGAAACGTGGAGCATGTGTGAGTTGCTCATGTGAATGCACATCTGTGGATATATGACAGTTATAAATTTGTGAAGTCTGCCCATCTACATTGGTGCTGCTAGCACCGAAAGATGCATTCTGTATTGTTTGAGAATAATTTGACATAGTGACATACTAGTTTACTATGGTTGAAATGGGCTAAGACTTAATTTGTTCCCCCTTGTTCAATTGTAATTTATTTTCTTTTCATAAGCTGTAATATAGTGGATAGATTACTTTGTTTACAACTTGCCTATAGCATGTTACTTATGTAGTATTGGTTATTACTTTTTCACTTTGATTTTTAATCTATCTAGATGGTAATAACAATGTTTTTCAATATAATTAATTGTTAATTTCTTGTAAAAATGACAGGATGAATTGAAAAATGTGCGAGATATGTGTTTACAGCTTGGTGCAACCCCGATGAGCGAGGAGGAGATGTTGATTGAGTTGCTTGGCTAGAGACCGAGGTACTTGAAGGGGTTTGGTGATAGGTGATTGTAAGAGAGCAACTTAAGTACATTAGGCAATATTGTGCATTTGAATAAATCATGTTATATAAATGAATAAGGAAAACATATTGAATTTGGTTACTACATATTGCTCATTGATCGCGCTTAAAATGTAATGTGAAAATGTATAACGGATTTGATGTCCGATATTCACGTACTTCAAGCGTTAAGAAGAATGGGAATCAATTACAGTTCATCATTGAATTCCCTTTTGTTTACATGGGTTCTAACGCCCTGACCGCGGGGATACATATTGTTTACATGAGTTTACAAAGTTTACAACCCCTCCCTCAAGTCTTAGATGTGATCTCAATTTGGAAAATACAAGAAAATGTACATAAAGTGCAAGAAAATGCAAAAAAGAGAAAAAAAAATGGGAGTGACCGTGACCCGCTGTCACTGCCCCAGGCCAGTGACCGTGGGTCACGGTCACTGACAGACAGTGACTGCAAAGTCACTATTTCGCCTCCGTTTTCACGATATTCGTGCTGATTCTTCTTCCAAACTTTTTTCAAGTGTTGAGACTCCGTTTTTATGACTTTTGGAGTGTTGAACAACCGTTGAGAAGATCGAATTCAACCATAAAATCGATTGAAAACTTTGTAATTCATCATTCATGTTTACGGACTGTCTTTTGTTCAAGTCCGAAGAGGGTATCGTAAGAAGCCAAAGTTGTGTCATTCTGAACCTATCATTTTCAAGGAATAAAATGAGGCCCAAAGGGGCTTGTTCATAACGTTTGTAATGGCTAAGAAACCCCCCCCCCCCCCCCCCCGAATGAGAAAAACAAAGATGACAATGTCATCCTCCGAATAGTCATTAATGCATGAACATGATTTGTCCCTTGCCCACCCTGTCCTCTCCTCCTCTTCTGAACTTTCTTGCTCACCTTGGTAACTAAGATAATGGGAGGGAAGGGTCATGGAATGTTGCTGTGTCTCTTCCTTTGGATGCCTTTTGAGTGCTTTTGTTCTTGGAATTTTCTCTGTTTATTTTCTGCTCTGTCCTCTTCCCTTTTCTTTTCAAATCTTAGCCTTTTATAGACTTCCCCCGCAGTTTCTGGCAGTTCCAAGGAGTTAAGGGAGGTTGTGGGAGGTTACACTTCGAAAGGAAGTGGAGCAGAACCGTCTAAAACTGCAGGAAACGTCCTTTGGGGGTCCGTGACCGCAGCCGCGGTCACGGACAAGGCCCAATTTCGGTTTTTTGTATTTGCGACCCGTTTTCACCTATTTGGGCCCAAACGATGTCCAATCGCCACGAAACTTGAAGGAATGCTTCTTGACACTATTTTGACCATGTCATAAAAGTGTCAGCCTGTTTTGATCATCTGAAGTTGGTCAACTCCCTTGATGAACAGGCCGCGGTCACTCCCAAGGCCCATTTTTGGACTTTTGCATTTGTGAACCATTTTCACCTGTTTGGGGTCCGAACGAACTGCAATCTTGACGAAACTTGGAAGGATGCTTCTTGACACTATTTTGAGTGTTTCACACAAGTTTTGGCTTGCTTTGACCATCTGAAGTTGGTCAACTCCTTCATTGATTGGGCCGCGGTCACGGACAAGGCCTGTTTTTGGACTTTTGTATATGTGACCCGTTTTCGCCAGTTTAGGGCCCAAACGATGTCTGATTGCCACAAAACTTGGAGGGTTGCTTCTTGGAACTATTTTGAGCATGTGCAAGTTTCAACCTGTTTTGACTTTCGAAAGTCTATCAACTCTCCAGTTGACTTTTTTTTAAGTGGGCCCTTGTCTCAGATGTTTGAGGCCCAAATGACTTTGGTTTGGTTCGAAACTTGGAGGAACTGACATCAGGGATATCTTGGAGTATTCATCCAAATTTCATCAATTTTGGATATCAGGAAGCAGGACTTTGGTCAGTAACCCCATGGCTTGGGGGGACTGACCCCAAGTTGACATGCTTGTAGCTTTTGGGTTCGATGATGTCTGTTTAACCCAAAATTTTGTAGGGCCTGTCTTGGGCATCATTTGAGCTTCCTATGAGAGTTTCAACTAATTTGATCTTCATGAGATGTCACTCTGCATAGGGACTCACATAGCATAGTATATGATCATCTGGACCAAGTTTGGATCCAAATGATATCCAAATGCTCTGAATTCTTGAGGAGTAGTCTTTAAATATACTTGAAAGCATTTCGTTAAGTAGGAGCTTGCTTCAACATGTGGAAGTGCCAAGTCCCGCAGTGATTCTCAAGGAGCTACCAAAGAGTCTTTGAAGCTGATTTCAGCTGAGATGAGGTCCAAGTGCTTTGAAAACTTTGGAACTTTATAATCTAAAGCTTATAATGCCTTCGATGCATTATTTGAAAATTTTTATGGGTCAACAAGTGCCCCCTCGAGGTACAATGATTATAGTGTAATAATCATTGTGCCTCGAAATAGCCAATCTGTGGGAATGATTGATGACTTGATGAAAAGACAGTTTGCCAAGGTAGGTTGTAAGCCTGAATTTAGGATTTTGAAAATGTTGGTAAAAACCATGAAGGGTTTGATAATGGAAGTTTGAAAAAAAAACATAAGAATTCTAAATTTCTTTGCCCTATTTTCACGGATATCAAAAGTAGCATCTCCGCGGGGACTGTGGGGAACACCCACAAAGGAATCTCGTAGGTATTTAGAAAATTCAGAAGTTTATGAATTTTGTTTGGATTTTGAAAATGAATTTGTTTTTCTTAGGACCTATTTTTCATAGATATCCAGAGTAGCATCTCTGTAGGGACGTGGGGAACACCCACAAAAAAGAATCCCTGAGGTTTTAAGAAAATCAAAGGTTTTAGTTTAAAATGGATTTGGGTTTGGATTTTCATGGGTTTTTTGTTCATTTTCAAAAATCAAAGTTTGGGTTTCGACTTGGCTTGACATGAGTCAAAATGAGATGCAATTTTGAAACAGATTGTTTTTTGCTTTTGTAGATTTTGACCCAAAGCAATTTGAAATGACAAATTTGGCTTAAGATTGGGTTTGTCCTATGATGAACTTAAAATTTGGATTAGGTTGTCTTTCAAGAAAACACACAATTTTATTTGGGGCAAAATGCCCAAAGCGGGTTCACCATGTTGTGTCTTAAGATAGAACCAGAACTTTGGCTGTGAAGAACATTGCAACCATAGATCATCACATTGTAGCAATAACTTTTATCCTTAAAAGATGATGTTCTGAAGCTTCGAGGCACCGTAGATAGCTTAGAAAAGTCTAGTTCAAAGAACCAGGCCTACGAAGAATGCATTCTCGCCAAAGTAAAGGCGAAGCAGGCAACCTTGAATGACTTCGTTTAATCCCTTGAAAGTGAAATGAGTATCAAACGGAATGGAATTGACGTTGATGCTGTTTTCCCAGCTTATCCAAGCTATAAAGGGCACATCCTGAGGGAGGCGACTTGAGAAGTTCTTGGACTAGATTTTATCACCGCAGCTTCTTGTATGACTCTTTTATCTTGATCACCCTGGGTGGCCATGTATACATTGATTTCATTCTTTGTACTTAAACTTCAAATAAATATCAACGGAAAAACTTTTCTTTTCCTCTATTTTGTCATTGGTATAGGTGTTTGGTTTAATTTTGTATGGGTATTTGATGTGGTTTGTATGGAAGGTTTGTTTGGTTTGTTTTTCTCAGATTTGTATGAGGGTGTGATTTACGATCTTTTGGATCCACAAATCAAAAAAAAGGGAGTCATATACGTGGACGTTATCTGGTGCCCATGTGTGAGGCTTTCTCCAAGGTCCATGACTTGATCCTTTTGGTGTCGAAAGGGGTCAAACAAAGTGGATGTAATCCGGTGCCCATGTGTGAGGCTTTCCTCGGGATCCTTGACTTATTCCTTAGGACAAAGATTTGGTTTTGGTTTTTGTTTAGATTTTGGTTATACAGGGTCTGCAAAAAGATTTGTTCTATACAACCGAAGGTAGTCATATAGGATCTGCAAAGAGACTTATTCTATACGACTAAGGATTAGCTATATGGGGTCTGCAAAAAGACTTATTCCACATAGCTGAGTTTTGCTATAAAGGGTCTGCGAAAAGACTTAATCTATATAGCAGGATGTTACAGGGGGTCTTGTAAGGACATTAACCAAATAACAAAGGTTTGACTAGAGGGGTCGAAGGACTTGATCCTCGCAGTCATTTTATACAAATCTGAGGGATTTTGGTTACAAGTCATAGGTTGTGAGGCTCGAAACCAGAGGATTTTGATTTTGGTTAGGAGTGAAAATGTACACTGTACATGATTGGGTACACCAATAACATTCAAGAATAGTATTTCTTGAGAAGTTTTCCATTGATAGGCATTATACATCTATCCCCTTCAAGCGTAAGAAGTGCATGGGCGCCATTGGAGTAAACTTTGTCAATTACAAATGGCCCTTCCCATTTAGGTTCAAATTTACCTTTTGACAAATGTGTGGAGAACATGGGCCTCTTAGCTGCAAGGACTAAGTCTCCTTTCTTGTAGGTTTTGTATTTGATCTTTTTGTTAAAGGATCCTGCCATACGAGCTTGATATAATTCAATGCTTTGTCAAGCGGCAAGCCTTTTCTCATCAAGGCTCTCTAGCTCTTGGAGTCGAAGTCCAGCATTCTTCTCTTCAATATATTTGTTTATCACAGCTACCCGAAGAGAAGGAAGTTGTACTTCCAGGGGTATTGCAACCTCACAGCCATAAACCAAGGAATATGGTGTTGATTTTGTTGGACCGGAAACTATAGTTCTGTAAGCCCATAATGCTTTAAGAAGCTTGGTACTCCAACCGTTTTTGTTGTTAGAGACCATTTTCTTCAAAATTTTGCAGATAGTCTTGTTGAAAGCCTCAGCAAGCCCATTAGCTGCAGGATTATAAGTTGTAGATGGACAACATTGGATTTCATACTTGTCACAGAATCTATAAAATTTATCATTATTGAATTGGGGACTGTTGTCATGGTATAGACGTCGGGGCACCCCGAAACGACAAATGATGTGAGTTTTCAAGAAGTTGAGGACCGTATCTATTTTGACTTCTGCAAGGGGTATTGCTTCTGCCCATTTGGAGAAGTAATCGTTCGCAGCCAAGATGAACTGATGACCACATTCTGATGGTGGGCTGATCTTCCCAACTATGTCCATTCCCCAAGATTCAAATGTCCAAGAGGTGGACGTAGGGTGCAAATACTCAAGAGGTTGATGAATATAATCACCATGAATTTGACATTCGTTGCATCTTTTAACAAAATTGATGGCATCAGATATCATAGTGGGCCAATAGTATCCTAGCCTTCGAATTTGATCATGAAGCTTTGGCCCAGCCTGATGTGCACCACATAAACCAGAATGAACTTCTTTGAGGACTTGTTCTGCCTCTCTTGGTGATAAGCAACGAAGAAGAATCCCATCATATGATTTACGGTAAAGAGTCTTTGAAGGCAAATCAAAATGGAATTTTAGAGCTCGTCTTTGAATGCTAGTTCTGTTTTTAGCATCCTCTGGCAATACTCCATGAAGAATATAATCAATAAAAAGATTTCTCCAATCTCTAAAGGAATTATGGAAAGATGAAATCCGATTATTAATTACAGTAAAACTATCAGCCACTGCCTTATGGGTGTTAAGCGGAGGTAGAAGTCTTCTGTCAACCACTTCTAATGCCATCTTATCATTTTCAGGGATCGACATCGAAGCTGTCAAACTTGCCAATGCGTCTGCCTTGACATTTTGATGTCTCGGAACATGATGAAACTCTATCAAATCGAATTTTTTCTTGAGTTCACAGGCTTTGTTGAAGAAAGGAACCAAATCAGGTTTTTTCACTTCATACTCATGATTCATTTGCTTAATCACGAGTTGTGAATCTCCATAGACTCCAAGCATATTGATACCTGATGTTATAGCTAGCTTAAGGCCCATGATCAATGCGGTATACTCTGCTACATTGTTTGAACATGGTTTAATTAATGAGAAGGAGTGAGGGATGTAGAATTTCTTCGGGCTACAGAAAATAATTCCAACTCTTGAAACCAGTTCTCCCGATTCATTAGTTCTGGAAGCTCCATCAAAATGCATGATCCAATGCTGGTTTGGGTCAATAGTAGACTTCCACTGCTACTCAACGAAAAAGACTGGTTCATCAGGGAGATTATCTCTGAATTCAGAATTCTCCGGGAGCGGATGTTCTGCCAGAAAGTCAGCAAGAGCTTGCCCCTTTATAGCCTTTGCAGGGGTATATCTTATATCATATTGAGAGAGGAGAATCGACCATTTGGCCAAGCGTTCGCTCAGGGACTCGGCTTTTGTTACCAGCACTTTTAATGGATTGATGTTAGAAACTAGGTACACTACATTGGAGAGGATGTAGTGACGTAGCTTTTGAATTGCAAACATCAGTACCAGACATTTCTTTTCTACTGGATGATAGTTGTATTCAGCACCAACTAACATTCTTGACAGGTAGTAAAGAGCCACCTCCTTTCTTTCATCGTTCTTTTGAGCTAATACTGCCCCCAGGGAGTGATTGAGAGCTCGAGTATATAGAATGAAGGGTTTGCCTGGCATTGGAGCTGAAAGAACCGGCGGATTGGTTAGATATCGCTTGATGTCTTGGAAAGCATCTTCGCAAGATTTGTCCCAGACAAAATTTACGCCTTTCTTCATCAGTTTGGAAAAGGGTCTGCATTTTCCAGATAGATTTGAAATAAACTGACGAATATAGGCGAGTCTTCCTTGCAATCCCTTTAACTCTTTTAAAGTCCTTAGAGAAGGCATTTCCAAAATGGATTTAATCTTAATTGGATTTATTTCAATACCGCCTTTGCGAACCACAAATCCTAGAAACTTTCCAGAAGAAACTCCAAAGAAACATTTCAAAGGATTCATTCGAAGTCTGAACTTCCGTAACCTTTCAAAAACTATGCGGAGATCATCTAAATGATCTAATTTTTGCTTGCTTTTGACTGCCAAGTCATCGACGTAACATTCAACAGATTTATGCTGTAGGTCCTTGAAGATTTTCATCATTGCCCTTTGGTATGTGGCCCCAGCATTTTGAAGGCAAAAAGGCATGACGGTATAGCAATATATGCCAAAGGGAGTCCTGAATGAGGTATGCTTTTCGTCTCCCTTGAGTATTTTGATTTGATTGTACCCCGAGAATCCATCCATGAATGACATGCTTTCGTACCCAAAAGTATTGTCAATCATGATTTCTGGGATGGGCAATGGGAAGTCATCTTTAGGACAGGCTTTATTCAAGTCCCTGAAATCAATGCAAACTCTAATCTGCCCATTCTTTTTAGTGACTGGTACTATATTAGCCAACCAGTCTGGGTGCTGTTCTTCATGGATGAAACCCACATCTCTGAGCTTCTGAACTTCTTTTTCTATCTTATCCATGATTTCTAGCTTTGTCCTCCGCTGGTCTTGCTTTACGGGTTTAGCATCACCTGTTATGTTCAACTTTTGCACCGAAATCTCTGGGTCTAGACCAGGCATTTCCGCATAGGTCGACGCAAAGCAATCCATGAACTCTTGTAAGAACCTTACGTACATATCAAGTTCGTTTCCTTTGATTTGAAAGCTTACAAAAGTAGGTCGAGGATTTTCTGGGGTCCCTAAGTTTATTTTTTGTACTTGGTCCTTAGTTGGAGGCTCAGGAGGAGGCACTTCCACAACATAATCGGAAGTTTCCAACTCTGTAAAGCCTTCTGGAGTTTCATTTGGGGGTTTAAGCCAAGGCCTGATCCCTTTCCATGGATTCAATTTTTTGGGCTCTTTGGCTTTTACATCGAGGGCTAAGCATTCCCAACGAACATGTTGTGACGGGCTTATTTCTACATTGAGTTCAGGAGGCCAGTGTTCAGTGATTTGGGACATGGCATCATCGCTATCACTTGCTCCCTCCAGATGTTGGAAAGTAGCCCAATTAGCAGGTTCTTGAGTAACAAAAGTTTCATAAGAATTATCATCTTCATACTCTTTGGTGAAGACCACGGGTCTTACTCTGACATATTGATTTAGTTTAGGAATGTTACTGTAGGGAACATATCCTATGCAGTGACGTAGCTGTTCAATTTTGCATCCTATTTCGAGATCTTCCTTCATCTTTGGAGTGAAAACATCTAAAGGAATCTGTATCCCATTTGTATTCAATCCAAGACCTGTAGGCTTCTTAAGATTGTACCGCATATTCCTCATCATGTTACAACCACAAGGTTGTAGTTATCAAACCGTATTTTCCCATCATTGGTGATTTTGTCGATAAGATTTGGAGGAGAAGCATCTTCAGCCCGATGGAAGATAATTGTTTGATCATACTGCTTCTATGGAGGCACTAAAAAGCAAGATCCTTCGAAATCATAAATATGAGATGGAGTGTGTCACACCCCGATCCCAGGAATTTGGGGATTTGAGTGGTCCCCCAGGGCATGGATACATAATCAGGTAGAAATCCGTGCCCTAAAGAATTATGCACAAATTCCTACAAGGGCGATTCCACAGGAACGTGTGAGGTATGCTGACACACGTACAAACATAACGTATCATAAACGAAATCCTACGAAATACTCAGTAATTATTAAGAGCACATGAAGTTTATAGTCTGTTAACTTTCAAAAGTAAACATATATATACATATGATAGTGTTGAAGTCTTTAATTACATTCCAAAATACTAGTTAGGAGTGTGATACAAAAGGTCCCAAGCATAATAATGATATCTCCCGAGAATAAACGCGCTCCGTGGGATGGCTAGTAAAAGATGTCGCCATCTTTCCACTCGTCTACACCCCGAGGTACCATTGGAGTACCCACCGGGGGTGCGTCAGTGTCCGCGTTGGGACCGAGTGCTGGACCTGCAATACCAAGGGTGACACTGTTAACACGACGGTTAAGCAAGTACTGAGGCATATGAAACAAGTATAACATAATATATCAATAAGAATAATCACTGAACATGATGCATGAGGGAGAAATTACAACTTAAATGTTATACATACTGATTGGCAACCACGACACTCTATTCTCCCAAAAAGGGAGCATACACATATCATATGGGTCGCTAGGGGATCAAGCTAGGTTCCCGAGGAACACCGACTACTCCTCCGTAAACCTACTACAGTGGTGACATATATAACATATACCCAAAAAGGTGTAAGCTGAGTAGTGCTGACTCATATCCAATCGTATCAGTCATATCATACCCTTGGCTAACAAGCTTGCACTCATTAGAAGCTCTGGCTTGTCAGACACGCACTCATTAGAATCTCAGGTCTGAATTGCCTCAGGGTTTTGCTAAAAGAAGTAATTCATGTTGAAGGTGGTATATCATAGCAATATGGATACATTCAGCTTAAGTGAGTACCCGAGGAATTACTACCTTCACCCCCTATAATAAGAAACCTATAGTCCCCAAGGACATTCAACACGATGTACACATAAGACGTTCGGTGTCGTTGTGTTACCGTATCTTGATATTGCCTTATGTGCATACGGGACACCCTTCTTATGCCAACATCCATGACTTACCATTGGGAGACCCTCCGGGAATCATTCATTCTCCCCAACATGTACTTACCATTGGCCTGTGTACTGGTATAAAAGGTGCCAATACTAAGGTCCTACAAAACCATTGAGAGTCCCTAACATCCTGTTTCACTGGGTTCTTACGGCTTAGCCGTGTACAAGGCTACGGCTTAGCTGAGTGGTCAAATTCCTTCCGGATTTTTCATGCGCAATTACGGCCCAACCGTATGTTGGCCTACGGCTTAGCCATGCTAAGCCTATAGCTAGGTTACGGGGAGGTTACGGTTTAGTTGTAGTGTATTCCACGGTGCAGCCGTGTGCAAGCCGTAGAAGAAACAGGGTTCCCTGAGCTCTCTGGAAAGCTCGCCGTAGGAAGACCTACGGCTTGGGTACGGGCTGGTCACGGCGTAGTCTTATTACATTTCACAGTGCAGCCGTGGATGAGCCGTAATTCAAAATCAGGTTTTGCTGCTCTTTGTACTTTAAGCCGTAAGTACTCACGGCTTAGCCGTAGCTTCACCGTAAGCTTCAGAAACGTGAATTTGATTCCGTAGCTTAGTCCAGTTCGGGAGTCATTCAGAACTTAACTTAGGGAAGGTGTTCTTGACTTAGTTGAATTGTTCCTAAGGTTTTTCAACACTCACACACCCTCCTATTCCATTTCGATCATCCTAACTCAGCCCAACCTCATTTATGCTCAGTTAAAACAAGAAACAATGACTGAAATGGAAGTGGGTAAGAAACTAACTCAATAATTCAGGACTTAATAACATATACAGCACACATGACTCTAGTACTTACCTTTTCACCAGTGCTAGCCCTCCCTAGTACTCTTTGTCGTGTGGGTGGAGGGAAAACTCCAAATTGAAATGGGTTCTCTACAATAGGATATGCATTGATAAAAATGGGGTTTAGATTCACATGCAGGTCTAGTAATGGAGTCTTTATGACCCTAATAAACCTAAGAGAATGAAACAGGAACTCATTCTTCACCTTATATTGCTGTAGCTTGGAGGGAAGAGCACTCTATACAGAAAGTGTAAAGGAAAGGGAGATCAAGGAAGAGGAAGGTGGTAGGAGACCACTCTCTATGCATGCACACTCCCAAAATTCCCGAGCACTTCGATTGCAAGAAAAAGAGGAGAAGAAACCCAGCAGAAAGGAGAGCTCCAACAGTTACACGAGAGAAGAAGGAGAAGGTACATTGAGTTTTCTTTTTAAACATAACTTTTCCTGAAATTGCAGGCAAGTCCACCCTTTTTCTAGGAATTTCAGTTTAGGCCAAATGCATCTCTATTGAGCCAAGATAAGTCCGGATCAAGTCGGGCTCAACACGAAAGATGATCTACGCGAAGGATTCCACGAAAGGAAATGGACGAGGTGTCCAAGAGGTGCAAGGACAATTACGAAAAGGCCCTTAACTACTTAACTGGGACCGAACTCCACCCAACTCCCTATCCAAGGCCCAAACCCGAAATTTTTTTGGATTAAATTAGCCTTAATCGTGTTCAATTAATATAGAACAAGCTTAATTAACGTAAATCAAGATTAGTGGGATTCGGGACCTTATAGAGTGGGCCATGGTAATAGTGGCGGTTCCCAGTTTGTTATGGAACGTACAGAAGCATTCTTTATTTCGACGTCTTCAGAGTCCGACTCAGAATCTGAACTTCTGATCATTGAAACAACATGTATTGGACGTATCCGTCTAGACCGCCCGCGCAGACGATAGAGCCCCATTTCAAGGGATGAAACTATTCGAGACATTTCATTGAAGGTTTGAAATTCCATGGCCATAGTCAAGCTACGGAGAGCTGGCTGGAAACCTATCCAGCATAAATGAATCCAAGTAGAGAAGTGTGGAGGATCTTCACATCTTTCAGCCAAACGGAGCCATCTGTCTATATATCTGTAGGATAGTTCTCCCCTTCGTTGCGATGTTAGCACAAGTTGACGAAAAGTAATAGGAGAATCAAGCCTTATAGGTGACATCCCTCTGGTAGGAGGAGGTACATTTTCCTGACCAGCATCCGAACTGTTCGTTGAGGAAACTACATTTGTTGAATATGAGGGCTTTTGACGTCCTGCTTCTCCTTTTCTTGGTGATTTTGTGAATATGATCAGAGGTCCTGATTGTTTGACTTCAGTTTTGACCTTGATTACCAAATGAGCTTTGGTTTCTATACATTTTGCCACAGGCTTCTCCGTTGGTTGCGATGCTCCGAGAGGATCGGATTGCGCATCGACTCCTAAGTGGTTTCCTTTTTCTACTGAAATAGTGAAAGGTTCCGAATGATTATTATCCACTGGAGCGCCTTTTGTGTTCATTTTGGACTTGGTGGGTCTTTCTTGATACATGGCCGCATCAGTGAAGTAGACTTCTTTTCCTTTGAAAGGTTTTTCATCCGCAAAGACCCGATGCACTTTTCCTTCGTCATCAATATATTTGAGACATTGATGGAGAGTGGAGGGTACTATGGCATAATCATGGAGCCATCTTCTTCCCAAAAGGATATTGTAGCAAGCACGAGTCTTAACTACGTCCAAAGTAGCTTCTGAAGTTAATTCTCCTAACTGGAACCAGATTCAAATCTTGCCAATTGGATTCTGAACTTCCCCGTCGTATCCTTGGATAGAAGTCTTTGTAGCAGATAACTTACTTACTGGGATGCTAAGTTCTTGAAGAGCTGTAATTGTGATGAGGTTCAGAGCTAACCCTAGGTCGACCTAAACTCTTGGGATAGGAATGTCTTTGATGTAGACTGTGAAATAGAGTGGCTTAGCATGTTTCATATCACCTAAGAGGAGATCTTCTTTAGTGAAGGATATAGTAGCTTTGGAAGCATTGTGAATTGAAAGACATTCCATGCATTTCTTTTAAGGCTTTTTTGATTTTGCTCTCAGGTAATTCTTTTCTATCTGATGAACTTGCGCTACATGAGTTTAATTGTCTGCATTCAAAGCTTGTAGAGCTCGTATGAAATTATTACGAGTTTCCTTGGGCATCTGAAAGAGATCAAAAATGTTAAGTCGTGCAGGTATCTGCTTGAGGTGCTCAACAACATCATACGTGAATGGCTCTGGTGGCCTTGCATTAGCATTCGCCTCTAAAGAAGCTACATTTACATTAACATTGTCCCTTGAAGGGTTTACATAGGAAGAGGAAGCAGAAGAGGGTCCATCATAATTGACGCTATAATTGCGGCCAAACCGAGTACCGTCATTAACCATATTATTTCGGTTAATTTCTGGGCGAGTGTCCCTTCTTATGGCATTAACTTCTTCGGATTCAAAAAGCTAACTAATTTCCTCTAAGCCTGACTCTTGCCCTGTGTTATCAGGAATGACTTGAGATGTTTGGGGCTCATTAGCAATACTCAAAATTACCAGGGTGGGAGCCATTGGAATCTCTTCTTCAGAGTCGAAACCATCATCTTGAACTTGAGAAATTTCCTGTGGTGTGACAATGTCAGTACCATCATGTTCCTCCGAATATCCGAGCTCATTAGTCGAGTCAAACATAACCGACTGAGTGTTTAGCTTGGAATCCGCATCTGGAGAAGTCATCTTTGAGTTTGATTAGGAAGGAACATCTGATGTAGAGGCTATGGTGCATGAAAGAGGCAGAATCACCTGTTGTTGTTGTGCCTCCCCAGAATCAATCAGTGGTAAAGGGTCTGGATGAATCTCCGGGGGTAATGGAAAAGGAGGAGGGTTACTTGACCAGCCACTCGAGCTTGGTCTGTGTATATCATAAAGGGCCACTGAGAGTGTGTTGAAGCCATGCTTGATATTGAGTGTACCGGTTTCAGGATCAAAGGTTTGTTCGAAACCTTCATCTTCATCAGAAGGATACTCATCAAAGTAGTCATCAATCCACCAATCATCTTCGAAGTCCGAGTAATCAGACCAATCTTCTTCATCATTTGAGTTTGGGGGTGTGCCATCCCATGATATCCGATTACAACTGGATATCAATGGTTCTTTCTCACCTTTTGGTATTGGTATAATGTAATCAGCTAAAGTAAAGTAACTTTTAGCTGTTTTGGGAGATTCTTTGGAGGTTGGAGTTTCAACTATTTTCTCCTCCTTCCACTTAGCTTGGTTTTCTTGCTTAACCAAGGGATTTTGGGTGGTTTTTCGAAGATTTTTTATTTGCTTTTTAGCCTTTCTTCTTTCTGCAGGTGTGGGTTTAGTTTTCACTTTCTCCCAGCTTTTGTCACTTACCAAGTCCGGGTGAACCCACATTTCCTCTCTTGAAGAGGTTCTGACTGGTATCAACCCATGCTCATTGTATATTGCATTAATGACCTGGAATTCAACAGTAGGTGGTTTTGATAGAGCAAATACTGCTATGGGCGCAAATTGTCCAAAAGAAATCATGTTGACTGGAGCAACATCATATTTTCGATCGAATGTTATCACTCCATTTTTTCACATTTCGTTGACTTTTTCTTTTAGGATGAAACAGTCTTTAAGAGGATGAGACACCATCCGATGATATGCGCAGTAATTTGGGTCATTAACGCGGCCTGCCTGCTCCGGTTTTTTCATTAGTGGAAGTTCAAGTTTGTTATTTTCCATCAATGTTTGGAAGATTATTTCAATATCTCCATCGAAGGGATATTTAGTTCTTTTTCTTTTTTCATATTCTTCCCTTTTAGTTTGCTCGGTCTTAACATTCTGTGGTTTTGGAGGAGCTGACTTAGAGGTTTGTACATTAAATACCTCTTGTTTCTTCTTCAAACTCGGAGCAGTTGATTTTGGAGCAAAAGACGATGATGATTCCACTTTTCAGGAATTTACCTTGTTTTGACTGATCTCTTTAAGGGTCAACTCTGCGTCAGTGGCCACTTCAACTAAACGAGCCAAAGACTTAGTTTTGTGACTAAGTATGATAGCCTTGATTTCTGGCCGCAGGTTGGTTTTGCACATTTCAATGGTAGCCCTCTGAGATGGTTGCTCTAAGCATTTGTAAGACAATGCCCTCCATCTGTTAATAAAGGCTTGCGCAGTTTCATTTTCTCCTTGCTTTGTGCTGCTGAACATGGCGAAGGTAACTGTTTGATCTTCTTCTTAAAAATGAAGTAAGAATTTCTCTTCCGTGACTGGCCATGTTGTGAAAGAGAGCTCTAGTAATTGTTTATACCAATCAAAAGCAACTCCTTTCAAAGTGCCTACGAACAATCTTATTTTTAACGCATCCGACTCCGGCAAGCTCCCCAGGAGTGATTTTAAATGTACTATATGTTGGTAAGCTAACCCTTTTCCCATATAAGTCTGGAAAGTTGGAAGTTTATAATCTGGCGGGAATGGAACCAGATCAAATTCCGGAGGGTATTTGGATGTAATACATTTCTTTTTCATTCTGTTTTCCACCTTTGATTTGGTTAGTATCTCTTCAACTTCCTTGAAAGTTACATGTTTTTCGGGATCCGCATGTAGTCCAAGGATTGATGAATGGTCACCTGCTGCAGAACCTGTGGCCATTACTTTATCTGTCAGTGATTTAACTTGAGCCGTAAGCAGGTCAATTTTGGTGGCGTTCCTCCTGATCATAACCTGCTCTCTCCTGTCAGCAAATAAAGGATTGGCTGGAGCTTCAGCAGGACCACCTAACTTGTCTATCAAAATTTTTAACTGGGTAGTTAGGTGATCAATTCTAATTCCTTGCTGTTTGACGACATCACTGACGTCATCTTCTTGATTTTCATCAGCATGTTCTTCGCCGGTATTTTTACTTTCACTAGCACCTTCATTTCCATCGTTTCCAGTGCCGCTTCCTTCAGCCATAAATACTGTATATTGACGGGGGTAAGAAGACGTAGGAAGAGTAGACCGACTATCTTCTGTGTCCAGGAGAGTAATTGAATCTTTGTTGGAGTCTGTTTCAACATGTCCTTTAGAGGTTCCGCCTAAATGAGAATTGGAATCAGATTCTTGTGACTGGGTTCGAGCCATACTCCGAGTAACCCTTCTGGTTGGACCTGGTCCAACCATGCATGAGGAAGTCAGTTCTAACTATCTTCTTTAACCACCCATTTTGGAGTGATTGTATGCCGAGATTGCTTCCGAGTGCGAGCCAATGCCTTCTCTCTAATTTGATTGGCCACCCTGGCCGTTAAAGTTTGATCTTTAAATCTGGCAACCAATGGCTTAGAAGCACTGGCGAGTAGATTCCAGCCCGTAGGGTCGGAAGTAGGGAATGAAAGAATATCGACAGTACTTCTTTCATTATTCTTCCCTTTACCCTTCTTCTGTTGAAGCGAGTTTTTGAAACGGACCAAATCCGTTGAATCGAACCAAATCGGTGGAATCGTTAATGACTAACCGTTCAGCTGGCTCTTTGTTCTTAGCACCATGTGATGGATGTTGTGGTGCTACAATGACTGAAGGCAGACGTTTCTTTTCGAACTTCCGCCCCTCTTTTTGAGTCAAAGGGTAAAAGATGTTCTCTTCAAGTGATGCCAAAGATTTGCTTTCAGTTTTCTCATATCTTCGTATGCGTGGTTGTGGCAACCATGTGTTACAGCTTGGGATGGCAGCATATTTTTGGGCTTTTCTGAAGATTTGTCGAGAGTCCTTTCTCACAGCCCCTTATTCGGAACGAACTGGGGATGCTCCTAGAGCTTGGGTGGCCATTCGAGGTAACTTATTAAGTGCCCTTGGTTTGTGATCTGTATAACAGACTTGCCTTGCCCCCAATCGAGGCTTGATGACACGGAGACTACTGCCCCTTGACTTTGGTTTGCATCCCGGGTCCTTTTCACCCTTATGAAAGACTCCGAATGGGTTTTCAGCATATTTGGAAACCCATGACTGAGGAGTTTCTATTCTTTTAATGATCTTTGGGTCACTGATGACCCATTTTGAGCTGAGGTGGCGGAGCCCATTGGAGTAGAGAGCGTTTGGAAAACTGAAACTCTTGATGGAGGAGTAACAGTATCTGTTCGGGCCCTTTTTTGTGATCTTGCAAGTGGCTTGTTCCGTGTCATGGAGATCATGAAAAGTCTCTCCTTAGCTTCGTTGAAAGTGATGATTAAAGAACCCATGATATTCTTCTGCAAAAAGTAAGCCCAATGGACTCTGTTAGTGGTATAACCAATATGGCTGCCTCTTGGGCTAGCCGGAATGGTTTATAGATGCCATCTGAACCAACATGGTTTTGAACCGAAATGGTTAGATATAGGCATAACTCCCATCTCATTGTGCTATGCTGACTGTCCTAGCTGTCAGAATTTTGGCAGCATTTCGGGACCATATAGTCAGGCTTAAAAGCATGCTAAGCTAACTAGACCTGGCTACCGTAATTTTGGCAGCATGTCAGTGCCATCTGTGTCAGTCTTATAAGCAAGAGAGGGTTGGATCTAGTCAAAGAGATAGGGCCTACAGGATCGAGCCTGTACCACTACCGCAATGATCAAACAAGATCCATCAGTGCATGACACCGGACAGTGCATAACTGCAATGTCGTTGGTCTTATCACTGATTTAATAAAATGTTTATTTGGGTCAAAGCCTCTTGAACTGAATCATCACTCTTCTAAAGCATGAAAGGGTGTGATTTGGTCAGTACACATCAAGGTGCAAGTTCCTTCAATTAATTTCTCCAATTAAATGGCAAAAATTTGCACTTCAAGGTGCTTAATGCCATCATTTATATGATAAAAGAATGCACTTCAAGGTGCCAATTTCTTTCACTAATGTTTCTAAACCCATCATAGACATCAAGGTCTTGCACGGGTGTCTTCAAGGGTCAAACAAGTCATTTTTAGCTATAAAACAGGTCAGTGATCATGACCCACGGTCACTGCCCATTTTCCAATGATTCCAGCGGTCACAGCACATTTAACACACTTTCCCGTGGTCACAGCACTTTTAGCAGCACTTTTCAGCACAACAACAATAGTTTCAGTGCAACAGCAGCACTTTTCCGCAATTTTCAGCACTTTTCATGCGTTTTTATCCAAATTTGATCACAAATGAGGGCAAGAAATTCCCCACAGACGGCGCCAATCTTCTGATCATGCTTAAAATGTAACGTGAAAATGTGTAACGGATTTGATGTCCGATATTCACGTACTTCAAGCGTTAAGAAGAATGGAAATCAATTACAGTTTATCATTGAATTCCCTTTTGTTTACATGGGTTCTAACGCCCTGACCGCAGGGATACAGGTTGTTTACATGAGTTTACAAAGTTTACAACCCCTCCCTCAAGTCTTAGATGTAATCTCAATTTGGAAAATACAAGAAAATGTACATAAAGTGCAAGAAAATGCAAAAAAGAGAAAAAAAAATGGGGGTGACCGTGACCCGCGGTCACTGCCCTAGGCCAGTGACCGTGGGTCACGGTCACTGACAGACAGTGACTGCAAAGTCACTGTTTCGCCTCTGTTTTCACGCTATTCATGCTGATTCTTCTTCCAAACTTTTTTCAAGTGCTAAGACTCCGTTTTTATGACTTTTGGAGTGTTGAACAACCGTTGAGAAGATCGAATTCAACCATAGAATCGATTGAAAACTTTGTAATTCATCATTCATGTTTACGAACTGTCTTTTGTTCAAGTCCGAAGAGGGTATCGTAAGAAGCCAAAGTTGTGTCATTCTGAGCCAATCATTTTCAAGGAACAAAATGAGGCCCAAAGGGGCTTGTTCACAACGTTTGTAATGGCTAAGAAACCCCCCCGAATGAGAAAAACAAAGATGACAACGTCATCCTCCAAATAGTCATCAATGCATGAACATGATTTGTCCCTTGGCCACCCTGTCCTCTCCTCCTCCTCTGAACTTTCTTGCTCACCTTGGTAACAGAGAAAATGGGAGGGAAGGGTCGTGGAATGCTGCTGTGTCTCTTCTTTTGGATGCCTTTTGAGTGCTTTTGTTCTTGGAATTTTCTCTGTTTATTTTCTGCTCTGTCCTCTTCCCTTTTCTTTTCAAATCTTAGCCTTTTATATACTTCCCCCGCAGTTTCTGGCAATTCCAAGGAGTTAAGGGAGGTTGTGGGAGGTTACACTTTGAAAGGAAGTGGAGAAGAACTGTCCAAAACTGCAGGAAACGTCCTTTGGGGGTCCGTGACCGCAGCCGTGGTCATGGACAAGGCCCAATTTCGGTTTTTTGTATTTGCGACCCGTTTTCACCTGTTTGGGGCCCAAACGATGTCCAATCGCCACGAAACTTGGAGGAATGCTTCTTGACATTATTTTGACCATGTCATAAAAGTGTCAGCCTGTTTTGATCATTTCAAGTTGGTCAACTCCCTTGATGAACAGGCCGCGGTCACTCCCAAGGCCCATTTTTGGACTTTTGCATTTGTGAACCATTTTCACCTGTTTGGGGTCCGAACGAACTCCAATCTTGATGAAACTTGGAAGGATGCTTCTTGACACTATTTTGAGTGTTTCACACAAGTTTTGGCTCGCTTTGACCATCTAAAGTTGGTCAACTCCTTCATTGATTGGGCCGCGGTCCCGGACAAGGCCTGTTTTTGGACTTTTGTATATGTGACCCGTTTTTGCCAGTTTAGGGCCCGAACGATGTCTGATTGCCATGAAACTTGGAGGGTTGCTTCTTGGAACTATTTTGAGCATGTCATGCAAGTTTCAACCTATTTTGACGTTCAAAAGTTGGTTAACTCTCCAATTGACTTTTTTTTAAGTGGGCCTTTGTCTCAGATGTTTGAGGCACAAATGACTTTGGTTTAGTTCGAAACTTGGAGGAACTGACATCAGGGATATCTTGGAGTATTCATCCAGATTTCATCAATTTTGGATATCAGGAAGCAGGACTTTGGTCAGTGACCCCATGGCTTGGGGGGACTGACCCCAAGTTGACATGCTTGTAGCTTTTGGGTTCGATGATGTCTGTTCAACCCGAAATTTTGTAGGGCCTGTCTTGGGCATCATTTGAGCTTCCTCTGAGAGTTTCAGCTAGTTTGATCTTCATGAGATGTCACTCTGCACAAGGACTCACAGAGCATAGTATATGATCATCTGGACCAAGTTTGGATCCAAATGATATCCAAATGCTCTGAATTCTTGAAGAGTAGTCTTTAAATGTACTTGAAAGTATTTCGTTGAATAAGAGCTTACTTCAACATGTGGAAGTGCCAGGTCCCGCAGTGATTCTCAAGGAGCTACCAAAGAGCCTTTGAAGCTGATTTCAGCTGAGATGAGGTCCATGTGCTTTGAAAACTTTGGAACTTTATAATCCAAAGCTTATAATGCCTTCGCTGCATTATTTGCAAAATTTTATAGGTCAACACTCATCCTCTCAGCAGGGATACTTAATTGTTGGGTACCCAGTGCCCGCGCTCGGTGATCTTGAGTTCTAACTGCAAAACTGTAGTATAGTAATAAAAATTGGAGAAATGAGGTCAATCCTCAAATAGCAATGTATTTTAAAGTTCCTTTTCAACTTGTACCTGTTTTACTTAAAAATCTAAAACTAGACTAATTTAAAAACTAACAAATACAATCATTCCTACTTTGTAAAAGTAAAAATTAAACAATTAAAATCCAAACAAACAAAACATCCTAAATTAGAAAGCCTAAATCTAAAACTTCCTAAAAAAAAGTAAAGTAAAAAATATTACATAAGTTAGAACTTTTACAAGTAGAAAGTTACTAAAAATAAACCAAGAAACTAATATTAAAAAATAAATTAAATTAAATTAGAAACAAACCAAAATTAGTAAGAACCAATCAAACAAAGTTCATAACAAAATAAACAATCAAAAAGTTAGGCAATCAATATTAAAAACAATTTACTTTCAAAATTAAAATCCTACAGTTAGAAACTTAATACAACGTATGCCATGAGATGCTGTCAAAATCTAAGTATGAAAAACTAGTATGTTAATGCAAACTTTATGCATGATTTAACTTGATCTAATACAACCTAAAAATAAGTTTAGTGGCTGGAGTTCAAACGAGGCAAACTTAGGAAACTAATAAAAAAAAGGTAGTGAAAAAGGATTTAAAATGAAAACGTTACAAGAAAACAAATTTCTATGCAGAAATTCTGCACACAGGTGGTCTAACATGCCAAGTTTAAGCCACTGGTTTACCAACTTCCTGAAATCATTTTAATTTGAAATTCTGAGGAAGGAAGGACCGCATACCAAATTTTGATTTTACCAAATTTCAAAAATATTATGATTTGATTGGTCTACCCACTTCGTATTTTTTACTAAAAACTATTTCTGTAGTTTGCTGAAATTGTGTAGAAATTAAGCTGTTTGTATCTTGAGTCCAAACTTCAGCAATATTTTTTTTTTCAAATCTGAATTTTTTTTCTTTTCTTTCAATTATGTAAATTAGATTTTTCAACAACTCAATCATGTAAAACAATCCACCATATAATAATGCATGCAATGATTACTAATCCAACCATTAAACTATACAAAAAAATAAATAAATACAAACAATAAAAACACGACAAGGAAATTAAAAATGCAGTGATTTAAATATGTGGTTGCAAGAAAATTAAATGTGTGGAATTGATAGTGAGTTTAAATGTATGGAAAGATAAGAATTTAAATGTGTGGCGAATAGTAAAAATAAAAGGTTGGTAAGTGTTTTCTTCTCTTATAAAAATATTTTCAAATTGGGTTAATAATTTGAATCATACTCTTAAGACCTTATCAATCCAAACACCAATTAGAAAAGAAACATAAATCAAGCATCAATCACCCAAGTACAAAAAAGAAAATTTGAAAAGAAAAAGCAATACTTTTACTAGAATGCTATGTCTTTACATAAATGGTAATGAATTGAAAATCAAAACAGTTACAAACTAGGATGAGAAGCCTCTTCTAGATAAGAAGCCCAAGGGTGTAGTGTGATTTTCGAGTCAAATCTCCTTGAGGACTTCAATGGAGAGATAGAAAAAGAGAAAGAGAGAGTTGAAGAAGATAAAGTATAATAGTAATTTTAGAGAGAGGTGGTTTATCTTCTCATAAAGAGTATAGGACACCCATGCTTGGCCTATATTAGAGTGGAGAGCCACTTGTTTCTCTCAATAGATCCTACTTTGTAGCAAAAGAATCTCCTTTAACTGGTAAGTACCTTTCTTGAGCAACAAGTTTCCTCATATTTGGCAAGATATGTGTCACGACCCGAGCCTGAAAATCACGGGCTTAGAATTAGCCCCGAGGTATGACACATGTACTCTCGTGCAATTCACACCCAAATCAGAGTCTGAATGAAATTACACAAGGGATATTTACTTCTTACACTTATGAGGTACTTTAGACGGATATCAGTCCAAGCATTCAATATGTAAAAACTTGTTAATGTCGCCTATAATTTTCACTTTTCATTAAATAATTCACAAGTATCATTTCATCCATGAAACAGTCCAAAGCTTAATATTTAGAGAACATAAAATTATTATATTAATTCTACTCATCACCTGAACAACCCAAACATGATATACACATATATGCATCTATGCGAAGAATATGCATCCTATGTAGAGAAAATAGAACAATGACATACAAAAAACCAAAAGATATTCGTAAAAGGGTCAGATTATGTAGGTAACAATCTATATGGATGCAAATACATGCATATGCTAAAAGTCTCAAAATACCCAAAACACACATTCTTAAGACGATGGTGTGTTGCTCTCGGCATATGGATCAAGCAACAAGCTTCCGCTATCCACTAGTTAAACCTGAAGAAACCACTGCGGTCCCCTTCTCTAACTCCTGGATTTCTGCCAGACTGAGATTGGGATCTGAGCTTGTAACACTATTAGACAACTGTGAATAAAATTATGCAGCAAAGTATAAGCATAATTAAGGTAATACGCGTTGTGTCTAAAAGAGTTAATGACAAGTGATCAAAGAGGTCAATTCAGTATACTAGGCATGTTGTGCATTTGAAAAAAACATGCTATAAGGATTAATAAGTAAAATATATATTATTTGCTACTACATTTGCCATATCCTCCCTCTAGGGATTTTTACGTTGAGAACACCATCAACCTAGTTAAAGTACAAATGGGTCTGTTCATACATGGAGTCCGGAAGCTCTAAAGGCACATTTCAGCGGCACTATTCATATACTACACCAAAGTCAACCTTACCGGGTATCATAAGGCTGAGGCTGAGTAGAGTTAAACCATTTCGATTCATATGATTGATAATTGAATTTAAGTAAATCATGCATTTCATTCATTGAGAATAATACAATACAGTATACATTCAATTCATTCGTTCAATTTGTTCTTACTCAATTTAATGTCAATGTCAATATAAAACGTATATCAAGAAACATTTCAAATAGAGTCAATACATACTATAATTACTTCAATTCAAAGTTATTATTGGAATAGTAGAAGGCAATAACAGTAATCCAATATGCTATACAATTCAATTTAATGGAATCAAGATAATTTACAATTTACAAACCAATCCTAATCTAGTCATCTATTGTTTCTAACCGTGCATGATGATGCAGTTTTAAATTATCCAATACACGGTTGTCTCTCTTTGGTGTCACATTATATAAAGAATGTGTATCGAAGTCCCTTAATTCAACACTTACGGGGAGGTACTAAACAAATGAACAACACCCCATAAAAGAATATCAGCCCTCAAGACCCTTTATGGTGTTTAATTATTTCATTAGGCCAATGAATAGGGTAAAGAGATCCAAGAGCTAAGGTCCTACAAAGTCTTTAGAATACCCCTAATTAAACCTAGAGTTTTAGGGTCATCTTTGCTTAACCATATATGGCTTACGACTTAGCCGTAGGTTGCATACGACTTAGCCGTAGATTACACTACGGCTAAGCTGTAGTTTCAGTCCTATTCACCGGCACCTACGGCTGAACTATAGAAAAGCCTACGGCTTAGCCGTATGGTGTCTACAGCTAAGTCATGGCTAGGCTACGGCTTAGCTGTAGCACATTTGACAACTTAGCTATGGCTTAGCCGTATAAAAAATCTGTGCTTTTAACTCTCTGAAAAGTTAGCCGTAGTGTTCTTATGGCTTAGCCGCAAGCTTCAAGATTTCTGAAGCTATTTTTGTTCAGAACATTTTTCTTCCAACTACTTATACATAGTACATATTATGGTCCCAAGTAATCATTTTCATTCAATTCTATCACTTTTCACTTCTAACTTCATCTTTCATTCTTTTACTAAAGTACCTTAATTTTGCAGATAAAACCAGAGTACAGGGCTAGAACATAACATTAGGATGTAGTACAAGTATAGTAATCATAAACTACCAACATGCATTCAGCTAAAATTAACTTATATTTGCCTTGCTTGTGAATTCAAATCACTATCCTCCTCTTGTCTCAATAAAAGGAGAACCCACTTTGCTTGGCCCTAGAATGACATGCATATAAGGAAGAATATAAAAATGAGTGCATACAAGAGAATAAGAGTCTCCTTGACTTCATTGAAAGAACTATATAAATGGAAGGAGATCTTACCTGATACAGGATAACTATAAACCACCGTCTTCAGTTACAATAAGGAAAGAATGTAGAGAAGAGCTGAAAAAAGGAAATGGGTGCTTGGAGTCATGCATGTAGAATTGATCTTTCTCCCATGCATAAGAAGAAGAAAGCTAAAGGAAGGAGAAGGATGTTGCTGTAATCGAAGAAGAGAGGAGCTTGAATAACTGGTTAGCCTCTTTTATATAGAAAAACTTTTGAAGTTTATAAGAAAGTCCATCTAGTTTATTATATTTTCAATATAAGTCAAATGAGGGTCCAACGAGTTCTAACGGAGTCAAATACATTTGGGGCAAGTACGAAATTTGACAAGCTCCACAAGACAAACATGATGGGATCAATATGATGTGTGTATGATGTGAAACTATGCATTCTAGGGCTTCCATCTACCAAGGTAAGTTTAAACCGAACCCAACTACCTATCCATGACCCATACTTGACATACTGGACTCCACAAGTCTAAAATAGACTTGTTTAAGATAAAACCACATTAATTAGCAAATAATTACAATTAGTTACTCGCTCATCAACCTTAGCTTGAGTCATAGTGTTACATCCTCCCTTGCTTATGAATCATTCAGTCCTTTGAATGAAACAAAATATAGAAAACAATTAAAGTATCTAATGTACCTGTCTCTTATATCTTGAAGTCAAATTGCTCTCGTATAGATCTCGCTTTTTGTCTTTTAATGAAAGTCGATTAGAACACCAAGCTACTACTCTGAAACTCAAGTCTTCACTATTGATTGTTGGCAAGATTCTTCTATTGGAATGGTACTCCTCGATCTTCCTTGGACTTGTATGACGATAATGCATGATTTTTTTTAAGCCCTTTTGCTATTTGGTTACATTGTTCCGAATTGAGTCTTAATGCTATAGATCACTACACCATCAACAATTATAAGCATGAAATGAAAATGCATGTAGCCAAAATGAAGTTCTTTAGCTCATTAAAAGACAAGAATCAAAACATTTGAAGAAAAGGTTTTTCTTTTGACATGAAAACCTATAGGAAGGAAGAATAGTGAATTTCGAAAAGTCATAGGTCAGAAACATTGAAATGAAAGTTAGAAGGAAATTTCAGTTCTAAGTTGCACATGAAGATCTTGAAGTCTTAAATTCATGAAAAGGGGAAAAAGGGATGGAAGGAACAGTTCAAATCGTCTACAAAAAAGAGAAAGGTCAGCAGAGTGAAGAAAGAAGATCTCTTATATAGGTGAAATTTCCTTGCTCAAATTCTCAATCAAAAGAAAATGAAGAAAATACAAATTCTCAATCACAATACATAAAAATGAGGACAAAGCAAGCTCCTCAAAGGGAACAATGCCAGTGGGAACAACGAGACATCCAATAATGTAGGATTAAACACAAACATAATTATTAGATTAATTAGATTTGGTTGTTATCACAAGTTGAGGGCGAAAGAAGATGATATTGGCAAAACAGCTTTTAAATCAAGGTATGGCCATTATGAATTCTAGTGATGCCTTTTGAGTCTTGAGCTTAACTGATACACCTGCAGTGTTTATGACTTGAAGAATAAGGTATTTGCTTTGAAATTTTGGCGACATTATCTATATGCTAAAAGTTTGAAGTTCATTTCGGATCACTGCAGTTTACGATATTCATTTCGAACGCATGACTTGAATTTGAGGCAATGAAGATAGCTTCAATTCATTAAGGATTAGGACTCCCTTATCGAGCATCATCTAGGAAAAGGGGATGTCGTGGCAAGTGCTCTTAGCAAGAAGATAGTAAACTTGAATGTCAAAAACAAAAGTTCATTTTTAATTGTAACAGGTCATAGACTTTATAGATTTAATAATTTAGGTATACTAAGTTGAGCTTCCAAAAAACAGTAAGCAAAGGATAGAGAGAAAAGAATTAAGTTAGGAATGGGGGACTGATTGAACTTGGGTTCTCATTTCTAGAAAATAAAACAAGATAAAATAATACAAGAACTAAGAATCAAAATACCCTACTTAAGACTCATAGATTAACATAATATAAGATTATTATATTAATTCTACTCATCACCTGTACAACCTAAATATGAAATGCAAATATATGCATCTATGTGAAGGATAAGCATCCTATGTAGAGAAAGTAGAACAATGACATACAAAGTACCAAAGGACATTCGTAGAAGGGTCAGACTATGCATGTAACAATCTATATGGATGCAAATATATGCATATGCTAAAAATCCCAAAATACCCAAAACACACATTCCTAAGATAATAGTGTGTCGCTTTCGGTATATGGATCAAGCAATAAACTTTTGTTATCTACTCGTTAAACCTGAACGAACCACTGTGGTCTTTTCTGACTCTTAGGTCTCTGCCAGACCGAGATTGGGATCTAGGCTTGTAACACCATTAGACAACTATAAATAAGACTATTTAGCAAAGTATAAGTATAATAAAAGTAATACGCATTGTGTTTAAAAGAGTTAATGACAAGTGATCAATAGAAGTCAATTCAGTACACTAGGCATGTTGTGTACTTGAAAGAAGCATGCTATAAGGATCAATAAGTGAAGTACATACTATTTCACTACTATATTTGTCATATCCTCCATCTAGGGAACTTTACGTTGAGAACACCATCGACTAAGAAAGGGTATGAATGAGTATGTTCATACATAGAGTCCGAAAACTCCAAAGGCACACTGCAGTGGCACTGTTTGTATACTACACCAAAGTCAACTCCACCGGGTATCATAAAGCTGAGGCTGAGTAAAGCCAGATCATTTCGATTCATATGATTGATAATTAAACTTAAGTAAATTGTGCAATTCATTAATTGAGAACAATATAATATAATATACGTTCAATTCATTCATTCAATTCGCTCTTACTCAATTCAATATCAATGTCAATATAAGACATAATCAAGAAACATTTCAAATAGAATCAATGCATACTATGATTACTTCAATTTAAAATCATTATTGGAATAATAGAAGGCAATAACGAGAATCCAATATGCTATACAATTCAATTTAATGGAATCAAGGTAGTTTACAATTTACAAACCAATTCTAATCTAGTCATCTATTGTTTCTAACCGCGCATGATGATATAATTTTAAATTATCCAATATACTGTTATCTCTCTTTGATGTCACATTATATAAAGAATGTATATCGAAGTCCCTTAAATCAACACTCATGGGGAGGTGCTAAACAAATGGACAACACCCCATGAAAGAATCTCAACCCTCAAGACCTTTCATAGTATTTAATTGTTTCCTTGAGCTAATGAATAGGATAAAGGAATCCAAGAGCTAAGGTCCTACAAAATCTTTAGAATGCCCTAATAAACTTAGAGTTTCAGGGTCATTTCAGCCTAGCCGTGTATGGCTTAAGGCTTAGCTATAGGTTGCGTACGTCTTAGCCATAAATCACAATACAGTTGAGCTATAATTTCAGTCCTGTTCACCCACATCTACGGTTGAACCGTAGAATAGCCTACGGCTTTGCCATATGGTGTCTATTACAGCTGAGTCATGGCTAGGTTATTGCTTAGCCGTAGTACATTCCACGGCTTAGCCATAGAAGAAATACGTACTTTTTAGCTCTATAAAAAGTTAACCGTAGTGTTCTTACAGCTTAGCCATAAGCATCAAGATTTCTGAAGCTGTTTCTATTCAGAACATTTTTTCTTCTAACTGCTTATACATGGTATATGTTATGGTCTCAGGTAATCATTTCCATTCAATTCTATCACTTTTCACTTTTAAATTCATCTTTCATCTTTTCACTTCTAACTTTATCTTTCATTCCTTTACTAAAATACCTTAATTATGCAGATAAAACACGAGTACAGGGCCACAACATAACATTAGGATGAAGTACAAATATAGGAATCATAAACTACTAACATGCATTCAACCAAAATTAGCTTATACTTGCCTTGCTTATGAATTCAAATCACTATCCTCCTCTTGACTCAATAGAAGGCGAACCCACTGTGATTGGCCCTAGAATGACATGCATGTAAGGAATAATGTAAAAATGAATGCGTGCAAGAGAATAAGAGTCTCCTTGACTTCAATGAATCAAGAACTATATACATGGAAAGAGATCTTACCTGATACAGGATAGCTATAAACCACCGTCTTCAATTCCAACAAGGAAAGAAGGTAGAGAAGAGTTGGAAAGACGAAATTGGTGCTTGGAGTCATACATGCAGAATCAATCTTGCTCCCATGCATAAAATGAAAAAGCTAAAGAAAAGAGAAGGATGCTGCTGTAGTTGAAGAGGAGAGCAGCTCGAATAATTGGTTGGCCTCTTTTATACAGAAAAACTTCTTAAGTTTATAAGAAGGCTCATCTAGTTTATTATATTTTTAATGTAAGTCAAATGAAGGTCCAACGAGTTCCAACGGAATTAAATGCGTTTAGAGCAAATACAAAAGTTAACAAGCTCAACAAGACAAACGTGATGATATTGATATGATGCATGTATGATGTGAAACCATGCATTTTAAAATTATGAAAAAGACTTTCATCTACCTAAGTAAGTTCAAATTAAACGGACCCAATTACCTATCCATGACCCGTACTTGACCACTAGACTCCACAAGACTGAAATAGACTTATTTAAGATAAAACCACATTAATTAGCTAATAATCACAATTAGTTACTCGCTAATCAAGCTTAGCTTGGGTCGGAGTATTACATCCTTCCTCGCTTAGAAATTATTCAATCCTCTGAATGCAACAAAATATAGAAAACAGTTAAAGTATCTAATGTACCTGTCTCTTACATCTCGAAATCAAACTGCTTTCATATAGATCTCGCTTTTTGCCTTTTAATGAAAGTCGATCAAAACACCAAGTTGTTACTCTGGAACTCAAGTCTTCACTATTGATTGTTGGCAAGACTATTTTATTGGAATGGTACTCCTTGATCTTCCTTAGCTTGTATGACGATGATGCATGATTTTTTTGAAGCCTTTTTGCTATCTTGATTCATTGTATCGAATTGAATCTTAACGCCATAGATCATTGCACCATCAATAGTTGGAAGAATGAAATCAAAATGCATGTAGCCAAAATGAAGTTTCTTAGCTCACTAAAAGACAAGAACCAAAACATTTGAAGGAAACATTTTTCTTTTAACATACCTATAGGAAGGAAGAATGGGGAATTTCAAAACGTCATAGGTCGGAAACATTGAAATGAAAGTTGAAATGAAATTTTAGTTCTAAGTTGCACATTGAGATCTTGAAGTCTTAAATTTATGAAGAGGGAAAAAGGGAGGAAGGAATAGTTCAAATCGTGTATAAGAAAGAGAAAGGTCAACAGAGCAAAGAAGGAAGATCTCTTATATAGGTAAAATTTCGTTGCTCAAATTTTCAATCAAAAGAAAATGGAGAAATGACAAATTTTTAATCACGATATGTAAAAATGAGGACAAAGCAAGCTCCTCAAAAGGAATAATGTTGATGGAAACAAAAAGACATCCAAGAATGTAGGATTACATACAAACATGATTATTAGATTAATTAAATCTGGTTGTTGTTATCACCAGTTGAGGGTGAAAGAAGATGATATTGGCAAAATAGCCTTTAAATTAAGGTACAGCCAATCTGAATTCTAGTAATGCCTTTTGAGTCTTGAGCTTGACTAATGCACCTGCAGTGTTTATGGCTTGAAGAATAGGATCTTTACTTTGAAATTTTGGTGACATTATCTGTATACAAAAAGTTTGAAGGTCATTTCGGATCACTGCAGCTTACAATATTCATTTTGAACACATGACTTGAGTATGAGGCAACGAAGATAGCTTGAATTCATTAAGAATTAAGATTTCATTATTGAGTATCATCCAAGAAAAGGGGATGTTGTAGCAGGTGCTCTTAGCGGAAAGACAGTAAACTTGAATGTCAAAAACAAAAGTTTATTTTTAATTGTAATAGGTAAAAGACTTTATAGATTTAATAATTTAGGTATACTAAGTTGAGCTTCCAAAAGAAAGAGAGCAAAGGATAGAGAGAAAAGAATTAAGTCAGGAATGAGGGATTGATTGAACTTGGGTTCTCATTTCTAGAAAATAAAACAAGACAAAATAATACAAGAACTAAGAATCAAAATACCTTTGAAACATTGATTTGCACATACAAAATATGATTTCTATAAGCTTATCTCATGGGAACATAAAAACATTCGAATGGCACTATGCCAAGCACACCGTCGATTTACCACTGACTTGTAGGGTATTTCTCCTTTAGCTTTATTATTTAAAGTTAAAAGGCCTACTATAAAGCTAAAATTGAATACAACCATGCTAAATTTTTGCATACACCCCAAAATTAGATAGACCAATTCTATCCATCAAAGTTGCCCATAATAGAGTAATATTTATTTTTGATGCTATGGAAAATTATAGTGAACACTATAATAAGATCTAAAACCAGTGATCGTTCATGGAATGGCTATGATGGTTACAAGCTGAGATGCTTCTTCACCACTGGGCTCTGAGACATTTCTTCAAGTGAAAAAAAATGCTAGTAATTATTTATGGTATAAGCTATGTTGCTCCTCTTCAAGTAACAAGTGGCTTGCCAATTGAAGCCACAATTACTAATTTATTCAATGTTTTATTTGACTTCTTGAACTATGCACAATCTTGTTCTGAATAATTTTTTCAAACAATTGATGAATAGTAAACTACTAAGCAATTTGAAAGAGAATATATAGAATATATAGGAGAAAATGACAAAGAAAGAAAATTTACTCCTCCTACCAAAAATAAAATATTCTTATAATGGTTTTTTGGGACTTTATATGAATTTTGTAACAACTATGAAAACATCATGGTAGAGGTAAAACTAGGGCTGGGCCTTATCAGAACCCAATTGACCTGCCCATCCAAACCTGATTTGAAGCCGAGTATGATTTCGGTTGTATTAGGGTTGGTTGTAATTAAAAAGAGGGAAAATTTCAACAAGGTATAAAAATTTTGAATTATTTTTAAAAAAGTACAGGAGGATTTGAATATTTCAAAAAATATAAAACTTATCATAATTCCTTCAATTAAGTCCTCTCTATTTTTTTTTCCAAACTGGCAGAAATAGCCTTATTTTCCAGACTAGCAGAAATAGCCTTACATAATTTTTCAAATGTTCACATTAATAAATCATTCAAGAGAAATGATCAAGTCCATCTCAAATGACATAATGTGACCTACTTCAACTAAAAAATGAAGATTCATCATCATCATCATCATCAAAGCTTTATCCCATCCATGTTGGGATCGGTTACATGAATTCTGTTTCTCCATTCAAAAATGGAGATTCCAAATGACAAAAAAAAAAAAAAAGAAACTTCATTAAATGGTTATGATCATGAAAATCAAAATGGAGAGTTTTGGGGAGGAAAGAGGTTAAGAAAAAGATATAAATCTATCACAAGGGAAGGGTATTTTGATCAGTTCTCAAGAAATTATGTAGAGGACTTGATTAAAAGAATCGTGAAAAACTTTTATACTTTTTGATATATTTATATACTTTTTTGAAATTGGGCACAAATTTTTTATGATTTTTTGAAATATTCTCTTAAGAAAATAATATAAACATGATGTGTCGCATTACCTGAGTGGGAGTCAGGTCAAGCCAGGTATAAGTTTGTATAGGTTGTTGGCCTTTTTCGAATTTGGGTTGGATCCAAATTGTTCCAAAATCAAACTCAATCCCCAAAGTTGCAATTATGTTTTTTGATACAGTATTGGAAACTTCGACCATCTGGTCCATACACACGTACACACAAATGAACACAACATATTTGGAAACTCTAAAGGCCGTATTGGATCTTACAGTTCTAAAAGAGGTTAGTTCTTCATTTTAGGTGAAGACCGAAGACACCAATAATGGATCATGTCCCTTCGCCCAAGGAGGGAAAGCCTTGCTTGTAACCCAAGACACCAACATCACTGATATTCATTTGAATCAAAACCTATTTGAAGAAATTGTATCTGCATTAGGGTGTCAAACGGCTAGGTCAGGCTGGGCTGGGGTTATCCTTACCCTACCGTCAATATATAAAGGACTAGACCCGAGTAGTTCAAAGCATTCGGAAGGCCTACACTACCTAAGCATTTACGCTACCCTTAAGGGACATGGTCAGCCCAGGGCAGAGCTTAGGGCCTCAAAACAAGATAATCATTATTTAAAATTTTACATAATTACCAAGCATTAAGTGTCAACTATGTGTTTTCTTGTCTAACCTCTCTTGGAAGGAGACCATTAAGAAAATGTTCAGAGAATAAAAGCAATGAGCTATCTCTAAAAACTTTTTCTTTTTATGGTACAAAAATGTTATACGTTCACAATAACTTTCATGTACCAAACCATTTTAGTAGAATCTTATGTTTAATAAATTTAAAACCATTTACATTCACCTACCTTTATGAATTAACATTACTTTCAATTCAACACTGATATAATTATTAGGCATTGTTAGATTTCATCACAAAAATAAATGCGCTTAAAAAATGCTATTATTTTAGATATCTAAAACTTGGGAGTTATAATTATCTAATTAAAAGAATATTTGGATCACAACATATCCTTGAAATTTCATGTACATGCAAACTAACTTTATGAATTGATTGGCATTCCAAGCCATCATATAGAGGAAGAAGTTTATCCTTCTTAGCAAAAGTACACCCCCTTTTGCACTCGCAAAGATTTGTAAAATATATAAAAAGTTTAAATAAGAAGCAATAAAACTAAAAGAAATGGTAAGAAGCAACCATGCAATAATTATTGTTTATGCACAACAATTATTGTTTATGCATTAAGTATAATACATAACTTAAATAATTAAATAGAGAATAAATGAACAAGTATGTGTGTAGGGCATTCTGTAATGGGTATGGGGGCAAGAAATAACCTTCATATTATCATTTTATTACTTCTAAGTAATTATATATAAATTGAAAACAAAAAACTGGAGGGCCAAGGCTCAGGCTGGGCCGGGCTAGTATTGTCCAAGCTAGACATGCACTCAAATTTTAGGGCATGCAAAAAATTATCTAAGTCTGATCCTATGGCTTTTCGTTAGAAACAAAAGCCCTTATTTTAAAGGCTTTTTAAAAGCAAGGCCAGGTACTCTTGTCCCAAGACCAAATTGACAAGCCTAATCTACATGCAACTTATGAATTTAGAACTGGCAAATGGGTCAGGTAGACCAAATTCGGGTCGAGTCAACCTGAACCCGAATTTATTAGTTTCAACCCTAGCCCGGCCCTTTTTTAAAACAGGTTGGAACCATTCAACCCGCACCTGACTTACCTAACCCGAATTTGATGTAGGCTGACGTGATCTAACCTATTTAATTCTCATTTTGTGTATAATCTAACTCATTTTATGTTGCTCAATTTCATTTGTAAAGCTTCCTTTACATCTAAATTCATTTAAAAAATTGCATTACGCATGAATTTATAATTATGAATTTTCAATATGGAAAAGATGGGGCCAAAATCTATAAATACTTTCTAGCTCATATATTGAGATAATCCTTTGTCAATTTTTATTCAATTTTAAAATTCCATATTTGAGTATGAGTAGAGGACTCATCAGCATTATTGTATTTCATTCATATCCATATTTTAGAAGTAAATTTCTATGCCAACATAAAAATAAAAGATACATCAATATTTTAACTACATAAATATCATATTATTAAATAAAAAATAAGTTATATATTCTAAGTACCAAAACTTTGCATAACTCCTCTATTTAAGAGTACACAGTTTATGGCCCACATGAATAAAAAAAAGTTACATAAAAATTAAAAAGTTACGGTAAATTAGTAAAATCTAAATGGGTCAAATAGGTCAGGTGGGTCAACCCTAACCCGACCCTTATTTTGAACGGATCAGGTTAGGCAGGTCGGAAACAAGTCGGATCGAACTAAATTTTGCCAACTCTGACTTATGATGTGATATGATTACAAACTCAAATAGCCACATGCATACTTCAATTGTGGAGAACTTAATTTGGATGAATTTTGATATATCCCGATGGAAATCAAGACAAATGGATGAAAGCTAGTGTGTTCCATTGATATAACAATTTCTCATAATAGTGAGACCAGGTATCACACGGTGCTTGGAACTTTGTGCTAGTATAGAGTTGAATTTCTATGATAAAATTTGTTTCAACATACAAATGTTCAAGGATAAGGCGCAAAAACAACACCTCCATCTCACTCTACCCTCCAGGGACCAATTACTAGTTCAAGTTCATATTGCCACTCTTTAACCATTTATCTAATTTAGTAATATAGTAAGAAAAAAGAAAAAAAATTCAAAATAGGAACTAATGTTTCAACACAGTTTAAATCAGGATAAAAAAATACCGTGTGAAGACATAGGTGAGACCTGATCACTTTATTAGAACTTGAGCCACTTTTAAGGTTTGTTTATGTAACTGAGCAGATCCTTCACTCTGCAAAGTCTCGTGCTCTCCCTTAGAAAATCAAAACCTTCTCATTAAAAAATAGTTCATTTTTCTTTATTCACATTAAGAAGTGTTGCACCAAATGAGGGAAGAATGGGCTGTACTAAAATCAAAATAATTTTTTTGTTTGTGACAAAATCCTTTCATTAAAATTCAGTTTTTTAGACTCCCTCGGGACTCAAATTCCATGCAGTTACATGCAATGTTTGTTTACATTGGGGGGGAGGGGGGGGTGTAAAGTAATTAGGGATGGCAATGAGGTGGGTTTAAATGGAGAGAGGTAACGTAATTAGGGATGGCAATGAGGTGGGTTTAAATGGATACCCACCCCGATCCGCTCCTGTTAAGGGTGGGTTTGATACATGCCTCTTTTAAATCATAGCAAGTTTTGATATGCAGGTTAAAACCCTAACTCGGGTTTGGATCAAGTTTGGGTTTTAAATATGAGTTTTTAGTATAGTCCTCTCTAGGGTTTATAGAATTTGTAAATCGGCCCCTCTGATTTCAATATTTGCATATACTTCCTGCATTTTTACTTTAATACCTTTTATGTCCCCAATATCACTAATCATAATGAGAAAAGGGGATGCCCAAAAGATTTATGTTGATCTTTTTATGAAAATGACAACTTTGCCCTTAAATTCATTAAACAAAGATAAGTATGTCATTGTTTATAAAAATGCTATTATTTTATCCCAAGTCCTAATAGTCTCTCTCAAATTCTTCCATGTACATGAAGCCTAACCATGTACTTAAAACTCTCATTAATCTAATAGAGAGGGTTGTGCATGGAATGGGTCAATTCTAGCCAATTATAAGTATCAGCGTTCATTGCCATTGTGATTGATTTAAATTTAATGAAATGAGCCTCATGTTAATAAAAATACATTTATGTAGGGCTACTCTCTCCCACTTAATGTATATTGATTATTAATGTTACACGCTTTAAAGAAAAATAAATCCAAGCCTTGTAATTATGCATATCTGGATAAAGAGATGGGCAAAAGTGTTATTTTACTATAAAAACTTATAGTAGTTATAAGGCTACTAATTTTGGGACAATGAAGGTATTAAAATGAAAATGCAACATGGTATATACAACTATTGAAACCACATGGGTTTATTTCTAAATTCTAAAAACCTTAGGGTTTATATACAAAATACTCTTTAAATATTTGCCCCAACAAGTCATTATATGCATCCTAATTCCTAAGCCCATTAAAAATTAAAAAATGCCCAGCCACCGTATATTATTGGAACTTGGTAAGTATAGTCTCCCTAATTATGTCTTTGACACTTAAAAGAAATGAAATAAATAATTAAAGAGTCCTCTTTCTAATAAAACATTAACGTTTTCATGCAAAGGTAAAAAACTCTCAAACTTCCTGGGTGGTTTTATAAATTGCTCATGTCTTTTCGCGTCTTCCTTACTTGTATAGTTTTTTTTTTCATCTTTCTCCCTCACAATCTCCCACGACCTTTCATCTTCCAACTTCTCTTCTTATACTCATTGTCAATCTTACTACTGTTATCAGGTCACGGCCTTGGTGAAGGCTCTAGCGAAGAACACTAGCAAGAAGAAGAAGACTCCAGTCGATTCGTAGGTGCAATTTTTTTTTTTTTTTTAGTTTCTATTCATCTTATGTCTCTCTCTTTATTTTTTGAGTTTTTTGTAAATACTCCCTAAGGATTATAGGATTTATAAATAAGCCCATGTGGTTCCAGGACTTGTAAATTGGCCCCTGCCTTTTCATTTTAATACCTTTTGTGTTCCTCAAATTAGTAGGCGTTCAATCACCATAATTTTCTAAAGTAAAATGATATTTTTGCCTATCTCCTTTATCCATATATGCATAAATTTAAAAACATGGTATTTTTTTCTCTTATACGAATAAGAGCTACATTTAATGGGTAAGCATACCCTATATAAATCTAATCCTCTCAATCTATTATCCATTTCATTAAGTTTAAATCTATCGTGATGATGATCAACACATGTACTAATAATCAATTCTAATTCATCCTATCAAAACATTGCCCACCATCTAATTGATGAAAGTTTTAACATACATGATTATACTTTATATTCATGAGAGAGTTATAGAGGGAGAAGGCATTGGGACTTGGAATAAAATAATAATATTTTTAAAAATAATAATCTACTCATTTTTTGTTTAATGGGTGCAAAGGAAAAGCTGTCATTTTTGTAAAAACTAAACACAACACTCATGATGGTTGCTCATTTTTATTAGGAATATTTAATCTAGGGACTTCGTAGGTATTAAAATGGAAAAGCGAGTGCCTATTTACAAATACTAAACTCACATAGACATATTTACAAATCTTATAGACCTTAGGGGGTAATTTAAAAAAATTCTTATTGTTTACTTTTATCCGTCAGTGGTGGGCCCCACTACAGCAGCTTCCTGTTGCTCAAGTTTATCCATTAGTGGGGCACGGTTGTTCATTTCTCTCCCTATTCTCTTTATTTTTATTTTTTATCCATCAGTGTTGTGCCCCACTTTAGCAACTTCTTGTCCTTATCCATTAGTGGCCAACTTGTTCACTCATCTCTTTCTATTTTTCACTTTTCATCCATTAGTAGTGGGCCCACATCTATCAACAGGTGCTCCAAATGCAGAAATTGTTTCGTCCATACATGCAGCCCACATGTGATTTCCGAATGTGTTGGATCCAAATGCTACAAATGGGACGGGGCGTGGTGAATTTATTGGTTGTATGTCAAGTCGGTTGTAGAGTTATACCAACCCAAACCTGCTCAGCCCCATTACCATCCCTAAAAATAATTCTAGCGCCGCCCACTTAATCTCAATCATATTTAGTTGAAAAAAGTAAGTTGAAAAGCAATTCTCTAGTGGATTTGCTATTTAAACTCTAAAAGGATCTCAGTATACTCACCCCTTTTAAAAAAAAAAAAGAAAAAAAAAGATAAAATAACCCAAATGTCCCCTTCTCCCTCCACTCCTATTCCCCTCCTCTCTTATAGTGATAATCGCAAGAAGGGGGAGATTTATTGCTAGAAGAGAGGAGGGGAAGGGGAGTTGGGAGAGAAGGGGAGGCATTTTACCTTTTCTCTTTTTTGGGAAAAAAAGAGGTTAGTACACTGAGATTTTTTTGGAGTTTAAATAGCAAATCTCTTTTTTGGCTACCACTCACTTTCTTTATAGTCTAAAAACGGTCATAACTTCTTACACAATAAAAATAAGATAATGTGTTCTAAAGTAATAATGACCACTTAAAACACACTAAAATAACTCATACTGTCACAAGGGTGCATAGTCCCGAAAATAGAATAATATATTTATAATACAATGACGTTATAATACAAAGCTGGAATAGCTCAGTTGGCTAGAGCGTGTGGCTGTTAACCACAAGGTCGGAGGTTCAAGCCCTCCTTCTAGCGTTTATTTTTTTTATTGAATTTTGCTCCCTCCTCTGTAAGATTAAAATTGCAACCCATTTTTTTCAGGTTAGAGCTACACATTAAAAAAAAAAAACAATAGAGCCTCCTGTGACAGATTAAAATTGCAACCCCTTTTTTTCCTGTTAGAGCTACACAATAAAAAGAAAACAAAATGCAAATGACCAATTTCTATACTATTAGAACTAAGCCAAATTCTCGGAGACTATATGTTTAGTAAAATCAAGTCATGAGCATCCCTTTGAAATGGATGAGAAATGACCCAAATGGGGCAATTGTATCCGAATGTTTTTTCTTGTAAAGAATGGTTATCATATAGAGAAATCAGGAAAATTTTCAAATTAGGCCTTATGGTCTTGTCTTATTTCAAAAACGGATATAAGTTTAAAAACTTTTTAAATTTCTCGCTAAGTTTTTCAAAAAACTTTCAATTAAGGACATCCCTCTATTTAAAGCTATTTTTTGGCAAAATTTTTTAAAATTTTTTTAAATACTCATATTACCCTTTATTGAAATAATTCCTCATTCAATTCATTTATATCTTTTCATTTACTTTTCAGCATTTTTACAATGATCAAAGACAACTAGCATCTCCGTGGTAATTGGTAGTATGTAATGATTACTGACACCATATCATTGCTTTAAATGATTTGTAATTTGGTATTTTAAGAAAATTGAGGAGAAAGATCTCCACGAAGTACCTTTAAATGGACGGGTGTTTTTAATTGAAAACTTTTGGAAAACTCAGGGACTAATTTGAAAGTTTTGAAATTTATATCCTTTTTTGAAATAAGGCGAAACCTTAGGCCCTTAATTGAAAATTTTCCAAAAAATAAAGATGAGGATGAGTTTTCATAACAGGAGAAAGCAAGATAAGATAAAGAGTCGCGAGAGATACGAGAAGGGATAATACAGATAGGAAAGCAAATGATTATAAGTCAAACTTCAAAGCTGGGCTCGGGTGAGTACTAAGTCCCCATCTTCAACTTCAAGTATTTCTGTTATGATTCTTTTAGTGGGCTACGTCTCTTTCCAGATTGCCAAATCGTGGGCCACCTGGTTAGATGGGTGTCCTCCTACATATTTGAGCTTCCCACAATGGGATCTGTTTTAGTCGGGCTTGGATCTCTTTTTAGATTCCTATAACGTCAAGGGTAGTTCTATTTCTTAGCATGCGGGTGCAACCATACTAACGTAATTCAATAAATATTAAAAATACTATTTTAGTAGTTCACTTCTTCACCCTGCTATTGTTCATACCACCCAAATTAAAATTTTGCATCCGCCATTGCTAATAACGTGCCATGACATGTTGCCTTGCTGCTGCATGCACACTTGTAATTAGCAGAAGCAAGAGTACCCCTCGATGAGTAGTGGGCGACTAACAGTTTCAGGCCTTCAATTAGTGCCTGAGCTTCTACTTTAGTGGCATTTGCAGCTGAAAATTGTCTTGCAAAAGCCACACATGGGTAGCCACTGCAATCCCGAAAGGTAAGATTCGTCAAGATTAAATTCTTAAGTAATGTTATGGTGGTGAAGTCCAGAGGGATGCGGGTATTTCCATTGCAGCGTCCAGAGTTCTTTGCACTTACTTGGAGATGCTCCACTCATGGACACTTGTCAATCCTTAAGTTTGTGATACAATGGTGGATATGTTAATGGGCTGAATAGAATGGATAAATATTTTTAGTTTTCCACAGATACCATGCATGCTGAAGTAGTAAATGTAGTAGGTTTCTGAATTGACAGGAGAATGCAATTCCATATGTGATGGGTGGATGAGCATCTGGTGAAAGATGATTCCTTGACAGCAAGCACTTATGGGAACATTGAACGCTTCTTTTACTTTCTTTATGTAAAGGCGCTCTCCTCTGTGATACCCCACGTGCAGCATGGATGTGGAAATTAAAGATACAGCCACAGTCCAAGCAAGAATATAGATTTTACATACAAAAGTGAAGAATTTGATGATACAAATTTTACATGCAAAAGTAGAGAATTAGATTTGATACCATTTGATATGTTGCCTATTCTGAAATATATTGAAAGATTGAGAGTAGTTTGGTTGTTTCAATCTACCCTGGCCATCTGGGACCGTGCATTGGAACAAGATGATTTGGAACAATTTGCATCCATCATTGTGGATTAATAATAATAATAATGGTAATAATATTATTATTATTCTTTCTTGGACACTTATGGCTAAGCCTGTGGGAGACGGAACACACATCTAGATGGACTAGAGGATCAAATGGCCCCTAAAGCAATGTGCCCATTCTGAAATATCGTGAAAGATTGAGAGTAGTTTAGTTATTTCAATCTACCCTGGCCATCTGGGACCGTGCATTGGAACAATTTGATTCATCATTGTGGATTAATAATAATAATAATGATATTATTATTATTATTATTAGTGTTATTATTCTTTCTTTGGACACTTATGGCTGAGCCTGTGGGAGACTAAACACACATCTAGATGGACTAGAGGATCAATTGGCCCCTGAAGCAATATCAAATATTTAATAAAATTTAAAGTCAAGGACTGTTTTGAAAAACTAAAAGAGAAGGGGCATCTGTGCAGATTGTAGAAAAATCCTGTAAAACAAACAAGGAGTGGATATTTTCGGGTCAAAATGAGCCCAAAAACAATGGAAATCTACACCAAGTTGGTTGCCCAAGAAAGTTCTTTGAGTTAGTGTGTTCTACTTTCTCTAACGGTGGGCCACATGGACCCTACATGCAAAAATGGTTTTGATGTTTGTTCAAGCCTTTTTTTGATGTTCCAACAAGCCTGATTAACGTAGAACAAATTAGAGAAGAAAATTTTAAATTAGAAGATCGCAAATTCGGAAGGTTAAATTCATACTGTCGACTTCTAAGGGCCATAACTTTTGATTTGGATATCACCACAAGGCCCATAACCATGTGTTTCAATGCTATCGACGAACTTTATGCTCAAACCAGCCATGAGTCATCAAGGGCAGATTAAGCCGTTTTGAAGGCGCAGCTTTTGTGCAATATTAACTATTTACTTTTGATTATTTTAGGTGGTTTTGAGTCTGTTTGAGTTTGAGTTTTTGTGAAAAGTCTCGAAAATTTATTTAGGGATGGTCAAAGAAACTTTGATGTCGTTTTTATTTTTTTTACTATCTTTTAGTAGGTTTGCGATTTTGGGTAATTTAGGGCCTTAGGACTCTATAAAGTTATGTAAGTCTTCTTTTCAAGCAATAATTAGAATTACAATTTCTTTTAGGATTTCTCCTATCTCTTTTTTGTAAATATAAGGTGTTAAGATATCGGGTTGAGAAGACAATGATCTTCTTTGTAGGTCTTCTTCTTATGCTTCTGCTACACCATTGATTTTAGAGTTCTAATAGACGTACAGCCGTTCTGATGTAAATGGGGCTGCCCAAAATGACAACTTCCTTTTCCAATTCTACTAGCAAGGTAAAAGCATATTTGACATATGTAACAACTTGAATTATAGAAAATGAATGTCTCCAGTTTCTTAGTTTCACAAAAAATAAAATCAATAAAGTAACATACTATTTTAAAAAAAATTCACTTGGAAGTTGGTGGAGTGGTAGGAGAAGTAGGTTTAGTCTTGTGTCTTGTGTTCAAAATCGTCTCTGATTTGCTTATTGTGCATTTATATGGTTTTAGCGGGCATCACCTGGGGGATTAGTTCTATTGGGTTAGAAAACCACAATGCAAACATACTTACCGTAATTGAGAAGTCATGATCCACACCCCTCATGGTCTTCCCAGGTAATTTTGAAAACTTAGAAGAGTGAAGAAGAATAATAAAAGAAAAGAGAAAGAAAAAGAAAAATGAAACACCATTTTCACCAAAAAAAAAAAAAAAAAAGAAGCATAACCTATTTGGATTGGGAAGTTACAACCAACACCCCTCCTGACCTGCCAACCGATCCTCCTATGATCACGCCCATGAAAGAGTGGAGGTCTCTCTACACTTTTGGATAGATGATTCACGTCCTTTCTTTTTCTTTTTTCCTTCTGTGCTTTTTCTTCTCCTTCTTTTTATGTTCCTTTGCTTGGATAGATGATCGGTCGTTTGTTTTCATTGTTAGATGAATGATATAAATATTTGTTGAGCAAATGATGATGATATACTGTTGTTCGCTTATCGCACCTTCTACTGTTGGATCAAACTATCATAAGTCTTCCACAATTAAACAAGAATCTCGATCCCATTTGTTGTAAAATCAATGTTATAAAACTTATCTATTGCTGTATGTGTCATGAATTAGGTCCTCTATCACTGGATCAATGATTTGAGCCTTGTCGACTGTTGGATCGATGATCCACATCTTTAATGTTATTTGTTTAAAATCTCCTACACCCTTCGATCTATGTTCTACACCTTTTTTTTTTTAACCTTTTGACCTATGATCTAAAGCTTTCATACCACTAAGGCCAATGATTCGCTTCTCTTGTGCCGTTCCATGGATTATCTGAGATAATTTCACCATATGTATTTGATTGAGTCACATATTTCATTCGTCGGATCAATAATCTAAGGCCTTTTCACCATTAGATGGATGATAAATCCTTTTAAGCCTTACTTCAACAATGTAGGCTTGGAAATATAGATGATATGAATCATGTCTTCCTTTGGATCAATGAGTTGAAGGTCTTTCCACCTTTAGATGAGTTTGGATCCTCTGAGTGAAATCCTAAAGGTGACCGTGGGTCGTCCACTCATGGTCACCGACTAGATTTCATGTAACCATTGCATTACTGTATTAGACACATCAAGAAGACTCGGTTCCTATACTTTTGTCCACCACTTGTGCTAGTCGTTGTACATGGGGGTCTGTGTGAAATTCAAGAGGGGTCCTACCTTTGTGGAAATTTGGATGATCGCATTTTTCATATGGGAACACGTGAAAGAAAAATTTTCCATCCTTTGTTGAGGGTGGTTGTAATTGTAAGTGGATCTACCACAGTCTGCTAGGGCTGCTACCCCACCAACGCAAGGGCTACATTACGATGATGTGGTTGATCGAGACAGATCTACCAATTCTCACCATGGGGAAAACCCTCAGAGGATATTGATTCAAATTTTCCATGGAAGTGAGCTTTTAGTCTAGACCTTCAAGACCATAAAAAGTCTTATGATGTGAAATTTGAGACTGACTAAATTTTCTGATCGTCCATTACACGCTTCTCATAATGTGTGGAATGTTAGGCATCTCCAAGGGTAGATCCAAAACGAGGACTCTAGGGGCTGAAGCCCCTACCCAGATTTGAAAAAGTCCAAAAAAGTTCTTTCTAAAACTTAAGATTTAATATACATTTTAACATTTGCCCTCCTTCAAGATTGAATGCTCTACTACTATAAATATCACTATATTTAGATTGAATGCTTGTTAAATAATTCAATCGTTACATTTTACCAGTTTTCCTTTTTTTTCGTTATTTTGAATTTTTTAAATGTTTTAAATACGTTTTAGGACCGACGCAACCTTATTGGTCTAGTACGGATGGCACGTATTGACACGAGCAGCACCGACTCATATTAGTTATCAAATCTCGAGTCCAAGAATTCGGGTATTAGGATTAAGCCTAAAATAGTGACACACGTACTCCTGTGTATATATACCTAGACCTAAGTCTAAGTGCACACACACAAGGGAAAGACACACATGTAATTGCTATTAGTAGACTTTTGTCTAAGCATTCATAAGCGGAAGCTGTCAGTATCATACAAAGAAACAAGAGGATACATACACAGTACATAATAACTAAAAACACATCATGTATACAGAGTGAAAAGGAAACATATCTTTACAAAAAGTTTCTGAAAAGGTGGATCATTTATACAGTAGACAAAATACACGGAGTCATGACCCATATATAACAAAATGAACTTAATGTAACCACAACCCAAATATAAGACCTATATTAATCCAAATCACACTCCAGGTTGGATCGGTCAAATATGAACTGCTATCCACTCGTCTAATTCTGATGGGACCTCAGAGATCTTTTCTGAAGTCTCATCGACCTTCGAGGGTTCAGAAGAAGGACCTGAGCTTGTAACACTAATGGACAACGAGTGAATAAAACTATTCAACAAAGCATAAGCAAAATTAAGCTAATACGCGTTGTATCTATAAGAATTACTAACAGGTGATCATAGATAGATTTCCAATTTAGTATGCTAAGCATGTTGTGCATTTGAATAGAGCATGTTATAAGATTCAATTAACGGAAAAACTTTACTATGTGGCTACTACATTTACCATATCATCTCTCTAGGGATCTATGCATTGAGAATACCATCGACCGAGCCAAGGTACGAATGAGTCTTTAGTTCTTGGAGTTCAAAAGCCCCAAGAAAAGCACACTGCAATAGTAACATTCATAGTACATCAAAGTCAACCCCGCCGGGTATCATAAGGCTGAGGCTGAGTAGAGCCAGAACATTTCGATTCATATACGTGAACTTGAGTAAGTTATATAATTTATTCGTTGAGGAAAGATAATAGCATACATTTAAGTCATGCGTGCAATATGTTCATAATCAATTCATTCGCATTCAATTAAATGTCAAGGTCAATAGAAAACGTATGTTTCGATAGAATCATTAAAGGAATAATCATTCAATTCAAATCATTAGTGGAAGAATAGAAGTCAATAACTGATATTCACTATGCTATGCAATTCAATTCAATTTCATAGGATCAAAGTAGTTTACTAGCCAACCATAATCTAGTTATCGTTTGTTTATAACCGTGCATGCTGATGTAGTTTTAAGTTATCCGGTATGCAGTTGTCTTTCTTTTAGTGTTACATTGTATCGGAAATGTGTATCAGAGTATCTTAAATAAACACTTATGGGGAGGTGCTTAACAAATGGACAACACAAATAAATGAGTCTTAGCCTTCAAGACCCTTCATGGTATTCAATTATTCCATGGGACCAGTTAATGAGGTAAATGGATCCAAAACTAAGGTCTACAAGGTCTCCTAACAGTACCTAAATTATCCTTGGTTTTAAGTGGCCTCATGGCTTAGCCGTGGGTGACTTACGGCTTAGCCATAGGTATTTTACAGCTTAGCCATAATATGCACTACGGCTTAGCCGTAGTTACCCAGATTCTCATGCATGCACGGTTGAATCATGGCTCGTCTTACGATGTAGCCATATTTGTTCTATGGTTTAGCCACGACTAAGCCGTAGCACACTATACGGCTTGACGATGACTTAGCCGTAGGAGGTTTTCATTTTTTCATACTCTCGGGTTTTCAAACCTTAAAATTACTTACGACTAAACCACGGCTAGGTTACGGCATAGCCGTAGCACATTTTACGGCTTAGCCGTAACTTGGCCATAGTATGAATTTCAAATTTGTTGCTCTCTGGAGTTGGAGCCTTGGAAGACCTATGGTGTAGTTACAAGCTTCAGATTTTCTAGAGCAGTTTGATTTCGTTTCAGAATTGAAAAGTTATATGCAGATTCAAACAAGGAAGAATAGAAGTATAAAAGAAGGGTTGTAAAACACATTAAAATTGAAAGATTTGTAGGAATCATAAGAATCAAGATATACCAACATTCATTCAACCAAAAGTTGCTTAATCTTACATTCAATTAAGTTTTTCAAGCTATTAATCCTTTCTCTGGCTCAATTTGGGTATTTTTAGACCTAATTGCCATGCATGCAAGAATTGAGAAAAGAGATGAGTGCATGCAGTGAAACGAGAGTCCTCTAGACTCAAGAGAGTGTAGTGAAAAACAAAACTGTTACTTCAAAAATGGATTAGAAGAAGAAGATGCATAAGTTTTCCACTTAAAAAAAATAAGAGGAGAGCTCAAGGATGATTAAAATGGAGAGGAAGAGCCTAAGGTTAGACATGCAAAGCTTCTATCTCCATGATTTGAAAGAAAAGGTGGTGAAGAGATAGAAGAAGAAGAAGAAGATGTTGGAGAGGAGTGCATAACATATGAGAGGGTCGAATGGTTAGTTGGACCCTTTTATATGACACATGTTTTTTGAAATTTATAAGAAATTCCTTATTTCTTGGAATAATTTCAGTTTAAGTCAAGTGAATGACCAACTAATTCAAACGACTTCATTTGCATTTGAGTTAATTAAAGAAGTTAATAGGCTTGACGAGACACATGTGATGATGCTAATATGATGCATGAATAACATAAATTTACAAAGTCTAAAATTACGAAAAAGGGCTTGTTTCTATCTAATCAAAGTTAAACTCAACCCAACTACCTATCCATGACTCGAAACGTGACTCATCAAGACAAAAATATTATTAACCAAACTAATCTCTGGAAAATTGCTAATAACGAAATCAATTAGTTGCTAAACATGTTTAATTAGGGTCGAAGTGTTACATTGTCCTAACTGGCATGAAGACCGACACTGGAATTTAAAACCATGCTTGAAACTGTTTTCCACCTTTAGATTCGTAAAAATGATAAGTTAGGCAACAAAAATTCCAGACACATATCAAGAAGACTATGTTCCTATACTTTTGTCCACCACTTGCGATAGTTGTCATACATGGGAGAGTGTGAAATTCAAGAGGGGTCCCACCTTTGTGAAAATTTGGATGACTGCTCTTTTCTACGGCACCATGTGAAAGAGAAATTTTTAGTCCTTTGTTGTGGGGTTTTTGCAAGGTAATCGTGGGTTGATCTATCACTATCTGCTGCATCATATGGGACAACTTACCATGCACGTGCGGCCGTTGCCCCGTAAAGGCAGGGCTTGCCCCATGGTGATATAGTGGGCCGTGATAGATCTACCTATGCTCACCTAGGGCACAACCATCAAATAATCTCGATCCAATTTTATCATGGAAGTGAGCTTTCAGTTTAGACCCTCGAGACCCTTAAAAAGTCTTGTGATGTGAAATTTGATACTAAATTTCCTAATCGTCCATTACACGCTTCTCATGATGTGTGGAATGTTAGGCACCTCTATAGGCAGACCCAAAGAGAGGACTCTAGGGGCTGAAGCCCCCACTTAGATTTGAAAAAGTCCAAAAAAACCCCTTATATATTTAGAGATTTAATACTTTTTTTTTACATTTGCCCGTATAAGATTTTTTTTTAGATTAAGCCCCCATGAGGAGAATTTTCTGTATCTACCCCCAGGTCACCTCTCTTCCTCCTAAACAAATGAGGGTCAATCACCAGTTGTACCACTGGTGGCGAGGGATATGTTGATATAGGTGTGTGAGTTCTTACCTTACCCATAAAAAAAAAAATCATTGTGGATTCTTCCTATTTATAATTTCAACTGTTCAAATTAAATGTGATAATTTCAACTGTTCATATCAAATGGCATCCTCAAACTCCCTCTACATTTTTTAATATTGATTTGTCATTTAATTTTATTTTACTCTACTCCTACGTACAAACAAATAGATCTTAAGTTTTTTTTCACTTACGTTGGCAACAGTATACTAATATTATTTTTATATATAAAAGAAAATATTTTCCCATGCCCATGCATACGAGAATTGAGATCCATTACCGACATCCGTAAAATGTGAATTTCAAAAGTGGGCTGTGGCCCTTAAGACAATCCGTTTGGTGGTTCTCGTGTGCACCACGGTCCATGGGCATGAGAAAGTTTGCATGTATATTTAATTAATGATATGAAGAAAAAATTCTCAAGTCACATGACCCTCTGTAATAAATTGAACCCACTTACACTCAATACTCCCATGAATTGACAAAACCCTAAATTTAACATTGGCCCAACCATTGCTTACTAATTAATTAAAATCAAATGAAATGATGCCTTCTAAAATCATTAAAACTTAAGAATGCTAATAATAGAGGGATAATGTGTTTGATATATCAACATACGACGGTCTTATTTAAATCTACATATATATATTTATCTAGAAAAATGTCAACATACGAAGGTCTAATTTAAATCTTTGGATCCCCCAACTTACCCATCATTGCAATGGGCCTACATGGGCCCAACAAGCCGTGCTATCTAAAGTTGCTCATAAAAAATGCTCCAGAGGGCCATTATAACATATTTAAGAGAGGGGTTACTTTTGACTACTTATAGAACATTTATAAAAAGCAAAAAAGATTATACTGGTCAAGGAATTTTAACTAATGAGATGTTGTCCTTTTGAATAAATAATTAAACCACTTTAGCAATGAAATCTATATGTATATTTATTCAGAAAAAATATCAAAATTATTTACATGGAGTGCAAAACTTATAGGTCAAGCACATACTTACAACAACTCATTGTGCTAGTATATTAGATTGTGCTTATAACATGGTCAATTTCACAATAGGACTATTTTTTTTTTTTGGACCAAAGATTTAGAAGCCCCACAGCGACGCATGGGTGGGACCACATTCCATGATGCACTGGGGACTCATGCTATAAGACCTCAGTTTAATATAGAAGATGAAAAATAATTTTATGGCAATGTTTTAGTGCTAGGCACCAAATATACCCACCCACCAGAAAATTTCACAAAAGCCGAATGATTAGTGGACAGTGGGAATACACTCTGTCTCTCGGACTGCACTTGTAAGAGCTATAACCCTAGAAGTGGTTTTGAGAAGCAACGCCATGGATGCGCAGCAGCAAATGCCAACTCCTCCAACTCCACCAGAAAATCCCCAGCAGCAAATGCCCACTCCTCCAACTCCACCAGAAAATCCAGTGCAGCAAATGGCAACTCCTCCGCCTCCACTGCCTCGTTTTGCCCCACAGCCTCCTCGTCATCAATCTCAATCTCAATCTCCTTCTGATCCTTCTAACCGCGGCAACGATCTCTACTCGTTCATCCTGTTCTTGATCTGTCTCGGCTCCCTTCTAGTCGCTGTAATTCCCTTCCTTGCTTGTGTTACACTTCTTTCTTTCCTCTCTTCTTTATAAGCTTTAGTTTTTTTTTTTTTTTTGGTTGTTGTTGTTGTTGTTGTTGTTGTTTTCTTCTATCTGATGGCATGTGTATCTGTCTCACTCTGTAGCTTGCTAGGGCTTTTTTTTTTTAGTTTGTGATAGTGTGTTGCTGTTGTTGATGATTTTGATTGTCTATGTGTTTTGTAGGTTTTAGGAAATTTGATGATTGTTTAGTTGATGGATTCCCAAATTGGGAGCGGCACATGAAGTACTGTAATAGGCAAAGCAGGAACCTTCTGTACAGATGAATGATTGAAATTGAAATTCTCTTCACACTTGTAGTAGATCTTTGTCCATTTCCTGTAAGGATGGATGATCCTGCAGTTTGGAGAGAAGCTTCTGTGTGACGGGTTTTGGGGGAGGAGATGAAATCCTGGTGATTGACGCCCTCTTTGTCAGTGATTTCCTTTTGGATTGGGTGATCCCCAACCAAATTTATCGCCTCCTGTAGTTGTAATGATAAAGTGCACTTGAAGTTTTCCCCCTTGAAATATAAAGAAAACATTGGTTCTTGCTTGTAGTGTACATAAGGTTCTGTGTGAAAGGCCAAAGGTTTATCGGAGGAAGCGGTTCCTGGTGACTGATTTCTTCTTTTTGCGTGGTTCCCTGTTGGTCCCCCAAACCAAATTTATCCAATTTTAGCGTCTTTTTTTTTTGTTTTGTTTTTTTACAGCAGTTCTTTCTTTCCATTATATGCTGTTCTCAGAATTTGTTACATGCAAATTTTCTGGTATTGTAATCTTGTAGACTGCGTACGTGATGCAGCTGTGCTTTGATTATAGCATCAGTTTTTGTTGAGTTTTTCTGATTTTTACTGTTTTATTATATGCATTCTACTTGCATTACTGATGCATTTTGGTATATGAATTTTATGTATGCACTTGCTGAAATCTTCTTTCATGTTAGTTTGAGAGTTGTTAGATTTACTTAATGCATCGGAACTTTTTGTCGTATGATGTGGTGCTTTCATGTTTCTGTTTGGAAAATTTATGGACTTCCCAAAAATGTATCTAGATTATTCATGCGTGATGCATCTAAGATCGGGCAGAACGACTACATTTTATGGGATGAATTTATACATAAATTGAATGTCGTGTGTGCATCATAAAGAACACTAACATTTTTTGGGATGAATTTATACATAAATTGAATGTAATGTGTGTATCATAAAGAAAACTATCCAGTCTTCCGCATCAGAAACATTATCTGGAGTATGATCAAAGTGAGTTCAGTTGTGAATTTGCCGTGGACCTTATGGATTTGACAGTCCCCTCCATAGGTTGGTGGAGCTTCTCTTGCTCACTGTAGACTGTTGTGAATAGTTTTTATTATCAAACCCTTTGTATTGATCGAAGTTCTCTTGTTCACTGCTGAGCATTATATATATATTTTTTATTGTACATGTAGGTCACGGGCAATAACATATTATTCATGATGGTCAGCAGTGAACAACAGATGGTCCACCAATCTGATGGGCGTTACTGTCAAATCCATAGGGTGCACGGCAAGTAGTTCCCCCTTGGTTATTGTACATCTTGATCATTGAGCAGACTTATGATTGATTGGATAAGACCATTGTCATTAAAATCCTAACATGCATATCTCAGATCCTAAGAAGAAAGCTTCATATCTATGCAATGAACCCCATTTATATGTGAATCTTACAATTTAGGTATGAATCATATGATTCCTTTGGTGATAGCTACAGCATAGTGATTAATATTAGTGAAGTTTTTACCATTTTTTAAGTAGTGTGTCTATTTTAAAATTTGTGCAATTTGGAGAGGTTTTAGCATAGTTGTGAAATTCTGTTTGGTCTGGTTAGCCAAATTCACCAAACAATGTTTGGTCAGTGAACCAAACCAAGCCACCCCCCATTGGAAATGCTCAGTTTGGATATTGGACTGATTTCAGTTGAAATTGCCGAAATCTAGAGTTCTGGCAAAATACGTTAATAGAAAAAAAGATAACAAAGAGCAAGATGGGCTGGTTGTAGGGGAGATAAAAAAGGAAAAAGAGAGAAGAGGGGGGGGGGGGGGGTGGGGGTGGGTGTTATGGAACAAAGTATTGGTCATGGGCACTACTACATTAAGTTGAAAATATCGCCACTACATTTCGAAACCTATTTGAAGAAGTTTTCGTTTAAAACATTATTTTTCCTATTTTTTCTACCTAAACGTCATTCGTAAAGCTGTCCTCGTTCTTATATGGTTCCAAAAAACTAACGAAAAAACACAAGATTAGCTGTTATATATAAAAAAAGGGCAGCCCAATGCACTAGGCTTCCGCATAGCAGGGTCTGGGGAGGGCAAGATGTATGTTGCCTTACCTTCATTTTGAAGAGGCTGTTTCCGTTACTTGAACCCACGTCCTTCAGGATGCTAACCTTTACTGTTGGGCCAAGCTGCCTTTCATTGGCTACTATATAATATTAAAAAAAAAAAAAAACAAATTCACACCAATTGGCTTGTAGAGACTATAAGGTTATTTCAAGAGAGAGTTTGACCACACAACATAAGTTAGTAGGTTTAGAATATTCGCATTAGAAGTAGATAATGAGGGTTAGTAAATAAAATGTGCCCTAAAATAAGGTGGAGGGAGTTGAAAGGAGAAAGAGCAACAATATTTAATGATAAAGTGATTGAAGAGTGAGATAAGAATTTTGAGGAAAAAACTACATCGGTGTGGAATTAAATGGCTAAACGTATTAGGGATGTTGCAAAAGAAGTGCTTGACAAGTTAAAAGGGAAAAGACTCTATAATAATGAAACTTGATAGCGGAGTATATAGGTTTAAAAAGTTGTTTGAGAAAAGAGATTTTAACAAGTTTGGCAAGAGATTAGGAATATGGAAAACTATGAGATGCATCATAATGCCAAGAAATAAGCTACGAAAGTTTTCAATGATGCAAAGTTCAAAGCATGTGATGACCTATATAATAGGTTGGGAATAAGAGAAAGAGAGAAGGATATTTTTAAGCTTGCAAAAATAAGGGGAAAGGAAAATTTGGTACTTAGATTATTTATTTATTTATTTTTTGAATGGTAAAATGTATTAATCAAAGCTTGATAGTAGAAAAGGGATATACTGAAAAGTAGAGAGAAGCAAGGGGAACAGGACCACCAGCCAAAACATCAAAAAAGAAAAGCTGTAGGAAGGCCAAGAGCCTGAAAGGAAAGGAAGGCCAGGACGAAACTGCGTCCCTCCACTTGAACAAAATGACCTCTATAAGAACACCTCAAAAAATTTGGCAAAACAGAAACCCATGAAGCCGCGAGGAATCTAGAGTTTTTGGCAACAACTATGATAGGAGATGAGCAGCCTTAAAAGAATTGTCGATTTCTTTCCTTCCAAATAGCCCAAATATTAGCCACAAAAGAAGTACGCCAAGGAAGGTTTCCATTTTTGGATCAAAATCTGAACCTCCAAGCTTCAAAGAGGTCTGAAATGGATTTGGGGAGGACCCAAGTACAATAAAAAAATGCCAGATTTGAGTTCCAAATAGCTTGTGCCATCTTGCAATTTAGCAAAAGTGATCTACTGTTAGTAGGGACTTAAGATTATGGCAAATGTATTAAGAGTAATGACCAAAGGGTTGTAGTGGAGGACAATGATATCAAAGAAGGGTGGAGGAAATATTTTAGCAAACTTTTAAATATAGACTTTATAGGAAACATAAGAACAAAATAAAGCACTTTTTTTTTTTTAAAAGAAACAAAATAGGATACTTTGTTAGCAGAATGTACTTTTTATATAGATTTTGGGTGGTGGAAGTGAGAAAAGCATTGAAACAAATGAAGATAGGAAAGGCTATGGGTCCAATTGACCTTCCAATAGAGGTTTAGAAATGCCTAGGAGAAGTTGGGGGGATTTGGTTAACTAGGCTTTTCAATAAGATATTAATGACAAAGAAAATGCTGGATGAATGGAAAACTGTTGTAATACCTATATAAGAACAAGGGAGATACACAGAATTGCGCCAATTATCATAGGATTAAACTTGTGAGGCACACTATAAAGCTATGGGAGAGGGGAATGGAGTAACGATTTAGATAGAAGACCCAAGATATTTGAAGAAGGGAGGTCAACCATGGAAGTTATCTTCTCACATGCGCAATTGATGGAAACATATTGAGCGAAGAGAATAAATTTTCATATGGCCTTCATCGATCTAGAATAAGCCCATGACAAGGTCTTGAGATATTTAATTTGGTGGGTTTTAAATAAAATGAATATTTGATGCAATCTGGGCTCCACAATTGGTCCTATTCAAATTTAACTAGATTAGAACTGCGTTATTTTATTAGTAGTTTTCTAATTGCATTATTAGGGAAGCTTTCTATTAATAAATTAGGGTTTGCTTAGGCATTAAGTTTGCTTTTGTTATATATATGGCATTGTAGAGAAGAAAATTTGAAACTTGGTTTGATTAATAGAATTGGGTTTTATCCTTGAGAGGTGCGTCGTCGTGTGTTTGAAGTCTTTTTACGATTCAAAGTGTCTTTGGATACGTGCTTCAGTACCTCTACGTAAGCCCTAACCTTGGGGCTTGCGCCAGTTTAGTATCAGAGCCGAGCTATCCCCGATCGTCGGCGTGATTACCTCTATCTTCCATCTTTCTCCATCTTCGTATCCTTCACCGTTGTCATCTCCTTACCTCGTTTACAGACTCACCGCCATCGTTACCAACTCTTTTTTCCAAATACTAGTAGCCCCATTCGTTACCAATCCCTTGTTTCCCCACGAAACCCCAGTCCCAAACCCCTACCCGCATGCAAAAACCCATCCCTCCCCATAATCCCTGAAACCATAACCGAAACCCCTCCCTCCCCATCAACACCAACCCAGCCACACCATCGACCCCAAGCCCGCCCTTCATCCCGGCCGAGAACCAAACCAAAAAATAAAATAAAATAAAAATAAAGGAACCACACCCCCCACCCCCGAGTTCCCTAGCAGCCTTCCCCTTCCCCCTCGACCTTCTTTTCCCCAACCCCAATCCTTAGCGGAAAAAAAAGGTCTCAAAACCCCGCTCACCAAAGCCCCATCCATAGTAGAAAACCCCAACCCACCACTGTTTCTTACCAAATTCCTATCCCAAACCCTATTTGTACCCCAATCTCCTATGCACCTCGCCATTGCCCAAAAAAAAAAAAAAAAAACCTCCTAGATCCCTGCTATCAAGTGAAAAAAAAAAAAAGAAAAGAAAAAGAAAGAGAAGAGATAGAGAGGTGTTGGACCTGGTCGGCAGCATCCACTTTCATCCATCATTGCTCGCTGCTCGCTATCATCCATCACTCGCCATAGCTGTCGATAGCATCGCACAACTCCACCATTATCCTCCGGTCGCCGTTGCTAGCTAGAGCCATCACCTCTTTGCTGATCATCACTCGCCTTCTCCGTTTGAATGACGAGAAGAAACCAAGGGTTTTGCTGCTTTTCTTTCTCTTCTTGTTACTGGAATTAAAGAAACGAGAGAGGCCTCAAACACGTGTCGCAATTAGATACAGGTGTCACTTTTAGGACAAAGCACAGTTGGGCCTAACTTCTGGTCCAGGTCAACACCACGTTGCCTAATCCATTGTAGTAAGGCCCAAAGGCAGACATATGCTCATAGTGGCCTGACATCAACTGGGTCTAATCAAAATCAAATTTGATCAAAATCAAAGGCTGTGATTTGTTTGTGTGTTTTGTGAACAATTTGGCTTTAGATTTTAGATCCGTATTCGCCAACGTGTTCCTGGAGAGTAGATCTACACATTAGGTCAAGTCATATTTTCAATTTGCATTAAAAAAAGAAAAAAAATGTCTCCTAAGAAGCAAGTGGAGGTGAAGTCTTCATCTTCTTCAATTGAAGATTTGGTTGGTGCCATTAGAGATTTAACTGCCACAGTTAATACCATGCAAACTACGCTGCAATGACTGGAAATTAGAGTGAAAAATTTGAAAAATACTCATCGTGGGGATTACAATCGTGAGGATGGTGAAAATATTCGGAATGAATCAGATCCACCAGTCAATAATCCTGATCGAAATTTAGAGACTAAACTTGTGATTCCCGAATATGATGAAAAATTGCAGCCCGTTGAATTCATAGATTGGTTAGTGTGTTTGGAGCATGGATGAAGATCGCGGCATTGGTCACGGTATTGGTCGGTCTCAAAAACCGATACTGTATCGGTATCGGTTGCGATTCGCCGTCCATCATGGTTGTTGCGCTGTGAAATTTTTTTTAATCCAAAAAAATTAAAAAATATCCAAAAAATTCAAAATATTAGAAAAAGCTGGAAAACAATGTTTATTTTTTTCATTAGTAATAAGTATAAATCAAATTATCGGTCCCTTTAAGTTATGACATCATGTATTGTTGTCTTGTCAGAAATTGTGATTTTTTTTTTTTGGTAAGAATCATAATGATGACTTTTGAAGTATCGATTAGTGTGAAATTTTAGAAAATATAGTTTATTTGTAATTCATATATAGTGGTTGTATCTTGCATAATATATACCTCTATCATGATTCATCAGTCATCATTCATCAATTATCAATTCATCACTCAATTATCAAGCAATTGTGAAATTCAAGAACATGAACATTAACATAGCATATGATATAATGATAGTAAAATAAATCATAAAGCAATTGGAGAGTGAATGCACACCCTAATTCCAACTGGAGTGGCGCCCAAACTCGGGATCATCGTTATTATCATTTATTCTTCTTTGGTATGGGTTATAATAATAGGATCTAGACTCTTCCACTGCACACCCATGCCCTTGGCTATATTGATATTGTTGCTGAGGAACGAATATCCCTTCATAGTACGATAAGCTATCATCAGTAGATTGAGATTACTGGGGGCTCAAATTTAAATTAAAAAATTCATGAGGAATAAAAATTGCTTGTTGGGGCTCACGTTGGATCATTCCTTGCTCATATCACAGTTGTGACAGTGGGATTAGAGGCAGCTGAGTTGGCTAATGAGAGTTGTATCCATACCTAGCCTGTTATCCAACATTGCCCGCAGGAGTACCTTCCTTTCCCTCCTTGACCGATGTTACCGCCAATTCTTGTCTCAGTTTGTGAGACATTTCTTACATAACCATGATGGGGATCTAAGTCTGTAGCACTAAGAAAATGCTCAATTGTCTCATATATTGGTGGCTCATCATCTCCATTCTCCATAGTGACCACCATTCCTACCACCATTCCCAACAGAGTCGGGAGGAATTCCTGCTGATGAGGAAGGTGTAGAGATACTCGACTCACTCTCCTCACCTACCTCCTTTCCTTTTGCGTTTGTAGGATCAACCGTAGTACCACTTTGTTGGTGTGTCAAATTAATCTCTTGTAATCTTTTAGAGGCTTTTATTGGCTCAAACTTCTTCCTAGTCAAGTCCCCAACCATCTCCGCTAGCTCTGGATCTTGATCTAATAATGGCTCTTCTACCTTTTCTAGCCACTCACATAACAAATTATCTTTTGCCAAAAAAATGGTCTAAATTAATTGGGCAGAAGTATTCTTGTTGATCCTCCAATGCTCTTTTTCTTTGATTTCGACTCTGGAGTTTGAGGTTATAGTGGATGTAGACCAATTTGTTCAAATTATCTATTATCATTTTGTTTCTTACTTTCGTATGGATAAAAGAAAAGGTGCTTCAATTTCTTTCATAGTTTGATGATGATGTAGTTTGATTAAGAACTTTAATTGCAATCGTCCTTCTTAGTGCTGGAGCACTCTCTCCACAATTTAACCACCATTTAGCTGAAAATAAAAGAAAATAAGATTAAACATTTAATTTTTTAAATTTTTAATAATGAAAATATAAGTTACTATTTATATTTTACAATTCTTACCAGGATATAGCTGCGTGACAGCTTTTTGTTCAATGGTGGTGCTAAAACTTCTCATACCTTCATTATATATCAATCTAATGACATTAAAAAAAAAAAGAATTATCAACTGTTATGAATGAATAATGACAAATATTAAATTGAAGTAGATAAAAGATACCATATAAGATCTCTACTTTTCAATTTACTTGGTTGGTTGCCTTAATTGCTTCATCGGTGTCATTTACTAGTCTTTTAATAACATTCTTAATCTCCACTCGAATTTCATTAGTTATGTTTCGATCCAAAGATTCATATTGAAATTGTGGATTGATAAAGTAACCTATTAAATGCAAAAATTTAAGTGAATAATTTGTTAAGAAGAATTTAATACAACTATGAACGTTAACAAGAAATTAGTCTTCACTTACCAGCGGTGTGTAAGTCATGATGCAATTGACGCTCTTAACGAATGTCGATGGTCTTCCAATGTTTAATATAATATCTACAATTTGCTTTAATAGCCATCTTTGCGCTCTCCATGAACTCATATAAGAAGCTCATAGTTGGCTTATCATCACCATCAACCAATCGAAAAACTTTCATTAGAGGCTCAAGAACATTTAACCAGTTTTTAATATAAGGCCAAATCTTTTTGGACTTAATGGTCTTGCATACTTCTTCTGCTTGGGGCGTTGGCTACTTTCCCCACTTAGAATTCATTCATTCATCTGATTTGATAAGTTGGATAAGTCCTCTTCTATACTTGTAAAAACTCGTGATGACTATAAAGTAGGTAGCAAATCGAGCATTGCCAGACTATAGCAGTTCATGATTGTTTGTAAAGTCCTTCATCATTGAAATAGGTCCATAAAACTGGTGGAAGAAATTAGTGATTTTCTTCATCTTTTCAATTATTTGTTTAATGACTTTTCCTCTGGTAATTTCTTCAAGCATCAAATCTATGCAACGTGCTGCACATGGTGACAAAAAAATATTTGCCCTCTGTTGCATAAGCATCATTCCTGCTTTCTTCATGTTTGTAGTATTATCAGTGACAACTTGAACTATGCAAGCTTCCTCAATATCATTAATCACTTCATTAAACAACTTATTGATGTATCTAACATCTTGAACATAATCAGTTGCATCAACTGATTTGATAAAAACTGTTCCCAAAGGACAATAAACTAGAAAATTGAAGGGATGGTGTCTTGTGAGGGTCGTCCACCCATCACACATTAGTGTGTAGCCCCTTTTTTTTCCATATCCTCTTAAAAGTCTCAACTCAGAACTGTAACTCCTTATATTCTTTTTTAATATAAAGATGACCAATCTCATATGGGGTGGGTGCCTTTATATCGGGCCCATGTTCCGCTACTGCATTTAACATGGTGGTGAAATAAGGAGAGTTTGCCTTATGTGGTGGATTGGCCGCATCTAAAAAGAACTTTCTAGCAGCCCGTACCAAATTTTTTCTTGCTTTATTAAATTTCCCCTTCAGTGCTTTTACAATGTTGGGTTGCTTGGCTGTTGATTTTCTATATGCAAATGAGTCCGTTAGACCCACCACACCTGACCTATAACGTGCCTGTGTAGGAGGTTGATCATCGTCCTTAGTATCTAGTGGGCGGGTTGTTTTTGACTAAATGCTCGACGCAAACCCCCACCCCTGGATCCGGATGAGCCACCCTTGTCATATTGGCCACCTCTCATGCTGCCTCATATTGTAACCTTCTTCTCTCCTCTTGGACCTCAAACTTTTTTTTCCTAGCCCTCCTCAAATTTGGATCCTCGTCATCGTCAGAGGAACTAATTTATCCCTCGCTAGACCCAAAAACGTCTTCTCTACATGCTTTAAATTCCTCATCTTCTTTTCTCTCGAACAACCTTTTTTTGTTTTCCTATATCCAACAACTCTTGCATTTCTTTTTTCACATTAGGTGGCACTTTAGAACACTTTGCCACTTGGCCTTGCTTATGAGCCAAGTGTTGTTTCAATTTAGTTATCCCTCCATTTATGACTTTTTGGCACCAATTACATTTAATCTTATGTTTACTTCCAGCTTCTTCACCATGGCTCCATGTCGGATCAATGTCACGCACCATTTTGATTTAGTTTCTTTAAAACAAAAGAACACATGGCACAATAAATAAAACATTTGAACTAAGATCCAAAAAATAATAGAAACTAGGAAATACATTTATGTAGAGCATTTAGAATCTCAAAAGGGCACAGTTTAAATGATACATTAATTATTTTATTTTTCTAATACCATGTTTTAACAATCCAAAATTATCTCTCTTCTCTCATTATATAAAAAGTATGGACATGTCAGATAATCACATGAATGATAAAACAACCGTAAAAAAACTAGCATATATGAAGTATAAAATGATTATATAACATTAGGAAACCACATTTATAATGAAAACCTAAATATATAATAGTTAATTAGAAAATTCAAAAATAAATTTAAAAATATAAAACTAATGACATAAAAGAACAATGAAAAAAGTATCTTACATAAAATATATAATGATTATGCTTACTTACAAAACAAATTTGTAATGAAATCCTCAAAATATTCTATGTAACTATTAAATTATTAAAAAATAAAAAATAAAATTTAAAAATATAAAACTATTTAAATAATGAAAGAACAATGAAAACTTATCATACATGAAGTATACAATAATTATGCTTACTTAAAAAAATAAAATTGCGGTTAAATGCTCAGAATATCTTATTTTAATATTAAAATATTAAAAAATCTGAAAGTAAATAAACTTAAAAAGTCCACATCTTGTAGATGAGTAGATCCATGTATTCTACTACTAAATCTATCAAATTTGCTTCATAAAATCATGTATTTGTATATTTTAAAATAAAGAAATAACATTGAAGGGCGGCTTGGCCCAACGATATAGGCTTACCGATAGCGTCCTGAAGGACGCGGGTTAAGTCATGGAAACAGCCTTTTCAAAATGAAGGTAAAGTTGTTTACATCTTGTCCTCGCCAAACCTCGTTATGTGGGAGCTTAGTGCATTGGGCCGCCCTAGTCTTTAACAATAAAAAAACTCTAAATCTCACTACAAATTAAAAGCCTCAATTTTTGAAACACCAAATAATAGATCCACACTCACAAATTACAATGTGTAAATCCATAACAAAAAATAAGTAGAATCATCATAGATCACTTATAAGTTCTAAGCACTTATTAAACAAATATTTAAAAAAAGAAGAAGAAAATTGAAGAAATAGAATATACTTACCTTTGTAGTGTTATTTTGTGATTTTCTTAGACCAAATCCAGCAAAATAAATGATTTTTGGATGTGTTTGGAAGTGAATGGAAGAAGAGCAGCAGCTAGGGCGTGTTTGGAAAGGGGAAGATGAGTAAAGAGGGATAAAGATGAGAAAATTTAGGGTTGTAGTGCTTTTATGAGTTATTAGCCGATATTTTCAAAATATCGATCGATACTTTTAAAAATCGGCCGATAAATCGCGATAATTTGGTGATAAATTGAGGACCGAGTTTGATGTTGTTCCACAACGGTTTATCGGACCGGTATCGGCAGATATGTACCAGTATCGGCCGTTTTTTTCAACAATAGTTTGGAAAATATTTTTACACATAAGTCAATGAATGAGCGCCACAAAGTTACACTGGTACTTGATTTTGTAATTATGCTGCAACATGGTGGTCTGAATTGCAAAGGAAATGGAGGAATCAGAGCATGGGCCTTGTTGAAACATGAACTGAGATGAATATTTTGAAGCAAAAATTCTTTCCCGTCAACTATGCAAGAGATTTATGTTCAAGTTTTTAAAACTTGAAGCAAAGATCGAAGACAATTGTTGATTTTTCTGAGAAATTTCTGACTTTGCAAGCTCATTGTAGTTTGAATGAAGTTGATGTGGCTGTTAATAGATTTTTCAAAGGGTTAAGAATAGACATTCAGCATATCCTTGCATTCCAACATTTTGATAATGTAGATGAACTCATCCAACATGCTGTCAAAGATGAGGGAATTGCAAATCATCAAGCACAAAAATCCAAATAGGTTTCGTCGAAAAATTCGTCTCTACAAGATGCTAAACCCAATAGTTCCTCAGGACAGATTTTTGCAAGGACTGAAGGTCAAAATATGATAATTTGTTTTCACTGTCAACAGCCAGGGCATCGTGCAGTGGAATGCGCAAAGCGCATATAACTGATTGAAATTGAAGGTGATAATAAAAATATCCTAAATGATTCAAAGGGTACTGAAACTGATCCTAAGGGTCTTGAAATTGAGAAAATTAATGAAACATACGCAGATACCACATGTGAAGCTCTCATCGTTAGCAAAGAGCCCCCATCAATTGTTGAGAATAAATGGTTGCAGAAAATTATTTTACATTCTAAGGGTACACTTTTTGAATAGCATTGTACAGTTGTTGATGGAGGAAGTTGTAGAAATCTCATCTCTCAAGCTCTTGTTGATCGCTTTAAGTTGAAAGTGTATAAGCACAACCGCCCTTATTTTGTCAAATGGCTGATGACAGGTGACCAAGCACATGTTCAACGTACTTGCAAAATTACTTTTGCCATTGGTGAGAATTAAAAAAATATAATTTGGTGTGATGTGTTACCTATGGATAGTGGTGACATCTTATTGGGTCGCGCATAGATGTATGACAAAAATGGAACTCATGGTATGCGTGATAGCACGTACACATTCTTGCATGGTGGAAAGCAAGTCACACTTCATCCTGAAAAGCCAGAGCCACCGAAAAAGAGTTTTCGAGCAGTTGCAATAACGGAAGTCCTTCATATTCACCATATTTACAAAGGCAATATGAAGAAGACTCGAGCGAAGATGAACTCTTCTTTCAACCTGGGGAGGATGATGCAGTCGGGGCCCCACAATTGGTCTTATTCAAATCTAACTAAATTAGGATTATGTTATTTTATTAGTAGCTTTCTAATTGCATTATTAGGAAAGTTTCTATTGATAGATTAGGGTTTGCTTAGGCATTAAGTTTGCTTTTATTATATATATGGCATTATAGAGAAGAAATTCTTGTACTTGGATTGATTAATAGTATTGGGTTTTATTCCTGAAAGGTGTGTCTTCGTGTGTTTGAAGCCTTTTGATGATTCGAAGTGTCCTTAGCCACGTGTTTCAGCACCTATATGGATTCCCTAACCCTAGGGCTTGCATCAATATTCCAAGAGGTTATGTTGAAATTATTAAAGACATGTATAAATGAGTGGTAATGAGTGTGAGAACTACCTTTGGAGATACAAGTGAATTCCAAGTGACCATAGGGTTTGTATCAGGGGTTAGCCCTATGCTTTTACCTCTTTACATTGGTTTTGAATGAGCTAATTGCTTATATTTACCTTTGTGTATATTGTTTGCAGATGATATAGTGATGGTAAATTAATCAAGAGATGGTGTGAATGCAAAACTCGAGAGATTGTGGGAGGCTTTCGATTCAAAAGGCTTTAAAATAAGCTGTACAAATACATAATATATGGATTGCAACTTCAATGGGTATATGCAAAGAGCTGAAATTACTGTGAGAATTGAAGTTCATGAGATACCACAAAGAGATTGTTTCCGTTACTTTGGTTCGATAATTAGTAAGAATGAGGATAGTCATGAAGATGTTAAACATAGGATAAAAACGAATTATATATATATTGGGAATGACTAAAAGCGGGATACTTGAAATGGAGACTTGCTTTTGGAGTGTTTTATGACTGATGAATACCAACAAGATTGGAGGAAAAATTTTACAGGATAATAATTAGACCAACAATGACCTATTGAGTAAAATGTTAGCCAATAAGAAGCAACAAATGGGCAATATGGATGTAGCATATATGAGAATGCTGGGATGGATGTGTATTGGGTGGCAAAACTGGGAAGGATAAAATTAAAAATAAGTGCTTTTGAGAGTTTTTAGGGGTAGCATCAGTAAGGGATAAAATTAGAAAAACCTGTTTGGGTTGGTTTGGGCATGTCCAACGTAGGTCGGCAATACTGCCAGTAAGGAAAAGTTTAGCTATGCAAGTTGATAGCCCATCAAGGGGAAGGTTTAGGTGGAATAGGATGTTGATGGACTTATGGAGGTAGTAAAAATGGATTTGAAGAAGTGCAACTTATTTGAGGATTTGGTTTAAGATAGATCATAATGGAGAACCGGAATTTATGTAGTTGGCCTAGCATAGTTGGGACAAGGCTTTGATGATGATGAAAACTTTAAGATTTCACACCACTACTTCACTATTCATTATCGCAATTGCTACGTATCACTGCTACTTAGCATTTTGGCCCCTGATTGCCATGTCCGCTGTAACTACTATTTTTATTCTTGATACTAGTTGCTAGTTACTAACTGTCGCGGGCCTCTTCTTTCTCCTCTTCCCCATCTTACTCTTCCACCTCTCTCTCTCTCACCTACTCACTCTTACCGTTCTCTTCTTTCTTCTTTCATTCCATCTTTTGTTTTGTTTGCCTTCAATTTCCATATGCCCCTTTTGCCCTTTCATACTCTTGTCACATACGTGAAAAATGAGTAGAACCCACAGTAGGGCCAACACCAATGAAAATCCTAGCTACGCAAGTCAATACAAAATAAAGGGGCCCTATCCACATTTGAGCCCTGAACTCAAATAAAATAAATATCTCACTAATGATTGAATTAGCCAACTTCGCCAGTTTTTGCTGCCGGTCCCAAGCCCGGGTAAAGGAGGAGAGTTGCGTTAGGTAAGTTGACAGCCAGCGTAAAACTTTATCACAACCCAAACATGAATTCTGAAATGATATTTTGTGATAAGGCTAGAGTATTCCCCGCTTTAAGCGTCATGTTACAGTGTTGCCCGGCTGCAGTGAAAAGTGTGTAAGGGCTACCGCATGACTCTGTACTAGTGCGGTTAAAAAAGTTAGTCCATGAGAAGAAGAGGAGAAATAGGAAAATTAGACTTGCTACTTGGAATATAGGAACCTTGAGAAGCAAGAGCATGGAGTTGGTTGAGGTAATGAAAAGAAGAAGAATTAGTGTGGCTTGTATACAGGAGACAAGGTGGAAAGGGAATAAAGCTAAAGAGCTCACGGATGGGTTTAAGCTTTTTTATGCAGGAAAGAGTAATGCAAGAAATGGAGTGGGTATAGTTGTAGATAAGGATTTGAAAGAGAAAATTGTGGGGGTAAAGAGGTTTGGTGATAGAATTATAGCAATTAAACTAGTGCTAGAGAAAGCATAATTCATATCATCAGTGCATATGCTCCCCAAGTAGGACTAGAGGAAAGTGTGAAGATAATTTTGGGAGGAGATGGATGATTTAATGCTAGAAATCCCAAATAGTGATAAGATTTTCTTGGAGGGGATTTAAACAGGCATATAGGAAGAGATAATAGAGGATATGAAAGAGTGCATGGGGGGCAAGGATTTGGAGAAAAGAATGAATTCGAAAACACTATATTGGACTTTGCAGTGGCATTTGATCTTGTAGTAGCAAATATTTACTTTAAAAAGAGAGATGAGCATCTAATTATATATAAAAGTGGAAATAATAAGAGTCGGATAGACTTTTTTCTAGTTAGAAAACAGGACCGATTGGCTTGTAAAGATTGCAAGGTTATCCCAGGAGAGAGTTTAACTACGTAATATAGACTCAAAGTTTTAGACATTTGCATTAGAAGTAAAAAGAGAGTGGTAGTAAACAAAATGGACTCTAAAACAAGGTGGAGAGATTTGAAGGGGCAAAGAGCAAATATATTTAAGGACAAAATGATTGAGAAGGGAGAATGGAATATTGAAGGAGAAACTACAGTAATGTGGAATCAAATGGCTAATTGCATTAGGAATGTTGCAAAGGAGGTATTTGGAGAATCAATAGGAAAGAGACATATTAATAAAGAAATATGGTGGTAGAGTATGGAGGTTCAGGAAGTTATTTGACGGAAAAGACATTGCTACAAAGTTTGACAGGAGACTAAGAGTATGAAAAATTTTGAGCTGTATAAGAAGGCAAAGAAAGAAGTTAAGAAAGTAGTAAGTAGTCAAAGTACAAAGCATACGATGACTTCTATAATAGGTTGGGAACAAGAGAAGGAGAAAAGGATATTTTTAAGCTCGCAAAAATAAGAGAAAAGAAAAGTAGGGACTTAGATCATGTCAAATATATTAAGGACAATGAGGAAAATATTCTGGTGAAGGACAACGATATTAAAGAAAGGTAGAAGGAATATTTTAGCAAACTTCTAAATGAAGAACATTTGGGCAATATAAAAGCTAGGGAGGATACTTCATCACTAGAGCATACTTCTCTCTGTAGAATTAGATGGGTGGAAGTGAAGGAAGCATTGAAGCGAATGAAGACAAGAAAGGCAACAGGCCCAGATGGTATTCCAATAGAGGTATGGAAATGGTTAGGAGAGGTTGGGGTGAGTTGGTTATGTATACTATTCAATAAGATACTTGTGACAAAGAAAATGCCGGATGAATGGAGAAGAAGCATTGTAGTACCTATATATAAGAATAAGGGAGATATGCAAAATTGTACCAACTATCGAGAGATTAAACTTATGAGTCATACTATGAAGTTATGGGAAAGAATAATATAACAAAGACTGAGATGGAAGACCAAGATCTCTGAAAATTAATTTGGTTTTCTGCCAGGGAGACCAACTATGGAAGCTATTTTTTCAATTAGGTAATTAATGGAAAAATATCGAGCAAAGAGAAAAAATTTACACTTGGTCTTTATCGATTTGGAAAAAGCTTATGATAAGGTACCGAGGAATTTAATTTGGTGGGTTTTAAAGAAAAGGAATGTCCCCAGAGGTTACATTGAAAATTTTAAGGATATGTATGAAGGAGCAGTAACAAATGTGAGAACCACATGTGGAGAAACAGATGGATTGCTCGTGACTATAGGTTTACATCAGGGATCAACCTTAAGCCCTTATCTCTTTGTATTAATTATGGATGAGTTAACTGTGCATATTCAAGAAGAAGTACCATGGTGTATGTTGTTTGTTAATGATATAGTATTGGTAGATGAATCAAGAGATGGTCTGAATGCAAAACTTGAGAGATGGCGGGGGAGCATTAGAATCTAGAGGCTTTAAAATAAGTCGTGCAAAGACATAATATATGGATTGCAACTTCGTGGACATTTACAAAATGTTGAAACAACTGTCAAAATCGAAACTCATGAGATACTACGTAGAGATTCTTTTTGGTACCTAGGCTCGATAATTAGTAAGGACAGGGAAATTGGCGAAGATGTGGAGCATAGGATAAAAGTTGGATGGCTGAAGTGAAGACTAGCTTTTTGAGTATTTTGTGATAGACGAATGCCAACGAAATTGAAGGGCAAATTTTACAGGACAGTGGTTAGACTGGCTATAATATATGGAGCAGAATGTTGGCTAATTAAGAACACGCATATTCATAAGATGAATATAGCAGAAATGAGAACGCTTAGGTGGATGTATGGTAAACTAGGAAAGATAAAATTAGAAATGAGTGCTTTCGAGAGCATTTAGGGGTTGCACGAATGGGGGATAAGATTATAGTAACCCGTTTAAGATGGTTTGGGCATGTTGAGCGTAGGCCAGTAATGGCACTGGTGAGAAAAAATTTGGTTATACAGGTGGATGACCCATCAAGAGGTAGGGGTAGGCTGAAGAAAACATTGATGAAGGTCATTGATTCAGATTTTAAAAAGTTTCACTTATCAAAGGATTTGGCTCAAAATAGAATGGAATGGAAAAACAGAATTCATGTAGCTCAAGGATGAAAATAACGGTTGCGGTGGGCGCAGTGGCCTGTCGCCAAAACGCTACGTAGTGGGTGATATGTGGCGGTAGCGGGCGATGCATAGTGGCGTAGCGGCTTGATTGGAAAATGTCTTCAAAAAAATCTAAAAAAATTTCAAGAAATCCAGAATATTGGAAAATGATGGAATATATGCTTGTTTTGCAAAAGTAACTAGTATAAGGGTATGTAACGGCCCTCTCATTGCATGAGGTCCTGTATTGCTGTAAGAATAGAAAAAAATAGGAATGATAAATTTTTATCATATGGATTAATGTTGTTTAGTCATGCTTAGAATATAACATTTCATAGTTTTGTCTTGAAATACACACATATATGGAGAAAGTTTTTCTATTAAAGTGAAATTTGATTAAAGCCGTATTTTTTTTATTAGAGTAAAATTGTTTGGATTAGTTTTTTTAATGGTCATTTCATAGTTATATTTTGAAATATATATATTTATATATGTGGAGGGGAATTTTTTATTAAATTGAAAATTGAAAAAGGTCCATTTTCTATTGGAGTGTTATTTGGTTAGGGCTTTATTTCATATTAACTAGAGTGTACTTTGGTTGGGCCTGTGTCCTATTAAATAATTTATGTTCAATTAGTGTGAAATTTGGATGTGCTTTATTTTCAGTAGGTGTGGAATTTTTTTTATAGATAACTGTAAAAAGTAGGTGTGGAAGTTGACTATGATCCTATTTCCAATTTAAGTGAAATTTGAGGAAGGTGCCAATTTCAATTAAGTAATATTTGGCTCCTATATGAATTTTTTAATTTTAACGTTGTTATAACAGGTTCTTTAGGTTTTATTGTTTTGAATGGGCCCACTTAATTTTTTAAAAATATTTTTAATGGTTTTTAATGTTTTTAAGTGGCCAATTTAATTTTTATCTCTACCTGTCATCTGATAGGCCATCGTGGGCCATAACAGACTCGTTAACAAAATAAAATACACACGAATGGGTATATGTTGCCCACTTGCCCTAGCTATCGCCCAAAATACACGATCGAATTTGGGAAAGAGGGAAAGGAGAAGAAGAAGAAGAGGAGGAGGAGGAAGAAGAAAAGAGGAGTTGCTGGGTTCTGCTGCTGCTGCCTCCTGCTGTTGCTGCTTCCTGTTGCTGCTGCTCGCTCTTGCCTGATGCTGCTGCTGCTGCCGTCGCTGTGATGTTGCTGCTGCCGTGATGTTGCTGCTGCCGTTGCCGTATCAGGTATGTTCTCTGCAACTCGTCCCACTCTATCTCTTTCTCTCTCTTTTTATTTTTTCTCTTTCTTCCTCTTTTTCTACTTTTTTTTTTTTTTGTTATTTCTACCAGTTGAGCAAAAGAGAAGAAGCAAGAAGAGGGGCCCTAATTTAACCAGGCCCATACATAGCGGCCGCTATGGAAATATAGCGGCCATAGCGGCTACTACAGGAATGTATCGGCCCTACAGGCTGCTATGCTTGTGAGCGCCGTTATTTCACAAAAAGCGTAGCGCCCTTGGGCACTACGGCCGATATATCAGCGTAGCGGCCGATATTTACATCCATGATGTAGCTGACCCTAACATAGTTAGGATAAGGCTTTGATGATGATGATGATGATGATGATAATTATTGAATTAGCCCTAGCCAAATTTCACTCTAATTGGAAATAGGGCCCTAACCAAAGTTTACTCTAATAAGAAATAGGCCGTAGTGAAATGAGCCCATTGTTAGATTGATCAAATAAAAATTTATATAAGAAACTTGTAAAAAAAATCTTGAATTTTATTAATTTTTTAAAACATTTGAACAAAATCTCAAGACCTCGGTCATGTAGAAATAATGTAGTGAAATATCGACGTCAGTAGAATAAATGAAATTCAGCAATTGATATTGTATTTTTAAATTTTAATATTTATTTATATTTTTTACATATTTGTTTTTATTTTTCATTTTTTCAGAATGTAACTCTCAAACGTTCACCAATTCTAGATCAGCCTAAGCATTTTGTTTTGGTGGCCAAACCGTGATGGGGTCAAAAATGAAATTCTCTACTATGAATTTTAGGGATAAATAAGAAGGGGTGGATGGATACAGGGGGAGCCAAGCGGAGGCAGTTGCCCTCCTACTCAACTTTGAGTGTTTCTCTTGAGATCATGGGAGAAGTGGAACTCCACAATGGGGACCACATATTAAAAACCTGAATTGCTAGAAATGAAGGCCCTTGTCGTCAATGGGTTGGTTTGAAATATTACGCCAATAGGAGTGGGTCCCATTATAAGATGAGCATATGGAATTCTAAATCAAATGCTCAATTTTATGGTGGGGACCAACTCTTATTGGAGTATAATTTGGGGAATGCTCACTTAAGCGAATGGAGTTTATATTAGCAGTTCAAATATTCAATAAGTGGGCCCTATTGTGGAGTTCCACGCTCACAAAGAGTGTGAGTGCAGCCTCAGAGGATCCATAACCTTAACTTTGCATTATCATATCATTTACATTTTCACTTTTCAGATTTTCATGACTTGGTGAAAGGATTTAAATGTTGCCCTTCAAACATTCACAAGTAACTAAGCAACAGATCTTCATTAATAACTGTGGGTGGATTGGTTTACACTTTACATGTGATCGATTAGGGTAGGATACAGCTCTTAATTATAACAATGAGATAGTGGTTATTTTGAGATGTTCTAATTCATTATAGTGAGCCCTTTTATTTTCATATTTTTTAACTGCCCTAAAAAAATTAAGAAATTGTCTCGAAAAATTTTGCATTATTTTCAAATTTTGGATTTTTCTTAAGATGTTATTAAAAAATCTATAAAAAAAATTATTTTAAGGAATTTATTTGGGTGTGATCCTTCAATGTGAACTTGCTGTGGGACCCTTCTAGGGATGGGGCCGGGGGGAGATCTATGTGGGACCATAACTATCAAGTTTGAATCCAATCCCACCCCCCTAATTATGCTTTAAAATAGCATAGTGGCTGCATTATTGGCCATAGTGATTGAGGCCGTTGCAAAATTTGAAAATAGTGGCGTTACAGTCTAAGAACTAGTAAAGTTAAGTAATATTAATTTGTAACACGATTTTTTCTAGTTCTTCTCCTCAACAACATTTCCTATGGTTGCCTTTACCCTTGTATAGTTCCAAATCACAAAAAAAAAAAAAAAAAAAGGAAAAAAAAAAAAAAACACAAGATTTGTTGCTACACAAGATTCAAAACTTTTTTTAGCTTTTCAAAAATTCACAACACTACACCGCTACGTATCGCCGCAACTACTACATATCGCTTGTCATGTAGCATTTTGGCTGTTGGCCGCTACGCTTGCTTCAACCGCTATTTTTATCCTTGCCCTTAACCCCTTCATCTATGGTCCACAAGTTTATTGGCTTCATATTCGGTTAAAAAAAAAAATTGACCTTCCATTCAATGGTCTAGTCCATTTAGATGAGGAGTAGGTATGCAACTGGAGCACTCTACTGTACTATGGTTTTCATCCTACATTCATTTTAATTTTTTTTTCATGAACATTTTTTAAAAGGAGATATCCTAACCGTAAGGTAGATATTTATATTTTATATTTTATATTTTTATTTAGAAAGAACAAAAAAGACCAGTAGACCACTGCTTATTTGTCAGGCATTATCATTTATGATATTTTAGTATTCATATGATTAGATCATAATCTTCTTTGTCACTATATTAATGCTACTATTGATAGAAAATGGATGGATTAGGAATAACTATTTTTTTTCTTTTAAAATATTTTATTGCTTTTTTCATGATTTCCAGTTCATGATACTTTTCTATTCACTCCCTTGAATGATTTGCGACGCGATTTCAATTTTTAAAATAATGGAGAAAACCAAGATGACAATGATATATAGGCCGTAACTTGATATGGCTAGGATTGTCCACCCTCTTTGATTCTGTGTCTGGCTAGTCCATTATGGGCCATTTCCAGCAGGTGATCTCAACCATGACACAATCGCATCATAAATGGCATATGGAATACAAATAAATTTTCACTTTCTTTAAGTTTGAGCTATATTATTTGCCTTCTCATTTTATTGAGCCTAGGAACTTCTGTGCTGTGGTAAAATCAACAGATGGCATCAAAAGGGACGAACATAAGTAATGCGATTTCGATTTTGCATCAAGTTCCGGAAGGCCATGTTGGTGTCTATTGGAGAGGAGGTGCTCTTCTCAAAGAAATTACTGAACCAGGTGTGTTGCTTGTGTACTTAGAAATGACTTGGATTAAAAAAAAAAATCAGGAAATTTATAGACTTGAAAATCTTTAATTTATTTGAATTTTCTAGGTTTTCATCTAAAGATGCCTTTAATAACCCATTTTGAGCCTATTCAAGTGACTCTTCAAACGGATAAGGTAAATACTGCTATCTTTTAGGACCTTTTCCTTCATGTCTTGCAGGTTGTAAACACACTTGTGCTTACCCATATAGCAGCTCAATAACGAGTGAGGATTGGCTGGGATCAGAGTTTGCACATCCTCATTCTCATGTGGGGTTGTATTCATTACCCTAAAAAAAGCTCTTTTTTTTTCTTTTTTTAAACAATGTGCACAGAAATTACTGTCTTCTTCTTCTTCTTCATTTCCTGTTTAGACCTAATCTGTCACTGGCCCCCCTTTTTACTTGATTTAAAGACATGAGGCAACAAATTTTTGATTTCTAACAATTATCTTTTTGGTGAAAAAATACTTGAATTTTGTTTGCAAATAGGTGAAAGATATCCCATGTGGTACAAAGGGTGGTGTTATGATTAGCTTTGAGAAGGTAGAGGTAAGCCTCTGAAAGCCTGTTCTTTATCTGAGCTCCAAGTGTTGCCTCATTTATTATTATTTTTTAAAGAAAACTCAGTTATTTTGAGTCAAATGTTTTGATTGATATGGTTTTTTGTAGGTTGTCAATCGTCTTCGAAAAGAGTACGTGTATGAGACACTGCTCAATTATGGTGTGACATATGACAAAACATGGATATACGATAAGATTCATCACGAGATTAATCAATTCTGCAGTGGTCATACCTTGCAACAAGTTTATATTGACATGTTTGATCAGGCAAGTGGCCAAATTACAGTACTACACCTATACTTAAGGATCTCTGGATGTGGTTGTAACTAATTTTACAATGTACCAACTTGTCGTTGCATATCTAATGACATTTTATCAGATTGATGACAAAATGAAAGATGCCCTCCAAGGTGACTGCACGCGCTATGCTCCAGGTGTTGAAATTTTAAGTGTACGTGTCACCAAACCAACTATTCCACAGAGCATAAAGCGCAATTTTGAGGAGATGGAAGAGCAACGAACTAAGGTGGCTTTTCTTTTGTTGATCTGTTGATATCACATATAGGCATTACTTCCGGTATTTGTTTTTTTGGTTATGTAGTACCAATTAGCGTTGTCTTTTGTTTTAATTTTGAATCGTAACAGAATTTTATTAAAGCTAAGCAGTTTAAAAGATATACTGATAAGCTAAGCACATAAAAGTCCAAAAAAAAGACCAAAAAAAAAAGATCCAAAGAACAAAAAGCACTTTAGAGGCATGAGCTCGACAACAATTTTTGATCTCCCACCTCCTAGCAAGAGCATCGACTATCTCATTGGCAGACCACTTCACATGCGAGAATGAGACATTGAGCTTCGAAGCTGAAGCAATAACCTCCTCTATGACATCTGCCAAACGCCAAGGTGGCTTAGAAGAGCTGTATACCCAATTGATAGCACAAAAAGAATACCCTTCGGCTGTAATATTAGAACTCAAGCGGGCAGCTTGACAAAGACCCATTCCCAACACCATCATCTGTACATCATTCACAGAGTAAAACTAGAAAGACCAGAGAAAGAAAGAATACTCTTGGCAGAATGATCTCTAAAGATACAACCAATGCCAGAAGTGCCTAGATTACCAACAACACTCACATCAAAATTGAGTTTAAGACCCAGAGGAGGATGGGACCAACTTGGGAGAACATGAACTCTACAAGGGCCCAAAAATGCCACTTCTTTCTAGCTACTTAATCATAGAATACTGATTAGCATAGTAATGCACTTTTTTGTATTCTTCTGTAGCACTTGATGTTACACATTGATGCAGTATGGGCCCCATAAATGGTCTCCTTTCAAATTAGATGAGAACTATGATTATTAGTAGCTTTCTAATTGCATTATTAGGGAGGTTTTTGAAGCACTGCAAGGAAGAAGAGTAGCCAATGGGCTAATTTTCAAGCCAAAGGGCTTAAGATATGATGTTTAGGTGCTTCACCAAAGACAACAAATCAACTCTCAACTGAGAAATAACTCAAATTCTTATTCAATATTAATGTTCTGTATCCCATGAGGAGGGATTATATCTTTATTTATAATTAAGATACTTTCTAACTAAGGAAATATCCATCAAATTAAACAAGGAATCCTAAACTAAACATAATAGGAATTTCTAAATATTAAAAAATTTTGGATAACTAAGAAAGCAACTACTAATAGGAATAGGACTTAATCTTCTCTAGTCTATTGGGCCTCATTAGTCTTGAGCTTGCTAGCATAGACTTTCAGGCGGGGCCCACTTGGGCCTGCATTAGCTCTCCTCGGCTTGAAAAAACTTGACTTTGGCGAATTGGGAGCTTGGTACTGCCCACATAAATCTGGATTGATCCTTTCGAAATTGGTATCCGTAATCCATGTGGCTTTGGAGAATAGTTTTCCTTTCCACTTGACGAAAAACTTGTGTAATCCACCATTCTTGGTTGAAATGAGCCGATCATAAAAAACATCTTCAATTTCATCTGGAGGAGATTAATGGAGAAGGAGGTGAAGAGTTTGTTCATCAAAGGATTCATTTTTGTGATGCCCGTGATAAAATGCCAAATCTTTAACATTAAATGTGGAGCTAATATTCATGTCTGAAAGAAGGACGAGAACATACGCATTGGAGCTGATTTTTTTCATAATTTTGAAGGGACTTGCACTCTGTTGATGTAGCTTCTTGTATTTATCTGTAGGAAACTTTTCAGGCTTCAAACGAACCATTACCATATCACCTTCAGCAAACTCAATATGGCGTCTGTACGAATCCGCACGTGTCTTATATGCCTCTTTACTTTTAACAATTTGCCAGCGAACTTCATCCTGAACATCCTTCATATGTTGGGCAAACTATTCAGCTTCCTAACTTGGTATAGATTCAGCTGGTAACGAGTTTGAGTCAATAGGAAGACGTGGCTTGACACTAATGATAACTTCAAATGGTGATTTCTCTGTCATTTTGTTGATCAAATTATTGTAAGTGAACTCCACCATGGGTAAAAAAAAAATCACTTGAAGCAACATGTTCTCCGATGAAACATCGAAGAAGGTTTTCTCAACTATGATTGACGGCTTCTGCTTGGCCATCAGTTTGCGGATGATATGCACTTGAGTATTGGAGTTTTGTGAGCATCATGTGCCATAAAGTCTTCAAGAAGAAACTCTGAACTTCGTATTTCTGTTAGATACTATTGTCTTGGGAAGGCCATGCAGGCGAACCTCTTTAAAGAAAAGAGTAGTAGTCTTCTTGGTATCTGCTATATGAGAATAAGGGATAAAATGTGCCATCTTTGAGAAACGATCTATAACAACAAATATAGAATCTACCTTCCTCGCTATTTTAGCTAAGCCCAAGATAAAATCCATGCTCAAATCTTGTCAAGGCTCATGTGGAATAGGAATGGGCTGATAAAAACTTGTGCCCTTCTTTTGATCCTTTACAAGTTGGCATACTCTGCATAACTCACAAATTCAAGCAACATCTGTTTTTAAGCGTGGCCAAAAGAAACGGTTTTCTACAATAGCCAATATTTTATGATGTCCAAAATGTCCACTAAGTCAGCTACCATGTAATTCACGTATCACAAATTGACGGATAAATGTGGCTAGCGAATATAACTGATTTCCACAAAAGAGAGAACCATCATGAATAAAAAACTTTGGATGTTCAAAAAACTCACCATTTAGAAGATCTGTATAAATTTGACCAAAGTCACGATCAGTTGCATATGCTCTGCATATTTCTTCAAGGCTGGGAACATTGACGGAAATTGTCATTATGTGAGTTCGACGACTCAAAAGCGTCTGTGACTTTATTTTTCATGCCAGATTTATGATGTAGAACAAAAGTGAATTCTTATAAGTAAGCACTCCATTTGACACGATTGTCACTCATCTTTTTTTGAGAATTTAGATGTCGCAATGCTTCATGGTCAAAGTATAAGACAAACTCTTTCCCAAGTAGATTGACGCCAATAACGAAGAGCTTGAACCACTGCATAATATCCAGATCATAAACTGAATACTTTTTATGGGAGTCATTTAACTTCTCACTGAAGTAAGCAACTGGATGATTGTCTTGACTCAAAACTTCGTCAATACTGATATGGGAAGCATCACAACTAACTTATACGACCGTTGCAAAGTCTGGAAGTTTTAAAGCCGATGCCTTGGTCATTTTTTGCTTAATTTGTTCACATGCTCGAGATGTGGCATTTGTCCAAGTGAACTCTCCTTTTTTCATGCAAGCAGTTGTAGGGGTTATGATGGTACTGAAATTACGAATGAACCTCTTATAAAATGTAGCCAATCCATGAAAGTTCATACCTTATGGATAGATGTGAGAATGGACCAATCAGTGATTGCTTTGATTTTATCTGGATCAGCTTCAACTCCTTTGAGCCAAAACAACAAAGCCCAAAAAAATAACTTTGGAAATAAAAAATGTACACATCTTCAAATTAATGTAAAACTTTTTTTTTTTGAAGTGCACACATGACATACCTTAGATGATCGAGATGAGCTTCTTTTGATTTGCTGAAGATCAAGATGTCATCAAAATATACCATAACAAATTTGCTAAGAAAAGGATGTAGAATCTGAGTCATCACTCTCATAAAAGTGTTGGGAGCATTCAATAAACTGAACGGTATGACCAATCATTCGTATAATCCATCTTTGGTCTTAAATGCAGTCTTCCATTCATCTCCTGGCCGAGTACGGATTTGATAATATCCGCTCCTAAGATCAATTTTAGAGAAAATAGATGATCCGGCTATCATATCAAGCATGTCGTCCATTCTGGGAATGGGAAACTGATATTTGATGGTGGTCTTATTGATTGCTCAACTATCGAGGCACATTTGCGAAGAACCATCTTTATTTGGTGTTAAGGGGGCTGGAACTGCACAAGAACTCATGCTTTCGTGGATATTACCCTTCTGGAGTAAGTCTTCAATCTGTCTCTGCAATTCTGCATGTTCAGCAGGACTCATGCGATAAGCAGGTAAATTATTAAGGGTAGACCCGATGACTAAATCAATAGCATGCTGTATATCCCGCATAGGAGGTAGCTCATTAGGAAGCCCTGCTATAATCAAGTCTTAAAAATCGTTAAGCTATGACTTGACCTCTGATGGTGTAGAAACCTATTTCGTATCATCTGCATTATCTGCTTCTTTGAATTCTTTTGGAATAAGAGCATAAACAACCCCTTGATCTTTGCTTTCTATTTCAAATTTCTGTATAGAGAGAACATAAGGGTTTGATGAAGTAGTAGAAATTGCCGAAGAGGTTGTTAATGGCGGCAGTGGAAGAAGAGCAGCCCCTTGTCCCTTCCACTTAAAAGAATGTATGTGCTTTTTCCGATTATTACGTACCTCTCGGTCATAAAGTCATGGTTGGCCAAGTAGTATGTGAGCAATATTCATGGGAATGATATCACACCATATATCATCTTCATATATGCCAAATTTAAAATGAACCAAGCAGCGATGAGTCACAGGAATGTGAAGCAGCGCAAGGAAGAAGAATAGCCAACGGGCTAATCTCCAAGCCAAAAGGCTTATGGATAGAATGTCTAGGTGCCTCACCAAAGATAAACAAAACTTTCTCAACTGAGAGCCAAACTCAAATTCTTATTCAATATGAATGTCTATATCTCATAAAGAGATTACTTCTTTATTTATAACTAAGATGTTACTTAATAAATGAAACAACTAATTCCAATCAAATAAGAAGTCCAAAGCCAAACATGAGTGGACTTGCCAAATATTAATAAAGCAATTAAAACAACTACTAATAATAGAATCTACTCTAATCAACTGGACTTTGGGCCTGCGGGATAGACTTTTAGATGGGACCCATTAGTATGGCCTGCATCAGAATGGAATGATTGTCTATCCAAGCGACCTTGTAAGGTTTGGGTGCTTTTCAGTGGGCAAATTGAGCTTATGAATCATTTCCTGTGAAATTACATTCATTGCACTTCCACCATCAACAATTAAATTGCATAGCTTACCTTTGCATCTCATGCGTGTCCTGAAGATTGAAGTACATCGCCAATCTTCTTCTTCTTGCTCATTGGTGATGAGAAGTCTGTGTATAATAAGGACATGACCACCTTTTTCTGTAGTAGTGGTGGCACGAGAAGAAGGATCAGACTGAGCTGCGGGTTGTGGATCTGGCTGAGCTTTTGATTGTACATGGTCAGCAGGAGGCTCCATCTCAATATGCTCATCATATTCTTCCGACGAATAAGAATCTTCATCACAATAATAAAGATTGCAAACCTTAGGGCATTCATTGGCAAAGTGACCTTGTTGACCGCATTGTGAATAACCATCTGTTCGTTGATCCTATCAAGGAGGTCCACGACTCTGCATATCTTGTTTTTGCGGCACTGTGCCCCGTTGATTTTGAGCAAAAGGACGTTGGTTGGGTTGGTTGTGCTATAGCTTCGGAGTGGACGATAACCTGCTGGTAGAGCGCGGCTATTTTGAAAATTATTTTGACTAGGTGGAGCACGAGTATTATTCTGAAAGCCTGGGATTCGACGAGTCATTGACTCCCTAGCTTGAGTGCCGAAGCGTCTAAAAGTGGATGACTGCAATTCTAGATTAGCTTGTTTTGCCTTGTTATGAATGTCATCACCAGTTTCAAAGTCATGCATAAGGACCTCACGTCTAATTTCTTCTTGCAAACGAGTTCTGTACAGGTTGACTAGTGTGAAATCGTCCTCTTGAACTTTACCGAATAACATAATCATTGAATTGTTCAGTGTACTTATCCAGTGACAATGTGCCTTGCTTGAAAATAAAATATTCTTACTGAAGGATACTCAAATAATTGGATGGCTAGTATTCACCTTCGAGCTTTTTATGCATCACATCCCACTTAGTAATTGTGGGGTGTCCCATGACAAGGTTGTGCTCAATGCTATGCCATCAAATGCGTGCTGAATCTTTAAGTTTGACTTTGACGAAAGCAACATGTTGTGCATCATCCATATGATACCAAGTAAAATAATCTTCAAGAGAATTAAGCTAGTCAATGAAAGCCTTTGGATTGAGATGACCAGAAAAATCGGCAACATCAATTTTGACCTGCTATTTAATATTATCAAATTTGGAGACAATAGGCGTGTCTTGAGGATTCCTCTCAGTGAAAAGACGCTAAATAAAATCATGGATAGATTCTTGAGGGCCTGTTTTTTCTTGTCGGGTTGGATTCTGTTGGTTTCCATAGTTAGATGATGCTTTTGCAGCAGCAGGCCTTTGTGAACTTTGGGACATGACTTCCAACACATGTACTCTTTCAGATAACTCCATTATCATGGCATTACGTTGTCGATTAGAGAATTTGCCATGATAGGGTTGATCGTTTTGGATAGACATTGCTTGCAAAAAGGGTACAAAGAAATTCTGCTTTGGTTTTTTTTTTTTTTTTTTTTTTTTTTTTTTTTTTTTTTTTTTTTGAGCAATGGGTCAAGCCTGACCTGTAGTGAAACCCAAATGGTGGGTTGGCCTGCTAGAACTTAAAAGGAGCTCATGGGGCTCAATTAGAACCTGAAAAGAAAGAAAAGGGGTTGCAGACCCTTTTTCGACTTCTATTGCTCTTCGGAAGGAAAGAGAAGGGAGAGGAAGGTGTTGTGGTAGGCGATGGTGAAAACAGAAGAGATGGTGTTGGGTCAGCAGTGCTCAGCGATGAGGAAGGCGCTCCAGGTGCACGATACGCCTTCTTTCCTCTGGTCTCCTTCCTTTGTTTTCTCTTTTACTCTTTTTTTTTTCTTTTTTTGCTGGGATGGGGGTCTAGATTTTTGGCAGAAGCGGTGTTGATGGATGGTCTCGTGATGGGGATTTGGGTTTGGGGTGTTGCTGCTGAAAGGGATGACGGTGCTGGGAAGAGGATTTCGGGATTAGGGAAAGAGCTGGGTTGGTTTAGGGATTAGGTGGTTAGGGATGGGGTCGCTTGGGATTGTGAGGAAGATGAAGTTAGGGTTAGGGTGGGTGGCTGACGGAAGGGTGGGTTTGTAGTGGCGACCGAAGTGGGCATCGGATGACACAGGGATGATTCATGTTTCGGTGGTGGAAGAAGATAACAAGGATGGGTGGATGGATGGTGAAATGAAAATAAGAAGATGGGATATGTTACCTCGAATTGGCGATCAGACGGCGATCTGAGATCAGATCTTTGCTTTGATATCAATTGAAGTAGCGCAAGGAAGAAGAATTGTCAATTGCTTTGATATCACTTGAAGTAGTATAAGGAAGAAGAACAGCCAATGGGCTAACTTCAAGCTAAAAGGTTTAAGGATAGGATGTCTAGATGCCTCACCAAAGACAATAAATCAACTCTCAATTGAGAAATAACTCAAATTCTTATTTAATATTAATGTTCTATATCCCATGAGGAAGGATTATATATTTATTTATAACTAAGATACTTTCTAACTAAGGAATAATACAATTTAAATCAAACCGAGGAATCCTAAACCAAACATATTAGGAATTTCTAAATATTAAAGAATCCTGGATAATTAAGGAAGCAACTACTAAAAGGAATAAGAATTAATCTTCTCTACTCTACTGGGCCTTATTAGTCTTGGGCCTGCAGGCATAGACTTTCAGGCGGGGCTCACTCGGGCTGCATCAGTTTCTATTAATAGATTACGGTTTGCGTAGGCATTAAGTTTGCTTTTATTATATATATATGACATTGTAGATTAGATATTCTCAAACTTGGATTGATTAATAGAATTGGGTTTTATCCCTAACAGGTGTGTCCTCATGTATTTGAAGTCTTTTGACGATTTGAAGTGTCCTTGGACATGTGCTTTGGCACCCTACACAAGCCCTAACCTTAGGGCTTGCATCAGTTTGGTATCAGAGAGAAGATCCACATCGCTTTGATCACCCTCTGTCGGAGCATATCCATCGCTTCTCCATCCGTGTGTCATTCACCACTGCCATATCCTTACCGTACATCCACCTTCGATCCTAGCCAACCACACGATCTCATTATCCCAGGCATTACCGAGACCAATCCCTCTTCCTAGAAACCGATCCTTGCAACCAATCCCAAAACGAAAACCCCATCACATATTGTAAACCCCATTGTCTAAAAAAAAAAAAAAAAAAAGGCCAGCCTAGCACCATCAATCCATCCTTATACCCAAATCCTAGTCGCTCAAATCCCACCACCCAACTACCCAACCTAACCTTCCCAAACCTCTTCTTCCCCTTTATCTCCTTCTCCTAAACAAACGCAACTCCCTTGCCCATTGTTAGAAAACCCAAACCCCAAAACCCTTATCGAAAGCCTCGTCGACTAAACCCCATCCGTTGCCGCTTCCACCACCAACACGGCCTACCTTTGCCCCCTCCCCCACCCCCCCATTCTTTGTTAAAAACTGAAAAAAAAAAAAAAAAAAAGGAAAATGAAGTGGAAGGAGGGAAGCAAGCAGCATACCTGGAATCTTGATCCATCATCCATCGTAGTCTCTGCTGACTACTTGCCTCTAGCCATCGTCGTCAACTCACCATGCCAAGGACCTTGCCCTCATCGTTGGATCGGAACACCGCTGCCTTGCTGTAAGCTGCCGCCCTCTTCCAAGCCACACTCTCACTGTCCGCAACTTTTTCGAAAGCTGGTTTCAAAAAAGAAGTCACGTGCTTGATAGGCCTTTTTGGCTCAACTTCAAGCTGGGTCATTCCCTGTTCGGGTAGACCTGACCAACACGGTAAGAAAGCCCAAGTTACAAACCCAGTTGCTAATATCAACAACATTCAATCATAGGTCAACATTTATTCTTGCAATCTTGGCACCATCTGAAGCTTGATTTCATATATGATCTCTCCTGAGCTATCGTGGTGAGCAGATCTACACCAGGTTAGTCTGTTTTTAATTTTGCATTAAAAAAAATGTCTCCTAAGAAGCAAATTGAGGTGAAATCTTCATCTTCTTGAATTGTAGATTTGGTTGGTGCCATTAGAGATTCAACTACCACAGTTAACAACATGCAAGCCACCTTGCAACAACTAGAAATTAGAGTGACAAATTTGAAAAATACTCATTGTGGGGGTCACAATCGAGATGATGATGAAAATGTTCGGAATCAACAAGATCCACTAGTCGATAATCCTGATCAAGATTTGGGGATTAAACTCATGATTCTCGAATATGATGAAAAATTATAGTCCACTAAATTCATGGATTGGTTAGTGTAGAGAATATTTTTGCACACAAATCAATGAATAAGTACCACAAAGTTACATTAGTTGCCACTCAATTTTCTAATTATGCTGCAACCAATTTTCCAATTATGCTACAACTTGGTGGGTAAAATTGCAAAGAAAAAGGAGGAATCAAAATATGAATCCTGTTGAAATTTGGATTGAGATGAATTTTTTAAAACAAAAATTCCTCCTTGTCAACTATGCTAGAGACCTGCGTTCAAGCTTTTAAAACTTGAAACAATAAACTAAGTCAATTGTTGAATACTTTGAAGAATTCTTGACTCTACAAGCTCGTTGTGGCTTGAATGAAGATAATGATGTGGTTGTTGATAGATTTTTCAATGGGTTGAGAATAGATATTGAGCATATCCTCACATTCCAAAATTTTGATAATATCGATAAACTCATCCAACATGTTGTCAAAGCCGAGGGAATTGCAAATCATTAAGCACAAAAATTTAATGCATCCAGATAGGTTTCGCAAAAGAATTCATCTTTCCAAGATGCTAAATCCAGTGGTTCACTGGGAAAAATTGTCCCCAAACCTAAAGATCATAACAAAGTCACATGTTTCCATTGCAAACAAAAAGGACATTACTCCTTTGAATGTCCCAAACGAGTGAACCTAATGGAAGGAGTACACAATGGACCAATCGCACAGGATGATCCTCTGGACAATGAAGAAATAGAGGAAGTAGTAGAGTATAAAGCAGACAAAGATGGTGAAGCTCTCATGGTCATCAACGAGACTCCACCACTGTTGAAAAAAAATGGTTGAGGAAAAATATCTTCTGTTCCACGGGTACAATTCTTGGACAGCATTGCACAATTATTGTTGATGGAGGAAGTTGCGAAAATCTCGTCTCTCAAGCTCTTGTTGATCCCCTTAAGCTGAAAGTTTATAAGCACAATCGCCCTTATTTTGTCAAATGGCTGATGACTAGTGATTAAGTGCATGTTCAACATACTTGCAAAGTTACTTTTGCCATTAAGGAGACTTACAATGATACAATTTGGTGTGATGTGCTACCTATGGAGAGTGGTGATGTCTTATTGGGTCGCCCGTGGATGTATGACAAAAATGGAACTCATGGTATGCACGATAGCACATACACATTCATGTATGGTGGAAAGTAAGTTACTCTTCATCCCAAGAAACTAAAGTTGCTAAAGAAGAGTTTTCGAGCAGTTGCAATAAAGGAAGTCTTTCATGTTCACCACATTTACAGAGGCAATCAGATGAAGACTCGAGTTCGACAACGAACTCTTTTTTCCACCCAAGGTGGATGATGCAGTATGGGCCCCATAAATGGTCCCCTTTCAAGGTAGATTAGAACTTGATTATTAGTAGCTTTCTAATTGCATATTTAGGGAAGTTTCTGTTAATAGATTAAAGTTTGATTAGGCATTAAGTTTGCTTTTACTATATATATGGCATTGTAGAGAAGAGATTTTCAGACTTGGATTGATTTATAGAATTGGGTTTTATCTATGAGAGGTACATCCTCGTGTGTGTGAAGTCTTTTGACGATTCGAAGTTCCTTGGATGTGCTTTGGCACCCTATGTAAGCCCTAACCCTAGGGCCTGCATCACACGTGCTACTTTTACCTCCTATACTACTATATTAGGATGAAAAAACTAGGATGTAATACCTTGTATATTTAGAACTTGCAAGATGGCATGTTCTTGCATATTGTGTGATCTATTGCAAGGTGAAGGAGGTGGATCCACTTGGATGAGAGCATGTGAAGGTTGTGGTCTAAAGGGCCTTAAAAAAATTATGAGGGTGGAAGAAGTTTCACTCCTCAGATTATGCCTGTCAGATTGTGATATGATCTGGTGAAAATTGGCTTATTTCTAACTATGGTACCCAGATATGGAATGGGTACATCAGGGACACACTGCTGATACAAGTGGTGGATGTATTTTATCTAGATACTTTGCCAATTATAGAGTGTCCAGGTATGTTATCTTTTAAATGTTTTAAGTTTTCACGGCCAAAAAATCACGAACCCACCCAATCACTGTTGGACTGTGATAGCTGTTGAAAATATTAGTTCGATATGGCTGAGATATTCATGGTTTAGTGAGGTGAGTGTTGGTAGCTTAATTCAAAGGACATTATGGTCATTTTGTTGATGGTCCTTTTGGATTGCAATGTAAAGAGTGTAGGGTTCCTTAGTCTTATTTTCTTTATCTCCTGTAATCCAAAGTTGAACTGTAAATCTATGAGGCAGCCCTAGAAACCATAACTTGCAGTTCCTATTGGCAATATAATGATCTGATATACATTAGTGCCCTCTAATTTTTTTTTTTAGCAACAACTGATTATATCAAAAGCAAGGTACAATCAATGAGGAAAGGAAGAGGGATTGGCCCCCACAAGGAACCATAAACCTGAGCAGACAGATGCCCATTAAGACGATGAAGCCCTAGATCAACATGCATTACAACCCAACAATGACTCATGATGCACTCCTACAGATTAGCTGAGTGTTCCTTTTGCTGCATGATCTGCAGCATTCCTTAGAGAATGTGAGAAAGAGACGCTCATCTTCCTCCAAAGAAGTCCTTGAGCTCCACAAATATTTGAACCAGCGTCCATGACACCAAAGTATCCCTCTTAGTTTATTGCATTGCACATGTCGAATCCCCTTTGACCACTGGGGGGAAAATATCAGAAGAGATTGCATCTACCACTCCTGCTAACAAGGTTATAAACTTTGCTTTGCTATGATTCTTAGACCCATTGGACCTTTGAAAGTGAAGTGTTCCCTGAAAATGACCTGACAATACCACCAATTCCTGCATATACTGACCTTTCAACTATGATTCGAACCCACGATCTTGTGGTTTTAGGCAATGAAGGCCTTCCAACTGGGCTGTGGGCTCTCATTTCTCAAGTTGCTAACCAATAAACCCAAATTACCTTCATGTTAGATGTGCGGCAAATTAACTACTTGACAGCCCCCCTCGGACAGGACACCGGCTGGACTCAAAGCATACGCCTGCACAAGGCATGGCATGGGGCCTTTTTTACCCTGTGTAGATTTGAACATGGGACATGTTGGCTTATGATACCATCGCAAGTTGCTAATTACAGGTGCGGAAAATTAACTACTTAACACCATCCTATTATTAAAAAAATGTGTGATAATTATGGAAACATTTCTTACAAGAACCATGACTAATATATTTTGACAACCCCCCTTAAATTGGAGCATGAATATCAATGATACCCAGATTGCTACAAAAATGTTGAAGACCTTTACTTTAGTTGAGAAATTTGAAAGTTGGCACTCTTATTATTAATTTTTTGTAATTACGAAACGAGATTTATTTTATTTAAGGATTTGACTTAAAATAGAACGGAATGGAGAAACAAAATTCATATAGCTGACCCTAAAATGGTTGGGATAAGGCTTTGATGATGATGATGATGATGACAAAATGAGATTTATTTTGCAAGAGGAATCGGCATCTCTAACTTCTCTATAAATTCCTAGGCCACAAGAGTCAAGAAACTCTATGGGCCATTGCTCATTGCTTATACTCTATAGTCGTTTGAGCCACCACATGTTTTTTTAATCCTTTTACCACTGACCGGGCCATACATCTTTTAATATCACATTCTGGTTTGAATTTCCAAGTGAATACTGACAAGCATCCTACAACACTCTTTCCTTGGGTATAGGTCTGGAGCTAATAACATGTTTCTGTTATGATTAATTTAAGTATTGCTGGTTAGGATAGGGTTAAGAATAATGTAGTTCATCCTATTGTGATCATTGAGGGCTGAATTTGGAGTGTCTGACTGTACTGATTTGAGGGTTTGTGGAGGGCTACCTAATGGAGGGTTTTAGGAAACTTAGATTTCTTCCCTTGCATTGAAGAATAAAACGCATTTTTTATTGAATGGTGACAATTATCGAACACTTAAAATAACAGAAGACCACCTATCTAAAATGTTCCCATGTATTAAATTAACGACTTGGACTTCGAATGATTAAGAAAATCCATGGTTCGTCTGGGCACCATGGTTTTTAATAGTTTTTATCCCTTATTGTTTTATCTTACCTTTTCATTTGGAATTATTAATATCCCACATATATCTTTTGTGTTATGAATAGATCCTTGTAAGATTCATAGGTTAGCTTGGTGGGCTATCCCATACAGGTCCTAATTGCCATGGAGAGGCAAAAGGTTTCGGAGAAGGAAGCAGAGACACAGAAGAAGATTGCTTTGACAGAAGCAGAGAAGAATGCTCTAGTTAGCAAGATTCTCATGCAGCAGAAGCTAATGGAGAAGGACAGTGCCAAGAAGCAGGAAGAAATTGAGAATGAAATGTACCTGGCAAAGGAGAAAAGCCTGACTGATGCTGCTTTTTACAGGTATCCACTCTGAAGTTGAATTTGTCATAAAAATTGGGTTTATGTTTGTTTAGGAATGAACTGACTGTCAGTTGATTACTTTTCCAGAGTGATGAAAGAAGCTGAAGCTAACAGATCGAAGCTCACCCCTGAGTTTCTTCAACTCAGATTTATTGAATCCATCGCTAATAATTCAAAAATCTTCTTTGGGGACAGGGTAAGATGGTCTGTCTAGAAACATTTTTCATTCCCTTTCTTCTTTCAGGATTCTATGATCCTTCAGCTTGGACAATGCATGATATACCCAAGGCTTCAAATTGCTAATAGTGGAACAAGAGTTCTTGTACCTTGGATATTTGATCCATCATAACCAAATATTGGAAGATTCCAGGCATTCAATTTTTTGCTTCTTTCCATGGAATCTAGATCGAAGAATTTATTCTTAGATTCTATCTACTCCCCCATTAACTGAATGGCTGGGATTTACCATCAAAGTAGATACTATTTGTGGGTGAGATCTTGTTGAAGTGGGATCTATCACTTCACTGTAGATCTCTGAAAGATGGGAACCTGTTTTTCAGAACGAAATCCTCAGAAATCATGCATGACCTGTCGAGGATCATATAATTCACCTTCTTTAAATGCTACTGTGTAGAACTAAGCTTGGAAGATTGCTGTACAGGTACCCAACATGATCTTCGATCAGAGACTCCTAGGGAACTTTCTGAATGATTTTGTGAGAAATGGCAACATACAACCGGCTGTATAATATAACTTGTTTGACCAGTTCACAATGGCATGTGTTACATCACTGTTTAAACATATGGATACTGCAGAAGAATGATCTGTTTTATATTTCAAAAAACAGCAGCCTTACAACCATGTCGTTTATTTCATATGTTTTGTTTTCATTCGTAAATGATGGTAGAAATGCAAAGAAGATGTCAGATAAGCAGAATGGTGATTTCTCTGCTGTAATGTTGTGTGGCACATATATGTTTTCTTTCTTATTTGTTGGTTGCGCTTGTTCCAGTTTTCACAGTTTCTGCAATTGTTGCGTGGAATATTTGTTGTTTATCTGATTACTGCTCCGCAAAATCTTATTTGTTTGAAAGCCTGTTTGTCTTAAACTTGAATGCAATATGAACAGGGCTGTTTTTTATGTTATATTTTTCCCCCACGTCTGTGCATTTGCATTCTTCCTAGTAGGGTTGAGTTGGGGCTTGATTTTGCAGATAGCTTGAAATACTGGTTGATTTAGCAACAGCGGTTTGTGTCTGATTGTTTATTCGCTAGACTAACTTTTTTCACCATAATGAGATTCAGTTTATATTTTTTCTCTGGACTTTGGGTCTGTAGTCAGGTGGAACAGTCAACCATGTGCAAGTGTGGTGGTTAAGGTGTTGTATTGCATTGCTAGAGATGGGCTCCGGCTAGTGTTATGGTTGAATGGCCAAGCCTACCTGGAAAGGGCTAGCCCCCATGAGGCCATTTGGGGCTTTAGGTCCGAGATGCCCAGCAAGTCCATGGTCTACTTGAGCCTGAGGTTTGTGGGTAAGAAACACTGAAGGTCCATGACCCTCTTTAGACTAAATTGAGCACGTGGTACGAGGCCCAAGTTTAGCAGGTGATAAATCTGGACATTGGACATGGAGGAACGTCAAGATTTTATTATAAGATTTCATTATTTAAAAGTTTTTAAGTTGATTTTTCTTATGATAGGCTTATTATTAGAAAATGAGGAGTTGGAAAATCTAGAGTCAATATGGAAAGTTTGATCTGTTTCTAATTCAAACAGATCTATTGAAAAAAGAGCTGATTCAAACAGTCCCTTCTACAAATAAACCGATAGGTATGTTCTATAAAATTAAAAAAAGCAAACCTTGTTATTCGCAAAAGTTACATGGGCGAACTTGTTATGGAAGTAGTAGTATGGCTCATTTTGCCAAATAGTAAAAGTTATTTATTTGCTTTAGACTTTGGTCTCTTAACTTCTTGAAAAGATGGAGAAGGCTTTGAAGCCAATTCAATCTTAGATTTCTATCATTGTTTTCCTAGAAGAGTAGATAATATCCCTACTTTTTTCTAAATAGTCTTAATGAGTCATTTGGCAAGTCTCCAAATAAGTTTGATATTGCCTATTTCAGAATAAGTTCATCCTTGCATAACCTTTCTCAGGAAAATATATAAATAAAATTTAAACACATGAATGATGCCAAATAATAGCCTACGTACCTAATCACCATAATCATTAAAGCCTTATCCCATCTATATGAGGTCCACTTTGAGAGTTCTACTCCTTTGTTATCCCTTTACAAATATAAGTTCTGTCAACCAGTGATCAAACATCGCACTTCAAATAATTTTTTTTTACAAGTCTATTGATCCCCCCTCCTAACACTTCATACTTGCAACAGTTTTAAGTTCTTGCACTTTGGCTGATTTCTTCTATGAGCATGCCCAACCATCTTTATGTCATTCCTACTCCAATCCTTCTTTTGCTTTCCACACATTCATATAAGCCTATCATCTCCGCATGCCCAACATTGAGTTCCTCTGAGAAAGGATGTGACTTTATTGTTGTCCTCGTTCATAAGATGTGCCAATAACGGGGTGTAAATTGAAGCTTACCTATTATAATAATAATGGGCCATAGTTTATAATCTATGTTGATGAATAACTGCGTCCAAGAGATGCTGCAAGAAGAATTTGTGGAAAGAGTCTTAAATTTATTTGCATGATCTGAGAGGCCATTCTTAGAAAGCACTAAATGACAAAATGCTGTAACTTGGAGATGATTAACTTTTTATCACTTCATGGACTTTACTTTCAATCTCAACTCTTTCCTTCACTCTCAATCTGACTCCTTATTTTACTCCACTTCTCTCCTAATGCAAACAAACATGCACAAGAAGAGGCAAAAGGTAGAATCTCACCTTGTTATTGATTAGTGTTAAAGGAGAGTATGAAAGGATTCAGAAGGAAATGATAGAAACGAAGGCATCTCTCTCTCTCTCTCTCTCTCTCTCTCTCTCTCTCTCTCTCTCAGAAACTCCCCATTTCAAAAGGAGTTTTTGTCCCTCCTGATTTGTCCACCGAAATCATGCCACCTCACCTTACACATGCCAATTCATATTAAAAGAGCAAAAAATAGGCAAATTTAAATGTTTTGACTTCCTAAATAGCACAAGTAGAACACATTAGCCAATTAGAAAAGGGATATTTTTTTTAAAAGGGGCATTTTCTAGTGTATATATATGTTAGTGACAGCACTTTTCTTGTTTGGAAGATTAAAAGTTTGCTAAATATTAGAATACTAACAGAAGAACAAAAAAAAAAAATGAATGGATTAGAAAAACCAATGTGGGAAGGAATGAATTTGAAGTGGGTAGAGTGGTAACACAAGCTTCCATATAAATATCATGGCCACAGTATCCAAAACTATAGTTCCTGGTAGAGGACTTCTATGAGAAAACTAACAAAAGGTAAATTGAAGCATTATTTGGCCTTGGCATGTCCATTTATCTTCTTAACAAAGTTTATTCATAATAGATAAAGTGTTTGCTAAAGTGTTTCTTAAATTGTGGCGACAGTCCCACAAATACAAGTCATGCGTCCAAGTAAATCCAGACCATCCAATTCATAAAGCACATTTTTTTTTTCTCCGTGGCAATACTCAACTTACACCTACACACATCACACGACCCCAACCAACAAGGCAACAACCAAGGATCAATCCTTGGTCATCCCTATGGAAAGGGAGATGCCCTACCACTAAACCATCAGTGGGTTGACATAGTACATCGATGTAACATTGCCCCAAAATTTTATTGATTGGACAGTCCTCGGTTGAGTGATGGATATCTCATAAGTTCTCTAAAAGGGTTAAGTGCCCAATTTCAACATGCTGACTCCAGTAACCAAAACCATTTGAACAATTTTGACATTCATCTATGATTAATCAATTATGGGACCCACTATTCACACAGCTCGGTATGCATGTAAGATGTAGAGTTTCCCTTACTGGAATTGGCAAGCAGCTATAAACCATGTGCCCCTATTGACATGACCCACCCCCTTGCATCTAAACCATCACAGAAAAAGGCTGAAGGCTCCAAGCTGAGAGTAAATGTTTGCTTTTATAGTCTATTTTACTTTCTGAGAAAATGGCAGATCTCTTGTGATCCTGCAAAGGATTACCTAGTTTAACTTTCCATCTAAAGGACTATGAACCCAATGTGCCCTCCAAACAACAGAAGGTGACAGAAGACGTTCTGTCTTCCATCCTGACAACTGCAGCTGCGAAGAAGAAAACCATTTAGATCAGTATAAAACCGAAACAGCATAAAGCAGTGATTTCAACATAAAACACATTAGTTTCCATTTCCAAACTTGGTTTCTAGCAAGATAGACCATTTGGGCTCGGAGGCTATTCTCTTAGTGATTTCTGCTCGGTTATCCTCCATTTCCTGTTTTGTTGATTTTTGAGCATCACAGAACCTTCCAGGTTCACTCAAATAGATTAAGGTGGAGTCATTTATTTTTTATACGTTCAGCTTCTATCGTCCTCTGGGACACCACAAGTAAGCAAATACAAGACAGGTTTTAGTTGACTTGGGGACTCACACACAATATCTTTCCTCTCCATCATAGTCATTCTTCTAACATAATAAAATTTAGATCTAAAGCTTACCATTGATTTCAACTTGACATCAGAACGAGGTCAAGGGCTATTCTGTCATTCCACATCTAAGCTGGCATCAGTAGTCTATACTGTTGACTTCAACACCTGTACCACTACCATCAACGTTTTTTTTTTTTTTTTTTTTTTTTGGTAAATGAATTGGTGCATACTCCTTTCTGTCCTGAGTTTTTGGGGTTTTTCTTGCCATATTTTTTCAGCATTTTTAAGATTCATCAGGAAGTATTTTAGATTTTAATTTTCAGGATATCAATAAATATACAGATCCTGTGTCTTATGTTTATTGGATGAATCTGAGGTATTTCTATTATGCTTACTGGGTGTTATAGATCTCTACAATTAAACTTACCTCTCTCTACAATGAGGCTCCATCAAGACAAAAAAGGCCACATTTCATCTCTCTTCCAATTCAACCTATAATGAGGAGTGGAGAGAGATAAGTTGTAGTTTTTAATTATATATACATCTAGCTTTTTGACGACCTGACATAGTTAGGACTAGGCTTTGATAGTGATGATAACACTTCAAGTATGCAAATATAAGGGAGAGTTTTAGGTGACTAAGTGCACAACACCCTCAATCATTCATCCAAGCACTATTCCCATTGCTTCTGACTATCTAGATCACGCCCCAATCATTGATCAGATAAAAACCTGCCAATGCAAATGGATCATCACAACCAGTGGTCCATTCACCCCCATCATATGAACCAACCATTCCCTCAAGTGTAATTTTTTGGGTGTGCTCAAGAGGACAATGCCTACCAGCCCATTTAAAATAGAATGGTATTTCTCATTTATTTTTTAAAAGGGAAGTATTCTTGTAAAGGTTCAAATTACAAATAAATAATAAATAAAAACAGATAGCAAAGAAAAAGAACCTTTGTGATAAAAACCGCATAATATTTATCCATCCATAAATGGCTCTCTGCATGTAAAGAACTTGATTTACTTTTATCCACGAGACTTGCCATCACAAGTGCATGGATAAATGACTGAAGAATATCAGCACCCATTGACTCTTTGTGCATAATCACGCCAATAACTCCTCCTCTCTCCAATAGCAGATACTTTTCTGAATAATAAATACGTAAAACTGAATGAGTATAACTCTATCAGTTCAGATGGCAACAGTTAAAAGCAGTATTCCATAACCACGATTCCTAATCAAAATCAGTTTTCCCTTTTGGGAGGAATTTTATGATCTCCAATTACACATCATACACAAGTCCACTGCCTCGAGCTTTTGGAGCCTAAAGTTTAGTGACCCAGACCATTGGGTAAACCATGGCCCCAAAATCCCCACAACCAGAAAATTCTTTTTGAATGGCAAACTGAAAATAGATAAAAAAGAATAACAGAAAAAGACAACACAATCTGCATTCAACCAAGCAAAAGGAACCAAAAAATTGAGGGCTAGAACCTCCTCAGTCCTCACTTTGGATTAGTTTTGGCCCACAGTCTATCCCCTTTGAAGCCATTGACATCAAGAATCTATAATGGACTGCTAAACATTGGGTAAAAAAAGGAAATTACCAAGTACGGGTCCCGCTGAAGCAAGATTCTGGGAGGGTCTAGACTGGAGACAGACCTAACCTTTGCAAAGTCCTAAGAGGGTCCCCCACCCCAAATGATCGAACTAAGGATACAATGCATTCTTCTTTTTCCCTTTTTTAGAAAAATAAAAATAAATAATTGTGCCGCTCCTGTTTCCAACATTGCCAAGTTATCAACCCTTCTGACTTCTGAATTGAAGTTTGTTACATAAGACTAGCCAAAGTTAATTTATTAAATGGAGCTTTATTGCTTCTGTAAAGAACTTGAGCAACAGAAAAAGTAGGTTTTCTAAGATATCCAATACCACAATACGGAATTCGTGGTTTGGTTATTAAGACAATTGATCAGATGAACCATGAAATGGACATAGAACTGCCCAGAAAATCCCCTAGAACCTAAAAAATGAACCCTCAGCAAACTATAGAACTGCGTGGCATTGGACCCTCTAGTTTGTTTTCTCGACATTTATATAATGAAACGAAGATTAACCTTTTTTGTAGTGAGAACCTGCAGTGACTAAGAAATTCACCCTGCAACCATTTGAAAAAAAAATAAAACAGAAAAAAAGAGAGTCAATAAAGTCATCAGTCAGGTTGAATAGAAAGGAGAAATTAAAAGCTCACATTTCAGGATGCTTCAATGAGGAAACCCTGACACCCAAGTGTATATGCCTGTGTAGAGGTCTCACTCTCTTTGAACTCCAATGGCTGATCCAAACAGGTAAAACATGCTCCATCCGCGAGACCTGCAGCGGAGAAAGGACTAACAAAAAGAATACAAAATGCAGGAATTAAATTTCTGGATTTCATGGATACTAAGAAGTCAACAGGTTTAATAAAAAAAGTCAAAGTAACTGAAAGAATAATCGGCTGTTTGTTTGAAACGTCACAGTTGTTTTTAAATACATGAATCTTGTTTGACTATGGACTCATTAAACATGCATCGGTGTCAGATATGGGAAAAGGCATTAGAAATGGGGACCATGTGAACACAATATGCAGATTTGTATTAGCTATAGTTCATAAATAAAAAAGGGAGATGAATACTGTAATCAACCAATTGCAAGTGCATAAATATTGTATAAATATTACCAAAAAGATGAAAGAGAAGGTTTCCCATGTTGATGTGTGGCATCAATTACACACTAGTGTCTGACATTATAATTTTTTATGCAGAAGTTTCTTTTATGTCCAAGATCTGGAGAGTGGAGACTGCAGTGGATATGCACAAAATTTTCTAACAAACAGACCAATTCATTGATCTATGAGTTTTAAGCTAACAGCCATAAAAACCCTGGCAATTAAATGGGCAAATAACTTAATTAGATGGATTGGACTGCCTAATCAATGTGATTTTATTACCAATCTATGATGGGCACCATGGATTAAGGAACACCAACATGTATCAACGAAGGAAAAAAATCTAATAGAATATACAGTATCCCTGATTCCCTGTCATGGCAATAGATTGTCTATAGCATTTGTGCATACAGGTAATCTAACACCAATTTTCAGCCGACATGGAACTAGCTCAAAATACATTAAAAAAATCAACAAATTATAAATGGAAACTGTAAAAACTAAATCTCAATAATATAGTGAAAAAGTCAAGATTGAACCTTGACTCCAAAAAGTGGCATGATTTCATTACAATTGATTAATAAAAGAACATAAAAAAGTTTAAACAGTTGACCAATCCAACCACATACGAACAATTGCTAAAACCCGGGAAGCAGTCACCCAGCTAAATCTAACAGTTAACACATCCAGGCAAAGTAAAAATCCAAATACTTAACCATTCACCATAACCTGGAAGCCACATACACAAACTTCCTTGAAGTACTCAGTGTAGACTTTCTCTATACTACATTGAGAAAGAGGGTCACACAAAACGTGGTGGAGTGTCAACACAAGAAACACAATTTCCCATGCAACGAGTAATGCTCTCTTTTATTTAACTAAGTGTAATGCAAACTTCTGTAACCGAACACCACCCCCCGCCCCCCAAAAACAACAACAACAAAAAAAAAAGTAAGGTAAGACACAGGTGTCAATCATGCTTGCTTTCGCCAAAATAGACTGCATCATATCCTTTAGGAAGTTATTTCAGGAAAACATCTGCCAAATGTTCCTTGGATCTGATAAATGATGTATATATGCAAACTTTTGTAAATGCCATCCTCTAAGGCATATCCATAGGGGAAAACATAAAAGAGTTAAAAAGATCCATGTTCTAACCCTCGCCCTCCCACTCCCCCACCCCAACCCAAACAAACAGAAAAAAAAAAAAGACACAGGTGTCAATCATGCCTGCTTTTGCCAAAATAGACTGCATCATATCCTTTAGGAGGTTCTTTCAGGAAAACATCTGCCAAATGTTCCTTGGATCTGATAAATGATGTATTGATACAACCATTTACAATCTTTCCTCAAATAAAGTGGCAACCAGCATCGATGTGCTTGGTATGCTCATGGAAAATTAGACAGAACACAAAGGCTCAACCCAATCTATTGGAGGGTGGTCACATTGGAAACCCAAGTTCTCCCATGAGCTGTCTCAACTCTCAACTATAATATCTCGGAGACTTATGAGCCACAGCTCAATACTCTGCTTCTTCACTAGACCAAGCAACAAGAAGTTGTTTCTTTGTCTTCCATGTCACCAGATTTCCTCCTGAGAAGGTTCAGTGATATCACTAACACCTCCGATCATTGGGTTAGCTGGCCCAGCAACTTGTGACACTGGGAACTATAAATTTCCTATTCCTAATGAACCCTTCAAAAATCTGAGTATAGATGCACCATCTCTAGATGAGTAGTTCCAGAAGCACGCACTAACTCAATCACAATGCATGAAAGAAATCAGCCAGCATGATCGAGATAAATTTTCCACTAATTCTTTAATACACTTGAGGATCACCATCTTCTTTATTTAATTTGTTATCAACCTCAAGTAGAGTATGTACAGGTCTGGCACTGAGATTCCTCACAGAGTGAAGAAGATATACAGTATACTTCCGTTAAGAATATTCATTGCCGAGATCTTGAAAGTCAAAACAGTAAAAAAATAGCTACTTATTAGGTCATCATTTGACAAAAGAAATGGTCATGAACTATCTTTCTTTAATTAAAAAAAAGGAATTCTAACCATTCCACTTTACACAATGCATGAGCAATGGCTACTTGGTGAGGCTTTATGTTTGCATGAAAAATGAAACAAGGAAACAACAAAACAACCCAATGGATACAGCAAGGATACAAGTACAAAAAGTAGCAATGCCACCACCCAATGGATACAGCAAGGACCCATACAAAAAGTTCAAGTATTGGATAAACTACAACATGGATATGTCACCGATTTTGAAGTATCCAAATATCATAGGTCAGACCAGACTTGATTGAGTCTAGCTCATACAGAAACGAAGCCCACTGTTCCTCATTATGAGACACAACAAAATGTGAGACAATATTCTATTTTGGACAGTTCACAACATCACGTCAAGAAAAGTTTAAAATCAGTGCAGCAGAGAGTAAATGCATTGTTGATATCTTCGAGTTATTACCTTGGCCGGTGTCCATAAAATGCTGCAGAAGTATCGAGCTTCTTTCATTGTTTAATGTGGTCAGAGACAGGCATCGGACAGCCCTGTAGTTTGCTGCAAGTAAGAAGATGACATTAAAATGGATAATACTGGAGTAAAGAATCAGATATCTAAGGGTTTTTTTTTTTTTTTGGACTGAAGTCCTTCGACCCTGAATTTATCAGAGTTGACTTTTAAAATTTTACTGCTTATGTCTTTAGACCATAAATTTATTGGCAATTGACTTTTAAAATTTTACTAAGGCAGTGTTCATATCAATGCAATTAGTAAAGTGCCCATTTTTGTACGATATCGTGAAATTCACACATCTATGTGATATTGCATAGTACAGGGAAGACCCATGGATCATAACTTAGGGGAGGGCCAGAGTCAATCTGTAAGGGGCACGAAACCAATAATCATGATTAGGCTCCATTGTTTCTGCTGAGCACGAGGGTATGGGAACAATATAAACCACCCAAGATCAATCTCCATTTAAGGATTTTAGAACTCAGACCTATTACAAGAGAGAGAATGGAATCAAGCCTTTTTATGTGCAGGAAATGTGGCAACTGGCAAGGCCTTTGTAGTGAGGGGTGACTTAAGAACCCATGAGAAGAACTGTGGAAACTGGAAAGCTGTGGCGTTGCATCTGTGGGTCTGATTTCAAGCACAAGATCTCCCAAAGACTATATCAAAGCTTTTGGTTGAGGGCATGCCGCCTTCAGCATCAACTGCTCCGAATATGAGGAAGAAATGGCCTCAGAAATCAAACAAGATAATGAGTCTTTGCAGTGATAGAAAAAAAATCATTGCTATGTATCGGGTTAGTTCAAAAGCTCATCACTTGCCATCTCATATAACAAGCAACAGCCCTTTTTTGTGTCAAAGCATTGTAGCTCTTTTGGGGAAGACCATAATGTAGTTGGCAATGATGCACACGAAGATTGCACAATTGGGAAAGCCATGGACTACATGGAAGCTTATGATCAAGTACATGGGGTCCAAACGTGTGTGTGAAGAGTTCAGATCAGCTAGGACGCAAACAGCCCCCAAGTATGCAATAATTTACTCTAACAGGATCTGCTTTGTTAGAAGAAGAGGGAATCAGGGGTGATGCAACAACAGAAAGCCTGTTCAGAAAATTGCAGCAACAGTGTTGTCAGTTTGGGCCATGTGGGATATTCTGGACAGTTCAGCATAAATATGGGATATTCTGGACAGTTCAGCAGAGTGCAGATTTTTTTTTCTTTTGTTTTATTCATTGACTTTGGCAAGTTTAATAGTAAATAGGACTTCTATCAGATTGGAAACTATCTATACTAGGGAATGTGATGTGTGGTTTGTATAGAAAGTAGGGATTGTGATGGCAGTTCATGAATAAGGCTCTTGGAATTTTGATGCACTTCTTCACATTGTTCTCCTTTCTTCTCCATTGTAATGCTGTGTTTTACATTGGTGATGAAGATCGAGGGTGAATCAATTACTGTTATCCTTGCTTTGTCAAAATAAATGGGAAAGGAGTTTGCCAATATATTGTTACAGAAGTATAATAGCAGTAGTGCTATTGTTTTCTCTGATACTCTCTACTGTGTCAAACCAAAAGACAGAGAACATGCAACCTGCTCACTCAACACTGGCACAGCCCCGGATCTTGGATCGATTGTAGAACAATCTCCCGAGGGATTTTTCGAATCCGAAGATGGATTCAATATCACAATGAAACTCACAATCAAAACTAGAAAGAGCAAAACTCTGGAAAACTGGATCATTATTGATAAAAGCATGTCTATTACAATGAATAACTCATCCTTTTATAGGAGTGATTGTTTCTAAAATAGGAATGACTAACTCTAAACAAGCACAGCTTACTAAAAATAAAATAGGAAGTAAATAATTAAGGATAGGGATCCTTGAGGAGATCAAGGATCAATCGATTGGCCAACGGGCCTGTGATCTGGGCCAGATCTGAGATCGGCCTATATCAGCTCTCCTCGGCTTGGAAAAACTCGACTCTGGCGAGTTGAGCGCTTGATGTCTCTCATAAAGATTAGGATTGATGCACTGGAAGTCAGTAGCTGTAATCCACGTAGCGTTGGAGAGAGGACGATTCCGCCAACGAACATAAAACTTCTGGTAACCTCTTTGACATGTAGAAACGATATGATCATCAAGGACATTAACAATTTCATCAGTAGGTGGGACATTAACTGGTAGGGAAATAAGTTGCTCTTCATTATCTCCTTCATTATCATGACCACAGTAGAGAGTAAGATCCTCGACATTGAATGAAGAACTGACGCCTAAATCAGGAGGAATGCCAAGAACATAAGCGTTGGGTTAATCTCTTGGAGAATCTAAAAAGGACCAGAGTTATGAGGATGTAACTTTTTATTAGCTCCAGGTTGCAATCTCTTAAGTCGGATACTCACCATAACCATATCGCCTTCATTAAATTCAACAAAGCGACGATGCTTGTCAACTTGCTGCTTGTAAACATCGTTGTTGGCAGATATATGGCAACTTACTTCATTGTACACTTGTTGCATGTGCTAGAAGAAATGTTCAGCATCTGCACTAACTCTTACATTAATTGGTAACGGCACAAGATCAACAAGGATTCATGGACGAACTCCTATAACAACTTCAAATAGTGAAATGCCAATTGATCGATTAACAAAATTATTGTATGCAAATTCTGCCATAGGTAGCACTTGATCCCAGTATGTGATATGGTCACGTATCAAGCAATGTAACAATTGTCCAAGACTTCTGTTTACCACTTCTGTTTGTCCATCAGATTGAAGATGATAAGCAGTGGAGAAGTTAAGCTTAGTATTGGACAACATCCACAATGTCTTCCAGAAGCAGCTCATAAACTTCGTATCTCGGTCAGAAACAATAGTCTTTGGAAGTCCTTGTAGCCGAACAACTTCTTTGAAAAACATTTTAGCCACCTTGTAAGCATCAACAGTTGCAGTACAAGGAATAAAGTGTGCCATCTTTGAAAAACGGTCAACAACAACAAAGATGGAATCAACCTTTCTGGCAGTCGTGGGTAAACCTAGCACAAAGTCCATGCTAATGTCTTCTCAAGAAGTGTGGGGAACAGGCAAAGGTTGATATAATCCAGTGTTCTTTTTATTTCCTTTAGCAAGTTGACATGTTCGACATCTCTCACAAATATGAATCACATCGGTCTTTATGCGAGGCTAATAATATCTATCGCTGACAAGAGCAAGTGTTTTATCGCGATCCAAATGTCCGCTACATCCTCCTGCATGCAACTCTCGCACAACATATTCACGAATAGAAGTAGTTGGAAGATAGAGTTGCGTACCTTTGAATAATAAACCATCATGAAGACTATAATGAGGATGTTGAATGTGATCACCATTAAGGAGATCCGCATAAATAAAACTAAAATCTTTGTTAGCTGCATAGTCTTATAAACCAAGCACATTAACAAACATGGCGGTCAAAAGATATTTCCACCGACTTAATGCATCTGCAATCATGTTATCCTTTCCACCTTTATGTTGAATGCTAAATTTGAACTCCTGTATATGTCCACTCCATTTAGCACGATTAGCTCTGATCTTCTGTTGAGAGTGCAAATGTTGCAACGCATCATTATCAGAATAGAGCACAAAATCATTAGCAATCCAATAATGCCTCCAGTGACGAAGTGTTTGGACAAGAGCATAGAATTCCAAATCATACGCAGAATACTTTCGCTTGACATCAGAAAGTTTCTTACTGAAGAATGCAACTAGATGTCCTTCCTGGCTAAGAACATAGCCAATGCCAACATTTAAAGCATCATAAGCAATTTCAAAGAGCTTGTTAAAATCAAGAACCTATAGAACGGGTGCTTCAGTAATCTTTTGCTTGATCTTTTCGAAAGCCCTAATGGCTGCATTGGTCCATTTGAATTCACCGTTTCTCATACAGTCAATAACAGGAGCCATAATAGTACTGAAATTTCTAATAAACCTTTTATAGAAATTGGAAAGACCATGAAAACTGCAAACTTCAGTAAGGGTAGTAGGAATAAGCCAATTAAGACTTGCACTCACCTTTTCAAGATCCATCTTAATACCTTGTGTAGACACAACATATCCCAAGAAAACAACAAAATCACTCATCAAGGTGCATTTCTTGAGGTTAATGTAGAAATGCTCCCAGCGGAGAAGTTGGCAAGCCTCATCTAAATGATGAAGGTGATGTTCTTTTGATTTGTTGTAGATCAGAATATCGTCGAAGTAAACGACAACAAATTGTCCAATATAAGGCTACAATAACTGCATCATAACCCGCATGAAAATACTAGCATCACTAGTTAAACCGAATGGCATAACCATCCATTCAAAGAGACTATCCTTTATTTTAAAGGCAATTTTCCATTCATCTCTTGGTCTTATGCGAATTTGATGATAACCGCTCTGCAGATCAATTTTTAAAAATATGGATGCACCAGTCATCATATCCAACATATCATCCAATTGTGGGATAGGAAAACGAAATTTTACCGTGATTTTGTTGATTGCATGGCTGTCCACACACATTCGTCAGCTTCCGTCTTTCTTTGGAGTGAGACGTGCTGGAACACCACATAGACTGAGACTTTCCCTTATATAGCCTATTAGAAACAGATCATCAACTTGCCTTTTTAACTCCGCATGTTCTGCTAGACTCATCCAATAAGCAGGTAAATTAGGTAATGAAGCTCTTGGAACAAGATCAATGGCATGCTGAATGTTTTTTAGCGGGGGTAGTTCCTTGGGTAATTCATCCGGAACTAAATCAGCATATTTGTTCAATAGCAGCTTCACTTCCTATGGAATGGACATGGCATGAGAATCATCAGCAACTTGTTTAGTAATTAAGGCATACATGACACCTTGCTCTTTACTTTCAACTTCAAATCTCCGCATTGTTAGAATATGCGATGTAGGAGAAGAGACGGCAGTGGGAGAAGAGAAAGGTGAGGACGGTGGAGTTTGTAATTCTTCTACCTTTCCATTTGAAAATCTAGGTACTGTGTTCATGATCTGTGATAACTTTAAGCTTCTGTAGCCATGGCTGTACAAAAAAGATATGCGTAACGTTCATTGGAATGACGTCACATAGAAGAGTATCCTCATATTTGCCAATCTTAAAAGGAACAAAGCATTGCTAACGAACAGGAATAGAATAATTGTCAACCCAGGCAACTTTATACGGCCTTGGATGCTTCACCGTGGGGAGTTTCAGCTTATTGACTGCTTCTTGAGAAATAACATTCATTGCACTACCACCATCAATAATTATATTGCATGATTTGTCCATACAATTGACATGGGATCGAAAAATAGAAGCATGATTCCAATCTTCTTCCTCTTTTGCATCTGTTATTAGCAAACGACGATCTAGAAAAATAAGTGGAATACCATCATCAACGTCTACATAATCTAACTGATCTGCTTGATCTTCATAAGGAGGATCTGTGTCAACTTACCCTGACTCAACATGCTCATCATGCTGAACATCACTATCAGGCTCATTAGAAGTGTATAGTTTTCGATGAGGGCATTCACTGGCATAATGTCCTCGTTGCTTGCAGGCATGAAAAACAATATCCCTTCTGTCTGTTTTTCCATAAGTACCATTCTAATTCTGGTTCGATTAAAACCGTTGATTCTGTTGGGGATCAACCTGTCTTTGTTGTATACCTGGCCGAGGATTCTGAGGGATTTACTGAGTTGGTCGCTGAGGAGGAGGCCTATAAACTGGTGCTTGATTGCGATTAAAGGTAGGGTCAAGACTTCTTTTTGTGAAAGACTCCCCAGCTTGAAAAGTATTGCACTTCTGCAATTGAAGTTCATGTTGGGATTTTCGGGCTTTATTGAAGATTTCATCCACTATGGCATAATCAAACATTGCTACCTCTCGTCTAATATTAGCACACAAGTTGTCTCTGTATCTGGTGATAGTCAGACAGTCATCTGTCTTTAAATTACAGTGAACAATATATTCGCGAAGCTTATTGGTGTATTTTTCCACAGTTATAGTGCCTTGCTGGAGACTTAGATACTCTTGGTGGAGTGTATCCATATAATCAGAAGGAAGAAAATTTCCTTTGAGCTTCTCTTTCATGATATTCCACCGGAGAATCGGCTGGCCCACTGCAAGCTTGTTATTCTTAACACCACACCACCAAATTCAAGCAGGACCCTTAAGTTTTACCTTGGTAAAGGCTATCCACTGTGCATCATTCATATCATACCAAGCAAAATAGTCCTCTAAAGAATTAAGCCAATCAACAAAAATTTTTGGGCTCGCATCACCACTAATGTTAACAATATCAATTTTGACTTTCCTAGTGATATCATCAGGTGGGGTGTAACAAGGAGACCTTGATAATCTCGTTCAACCAGAAGGTGCTGTATAAAATCATAAATGGATTCTTGATTTTCAGGTCTTTCTGGTTGGGCGGGCGTGTACACCATAGACACATTAGATGATCCTTCTTGACTAACAAATTGCTTTTTTTGTAGCTCAGCAATGGCAGTTTCTGCAATTTTGAGATGTCCCGTGACATCTTCTAATTCTTGACTTAATTTCAATATGGTTTAATCTCTTTGTCAATTTGTCATCCAATGTTGGATGTTGGCGATCGTCACCCTCTCTAGGCATGGTTGCTTTGGTTTTTTTTTTTTTTTTCAATGTATATAGGTTGGGTCAGGTGGGCCGGACCAACTTAGGTCCGAATGCAAACCCGACAACACACGTGGGAGCAAGAGAGGCGTATTCTCTCCTTTCTGTCTCGGTAAGCGTACAGAGAAAGGAAATAAAGAGAGGGGATGGTATGACGACTTATCTGCTTACTGTAAGGAGAGGAAAGAATGGAGAGGGGCTGTAGGTGGAAACTGGTTGTGCTTGGCGACGAACATCGGCTGGAGGTGGCGACAATCGGCTATGGTGCCTCAAGCGACGGACCCACTTGCCTCTGTGATGGTGCGATGGAGGCCGCGGTGATCGTCGCGGTGCTGCTTGCCGCTGTTGCTGACGGCAACGACGAAGCCGCTGGTGCCTGGTACTTCTCCTCTCCCCTGTTTTCTTTTCTCGCTGCACTCTCCTCTATTTGCGCTCTTCTTTTTGTTTTTACGCTGCTAGTTTGTCGCTTTCTACATCGCTGCTCTTCCTTCTGCTGCTGTCTCTTTTGTACTCTTGGTTGGGATGGGTGCTATCGTGGAGGCTCGGGATGGACAAAAAAGGGGTCGATGGGGTCGAGAATGGGACCGTAGAGATGGTTTAGGGATTCGGTAAGTCGGATTGGGGTGCAGAGATGTCGGTAGTATGAGTTTGGGGTTGCTAATGTTCTTCGGTGTTGATGGTGGAGAGCAAGGATGAAAATAGCGGAAGCGGCGGGCGTAGCGGCCCGCCGTCAAAACGCTACGTAGCGGGCACTACATAGCAGTAGCAGTGCTACGTAGCGACATAGCGGTGTGATTTGAAATAATCATCAAAAAGTTCTGAAAAAAATTTTAGAAAATCCTAAATATTAGAAAATGATAGAATATATAATTTTCTTAAAAAAGTAATTAAGATAAAAGGGGTGTAGCAGTCTTCTCATTGCATGAAGTCCTATATCACTGTATTAATAGAAAATAATAGTAATGATCATTTTTTTTACATGTATTCATGTTGTTATGTTAACTTAACTAATGAAAGGCTTATGAAAAAAACTATGATGAAGTAATATCAACATAATAAACAATGTATTGAACTTGAAGTCAAGACTCAAGATTTAAAAGTTGGAACTTAAGAGTGTAATAGTAAACACTAAATAGTGAACAGTCAATACAACAAATGTGGAATGACATAATAATTAATAACTCCATAAAAATACTCTACCTGAGAGGAACTCTCTGCAACAACTTAATCCAGCGAGATCATACGTGCTTTGGTGTTCTTTTAAGGATAAAAGGGGGATCCTACGTGTTTTGGTATTCTTTGAAATATAGAAGAAGGCTAGAAAAATTGAGAAAAAATGTCATTTGAAGAGAAAAAGTAAAAAAATAAGCTTTAATATGTATTTCAATTTTTTTTGAAAAGCAGTCATCATTCATAGTCTGTAGCGGCCCCGTAGCGGCCCTGTAGCGGACTGTAGCGGTCCTGTAGCGGCCGCTACAGAAGATAGCGGCGCTATTTTCAATATAGCGTAGTGGTAGCGGCCACTACACCTGATAGCAGTCGCTATTTTCATCTATGGTGGAGAGGATTGCTGGTGAACAGTGGATGGAAGGATGAATTCCGAGAACGACAGATGGCTCTCGGCGACCGGATTTGGCCTTTGATACCAATCTGGCGCAGCCTCGGATCTTGGATCGATTGTAGAACAATCTCCCGATGGATTGTTTGAATCCAAAGATGGATTCAATATCACAATGAAACTCACGATCAAAACTAAAAAGAGAAAAACTCTGGAAAACTGGATTATTATTGATAAAAGCATGTCTATTACAATGAATAACTCCTCATTATATAGGAGTGATTGTTTCTAAAGTAAGAATGATTAACTCTAAACAAGCATGGCTTACTAAAAATAAAATCGGAAGTAAATAATTAAGGATAGGGATCCTTGAGGAGATCAAAGATCAATCGATTGGCCTGCGGGCTTGTGATCTAAGCCGGATCTGAGATCGGCCTGCATCAAACACGAACAAAGGTGAGTTTGCAACTGTGCCATATCACACAGATTTACATGCTATACAATATCCCAATTCCCATGAATGGGTTAATTTTGCAATATCACATAAAATAGGCACTTTACAAATGATCTCGATCTCTATATATATATAAATGTCCTTCACATATTAAGGCCTAGCCAAATTTCACTGTAATAAAAAAATAGGGCTGTGGCCAAATTTTAATCTAATTGGATTAGTGCTTAAGGCCCTAGCCAATTTCACTCTAATAGGAATGACAAATGAGGGCTTTAATCAAATTTCACTCAAATAGGAATGACGAATAAGGGCCCTAATCAAATTTCTATCTAGTACGAAATAACCCTATTGTTAGTCTAAAGTTGCTAACCAATACACCCAAAATGACTAAGTGTTTAAGGTGCGGCATTTAACTACTTAACACCCCACCCTAACCCCCCCACCCTGGCGGAAAACCACCCAGACTCAAAGCCCACACCCACACAAGATATTGCATGGGGCCTTTTTGCCTATGCACATGTGCCCACACACAAAATGAGGCATGGAGCTTTTTTTGCCCTATCTAGATTCGAACCTAGGATGTGTTGGCTCTAATACCATCTCAAGTTGCTAACCAATACACCCAAAATGCCTAGGCATTAAAGGTGCGGCAAACTACTACTTAACAGTTAGATTGATCAATAAAAGATTTTTATAAAAAAATTGAAAAACAACCTCTGAAATTTAGTATGATTTGGAGAAAAAATTTTAAAAAAAAATCCCATATCTCAGCCATGTAGAAAAAACATACTTGGAATATAGGAACCTTAACAGGTAAAAGCATGGAGTTGGTTGAGGTAATAAAAAGAAGAAGAATTAGTGCGGCTTGTATACAGGAGACAAGGTGAAAAGGGAATAAAGCTAAGAAGCTCACGGATGGGTATAAGCTTTTCTATGCAGGAAAGAGTAATAAAAAAATGAAGTGGGTATAGTTGTAGATAAGAATATAAAAGAGAAAATTGTGGGGATAAAGAGATTTGGTGATAGAATTATAGTAATGAAACTAGTTGATGCAGCCCTAGGGTTAGAGCTTGCGTGGAGGTGCCTAAGCACGTGTCCAAGGACACTTCGAACCGTCATGATGACTTCAAACCACACGAGGAAACACCTCTGGGAAAAACCCAATTCTATTAATCAACCAAATCTGAGAAGTTCTTCTCTACAAAGCCATATATATAGTAAAACAAACTTAATAAGCAAGAAAACCCTAGGCTAAAAATGGAAACTTTCCTAATAATAATAATAATAATAATCCTAATCTAATTTGAAGAGGGGCTGCTGGGCCCTAGACTGCATCATCCTCCCCGGGTTGAAAGAAGAGTTCGTCCTCGAACTCGATGCTGCTTCGGATTGCCAGTGTAAATGTGTTGAACATGAAGGACATCCTTTGTGGCAGCCTTCCAGGAATTCTTCTTTGGCGGATGTGGTTTCTCAGGATGAAGCGTAACTTGCTGTCCACCATGCATAAATGTATAGGTGTTGTCGCGCATACCATGAGTTCCATTTTTATCATACATCCAAGGACGGCCCAATAAGATATCACCACTATCCATAGGCTGTACATCACACTGGATTGTATCTGTGTAAGTCTCACCAATAGCAAAAGTAACTTTGCAAGTATGTCGAACATGCGCTTGATCACCATGCATGAGCCACTTGACAAAATAAGGACGGTTATGCTTATAAACCTTCAATTGAAGGCGATCAACAAGAGCCTGGGAGATGAGGTTTTCACAACTTCCACTGTCAATAACAATTGTGCAGTTTTGTCCCTGAATTATTCCTGTGGAACGGAAAATATTTTTGCGCAGCCACTTATGCTCAACAGTTGGTGACACATCCTTGAGGACAATAAGAGCATCATCTGGGGGCTCTGCATCGGTGAAGTCAATATCCGCAGTGTCAATATGCTTGGAATTGTCAATATCCTCAGGATCAGTGTCAATATTATCTCGAATATTGTTATCAGCACCTTCAATCTCAATTAGATGTATTCGCTTTGGACAATCTGCGGCGCGATGCCCGTGCTGGTGACAATGAAAACAAACCATCTTATTTTGACCTTCAGTCCTAGCAAAAATCTGTCCATTGGATTTAGCTTCTTGTAGAGGGGAATTCTTTGGCTGAGCCCATTTGGATTTTTGTGCTTGATGATTTGCAATTCCCTCAGCCTTGATAGCATGTTGAATGAGTTCATCGACATTATCAAAATGTTGGAAGGCAAGAATATGCTGAATGTCTAGTCTCAATCCATTGAAAAATCTATCAACTACCACATCATCATCTTCATTCAAACCACAACGAGCTTGCAGAGTCAAAAATTCCTCAGAATATTCAACAACTGTCTTGGACCGTTGTTTCAAATTTTGAAAACTGGAACGGAGATCTCTTGCATAGTTGACAGGGAAGAATTTTTGTTTCAAGATATTCATCATCTCAGTCCATGTATCAACTGGGTCCATGTTTTGATTCCTCCGTTTTCGTTGCAATTCAGCCCACCAAGTTGCAGAATAATTACGAAATCTAGTAGCAATCAATGTGACTTTATTGTGCTCAGTCATTGACTTATGTGCGAAAATATTTTCCACGCACACTAACCAATCTATAAATTCCGCAGGCTGCAATTTTCCATCATATTCAGGAATCACAATTTTAATTCCTAAGTCTCGATCAAGATTATTGATTAGTGGATCTCGTGGATTCCGAATATGTGCACCATTTTCACGGTGGGGATGCACACGATGATTTTCCAAATTTGTCACTCGAATGTCCAATTGGTACAGGATGGTGTGCATGCCATCAACTTTGGCAGATAATTCCTTAATGGCACTGGCCAAATCTTCAAGTGAAGAAGATGAAGCTTCAACATCCACTTGCTTCTTTGGAGGCATTTTTTTTTTTAATGCAAAATTGAAATTGGACTGACCTGATGTGCAGATCTATTCGTCAAATCAGCTGAAGCGTACCCGGATTGAACTTGGGCCCAATACAGATTTTCCCATCTCGTTCTGATGTGCAGGAAGATGGCCCAATCCAAATTTTCCGTCTCGTTCTGCGTGACAGGAAGATGAGGATAATAGGATAATAAAACTTCGATCGCCCTAGGTGCTTCAAACAGAGGCTGCAACGATGAGAGTGCTGGCAAGATGATGGAGATGGCGACGACCGACGATGGTGACGAAGGTGCTGCGAAGGCGGTGATGATGGTGGTGGCGATCGTCGAGCGCTACCTGCGGGCGACAGCGGGCGACAGAGATGGCGGCGAACGATGGGTTCCACAGAGACGGCAGCGAGCTGCAGAGAAGGTACACTGCTTTCTCTCTCTCTCTCGCTCTGCATTCTCACTCTCTCGTGCTCTGCTTTTTTTTTTTTTTTCACTCTCGTTTGGGGAGGAGAAGGGTTGGCCGAAAAGTGGGTTTGAGGAAAAGAGCAAGGTGTGGGGTTTGGCCGGAAAGTGGGATTCCGCAGGGTCTGGGGTTTTGGTGGTGGATTTGGGTCGGCGATAATGGTTGGGTGCTCAGGAGGATTCGGGAGAGGTTTCGGTTGGTCGGGATTTAGGGATTTAGGGATTTGGGTCCCGAGGCTGCGGATTTGAAGAGGGATTTGGTGCGGGTTGGACTGAGAGGGGTCGATGGGGGTTGGATGGGTTCCGGCAAATGGGATTTAACAGAGGCGGGGTTTTGGGTTGAATAGGGTTTCGGCTGGGGAGGGCCTGTTTTAGGAAAGTTGGGTATTGTGGATTTGGAAAGGGGGTTGGCTGGGATTATGGGATCTAGGTTTTTTTTGTGGAAGTGGATCTGTGTCGGTGCAGGATGAGGGTTAACGGATGGGGGTAGGGGATGGGGCGATGTGTAGATCTGGTGCTGAGGAGTAGGGATGGACTCGGTCGTGGACGAGTGCTGGCGCTGGACGAGGAAGGTGGTGGGGTGACAAATTCCGGGAACAACCAGAGGGCTCCCGGTGACTGGATCGGATCTCTGATACCAATCTGATGCAGCCCTAGGGTTAGAGCTTGCGTGGAGGTGCCTAAGCACATGTCCAAGGACACTTCGAACCATCAAGATGACTTCAAACCACACAAGGAAACACCTCTGGGAAAAACCCAATTCTATTAATCAACCAAATCTGAGAAGTTCTTCTCTACAAAGCCATATATATAGTAAAACAAACTTAATAAGCAAGAAAACCCTAGGCTAAAAATGGAAACTTTCCTAATAATAATAATAATAATCCTAATCTAATTTGAAGAGGGGCTGCTGGGCCCTAGACTGCATCACTAGTACTAGAGGAAAACATAATTCATATCATTAGTGCATATGCTCCCCAAGTAGGACTAGAAGAAAGTGTAAAAATACAATTTTGGGAGGAGATGGACGATTTAATGCGAGAAATCCCAAATAATAATAAGATTTTCCTTGGAGGGGATTTAAACGGGCATATAGGAAAAGATAATGGAGGTGCACGAAGGGCATGGATTTGGAGAAAAGAATGAATTCGGAAACACTATATTGGACTTTGCAGTGGCATTTGACCTTGAAGTAGCAAATACTTACTTTAAAAAGAGAGATGAGCATTTAATTACATATAAAAGTGGGAGTAATATAAGTCGGATAGACTTTTTTCTAGTTAGAAAACATGACTGATTGGCTTGTAAAGATTACAATGTTATCCCAGAAGAGAGTTTGACTATGCAATATAGGCTCGGAGTTTTAGATATTTGCATTGGAAGTAAAAAGAGAGCGGTAGTAAACAAAATGGAGCCTAAAACAAGGTGGAGAGATTTGAAGGGGGAAAGAGCAAATATATTTAAGGACAAAATGATTGAGAAGGGAGAATGGAATATTGAAGGAGAAACTACAGTAATGTGGAATCAAATAGCTAATTGCATTAGGAATATTGCAAAGGAGGTACTTGGAGAATCAAAAGGGAAGAGACATATTAATAAAGAAACATAATAGTGAAGTATGGAGGTTCAGGAAGTTATTCGACAGAAAAAGCATTGCTACAAAGTTTGGCAGGGGACTAAGAGTATAGAAAATTTTGAGTTGTATAAAAAGGCAAAGAAATAAGCTAAAAAGGTAGTAAGTAGTGCAAAGTGCAAAGCATACGATAACCTCTATAATAGGTTGAGAACAAGAGAAGGAGAAAAGGATATTTATAAGCTTGCAAAAATAAGAGAAAAGAAAAGTAGGGACATAGATCATGTCAAATGTATCAAGGACAATGAGAAAAATATTTTGATGAAGGACAACGATATTAAAGAAAGGTGGAAGGAATATTTTAGCAAACTTCTAAATGAAGAACAATTGGGCGATACAAGAGTTGAGGAGGATACTTCATTACAAGAGCATACTTTTCTCCGTAGAATCAGAGGGGTGGAAGTGAAGGAAGCATTAAAACGAATGAAGACAGGAAAAGCAACAGGCTCAGATAGTATTCCGATAGAGGTATGGAAATGCTTAGGAGAGGTTGGAGTAAGTTGGTTATGTAGACTATTCAATAAGATACTTATGACAAAGAAAATGCCGGATGAATGGAGAAGAAGCATTGTAGTACCTATATATAAGAATAAAGGAGATATATAAAATTGTACCAACTATCGAGGAATTAAACTTATGAGTCATACTATGAAGTTATGGGAGAGAATAATGGAGCAAAGACTGAGAAAGAAGACCAAGATTTCTGAAAATCAATTTGGTTTTATGCCAGGGAGATCAACTATGGAAGCTATCTTTTCACTTAGGCAATTAATGGACAAATACCTAGCAAAGAGAAAAAATTTACATATGGTCTTTATCGATTTGGAAAAAGCCTATGATAGGGTACTGAGGAATTTAATTTGGTGAGTCTTAAAGAAAAGGAATGTCCCCAGATGTTACATTGAAATTTTTAAGGATATATATATAGGAGCAATAAAAAATGTGAGAACCACATGTGGAGAAACAGGCGGATTTCTTGTGACTATAGATTTACATCAAGGATCAACCTTAAGCCCTTTATCTCTTTGCATTAATTATGGATGAGTTAACTATGCATATTCAAGAAAAAGTACCATGGTGTATGTTGTTTGCAGATGTTATAGTATTAGTGGATGAATCAAGAGAGGGTGTAAATGCAAAGCTTGAGAGATGGCGGGGGGCATTAGAATCTAGAGACTTTAAAATAAGTCGTACAAAGACAGAATATATGGATTGCAACTTCAGTGAACATATACAAAGTGTTGAAACTAATGTCAAAATTGAAACCCATGATATACCACGTAGAGATTCTTTTCGGTACCTAGGTTCGATGATTAGTAAGGATGGGGATATTGATGAAGATGTGGAGCATAGGATAAAAGTTAGATGGCTGAAGTGGAGACTAACTTCGGGAGTGCTTTGTGACAGACGAATACCAACGAAATTAAATGACAAATTTTATAGGACAATGGTTAAACTAGCTATGACATATGGAGCAGAATGTTAGCCAATTAAGAAGCATATTCATAAGATAGATGTAACGGAAATGAGAATGCTTAGGTGGATGTGCGGTAAAACTAGGAAAGATAAAATTAGAAATGAGCGCTTTCGAGAACATTTAGGGGTAGTGCCAATAGGGGATAAGATTAGAGAAACTTGTTTAAGATGGTTTGGGCATATTGAGCGTAGGCCAGTAATGGCTCCGGTGAGAAAAAGTTTGAATTTACAGGTGGAGGGCCCACCAAGAGGTAGGGGTAGGCCGAAAAAAACATGGATGAAAGTCATTAATTCATATTTGAAGAAATTTCACTTATCAAAAGATTTAGCTCAAAATAGAATGGAATGGAGAAATAGAATTCATATAGCCGACCCCAACATGGTTGGGATTAGGCTTTGATGATGATGATGATAATTATTGATTTAGTAGAATAAATCAAAAGTATAAATTTATATATTATTTTTAAAATTTTAATACTTGTTTTATATTTTTCTACGTAGATATATTTCTATTTTTCCCTAAACAACCACAAAATATATACACTTTTCCTAAAACATAGCTTTGAAATGTTTTGCTGAACTTCAGAATCAGAAGAAACATTTTGGTTTGCAGGTAAAACGGAAACAGGGTCCAAAATGAAATCCTCAACTATGTTTATAGGAGGGGGAAAAAAAAGGTGCAGGATCAAGTTAATGATGTGCAATACTATTGATAGTACGAATGCCAATCAATTGGATCAACTTGCTTAGATGCTTCAAAAGCCAGCTTCAAGTTCACCGAGGCGAAACTAGCTCTATTTAAGGCTATGGCTAGGTTGCTTTCTCGCTGTCATTATCAACAAAGAGAACAGAATTAGATGCTACATCAATGCTTAATTAATAGCATAATCAACTTGTGCTGGAGGATTTGGAAGAGAATATGATATTTCTGGAGTAGCCTGGCTGGCCTGGCAACTAGTCCTGATTCTTGTTATGTATCCATACCCTTATTAGAAAGCACAAGGGGCCTATGGGTAGTATCAGTATGATGGTCGTAGTACAAGGCCGATTATCCACACCAACCACAGAGGAGTTATCAATGTTGCAATGAAGTCTAAGGAGTTGCTGGATAATTTAGTGTATTCAATCTATTAGGTGCCCTAAATTAGCTTTAATCCTAAATTAGCTTTAATAAGGAGAGATCATAATAATTAAGATGAAGATAGGTTTGAGCTAGCTTCAATTCTATATAGTATTCAAGAATTGGTTACACTTACACCCACAACTTCATGGCAATATGGCCCAACCCTCTATGCAATATCATGACTTGCGGTTTGTTATTTTATATTAATGTCAAGTGCTAAGTTATGATGAATTATTATATTGGTATTTGGTACTCTCTATGTATAATATGATCCTATCATTACCCACAAGAAGTGATGAGTGTTGTGCTGCCATTCAAAATATAAATAAATAAACATCTCAATAATTGATTTAAGATATGAACTACACTGTCACATTTACACAATCTTAGCCTTTTCCCATTATTATTTTTCTTTTGAACCTTTTATGATTTTTTAAAACTGGCACAAGTAGCAATGACTCGCCTTCACCCAATTGACAAAAAACAGCAAGAACTGAGATTTTTGCCTTGTGTGGAGATGCATATTAGGTATGCTAGCCGATCAACCTCCAGTGATTAGACACTTGCCAAAGGCAATTTGGCCATTAGGAAAAGTAAAAAAAAAAAAGACATGTACCAAGAATCAATGTGAAAGCATAGTACATAGCTATAGCTCCAAGGTTGGGAACCAATGTGGTTTGAAAGCTTTATTGAATGAAGTTTGAGACAAAATAATTGTCCGATGAAGGTTTATCACGGTAACATTGTCGGCATAAAAAAGCTATAAAACTATCAGACATAGGACCTATTGTTGTGGGGTTGTGATTAGATGGGCCTACACCCAATAATGCAGTGATGTATTGACATGCCTACATCCATTTAGCCATTGCACCCACTCCCAAGTCCATGATTGGCAACTTTTTCATGTCATGGAATCACACCCCATATAATACCCTATGAGTAATGGGGTCCCCTTTTCGATTAATTTGTCAGGTCCTCTCAAACTCTCTTAGATTTATGTGGCATTGTGTTGGATCCAATGCACAAATCGAGGTCCAAGCCAATTTTTGTGACCATGTTATGTTGGGTCCAATGCACACATCCAATTTAAGCTAATTTTTTACTTAAGCCATATGGCCAAATCTTGGTTGACTATAACATTGATGTTCAAGTACAAGCCAATTTTTTTGGCCTAAGCCATATGACAGTCCTAATTGATTATGGGAGGGTCATTACATTCAGGGACATTACCAAAGCTACATGAATACATCAATCATAATATGGGATGATCTTCAGGATAATATTGCTAATGGGGCCCATGTCTTTTGGAAATATATGGTCAAAGGAGTAACCAACACACCCCCATGAACTCCTTATGGTTGGACAAGTGTCCATCCACTACTCATGAAAGAGATTTCATATGACCATCTACTCCTAGAAGAAGAGAGGTGTACATCCACATCTAACAAAGTCATATACACATTGTTAAAAGGGGAAGCAAGAGGAGTGGGTAGAAAAATGGAGAACCAACATGCAGCCCCTTCCTTATGGGTAGATAACTGAAAAGAGTGGGGAATGTTACAAGGAGACTATAAAAAGACGATGCTTGGTAGGGAAAAAGAGGAGGAAAAGTTCCACACAATATCATACAAGGGTGAGACAGTCAAGATGCTATTTTTTGCAATAACACACTGCCGAAATTGACAAGCAAGGATATTGTCCTTGAAGAGAAGATTTGAAGCAGGTTAAGGACTACGATCACGCCTTCATCAAGAGATGAAGCATGATTTTCTAGTTTTGAGCCATGTCCCCACATTCCTATTTGTTTATTTATTTTATTTCATGTAAAAAGAAGGAATGAATGTTATATTTTGTAACTCTTTTTATATGAATGACAATTTGAGTTTACATAACCATCTCCCTCTTAAGTTCTATATTTACAAGTATGGCTGTGACTATCTTTTCTCCCTATGTACTTTGGTTGGTTTTTGCTTTTGCTTTTTAGTGTGTCTCTTATGCTGCCTAGCTTTAATAAAATTGGTTACATTTTATATATATCACCATATTTTCTTGCTGGAAGAAGATTTGGAAGGCTTTTTGGGGAAATCTTCCACCTACTTTAGAAGTTAAAACCATACTTTGTCGAAGATCTAAGCATTCAAAGATCAGATGCACTGTTCATTCAATTGAGTGAATAGCACATAACAACACATTTATACTCAAATTCGTTCATTCTAACTGAAACATGAAGAGTAAAAATTATATATTTATAGGACCTTATTGTCCTCTTTTGTCAGATTTTTATCATATATTTTAATATTTTTAAGGGTTTTTAGGCTCTGAGGCAAGTCAACTCTACTCGAGGGGGACCAAGTCAGCCGCCAAATGCTATATTTAAAACTCAGTTCTGACTAATGTCACCAACAATTCAGTACACCAGAAACACATTAAACACATTTTTTTTTAGGTGAAAATTTAACACATTAAGTTATTTCCTTTTTGGTAGAGGAAAGGTTATGCAGGAGATAGATGCCACCTGTCAAAGATCTGAGGAGCAAGTTACAAATTTTCTTACAAAGGCAGTTACCAGAACATATTCTCTACAAGTCTCCTTTCCAGCTAAGAATTTGACCATAACACGACTGAAAGGGGAAAGTTTTAGACCAGTGTCTTGCAGTCTATTTTCTATCGCAACTGATCATGGCTCACAAAGAAAATAGCATTAGTCACATTGGCTGATAGCTTCTCACTATTTTCATTCTCCTCTTACTACTTCTTCCTTCTCTATCTCCTTTGAACTCAAAACTCTTCATCAAAATAATCCTAACATTTTTCTCAATTCATCCTTACAATAACAAATTATCATATGTACAACCAAATAGCTAGATTTACATTCAGCATAATGAAAGAGTCAGAACAAATAAGAAGCGACTGGCCAAGACCTAGCAATCAAAGATAATCGGGTGCAATAGGAAAATATTTGACTTACCATACATATGAAACACGGTTAGTGACAAAAAGCATAACCAAATTGCAAAGGGGTTCCCCATGGTAACATGAGCAAGAAGCATTCCGAACATCATCCCAACCATAGTCGCAAGAGTCTCTTGGCTACCCTCCTGTTAAAATTAAAAACTCAATCAACAGGTCAAAAATTGCTAAACCATAATAATCCAGTAGAGTTAATTCTTGTTATACAAGTAGAACAGCAAGGAACCTTGGCAGAGATGTCTGCTGCATTATTTTCAAGTGAAAAATGTTGTGTCAAAGCAGCTCTAGTTGCTCCACTCGCAACACCAGCTACATGAGAACAAAATGCAAAGCAGACCCATCAAAAGCAATATATAAAAAATAGTTTTATCTCAAGAATAGTACCAGTCACTCTGAAAAAACTAGAACTCCCAGTAAGAGAGTTCAACAGTGGTGAATGAGAAATATGGCAACTTCTAAAGAAAATGGAACCACATCTTTTCTTTTCAAGTTTTAGGGAGAAATTTTCAGTGTTTGCAGCAAATTAATGAAGACGGGAGCTGGATTCCTTAATTTCAGACATAACCCAACCCAATCACTCAACTAGTATGAGCACCGAGTCTTGAAAATTGATCAAGTCAACAGAACATAACCAAACCTTTTGACTAAAAGGAGAACTTGATTAACAAGTGCACTGCCAACTTTGAAAACCATCAAGTTGGATGGATAGTTTAAATGAGTCAAAAGGCTTAAACAAATTTTGTTACTCTGCATGTTCTCAAGAAAAAAGGAAAAAGAAAATTGGGTCTGATTTGCAATTACCAACTTGAAAAACCATCAAGTTGGATGGGATAATTTAAATGAGTCAAAAGGCCTAAACAAATTTTGTTACTCTGCATGTTCTCAAGAAAAAGGGAAAAGAAAATTGGGTCTCATTTGCAATTTTCTTTCAGAGCTTAAGGCAATCCAATCCTTTCAACATTATTGACTCAATCAGACAACTTAATGTGAGAAAAACTAGACACCCCAGTGGCAAGGGTATCTCATCTCACACAGCTGAGCTCGTACCACAGTTTGTACCGCTCACCCATCTAGAAAAAATTAATCAATTGAATAATTAGTTTACATAACCTCTCTCACAAGTTAACTCCACCAACTTTCTGTAACTGCAGGTCCAAAGCCCAGGCGAAGGAAGATATCGTTAGGCAGGTTGATAGCCAGCATAAAACTTTTTCAAAACTAAAACATGAATTCTGAGACATTGACTAAACAGAATTCTTGTAGTAGAGTTGGGACAAGGTTTTGATTATGATTTTGCTCTCCTACAAGTCACAGCTTTGCATAGACCATAGTTCAAGGTCATTTTCAAATAGGTGATACATTTCTAATAGTGATACATCTACTATATCGCATTAAATCAATGGTTTTCATTTACCTAAATCACTGGACATTAGATAATGAAACCTACACCGTAAACGCTGATACAGCTTTAAACTTCTTTCTCCAAGTCAAGAGTACAAACTTTTGGAGCATTTTTTATTTTTTTAAAAGGATATTTGTATAGAATTGAAAAAGATAAATAAATTTCATTGATATTTTCTTTTGACATGAGGATTGCTCTGGCCTTAACAATATAGTTGAAATCTAATGAATTATCTACATATCCTACCACCCACAACCTATAATTTCAGTTGAGTGACCTACTTAATCATGGTAGAGATAGTTTTTATTTATTAAGTCAACTGAGTACCCAAGTTAATATGATGCAAAAGGCTTTTGAGAAGTGTTTGAACTACAAACAGATGAGTATTCAATGCTAATGTTTTTCTATCACCAATGAAATGTTAATCTATGCAAGTAACAAGCAAGAAATAGAATTTACTAATGCCATCAGTTCTTTTGTAGGCTCTAGAAGCATTGCACATGAAATTTGTACACAGTATAGCATTACAAATAACCAGACCAAAAGTGCTTGGAGAGTGACAAGCAACTTTTGCTTTATAGCACTGGTTGTGGTTGTACATTTAATGAGGATGGAACAACCTAGGCCCACTACCTACATGATATTGTTCGCTTTAACTCATAGGGTTTTAACCTAATCTTACCGCACGGTTTAAAAGGCCTCATATGGAGTTTAAGGCCAAGTCACACACATATATGCCCAGGATCAAGACTTAATGTTTCCGATGTGGGAGTCACACACCACTACATACCCAGCCGCCCTCTCTCTCTCTCTCTCTCTCTCTAGGTGGATTCTCGTCGGACCCAATAGGGGGCCACAGGGATGACATACTCCCCCACCAGAAAACAAAGCTATCCTCCACTCCGATACCATTTTGTCATGCCCTACGATCCAAGGCCATTAGGACCCTCAGATTTTAAGGTGCGATGGTTCCACTTTACATAATTAGAGTCGAAACACAGAACTTAACTAAAAAGAAAAATATATATCTTTATTAATTAGAAATAAACTTAGTAGTGATCAATATTATAAGAAGTTGCCCAATGGCCACATTACAACACTTGAATAACATCTAATCAAATTCCAAGTTCTAAAATAAATCAAATCTATGAGTTTCTTCACATTTCTAGACTTCTTGCTTACTCTTCTTGATATCCCAAGCATACCAAAACTACCTCCACAAACTGAAATTGGAAAGGGGGTGAATTTTCAGTAAGTAATCAAATATCAATTAAACATTTATAATTTAAAATGACTATTTTCACATAATTAAAATTTACTTAATTTTGAAAACAAAGATCATATAGTTTTGGAAATTTAAGTATTAACCGAAAATCAAATCTTACTATGGAGTTTCGAAAACCAAGAATATATGTAACATCCATTATTATCACAAAACAAATCCAGACAATATTTTTTAAGTCAATTGATAACAAATTTTAGGCTATGGTTCATGAGTACGGATATTTTAGTAAAATAAAGGGGTTATGCGAGACTGATGTAGCAATTGAAATTAATTTGAATAATAGGAATCAATTTAACTAAGATGCGGCAAAGTTCAAAGAAAAACCACCCTGAATTTAACTAACATAGGGCATCTCCTTAGTAAACTAAGTTCACAAAGTGTGCTCACCAAAATTATGCCTTGACCAAGCACAAGTACCCACCAGGTACAAACCTTTTATATCTATAAATAAAAGCCAGTGTCATCGGTAACTTAAATCAAAACTAAAGGAAACTAGTTGTAATCTAGTAATTTCCGCACAAAGGGGTTCCCAGTTCCCCAATGTTGTACCTAGAAGGGGCTAAAGTTTGCATGTGAGTATCATCACCATGCGTTTGATGTAGGACAGACTCATGGTCCCCATGGGTCGACCCACCAATGGGCCTAACCCATTTGTCTTAACCAAGCCTTCGGGCCTAACCCATTTATTGGATGCTATTTTCTATTATTTAGAGTTTTATTTGTGTTTTAAATTGTTTTAATAAGGTATTTAAATCCTTGCTGTCAATGTAATTGGATGGTCTATATTAATCCTAGGGTTATTTCTTTTCCAATATAATGATGTAAAACCTTTTTGGCTAATAGCTAGTGATAATTCATGAATAATGAAATTTGCGTGTTTTGGGATCTTCCCTAAGTTTTCTTGGAGTTGTCCTCAAAATCTCTAATGCCTCTCATTCGGAGTTTGGTGAAAGCTCAATTTTTCCTTTCTCTTCATCTTTTATCTTGCCCACTCTGCATCATCCCCTCCGTTCTGCATTATTTGATATCAGAGCCAAAGATCAATCGATCTGGATTCCAGATTCGACATTCCAACAACCTAGCCACACCACCTATGTCACACAAAACCCCAAACTGACACCCACAGAACCCATCTGTAACTTCCATCACTGAACGCCACACTCCTAAAACCCATCTCAATCCTCCAAGCTCTAAGATCCGAACACTGTAGCATAAGAAACACGAACACAGACACGGGACACAGATATAACATGACACGGACATGCCAATGTGGCATTTTTCAAAAAAGTAGGACACGGACACGTTAATAATATATATTTATATATATAATCACATACTAAAAAATAATCAAAAAGAAAAAATTGGGCCAATAACATGGCATGATTAAAAAAAGAAGAGACCATAAAATTTTTTTTGCTGATCCTAAACATTGGCTATCGATAATTATGACAGCAAGTTGGCTGTATAGTGCATCCCAAATATCCACCCCAATTTTGCAGGAGGTGGCCATCAATAACTATAAAAATTTTGTTACTGGTCCTAAATATTGGCTATCGATGATTATACTTTGACCCCCTTTTATTATATTTTGACCCTTGGAATATTTTAAAATTCAAATTAACGCCCCACCATGTCGCTACCTTGTCCAAAATTAAAAAAAAAATAAAAAAAGACACATTTTTTGGCATATCGGACACGTATTTGGCCGTGTCTGTGTTGGGACCCTATTGGCATGTTCGTGCTTCCTACACCATAGCCTTCAAAACCCATGCCCTTCTTCACTTCCAGTTGAGCATCAAAACCAATCCAAAAGCCCCACCAAGCCGAACCGAATAATGCCCTAATCCGAACCAAAAGTGGTCAATCCATGGCACAACCAAACCCTAGATAACCCAACAGCCCTCCAAAGCCCATACGCATTCCCGAGCCTTTTCAAGCCTTAGACATCCCATCTTGGAAAAAAAAAAAAAGAGATCGAGAACAAAGAAGAAAAAAGAGTAAAAGATGGGTACTTGGCACCCAAACTTTGCTTGTGTAGCTAGTCGTCGTCATCTCATCGCTGCCCCCAGCATCGCCATCGGTCAAAGCCCTACTTATCCTCTTCGGCCAAACCAAAGCTGCACTAGCAAGCAGGAGCCTTCTCTCCACTTCACAACAACAACACCACCCATCGTCATCATCGGCATCATCCATCACATCCCCATTCCACCGCCCTCAATTCCTTATTGTTGAATTGTTAAAGCTTAGCGCCGAACGATTAAGGGTTTCAAACCTTCTCTCTCTCTCTCTCTCTCTCTCTCTCTCTCTCTCTTCCAGCATTAGAACCAAGACAAAAGAAGAGGCCTTCAAGAGTCCTCTTATTACATGTGCTGGGCCATAATTTTATTGGGCCAGATTACTAGTGGACCTGAATTTGGGTCAAGTTCGATGTAGTAAAGAAAATAAATGCAATCTATGACTAAGCCAAGCCAGCCAATGCCAAGACACTTGATCTAGCACTAAAGCCCAAGTAATTGATCTCAGCCATTGATTTTCAAGTAGTGAAATTTTGATCACCAGAGGTTTGATCGACAATTTGTCTTCACCTGCACATTTTAGTCATTTCGATCTATACAATAGGTCAAGTTGATTTATTTTTACAAGCATTGATTTTGAAATCCCTTTTGCATCAAATCAATATGAAATTGCAACAAGATGACTAAATGATTAACTTCAAAGGGTTTTGTATAAAAAAAAAATATGGCTCATGGTATTATGAGAATGAAACTTCCTTTAAGAAATTCCTTAATCTGAGGTAGGGAAATTTCACCGTTGATGAATATTTCGAGCAATTTTCATGGTTGCAAAGAGCATGCAAATTAGAGGAGAATAAACATTATTTACTAAGATGTATCAAAGGTTTGAGGCCAAGCATATTGGAAAACATGGAAGACTATCAAACCAAGTATGAAGCACGTAGAGAAGCAGTTCATGTTGAGCATATCCTAGGTTGGTCTAGCATGCGAAACCCCAAGTCTCAAGTGGGAAACTCCTTGCAAACCACAAAAGCACAAGTTGTGAAAACCATGGCAAATGAAATCAAGACTATTGTTGAAGAACCAATTCAAGACTCCTTCCAATTCAATGCTACCTTAGAACAGTTTGCTAATCAAATGCAAGACATGATTGCACAAATGATCACTTTACAGCAAAAACAAAATGATTGCTGTAAAAAGACTGGGTCAACTGAATGACCCAAAGGGCTGGCCTGTTGGGTCGGTCCAATGGGCAGGCCCGTTTGGTATGATAATTACAGATTAGGAAATCTGTAATTATGATCTGTAGACTGCTGTACATTACCATGTATAGGGAGATTCTGATTGATGTAGATTGCTGTAGTTTCCTTTTATATTTTCAGCACAGTTGTAAATTAGCTCATTTATAGGAATCTCTGTATATTTAAGGGCTTGCAAGGGGATCGACAAAGCAAGCAATTCATTGTTAAGATCTCTGCAATTCTTCTTATTTTTCAGTGTTTTTCATGGTATCAGAGCCACTGTTGTGAGAAATAGGGCAGATCGGACGTTGGTCACGCCTCCAGACATTGGCTGGGTTACAGAGGTGGGGTCCACACTTGATCAGAGAGGGGGCGCATCAGCTCAAGGTGGTCGACCACTTATTGGAGATATTCTGTGATTTTTTCAGATTTTTTGGGCTGCATTAAGGTACTGTTTTTTGGCCATTTCTGTTCAGCATTTTTTGCCGGACTGTTTTCATCAAGACCGTCCAGTTTTGAAATCCGCCGTTGGATCAGACTTGACCAAGGCTTGTTGGGTGCGAAAATTGGTTAGTCTTTGCTTTCTATAAGCTGATTTGTGAACTAATTGAGTTTTGGTGGTCCAATAGTCATTCTACACCCTGTCAACAGGGACGCCCAGAGCTCCTTTATTGTTTTTCTTGCATCTCCATCTTCTGCTGTCGTCTGTAACGGCTGAAAAGGTGACTGGCATTAGTGTTATTCTTGATGGGACCAATTATGCTTACTGGTCCCATCTCATGATGAATTTTTTGAAGGGGCAAAAACTTTGGAAATTTGTGATAGAAAAGAAGCCAGGACCTGACACCAAGGATCCTGCTTATGAGGATTGGGAAGCATCTGTGGGTAAAATTAACTCTTGGATTCCAAATTCAGTCACTCCCTCTATTGGACATCAACTGTCTAAATTTTCTCATCCTAAGGATACCTGGGATTATTTGGCTCTGTTATATGTTCAATCCAATTCCGCCCGCCGTTATCAACTTGAATGGGAAATTAAAACTGCCGAACAAGGCTCTCAGTCCATTCATGAATTCTATGTCAAAATGACTGCATTATGGGATCAATTAGCTCTAATGGAACCCCAGTTTACCTGCTCTGCCGACTCAACTACTTTTGAAAAATATCGGCAGGAAACTCGACTAGTTCAGTTTCTTATGGCTCTTCGCCCTGAGTATGAACACACTAGGCGTCTACTATTACATCGATCTCCATTGCCATATATGGATGTGGCTTTGTCTAAACTTCTAGCAGAAGAACAAACTCAACAGATCTTATCAAAGCGCAAAGCCATTGAGTCCGATCACGTCCTCGTTACTGCTAAGTCATCCTCTTTGGGTAAACCTGTCGGTTCTAACAACATCTGTAATTATTGCAAAGAACAAGGACACTGGAAGAGAGACTGTCCTCAGCTGAAAAAGAAACAGAATCAGAAAGAGCCAAATCGACGTCCCGGTCAACGTCCTGGACATAATCAGACAGCAGCAGTGACTGCTGAAGCACCTCCTGACTTCTCTACTCAGATCCAGACTATGATTGATGAACGCCTGCAGCAACTCCTCCTCACTTCCTCCAATAGTCCCAATACTACTCAAGCTAAACCGGTTAATTCTGCCATGGCCTCATTCTCCGGTAAAACTCCATCATAGATATTTGACTCAGGTGCCTCATCTCACATGGTTTCTGATTCATCATTATTAAGTATCAGTCGAAAGCCCTCTACTCTTCTAAACATTCATACTGCTTGTGGCACCACTATGCCTGTTTCCACCATTGGTACTATCACATCTCAGTCTTCCTCTGGACGACTATCTTTACCAAATGTTTTGTGTGTTCCAGGAATTGCTATTAACCTCATTTCCATCAGCCAACTTACTAATCTGGGTTATCTTGTCTCGTTTAACTCCACTGGTTGTGTTGTGCAGGATCCTCGCTCCGGGAAGCAGATTGGGACTGGCCATAAAGAAGGGAATTTATATCACTTGACCTCTCTTCATGTTCCTTCCTCACAACTTCTGGCAGCGTCTACATCAACTTCATCCTCTAGCTTATGGCATCTTCGGTTAGGTCATTTGTCCAAAGGAAAATTAGATTTTTTACTTGCGAATAAATGCCTTGGAAAAGTCACTTTATCTGAATCTACTGGTTGTATTGGTTGCAAGTTGTCAAAGCAAACTATTTTGCCTTTTAATAAAAGTACCTTAGTTTCCAGTGCACCTTTTGCACTTGTTCACTCTGATCTATGGGGCCCTGCTTGTCAACCCACCAAGGGTGGCTCACGTTATTATGTTATCTTTGTGGATGATTACACCAAATTTACTTCGCTATACCTGTTAAAACACAAATCTGATTTTCTCCGTACATACTTGAACTTTACCACCATGATCACCACCCAATTTTCTGCTAAGATCAAAGTTTTTCGCTCCGATGCAGGGGGGGAATATCGGTCACAACAATTTCAAAACCTGCTTGCCAGTCATGGTACAATAGCTCAACTCTCCTGCCCAGGTACTCCACAACAAAATGGGGTAGCCGAAAGAAAACATAGACATATCATTGAAACGGCTAGATCTATGCTACAATCCTCTTCCGTGCCCATTACATTTTGGGGAGAAACTATTCTCACTTCAGTTTATCTCATCAACAGGATGCCATCTTCTGTTTTATCTGGGGCCACTCCTTTTGAGAAACTTTATGGTACAAAACCCACTTACTCTCATCTAAGAGTTTTTGGATGCACTTGCTTTGTTTTGCTTCCCTCTAGTGAGCGACACAAGCTCTCTCCCAAGTTTGCTATTTGTGTTTTTCTTGGCTATGGTATAGAACAAAAGGGATATCGCTGTTATGATCCACAATTGAACAAGTTACGCATTTCTTGTAATGTTACCTTCATGGAACATATACCTTATTACTCATTGCCATCCTCACAGCCTGTCTCCTCTGTCCACCCCCTTGATCCTTTTCCGGATTTGTTTCCATCTGAGACCTATCCTACTTTAGAAACTTCTGTTGATCCTCCACCACTTCTTGTCTATCAACGGAGGCCCAAACCTGACTCCATCCCTTCTGACGTGGCTGAAGTCCCCACTCTTCCTGAAGATCAGGATTCTGTTCCACCACGGAGATATCCACTTCGTACTCGCACACCTGTGCAGCGTTATGGATTTGTTTCTACCAACTTGTTTTCCCTTCAATATCGCAACTATCTTGCTACAGTCCATTCACATTTTGAACCCAAGTCTTATACCGAAGCTTCTCAGTACCCTGAGTGGCGAAAAGCCATGGAAGAAGAATTAGCTGCACTTCAGCAAAATCACACTTGGGAGCTTGTCTCTCTTCCTCCAGGAAAAAAAGCTATTGGTTACAAATGGATCTTTAAAGTGAAGACAAATTCCGATGGCACCATTGAACGGTATAAAGCTCGCCTTGTTGCCAAAGGATACACAAGATTATGGTATTGATTATGAGGAAACATTCGCACTTGTTGCCAAACTGACCACTGTACGAACATTGATCTCTGTTGCTGCAGTTCGTCAATGGCCATTGTATCAACTTGATGTCAAAAATGCCTTTCTTCATGGGCATCTCCGTGAAGAAATCTTTATGGTACCTCCACCTGGGGTTCCCCACTCCAATCAAGTGTGTCATCTGAAAAAAGCCCTGTATGGACTTAAACAAGCTCCTCGTGCCTGGTTTGAACGTTTTACTGAATCAGTTCTTTCTAGTGGCCTTCGACAGAGTCAACATGATAGTGCTCTATTTACTCACACTTCCAGCAATGGTATCGTCATTCTACCCCTATATGTGGATGATATGATCATTACTGGAAGTGATCATTCAGGTATTTCTGAGCTCAAACTGTTCCTTCAGAACCAATTTGAGATGAAGGATCTTGGTCATCTTCGCTACTTTCTTGGGCTTGAAGTAGGATATTCCAAACGGGAGTACATCCTCTCTCAAATGAAGTACTACTCGGACATCATCCAGCGTGTGGGTCTTACAGATCTCGCTCCAATTTCTACTCCCTTGGAAATCAATGCACGGCTGAGTAAAAACGATGGTGTGCCTTTAGCTCATCCTACTCGGTACCGAGAAGTTGTTGGGAGTCTTGTTTACCTGACTATTACTAGACCTGACATTGCTTATGCTGTCCACATTGTGAGTCAATTTATGGCTCAGCCCACCTCGGTTCATTGGGGTGCTGTCTTGCAGATTCTTCGTTATTTACAGGGTACCCAATCATATGCCTTGCTTCTCTCTTCCGATAGTTCGCTTCATCTTCGCGCCTTTTCTGACTCTGATTGGGCAGGGGATGTGGATGATCGGCGTTCAACCACTGGTTATTGCATATTCTTGGGTCATTCCTTGGTCTCCTGGAGGAGCAAGAAGCAGACATCTGTCTCCAAGTCTTCTGCAGAAGCCGAATATCGTGCTCTTGCCGATACTACCTCTGAAATTGTCTGGCTTCGGTGGTTACTGCATGGCCTAGGTGTTTCTCTTCAAGCTCCTACACCATTATATTGTGACAATCAGAGTGCTGTTCGGATCACTCAAAATGAAGTTTTTCATGAACGAACTAAGCATATTGAAATTGATTGCCATCTTGTTCGCCAGCACTATAAATCGGGTACTTTGTCACTCCACTTCGTCAGTTCCGTTGGCAATGCTGCTGATCTCTTTACCAAAGCTCAGACCTTTGCTCGTTTCTCGTCTTCCTTGAACAAACTCCTGCTGCTGCCGCACCATGAGCTTGAGGAGGGGTGTAAAAAGACTGGGTCAACTAAATGACCCATTGGGCCAGCCCAATGGGTCAGTCCAATGGGCCGGCCCGTTTGGTATGATAATTACAGATTAGGAAATCTGTAATTATGATCTGTAGACTGCTGTACATTACCATGTATAGGGAGATTCTGATTGATGTAGATTGTTGTAGTTTCCTTTTATATTTTCAGCACAGTTGTAAATTAACTCATTTATAATCTCTGTATATTTAAGGGCTTGCAAGGGGATCGACAAAGCAAGCAATTCATTGTTAAGAACTCTGCAATTCTTCTTGTTTTTCAGTGTTTTTCAATTGCATATGAGGAAATTGAAAGGTCCTGTCATGATGATATTGGAGATCACCATGAGTGCAATATGAACATTGAGATGCAAGAACAAGATCTAGAAGCTTCCATCACTACAATTGTCTCTGAATTGCCTTCTTTGGACAGTGTTGATCAACAAATACAAGCAGTAAATAAAATTGAAGATTTGGATATGGTTAGCAAAATGGTTAGTAATCAAACTGAAAATTTGATGGCAATGAGTGGATAACCAAATTCAGAAAAGCCTAACTCAACTAAAGAGAAAGACAGTGCTCAAAAAGTTGTGCAACTCATTCAAGTTCCTCACATTGATTTCATCTTTAGGAACAGCCTATTGACAATAGAAGATTGTGATCTATTGGTTCAAAGCCAACAACTAATGCATCTAACAGTCAAATCACACATCAATGCTGAAGTCAAACATCAGAAGAAGCAACACATCCCTTTTACTTCTAAGCGGAAGACCATATCGAACTCAAGAAAAGTAAGCCCAACCTTCTAACCATGCACAGAAAATAAGAATCAAACAGCGACTTAGAAGTTTACACGTTGGATTTTCGATCCTGGAGGACAACTACAAAAATCGAAGTTGCGTTTTCTCCAAAAAGAGGAGAAATTGATGTAGGACAGACCCCTGGTCCCCATGGGTTGACCCACCAATGGGCCCAGTCCATCTGTCTTAACCAAGTCTTTGGGGCCCACCCATTTATTTTATGTTATTTTCTACTATTTAGAGTTTTTGTTTGTGTCATAAATTGTTTTAGTAAGGTGTTTTAATCTTGGCCGTCAATGTGATTTGATGGTCTATATTAGTCCTAGAGTTATTACTTTTCATATATGATGATGTAAAGCCTTTTTGGCTAACAGTTTGTGATGATTCATGAAAAATGAAATTTGAGTATTTTGAGATCTTCCCCAAGTTTTCTCGGAGTTTTCCTTGAAATCTCTGACGCCTTCAATTCGGAATTTGATGAGAGCCTAATTTTTCCTTCTCTTCATCTTTTATCTTTGCCTACCCCACATCATCCCCTCTATTCCACATTAGTATTGCCGACACTTAAGGGGATACCTTAGAGGTCAATGGATATATCAAAACAATGTGAATTGGAAAGTGTGGATTTCATAACTCAATGTATGATTTGATAACATAAACATGATCTCATTATTATCAACCTATCATTCCCATGTTTTAGAATACGATAACTAATTCAAATCACAGAGGCCCTAAGTTCCAAAAGGATATTAGGTTGATTGAGTCATAAATAGGCCATATAACCAGATGAAGTATATGATGAGTCCATAAAACTGCATTATTTTTAATCATTTCGTGTCATTTATGGATTCATTTAGGTTTAATTCATTGCTTTTAACATCAAATCATGATTTATGCTTCTGAAATCCAATTTACTGTTTTAATGCATAATTTCTTCAAAAATCTTCACATTTTGCATAAAATCATGAAAACTCATTTTTTTAGAAACCCTAATTGTGGGAAACCTCCGTAAAAACCTGTTTTCATAGAAAATGATATGGTTTTTCACCATCATTAGTTTTTTTGGTCAAAACATATCCAGTGACATCATTTTAAGCTATCATTTCATGTAAAATGGAGCCGCATTCATGCATTTGTAACTTCAAGTGTAAAACTATCATTTCGCATAAAATGTCACCATTTCCTACATGGAATCACTGAATTCATCATTCACCACATTATTCCTCACATATTCTATCATTTCTCAAAATTTGGAAGAACCCTAGTTGGATTAGGACTCTTCGTGAAGAGTCCTAGTTGCACTAAAACTCTACTGATGATCATCTTCTAAGCCTTTGTTGCAAGTACTGCAAAAACATGGACCTGCTTAACTCGTTTGGAAGAAGAAACCCCACTTGGATGAAGAGTGCTACTAGAATCAAGACTCTTGCCCAAGACACGCTCACAAGCACAGAATCCATCTTGGGACCCATAATGAAGAAATACAGCTGAAAGAGACAAATGAAGAATAAAGAAGAATTGAAGCAAGTGGACCAATAGGGGAAAGATGATTTGGGCATGTTGAGCGCTTTCGAGAGTATTTAGGAGTAGCACCAATAGGGGATAAGATTAGAGAAAACCGTTTAAGATGGTTTGGGCATGTTGAGCGTAAGCCGGTAATGGCACCGGTGAGAAAAAGTTTCGCTCTAGAGGTGGATGGCCCATCAAGAGGTAGAGGTAGGCCGAAGAAAACATTGATAGAAGTCATTGATTTAGATTTGAAGTTTAACTTATCAAAGGATTTGCCTCAAAATAGAACAGAATGGAGAAACAGAATTCATGTAGCCAACCCTAACATGGTTGAAATAAGGCTTTGATGATGATGATGATGATGATGAAGCAAGTGGACCCCACACACATGCACATGTGTGAACTGACACATGTGAAGGATGGCCAAAAGTAGGGGTCTACCTACCTTGCTCAAGTTGTCCAATAATTCAAGAATTTTCAGAAGAATTGCCAAAGAAACACAGAAATTGAAGACTTTATGAATAAAATGGAGAATTTGCAAAGATTGGAGGGACCCACATCCCATGGGACATCCCACATCCTCTCTTGGCTCTGTTCAAGATGCTTCTAGAAGATTATCTTACCATTATCTCCAAGGGTCCTTATCAAGAGAGAAGATTTTTCGCAAAGAGGAGAGATGAAGATTTAAAAAGAAAAAAGGTGGTCCCACTCCACCTTGGCGTCCATCCTCCCCAAGACTTTCAATTCAAAATTGTGCCAAGACTCGAGATAATTCTTTCCTAATTATCTCTCCACATTATCTCTTAAAAATCCAAAAGGAGGAGTCTTATTGTAAAAAGGAATGTCAATCCCGTTTTTCTCAGGACAGCATAGATTAAAACGATTATAACTCTCAAACCGAGTGTCGAATCAAACCAACCTAGGCACCATTAGATAGCTCTTTTCAAGAAGATATTCTTGGAGCCCAAAATTGTGTGAAACGACAAAGTTATAGCCTCAGGAAGTTGGTCGTGAATTTTCTACTCGGGATTGAAAGTTTCTCAGCAAAGGTCAGCCCAATTCGTCGGCATTCTTGGCTCAAATTCGAATTAAAGAGAAAATTGCAAGAGGTTATCACCAACAAACGTTTCCTCAGTTTATCACCTATCCTCACTTCACTTTGTAGCCGAGGAGGAGATCTCTCCAAATTAAGATAGACTTATTCTATTCAAAGGAGATAATCTCAATCCAACCAGGAGGAGTCCAAATTCAATGAATCTAGAGATGAAAAAACTATAAAAGGAGCCTGGGGGGTCATCCAATGCATGAAGAAATAAGCCCCCCTCTAATCTAGACTCTCCCCCTCACACGCCCATCCTCTCTCTCTCTCTCTCTCTCTCTCTCTCTCTCTCTCTCTCTCTCTCTCTCTCTCCATCCCTTCCACAGTCCATCTCTCTCTTCAAGAAGGCTGGCCACAAAGTTGAAGATCTTGGTCTAGAATAAGGTTTTCTTCATCCTAACATGTGTATGTTTCTTCGATTTTATTTCTTTTATCTCATGTAAAGAACATTCAATGTTGGTAAGGTTCTTGTTTTCTTTTTATTCTACTTCTCATTCTCATATGCTTTTGTTTTTTATTTTTCTGCAAATCTGTTAAAGGGCTAATTAGTTGTGCTTAGGGTAAAGTTAGTAGGAGGAGGATCTCACCACGAATGGCTTGGCTTAGTATCCTCCAATGTGTGCATTAGATCTAGATTCTCTTGCATGTACGAGAGGCAATGCAAGTCAGGAAACCAAAGTGAAGTATTTTGTGCTTTTGCAGTACTTATGAGCCCTTCTTGAAACCCCGCACCATTTGTGAACTAGTTTAGGTTTCACACTTGGATTGACAAACCAGGTTGTAGGACAAGCCCTAGGTTCGTGATTTTTGAAAGTCTTTGGCCCAAGGTGAAAGAAAAGAATGGAATTACTTGAACTCACTACATTTAATTTTCTGTTACTCTCAACACATTTACTTCCATTGCAATCTTCACCACATTTACTTTCCTGCAAATTTTACCACATTTAAATTCCTAGCAATCTTTAGCACATTTAAATTTATGCACTTTTCTTTTACTCTCTATGTTTTCTTAATGTTTCAACTTCATTTATGTCTGATTTTATGGTTGGAATGTGCTAACATCATTTGCATCATCCGTTAGTAATAGTTTTTACATGTTCTAAGTACTGAAAAGATCATAAATTCAAGTTTCAGATCTGAACTTGGAAAAATTCTGAACCCAGTCATGAATTCTGCATTCAGATTTGGCAGATTTCAGCCTGTTTTTGGTCAAAAGTATGCAAGTTGAAACCCAGGCAAACCTCAATATTTTTGCTTGAAACTTGGGGAATCCAAATTTTTCTGGGCACTCTTTCAAGCCCCAGAGTTTCAGTTTCAAAAGATCTCGGGAAGTAGGGTTTCCAAAGGCATAAACTTGATGACACAGTCAACTCGCATGCAGAATTCGGACAGCAGAATTGTCAAACCACCAACTTTAGGCATGCATATCTTTCTCATTTTAAGTCCTTCACTTCTGCTGTTTTTTTTTTTTTTTTGATTCATGCATCATAGGAGTTCAAATCCCAGCCATAAAATTTAGTTTTAGTTCATATTAAGTCATCATGTGCACAGAGCCTAAAAGTTGGGCCTGTGCAACAGTTTTCCCAGAGTAGGAAAAAATTTTCAGCATGCAACATATAGTTGTGAATTTCTAGATTTGCATTACCCATGCATATTTTTATTGCAGTGGTTATCTTTGCATCAAAGTAGACATTAGAATTAGATTTAGGACTGATTTAGGTTTAGGAATTATTAATTGCATTTTAGTTATATTAATATCATTCTAATTAATTTAGTCCAATAAATTTGGTAACTTGGTTGTTTTAATTTTTGTAACTCTGCCAATTTTTGTTGGCAGTCTCAAGCCCGGGTGAAGGAGGGTTGCGTTAGGTAAGTTGACAGCCAGCATAAAACTTTATCACAATCTAAACATGAAGTTTGAGATAACAATATTTCGCAATAAGGCTAGGGCGTTCCTTGCTTTAAGCGACGCATTGCAACATCACCCGGTTGCAGTGAAAAGTGTGCAAGGGCTACCACATGACTCTGGGCTAGTGCGGTTAAAGAAGTTAATCCATAAGAGGAAGAGGACGAATAGGAAAATTAAACTTACTACTTGGAATATAGAAACCCTGACAGGCAAGAGCATAGAGTTAGTCGAGGTAATGAAAAGAAGAAGAATTGGTGTGGCTTGTATACAAGAGACAAGGTGAAAAGAGAATAAAGTTAAGGAACTCACGGATGGATATAAGCTTTTTTATGCAAGAAAGAGTAATACAAAAAATGGAGTAGGTATAGTTGTAGATAAGGATTTGAAAGAGAAAATTGTGGGGGTAAAGAGGTATGGTAATAGAATTATAGCAATAAAGCTAGTGCTAGCAGAAGATATAATCCATATCATCAGTGCATATACTCTCCAAGTAGGACTAGAGGAAAGTGTGAAAAGACAATTTTGGGAGGAGATGGATGATTTACTATGAGAAATCCCAAATAGTGATAAGATTTTCCTTGGAGGAGATTTAAATAGGCATATAGGAAAAGATAATAAAGGATACGAGAAAGTGCATGGAGGGCAAGGATTTGGAGAAAAGAATGAATTCAAAAACACTATATTGGATTTTGCAGTGGCATTTGATCTTGTAGTAGCAAAAACTTACTTTAAAAAGAGAGATGAGCATTTAATTACCTATAATAGTAGGAGTCATAGGAGTCAGATAGCCTTCTTTCTAGTTAGAAAACCAGACCGATTGGCTTGAAAAGATTGCAAAGTTATCCCAAGAGAGAGTTTGACCACACAACATTGGATTGTAATTTCAGATATTTGCATTAAAAGTAAAAAGAAAGAGATAGTAAACAAAATGGGCCCCAAAACAAGGTGGAGAGATTTGAAAGGGGAAAGAGCTGATATATTTAAGGACAAAATGATTGAGAAAGGAGAATGGAATCTTGAAGGAGAAACTACAGTATTGTGAAATCAAATGGCTAATTGCACTGGAAGGTTACAAAGAAGGTACTTGGAGAATCACAAGGAAAGAGATATGTTAATAAAAAAACATGGTGGTGAAGTGTGGAGGTTCAAGAAGTTATTCGAGAGAAAAGACATTGCTACAAAGTTTGGTAGGGGACTAAGAGTATGAAAATTTTCGAGTTGTATAAGAAGGTAAAGAAAGAAACTAAGAAAGGAATAAGTAGTACAAAGTCCAAAGCATACGATGACATCTATAATAGGTTTGGAACAAGAAAATGAGAGAAGGATATTTTTAAGCTCGTAAAAATAAGAGAAAAGAAAAGTAGAGACTTAGATCATGTCAAATGTATCAAAGACAATAAAGAAAATATTTTGGTAATGGACAATGATATTAAAAAAAAGGTGGAAGGAATATTTTCGCAAATTTTTAAATGAAAAGCATATGGGGGATATAAGAACTAAGGAGGATACTTCATTAACAGAGCATTCTTTTCTCCGTAGAATTAGAGGGGTAAAAGTGAAGGAAGCATTGAAGCAAATGAAGCCTAGAAAGGCAACAAGCCCAGATGATATTCCGATAGAGGTATAGAAATGCTTAGGAGAGGTTGGGGTGAGTTGGCTATGTAGACTCTTCAATAAGATACTTGTGACAAAGAAAATACCGGATAAATGGAGAAAAAGCATTATAGTACCTATATATAAGAATAAGGGAGATATACAAAATTGTACCAACTATCGAGGGATTAAACTTATGAGTCATACTATGAAGTTATGGGAGAGAAGAATGGAGCAAAAATTTAGACAGAAGACCAAGATTGCCGAAAATCAATATGGTTTTATGTCAGGGAGGTCAACTATGAAAACTACCTTTTTACTTAGGCAATTAATGGAAAAATATCAAGCAAAGAGGAAAAATCTACACGTGGTCTTTATTAATTTAAAAAAAGCCTATGATAGGGTCCCGAAGGATTTAATTTAGTGGGTTTTGAAGAAAAGGAATGTTCCTAGCGGTTTCATTGAAATTTTTAAGGATATGTATGAAGGAGCAATAATAAATGTGAGAACCACATGTAAAGAACGAGTGGGCTCCACGTAACTATAACTTTGCATCAAGGATCAACTTTAAGCCCTTACCTCTTTGCATTGATTATGGATGAGTTTACTGCGCATATTCAAAAAGAAATACCATGGTGTATATTGTTTGCAAATAATATAGTAGTGGTGGATGAATCAAGAGATTGTGTAAATGCAAAACTTAAGAGATGACGAGAGGCATTAGAATCTAGAAGCTTTAAAATAAGTCGTATAAAAATAGAATATATGAATTGCAACTTTAGTGGACATATACAAAGTGTTGAAATCACTGTCAAGATTGAAACCCATAAAATACCACATAGAGATTATTTTCGGTATCTGAGCTCGATAATTAGTAAGGATTGGGAGATTGACGAAGATGTTAAGCATAAGATAAAAGCTGGATGGCTGAAGTAGAAACTAGCTTCTGGAGTACTTTGTAACAAATGAATGCCAACGAAATTGAAGGCAAATTTTACAGGACAGTGGTTAGACCAGCTATGACATATGAAGCAGAATATTGGTCAATTAAGAAGACGCATATACATAATAAGGATGTGGCAGATATGAGAATACTTAGATGGATATGTAGTAAAACTAGAAAAGATAAAATTAGAAACAAGCGCTTTCGAGAGCATTTAGGAATAACACCAATAGGAGATAAGATTAGGAAAACCCATTTAAGATTGTTTGGGCATGTCGAGTGTAGGCCGTTTATGACACCAATGAGAAAAAGTTTGGCTATCCAGATAGATGGCTCATCAAAAGGTAAGGGTAAGCCGAAAAAAACATTGATGGAAGTCATTAAATCAGATTTAAAAAAGTTTAACTTATCTAAGGATTTATTGCAAAATAAAACGGAATGAAGAAATAGAAATCATGTAGCCGACCCCAACATGGTTGGGACAAGGATTTGATGATGATGATGATGATGATGATGATGATGATGATGAGTTGTTTTAATTTTTTATTTAGTTTAAAATCTCTACTTTTATAGTTCTGTTTTAATTACAAGTTGGGAAGAACTCTAATCAAATTTGCTCCTTCTGGATCAACCCGTACTCACCGGGATTATTACTACATCAAAACTCTATACATAGAGTTACGAACAAAGTACAATTTAGAATTTGACATAAAATCAGTCCATGAACTTTTTGGTTCCTTTGACCAATATCAGAATAAGTTGATTTCATTTGCAGATGAAAATCACTTAAACTAAACTTCCCGTAGTTTTTCTTAGTATAAATTAAAAAATATTTTTTTATCAGATTTTCAAAAGCAGAGCAAATATGTCATAAACCCAATTTTCACAGGTAATAAAACACCTAATCATAGGAATTTACAAATATTCTTCAGAACTCAAAAAAATACATTGGGTGATTCAGCCACTCAAGGGAAATTCGTATAAAGACACCAAATATCAATCCCTTACTGATTTATTTATTTATTTATTAATAATTAACAAGTAATCAGTGAATATAGGAGTTGCCAAATTAGTTTTGAATAAGTTCTATAAATGTAGTAATAATTCAGTGCTTAAGATTTAATTTTCACTAAAACATGTGTAAGACGAATAGCCAAATATATGCAATCCTCATCCATTCGAGGTACAAAAATTCATTGGGGAAACTAATTCAGAAGTCGTAGTGGAACATGTCATTCAAATTCAATATAACAATTTACCCATAATTTTAATATGCAAAATATGACTTAAAAAAAACCCAAGATCAAAAGCATCACTTTGCCAGGGTTAACCTAGACAAGCATGAAATTATTAGAACACATAAAAGCCCATGGTACACAAGGTGAAGAATAAAAATAATCCATTTATAAAATCCCTAAAAGCAAATAAAAATATGTTTTTTCATAGAAAACATAGCATATAATTCGCTAATATGCAAAAACATATCAAATCAAATTATAATGAATAACAAAGCATGAAAAATTGAGCTTGAACACTTACCTGATGTGGCACAAAACATGCAAAAAGAGTGACGATGCTAGATGGTGATGATCCTTAACACTCAAATCCATCACATCAACAATTGTGATTGGACACAATGTGATTCGCCAATGGTAGTACAGTTTGTAAGCTTAAATCTAATCCCACGTGTATATTAGAAATTAAACCAGGCTTAGGCAATTATAATCAATTGTTGGATGATCAAAATATATTATATTTTTTAAATGCACCATTTCGACTATTTCAAAATGTTTTCAATTAAGAGCCACAATTTCGAACATTTTTTAAACCTTTTTTTGGTAAAAGACACGAGTTGGCAAATCTAGCTTTTTCTTTTTTATTTTTTACAATATTTATTAAAAGTTTTTGCTTAAAATAATTTATATTTTTGCAACATTTGTTTTTTTTCCCCCAAATTAGTCATTTCGATAAATTTAAATTATTTTCAATTAAAAACCGCACTTTCTACGATTTTCAAATGTTTACGACTAAAAAAATATAGCTTTGGTGAATCTAGCTTTTTCTTTATAACTCTTGCATTCAACAATTGCTTATAATGGCCTAACCCTATTTTGATTTTTAATATACACATGAGATTATATTTAGGCCTACAAGTTGTAATACCATTGAATCACATTATAGCCAATCACAATCGTCGATATGATAGATATGAGTGTTCAGGATCATCACCATCTACCATCATCATCAATCTTTTTGCATGTTTTGTGTCACATAAAGTAAGTGTTCAAACTCAATTTCTCATGTTTTGTTATTCATTATAATTTGATTTCATATGTTTTTGCATATTAGCCAATTGTATGTTATGTTTTTTTATGATAAAACATATTTTATTCCCTTTTAAGCATTTTTATCTAAAAGGAGGGTTTTATGTGTCTTGATAAATGGTGGTGTTTTGTGCTTGACTAGGTTAACGCTGGCAAACTGACACTTTTGATCTTTGGGTTTTTTTTTAAATATATTTATATAGATTAAATTATGGATAAATCATTATATTAAATGACATGTTCCACTATGACTTCTCAGTTAGTTTCCTCAATAATTTTATGTACCTCATATGAATTAGAATTGCATATTCATCTTATACATGTGTTTTAGTAAATATTAAATCTTAACCACTGAATTATGAATTATTACTCTATTTATAGAACTTATTCAAAACCAATTTGCAACACACTTATTCACTGATAACCAATTAATCACTAAAAAAATATAAAAAAACCAGTAAGAGATTGATATAATTCCCCTAGTCACTGAAACAACCCAATTAGAATTGTGCTTTTCTGAGGTCTAAAGAATAGTATATAAATTCCAATAATCAGCTAGCTAAACTATTTTGTGTGAAAATAGGGTATATGGTAGATTTTCTCTGTTTTTTAAAATCTGATAAAATATATATCTTTATTTATTCTGAGAAAAATTATGGGAAGTTTATTTTGAGTGATTTTCATCTACAAATGGAACCAACTGATTCTAACCTTGTTCGAAGGAGCCAAAAAGTTTGTGCACTGATTTCATGTCAAATTTTGAAATTCTACGTTGTACTTCATCTGGTTATATGGCCCATTTGATCAACCAAATATCTTTCTAGAACTTGCAGCCTCTGTGATTTGAACTAGTTATCGTATTCCAAAATGTGTGGATGATAGGTACACAACAATGAGATCATGTTTGTTTTATCAAATCAGACTTTGAGTTATGAAATCCACACTTTCCAATTCACATTGTTGCGCGTATATTCATTGACCTCTAAGGAATCCCTTAAGTATGAATAATGTACTGTGGGGATGCTCACACGTAAACTTTAGCAACTGCAACTCCTCTGTGCGAAAATTATTAGATTGCAGCTAGTTCCCTTAGTTTTGATTTGAGTTACTGATAACACTGGCTTCGTGCTAGTTACTGATGGATATAAAAGGTTTGTACCTAATGGGTACTTGTGCTTAATCAGGGCATAATTTTGGCAAGCACACTTTATGAACTTTGTGAACTTAGTTTACTAAAGAGATGCCTTACGTCAATTTAATTCACAGTGGTTTTTCTTTGAACTTTGCCTCATCTTAGTTAAATTGATTGTTGTTATTCGGATTTGTTTCAATTGCAAAAGTAGTCATGCATAACCCTTTAATTTTACTAAAATATCTGTACTCATAAACCATAAACTAAAACTTTTTATCAATTGACAAAAAAATATTTTGTCAAGATTTATTTTGTGATAATGATGGATTTTACATATATTCTTGGTTTTCTTTAAGTCCATATTAAAATATGATTTTTGGTTACTTAAATTTCCAAAACTTTATGATCTTTGTTTACAAAATTAAGTACATTGTAATTATGTGAAAATAGTCGTTTTAGATTATAAATGTTTATTGAGTATATTTAATTGATATTTGATACTTACTGAAAACTCACCCTCTCCAATTCCAGTTTGTGGAGGAAATTTTGGTATGCTTGAGATCTTGGGAAATGTAAGAAAGAAGTCCAGAAATTTAAAGAGAAACTTAAAGATTCAATTTATTTTAGAACTAAGAATTTGATTAGATGTTATTCAAGTGTTTGTAATGTGGCCATTGGCCAACTTGCTATAATATTGATAACTACTTAGTTTAGAATTTTGGTTAGGCTTTGCCTTTCACTCTCATGTTAAGTGGAACCGTCGCACCTCGAAATCCGATGGTCCCAAGGGCCTCGGATCTTGGGGCATGACAAAGGATTATATAGCATTTTTGCTCCCTCGAGACACCATATCAGCACACGACAAGGTTTACATCATAGGACTACTGTACTATCTTGTTGTAATCCATAAACTGTGGTGACTATGGGGCTCTAAAGACGCATGAGTTTCTCCAAAGATATTTGTTCCCTTCTTTTCTCAGTAACTATATTATTCAAATTACAATATCAGAGCCCTAATCTCATTTGCTTAAAGATAACAGTTTTTCTGATGCCTTGCTCCTCCTGTTTTGGTCTTCTGACCAATATGTAGGGCCCACTGCTTCCAGTAACAGTATAGGAAGCACCTAGTTGACAGAAGGTGTTTTTAGGCTTTTTTTCATTTTTCTTTTAAAAATTTAATTAGCAAGAATATTTGCATAACTACAACTACATCAGTGCTAAGTCATCAATTTTTTTTATTTTTTTATATTAAAATTACCCAATATGTAGCTAACAAGTGCCTGCTTTTATAGTAGTCCCATTGCTCCATATAACTATTAAAAAAATAAAAATAGCAGTTCCACATAAAATGAAATTTACAATGTTAAATAAAAAAGATTAGACTGTCTCAATGAATGGACAACTTCAGTGAAATGTGGGTCTCACCATAACCATTTTGATCAATCACTAAATAATACCTCTTTGAACATTCAGTCAGAAAACAACAGTAATCATGTATTAACTAGTATTGCTTAGTTGACTCCACAAAAACCCACAAAGCACAGCGCACTTACTGAATGATCTTGAAAGGCTCCCTAGGCAAAGTATCAAAGCAAAAGCAGAAGGAAACAGAGGAGAGACAAGGTCCATTAGCATCCCTGCAACAAAAACATAGGGCTCCCTCAGTTTTTATACGTGCACACTAGAAATAGGGAAAAACTACAGCGAAAGTGCAGTTCCTATGCCACAATAATGCAGTTATAACTATAGGGAAAGGACAATGTACGACAAGTCCCTACAAAGGAGAAAACAGTTATAACCAAAAGAACAATTAGGAGACCATCCAAGTTTTAAATTAGGCCACTAAAGACCATCCAGCTGAAAGAAAGACAAAATAGACCAACTAAAAGGTTTTCAGACACAGAAAAGACAGTGACATTTATTTCCATCCTAATTCACATATTTGTTTGAAAAAGTGTTTCCCGATACACTAACAAAACATCTACAATTTGATGCAAGAAATTTAATGCAAGAGGCTGGTATACTTCTACAAGATGAATTCAAAATCCTCATACTATGAAGGCGAATGGCATCATATCATCCGAGAGAGAAAGAAGAAACCAATTTTCCACAAACTAGACTTGCATGCTTAAAGCTGGTCATGCTCGACCATAAGGGATTATTGAGTATGAAAATATAAAATTCAGGTTTGGCAGAACTGCAAGGGTCCTTGTGGGTATAGGTTCCCTTTCGGTCAGCTCCAAAGTATTCAAATTATATCAGTCTTCACAGCCTAGAAGAACTCGTGCTCAAGTTTCTTTCAGCTGTGGTGTTTATGGGCTGAGTTGGGCCTACTGAAGCTTTTCTAAGCTTTCCCATTTAGTTATCAGGCTGTCCTAACATTCAGGTCAGGATCCACCCCAAGGACCAGAAGTCAGGCCCAGCATAACCCATTTGCAAACTTACTGTTGAATATGGCTGAGCTTTCAAGCAAATATAGGCCCAGGCCCAACCCTATTTAACAACTGGGTTAGAAAACTCAACCCAGCTACAAACCAAAGGCCTAAAAACAAAGCCCATACCCCAATGCAGGCCGAGCTAGGGCCAGCCTGGCCTATGAGCATCCCCACTTGCAGTCTACTTGGCTCAGAGACGATCGTACAGTCTTTTGGTTGATATATCCATCCTATTACTTTTGTTGCCACCTTGATATTCCTCAAGATCTTCTCCCTCAAGAGAAAGGCGCAACTAGTCTAGACAGCCTTCATACATTTGACGAGGAATCTGGACTGTTGGATTGGTTATTTCTTAAGATCCAACACCCAATTCTAAAAATATGACAACAGACAACCTGTCCGACAATCTATCTTCCATAGGCATCCACCAAAGATGAAACCGACGGATGGTGCATCAATGGCTTGATCTTCTGTAGCAAGCCTTGGGGGACTACAGATTTTCCATCCCATAAGCTGGATTCTTATCCACTATCCAGGACAATCTATATGATAGGATCTGCCAGAAGATTTGGTTCTTCTGGATTTGGATCCGTCGTAACCTCTCTTTTATTTTCAAATGATAATGGTAACATTACTAAAAATGAGTCAAACTAGTGAATTGCGATACATCATACAGAGGAGAAAGCATCAGGTTTAACCTTATCTGCTTCTCCTAAACTTCCTCCTGCAGTTCTAGTGATATCTTGAATGGTTTCCAAAGGGCATATACATCACTTGAAGAAGCAGGTGTTGGGGGTTCCATCATTCTGTGCCTTGCAATGATGAAGTTGAGGACCTAATAAGATGTAACAACGTTCATTGGAATCACATCGCACTATATTGAGTCTTCATATCTTTCTACGTGAATGGATATAACACCACTCATGAACTAGAATAAGACTTTACCATTCATCCATGCCATTATCCCATAAGGATGTGGGCGCTCTTTGAGCAACTGACTGAAGCTTGTCTATTGCTTTATGGGAGACCATATTCATGCACTTCCACCATCAATGATCAAATTGCAAGTCAAATCTTTGCACCCAACACATTGGTGGAAGATGCTGGTTGCAACCAGACATCTAAATCTTCCTCTTCAATGAAGAATAAATTGTCATATCGCTAAAAGAGATAAAAGTTGTCTCATGTTCTTGGTTTATACCTCCCAAAAGTTCATATACTCGCTGTGTCTCCTTTTTTTTTTCCATGAACCTTTGTACCTTTTCCACAACATGAGCGTGTAGGCTGATACAGTAAGTTCACAGCACATTCACCTGGGTTGTTAATTAATCCCTCACTGATAAATTACCCCACCTAAACTGCACTAGATTTAGAGTCAACTGATAGATTCTAGCATGATTAATCTTGGAAGTAAGCAATAGAAATAGAATCTCACAGTTCCTTGGCAACTTTAAAATGACGGAAATTAGCAGCAATCACATCTTCCATGGAACTCAAGTAATATATTTCCAGCTTCGCAGTCATCATATTTTAAATCATCTATAGGTGGTTCTACAACCCACCATCTACTTATCCAAGCCTCATTGTACCACCAATAGCCATTCTGGCTGAAATTGACCATTCCTCACAGTCGTTGATATTGAACAAATTTATGGAGAATTTGGTGATATGATTGTTAGGATATGCAATCCCTGAGATTTGCTTTCCAGTAGAACCATCTCTCCCTAGCTTGAAATCCATGGATAATCCTCAATATGCCAAAAACTTGTTCTAATGATCAAATTACACCCCTTTTCTCGTTTCTACAATCAAGATTGTTGGCAACTCACAAATATGGAAGACCAGTAATCCAATTAACCAAGAGAACTTATTTGGATGAATATATATTCCTCCAATGCAAAAAAGGACTGATTTCACCACACTTCCTTGACTCAAGAAAGAAAGAAACTCCAGCGATTACCAACACTCCAAGCAGGTAGCGTTACGACATAAAAAAACACTTCAAACAGCACCAAAGTTGTGCCTATGGCTGCTGACATCAGCCCTTAGATGAGGAAATTCAACCAAAAAATATTGAACAATAGCTGCTCTCTTCTTGTTACAGGTCTTCTTGATTTAGAATGACTCCTATACCAAAAAGTTGGAATATTAGAATTGAAGAAAATTGAGATTTAAATGGAAGAGGAAGAGAAAATACAAGTACAAAAAAAAAAAAATTTGGCAGAAGAATAGAGACATGCTTCATAGTTAAGTGGTAAAGGTGTCGTTCACTGGGCATCTAGATTAGTACCAGAAGGAAAAAAAACATGGCAGAATAATAGTGCTTTAGGTGGGGTTGAAGAAGGACTTTAGAGGAAGAGTAACCTGGCCATCCAACCTGGGGTTGGGTCTTGGGTGACCAATATGGTATATTTATATTAATATAATTTCCATATCTATGAGAAACAACCCATTTGTTGAACATCTTTACAAATAAGTGCCTGCAATTACAAAATTAAAAAGAAAAAAGTTTCGGTGTCTCAACATGAGCTATGGTTAGCATTTGTTTATGTTGTCACTTTACATCTTTCAGTGAAAGTCTAAGCATGATTCCTATAATCAGTTTCTATGAAATGGTGAGTTTCTCCTCTCAAAATCTAATAGGATCTCTTGGGGATTGTACTTAGATTTTCAGCACTGAAAGTCCAGAACAACACAGTTAAGCTTGATGTTATGAATTTCCTCCCTTGGTTTTAATTTGTGAAAACATTAACAGAAGGAAAGGCCAAGCTGGGTTATTTTAATGGCTCAAGAATGGATCCCAGAAGTTCCGAATGGGAAGCAAGCAATTTCATAATCAGGCCAGGATCACTGAACTCCATAGATCCTTCAATTAGGAAGAGTTTTGGTAATGATGATATCAAAGAACTGCGAAAGAAACATGGAATAAAGTTAAAATTGACCATTCTCAGAAAAATAATATACCCAGAATGCATCAACCTTACCAAGATATCATTAATCACTGACAAGAGCCTGTAGCACTGCCAGAAGTGCTCAATGTCACAATCACAATGTTGTGAGTTTGGGTCATGTTACCAATAAAATAAAAAAGAAATTACTAATCATAGGTGAAAAGAAATATCAGTTAATGCCTAAGGCTTCACTCCCCACATAATGTGGGAGGAATAGAACTATTTTAAGACTCTTAGCAAAATTTACGTGATATTCTTACTCATTGTTTATTGCAATAAATATCCATAGAAGAGAAATTGTCAAGTTAATAAAAATATACAGTCAACTTTTGTAAAAATAAGAAGAATGAGAGTACCAAGATCATTCATAAAATCTGCAACTAAACGCCACATCTTAGCATTGCTATCAAGATTTGAACCCTGAAAAGAAAACGGTCCTATCAGGATTCGAACCCTGAAAAGAAAACGGTCATATGCCATAACTTATTGTGGGAACAATTGACAAGATTCAAAATGACAGTGAAAAGAAGAAGCTACATTCTCGTCTATGGGAAATAACAAGGAATGCACATTTGTATTTAACAATAAGAAGCTTGATCATGAGAACTAGCAGATTTGGGGAATGACATGTGACAGAGTCGCTAAAGAAGGAAAAAAAGAAATAAAATAATGCAAAGCTCTCTCTCTCTGCTTGGACACATTATTGGGCCCAGCCCAAATACAATTAAAGAGGTGATGCCATGCATATAGGCCTGCAAATTCTTTATTTTATATGTCCAATCAGAAACCGACTTTTGCACTATCACCTTCCACATTTTCCAAAAGCTCCTATGAAGTACCTTTTTTCAATCACAAAACTACAATGCAGAAGTTGTTTGAGAGCCCATAAGATTATTACATGATATTGCTGAGCAAAAACATTATTAGAACATATTTCTTTAAGAAAGGAAAAAAATCAAATTATAGATTGGAGAAACAAAAGTTCATTAGAACAATAAATATAGAAAATATTAAGTTCCACCTCAACATCCATAAAAAATAAATAAATTTTTAAAAAACTATCATAGGAAAAAGTTAACATACCTGGTAAAAAGTGAATAAAACACCTCCAACCATCCCAGTAAGGTCCCTCAAAAACCACTGATGCAATTGGAAACTCAAAATGAATAAAAAAAAAATTGCAGCATATTTGGGAAGAGAAAATTGATGCTTATAATAAAAGTAAAAGAATGTTTGACCAAAAATGCAACTTCTACTCCAATAGATCTTACTCAAACCCCGTTTCCACATTTGACAAATCAGAATTATCAGTATTTTTCAAAACATTTACTAGATTTCATTCCCAAGCAACATATAAATAAATAAACTCCAAAGCAGTTCAAAAAAGGTGGTTGAATTCAACATTACAAATTTTGATAACATAGTTCTTCATTGTACTCTTATGAGAGATTGATATCTTCTCTCTCTCTCTCTCTCTCTCTCTCTCTCTCTCTCTCTCTCTCTCTATTTTTTTTAATGGTTATAATTTTTTTTAATTCATTACAACTGATTAAAAAAATAATTTGAATTCATTAAAATGTTTCTACCAGTCCTAACTAAGATAAATTTTTAATCCACTTGATTTTTTATTTAAAGTAAAGTATTATATGGATGCACTTGCCACATGTAATCTCTTTTTTTTCCTTTGAAAGGGACTTATTTTTCAAGAAAGCAAAATGGATTTCAAACACGGATGATTACGACTTACAATAGCTTAGAACTCATTTCTTGAAAGGTAATTGCCATATCTAACTTCATTATTATGTAGAAGCTTAGCAACTTTGAACAGATCAGTACCTTCAGGTTTACACTCAGTTAAAAAGGTTTGTTATGATTGCTTGTAGTGAGTGTGCTAATATTAAAGCAAGTATTATCTTTATTAACATTTGATACGTGAAACATGAACTAGAGAAAGAAAATGGCTAGAACTAGTACAAACAAAATTAAAGGAGGCTAAAATGAGATATAAAAACTATACTTGATAAAAACGAATCAACTGGCAAGAGATACATAAATACCTGAAATGTAGCACCAATAACAGTTGCTGATTTTTCACCAACTCCAATAGCACTCAGGAGAGCCTAATAAATATAAATGGAGTATATAATATTCCTTTTCTTCTTGGAAAGCCACAATATTTCACAATAAGATAACCAAGGAACCCTTTGTAATGAGATTACTTACTTGTGTAGAAAGCATGCTTCGTATATAAGTTGAAAGACCCTAAAGCAAATCATACAAAGTTTAATGCAAATCTCCGTAGCATCACTGCATTAACTAATCACCCATAAAAAGATTTGCAGTTACCTGCAAAGAATCCCAGACTTGGAAAGGAACATAATCAGGGGTCACACTACTAGGAAAACCCTGTAATAGGAAAAACAAGCAACCTTTTCAGAGAAGAATAGCACAAAGGCACCAAGAAAGAGTGCTTTTTAAACATAGACAGAAAGGGACAATAAAGCAATCACACACAAGACATATATATATGAAAAATTCTTAGGAATGCCCCATTTAAAAAGGGGCATTTCTACCCTCTTTCTATCCTCCAATGAGGGATAAGTCATGTGGTGACTTTTTCTCCTGTTTAAAAGTAACAGTAATTGCTTCTCTACATTCCTAATCTCCTATTCATTGCAAAAAGGGGTGTTTTCACTTTCAAAAATGCCCAAGTGCTATCTAGCGCTCCTCTATGTGTATATGTATATATACACACACATATGTATGCCAACATTTCCTAAGGTAATATGAGTGAATCGAAAATTGAAGGAGACAGGACCAGGTTCCCTCAACTATATGATTGGGTGCAAAGATTCTGTAACTTCTCACCAATCAACAACCATGGCACACCAACTGCCAAAGCACAGCACACCAACTTTTAAATTTAATTTTATATTCCAACAATATTTTCTCAACTGCTTTTTTCACAACTCAGAACTCTCCATTGTACTTCATCAACTCTCCATTGTACTTCATCCCTAGGGCTAGACACTAATGTTATTTTTTTCCCATGCGAAAGGCTAGTCCTGTAGACTACCATATGACTAATAGAAAATCTATAGCTTAATGCACCCATGTAAGACAGATGACAGTAATATGCCTGGTAAAATATGAGGACACAGTGAGACACATGCAGATACGGATATATGGGGTTAAATGCGATTACAAGAGTTGGTTATCGATATTCAGCATAATCTACACCTTGTAATTAGAGCTCGATTTCAGGAGACTCAATATGTTGACTGAAGCTATATAATAACTGTTACAACATATGGAATGGAATGAAAGAAATGTAAAAGAGAGACGGCGAGGACATGGGGAGTGAATTGTGCTATCTCATTGTGAGTTCACAGATATATTCCTCTCAAGATATTTACAGCAGATTAGTTACATGATCTTTCTTTCTTCTTTTTTTTTTCCTTTGAATAGTAAATTAGTTACATGATTGCAGTCCTTAATCAAGGAAAAATAATCATAATAATTGTCTCTTAATGCTTGAGCACATGCCTAAACTTTTCAACCATTATCCGATTGAAACACTGATACACCTTCAGAATCTACCTCTACAATTGAGGAAATGAATCCATTATCTTTCAATAGACCAGCAGACATAGGCACTTACACAAAGAGAAAGATCAGACAAACCTTTCAAACTGCCCCCCCTCAACCCAAAAATAAATAAATAAACAAAGCAAGAGAGTCGATGTCAAGCCCAAGTTGCATGTGATATTGCCAATTAAAATCTGGAAAGCGACCTAGTAAACATGTCAACTAATTGATCTTCAGATTTGATGTATGGAGTATTAAATTTCCTCTGCTAACCAATCCTATGAAAACCTTAGGCCATTAGTAGAGGCTCAGGAGTTAGTAATCTCCCTTGGGTTAGGCACTTTGGCAACATGCACATTTCAGCACCAAGTCGTTCCTCCTAGGATTCGAACTCGCAACCAATTTTAATACTATATTAAATTTCCTCTGCTACCAGTCATTCCTCCTAGGATTTGAACTCGCAACCAGTTGACTTTAATACTATATTAAATTTTCTCTGCTACCAATCCTACCAAAACCTTGAGGTGTTGGTACAGGCAACAAAAATACTTTTCAACATCGAGTAGCAATCTCCTCTCATATAAAAGGACTGTCAACTTCAAGATGTTCGGTTCACTATCAGGACATCCTATTCAACAGAAAAAGGCTAAATAACTAATGTCAATCATCTAACCCATTCGAGGGCTTGACCAAGTAAATGGTCCAAATTGGTCATATTGACTATCTAGATGCCTACATATGATACCGACTCAGTGCCGATCCTCCCACATTTAAGATCATGATTGGAGTAAACCATCTTATTGTAGAGATATAAACAAGTCAATTGACCCAGCTTGACAGAGCCCATAAGTTACCTAGCATATCCCCCGTGTGGGAACTTCTGAGGGATTTGGTCAAACATCTTCTATAGACATGCTTACTTGTATGATTGTAATCATATCCAGGGTTTGCATATTTGCTTGTAATTACAGGTAACTAGATTGTGATCATTGTAATCATAGCCTATGATTAGGCAACTTCGATCCCCATCTAGATATCCTAACATACCTTGTCCTTCCACAAAACTTTTAAGATGGAAGAACCAAGACATGTAGTTTGTTCCATTAAATTCCACAGGAATAATGTCAACCTTACCCATTCGAAACAGCAGATTAAGTTCCCAAAGAATCTGCTAAACGGGGAAGCAACATTCTCACAGAAATAGAAAAAATGCAGAAAAATGGCATGCTAGGCATCCAAAAAATTGGAGGAAGAAGTGGAAGTGTGTAATATGAGTGACTTGGATCAAACAAAACTGGAACCCACACTATTATATTTCATTTTAAAAAGACTCAACTTCAAGCGCATGGATGCAAGGCAATCAAAGGAAGCATGGTGCTGGAAACATTTGCAGATGCCAGACTGACATGGGGAATATGAGATGTCACTTGTCAGACCAATCAAACAATCCTATCCCTTAGTTTTAATTCCTCAAAGTTCAATGGTATACACCATGCAAATTTTATGTCATAAATTCCCACAGTGAATGAACAGTGTAAAAATTTTGGCTCAGTGTCATGTAAAGGGATTGGATGGATTAAAGGTGCGCCAAAATTACAAAACTCAAATAGGCGAGTTGGAATAGTGGGTCATTCTGGAATTCGCTTAAAAATCGCTTAAAAAGAAGAACAAAAAGAAAATCTCTCTTCCCCTCTCTCTCTCTAACGACCAAAAACGCCTTTTAGGGGTATTCCTCTCAAAAATGACCAAAATGCTGGTGTGGGTGTTCTACTCGTGCACTAAAAAAATGACCAAATGGCTTGGTGGCGTTTGCAGTTTGCTTCTTTGCTCTAAAAAAATGACCAAAATGCCGTTGTGGGTGTTCTACTTGTACACTAAAAACTGACCAAAATGGCTTTGTGGGGTTTGCAGTTTACTTCTTTGCTCTAAAAAAATGACCAAAATGCCGCTGTGGGTGTTCTACTTGTACACTAAAAAATGACCAAATGGCTTTGTGGGGTTTGCAGTTTACATCTTTGCTCTAAAAAAATGAACAAAATGCCTCTATGGGGCATTGGGGGGACTCAATTCTTATAAGATAGCAGAGCAGAAATCGCTTGCCTCTGGAACGAATGCGTCGAGAATCCGTCTCCAGACTTCGCTGAATCGATTGCTCGATCTGTTTAACAAAGAGAATCTCATCAAGGAATTGAATGAAAGCCAAGATTGCACCAAAACAAATAGAAACTTGAGAGGGAAAGAGAGAACCTGTGGAGAGAAAGAGACGAATGATTCGCAGTCAAAACAGCGGTTTTGGAGAGCTTGGAAGAAGAAGATCCGTTCCATTCCTCTATTGTAACAGAGGACGATGAAGAAGCCGTAGAGTCTCCTTCCATTGTGCTACAGGCCTGGAGTGGAGCCTCCAGTTGAAAATTACAAAAACTCTTGGCTGCTTATTTTGGACATATTTACAGGGAGCCCCCCTATACTTTATGAACACAACAAATTAAGGGTACATGTATGGTTGACCAAGATGCGACATATTATCATCCCCTTAGTCCTTACCATGTATGGTTTTTGAAAGTAGTGTGGAAAAGTAATCTCCAGCCAAGACTGATTTTTGTTTTTGTTTTTGTGTTTTTTTAACTGCAAGTCAATTCTTTCTTTTTTTTTTGTCATACAAAAGTTTAATAAAAAATACTAACTGATGTAATATAAAATTTTATTTCATGTGTGTTTGGAATATAGATGATGCAAACGTGTAGTAAAATTGATTTAACATTAGATGCACTTGGTAACAGCCAGGAACCCGTCTCCCAAGGCAAAACACAATTAAAAAGGCACTTTCCGATCCCATTTTGTTGTTGCACCAAATGCTGTCGAAAAACCCATTTCCATGGAAAATGGTGCTGCACAAATGAAGCAATAAAGTTTTATTTCATGTATTTGGATGAAAGAAGTGATTGGTAGAGTAAACTTCCTACATGACAAAGTAGAGGTTTTACCCAACTCCTCCCTATTTTACTGTCTCTAACTTGGATAAATTAGAGAGAGGTAAAATTTTATCCTGTCATGTATGTTACTCTATTTCCTTTTCTTTAAATTTAATCATGATGTGAAATTTCTCCTCTTTTAGAACATATCTTTTTACCAAGACTTTTAATTAGAATTCATGATGTGATGTGGTGACTCATTCACTTGCATTTGCTAAAGTTAGATTTCTTTATTACAATTTCAAATTCTAATCACTTAAAAGCTTCAAATGACCTTTGGAGTTCTTATAATTCAGGCCTCCATGCCATTTACAAATTCTCCACCCAAAAAGGAGTGGACGAATTCTGCCCTGGTGGATAGCCTTTGTAAAATATATTACAAATTCTCCATAATTGAATTGCCTAAATTATGATAAAGAAATGGAACATTGCTCCTCTCATGTAAACAGAGGCAAAAGGCAATTACTCTCTCTCTCTCTCTCTATTTATCAATTACTTTACCTCATACATGCCAAACACAAACATTACTTCTCCGCATACACCTTTTACTATTGACATGACATTTACTCCATCTTTAGTTTTCTACACATAAATAGATATTATTACTCAAGTAGTGGTGAAGTAGATATCACATCAACAAAAAAGGTGAAATAATGTAAGATGAAACAATATTTATATTTATTTTGTATAAGGTAGAGTGATAAAGAGACTATGTGTTAAAGCAGACGCTTCTTATCTTGGGTTTATTTCACCACACATTACCTCATGTTTATTATTTAAAAATTTATAACAGGTGCTAAATGTTGTGCACGTACGGAAGCGCATAATCTGCGATCGATCAAACAAGCCACACATAAGAAGAGAGACAAGCAACACAAAAGTACATGAGTGATTTACATAGTTCGGCAATATGCCTACATCTTACTACATGCTTCTGCTTAGATCTAAGGTTGCAGGTTACATGGTATATATAACATTCTATTTCTTAACCTCTAAGAAAGCCTGATACAAAGACTAAAATACCCTTAACCCAAAGTATTATCATTGGCTAACCCAATGGTCTAATCCGGTGAACAAGAATACAAAACATAAACCCAACAGTAAACTATGAGGTAAAGTGGGTGGTCAAGCTAAGATTACTTTACCCCTCTCTCTATCTATACACTCTCTCTCTCTCTCTCTTCACCCCATATAAACAAATATGGCATGTTTACGTGAAATTTGAATCCGGAGGATTCAAAAAAATGTATTTTCAAAGTATGTACATTATAAAGATTCCGTAATAGATATGAAAATTGTATTGATTTCCAGCTCTTCCCTCATTTGGTGAGACACTTTTTGACATGAATAAAGAGAAAATGAACTTTTTTTAATGAGAGATTTTTGATTTCTTAGGGGAGAGAAAGAAAATGTGCAAAGTGAAGGATCCTCTCGATTACACTAATGCACGTTACAAGTGGCTCAAACTCTTAGAAAGTCAAGTCTCACCCTCCATCTCTGCATTGTGTCCTTCACACCATGTGCTCTTTTTTTTCGTATTAAATTATATCAATGGTCAAGGAGTGCCAATGCAACTTGAACCAGTAATAGATCCTTAGAAGGTACCATGAGACTGAGGTACCTTTACCATTCTTATGTTGAAACAAATTTTTCCATTAACTCTTAGAAATTCAATCCCATGCTGACACAAACTCCCAAGTACTGTGTGATACCTAGTCTCACTAACATGATGGGAAATTGTTAGATGGAACCCACTAGCTTTCATCCATTCATCTTACGTTCTATGGAAATTTATCAAGATTCATTCATGTGGGTGTCTTAAGTTTCTAACTAGATCACATCACCAGTTGCATGCAGATACAATTTCTTCAAATAAGTGTTGATTCAAGGGGACATTAGTGATGCTGTTGTCTTGGGTCATCACTTAAAATGAAGAACCAACCCCCTTAGAGGTAAGATCAACACGGCCTCTAGCGTATTCAAATAAATTGTGTGCATGTGCTGTATGTTTTTTCTTTTTTTTTTTTTTTTTTTTGTGCCCTTAGTCTCAAGTCTATTTTATATAGTTTATATCGATATAAGTCCAGGCACCAGCATCTTCACTGTTTAGTCCAATTCAACATGAAAAGACAACACTGCCCGTATAAAATTAAAAAATGACAATCATACCCTCCACTCAATAAAAAGCACACAAATTCGTTCAATTCACTTTCACCACCTTTTCTTGCAAACCAAGAGACACGTGAAGCGATTTATCGACCATCTCTTCTTCTTGCTAAGTAATAAACTGAGCACGAAGGAGTTTCTCTTCCATCTCTTCTTTTTGCGAAGTAAAAAAGTAGGCCTGAAGCAATTTTTATTCTTTCTCTTCTTGTTGTGAATTGAATTCTCTTCCATCTCCTCTTCTTGCGAAGTAAAAAACTAAGATTTGAAGAACAAATTTGAAGAAAAACAATGTCCAGAAAACGTCAGAAACTAGTAGTGGAGTAACTACAGTTTATGATTTGAGTAAATGTTGAACCTCGCTTTTGGATTTAACTTTTTAAATTAATAAAACTACTATGATTTGCATGTTCCTTTTTTATGTCCTCCATGTTCATGTCTACATGTTCCTTTTTTACGTTTACCATGTTTCTGTTTTACATTCACACAAGCTCATTCTCATTTTAAAGTGTCCATATATAGATGCTTTATGTTACTATTTAATGCTCTCCATATTTATGTCTACATGTTCTGACGTTCTCTATGTTCTTATTTCACATTCACACAAATTCATTCTCATTTTAAATTGTATTTATTTATATGCTCCATGTTCCTATTTGATGTTCTCTATGTTCCTGTTTCACATTCACATAAGCTTATTTTTATTTTAAATTATCATTGTATATATGCTCTGTGTTCTTGTTTGATGTTCATGTTTTCATGTTCATGTTTGATGTTCTCCATGTTCTTGTTTCACATTCACACAAATTCATTCTATTTTAATGTGTCACTATATATATGCTCTTTGTTCCTACTTGATGTTCTCCATATTCATGTTTACATGTTCCTGTTTGACGTTTTCCATGTTCCTATTTCGCATTCACATAAGCCCATCTTGATTTTAAATTGTCTTTGTATATATGCTCCATGTTCCTATTTGATATTCTCCATGTTCCTTTTTGCATGTTTCTTTTATATATTCTCCACATTCTTGTTTTACATTCACACAAGCTCATTCTCATTTTAATGTGTCTCTATATATATGTTCCATGTTCCTGTTTCATGTTCTTCTTCATGTTCATGTCTGCATGTTCCTGTTTGACATTCTCCATATTCCTATTTCACATTCACACAAGCTCATTCTCATTTTAAATTGTCTTTGTTTATATGCTCCAAGTTTCTGATGTTCTCCATATTCCTGTTTAATGTTTTCCATTTTCCTATTTCACATTCACACAAGCTCATTTTCATTTTAAATTATCGTTGTATATAGCTCTATGTTCCTATTTGATATTCTCCATGTTCATATTTATATGTTCATGTTTAATGATGTCCATGTTCCTATTTCAAATTCCCATAATTTCATTCTTATTTTAATGTGTCACTATATGTATGCTCCGTGTTCCTGTTTAACGTTCTTCATGTTCATGTTTGCATGTTCCTATTTGATGTTCATTTAAATAATTTTATTCTTATTTTAAAGTGTCGATGTATATATGCTCCATTTTCCTATTTACATGCTCTTTATACTCATATTTGCATGTTCCTATTTGATATTATCCATGTTCCTATTTCAATTTCAAACAACTTCATTATCATTTTAAAGGGTCAATGTGTATATTCTCCATGTTCCTATTTGCATATTCCTATTTGATATTCTCCATGTTCCTGTGTTACATTCTGACAAGCTCATTATCATTTTAATGTGTCCCTATATATATTCTCCATGTTCCTGCCTTATGTTCTCTATGTTCATGTTTGCATATTCATGTTTGATGTTCTTTATGTTCCTGTTTCACATTCACACAAGCTCATTATCATTTTAATGTGTCTCTGTAAATATTCTTCATGTTACTATTTAATATTCTCCATGTTCATGTTTGCATATTCCTATTTGCTATTCTCTATATTGTTGTTTTACATTCACACAATTTTATTATCAATTTAAAGTGTCCCTTTATATATTCCACATGTTTCTATTTGTATGTTCTTCATATTCATGTTTGCATGTTTCTTTCACATTCACACAATGTTATTCTCATTTTAAAGCATTCTTATATATATTGTTCATGTTCATGTTTGATGTTCTCCATGTTCATGTTTGCATATTCTTGTTTAATGTTTTTCATATTCCTGTTTCACATTCACCCAATGTCATTCTCATTTTAAAATGACCCTGTATATATCCTCCATGTTCTTCTTTGCGTGTTTTCTATTTTCCTGTTTTCATATTCCTGTTTGATGTTCTCCCTGATCCTATTTCAAATTCAAGCAAGCTCCTTATCATTTTAAAGTGTCACTGTATATATTCTCCATGTTCCTATTTGATGTTCTCCATGTTTTTGTTTGCATGTAAGATTCTTTTTCCTATAATTAAACTAAATATTAATCCATTGTTTCATTTTCTTGTTCAAATTCATACAATTTCATTCAAACTTTTGGAAGTCTCACGACTGTAAATCCTATGGCTACACAAGATTATGGCTTTGAGGAATGGCAATGGGTTTATTTTAGAAGCAGTTTGATAGATACATGTCTTCATCATACAAATTCTTAATGAGCTTATCTAAAAAATTCAAAATATCATCATCACAATACGGAGGGATTAGTCCTGACGTTCATGGGCCTGTATATAATAGCACCAAGTAGTTAGTACCTGGTGACATATGACAACTGAGTACTGGGCCCATTAAGCAACGAAAAAAAAAATCATCCGATTAAACATGCCTATGGCTTAAAGTGTAAACCCTTGATCAATTTTCCCTACGATTGTTCGTTTGAGGCAAAACCATTATAGGTAATAACCCAAATTTACAATAAGTATCTATTATTATATTCAGTTATGTTAATAATAATAAGCAATAACCTTAACAGATTATTGAAACAATGGGCCATGATAAAATCCTAGTCAAAGATTACAATACATAAGAGAACGAAATCAAAACGTTTAACAGGCCTAGCCCACTGATAAAAAATTAGGACCTGAAGAAACCCATGCCCAGTCCATTAAAGCTTTGGAGCAAGTTCAAAACCCAGGTCAAAAGGGTCTTTTGAGTAACTATGACCTGAGCTGGCCTTGAGAAGGAGTGAGCACCAAGAAATGGGCATTTCCTAGAACAACCCCATCCCATTTTGTGACAGCACGTGCATCTTCCATCTCATTTCGAAAACGTTACGTTTCCAAATCCCTATATATAAGCTCTACTCTATCCATATGTACTTCCCTGCGCTTCCTTTGCTCTCCTTCATTTGCAGTTCCAGAGAAAGAAAACCAAAGGAATCCATCGATAAATTAGGAATCACCAAGTAGAAAATGAGACAAAGAAAGCAGATTAAGTTTGAACCAAGAAACAATAAATCTTAGGGGTAAATTGGCCATTTTTACAACAAATGTAAAACAGAATGGACTTAAAGTATAAAATCATGTAACACTAGTAGACTCTTCCAACTAAGAACTTACGATGTGGACTTCTGCCTAATTAAATTTAAAAAATCAGACTTCCACCTAAATTACTCTTTTTTTTCTTTTTAGAATTTTCAATCAAAGAATGTGACATGATGCACCCGATGGGCTCAGTTTTACCCAGCCAATACTGTACCCGAAGCAAATAATTGAATCTAGAGGTATAACTTGGGGCTAGAGTTTGGTTTTAATCCAACCTAAATCCAACCCAAATTCTAGAAAGGCCAACAACACGCACAAACTCAAATATGACTTGACCTAACTGCTAGTATGTTAAAGAGGCACATCCTGTTCATATTGTTTTCTTAATTCCAACCTACCCGGCTACCCCAATCACAACTTAAAAACCATACCCAGGTCGGACTCACCACAAACCATTCCCTTCCTTGTGGATGATCTGCCCTGACTTTGGAAAATTTTCTTCTCTCATCTTTAAATTATTGGAGGTAGCAAATTGATTGGCTCAGCTCTAAACTAGTTGGAATGAGATAAGAAAATAGTGGGTTGAATCTCAAATAGTAATCAAATGTATTCATTGACCGGTAGCATAACCTGTTTATTAGTCCTATCTCTTCAAGGGAGGAAAGGTGCAATATTACATGCCAACTTGAGTTTACAAACTAATTAGTGGGTCCATGCTAATTATATCCAAAACTTAATAATATTACCATGCACATTTAACAATCAATCTGTCCAATGAACAAGTAAATCTCAAGTATATGGCATAGACAAGAAAATAGAGCCCAAATCCAACCCAATGCAGGTCGGTTTCATGTTGGGCTCCAGTAATGCCGGACCATGAGCAAGCCTAACCTCCATTCATTCAGATGGGGTTTGCTTATGGAGGCTTGAAGGTTTAGGCGGGATTAGATCTTACTCATTTAATTGCCGGCCAAATAAATACATTGAGTCAACCAAGCATGATCCAAAAAGGATGGGGCAACCAAGTCAAAATACAAATTGGTATGTATATTAGACCTAAAATTTGTTATTATCCACAGAAAATGCACGCATGATATGAAGGATTCACTTTTGAATCCTAAAGAGGGTTTGAGAAATGCCATAGAAACTCCTCAAAAGCAAACAAAAAAAAAATGAATTGACAATTTTATGGATAGTCTCTTTTTACATTAGACAAGGAGAAATACAAATTGGTATGTATATTAGCCCTAAGATTCATTATCATCCGCAAAAAATGCTGGCCTTTTGCATACTGGACATACATTCTTCAAAATTAGCCATTGTTTGATACAGTCTACATGATACTCGTGTCCACATCCCAAACTTCCAATCTTGTCATTCTCCTCATACTCAACCTGAAACACCAAATTATTTCAAGTTAGATTTCAAATAAACTTTTAAGTAGACAATTCCATGTGATCCCATAATTGCAATTATTAAACAACTCAATGGCAAATATAAGTGAGCGAGAGAGAGAGAGAGAGAGAGAGATGCAATTTCAGGTCCCATATGAATGGAAGCACATAATTAGGGGCAAATACAAACCAAAACTAGAGACCCTACGAAATTCCTTTAATATACACATAATCGGGCACTCTGATCAAATTGAAGGTCTTCTTAACCCCACATGGAAGGGGAAAAGAAACTTACCTCTGTTCAACCAAAATACTATAAAAAGAAGTAGATACATCCTCCCAATAACCACTTCAACGAAAATTCAAATAAACAAAACAGAGAAATACACACATCCTCAAATCAAACGTCAACTACACAAGAAGTTATCATTAAAACAAATACTAATACTCAAATTCCTCTCCAACCCATAAAAAATGCAACAATCCTATGCCAAGACATCATTAAAAAAAAGTAACCCATATACAAACAAACACAACTATCTCTGTTTTACAAAATACTGACATAACCCATATCAGAACAAGGCACAAAAGCAAAGAAAACTAGAATTTATCAATGTTCTACTAAGACCCACATAAAGAAAAGAGAGAGATGCTAAAAAAACTACAAGGCCCAAATGAGAAGAGCAAAAAGAGATGAAAATCTTTAACTATAAGAAGAAAGCATTAGAGAGAGTGAGCAGACCTAAGAGTTTGGAAGCAGGAGAATGCATGAAATGAAATGTCTACTTACTAAAACAACTCAAAGGCCTTCACTCACATCTATTGTCTACTTATTGCCTTAACTTTCTAATGCAGAATATACGGTGATGAATAAGTTACTAAAAGGTTCTTTTTCTTTTTTTACATAAGAAGAAAAAACAATAAAAACATTTGATTCAAAGTGCAGCAAAGGTGTCTTGATTGTCTATACCTAGCATATAACGCAGATCAAGTTTTTGTCCATTTCTGATAACTTATCATGAGCTGATAACTCTATGCACGAGGTATGAGTTCTTGTCCTTAGACAGTTTACAATGGTGCATTCAAATAAATCGCTGTTTACATTTCTAGTTTGTTCCTCCAAAGGCAACAATTCCTGCATTTGCAACGAAGACTTCAATAAAATAGCAAATAAATAATAATAATAATAATAATAATTTGCTAATATATTGCATCAATCTCTATTAGACCTCCATTTATAGATACAAAAACTATTGTGCCTATCATCTAACTCAAATTGATGCTCATCCCAAAATGGATTGTGCTTGTCCACTATAAGTGGATTGGTTGGGGAAGCACAACATTTTATTTAGACAACATGATTGTAAAAGGTGATCATAAAACAAAGAAGATCATCAAAGAAAGCATAAAACTGATCTTAGTCTCTAATACACATCATTTTGTGAAGAGCAACAGGTTCCATTAAGTTTAATATGGTTTCAGTTCAAGGATTTTTTACACATGAACTTGAGTCCCTCATACAAAGGTCTTAATTCCATTGTCTATTTCCCCGAGCCATCCATCAAAGATTGTCTTCAAGCCTTTAAAGCCAATTTCCTTTGTCTCATTCTCTCACTAGTTTTGACCTTTAAAGCCAGTTCCCTTTATCTCATTCTCTGACTATTTTTGGCCTTTTGCACCTCTCAAAAGCTGAATCACTTATTATAGCAGTTCTATCCTCTCTCCTTATCATAATCATCAGGTTCTTATAAAGTTTCCACCTATTTTTTCATTAATTTTCATCTTCATGTATATCACTTCTCCCTCTCTCTCACCAATGTGTGTATACATATGAACCACTTAATGGCAAGTGAATTGTATAAATAAGAAGGAAATATATGGGCACCGATGCCCCATACACAAGTCACAAGGACAAACTATATAGAATTAGTGCACCCAAAAACCAACTACATAGTGTACAGTATGCAATCACAAAATAGAGAGCAACCCAAAAGAAACAAGAGGACTTGGAATAAATGAAATAAAAAAGTTACACATTATGGGTTGATGACGGCCTGACTCCCAAAAAAATAATTATGTAGCAAAGAGATAAACCTCTAAATGGCCTCCTATATTTCCCATGATCTACCTAAATTTTCAATGCATTTAATCTCACTCATATGAAACAACTGCAACTTATAAGTGGAACAACAACTTTGCTTACCTCATAAGATACAACATTTGTGTGCGGCTGCATGCTTGGAAACTCCAGTATTGCGACTCCCTACATAAACCAAAGGAACAATTAAATCACAGTTACAATGACATAATAAAATTGATATTATTTACTTAAAGAGTGTAATTCATTTAATTTGCTCTATGCCTATTGAATACCCTTTCAAACAAAAAGAAAAACTCCCTAAATATAATTGTACACTTACATCATCCATGGTTCCTAAGCAACCCACTTGTTCATTACAGATGAAAAATAAAATTTATGAGAAAAGAAGTAACCTCTAATGGTAGAATCCTTATACAGCCAGTGATCTCTACTGAAGCATGCTGAGATACCCTCCTTCGAGGCCTGTAAAAATGTCGTGGGTATGAAGGCACAGATTCTCGACCATCCCTTGTATTCCCTACAGTGCGGTGATAGAATTTTCATAGAAAGGTGTTGGCATTTGATGATGAAAATGATAATTATGACCATGGATGCCTTGCACCGGTGGAGGAGAGTGATAGCTATGGGAATGAATGGAAGGATGCGGAATTATTGCTAGACATGGTGTTTTGATATTCTTGTTCTCCAATCTCAAGACTGCCTCCACTAACATTCTTCCTACAGCAAAAAAAATAATAATAAAATAAAAATGATAAAGATGAGCATTCATAATGAGCTAAAGATCACACTAGAGATATTAGATGGTACCAAATAGCAAAAGGAAATGAATTAATTTCTTTTCAAGTTAGCTAGCACTAGCATTAAGTAACTCAAAATATGTCACAACCCGAGCCCAGAAATCGGGGGTTAAAGAAAACCTAACCAGTGACACACGTACTCCCGTGCATGTATACCTAGATCTCGCCCAAATGTACACACACAAGGGATCAATCACACGTGCAAACAAGTGTACACGGAAGTTGTACGTATCAAGGCATACCATGAGAAACAAAAGGCACAATGATTACAAAAGATTAGACTGATTTGATTACACAATGTACAACAAAATATAGGGACTAGTCCACAAAATCAAAATACAGATATCAATCGAACCCAAAATATAATGTACAGAAAAATCCCCAAAATCAGTTTGGACACAAGGGACTGGGGAGAACAAAATGATGCAAACCGTGCTCTGAATAATGGATCACGTCCATCCTCTAGGCCGGATGGGGCCTCGCGCACCTCTCCTAGAGTCAGGTCACCGACGTAGGATCGGAAGAGGGATTTGAGCCTGCAACACCAAGAACAATTCATAAGTACAACGACTTAGCCAAATATAAGCCACAAGATGATAACACAAATTGTATCAAATAAATGAGCATAAGTAGTAAGGCAAGGATCCATAGAAATCATGTTCGTATGCTAGGCGAATCATGCATGTGAATAAGTATGCTATCCGAGTCATAAACAGATAACAGTCAAAGTAGCTACTACATTGGCCATATTCTCCCTTTCGAGAGCAATCGAAATGAGAATACCATCGACCGGGCCAAGGTACGCATAGGTCTCTAATTCCTAGGGTCCGAAATCCCAGGACAAAAGCACTCTGCAAAGGCAAACACACAAACTAAGCCAAAGTCAACCCCGTCAAGTATCCTGAGGCTAAGGCTCAGTAGCGCCATATATAAACAATCTCAATCAAAGCATATGATGTACATCAATCAATATCATATACAAATCTCACATATCACAATCTATCACAATAAACAAACAATAGGAAGTGCATCGATATGCATAACAATGCAAATAACCAATACCAATACAAAGAAATACTGACTAATGACGGATGAAGACAATTAACAACTAATTGCTGAACTCACATACTCCACAGGAGTAATAAAGTATACAATAGTAGATTGTTCCTGCCCGGGCTTCGCTCTGGGGTTGCTGCATTTCCCACAAAATCGAGAGGTCTAGCGCAGAATACATAAGATGGCAAAACCGAAAGCAATATGCTATGCAAATCAAATTTACTTCGACGAATCAAGGTCAATTACGAGCCAATCCTAACCTAATTACCCAGTGTTTCTAACCGTGCATGCTAATGTAGTTTTAAGGTATTCGATACACAGTTGTTCCATCGAGGAGTGTTGCATCTTAATCCGAAAGTGTACCAAAGTCCCTTAAACCAATACCCATGGGAAGGTGCTAAATAACTGGATAACATACATGAATGAGACGCAACCCTCGCGATCATTCATGTCCTTCGGACATTCCATTGGGCATGTTCGGGTTGTCTACCTTCTAACATGAGAGTCATATCAGGTCTCTTCCTTAATCCTACTCTTTGTAATCATTTCTCAGGGGTCGTACGGTGTAGCCGTAGGTGAACATACGGCTTAGCCGTAGGCATCTCACGGCGTAGCTGTAAGCTGCACTGCAGCAGAGCCGAGGTTCCCCAAACTATTCATCCGCATTTACGGCTCAACCGTAATTTGCTCTACGACGCAGCCGTATCTTGCCCCACGGCTTAGCCGTAGTACAACGTACGGCTTAGATCAAACTGGGCCGTAGAAGAGTAGCAAACCGCCAACTCTCAGTTATTTCAGATGTCACCCTGTATTGATCTACGGTTAATGTCACAGCTGGGTCTCGGCTTAGCCGTAAGACATTTCACGGCTCAGCCGTAGCCCTGTTCACGGTTTAACCGTGAGTGCGCTGAGTCAATTTCCTGAAACAGTTACAGAAATACAAAAATAGCTAACTCCCGACTGAAAACAAAAAGATAAGAACAAAACTGACTCAATAGGGCTGTCTAACTATGATTCATACAAGAAGAGTACAATATACACAATCAAAGTAATACCAATAAGTGTTCAAACTACTTGTGCTTATACTTGCCTCACAACGGAAATCCACACACACACTAGTCGTTGTCTTGGCTCAATCCGCTGGAACACACAAGGATGACAGACACTGCTCCCTTCTTCCTCACGAGACAGAAATGAAAGAAGGAAAAAGAAAGAGAGCTGAACGAGAGAACAAACCGAGATAAAGAACGTAGAGAGGTGGTGGTAGGATATTATAAGCTAAAGATGAGTCGAAACTACAAACAAGTCCAAATATTTACACAAATTTCAGTTCGAGTTAATTAACGATCCAACGAGAGCAAACGAAGTCATTTGGATTCAGGACAGTTACGAAAATTGACAAGCTCAACGAAATAAACACGTTGACAGCAAAATGAAGCAAAACTGACAAGGTCCAACAAAAGCAAAAATTACGAAAAATGGCTCGAACTACCTAAATCAGGTCAAACTGTAACGACCCCAAAATTCGGGTTTCCGAAGAACTCCCAATTTTAAGGTGTTAATGATGAAATTAAATGGATCCGTAATGTGAGATTAAACAACTGAACATATTCACAGCGGAAACATAATCGTAAAACCATCATAGGTACCATCACAAGACAAAGTAATTAATCCTACTCAACTTAATAATATAAATGCATCAAAGTCATGAATAAATCCATAGGTAATAACATAATTCAATTGACTAGATCGTAACACAAATAGCCAACCAAGGGCTTACAACTAATCTAAAATTAAACTCAGCATAAATAAACTAATTATCTAATTATCGTCTCTCTCACGCAGGCACGATATTTTTAAGCTATATCATCTGCGCTCCACGCGTAGTTCCCCTGCGGTTCCTCCTCAACCCCCGTTCCATCCGGTTCATTGGAAGGGGTGTTGTTACCTACAAGCGCCAATCAGAAGGGGGTCAGGTTATGAAATAACCTCAGCAAGTATACCTACCCAATTTTCATATTCCATACCATTTTTGAGTAAAAATCAAAGGCAGATAAATCACGGGGTTTTCAAAATAAATTGAAAAGATATAATAATACAAGATGTAGATTCATGCATAAAACCAAATAAAGATTTTACAAATATCATAGCATTCAAAATAAATTGGCGTCCCACATTGGCTAAGTTGTCACAGGTATTATAGCGGCCCCCTTTAACGTGACGGGAACAGAGAACAGAGTTTGGTACCCAGAGATTCAGAGTTATGGCCATTGGCCATCAGAACAGAGTAACAAAGTTTTTTGGTACCGAAGTGACTGATTGTCACAGACAGAGAGTAAACTAATCTGCAGATAGTTTCAGAAGAATAGCCCCTACACAGTGGTGCCCCACTATGCTAGACTTAAAACAGCCTAGTGTTATCGCCTTAATTCAAAATACGGATAAGCAGCCAAATAATCATGAAAATAGACTTTATCTACAAATAACAGATTCCAAAGTTGACAGGTGCAATGTCCGAATACCATAAACCATATAACAGAGAAAAATATATTTTATCATGTCAGAGTATATTTTAGATTTGATTGAAAACATAAAACCAAATAATAAATTTCCAAGATACAAAAATCCAGATTTTACGGGTCATACTGCACGTCGGGTCTAAGCGAACTTAACCCTATGACATCATGGGATTCTCAAACACCGTATACTTGCCCTAAATCTAATTTGAATGATCGCGAGGATCTCCTCCTTAGATTTGGGTTAATTCTTTGTTGGCGCTTCTGAAGTTGGTTGGTGTTTGAAGAGCCCATGACGTCACACTCTTAAGTTTCTTATACTTAGGCATATTTCAAAATAATTTCAAAGGTGGTTGTCAAGCCATAAAGACATGATTTAGTTTCAACTCATATTATTGACTTAGTTTAATTTGAACAAAGGTCCTTTAATACCAAATGGAATCCTCAAATTTTACAAATATTAATAAATACCCCAAACTTTTATAAGTCCACCAGTTAAAAGGAACTCACAATTTCTAGTCACAGGTCATAGGTACAAATAAGACATTAGTAGAGAACCTGATGAAACTTTTTGAATAATAACCACATTAGTAATTAGTCTAAGATAGAGGCTTATTTGGAATTTCTAAAAAAACACACTTAAGACTCAAAATAAACTTATCAGTGTCAAGGCTCCAGGCGGACTCATCAGAAACTCTCCTGCACTGTACGGTGTTACATGTATCACATGTATCGGACCAATTGTCTCATGCCTTGTGCATTTTAATCAATAGGATGGTGGGCCATAGTACTTTATGTAAAGGGTAGTCCTATTCAAGCCCTTAAAATCTTATGAAGACTATAAACCAACCCGGTACAGTGTCTGACTGTTTTTATAACATAGTATAAGGATGGTCTCAGGCCTCCACCAAATTTAGTCCTTCAAATGGTGGGTCCTAGTGGACTATTCCACAAAGGAAATGGATTCCAAAGGACAACACGATGATGACCACAGCAATTTATGTAATGGTGGTAGACTTATTCATGACTCCCAGAACTTATGGAGACTATAAATAAAACAATACACAGTGCTTGCACTGTTTCGGTTTCTATAGCATGAATGGATATCACGCCCATCTATTTTGATCTCTTGGATGGTGAGCCACATGGGACCGTATCCACGTGGGTCCAACACCTCTGTGGTCACCAAAGGGTGGTCCTTCAGATGACTAGACCTGACCATTGATCAGGTGGGACATGTGGGCCTCACAAGCAATTTTGGGAAAAACTGTCTATTGACGACTTGAACCTGGACATTTAATTTTGCTGTTTGGATTTTCCACTATCTTTGGCCAACTAGAGTGGATAATAATCTCTAAGGATCCTATTCACAATACTACACCAGATCGTTTCCAGTTTTGCAAAGTACAGTAAGCATAAATTCAGTCCCATATATTGTATTCACCAGTCGGCCATGAGTGAACATTACTGTTACTAGGATAAATACAGTCCTGAGTGAATAATACTATCATTAGGACAAATTCAGTCTCAAACACTCAATCAGTTTTATAAACGTGTATTAACGTTATATATATCAGCTGTTGAGAAAACATCAAGTAAATCAAACTCGTAATTCTACATATAACAGTCTATATAGAAATACATAGATTCAAGTATAATTAAGAATTTTACCAATATGAAATTGGGTTTCAAAAGAAAATTGTATAAATCTCATTATAGGAATGAAGATCAGGCAGGAAAATAAACATGGGTTTGTGCACTTGCCTTAATTGCCGAAATTCCAAACCCGTAGAGAGCCTCAAGGAAATTCTTCTATGGCTTCCTTCAAATTCTTAAGCCTAAAGTTGAACCTTCTAGTTAAAAGAGAGAGAACTAGGGAGAGAGAGTTGGAGAGAATCGTATGTAGGAGAGAGGCTCTAGTCATATACATATATATAGAATATAATATAGGTACTTAGAGTAAAACTAGGAAGTAGAGATAGGGTGGAATTCTCCTTTTTCCCATATAGAGTCCTAGCATGTCTCTCTAGCCTTAGCCTTATTGTATCCCAACCAAACTCCTACGAAGGAAAATTCTACTCTTCTTTGAATATGGACGAACACGTGGTCCCCCACACCACTAGTAGTGGGTTTATTTAAATCTCTATCAACAAGGCACTAGATTAATCCGGATGAATTCGGGCCTTAAGAGAAAGTTGCATAATTAATTATTCTCTATCCAATGAGCCCCATATTGGCTATGTTTTTTAAAATTACGAAAATACCCTTCATATTTTCTAAAAATTACCAACACGCATCTAAAATTCCCAGATCAAGTCCTAATCGCGTTTGTGCCCCAATTTTGCCTTAGTTGTTCATCGTAAGTTAATTTCCCCCAATTCGATTAATGTCATTATTTATTTCGTAAATTATTTTTATTTGAATTAAATTTATTAATTTGGGCCGGGATCTTACACAAACTCAACCAAACTACCTATCCATTACTCAAAACCACTCAAGACCAAAGAAAAACAAAACCAAGACACACTTAACAACAAAATCACACGCAATTAACCACTAATTCGGATTATGTTGGGTCGGAGTATTACAAAATATTTGGTAAAAACTATCAACATTAAGAAAATTATAGAAAAATAGAAGTTTTGATTCAAAACATTTATATATTGAAGAAGATAAATGAGACAAATAGGTTGTTCTCTACGTGAATTTGAGGGAGTGTAAAAATTCAAAACCGTAATGGATGCAAGACGAATCACACCTATCAAATATAATCATCTATAAGAATGAAGAACATGGTTTTATGAGGAAATCATACAATAGGTGAAGCAAGCAAAAAAAAAAGAAGGAAAAAAAATCTCCACTTTGGCTTAACAATTAAACAATTTCAAAAATTCAAATGATAATTCTACAATATTAAGACACAAAAAAAGAGTAAAAACATAAAAGAAAATCATTAAGCCCTATAAAGAATCTTAACTGCTAATCTTGGCCAATATTATTTCACATATAAACAAACCTTAAAAAGGAAAATTTTCATATGCTAGGAAAATTTGCCATAATCTTTTTGGCCACTTTTTGAGGTTTAAATTGACATATATCACACAGTCAATATCATGAGTCAATTCATGACCAAGTTGATACATCTTCACTTGGTTGCCATTAAATGGATTATTCAGTAACTACTTGGGATAGAATGCAAAATAGTGGTGCTATAGACCAATATTTTTGACCAACATATTTGTAAGAAACACACACGCACACACGCAAAATAACCATTAGAGTTCAAGTTGGACCTGATTAAGGTGTATTAGTTTATTAGATTATCCTAAACCATGTGAAGAGTAATGATTGTTGTCAATGATATTCACTTGAATATTTTGGCATGCAATTTTTATAGTGAGGGTTTCTCTGTAGCATAGGAAAAGTCATAAAATTCTAATATTTTCTAATATTTATAATTTTTCAGATATTTTTTAAGAATGTTTTTATCACTTTCCAATTCAAACCGCTACGCCACATAGCGTTTTGGCCACGAACCACAATGCTCACTGCAACTGCTATTTCGATCCTTGGATTTAACAGACAACACATTATTCAATAACCTCTAGTAGGTTATAGTTTTTTTCATGAGTTGCTTTAATCATGTAAATAACTTGGAATGCTGCAATGGAACTACATTCTTTCCATCTCATACCAAATCTCTAACCTTCTAACATATATTTGGTTTTAGCTTCAGCCACGGGCTAATTTTAAGCTTCTAACCAAATTGCACTCATTAACCTGGCGAAGGTAGAAATTGAATTAATAATGTGCACAAGGAATCAGAGCTCTTGATAGAACTAATTTGACTCTAACAACCAAAACTCCGATAGATATTAAAAAATAGAAGTTTCCTATAAAGATTCTAAGTTTAGGTCAAGTTAAATTATCTCTAATGGGTAGATAAATACATATACATGTATGTGTGTGTATATATGAATGCAATCAAATTATAGTTTGCATGTATGTATGCGCACATTTTCTCACCAACTCGGATAAATTTATTTGTTTTCGTCGACAATTTGCAACCAAGATGTCTAAAAGACAACTCATACCAATTGGCTACAATGGATTTTAGAGAAATAAGAAAGCGATCAGCTCTATATCCTCGAAAGTCGAAAGTATGTAATCGGTAATAACTTGAGATTTGTTAGCATTCCAACTAGTGCTTCATCCCATAATTTGAAAATGTCCATTTTCTACAACACAAAAATCCCATTTCGATACAAATTTTCATTTCTTGCGAAAAAAAAAGCACACTTTTATAGAAACCCCATTTGTTATGGCAAAAACTTCTATCTTTTAATAAGATTTTCATTCCTTATTTCCTAGAACTAAAGTCCATTATTTTAAATGGACAGATGTGACTTATATGCATATGTATCCATGACAAATTAATCACAATTCCTCAATGATGGGTTTCAATGAATGTATAAAACTTTACACAGATAAAAGAGCATTATTGCTACAGATGCTTTATCCATATAAAGTTCCATGAATTAGGAAGGAAGCAGAAGAATTAGAAGCAGGTCCCTAGGCACTACTTCAAACTGCAATTGCGTTCAAAAAATTTATTATCATGTCTTGCCTTCTTATTTCTTCAAGTAATGAAATGCCCCTAGACAATAGAGTTTTTGTTGATGTTAGAAAATCTTAAGCTATCATAGAGAAACCCACAAAAATGAAACCATCAAATGTGTTAATATAAAGCCCATGATTATTACAAAGGATGAGAAATGTGATTATTCTACTACTTGAATCCGAATTTAGCTTTGGCATGAGAGAGAGATTGAAATAAGCTACATCAATACATCAACAAAAATTAAGGAACAAACAACAAAAGATCCAACCAAAAGAAAGAGAGAAAAATATGAGAGAGAGAGAGAGAGAGAGAGAACAATGGTTCGGTCTTGAAGCAGTCGACGTGTTGTGGACTGATTGAAAAAAAGTGCTACTTCTAGAATGCCCTTTTATATGATGTTGTAACAGAAACTAACTTAGAAAGTAGAAGCCATATCAACTAAGAAAAGAAAAAAACATATAAACTCTTATCCCGTTTCTGTCATAGGACACTCTCATCATAACTGTCATGAACAGACCCTTATCCCATCACTATAGGGTCAACAAGAAGAGTTCTTCTTCTCTTCAAATACTAATAAACAAGAAAGTAAGGCACTTTGGCTTTCAAACTCACACCGACATGCACACCAATCCCCACCTATATAAAGATCATAAAATAACATTGCCATCATTATCATCATCATCATCATCAAAGGCTTCTCCCAACTATGTTGGGGTCTGCTCCATTAATTTTGCTTCTTCATTTTGAGTAAAAAAACATTACTCAAAAACAGAGGCAGACTAAAGCATATGCATGTAGGTGTAGTCGCACACGTCAAACTGCAGTGCACTTCCAAAACTTATATGAAAAGTCTGGGTCACCCACAAAATCCACATGAAAATCCTCAATTTGCCCTCAAAACCAAACTACCTAGGATCCGCACTGCTCAAACAAAAATCATGGGTTCGCTGTCACTCATAAAGTATTAGATAAAACCAAAAAATAAATGAAAATGGATCCAAATGGTATACTACCTCTGCAGTAGGATGCACTCATCATCAGTATCATCATCAATAAAGCCTTTACAACATATGTGGTTGGCTATGAGAGGTCTACTCTGACTCAAACACTAATAAATTATGTTCAATCTAAAACCACAGGACCGACTTCTATAATACGAAAGGCATCTCTCTCTCACACACGCACACACATAGCACAAGTGCATTTGTAAGAATGAGAAGACCGCTTATCCTAGCATATATATGATATGCATTAAATGATGTCATATTTGCAAAACCCATCGATTTAGATATGCATATGTAGGTCTTTTTTGCTCACTGCTTCAACTCAAGTTATGGTGGGCTCACTTTCTTTTCCAAATGCATTCTAGATTAACCATTCCATTTGTTTTGCAAATAACTTAGATATAACCATCTATCTTAGAATTTTCCCATGGATTATATTGCAATTCTTAAGAACTATTTAAATTGCAATAGCATTCAGTCCTGAAAAGACCACCCATGATATTGAAATCAAGTTATGATTCATAGATTTAATATTGATCCTCATCCACAATATTATAACTTGAAACAATATATGGAAGAAGAAACAAATTCCACAACAATCTTAGATGTTAAGGAGTTTTATGATGCAAATAATGTGAATAGCTGAACTCTAAAGGATGAGTGCATGACTACAACGCTATTTCACTATAAAAGGTAATGACATCAACCACTTTAACATCTAAACAACAAATGAAAATATACCTATATAAAGTACAAAACTATTTAAATCACTAAAATGAACATCTATTTCAACCCAAACCATGTAGTTAAATAGTAAATACCAATGAACAGCATGCTCAGCAACCTTAATAAGTAACTCATGAATAAAATCTCATCCGAAGTCATTGACAAACATGACATCAAGAAGAAGGAATGGAAAAAAAAAGTCTCAAATGATCTCATATGAAGCATTTGTAAAGGTATTGACTCCAAACCACTACACCTTTGCAATGGCGGTGGAAACTTGCCCACATAATTGAATGCCTAAGATACAAAAGTGACTTAAGTGCATTGTAGCAACGACCTCCCATGTGTCTTTGTTCATAGAAATAAAGAATATGTGTGGATATAACCTCCTCAAACCTATTTGGAATCCTCGAGTACATCAATTGTAATTGTTTAAGAAATTTGAAGCATAAGTATTCAACAACATGCATTTGATGACCATGGCTGATGATAGAACCAGTATCAAAACAATACATCATTACAAAGTGCTTGCCAAAGGAGAGACACCGAAGTTGCAATCGGATGAGACTTCATGGAACAAATCACAAATGTTAGAACAAATCATTTTATTGGCACTCTGCCCAAATATCAAAGGCATATCAAGAGCCGAGACTAAAGAAGATCCACAAAATTGGCCATCGCACATGCTTTGAATATCTCCTGAATACGGAAATAAGTTTTATGTACGTTGTAACTCCATTCCATTAGATTGAAACACCAACACATAAGTCATAGGAAAGTACCACATAGGCATATTATCTTGCAGCACCATGTCAAATTCAGTATAAATGGAGAAAAAAGCAAAGGAAATCTATCCTTCCATTGGCACAAGATCACATGCATAAACTAAGACGTTTCTACAGTACTAAACTGTCATAATAGAATTGTCTAACATAAATGGCATGAAATAAAAGTTAGCACATGGGACAAAACATGCAAAGCCCATGTATGTCATCAATGAGGCAACAAAATGAGAGTAAAAGAAGGGCCAAGTGCAACTGAACAAGCACATGATGCTGTAACGCTAGGGAAGAAAATCCTAAGACAATGCAAAGCGATATAAAGTGAGGGCCAATGCAATCGAAAGTGTTGTAACAGCAATATACTGGCCATTGTTATGATCTTTTTAAGCGATATAAAATGAGGGCCAATGCAATCGAAAGTGTTGTAACAGCAATATACTGGCCATTGTTATGATCTTTTTAAGAAGAAAAACTTTTTAAGAAGAAACACTTAGGAGCATTGTAAATCTACAGTGTGTAACCATTTAGATTATGAAGCATATTTTGTTGTCTCAAGTTGCTCGGATTATGCACTTCGTTTTCAAAGGTTCTATTTTTGCAGTGCTTCCACCCAAAAAGAGTGTTTTTAGGTTTTTCTTTGGGCTTTCAGCAATGGCAGTGTTTTTTAGGTTCTCCTTTCTTAGCTTTCTCCTAGTTCCTTCCTTGAATGGTTGTAACTTAGGTTTCTATTGTTGGTTAGCTCTTCTAACATAGCGCGCGGAAAAAAAATAGCCAATGGGCTACTCTCCAAGCCAAAAGGTTTAGAATAGGCTGTATAGGTCTCACTCCAAAAGACAAAACTACTCAACTCACTCTGTAAAAGATAACTAACATTCTTAATCAATATCAATGTAGTGTATCCCATGAGAAGCGATTACATCTTTATTTATAGATAAGTTACTGTCTAACTAAAGAAACAATCCATAAAGTAAAAGACTCCTAATTCAATCCGAGAAAAGACTTCTAACTCAAACACAATAACAACTTCTAAGAATAAGAGAATACTAACAAGCATGAAAAACTAAAATCCTAATCTAACTGTCATTGTAACTCTTTACTGGGCCTGGGTCTTAGTGGATTTGGGCCTACAGGAATAAACCTTGAAACCAGCATTAGTCTAGCCTGTATTATGTTCCCAGCTTGTGGGTTGTTGTCGGGCTTTAGCACCACCTTTTAGCTGGGTTAGCTCTGCTTAGTTTGCTTCTTGTTTGTCAAATGGGCTAGAGGTTTCCTTCAGATTCTATTGAACACTGTACATCTTATTTTCAAAATTCAAAATTCTAAACTTTCTAAAAACATTGTGTTTTCATAGGTTGTATTCATTCAACTAAAAGGCACCGCACCTGCACTATGGGCCTATGGCTTTATGTACGAAAAAGAGAATATAGGAAGAAAATGCAAGCTACTATACTAAGAGTTAAGCAAGTGGGCCGGTCCCTCTCTTGATATCTTAAGCATCAAGTTTTTTTTTTATTGGTAATCATCATTTGTGGAGTCCATCCCCGCCAGTGGCAACTGTGTGTATATCTGATTGATTTTTATTTAATAGAGAAAAAAGAGGTGAAATTATTTCAGATCCATATGAAGCAAAATGTGTGGAGGAGGGAGGATCCTTAAAAGACCCACCCTTAGTGGCAAATATTATGGAGAGACCCCAAATGGGAATGTTTATGTGTCACGTTCTTCCTTTTACAATCAATTTCCATTTACTATTTGTTGTGTTGTGACTTCAACTCCCTCATTAAAATTTTAAAAGGAACAGGGGGAAAAGGCCCAAGCACTATCCAATGATGCTTTCAGTTGAACTCTTTTGAAATTGTTGCAGAGAGAGAGAACGAGAGGAGAGATGCTGGTTAGAAAGAGAAAACAAACCTCCAAATCCAATTCACAAGAGTGAAGACCGACCAAGAAAAAAGCAATGATGAAATGTAGACATATTAATAAGACGTGTATTTAATATTTATAGGGCCGGAGAAGGAGAGAGTAACGGAATTTGAAAAGCGCGTGAGTGGGTTGCGGGCCAAGGGGTGGGGCCCACCATCAAATTTTATGACATTATACACCGGCCAATGGGTCCCATCATCAAATACATCTCGGCCTCCCATCTAGCACATCTAAACTGCTAAAAATCATTATCTTGTTTTAAAAAAATAAAAAAATTTTAAATCCGATACGGGTTATGTCATTTTCAAAGGATTCCTAGGTGAAAATAGTAAAACTCCATAATGGGGTCAAGGTTGTTAAAGGGCTAGGTTGGAGCTGTATGGGGTCTTATCCCTAGATATACCACTTTTTCCATGTGTGCGGGCAAACCTTCCCACTTTTTGGGGGCATATATATATATATGTTTCACATCGTTGTGGGAGAAAAAATGAAAAAAAATAATAATAAAAATAAAAACTTGTTTAACAAGTTCTTCTTCATTCATGGTCACAATTAAACATTTTTAGAATGATGATACCAAATTTGGCCTTGGACACATGAGTTGTTTGGTTGGAAATCTTGCACCCTTGCATGTCATTTGGCTATATATATCAGTCTATGAATAATGTTCTTTTACTTAGACTAGGACCTCTGACCTGCATGTGTCAATTGTATAGGATCTAGCTCGACCTAAACAAATATTTTTAGATATAGTAATATTACTGTAATATATATTATATATAATAATATTAATGTAATTGTAATATATTATAGCTGTATATTATGTACCAAGATGTTTTAAGAAAGACCTAGTTCCTTGTTTTTAAGATAAAGAAACTCTTAACGGGGCCTATCAACATGAATTCTCGATAAATGCTCTTATTTATTTATTTATTTATTTATTTTATGATTCTGCATATCCAAATTTCCACTTAAAATATCTCTCTCTATATATATTTATATATCTATCCTTTTACCTTCTTAAATGAATCAGCCAACCAATCACAATAAAAAAAAAAGACAATGGATGCTGATCAATGAGTGCAGTTTCTTAAAGCGGTCATTTCTTATGTGGCCCATCATTAATTTGGAAAGCCCTCTGCATAGTAGAGTGACATGGAAGATGGAGGAATAATGAGTCTCATAACAATTTCAACGTGCCACTCTGTAGGCCCACTTAAAAAAAAGTCTAAATCAACAAAAAAAATATAGTATCCTCACGTAGGGTGTAGTCCTCATCAGATTTTATTAAATGGCCAACTATAATCGATAACTTCGAAAACACTAAAATAAAATAATCTAAATAATGTGTATATAAACTGCAGTGGGCTCATGTCGTATGGGAGTTTGAATTTCATCCAAAGATGAAATATTTTGGGGGTCGGGTTTTCTTAAGCTGTGGGCATTTTCATTTTTTCTTAATCTTATGCATTAATTATGATATTAATCATATGCTAAACCTAAGGTGATACCAGCTACTATTGATATAATATTTTTAGGAAAGTCTTCTTAGAAGGGTACTCATTTTGAGGCAATTTGAGTTTTCATTAGGTGGGGCTACACATTGGATTTCCAATCTCTTCATTCGTCTCCCCATGAGATTGAAAGGGGACTTTGACTTTGACTGTATGGTGACCTTTTAGCCATAGATAACACCACCTTGGGACAAAAATTGAACTGCTATCTTCAACATAATAGTTTAAGAACTAGGGGTCAAAGTTTATGATCATTGCCCTAAAATAATGGCTTTGTAACTAGGGGTGATCTTGGGCCAAGCTGGGCTAAGGCATATCCAAGTCCAGCCTGACTTTAGAAAGACCGGCCCAAGCCCAACCCAAGCGCAAAATGCACCGTGAAAGTTAGGCCTGAGCCTGCCCATTTAATCAATCAGGATGAGCTGAACCAATATTTTTATCAATTTTGTGGGCGTTCGAGGAATTATTTGGATCAATTGAATTAAATTAAATGCATTCTTTACACGGCCAAGGCAGACTTTGGGCTTTCTATCACTTAATCCAAGCTCGGCCCATGAGCACCCTTATTGTAACAACATTATACAATTATCTAAAGAAACTATTGGTGTCCTTATTAAATATTGAACATGCCAGAATGAGAAAGAGGATTTATTAGATTAGTTTTAAACTTAAAAAAGCCTCATGTGATATTACTCTTCATCCCATTAAAAAGGCCTTATGGAAGTAGCACAACTCCACGATGGGGTCGGGTTGTCAAAGGGCCGGGTTAGAGCTATCTAGAGTTTGATCTCTAGGTATGCCATTTTTCCCATGTGTGCGGGCTATCCTTCCTCTTTTTTGGGCTATATGCCTATACATGTTTGGCATCATTGTAGGTGAATAATTGAAAAAAAAAAAGCATTGTTTAACAAGTTCTTCTTCATTCATTGTAAAAATGAAACATTTCTAGAATGATACCAAATTAACACACATGAGTTGTTTGGTTGAGAACCCTGTAATCTAGCATGTCATTTGGCTATCCAAAGTTCAGTATGTGATTAATGTTCTTTTACCTAAACTAGGTACTCTGGCCTGAGTGTTGCTATTATATAGGATATGGTCAGGGTTAGCTCGAGACAATTTGAGGCCTAAAGCGACAATCCTAAAGGAGGCCTTCTTAACAATTATTACATTGTTCATAAAAGTTACACGAGAGTAACTTGCGACCCCTCATAAATAATTAAAAAAGAATTGCTAGCGACTCCCCTAAAACGAAAATTTAAAACAAGGATGAGAATCGCTAGCAACTCCCCTTAGAATATTTTTTTTTAACGAGAAAGTGCTCTGAGGACCAATCTAGTGTGGTCAGAATTACTGGGACCAATACAATGTAAGTGCCATCTAAGGAGAATTTTCAGATAAAACCCTAAAAAAAACTAACTGATGGATATACAATTTTATTTCATGTATGTTTGGAATATAGACGTTGTAAAAGTAGAGTAGAATGGATTTAACATAGGATGCATTTAGTAATGGCCATGGACCCTGTCTCTTGAGGAAAACACACCTGAAAAGGCACTTTTCAATCTCGTTTTCATGTTGCACCAAACAGTGTCGAGAAAGGTGCCCGACTGCCCACTTCCATGGAAAATGGTGCTACACAAATGAAGCCATAAAATTTTATTTCATATGTTTGGTTGAAAGAAGTGAATGGTTGAGTACATGGACAAAGTAGAGGTTTTACCCAACTCCTCCCTATTTTACTGTCTCTAATTTGGATAAAATAGAGCGAAGTAAAATTTTGATCTGTCATGTATTTTACTCTGTTCCATTCTAATTTAATCACGATGTGAAATTTCTCCTCTTTTAGAGCATATCTTTTCACCAAGACTTTTTTTATTAGAATTCATGACATGATGTGGTAACTCATTTCACTAGCATTTGTAAAAGTTATATTTCTTTATTAAACTTTCAAATTCCAGTAACTTAAAAAGCCTTAAATGACCTTTAAAGTTCTCACAATTCAGGCTTTCTTGCCATTCGCAAATTCTCCACCCAAGAAAGGATAAAGGAATTATGTCATGGTGGACAGCCATTGGAGAATATACCACAAATTCTCCATAATTGAATTGCCTAAATTAAGATAAAGAAATGGGCCATTGGTTCTCACATGTAAACAAAGCAAAGGCAAAAGGCAACTATCCTCTCTCCCTCTCTATTTCTCAATTTACTATACCTCATACATGCCAAACACAAACATTACTTCTCTGCATACACCTTTCACCATTGATGTGATTTACACTATCTTTAGATTTCCACACATATAAACAAACATTACTAGTTAAGTAGCGGTGTAATAAATATCGCATCAACTGAAAGGTGAGATAAAGTAAGGTAAAACAATATTTGTATTTATTTTGTATAAAGTAGAGCGACGAGGAGACTCTGTGTTGAAGCAAACACTTCTTGTCTTGGGTTTATTTCACCACACATTACCTCATTTTTATTATTTAAAAATTTGTAACAGTTGGTAAACTATGATCAAGGTAAAGTGGGTGGCCAAGCTAGGATTACTTTACCCCCCTTTTCTCTCTAAATCTAAACACAAACCCCCCCCCCCCCCCCCCCCCCCCCCAACCCACCAAAATGTAAACAAATATGGCCTGTTTACATGAAATTTGAATCCCAGGGGATTCTAAAAAATGTTCAGAGTATGTACATTAATAGGATTCCATGATAGATAGAAAAATTGTTTTGATGTCAAGAAAGACTACTCTTCATTCATTTGGTGAGACACTTTTTGACGTGAGTAAAGAGAAAATGAACTTTTGTTAATGAGAGGGTTTTGATTTCTTAGGGGAGAGAAAGAAAATGTGCAAAGTGAAGGATCCTCTCGATTACATTAACACACATTGCAAGTGGCTCAAACCCTTAGAAAGTCAAGTCTCACCCTGCTTCTCCACATTGCATCCTTCACACCATATGTTTCTTTTTTTCTTTTTTTTTCTTGTTAAATTGTATCAATGGTCAAGGAGTGGCAATAAAACTTGAATCGGTAATTGGTCCTTAGAAGGTACCATGAAACTGAGGTACCTTGACATTGAGCTATATGTGATTTGGATTCTTACGTCACCCTTTAACATTCTTATGTTGAAACAAATTTTACCAGGAATTCTTAGAAATTCAATTCCATGCTAACACAAACTCCCAAGTATTGTGTGATACCTGGTCTCACTAACATTATGGGAAATTGTTAGATGGAACCCACTGGCTTTCATCCATTTGTCTTAATTTCTACTAGCACAATAACCCATGCTTAGCACATGTAATTTCATGCAATGTAAATTAAAATTTCATACATTGAAAATGTTATTAAAGTACCTATTTTCATGATCTAAGAGCAAAAAACTTAGAATGGCAATAGAAAAATTAGGATAGAAGGAGGACATAAGAGGTGAGGTAGAGATGGTTTTTACAGAAAAAAAGTAGAACTCAAAAACATAGAGACTGAATGTGAGCAATTTGATAAACTAAAGGAGATAAAAAAGATAGTTGCAAGATATGGAGTAGCGGGGAAAAAATGTAGAAGTTTTGAAAAAGTTAAAAGATAACTTACAATCCAAATCATAACTGACGGCCAAAATTTAAACTAAAACCTTTGAGCTTAATATAGGATAATGGGAAATTGTCAAAATTCATTCATGTGGGTGTTTGGGTTTCAAACTAGATCACATCAAAAGTTGCATGCTGATACAATTTCTTCAAATAGGTGTTGACTCAAAGGGACATTAGTGATTTTTTTGTCTTGGGTCATCACTTAAAATGAAGAACCAACCCCTTACAGCAATGTAAGATCAACAGGGCCTCTAGAGTTCCCAAATTTGTTGTGTTTGTTTGTATATGTCGTATGTTTTTTTCTTTTAGAATTTTCAAGCAAAGAATGTGACATGATGATGCACCTTATGCGCTCAGTTTTACCTAGCCAATACCGTATCCGCAGCAAATAATTGAATCCAGGGGTATAACTTGGGGCTAGAGTTTAGTTTTGGGCCAACCTGAATCCAACCCAAATTCTAGAAAGGCCCACAACATGTACAAACTTAAACATGACTTGACCCAACTCCTACTCTGTTAAAGTGGCACATCCTGTTTATATTGTTTTCTTAATTACGACCTACGCCAATCACAACTTACATCATCCCCGGGTTCAAATCGGGTTCAGTTGGGCAGGTAAATTGAGATCTTATAAGGCCCAGGCCGAAGTTTAACCTCTATGGTAATGTTTATATAGTTATTACAATAATTTTGTTTAAAGTCAAGAAAAATCATTAGAAGAAGGTTTTATTTTTGGTAAGAGCAGTGAAATTTTCTTTCTTTCTCATTTTTTCTAGATATTCTATATATATATATATATATATATTAAATTGCTTATTAGTTTAGTGTTCATCAATTGTTTGAAAAAACCATTCAAGACAAGATTGTGCATAATTTAAGAACTCGAATAAAACATTGAACATATTAGTAATTGTGGCTTCAATTGGCCAACCGCTTTTTACTTGAAGAGGAGCGATATAGCTTATACCATAAATAATTATTAGCATTTTTACTTGAAGAAATGCCTAATAACCAAGTGGCAAAGAAGCATCTCGCCTTGTACTTGTCCTAGCCGTTCAGTGAACCAGCATTGGGCATTTCGATCCTACTATAGTGTTCACTACAATATTCACTCAACTTAAATTGCTTCCATAGTGTATATATGGGAATGCTAAACAGCACCTGAGCATTTTTAGGAAAAAACGATTCACTAGTTGGGTCCACTCAAAACCCATTATTGAGTTCCATGTTATTTAAAGTTGAAGCTCTATTAGTACGGCACAACCATGCCACATTGGACAAATTTAGAAAGGGAAATGTGTATAACAAATTCAAATGTTGAGACCATTTTCTTGGTATTTGAATTTTCAAGGAAATTAAACTCTATCCTTAGTTTGTATATAATCTCTTTAAAACGTCAAACTTTTCAAGTTGAAACAAAATGCACCATTGATGCTGCAGACCCTCACCATAACATAAAGTTGGAAGGCATCAACTGCCACAGTTAACATAGCCATAGTGAATCAGAATCCAAATGGCAAATGAAGAGTTGGTCCGTTCATGTCTTGCACAAATTTTGGCGCCTACATTTGGCATCTTATCTTTGGTCCATCATCTTCCCTTTGCAGGACTTGAATAAATGAATTAGGTTTAATGTTCATGTCATAGAAATTACTGGTGACCATGTTTAATGAATTAGTGTGTTTTTTGAAGGAATCTAAAAAGCGGGTTCTTTAGAAAAAAACAAAAGGTAAAAATCAAGAATACAATTGATACAACATTAAAATTTAGGGATTTCATAAATTTGTTTTAGATATGTACGACATTAAGAAACTAGGGAACAATGTCATCTCCTGAGGCCACTAGGAAAGAATAAGGAGATATAAAGTCTAAATGATTTTTGGGGTCTAATCCTAGGGTGTCAAAGTATTGTGGTTGTATTTAGTTCACATTTCTTATGATTAACCAACCAAAAAAAAAAATAATTACTAGATTGATGTTAAATGGGGAGTTGCAATAATTCAGTTTTAATTATTTAAACTTTACTTCATGTCACAAGGGAGATGGAAGCCTGATGTGTCTAACCATAGGCTAGAAAGAGGGATACTTATCACTAATTTCAAAAAGTGGGAACCATTGGATCATAGGAGGTAATGTATTGAGGGGCTCATGTCAAGCAAATTATATCCCTAAAATAAAGCTGGATCGGTGCCATAAGAAGTGGAAGACAATTTAGATTGGTCATAGAGGGACCAAGTGGGCCTCACTGCAAGCCATTCCCTTCCTAGTGGAAGATCTACCTGTACTTTGGAAAATTTTCTTCTTTTATCTTTTAAATTTGGGAGTGGGAAATTGATTGGCTCAGCTCTAAACTGGTTGGATTGAGATAAAGAATTAGTAGGTTGAATCTCAAATAACAACCAAATGTATTCATTAAATGGGTAGCATAACTTGTTTAGTGTCAAGTCTTTCAGGAGAGAAAATGTGCAATAATACATGTGAGCTTGATTTTATAAACTAATTAGCGGGTCCATGCTAATTACATCCAAAAGTTAATAATATTCCCATGCACATTAAACAATCAATCTGTTCAATGAAAAAGTAAATCTCAAGTTTATTCCATAGACCAGAAAATGGAGCCCAAATCCAACCCAATGCAGGTCAAGTTCAGGTTGGGCTCCAGTAATGCCAGCCCATGAGCAAGCCTAACCTTCATTCATTCTCATGGGGTTTGCTTATGCAGGTTTGAAGGTTTAGGTGGGATTAGATCTGACTTTTTTAATTGCCAGTTAAATAAATGAATTGAGTCAACCAAGCATGATCAAAAAGGATGGGGCAACCAAGTAGAAATACAAATTGGTATGTATAATAGATTGACATTTGTTATTATCCACAGAAAATGCAAACATCTTCACTTTTGAATCCTGAAGAGGGATTGAGAAATGCCATAGAAACTCCCCAAAAGCAGACAAAAAATGAATTGACAATTATATGGATAGTCTCTTTTTACATAAACAAGTAGAAATACAAATTGGTATGTATATTAGCCCTCAGATTTACTATCATCCATAGAAAATGCTGGCCTTTTGCACATTGGACATACATTCTTCAAAAGTAGCCATTGTTTGATACAGTCGACATGATACTCGTGTCCACATCCCAAAATTCCAATCTCGACATTCTCCTCATACTCAGCCTGAAACACCAAATAATATCAAGTTAGATTTAAAAAAAAAGCTTTTAAGTAGACAATTTCATGTGGTCCCCTAATTGCAAATATAAAACAACTCAAAGGCACATGTGTGAGAGAGAGAGAGAGAGAGAGAGAGAGAGAGATATGCAGTTTCGGGGTCCCATATGAATGAAAGCACAAAATTAGGTGCAAATATAAACCAAAACTAGAGATCCTAAGAAATTCCTTTAATATACACATAATCAGGCACTCTCAGATTGAAAGTCTTCTCAACCCCACATGAAAGGGGAAAAGAAACTAGCATTTGTTCAACCAAAATACTATAAAAAGAAGCAGATACATCCCTACAATAACCACATGAGCAAAAATTCAAATGAACAAAACAGAAAAATACACGCATCCTCAGATCAAACTTCAACTGCACAAGAAGTTATCACTAAAACAAATACTAATACTCAAAATCCTCTCCAACCCAGATAAAAACCAACAATCCTATGGCATAATGTCATTAAAAAATTAACCCACATGCAAACAAACACAGATATCTCTGTTCTACCAAATATTGACACAACCCATATAAGAAAAAGGCACAAAAGCAAAGAAAACCAGGATTTATCAATGTCATATCAATGTTCTGGTAAGACCCACATGAAGAAAACAGAGAGATGCTAAAAAATCTAGAAGACCCAGTTGAGAAAAACAAAGGGAGATGAAAATTTTTAACCACAAGAAGAAAGCAATAGAGAGAGAGAGACAAAAAGAGAAAAGAGCATACCTCAAAGTTTAGAAGCAGGAGAGTGCATTAAATGAAATTTATACTTATTGAGATTTTAAAATAACTCAAAGGCCTTCGTCTACATCTATTGTCTACTAACTGCCTTAACTTTCTAGTGTAAAATACAAAGTTCATTTCTTTAAGTGGGTTGTTAAGATGATTACATTTGGTGATTACATTTTCTGATGAATAAGTTACTGAAAGTGTTTTTTTTTTCTTTTTATATAAGAAGAAAAAACTCTAAATACATTTAATTCAAGGTGAGGCGAAGGTCTGAAAAAACTCTAAAAACATTTGACACAAGGTGAGGCAAAGTTGTCTTGATTATCTGTACCTGGCATACAACGCAAATCGAGCTTTTGTCCATTTCTGATAGTTTATCATGACTTGATGAATCTATGCATGAGGTATGAGTTCTTGTCCTCAGACTATTTATGATCGTGCGCTCAGATAAACCAGTGTTCACATTTCCAATTTGTTCCTCCAAAGCCAACAGTTCCTGCATTTGCAACCAAGACTTTAATAAAATAGCAAATAAGTAACAACAATATTAATAACAATAACAATAATAATAGTAATAACAATCACAATTTTGCTAATATATTGCATCAATCTCCATTAGACCACCATTTAACATTTCGGCATTATGCACCTCTTCGACTTTACTAACAATCTAACATTTCGGAAAAAACAAGTTAGGTGCAATCGATCACCTTCTATTGAGGTAATTCTGAGTTTTTTGGTTTGGAGCTCCTGATAATCTGGGGGTTTAATTGTTCTAGTGTGGGCAAGGGATGTTTGAAGTGGGGTCTTAGAAATTAGGGTTGATTAGGTCTTGGTTTGGGTTAACTATATTGAAGTCTGACCTCATTATGTTTACTATACTATTTTGTATTAAAAGTTTGGTTGATCACAGAGGTAGATAGTTAGTACTTTCTTATCAGTATTTTTATCTTTCAAGAATTTCAACCTAAGTCAGTAACCTCACATTTGGAAATGCCCCAAAATTTTAGGAAGTAGAGATGACTTTTAAGTAGTGCCGTTTCAACACTAGCTCATACAGATTGTCAGTTCTCAAGGGGGTTGTCACTGATATACCAGTCAACAATATGTGTTGATGGAGGCCAAACACCTAAAAAAATCATTAGACAACAAAGAGATGAACCTCTAAATGGCTTTTTATATTTTCAATGATCCTCCTAAATGTTTTTTTTGTAATAGAAAAAAACCTTCCATTTAAAAAAGGATTACATCATTGAGTCGACAATTACATGTTGTTTAATAAGGTCCAGAATAGATTGCCACCAAATCATCATATCTTCCACAAATTTGGCAAATTCAATGCTTTTAATTACGCTCATATAAAACAATTGCAACTTACAATTGGTACCATTACTTTGTTTACCTCATAAGATGCGACACTTGTGTGTGGTTGCATGCTTGGAAAGTCTAGTATTGCGACTTCCTACATAAACCATAAGAACAGTTAAATCACAGTTACATTGATATAATAAAATTGATACTATCAACTTAAAGAGCACAATTCATTTAATCTGCTCTGTGCCTATTGAATACCCATTCAAACAAAAGAAAAGCTCTATAAATATAATCGTGTATTTACATCATCCATGGTTCATAAGTAAGCCACTTGTTCATTACAAATGAAAAATAAAATATAAGAGAAAAGAAGTAACCTCTAATGGTAGAATCCTTATACGTGCAGTAACCTCTACAGAAGTATGCTGAGATACCCTCCTTCGAGTCCTGTAAAAATGTTGTGGGTTTGAAGGCACAGATTCTCGACCATCCCCGGTATTCCTTACGGTGCGGTGATGGAAATAATCATTCATAGGATGCCTATAGAAAAGTGCTGGCATTTGATGATGAAAATGATAATTATGACCTCGGATGCCTTGCACCGGTGGAGGAGAGTGGTAGCTGTGGGAATGAATGGAAGGATGACGCAAGGATGTGGAAGTATTGCTAGGCATGGTGTTTCGATATTCCTATTCACCAATCTCAAGACTGCCTCCACTAACACCTCTTCCTTAAAAAAAAGAAATGATAAAGATGAGCATTCATAATGAGATAAAAATCACATAATTTTTTTGAAAATACTAGAGATATTAGATGGCACCAATTATCAAAAGGAAATGAATTAATTTCTTTTCAAGATGGCAAGCACCAACATTAAGTAACTCAAAACATTTGGTAAAAAACTATCAGCATTAATAAAATCATATAAAAATAGAAGGTTTTGATTCAAAACATTTCTAGATTTAAGAAGATAAATGAGACAAATAGGTTGTTCTCTACGTAAATTTAAGGCGGTGTGGAAATTCAAAACTGTAATGGATGCAAGACAAATGACACCTATCAAATATAATCATCCATAAGAATGAAGAAACATGGTTTTATGAGGAAATCGTACAATAGGTGAAGCAAGCAAAAAAAAGGAAAACGCAAATCTCCACTTTGGCTTAACAACTAAACAATTTCATAAATTCAAATGATAACTCCAATATAAAAAGACAGAACAAAAAAAGAATAAAATACATAAAAGAAAGCATTAAGCCCTACAAAGAATCGTAACTGCTAATCCCAGCCAATATATTTCACAAATAAAAAAACCTTAATAAAATGCATACTCAGAAAATTTGCAATAATATTTTTGGCCACATGTAGAGGATCAAATTGGCATATATCACACATAGTCAATATCAAGAGTCAATTCATGACCAAGTCGATATATCTTTTTTTGATTGCCATTAAATGGATTATTCATTATCTACTTGGGATAGAATGCATAATAAGTGGTGTTGTGGACCAACATATTTGCAAGAAACACACGCGCGCGTGCACACACAAAAAAAATAACCATTAGAGTTCAAGTTGGACCCAATTAAAGGGCATTAATCCAATATATTTGTTGTAAATGGAATAAAATATTGTTATAAAAGAGAACTGATCACATTGATCAACACCCAATTCACTCATCTTCCTGCTTCTTTCTTTTTCTTAGTTTATTAGAATATCCTAAACCATGTGAGCAGTAATGATTGTTGTCAATGATTATCACTTAAATCTTTTAGCATGCAACTTTTTTGATGAGGGTTTCTCTGTAGCATAGGAATAGTCATAAAATTCTAATATTTTCCAATATTTTTAATTTTTTGGATATTTTTTAAGAATGTTTTTATCACCTTTCAATTCACACCACTATGCCACAACGTAGCATTTTAGTTGCCAACCGCAATGCTCACCGCAACTGCTATTTTGCTCCTGGGATTAGACAAACAACACATTACTTCAATAATCACTAGTAGGTTACGGTTTTTTTCATGAGTTGCTTTAATCATGTGAATAACCTAGAATGCTGACAGTGGAACTACATTCTTTCTATCTCATACCAAATCTCTAACCTTCTAACATATATTTGGTCTTAGCTTCAACCACTGACTAATTTTAAGCTTTTGACCAAAATGCATTGATTAACTTGGCGAAGGTAGAAATTGAATTAATAATGTGCACCAAGGAATCAGAGCTCTTAATAGAACTAATTTGACTCTAACAACTAAAACTCCGACAGATATTAAAAAGTAGAAGTTTCCTATAAAAATTCTAAGTTAAGGTCAGATTAAATTAAATCCAACAATTAGATAAATACCTCTACAAGTATGAATATATATATATGACTGCAATCAAATTATACTACGCACGTATGTATGCTCACATTTCTCACCAACTCGGATAAGTTTATTTGTTTTCGTCAAAAATTTGCAGCCAAGCTATCTAAAAGACAACTCATACCATTTGGCTAAAATGAATTCTAGAGAAATAAGACAGCAATCAACTCCAAATCCTCGAAAGTATATAATTGGTAATAACTTGAGTTTTGATAGCATTCCAACTATTGTTTCATCCCATAATTTGAAAGTGTCCATTTTCTACAACAAGAAAATCCCATTTCGATATAAATTTTCAATTCCTATGAAAAAAAAACAAAAACAAAAAGCATACGTTTATAGAAACGCCATTTGTTATGGCAAAAACCTCTATCTTTTAATAAGATTGCCGTTCCCTATTTCCTGTAACTATAGTTCTATATTTTAAATGGACAGATCCTACTTGTATGCAGATGTATCCTAGAAAATTGATCACTGTTCCTCAATGATTGGCTTCAAGGAATGCATAAAACATTACAAAGATAAAAGAGCAATACTGCTACAGATGCTTCATGCATATAAAGTTCCATAAATTAGGTAGGAAGCAGAAGAATTAGAAGCAAGTCCCTAGGGACTGCTCCAAACTACAGTTGGGTTCGAGGAATTTAACATCTTGTCTTGCCTTCTCATTTTTTCATGTAATGAAATGCCCTTGGACACTGGAATTTTTGTTCATGTTAGAAAATCTTAAGCTATCATAGAGAAACCCACAAAAATGAAACCATCAAATGTGTTAATCTAAAGCCCATGATTATTAGAAAGGACGAGAAATGCAATTTTTCTACTACTTGAATCCAAATTTAGCTTTGGCATTAGAGAGAGATTGAAATTAAGCTACATCAATACATCAACAAAAATTAAGGAACAAATAATGAAAGAGCCAATCAACAAAAAAGAAAGAAAAAATCGCGAAAGAAAAAATCGGTCTTGAAGCTGTCGACATGTTGTGGACTGATTGAAAGAAGAGTGCTACTTCTAGAATGCCCTTTTATATAATGTTGTAGCAAAAACTAACTTAGAAAGTAAAAGCCGTGTCAACTAAGAAAGGAAAAAAGATCTAAATTCTTAACTAGGTTTTATAATAAAACGCTCTCATGATAACCATTATGAACAGAACCTTATCCCATCACTATGAGGTCAACAATAAGGGTTCTTCTTCTCCTCAAAAACTAATAAACAAGAAAGTAAGGCACTTTAACTTTCAAACTCAGACTCACATGCACACCAATCTCCACCTATATAGAGATCGTAAAATAACATTGTCATCATCATCATGAAAGGCATATCCCAACTATGTTGGGGTCGGCTACATGATTTTGTTTCTCCATTCTAAGTAAAATAACATCACTCAAAGACAGGGGCGAACGCAAGCGTATGCATGTGGGTGTAGTCGCCGACGTCAAACTGCGGTGCACTTCCAAAACCTATATGCAAAGTCTGGGACACCCACAAAATCCACATGAAAACCCTCGATTTGCCCTCAAAACCAAACTACCTATTAGGATCCGCACAACCGAAACAAAAATCAAGGGCTTGCTGTCACTCATAAAGTATTAGATGACACTTACTAATAAATGAAAACAGATCCAAATGGTATACTACCTCGGCAGTAGGATGCACTAATCATCATCATCATCAACAAAGCCTTCCCAATAGTATGAGGTTGACTATAAGAGCTCTACTCTAACTCAACCACTAACAAATTCCGTTCATTCTAAAGACCACAGGACCCATTTCTAGAATACAAAAGGCATCTCTCTCTCTCTCTCTCTCTCTCTCTCTCTCTCACAGAGTATGTGCACATAGGTGCATGTGTAAGAATGAGAAAATCATCAGCCCTAGCGTATGATGTGTTAAATGATGTCATATTTGCAAAACCCATTGATTTAGATATGCATATGTAAGTTTTATTTCCTCACCGCTTCACCTCAGGTCATGATGGGCTCACTTTCTTCTCCCAATGCCTTCTAGATTAACCATTTCATTTGTTTCGCAAGTAGCTCATGTATAGCCATCTATCTTAGAATTTGCCCATGGATTATATTGCAATTCTTAAGAACCATTTAAATTGCAATAGCTTTCAGTCCTCAAAAGACCACACATGATATTAAAATCTAGTTATGATTGATAGATTTAATATCAACCCTCATCCATAAGATTATAACTTGCAACAATATATGGAAGAAGCAACAAATGCTGCTAACAATCTTAGATGTTAAGGAGTTTTATTATGCAAATAATGTGTAATAACTGAAACTATAAAGCATGACTCCAATGTTGTTTCACTATGAAAGGTAATGATATCTACCACTTTAACATCTCAACAACGTATGAAAATGTACCCATGTAAAATACTAAACTATTTAAATCGCTAAAATGAACATCTATTTCAACTCAAACCATGTAGTTAAATAGTAAATACCAGTGAATAGCACCTTCAGCAGCCTTAATAAGTAACTCTTGAATGGCACCTCATCCAAAGTCATAGATAGATATAACATCAAGAAGAAGGTATGGCAAAAGAGTCTCAAATGATCTTTCGCATGAAGCATTTATAAAGGTATTCCATCCAAACCACTACGCCTTTGCAATGGCAATGAAAACTTCCCCACATCATTGAAGGCCTGAAATATGAACGTGACTTATGTATGTTGTAGCACCAACCTCCCATGTGTCTTTGTTCATAGAAATAAAGAATACATGTGAAGATAACCTCCTCAAATCTATTTGGAATCCCTGAGTACATCAATTGTACTTTTTTGAGTATTTTGAAGTACGAGTATCCAACAACATGCATTTGATGACCACGCCTGATGATAGAACCAATATCAAAAGAATACATCATCACTGAAAGCCAACCAAAGGATAGCCACCAAAGTTGTGATCGGATGAGAGATCGGGGAACAAATCACAAGGATTGCAAAATCACTTTATTGGCGCTCTGCCCAAATATCTAATCCATATCAAGACTAAAGAAGATCCACAAAATTGGCAAGCTTAGAATATCCCTTGAACACTGAAATAAGTTTTCTGTACGTTGTAAATCCATTCCATTAGATTGAAACTCCAACACAATTCATAGGAAAAGACCACATAGGCATATTATCCTGCAAGAGCATCTCAAATTCAGTATAAATGGAGAATAAAGTAAAGGAAATCTATCCTTCCATTGGCATGACATCACATGCCTGTACTAAGACCCTTCTACATTACTAAACTCCTGCAATAGACATTGTGTTTTCACATGTTGTATTCATTCAACTAAAAGGCATTGCAGCTGTACTGTAGATTTTTATGTACAAAAAAGAGAATACAGGCAGAAAATGTAAGCTACTACACTAAGAGTAAGATGGCTTTTTTCAAACTTTCATAAAGAAAGTTAAGCAAATGTGTGGAGGAGGGTCCTTAAAAGACCCAGCCTTAGTTGCAAATATTGTGGAGAGATCCCGAATGGGACTATTTATGTGTCACATTCTTCCTTTTACAATCAATTTCCATTTACTATTTGTTGTGCCTTCAATTCCCTCATTTAAATATTAAAATGAATAGGAAAAAAGAAACCCAAGAACATTGGATTGGGATTTCACATGTTAGAACACAACTAAAAGGCATTGTAGTTACATGTACAAGAGATATAGTGATGATGATGATGATAAAATACTTCCCTTCCATTTTCTAAAGAGGTTTCCCTGTTATATCCCATCAAATTCCTTCCTAAAGCCCAGCACAGAAAAGTGTTTAGCTTTACCATTTTACAACTCCATCAAAATGCTGGCTTTATATAAAAAATTTTTATTACTCCTTTGCAAAGCACCCACACAACAAATCATATTTTTCAAAAGAGGGAAAACACTACTGGATGGATTTTCCTGGAAGGCTTTGTTATAAAATTTTGATTACAATACTACAACAAATCCTTCAAAAATCTACACAATTCAATGTACATGCAAAAGTCTTGATGCTCTGAGCCAAGTTTCCATCCATTAGGAGAACTACTATGGAAACCCAATTAAGTTCTGAACAATTCTGATAAAAAATTAAAAGATTACAATAATAATATCTAAATTAAATTAAAAAAAGATTTTCTAAACCTTCAACAATCCAACTGAAAACAGTAAGAGAATAATTCTTAACTTATAAGCACAAACATTAACAAACAAATCCAACTGGAGGAACAAAATTCATACATGAAACCCAAATAAATATCTATATATAATTCAACAAAAAAAAAATACTGCTGAAAGTATATAGCACAGAGCAAAAACTCAAAATCCTATATTCACATGAATCGAATAAAAGAATGGTACAAAGGTTAAGGAGCCCATCTAAATTCGAACAATTATCCAAACGAAAACTGCGAGAGAATTTCCAAATCTAAAGAACTCTTGAATTCCAACAGAAAACCCATAACAGAATCAAATGAAGTTTCGATTTTTTTTTAAAAAACCCAACAAAAGACGGCCATCGTCTTAACTAAAGCAGAAACACTTACAACAACAAAAGAGAATGCCGAGATCATTGACAAAGAAATGGAACCAACACAATTGAAATCAAACCAACACCCAAAATCCTAGTTAACACAATAAGAAGAAAGAAGAAGGGGGGTTTTCTTTCAGCAATGGTTCTTGTCATTGAGACACAGAAAACCCTAATTGAAAGGCCAGAAAAACTATAATTTCAACATGGATCAATCAAAGTAACAATAAACGACAAGGGAAACGATCATTGGCAGAGAAAGGGAACCGACCCAATAGAAAACAAACGAACCATATCATGATTGTTGCTTTCTTGCGATGAAAACACCCAAAACCCCAACACAGATTAACGCAAAACAACAGAAGCTAAAAAGAAGGAAGATTCAAGAACCAATTTCAAGAAGGAATAGAGAGAGAACTCTCATACCTTCAATCAAACTGAAGCGATGCTTGGAGTTGATGTTTTTTGAAATTGAAGAGAGAGAGAATAAACCTCCAAATCCAATTCTGACACCAAGAAAGAAGAGAGAGAGAGAGAGAAAGGGAATGAATGGAGACATGAAACGTGTATTCATTTAATATTTATAGACAGGCGAGGAGAAGGAGAGTAGCGGAATTTGAAATGCGCCTGAGCGGGAAGCGGACCAAGGGGAGGGGCCCACCATCAAATTTATAACAATATACATGGGCCAATGGGTCCCACCATCATCCCACCATCGAATTTATAACAATATACATGGGCCAATGGGTCCCACCACCAAATCTAAAGAACTCGTGAATTCCAATAGGAAGCCCATACAGAATCAAATGAAGTTTTGATCTTTTTTAAAACCCAACAAAAGAAGGCCAATGGGTCCCACCATCAAATACATCTCCGCCGCCCATCTACCACATTTAAACCGCTAAGGATCACTACCTTTCCATGTTTTAATTCTTTTAAAATTAAAGAACGTAAATTCAATCCCGCTCATGTCCTGTTCAGAATTTCTCCGGGTCTTATCCCTTTATATGTCACTCTCTTTCCATGCGTGTTGATGATCCTTTCCACTTTTTGAGCCTTATGCATAGGCGTGTTTGGCACCATTGTGGGAGAATAAGTGGAAAAAAATAAAAAGAAAATGCCTCCGAAGAAGCTAAATTTTTATCTTCTTCACTTGAAGATTTGGCTAATGCCATTAAAGAATTATCTGTAAAAGTTAATATCATATACACTAGCCTGTAACAATTGGACGTTAGAGTGATAAATTTGAAAAATAATTAGCTTGTGTGTGATGATGGTGCAAATATTTAGAATCATTCATATAGTTAACACCAACATAGTTGGAATAAAACTTTAATGATGATGATGAACTTTAGAAGAAAATATGAAAGGAATACATATCACAAACTTTAAAACTCTTGTTTTAAATCAAAAGAAGAGCAAACTACTCACCTTATGGTAACCATTTCACATAAGAAAAAGATGATGACCATATCATGCACGCCTCTTTTTTCTCTCTTACTAATGCGAAAAATGGAAGCTTGTGCATGAGACTGAGATTTGAAAGAGAGATGAGGCTGGAAACCAATTAGAGGTAGGGTTTATTTTCACATCAAATTCCAACTCCCAAATCCCAAAAGAGATAAAAACTAAAATAATCTACATGAGAGAGAGAGAGACTTACAAATCTATATCATTCGGATTTGCCCCAGGTCATATCATTAAGGATAAGGATCTCATCAGATAGACAAAAACATCTCCTCATCCGATTATGGGTAACATCAGAGAAATGGGCTGACGATTTTAGAAAGCTTTTAAATGAATTCAATGACTGCTTTTGAGGTATTTAAGAAATAGTACAATGATTTTTTAAAGATTTGAAGAAGGAAATTAATAGCTGCTATTTAAGGCATTATAGCAATGGTCGTATGAAAGAGATATTGTAGTTGCCGATTTGGCAAGACACATATGTGCCAAAGATCGTCTCATCTTTCTTTCTTTTATTATTAGTTTTTTTTCTCTTTCTTTTATTATTAGTTTTTTTTTTCATATTGCCGATTCACCTGTCAATTATGGTAATAAGTAGAAAACCGTTAGGAGAGCGTGTGGAAGAAGATGGGAAAAAAACGGTTGGGAGAAGTTAAAACGGCAGTCAAAACAAATTCTTATACTCAATATCAATTGTCTTCCGAATGTCTTGATTTCTCAATTGAAATCAATTAGCTTCATATATAATAATTATACTAACAAAGAGTTCCGGTGATAAGAACGAGAAAAATAATTCATAATAGTGAAGATGCAAATTAAAAGAAGATTTATAAATGTAATTAAAATATAGCATAGTGTATATATTCAAGGCCTAAAATAAATCAAATCATCAGAAGTTGTCTAGGATGTATCTCTAGTCAAGAAACAAATGAGTTCGTTGTTAACTTTATGCTTTGGAAAAGAAAATTCAAGTTGCATCCACATAATGTAGTTTATAACCAATTTGAAGGAAGAAATGAAAATATCAAATAGACATAAACATCATAAAAGCATAAGATCTAACCTCAAGAGTCAAATGTCTAAATGGACATATTTTTGTAAATCAAAGAATTTAAATGATAGATCATTTTATGTTTTGTGTCTTCAACAAAATATTATAGTCATAATAAACTTATTTAATCTCCTTCTTTTCTATGCTATAAACTTCACATAAGAGCACAACACAATGTAAGGACCTGCACAAAAAAGTGACATTATATACGGTAGCAACAAAGGGTGCATTTCCTTAACTCCTTGACACAACTTATGGTAACGACACATAAAATATATATTAATCTTTTGACAAAGCTCAAAGATTCACCCTCGATCTCTACTCATAAACAAGATCTCGACTCCATAAAATCATTATAACCTTTTGATCTATGGGCCCTAAAATTTAATGGTTTAAACTCAGCATTTTGTTATGATTTCAATTGAATAGTAAAGAAAAGTTGAATGGTTGTCAAATATAGACTTTGACCATGTATAGGGTGGTAGTGTGTGTAAAAAGATTAGGTTAACTCAACATGAGCTCCATAACCCAAAAATGGGCATTTTTTAAATGGGGCATTTTTTAGAATTTTTCTATTATATATATTTATATATTTATAGGTTTATATGAAGAAGGGAAATATTCAAGCACATCAATCCCTCACCATTTTATAGTGAGGGACAACATAGTGAGGTTAACTTTACGATCCATCTGAACCATCCACACACAGGGGGCCTCTGATTTACATTGGATCCATTGAGTTTCCTCTGAATCAAATGGATTTGACCATTTGATTTAGGGCCAAGTTTTTTTCTTTAATATAAAGTCATTAAATTTATAGGCCACGGATGAATTATATAGAGGTATGACATGGACCCCAAACTTGATATATAGGCCCATCCAAGATGGCTCTTTCCATCCTCTAGTAGGGCTTCAAGTGGGCCCCATCAAGTTTGTCCCTCACCATATAGCAAGGGATTGATGCACATAAATCCCCCAAAAAAGAAATATAACTCTATTATGGGCCACTTACGATGGATAGATTTGGTCTACTTAATTTTGGGGTGTATGTGAAAGTTAGCAAGGTTGTATGTGAATTTAATTTCAAGGTTCATAGGAGGGCCTTTAATTTAAAATATTAAAGCCCAAATTAGAAATGACTCGCAAGCCAATCGTAAATAGTAGTCTCATGTTATCTCACTGTCACCGGTAGTCGTTCAAACAATTTTTGGGCACTTTGGTATTTCTACAGTATTCTGGCCAGTACTCGATGGTAAAAACAATTTAAAAGATATTGATGTGAATGATAGCTATTAAAAAAAAGGGTTCGTGGTTTTATCAAAAAATAAAAGGAAGTGGGGATTATGGTCTAAGTCATGCTTTTAAGGGTCTCAAACATTAACAAGTAATGCTAATATAAGTAAATGAGAGTTATTTGCAACTGTGATTCTATAAGAGGGTCTATATTTAAGTTTGGGCATACAGAAAAGTGAGAAGGGGTTGTTTTCAATTCTAACTTTAATTTGAGAGCTCTATTCAATTTTTTTTAAAAATAGAGTACTTGTTAGCTGTAAGGCCATTTTGGAGCGCCCACTTCAATGTTGGGTTTAGAATATCTTAATGGTAAGTCAAGTTGTGAAAAAAAAAAAAAAAAAGAAAGGATGTATTTTGCAATTGTAATTCTGTGGGGGTCTATTTCATTTTTGGACATAGACACGAGGTAGGATGGGCAATGATGGTTCTGGTACCTTAATTTTAAACAGTAGAGGATGAAGATGTAAAAAGTGAAAACTAAACATGAAAAATATATAAACGCTAGAAGGAGGGCTTGAACCTCCGACCTTGTGGTTAACAGCCACACGCTCTAGCCAACTGAGCTATTCCAGCTTTGATGTGCATTCAATCGACTGTATATATTATATACTGTAACAGACTATGTACCCTATACACAGAAATCTTGGGTTTATTTTATTGATTTTTAAGTGGCTAGTTTTTTACCTTACAACACATTACCTTATTCTTATTGTGTAAAAGGTTATGATGGTTTGTAAACTATGAGGTAGAGGTGGGGTAGCTAGAGAACTATTTTTCTACTCTTTTTTTTTTTTATGTCAACTAAACATGATTGAGGAAAAGTGGTTGGCGGCTAAGATTGTTTTTGGGTGCAGCTGAGTTTCAGGTGAGGTTGAAGTTGAGCACTAGTTCGAATTTGTAAAAACCAGAGGGTTGGAAAATGATGGATGTTTGCTGGTGTTTGTAGGTGGGTTTTTGGCAGTGGTAACTATGTTGCAACGAGGTCAGTCAAGTTTGTTTGATTGCTTGATTGGCAGGTTTGGCAATGATATGAAAAAACAAGGTAGGTACTTGCTCAGTTGAATGGGTGAAGCATGACTATGGAAAAAAAGAGAAAAAGGTGATGTAGTGAGTGAATGGGTGAAGAGTGAACAGGGAAAGTAGAGAGAAAGATGATGCAGTGGTGAGAAAGGTGAGTGATGATATCGTTGCTCAGCAAAAAATATAAAAAAAAAAAATGGAAAGGGCTTCTAGGACCAATCCGATGCATAAAAATTTTGAACGCTTTTTTAGACTCCACCTAGTTTAAGGAAAATTTTTCGGTAGAATCCCCAATCTAATAAGTAATGATTTCATTTTTAAGTATTTTTTAAAAATTATTAAATAAATGATAGTCTCCATGTTACTATATCCAAGTCAATTTTTTTTTATTAGACGAGTCGAATTTGAGTCACGAGTTTTCCAACCTTATTTTAACATTGTTTCTTTATTTTAAGCCATTGTTTGCGGGAATTCCTTTTTAGATTCAAACAAATTGGCCTCATTTTTTATTGTGATTGCAACCTATAGTTTAGGGATCACATATCTCTTCACCAAAGTGTTAGATTAATCCAAGTAGTTGGATATAACTAACATTAGGTTTTTTTTAATATTATTTCCTTATAATGGACTTTTGAAGTAGTTTGATATTTTTTTTTATGCTTTCAAATTTTTGTCAAAGAAGCACCTTCTAGAGAACAGTATTCTCTTGCAAGCAAACCACAAATAGCTTAGTAGGGCCCATTTAGATGTAAATTTATAAATAGGTAGAGGGTAGATGAAAAGGTTTCGTAATGGATTAAGGAGATAAAAAACCATCCCCGCTAGATTATCCTAGCCCATAATTTAGCAGTTTTAAAAGTTAAATGACATACAAACTCTACATTTTCCTGAGCTTTAATCTAATGGTAAGTGAATGCGTAGTGAGTATTGAACAATCCCAACCCAATTTAATAGCATTTAATTCTTATGAAAATTAATTTTTATATTAATGAAATTAACCAAATAGGGGGAAAGTGACCCACATTGAACAATTAGTACACAATTAGAGTGTAAACTTGATTAGGGCACAATTTGAGAATTATAGGGACTGATTTGTTATTTTGAGAAAATATGTGGGCTTCATAATTTTAAGAATATGGTAATATGGGTCTCATTTGGTAGGGAAAATTAATTATGAATCTTTAATAAAGCATGTGAGACCATTTGATTGGCCAATAAACCTTAGTAAGAGAATAACTTTAAATACAATGTGGTCTTATTGGAGCTCAATCCAGAAGTTATTGACAACTTAGTGGGCATTGGGCTAATACCTAGTGGTCATTGAACAGAGTCAGGTTTCTAGAAGACCAAACTAGCTAAAAATCATATGGAAAGCTCAAAACATGCTCAGGAGCAACTCTTTAAAGTTTCAAGTCAATTGAGCCTTGACCTAAAGGAATACCAATGCTAGTGGTCATTAGGCCAAATGTATGTGGTCATTGAGCAAAGTCATGCTTTTTGGAGATTAAATTTGGTGAGATTCGCATGAAGATCCTAAAACATGCTCAAAGGTAGTTTTCCAAAGTTTTAGAACATTTAAACTTCATTTGAGCTCAAACCCACCGGTTACTAACAACCTTGTGGTCACTGAATCAATACCATATAGTCACTAAGTGAAAGTTACAATTCTAAAGACCAAAGTATGTGAAATTCATATGGAGTGTCCAAAACATATTTAAATTCATCCCCCAAAAGTTCCAAAGCCATTGTAAACCATTTGGGTTCAAAATAGCCAAGAAAATGGGTCACTCCTTACCTCCATTATGCATGAAGACAAAGGACCTAAGTTGGCCAACCTATGAAGGTCAAAAGATGATAAGAACTCCCACAACAAGCTCGAGAGAATGTTAGAAGACATTCCTCCAAGGTCTGAACCTCATTTGGGCCCCGAACAGTCACTACCCTGCAGGTGCAATCTGTCGTGATTGAATGCATTTTTCACTGCCTCCTGTAAATCAATTTGGGCAGTTTTTTTACTTTATTTCGAATAATAACTCCTTGGAACTACTCCAGCTACTTCCAAGGGCTATAAATAACACTCTCTCCCTCTTGGCCAAGGCATATTCATGGCATCCACAAATCCACAAAGATCCCCATGGCATTTGAAGGTATTCCTTAGTATTCTCAAGCATCTAGACTTGAAGCATTTTGCAAAAATTCTTCTTTTTTTCTCACTAAAACAAGGTGAGATACTGTTCCAAAGATGGAGGAGTCCTCTTAAACCTTTGGAAATCCCATGGAAAACTTCTCTTTTGAATCATAACATTCAAAGAAAAGAAAGGATGAAACTATAGTCCTTCTTCTTTGGTTTGCCCACTAAAGGGTGTAAAGGCCATTTAAAGATTGTGAAAAGACCTTTCATAGCATCATTCTAATCATAAAATACATTGGACCAGAGTGACACAACTTTAGCAATTTATTGAGATATGAATCAATAACTCTATTGGACTTGCACAAACACAGTCCATAATTAAAAGTGGTGATTACCAAAGACTAGTGATTCTAAATTCAATCCATGGCACTCAAATCATGGTACAAGGTGTCAAGATGTCAGAGGCAAAAGCCGGTGCAAGTCTAAGAATGATTCAGAGAAAAAAGATGAAGGAACGATGTAAAATAGGTTACAAGCTTGTAGTGACCGAATGCATTTGGTCACTGGGCCTGTGTTGTAACTTTATACATTTTTATTCAATTTTGATCACATCTGAGACCAAATGGTTGTGCTTTATAATTTTTGTACACAGCCTGTATCCCCGAAGTTAGAATGAGAAACCCATGTAAATTAAAAGGGAATAAATGAATGTTAATAGTTTGTTCCTGTTTTCTGTATTTTGAAGTTGCAAGGTTGAATCTATCTCATCTCATGCAATTTTCCTTAAACACTAATGTGGGACACCAAGTTTCTTTAAAAATATTTTTATTTTCTTATAAGATTTGCATTTGATGGTTTCTTTATATACTTAATATCCTGTATAGTCGCCCAGTCAACATATTTCTAGAAAGGCTGCTATCATTTTACTTGTTTACTTTCTGATGTTATTTGTCTTATGGCATCATACAATTGATGCTTGCAGGTGATGACATCTCTTTCTAGTAACTAGAGGGAATGATGGTTAAAGAAGAACCGCATGAAAAATACGCAGGGTGTGTGGAAGATATATCTTAAAGATACAGTGCTTTCATTAGAGAGTCAACAAATACAGTATTTTAGTTAATTTATTATGACATTGGTTTAAGACTGGTTGAAAGGCCGTTGATATGGGTAGTTATATTGGTAATTTGTTTAGTTAGATTTATGTATTACATATGACATTTTTAATTGGTAACTTGATATTATTGAATTTAAATTAAAATTAAATTTTATACTCTATCTTGTGATGATACCTATAATGGCATGATCATTATGTTTTCGCTGCAAACATTTACAAGGTAATTATTCTCATATTACGGATTCCCTCATTTAATTCATGATGCGGCTTGAAAGATGAGCTTCTTTGGAAGTTGGGAATTCGGGTCGTTATAAAATATAAAAATGGGATGAACACTTAACAGAGTATTAAAAGGATTGCATTGATGAAAATCACTTTTATAAATTCAACGGATAAGATTCACTAGTCATCTTCATTGGCATTTAGCCAAATATAAAAAAAGAAGCAAATTGCGTATTTTAAAGTGTGATTAAGCATAAAATAACCTGAATTGAAGTTGTATAGCTTATATCATTACAGAGGCCATTTGGTTCATGAAGTTGGGTCCCACTTGGTAGACCACTCAAAGAAAAAAAAAACCAGTCGCACAATGAATTAAAATTTGCTAACGAAGAAGTCTAAGAAGAAATATTTAGACTTTTGGAGGTCATGAAAATTGCATATTATTTTTGTTGCTATGGTACAGGAAAGAATGGTAAACTACCTTAGTCGGTTAGTCCTATGTTGCTCCGCTGGCACGCCCCCATTGAGGTGCTTCCAAACGGCGCACTCCCACCTGCGCTGACAGTGTATTCTCACGTCCATTCTACAAGGGTGCTAGGACTTGACCCTTTGCACGTTTTGTTTTTTCCAAGACGGCTGAGGATAGCACTTAAGTGCGAGAAGTAGATAATAGGTGAAGTGAGGGAGCCCTTTGGTAAGGGAGGTGGACCTTAAATGAGATAAAATAAACTTTTGGTGAGAGAAGGTGACTTTTCAGTTTTGAACCCCGTGCAACCCTCAGGTGAGGTAGAACAATCTTATAATGAGTGATCCGTTACATTTAGGGGTCGTTTGTTTTTTTCACATGTGATATGAAAATGATTTACATACGTAAATGACTCATATGTGAGTCATTTACATATGTAAATGATTCACATGTGAAACATAATTTTTGTTTGCTATTTTCACACCTCTTCAAATGTGAAAATGGTTTAGTATTTTTGTAAAAATATCACAATCCATAAATGATCAACGGTTGAAATTTGGTACACTAACCATGTTTGGCCTAATAAAGAGTTTCAACGGTTCAGATCTCTCCTTTAAGGTTCAGATTATCCGCAAATTTGAAAAAAAACAGACTGCCTGTTCAACTATATTGAATGCATCGAACGGTTGATATGTTTTTTGAAGATATCTCAAGATATATTTTGAATTAGTAGCTGAAATTTGACGTCCTATCTGGAAATGACGTTTTGAACGAGATGAACGGTTTGGATCGTGCAAATGGGGCCCAAAAAGTTCCAGAAATAAAGATTGACGGCCAGAATGTTTTCGTAAATATCTGAAAATCTATGATGATCCAACGGTTGAAATTTTTTATGATAGCCGTTTTTGACATGTTTAATATGTTCAATAGTTCAGATCATGATTGGGGGTCCCACAAAATTAAAAAAAAATAAAAACCGTCCTGGGCGTGATTTACTGTAGCTCCGCCCTTTCAAATATGCTGTGTAACTCTTTCCCATCTGTTGAGGTGTGAAAATGAGGACTCTCTTTTACATTACATTTACACACTAAAATCATACCTGATTTACACACCACATGTGTAAATTTTGAAAACAAACATAAAGTGTATGTAACCATTTCACATGTGTAATAGTTACATGTGTAAATGAAAAAAACAAACGACCCCTTAAGGTGAGTGTTATACAACCTTACCATTGAGTTGTCTTGTGGTTCTCAAAATTGTATTCTAGTTTTTGACAAACGTTCAATTGAAATAAAAAAACAAAACCTCCAAGAGGCTTCGTTGATCGTGCTAGCCCGTCATGACACAACCTAGTGGCTAGGCTGTGCTAGGCTAGGGTGCTTGGCAATGGCATGGCCCAATAAAATATTTACAAAGGGCAGCCCAGTGTACGAGGCTCCCGCATAGAGGGGTCTGGAAAAGGCAAGATGTATGCAACTTTACCTTCATTTTGAATAGATTGTTTTTGTGACTTGGACCCGCATCCTCCAATATGACATTTATATTAAAAAATATTTATGTTTTGTATAAATTAAATATAATACTTAAAATAATTAAAGTTTTTCTCTTTATTTGTAAATTAGCATCCATATTTGTGCAATTTGTTTTTACTAATTTCAACTTTAATTTCAAGTTGGATAGCTAAAAGTCCATAATATCTTCTTCAATTTATATAAAAAATTTAATTTTTTTTTAAATTAAGGTGGGCATGTGGGTTGGTTGTAGGCGCCCATCCTATTGGAGGCACGAGTTAGCATGGCACGACATAAGTTGTGCGAAGGGCCGTGCTAGGCCAACCTCCCAGTCAAGTTGGGCGCGACAATTGGCCCATTTTACACCCTTAAGTTTGTGCCACTTTCACCCTCTTTTAAACTATCCGGAACTTGGCCCTACTTGACTCATAAATCTGCTTTGAACTGAGAACATACCAAAATTCATCTTCGTTAAAATTTGTAAGCCTTGTCATAATTATGCTGAAAGTTATAGTTAAAATAAAAAATAAAAACTTTTCCACCAATATAATTTCCTTAAATCAAAGGGTTAAGAATATCTTATCAAAGCTGATTTTTGGTGAAATATAATCCTCGATGAAACTATGGGTCTTATGTAACTTAGTGGGCACATCATATGATATACTCCACGTATGACGCAAAAAATGCTCGCTTGTATCCTATATATATATATATATATATTTCTTTACTAATAAAGTTCCCTTTGCGATTTTTTCTTCATTTTCTCTTTCTCTTTGTTTCCAAGAGAGGGAAGCATATAGGATAATTCTGCTCATCGAGGGCAAAGACAATGGTTCACTCCACCTACACAATGTTGTGGATCAAAAGAAATAGGGACATGGGTGGTTAATGGTTATCAATAGATTTTTCTAGGGAAATTTTCAAATAAGGGTCAAAGATTTGCCTTAATTAAAAAATGACATAAGTTTTAAAACTTTTTAAACTAGTCTCTAAGTTTTAAAAAAAAATTTCAATTAAGAACATCTCTCCATTTAAAGGTACTTCCTAGCGACTTTTTCTCTCAATTTTCTTAAAATACCAATTTATCAATCATTTAAAGCCATGATGTAGTTGAAGCAACCATTACATGCAGCCAATCACTTTGGGGATTTTAGTTGTTCTTGATCATCGTAAAGATGTCAAAAAAGGAAATAAGGATAATATAGAGGAATTGAATGAGAAATTTATTTCAATAAAGGATAATTTGGGTATTTTGAAAAAATTGAGGAAAAGAGTTGCTGGAAAATGGCTTTAAATGGATGGATGTCCTTAATTGAAAACTTCTTAGAAAACTTAGGAACTAATTTGAAAAATTTTGGAACTTTGTCCTTTTTTCAAATAAAGCAAAACCTTAGGGCTTTATTTGAAAATTACTTTTTTATTGTTTTCCTTTTTTTTATTTCTCAAGCTTTATTTTGTTTTTTTAATAACCCAAGGTATCCCTTGTTAGCCTATTCTTCCCACCTTTGGCCTTCTGCTCAGGAATTTACCTAATTTTAATGAGTAAGGACCAAATTTGTGTAGTGCTTGAATTTTGAGTTTTTTAAAATTTTTATTTTTGCAATACTGCAAGCAAAGAAATTCAAATTCATATCAAATAGTTTTCCAAAAGCTAAAGAAAAAATCAATTCAAGTTTGCTTCGTGTCCATAGAAAAACACTGTACCAAATTCAAGGAATTATATCCCAAAAAAATTGAAATACATTTCGTGATGATTCTTGACATTACAGGAACCAGCCTAATATGTGCTTGGAAAAATGGAGTGATCGAATGGGTGTAACCAAAAGGGCACATTTTTTAATGGTTTTTGGATTCTCTAGGATTACTTCGGGGACCATTCAATTTTAAAATCAAAATCTTTAAGTTCTGTTTTTTTTTTTTTTTTTTGGAATTGAGATTCAGTGAGGACTCACAAGGACCATGCATCCCTAGGATGCACTGCTGCCCACTGATGATATGGGGGGGACCAACACTATGGGTTTTTTGACAGAGGATCCGGACTCTTTTTTTATTATTATTATATATATATATCATCTACAGGGGCTGGACCCACTCTCAATAAAGGGTAACGGAGGAGGAATTGATATTCAGTCAGGAAAACCTAACGGTGATCGTGAAAGAACCAATCAGGTTTTGCCATGTAACCAAGAGGTTTGAGTAAAAGAAGGTACTTAACTAGAATTGATTTCTAATAAGATAGGTAGAGGTGTAAAATGTGCCCTGCTGGCACAGCACTATAAATGTGTGGCATGACCGTGCTTAAAGTGTTTCCTGTTGTTGGGTGCCAGCATGAAACTTCTAGAGGTCCAACTCGGCACGGCCCGTCTTGTGCCGTGCTATGCCTGGGTTGTGTAGTGCCGGCTAAGTCTCATCGTGCTTAGTTTTTTTTTTATTTTCTTTTATTTTTAATTTCTCATTTTAAAAAAAATACTAAAATGCACCTGCTGTAGTGGAGTTGTGCTTGAAGGCGGGTTCAGATGTATCTTCGAAGCATAATTGTATGATGAGAGAAAATAGCTTACAACCACCTTGAAAGTAGATTGAAACCAGGCCTTTGTTTCAATTCATTCTGACTCAAGGTGCTAACATCTTGGCCGAGTAAAGTACTTCCTTCCTCGTAAAATTTTTTTTCAACACATCAAAGTCAAGGGTTTGAGAATAATCTTATGTGATTGTTTATATTTCTGCTATGAAGTGGTAGACAGCTTTTAGCCAAGTGTAGCCTAATAACATCAATGCTTGTATGCGGTCATACGTTGGAATGGTGGAGATTGCTCAGGTTCTACTTATAGTCCTCGAATTGATATACAGTGTAATCTATTTTTTGTGTATACTTTGGTGATAACGATATGCCAATTAGCTGTTATTTATTACCTGATAAAATAGTCCAAACTTGAATTCAGTTTGAAGGATCTTAACCTGTAGCAAAATTGCTTTTCTGCTTGATGATCATGACTTTTATGGTCAAACTAAGCTTGAATAGTATAAGGGAAAAATAAGGGTGATTTAAGGGGACTGCCGAGACTAATCTTCTTTTCTCTATGTGAAAACAGAGAAAAATTATTGTGAATATGACACCACCATTGTGCGTGTGTGTGCGTAGGCAACTGTTGACCCATAAAAAATTGCAAATATTGTAGCAAAGACACTACAAGCTTTGGATTATAAAATTCCAAAGTTTTCAAAAATTTGGACCTCATCTCAATTCAAGTAAGGCTTCAAAGGCTGTTTGTTAGCTTCTTGGGAATCACTGTGGGACCTGGCACTTCTATATCCTATTCAACGAAATTCTTTTAAGTACATTTGAAGAGTATCCTTCAAGGATTCAGAGCATTTAGACATCATTCGGATCCAAACTCGGCCTAAATGGTTATATACTATACTCTGTAGGTCTCAGTAGAAAGCGACACTTTGCAAAGATCAAACCAGCTGAAACTCTCAAAAGAAGCTCAAATTATGCCCAAGAGAGGCCCTACAAAGTTTCAAGATAAACGGACATCATCGAACTCAAAAGCCACAAGCATGTCAATTGGGGTCAGTCCCCCCCAAGCCATGGGGTCACTGACCAAAGTCCTACTTCCTGATATCCAAAATTGATGAAATTTGGGCGCGAATCTGCAGTTATGCTCAGAAGATATTCTGCACATTTTTAAGTTAAAAGGACGCCGTTTGGTCTGAATTTCACTGCATGTTAGCTTAGAGGATAGTGACACCGAATTATGGTGGTCATTAGCTAAAATCTTACTTCCAGGAGGCCAAAGCTAATGAAATTCGGAATAAATACTCAAAGAATACTCAAAGTTACTCTTCCAAATTTTCAAGTCAATTGGATGTTGTTCGGGTAGAAAACAAGCTGACTACCTACAGTGTGGGGTGAATAGTGACTTAACACATTCAATGAATAGGCCACTGCTCGAAATCTGACTTCCTTAAATCCAAACTATATAAAAATTGGATGAATACTCCAAGATATCCCTGATATCAGTTCCTCCAAGTTTCAAACCAAAACGATGTCATTTGGGCCTCAAACAGTTGAGACAATGGGCCACTTTCATAAAAAGTCAACTTGAGAGTTGACCGACTTTTGAAAGTCAAGACAGGTTGAAACTTCTATGACATGCTCAAAATAGTGTCAAAAAGCAACTCTCCAAGTTTCGTGGTGATCGGACATCGTTCGGGCCCTAAACAGGTAAAAACGGGTCACATATACAAAAGTCCGAAAACGGGCCTTGTCCGTAACCGCGGCCCAATCAATGAAGGAGTTGACCAACTTCAGATGGTCAAAGCGAGCCGAAAATTCTATGACACACTCAAAATAGTGTCAAGAAGCATCCCTTCAAGTTTCGTGGCAATTGGACTTCGTTTGGGCCCTAAACAGGGGAAAATGGTTCATAAATGCAAAAGTCCAAAAATGGGCCTTAGGAGTGATCGGGGCCCGTTCATCAAGGGTGTTGACCAACTTCAGATGGTCAAAATGAGTTGAAACTTGTATGACACACTCAAAATAGTGCCAAAAAGAATCCTTCTAAGTTTCGTCAAGATTGGACTTCGTTCAGACTCCAAACAGGTGAAAATGGTTCACAAATGCAAAAGTCCAAAAATGGGCCTTGGGAGTGACCGGAGCCTGTTCATCAAGGGAGTTGACCAACTTTAGATGGTCAAAACAAGCTAAAACTTCTATGAAACTCTTAAAATAGTGTCAATAAGCATCCCTCTAAGTTTGGTGAAGATTGGACTTCGTTAGGACCTCAAACAGGTGAAAACGAGTCGCATATGCAAAAGTACAAAAATGGGCCTTGGGAGTGACTGCGGCCTATTCATCAAGGGAGTTGACCAACTTCAGGTGGTCAAAATGAGCTGAGAATTCTATTGCACTCTCAAAATAGTGTCAAAAAGCATCCGTCCAAGTTTCGTGATGATTGGACTTCTTTTGGACCCCAAACAGACCAAAACGGGTCACAAATGCAAAAGCTAAAAATTGGGCCTTGTCCATGACCGCGGCTGCGGTCACCGACCCCAAAGGACACTATTTGCAGTTTTGGACGGTTCTTCTCCACTTCCTTTCGAAGTGTAACCTCCCACAACCTCCCTTAACTCCCTGGAACTGCCAGAAACTGCTGGGGAAGTCTACAAAAGGCTAAGATTTGAAAAGAAAAGGGGGACGGTGGAAGACACAAAGAATTTCAAGAACACAAAAGGCAATCAAAAGCATTCAAGCAAGAGGACAGCAGCATTCCACGACATTTTTCCCTCCTTTTCTCAATTACCAAGGTGAGCACGAAGGTTCAGAGGAGGAGGAGAAGGGAGTGGTGACTAAAAAAATAGACTATGTTCATGCAGTAACGACTATTCGAAGGATGACGTTGTCATCTTTGTTTTTCTCATTCGGGGGGTTTCTTGGCCATCACAAAGGTTGTGAACAAGCCCCTTTGGGCCTCATTTTGTTCCTTGAAAGCCATAGGTTTAGAATGACACAACTATGGCTTCCTGCAATGCCCTTTTCGGACTTGAACAAAAGACAGTCCGTAAATATGAATGATGAATTACAAAGTTTTCAATCGATTCCATGGTTGAATTCGATCTTCTCAACGGTTGTTCAACACCCCAAAAGTCATAAAAAAGGAGTCTCAGCACTTGAAAAGAGTTGGGAAAAAGAACCGGCATGAATAGCGCGAGAAATGGAGGCAAACAGTGACCTCATGGTCACTGTCTGCCAGTGACCGTGAGTCACGATCATTGGCAAGTCCCAGTGACCATGACCCACGGTCACTGGCCGGGGGCAGTGACCGTGGGTCACGGTCACCCCCATTTTTTTCCTCTTTTTCTCATTTTTTCCCACCTTATGTACATGTTCTTGTATTTTGCAAATAGAGATCACATCTAAGACTTGAGGGAGGAGTTGTAAACTTTGCAAACTCATGTAAACAACCTGCATCTCCACGGTCGAGGCATTATAACCCATGTAAACAAAAAGGGAACTTAATGATGAACTGTAATTAATTTCCATTCTTCTAATGTTTGAAGTGCGTGAATGTCGGACATCGAATCCATTACACATTTCCACGCCATTTTTAAGCGCGATCAACAACCAAGATCAACAATCAACCATACAAGAAGACAAGAGATTTACGTAGTTGGACAAAGATACATACATCCACAGAAAACCAATTTCCACTAGGTTCTCCTCCAATATGTGAATCCACGGCCTTGGAATCTCAGCATGTATCAGGGTTACAAATTACATCATATATATAACTATCATTTCCTTATCTCCTAAGAACTCTATTCTTAGATAAAGGGAAGTCCTAATCTTATTAAGAAATTACTATTTAACAAACAAGAAAATCCTAATACAATTAGAGAAACTACGCAAGACACTTAACCCAATTGGTTTGGACCCACTTGGTCAACAATCTTTTCCTCCAGACCATGGGGAAAAAGCCCTGAACCCCTCACTAGAGTTTTGCCTTGCCAATTCTGAACGAAGCTCCAGTTTTCCCTTAAACACAACCTTTGTCATCATGTTCGAGGGATTCTTGTTAGTGTGAATCTTTTTCAACTTCATGAAATTCTTCTCGATCACCTCACAAATCCAATGATACTTGGCATCAGCGTGCTTTATGCGATCATGATATGTAGCATTCTTACTGAAATCCATAGTACTCTGATTATCATAGTAAACTACATATTCGTCTTCCTTCAAACTTAGGTCTTGAAGGAATCTCTTCAACCAAAGCATCTCTATTCCTGCTTTATTAGCAACTATGTATTTTGCTCTAGTTGTAGATTGTGTTATATACTTCTGCAACTTCGATTGCTAGGAGATAGCTCCCCCTATGAAAGTAAACATATAACCAGAAGTTGACAACTGACGATCAAGATCGCCTGCAAAATTAGCATCAGTATAACCTTCCACCACTGGTTTTGAGCCTCCGAAACATAAGCATAACCTGGAAGTACATCTCAAATACCTAAAGATCTACTTCTCTGCTTCCCAATGCTCATTTTTAGGGTTAAATAGAAATATACTCACTAAACCAACAGCATGAGCAATGTCTGGCTGTGTGCAAACCATGGCATACATAAGACTCCCCACAGCAGAGGAATACAAAACATATGCCATTCGTTCCTAAGGAACATATGCCATTCGTTCCTTTTTTTCATCTTTAGTAGGACATAAGTGCTTGCTTAGTTTGAAGTAACTGGCTAGAGGCATATTAACTGGTTTAGCATTCTTCATGTTAAACCGCTCGAGTACTCGTTCAACGTATTTCTCCTGTGACAATCACAACTGCTTAAAACTCTTGTCACGACGTATTTGCATGCCCAATATCGTTTGTGTAAGACCCAAGTCTTTCATATCAAATGACTTTGACTTCTTCTTTTTCAACTTGCCAATCAACTTGTTATCCTGTCCAACTATCAGCATATCATCTACATACAAAAGAAAGATTATGAACCTGCAGTTGATAAATCGACGAATATAAACACAGTTATCTGGAGCTGTCCTCCGGTACCCATGACTCAATATGAAAGAATCAAACTCCCTGTACCACTGTTTCAGTGTTTGCTTCAGGCCGTAGATTCTTCTTGAACTTACAAACTATCTGTTTTTTTCCTTTTACCTCAAACCCCTCTAGCTAAGTTATGTAGATCTCTTCTTTCAAGTCACCGTAAAGAAATGCAGTCTTCACGTCCATCTGTTCAAGCTTAAGGTCCATGCTAGCGGCTATACACAAGGCAAATCTGACAAAAGTCATCTTCAAAATGGGAGAGAAAACATCACCAAAGTCGATACCCTTTGTCTACTCGAAGCCTTTTAGCACTAATTGTACTTTGTGCTTCACCAGTTTTCCATTCTTATCCTTTTTTCAACTTGAACACCGATTTGTTTTTCAGAACATTCCTATATTTAAGAAGTTGCACCAGCTTATAAGTTTTGTTCTTCTTCAAAGAGCTTATATCATCCTGCATAGCCTTCATCCACTCATCTTTATCAACATGAGTTATTGCTTCTCGGAAGCTCTTTAACTTTCTCTTATTAGTAACAAAATATATTCGGATGCAAGATACTTAGTTGATTGTTGAAGCGCCCAAGTAGACCTCCTAGCTTGTGGTTCCGTAGTTTCTAACTGAGGAGACTACAGCTCCCCTTGTTCAACACCCTCATCATCTGGCAGCCCTTGTGCCGCATTACAATCCGGATCATTTTGTCCATTTTCTCCACGTAGTTTGCATTGAAGAAGGAGTCAGTGTAAGATCAACTACTGCGTCAACTGTTTTAGAAAACTTATTAATCTTCTCATCATCTCCAAAGAACTGGTCTTTATAGAAAACCACATCCCTACTTCTGATAATTATTCTATTCTCTAGATCTCATAACTTATAGCCAAATACATTTTCACCATTGCCAAGAAAGATGCAATTTACTGTCTTATCGTCTAACTTTGAACGCTAATCCTTTGGTATATGTGTAAACACCTTACTCCCAAACACCTTCATGTGTAAATAGGAAGTATTTTTACCTGCCCATCTTCTCTCTGGAAGATTAAAATTCAAAGGAACTGAGAGAGATCTGTTAATCAGATAACCGGCGTCAGGGCGACTTCGCCTTAGAATGACTTAGGCAACCATGTTAATCTCATCATGCATCTCATCTTCTCAAAAATGGTGCGGTTCATTCTCTTTGCCACACCATGGTGCTGTAAAGTACCATTGTAACACTCCGACCCAGCTCGACCCCGTTTAGTGACTAATTACTGTTGTTTTTGTTCTTAATTGTGTTTTGTTTGTATTTTGTGTTCGTTGCGGGTCATGGATAGGTAGTTGGGTTGAGTTTGACTTGGACTAGGTAGACCAAGCCCTTTTTCGTAAGTTTAGTTTTTCTAAGACATGGTCATTTTTGCATCATCTTGATGTCAACACGTGTCTTTCGTTGAGCTCGTTAACTTCCGTAACTACGTCATTTGCAAACGACAACGTGTGGTTCTGTTGGACTTGGATTTGACTCAAACCATAATTTGATTGATACCTTGGACTTTCTTGCAATTGTGCCTTTATACTTATCTATATAAGCTCCACCGACTCACTCTCTTCTTTTATCTCACGTTCGTCTCTCTCTCTCTCTCTCTCTTGGAGTTTCTCTTTCTCTTCTCCTTGATTTGATCAAGCTAAGAGGAGTGCAAGATCGCTTGTTTTCTCTCCTTCTTCTTGTATTTCATGGTATGTATCTGTGTATTGGCTCCTTCTCTCCCTTCCTTTCTTGTTCTCTTGTTCTCCCTGAGTATGCTCATGAGTTCTCTATCTCTCTTTTCATGCATCTAGCTGTGAGTGGTGTTTGGAAGAGAAATTGAGCCCAAGGACCATAATCTGAGTGTTAGAAGTGAATTGAGGCAAGTATAAGCTTAACTTGTATGAACCCATATTGTTAATTACTTGATTTTAGGTAATTCTCATGTGTTTGCATAGACAACCTGTTTACAGCCTAAATTGAGCTTATTTCCCCTATTTCTTTTGAGATTTGCGTATTTCAAGTGGTGACAGCTTTTCTGTATTTGATCTAGAAATTGACCCCGCGCATGCACGGCTAAGCCATGAAATATGCTACGGCTAAGCAGTAAAACACACTACGGCTAAGCCGTAAGCCCCACCGTAACCCAGCCGTAGATCAGTATAGGGTGACACCTGAAAATAATTGAGAGTATGCAAATCAGTAACTCTTCTACGGCCCAGCCACGGCTAAGCCGTGAAGCCTTCTACGGCTAAGCCGTAAGGTTCCTTCGGCTAAACCGTAGGGTTACCTACGGCTGATCTGACTGACTAGAACAGGAAGAAAGATGGGAAAGGTAAGAGACTTGTAGGACCTGTACAGTAGAAGGTAGGCACCTTTGACTGGCCTAACAGAATATGAAAATACGTGAATGATCTCGAGGGCTGCGAATCATACATGTTCGTTATCCAGTTGTTAAGCACCTCCCCATGGGTGTTGGTTTAAGGAACTTCAGTGCACCATATTTACACTGCAACACTAGATAACGGTGCATCGAATAACTTAAAACTAAATCATCATGCACGGTTAGAAACACTGGATCAATAGATTAGAAGTGGCTAGTAAATGAACTTGATTCGATATGCTAACAATTGCTTGCATGACATGTTGCACTTCGATCGTTGATCTCCACTCTTTAGCATGATTTCTTGTTTCAGCCATTTTCACATTGTTCATATGGTTTTTATACCTTGAGTATACATGTATGAGTCACGTATAAGACATGTTCTTAGATGTGCACGTATGATATGTTTGTTACGGTTTACTCATGGTTTTCATGATTGACTTGTATGGTCAGATACTACTTAACCTCAGCCTTAGGATCCTGACGGGGTGAATTTGGTGTAGTTTTTATGGCCTTACTGTAGAAGGAAATGTCTTGGGGAAACTGGACCCCAGGAAACTTGAGACCCATTTGTACCTTGGCCCGGACAATAGTGTTCTCTGCACGGATAAGATCCCTCTTTTGGGAGCATATGGCAATGTAGTTGCCAACTAGTTATGTACAGCATGTATACATTGATTCACATGGCATCTTTTCTTGCTTGCACGACAGCTTAGTATACGAATGTGACCTGTTATGATTATATGATGTTCTTTATTCTATTAGACACAGCATGTGTTACTTGTTATGGCTTATACATTGCTGAATCGTTGTATTCACGAGTTGTCTTTGATGTTGCAGGCTCAAATACCCCTCCCGAGCCCTCGTCGGTCGGCCAGACTCTCAGTGAGGACCCCGAGGTCCCATCAGGCCTAGAGGAGTCGGTATAGACACTTCGCCGGAGAGCACCCTGGACATTCTTACATCTGAGTCTTCATTTTTTGAGATGTACATGGTTATTTTGTTGCATTTTGTAAAGCTGTTACCGCCAGATGTCAGTTCTGTATTTCGTATTCTCTTCTTGCATTGTTTAGTGTGATGTTTTGATATCTACAGCTTCCGCATACATGTTTGGCACGTGTGAAACTTCCCTTGTGCGTGTGCATTTAGACCAAGTTTACGTGTACAGGCATGAGAGTACGTGTCATTGGTTTGGCTTTTGCTAACCCCCAAACTCCTGGGCTCGGGTTATGACAACCATGAACTATCTTTTCATGCCGAATGCCATGTTTTAAGAGTAGCTTCTCCACTGGTTGGACATGTACTCACCCTCATTATCTCTACGGAGACACTTCAAGAGTTTTCCTGTTTCTCTTTCAACCATGACATGAAACTGTTGAAAAATCTGGAGTACTTAATCCTTTGATTTCAATGCATAAACCTAGACTTTACTGGATGCATCATAGGTAAATGTGACAAAGAACGTATTGACACCCAATGATTCTACCTCCATAGGACTATAAACATTAGAATATACCAAATCCAATACATTAAATTTCAATTTTGATATCGAAGAAAAAGCAGCCGTATGCTATTTGCCAAACAAATAATAATCACAAGGGTCAAGGGATGTACTTTTGGAGCAAGAAATCAAATCATTCTTTGCTAACATCTGCAGGCCTTTCTTAGTCATATGACCATGTCTCTTATGTTACAAATTTGGAGAGCAATTGTCTTGAACATCATTCAACATACCTTTACACAGTTTCACATGTATTTTGCAAAGCGTATTACTTGCTTTTCCTCTCGTAATAACAGGAGAGCCTCGAGTGAGCTTAACCATGGTGGTGTTCACAGTGTTATTCTCCATCTTAATTAAATTAAGTAATAATAAAAAACAAAAACTAACATTAACCTTAACTTGTGCACCAAGCTGTAGATCTCGTCACTATGAGTACGCTGGAAGAAATGGATCTAAAATCCGACCCCGAATGGCTCAAATATCACAGAAACAGTCTTCTACGATCTTAATTGGTCAAACTCTCCTGTTGATAGTAAAATAGCCAATCTCCTTCCACAAATGTGTAGATCTGCTCGAAACGAGTTCTTAGGTGCAAACGGATTACCGATCAGACATCAGATGATTAAGATACTGTTAAAACAAACTTTTGCCGTCGATTCCCAATCAAATAGCTTTGACCATACGAATCTACTGACGTCATTTGCTGACGTGTGTTGATGTCAGCGACTGACTATTGCTGTTCTGGGTTTGAACACGAGTCAAGTTGACTCGATATGGAACCACCCATCCTGCTGTTTTGCTCTGGGCTTCTACACCATGGGTCAGATCGAACTGAACCAATCTGGACGTAACCTGACTTAGGTTAAGAAACTTAGGCTGAAATCCCTTCTTCCTCCTTCCTTGCTCTGCAATAGGGACATAAACTTGCTTCTTCTTCCCTTCCTCAGCTGCAACGAATGAAAACTCACGGCAGGAGGTTTCCGCTCCATTGACGGCGCACGGTGACAGATGGTGACAACGGCTGTACACGGTAGCTGATTCTGGTGGGCGATGCATGCAACGGCAACATCGATAATGAACGATTCTAGCAGCGAAGAAGGTGCAACAGTGACGTGAAGACCTGTAATTGCAGTGGTAGTCTTCTTTTGATAAACCCAAACTCTTTTTCTTTTAAACTGTGGCCCAGCTAGAGATCACAGCATGATCTTTGATTTCTCTGTAATGAGGATTGCAGAAATCCGGATCCTCTGAGAAGATCCAATCTGTTGATCTTCGTGCGCACAACCTCTAAGCCCTAGGAGACCCTACGCAGGCTCTGATACTACTTGTTGTGAATATGACACCACGTTGTGCATGCGTGTGTGTAGGTAACCAAGATCAACAATCAACCACATAAGAAAACAAGAGATTTACGTGGTTCGACAAAAATGCGTACGTCCATTGAAAACCAATTTTCATTAGGTTCTCCTCCAATCTGTGAATTTACAGCCTTGGAATCTCAGCATATGCCAGGGTTATGGATTACATCATATATATAATCATCACTTTTTTATCCCCCAAGAACTCTATTCTAAGATAAAGGAAAATCCTAATCCTATTAAGAAACTACTGTTTAACAAACAGGAAATTCCTAATACAATTAGGGAAATTACCCAATATACTGAACTCAATTGGTTTGGACCCACTTGGCCAACAAAAATATCATCAATTGATTGAAAGAAGCAGTTTACAACGTTACTCTGCATAACTATCCCAATGAAAACTTTATGGGAAACAATTTTATGGAGCCTTTAAGGTGCAGCTGCAACTACATCATTTTATATATGGGTTTTGAAAAAAATGACCATTACATAGTGCCGGCGGGCCGTGCACATGCCATGTCCTTATGTGGTCTATGCCGTGCCATACTTGCGGGTTTGGCACCCTTAGCCCAGCATGGCCCGTATGTGTTTGGCCGCGCTGTGCCACGTTGACTCTTGTGCCAGGCTGTGCCACCACATATCAGATTGTACCAAATTCAAGGAATTATATCCCAAAAAAATTGAAAATTTTTTCGTGATAGCAAGGAATCTTCATAATACAGGAACCAGCCTGATATGTGCTTGGAAAAACAGAGTGATCGAATGGGTGTAACCAAAGGGCACATTTTTCAATGGTTTTTGGATTCTCTAGGATTAGTCCGAGGACCACTCAATTTTAAAATCGAAATCTTCAAGTTCTTTTTTTTTTCTTTTGAATTGAGATTCAGTGAGGAAAAACCTCACAATGATCGTGCATCACTGGCATGCATTGCTGCCCATTGATGATGTGGGGGGGACCAACACCGTGGGTTTTTTGACAGAGGATCTGAACTCTTTTTTTTTTTTATTATATATATATCATCTACAAGGGCTGGACCCACCCTCAATAGAGGGTAACAGAGGAGGAATTGATATTAAGTCAGGAAAAACCTAACAGTGATGTGACAGGATTAATCAGGTCTCGCTATGTAACCATGGGGTTTTTAACTGAGGATTCAGACTTAGAGGAGACGTGGCAGAACCCGTGAGTAAAAGCAGGTACCTAACTAGATTTGATATCTAATAATTTTATATAGAACCCTGCTATTTGAACACGAAAAATATCTTTCATCACACATCATTTTATTATAATTTTTTAATCCAATTTTGCCCCTATATAAAATTAAAAAATTACCCAATTCCCTCCAAAATGCAGAAAATTTCTTCTCTTCACACACAATTTCTTCTCTTCACATTTAAACCCCATCATCATCTTTTCTTCCTCCATCTTCTTCCTCTATCTTCTTCCTACACATTCAAAGCCTCTCATCATCTCTTCTTCTTCCATCCTCTTCCTACACCTTTTCCCTCTATCTTTTTCCCTACTACTCACGGACAACTTATTATTCCTTCAACTTACTTGGATAAAGATATTACTAATCAAAAGGTGCAATGGAGGAGGAAATAAGCAAAGATTTAGTGGTTTACACTCCCCAGATGAATAGCAAGGTTAGTATACTATGATTTTTTGGTTAGTTTTTACATGTTTTTAAAGTTTCGTATAAAGTTCCGTCCGCCTCATGATCGGACCTGAAAGTCCGAATTCGAAAGAAGTGTTCGGCCATGAGTGGCCAAACAGAGCAAGTCTGTTCGGCCACTTATGGCTGAACATACTCATTATGTTCGGCCATGAGTGGCCAAACAAACATGTTTTGTTTGGCCAATGTTTGGCCACTTATGGCCAAACAGAATTTTAACCCTTTTTTTTTTTGAATAATTTGCTCTATAGGTTCTTACAGAAGAAAGCGTTGTAGGTTTTGAATGCATTAAAGATTATATAAACGAGTTTATTACTCATGAGGTAAGGACGATTCGTCATAGTTTTTATCAAAACACTTCGTAAACATCATTTTAAAAGTTTATTTACTAAACTTTTTTATAAGTTTTGCATTTGTAGATCTTCCATAATCGTCAAGCAATGATCGATTGGGCTCGTACTGTTCGAAGGAGAAATGACTTTGTCATTGTTATTAAAGTTTCTAATGTGGCAGGGGTTGGAGTAAAACCTAGAGTATTACTTGCATGTGAGAGAAGTGGACACTATAATGCAAAGAAGATCACAGATAATGAGCCATCTAAGAAGAAGATCAAGCAAATAGGCACAAAAAAATGTGGATGCCCATTTTCATTGAAGGGTAAAAAATTAGAAACAAATGATGATTGGATGTTAGAAGTGCTTTGTGGTGTGTACAACCATTCTAAGCACAATATATAGAGGGTCATTCATATGCAGGTAGATTATCAGAAGAGGAAACGAAGTTATTGGTCCGTTCGGCCCTCTGGGCTCCGTTTGGCTCTCCATGGCCGAACGGGTCCGAGATTTTCAGACATCCAGGGCCATCTCTGATGCAAATGGAATGATCTTTGAAGATGTAGATCACAACCTAAAGAGGATCTCTTCTAACACACAAAAATAAATAAGAAAAGAGGATAAGAAGGAAGCTTACCTTGCAATGGAAGAGGATCTTACTGCAATGGAAAAAGAAGAGTTGAAAGAAATAAGTGAAAATGAAAACTTACCTTGCAATGGAAGAAGAAGAAGTGAATGGAAGAAGAAGAAGAAGCTGAAGGAGTTGCTGTAGAGAAAGAGAAGAGAAAAGAGGGTTGAAGAGAAAAGAGGCTTGAATGTGTGTAAAGAGAGGAGAAATGAGGGATTTGGGTATTTTAGGGATGTAGGGTGTGTTGAGAGAGAAAATTGTAATTTTTCAAAGTTTTAATTATGTATAAAGAGAAAATGTGTGTAGAGAGACTAAAGTATGGTTTATCCAGCAAATTTCTTTTATATATGGGTTTTTGAAAAAAATGACAATTAGATTGTGCCAGCAGCCCCTGCTCGCACCATGCCATTACGTGGGCTGTGTCGTGCCATACCCACCGGCATGGCACCCTCAGCCCAGGACGGCCCATATGTTCAGCCGTGCCACGCCGCCTTGACTCCTTTGCCAGGCACTGCCGCCCATGGTTGTGATAACTATGCCATTGATCTTATCAACTAAGGCCACGGGCCCATAAACGCGCCACGTGTCAATCTCTTGGGCCCACCAGATGTTGACGATTCATTTTTCATTTATAGAATTAGGCTAGTCCCTAGGACTACTGTATGTTTACGATACGTTTGATTGCACGTGCACATATATTCGGGCGATATTCTTGTCTGATTCCTTTTACATTCAATTTCAAATCCTCAGTAGATAATTGAGCTTCCCTATTTTCCCTTGCTTTCTCTCAAAAAAGCAAAATTGCACGTCACTCTGCCAATACATCCGAAGTTTCTTCTTCTGGGCAGGTTTTGAGGGACTTTAAAAAAGGGTCTGTTCTTGGATTTTTTCTTTCTTATCACTTCCAATCTACTTCTTCTTCTTCTTCTTCTGTCAAGGTCAGTATCTCAGTCTTCCTGATCTGATAGTACCCCAACTCCTATTTTTTGTCAATTATGAGCTTTATGTTGTTAGAACATGAGATTGAGTTAGAATCTTTATGCTCAAGCTTGGATTGGTATCTTTCTTTGCTTGTATCTTTTGATGGTTAGTAATTTTTTTTAACATAGAACATGTGATTATTGAGATCAGTGTATGGATTCTAATTAAAGGGTGCATTGGATGGAATCCAAATATCCAATCCATTAAGGATTTGAAGATTTTGGCAGAGTGGTTGGTAATCTCTTCAGCTCTTTGTTGGGGTGGTATGGAAAATGGAAATTCCATCAATTTAAACTACCAGTGCTGATAATGACTTGGGGTGGAGAAAAAAGGAAACTGTGTTTACCAAATGTAATGACTTCGGGGTGGAGAAGAAAGAAAACAGTGTTCTACTTCTACCTAGTGTGGTTTCCAATTCCTGGATGATTATATGTGCTGCCAAAGCTTTCAAACAACTTCTGATTTGGGGGCATCTGAATGCAGCATGAAACATGTATTTATAGCAATGCAATCAGTTTTCAAATTTGGTTTTTGAGATTTTCATTTTCATGTGAAGGAGTTCTTGCTTCTGAGATCTGTTGGGGAACACCCATCTGCTTCGTTTTCCAGTTTGATTACCTATATATGTGTATATTATCCGATAGTGGGAAAACTTTATAGGTCATGAAGATGGGTACTTGTGAAACTTGATTTTGTGTAGCATTTCTTTCTGTAAAGAAGTTCTGGAGTCAGCTTTCCTGAATTCCTTTGAATCCAACTGCTCATGTTGTTTACAGAATGCAAACTAAAAGAAAAAGAAGATTTATTCCCTCCCTATCTGCTGTTTTTAGATGCAACATCAGCAATAAGATCATGGTAGGACACTTCAGTTCCTAGAGGAAACATATAATTGTGATGACACCATTTCCTCAGAGCCTGGATGGTGTAAACTGTATATGGGACTACTTTTAGATGGTGGTGCCATTGGCTGTAATTGTTGATGTGGGTTTCTCCAATAACATCAGGAGATGAAAGGAATCACCCATCCATTATTAGACGCACATAAAGACATCAATACAAAAGTATACAACTACTAATTTTTTCTTTTCTAAATTTGAATATGGATACTAATTGTTTTATTTAAAAAGAAAGACCAATTTGTGTGAAAAAAATTATTCCTCAGAGTCTTCATATTTTGTTATGGATAAGTTCTATATCTGTGTTGAAGTGAAACTTTTCTCTGGTCATGTTGTTGATTTTCATTACTTTTTGATGGTTTCTGGTGATGGAAATAATGATAAATTGAAGACTTAATTGTTTTCAAGGTTTTCTTTCTGGAACTATCTGTGTTTCCTAGTTTCCACTGGCATCCATTATTCTGGCTTGTCTCATGTTCATTTTAGTCATTCTTTTGTTCTATTGGTTGTAGATTTGGGATTTGATGGGGCTTCATGGGTTGGTTGTGTTGGGAATTTTGGTGGGTCTTGTGGGACATGGCATGGCGAGGTTAAATGTAGAGCAGCCACTCTCAAAAATTACTGTTCATAAAGCTACATTTGCGTTTAATGACTTGGCTTATGTCAAGGCATCTCCTGTACTTCTTGGATTGAAGGTAACAACCTTTGGTTGACTATGACCTTGCTGTTTCATCTCTTTTTTATTCAGTCTCATGGAGTCTATGTTTGTTAATCAAGTGTGAATTGACAGAAGGATATCAAACTCATGCAAATGCACATTTGCTTATAAAAAAGCACGCATACATACCTAATCATTGTTCATACATGTGTGTGTGCAGTTGTTACACATGTTCATACATAGGGCCATTATGCGTACGAGCGTGTGTGCTGTTGCATGTGAATATTATGCATAAGGTTATTGTGCATACTTCTAGATTTGACCTCCAAAAATATCAAGAAACACCAATCCAAAAGGGAACAGCCAGTTGCATAATTGGAAGGTGCTCGCGGTCGCATCTGTACCATGAGATTGTGGGTTCGAGTCATGTTACGTGTAAATACCAATCCGGCGAAAATAAGGGAAATCAATAGAGGACTTACACAAAAATAATCTGGATTTGGTGAAACAGGGAAGTACACGTCTGACCATCGTTTTCTTGTGTCCAAGTCAAAATCTGAGAAAGCACACCAGTAGGATGGGACATCCATCCCTATATGTTATTATATGTATTGCTAAACAGATAAGTCAACATCTGAGAAAACAGAACAATAGGATGGAACATCCATCCCTATTATGTTCTTATATATAGCACTGAACAAATAAGAAGCCCTTGACACCATATAAGTATTGAATATAGGTCTACTTTAATCTTTACTATTGAAACACAGAGAAAATTAATATTAGATAAATTACCCCTACTGCTTTAAGTGATTCTAAAAGTGACATAGTGCTATAAATAATTTAGCCTCAAATGGCCATGGTTGACCAAACCAGTAGCTGGGGCTGTCTAAAGCTTGATTTGACCACATGCATGTGCCCATAGGGCAACTAACCCACAGAAGCAGACCCACCCATGGACCATAGGATTCTTATCGAGTCTGGATCATTTGAGGATTTGGCTGAGGGTGACCGGGGGTGGACCACTCACAGTCCGCCATGTCACCCTTAGGCAAATCCTCATAGAGTCTCAATTCATCAGCGGAAAACGTTGGGTTCCACCTATACTAACCTATTACTTCTCAGCTTGCTTGAACTTCTCGAACTCGGTTGCGTGCTTAGCAGTGTGAATGAGATGGTTGAATTGTTGATTATCCACTTTAGGTTGGGAGGAACTCACTCTAAGTTCACATCTTATTGTTTGCCCATGACCTGGATTGATGCTGTCTCTCCCTTGTATGGTGTCAGGCCCTCCACCTTAAAGACGTTTGATGTTGTCACATGGCTGGGTAGCTGAATCTGATAGATCTTTTTTCATCCAACCTTTTTTTGTTTGAACTTTTTGTAAGCTTTAATGGAAATCTCTCTTTCTTCAAATAGGGAAAACCAAGTTCATTTCTCTGTGAGCAACTATCATTGACCAAATCTGTTGTTTCCTTGTACTTTTAAATTGAATTACTTCTTGCACATATTGGGTCTTGATGTGCTTTGCCAATTATTCTGCTTCTCTGCTGATTTTTTCTAGCTTTTTGAGAAGGCAAGGTCCGAAATATTGTTTCCGATTAAGTTAGAACCATGCACAATCTCAAATGGTCTTTAATTTTGTATTTTAATATTTTGATTTTGTCGTGGGTGAACTCTTCTGGCTGTATTGTCTTGTCCTACAGCTCTAGCCAATTCCTACCAAATTGTGAATTGTACCAACTGCGTTGATGCTTCTAAATTATCTCAGTGATTGGTTGATAACCCCACTGCTGAATTCTGTGTCTATGTCAAGCTTTCTCCATAGTGTGTGCTAAAAATTTCTCACAAGCAGACCATTACTTCGTAAAATAACACAAAATTTAGTGACATTCAAAGCATAGTGGATCTTCAAATTGTATCTAAACTTCAGCAGACATTTGGACCTTGTCACCATTTCAATTTTGTTGCCCATTTTGCTACTTAAGTGCTTCATGGAAACCTTTATTTTATTGTTGATTCTATGTGGTCTTGTGGTGCATGCAAGTATTTTTGACTGTGTTCACACCGTCAAAAAACATTATCACTTACATGGAAGCATACAACTTACTGGAATCTAGTCTCATGTTTTTGATTGATTTGTATTGACTAGTGAATTCAAATTGCAGAATGCACAGTTAATTTCTCTTTTACATGAAATCTATATCTTTTTCAGGGAGAAAATACTGAATGGGTAACTGTTAATTTTAGTCACCCAAACCCGTCGAATAATGATTGGATTGGAGTTTTTTCTCCTGCGAATTTCAGGTAACAACTACCTTCTATTTAAGAAATCTGCTTCTTCTGTCGAATGCTTTAACTTGATTACTGCATTTTGTATTACTGATCTAAGACATAAACTTATATGGAAGTCTCATTTCTATGCATACCATGAATTTGATTTCTGGTCCTTATCATCATTGAAGTGAGCACGGGGTACTGACTCCAGAGCCGTTCAAGAAGAAGACCCCACCTTCAATTGGCCATCATCTATTCTCATTTCTATAAAACTAACCCTGACCTTTAGATAAATGGCATTGGATGCAAGTGCTGTAACTTCAATAGTTTTAAGTTTCTACTGATTGAAGGATGATTTCTTTCCTTTTAGGGAAATATAGAACCAACCGTGGTGCATCCACAGTGAGGATTTCTTCTGAATGGTTCTCATCTTCAGCACATGTGGCCTAATCCATGGCTGTCTACTGGATCAGTAGTTCCACTGACTAGAATTATGTTCAGCCATAAATTTAGGTGATATCTTCATGAGAATTTATAGGAGGAACCATATATAGTAGTGATCAGTTATTCACCTCCATGTGTGGCTCAAAAGGATGCATGAAAGTCATGAGGATAATAGGATGGAAAGATCACTGTGGCCTAGGTTTTTGCAAAGAAATCAGTCCCACAAAATCATCCTAATCCCTTGATCCTATGGCCTCAAACATTAATAAACAGAGTATGGGTGTTGGGCATGTCAATTCGTTATCGCTCTCTCTCTCTATTTTGGGGGGGAAGGGGGGAGGTTGCCGTGGAGGGGAGGGTTTTGTGTAGTTTAAGGTTGGTAGGTGGATGATAGGTGGGCCAAGTTCCCTAGAAAGGGTGTTTGGCTTCCTTATGGTGCAAGTAGTGTACACTTGATTATTAATGTGTACAGTGGCGGACCCAGATTTTTGTTTGAGGGGTGTAGGCAATAGTCAATTGAAAAGGCCAAAATAATCATTTTGTTATACTTCTTCACATTAATAATGGAAAAAGAACAAATATTTTCATTCAAATAGATACAAAATATTTAATTGTGTCAAGTAAGATGTTCTCATCAAAAAGTCACATCTCGACTCTAAAATAAAATTGTTTACAATTATCCTCTACGAGTCTTCATGTTTTGAATGCGATGCATGATTATCTCATTATCAATGCTATTAAATCTGTCCTTTTTGATATATAGTTGCAGACAATCATTCATCCACTCAATTTCAATTCCATTGCGTAGTCGATTGTTCGCGATCTTCATAGCAGAAAATAGCCTTTCAATAGAAGCAGTAGCAATTGGTAGAGTTAGCGCTAATCTCAAAAGCAAATAAACCAAAGGATATGCAATGTCATTTCTTGTTTCAACCATTTTCTGAGCAAGGCAGCTAATTCCTTTCACTTCTTGGAATTTGCTATTTTGACTCATATCAATAATGTTAGCCTCCAACTAATTATCAAGAATCATCTGATTTGTGTTTGAAAAATCGTCTGGATAGAATTGAGAAAGGCAAATCAATTTTTCCTTAACAGAAGCAGAAAAGGAATAAGTTGGATTTAGGCATGTGATGCAAAGAAGTAACTCAGTGGTCACCTCATCGAAGCGATCGTTGAGCTCTTGAAGTTGCTTGTCAATTGTAGTGTAGAATATTTCAACGTGAAAATAATGCAAGTTTGTCACTTTAACTTTGCGTTTTGATCACTTTCTATCAACAAAAAAATCATCCATATTAAGAATGGTGATTTCATTTTCATTGCAAAATGAATGAACTTCAGAGAGGAGCGAATCCCACCCATTGTCTCTCATCATTTGCAATCCTTACTTTGATGCTTTTACCATTTCCATAGCATTGACAATATCTTGATCTTTATGCTGCAACATCTTTGACAATTCATTCGTGATCCCCAAAATATTTTTCATCAAATGCATTTTAAATAAAAAATCAAAAGATTCTAACTGAAGCAATAAGTTACTTGCAGTACCTACATGCTCACTCATATCATCTTTTAAAATAATTTTAAGCACATCAACCACAGATGAAAACATGAGAATCAAGGTAACCAATGTGCCATAATGCGAGCCCCATTTTGTGTCTCCTAGCTATTTGAGGCTAGTCTTCTGATTGAGACCTTGTCTGCTTTCAAGTTCACTAGTATTGAGTGCATCAACGACTTTAGCAGCTTCTATAATTTGGAGCATGTCATGACGTTTGCCAGAGCCTTCGACGACATTCAACAAATTGGAGATTGAGTCAAAATATATGGCAATTGGTATGTGCATTTTTGCAACAGCAATGAGTGCCAATTGAAGCTGATGTGCAAAGCAATAAACGTAGAATGCAGTGGGATTCTCATTTTAAATGAGCGTTTTAAGGCCATTAAGATGACCTTGCATATTACTAGCCCCATCATAACCTTGCTCGCGTAAACTTGTTATGCTCAATCCATGCTTAGAAAATATCGCATCAATAGCTGCCTTCATAGAGCAGTAGTATTTGTGACATGTTCAACTAGCAAAAAACGTTCAATCACAAATCCCTGATTATTCATATGGCGTAAAACTATAGCCATTTGCTCTTTTATAGAGATATCACGAGATTCGTCCGCCAAAAGAGCAAATGGTGTATCTTCACGCTCAGAAATGATAGCGTTAGTTGTTTCCATGGTAGCCGCACTCACAATGTCTTTCTGAATCTTAGGTGATGTCAATTTCAAATTTTCTGGAGCATTTTGCCATATAACTCTTTTAATAGCTTTATTTTGCTTGGCAAGTACTTGCAAAAGCTCAAGGAAATTACCCATGTTGTTTGAATCTTCTTATTCATCATGGCTGCGAAAAGGTAACCCTTGGCGTAGGAGAAAGCGAATAGAATCAAGTGTCGCTTGCAAGTGGGTTCGATAGTTTCTTTGAACTTGATTTGGTTGCTTGACAGTAATTGTCTCAATGTGCTGCTTTTGATTTAATAAATTTTGAAACTTCTCATATGCTTGATTGTGAGCACTATTTGAGCCTCCTACATGCTCTACAATTCTTTTTTTTTTTCTCCAATTTCTAAATTCTTGAGTTATAAAAGCATTATGGCGTGCATGCCCTCCAAAAAGATAATAGCATAGATAAAATGCAGCATCTTTCTCTATGCAATATTCTAACCAACTACTATAATCCTTAAACCAAGCAGGATTAAATCATCTCTTATCTTGTGTAGACTCCATATAGGGGAATCTATGGTCACGAGGTTGACAAGGGCCTTTTTGTAATATGCTCTTTGGATTTAATCTTGGTCTGCATGATAATAACTCAATATTGGGTTCTGTAACCCAGGAGCAGCAGGAAGATCCACCGAGTTAACTTCTACACGACTCTTTTTCGAAGTTGATAACACTTGATCATTATCGTTCTTTAGCGATGGACATGGTAGGTTAGGAGTTGATTTTCTCTTGGCATAATTTTTCATATCCGGTTCAAAGATAAATAAAATCTAATCAAAATCAACACCTAGCTAAAAAATGCATTACTTAGTAGGAACACATAACTTAATTGGAACACACAAACGTAACTTCATTCTCATTGGCAATGTTGAAATACACAAATGCATGGGCTTATTTAAATATTTAGAACACACAACACAATCACATGAGCTTAAACAACATAAAATATGGAAATACGAATATTCATATATCAAATTGAAAATTTCAAATTAAGAAATTAACAAACATAAAACCTTAACATTGAATCTACAATCGAAGAAATCTTGAACATGGCATACAAATTAAAGCGATAGATAGAGAAAGAAGGATACCTGTGCTGTGTCACTAGAGAGACATACTAAGAGACGACACACCAAAGTTGCAGAATTGTTAGATGATTAAACCTCCAAATCATCTGCTAAACTGCTCCTTGTTTACAATGAAAGAAATCAACTGTTATTAGTCATTTCCTGGTTTGAAATCATTATTCACCCAATAAGGGGGAAATATAGGTGGTGAAAGTTGAAGAGGATTATTTGATCAAAATGATTTACAAAGGTTGCCTACATAAATATAGTAAAGGAATATGTGAGTGAGTGGAAGTCTCCAATGTAGCAAAAGGGAAGAGAAGGGGGGGAAGCCCTGCCAATTAGCTAATAAGAGAGGCATATATACATATTTTTTCTTGGAAAAGAAAGAGAGGCATATTCTTGGAATCATTTTAATAAGAGATAGTGCAATAACTAATTTCTTAAAGCATGTGTTCTCTCTCTCTTCTTTCTAAGATTATATGAAATATAAAAAGTACGTGAATTTATAAAGCCCTCTTAAAGGTTTAATTATTTTTTTATTGGTTTGAATATCAATAACAATTCAATCTCACCAAGATTTTAGAATAAATTACAATTCAGTTTTGGATCCCAAAATTATTCTAACCAGTAAAAGAAAATATAAGATGGCTGATATAAAACTTGAAAAACAGAAACCATCTTGAAAAATAAAAGTGCAAAGACCTCCACAAAAAACCCACTATGTCATTTACAAAATAGAAAAGTAGAAACACTCAAATGCATTATGCATTGAAACATCAGATTCAATAATTTTCCATTCTTTTTCCAGCAAAAATAATAGCTCAGTCCAACATAGAGAATCCTAACATCCTTTTGGATCAAACATATTAAAAATAACATTGAATTTTTTTGCAGAGCAACAAAATTCCCGTACAGCAGAAGATAAAGTAACATGCTTCAACTGTTGAACATAACAGGTTAAAGGAAAAAAAAAATCTTCCAAAAAAACTTATCTATAAAAAATGGAACTTGCCTCATCATATCTGTACCCAAAATTTACATAACATCTGCCCCAGAAGCTTTGGTCCAAAATGGCAAAATCAACATGTGGCTATAAAACCCCCCAAGACAAGTTAAAGAGACAAAGATAAGCATATTACCAACTATCAACCATGCTATAAGAGAAATAGACTCAAATAGTACATAACCACAAAAACCTATAACGACTGAAAGAGAGAATCTAAATAGTTGATTTAAGTATTTAACCATTCTAACACACCTTCTCCATCAATCAGATATACTAGTATTTTAGCAAAACAAGGAAAGCATCCAATGCCTATCAAGTGATTGCATTTTGCGAGCGAGAGAGAGAGAGAGAGAGAGAGAGAGAGCCCATCCAATGAAGGTGGTTTCGATGGACTCCATGGTAATGGAGATGGAGATGGAGCCTGGAGGGTTTTGGTTGTGGGGTTTCAGTTCTGGGGGTTTCAATTTTGGAAAGGGAAAAGTGCTCGAGGGATTTTGCGGGGGGGTGCCGGGGGGGGGGGGGGGGGTGTGGTGTGTTGCGGTGTATGGGATGGGCTTAAGTTTGGGGGTGTAAAACGGGCATACAATGGGTGCATGGGCTTGTGGCCCGTATCACCTCTAAGGGGTTCAAAATATTTAATGGGTGCAGGTGCAGGTGCACCCACATAACAACACATGGGTCTGCCCCTGAATGTGTTTGCATAAATGATCTAATGAGCTACGGTACCCATGGAATAATCATCAGGGAAAACCCTTGTGGGGTCCACCTAGGATCCATCTCCACCTTGGCACCCACTACCTCTACACTTGAATTAGATCCATACCTAACTTGACACTCATCCCAACCATATCCACCGTTGAGTTTTGATTTTAGAACTTTTTTTTGGCTTTTCAAACTTCATTTTGAGGTCTTAATATCCATTCATTTTAAATCCAATCAACCCTATTTTTGGTGCACTTCTTATTCATGTACGGAACTTTCCCCAATCCCATCCTTAATTAATTTCTTAAGTGGGCCCCATAGAGCTTGTGTGTACATGTCATGATGGCCCTATATATATGGGGGATTTTCATGTGCATATGTCCCTCACTAGGGGACCATGCATACTTCCTTGTGGGGCCCATGGTGGACCCCACCAAGGGATGAAACTGGGGGGGATGGAAAGATCCATGCAGGACCACCCTACATACCAAGTTTGGCCCTAATCACATGTCCCTAACCCTTTCATCCGTAACCCACAAATTCATTCCATTCAAATGGGTGCATAGTTGATCCAACGGTCCAATAAATTCGAATTTGATCAAAAATTGATAAACGTGTTCAATTCAAGAGGGTCATGTGTGCGATCCATTTGGATGGACCATATAGTGGGTCCTACCTAAAGTTCTCACGAAAAAAATGGTAAGGGACATATGCACATGAATATTCTCCTATATATATGGAAAATGATTTTATATTTAGAGTATGTACCATCTTACATACATACCATTAGCCCACCTTATGACCCACCCTAATGGACCCCACCATTAGCCCACTTTATGACCCACCCTAATGGACCCCACCCTTGATAATCTATGATCCCATGAGTTTGCCCAAATGGACTCAATGGTTGGATTGAGGTCTTTTTTTGGATATAAAACTGCTAAACTTGTGGTCCATGGATGAAGGAGCTAGGGGCATTGGATTGACTTTAAATTTGATATCTGGGGCCCATGATCTGTAGGTCATGAAGTGGGCCCCAACGACTAGTATGTGCTGTAAGGATGTACAGAAGAATGGCTATATATATGTATGTATGTGTGTATACATGTCTTCTCTTGCGCTTGTGTATTGTGTGCTAGGACCATTCAAGTGGCAAGGCAAACCGATGCGAACACCCTTGAGTGGTCTTGGCACATGGTGTGCAAGAGAATCTTGTCATATATATGGGTTTATATACCTTTTGTTGTGCATTTGTCCCTCATGGGCTTTTTGTGCACACTCCTCCATGGAGCCCACTTGGACCCCAACAAGGGATGAGACCGGAGGGGGGGTTGGGATGGAAAGATCCATGCGAGACCACCCCATTTATCAAGTTTGACCCCAATCAAATGTCCTTAACCCTTTCATCCATGGCCCACATATCCATTCCGTTTGGATCGGTGTACAGTCGATTCAATGGTCCAGTAAATTTGGATTTGACTGAAACTTGGGGCATGTGCCTATCAAGGGGTCCCCTATGTGTTGCAAGGTTTGGATTGGGTGATAGATGGGCCCCACCTAGAGTTCTCACAAAAAAATAGTGAGGGACAATGCATATGAAGATTCCTATATATATAAAAGAACCACTATAAAATGTCCTTTTCTTAGCCAATTAGAGCACATATGCATGTTGTCTCATTCAATGCAAGTTGGCTATTTAATGGATTTGAAACAAAGACAGGGCATTATAGGAAAACAAGAAAATGCTTTCCCAGTTGTAACTCTGTCCGTTTTGAGTTTCAAACTTTCAAATTTTCACTTCTTTCTTATTTTCATATGGGCAATTTGTCGGAGACCCCTAGTGGGGCCTACTTATGAAAAATCTAAACTGATTAAAATAAAAGGCCCATCAATTTTTTGGTAGTCAATGAATTTCAGTTAAATATGAGTTGGGCCCACCGTTAGATTGAACACTATATGAAATTTGTAATTTTCCAATACTTTTATTTACTCTCCTATTGTACCTAAAAGAATTTTGAAATGAGAGAAAAAATAGGGTACGGCGATTAATGTTCCCTTTAAAGAGGGAGAAAATATCTCTACAATAACTCTTTAGTTGGAGATTCGCTAGGTGGGCAGAAATGCCCCTTTTTGAATGGCATTTTGTATAATTCATCATACACACACACACAAGAGTTCGGATCCCTTTCACACACTTATCCTTTGTGCCCTTCACACGGCATGATGTGGGGTACTGGGGTAATAGTGTGTTTTTTTTTTTTTTGGGTGGGGGGATGGAAAGATTTTGATGAGCCTTACTGCTATATAAGATTTTAGGCCCATTCCTAACCCTTTGATCCAAGGGTCACTAGTTTAGTAGCTTTATGTGTGTCTGTGTGTGCATGTATATATATACACACACACAAGAGTTCGGATCCCTTACCCTTATCCAATGCGCCTTACGCACCACATGTTGTGGGTCTATGAAGCGTGAGTACTCCAAAAATATATACGTACCTGTACCAGGTATGATTAAACGTACCCGGTACGTTTTATCTAAGAGTTTGACTTTTTGGGTATGGAATGGATATGTACCCAGTACAACATGGGTACTTTTGGGGAATCTGATTAAAAATTTGATGGAGGAGTAATGGAACCAATTGTTTGGTGGTGTACATATGGGTCTTCCGCACCTGTTCTCTAATCTTTAGCATTGAAATTACTTAGCTAGCCATGTTCCTCGTCATGTTGTGAAAGGAATTGGAGCACCTACTTTTTCATTCACACCACGAGAAGGAACAAAATGACACCACAGTGTTGTGAAGACTTGGTCTTTGTGCATAACAATATTCGTCTCCTATCAAGGAGGAGTTGACAGTACATGGAAGGAGAGAGCAAGCTGTAAGACATTGGTGGAGATGCATTTGATTCATTGGAGGGTGCTTGCTTACTTGAAATTGCAGATATTTCACTTGATGAGCCTGACATGGAAGCTGTATTATTTGATGAAGGCGATGAAGTTGAAGTTAATAGATGACTGGGTGTGAATCGTAAAGATTCTTAAGGTTAATAGGACTTGCTTTGATGTTTACTTCATTTTTAGTGCTTTGGTTTATAGTTTTAATTGTAATGACATAAAACTCTTGGCTTGTATGTGCCTTTTGACATTAAATTATGGTTTGTAGGTTGAATTTGTGATGGTATTAAGTAATTGTTGGCTTGTTACATCTAAGGATTCTAACGTACTTTAATTAGTAGTATAGTACATTATTATAGAATTAAAAAATATAATTTTTAATTGACGTACTCTAGTTGTACCCATATCTTGTTTTTTAGGATTTTGCTGTATCGGCATACTTGTACCGTACCCGTATTGGTACACGTACCAGTACCCGTCAAGGATCAAAATAGCGGTAGCGGATAGCGTTGCGGCCAGTTGCCAAAACGCTACGTAGCGGTAGCGGGGCTACATAGCTGCATAGCGGTGTGATTTAAGAAAATTATCAAAAAAATTTGAAAAAATTTCAAAAAATCCAGAAAATTGTAATGAGCTAGAATATGTGTTTGTTTTGCAAAAAAGCCTAAAATAAGGGGGGCGTAGCGGCCCCCTAAATGCACGATGTCCTGTATCGCTGTATAATTAAAAAATAATAGTATCATTCCTAATTTTCACATGGTATCATGAATCAAGATTCAAGACTCAAAGTCAAGACTCAAGAGTCAAGAATTTAAGATTTAGAGAGATTAGTCACTAGAGTCAGTGACTCAACAATCAACATTCAACACAATAAATGACATAGTAAATAATAACTTTATAAATAACATTGTACTTAAAGAACTGAGACATGAGAGTTAATATAAAGTTGAGATTTGAGAAATGATTAGAGGAATACCTCTACCACCAAAAGTCATATTAATATGAACATAAAAAATTAAATAAATTCAAATAAACAAGAAAGAAAGTGTAATTCATGCATGGGATTCATAGATCTAACACTTGGGAGTAATTTTCAAGTGATTTGGTTGGTGTTTCTTCAAGAAAATTTTTTTTTCAAAAAATAAAAAAATCCGAGAATAAAAAAAAACATAGAAAATAGGGGTTTGATCTATGAGAAATAAAGATTTATCACTTACAAGCCATTTCCAAGAGATTCATGAAGGAGAAAAGAGGAATAGAGCCATAGATCTAAGAAATTACATAAAAAATACCTTTTGAGAGATGCCTTTTGACTCCAAAGAAGTTGAATGATCTAGATTTATAAATCTTAATGTGTTTTTGGACCCTTGTTGCCTTTAATTTGAAGAAAGAGGGAGGTAGGACCAAAAAACAGTGGACAGGGAAAAGGAAAGATGGAGACAGGAGTGAAAAATGTAGAAGAATGGGCGTCAGGGCATTTAAATAGGCCCAGCAGGAAAATAGCGGCCGTAGCGGCAAAATAGCGGCCATAGCGGCAAAATAGCGGCCGCTACGCTTTGTAGCTGCCGCTATTTTATTCTATGGTACCCGTACTTCATAGTTGTGGGGTTAGGGTGGGAGTTTGGCGAGGAGGGAGGGGGGAGTGGGTTTGGGGTTTGGTGTGGTCCACTCGGATGGATGATCAGGTGGGATCCACTAGGAGGTGTGCATGATGATGATCATAATATATTAAAATTATTATTTAACATTTGCATCTAATCTGGTAACCTAAATTTCTTTCTTTCTTATATATGTGGAAGATCTCACCTGCGCTCTTGCGCTATGGGCTTCATCGGATAGGTCCCATTATCACGGACTCACGGCTGGACCCATGAAATTCAGGGGCCAGATGAGGGCTATCATGGAGTGCATAGCGCAGGTGAAATTTTCCATATGCATGCATGCATACATACATACATATGTATATATATATATTTTTCATTTTCAAATATTCTTAAGCTGACTGTTTTGTTCTCAATTCTTAGTGCTTCAACTTGTTTGCCTGAAAATCCTAGAGATGAACCTCCATATATATGTTCTGCCCCTATTAAGGTTTGTACTTTGTATCTTTTTATTTTTTATTTTCTATTTTTTTATTCGTACTTGGAAGTTGAAACTGTCAATAGACCTCTACAATTTACATATACCATTAAAAAAAAATGTTGAAACCATCAACTGAGTGAAAGATATATTAATAGAAGGCAAATCCAACAGGCTGCTTTGCATTGAATAGGAAGAATTAAGGAATAAAATATTAAGATGTTTTGTCTCTTGCAGTATCAATTCACGAATTACTCCAATCCAAAATATAAAGACACAGGGATGGGGTCATTGAAGCTTCAATTGATCAACCAGAGGGCAGATTTTTCATTCGCATTGTTTTCTGGAGGACTGTCCAATGTAAGTGCACATATGGAAATCTGATCTTTCCAATCATTTCTGTTTGTTACAGCATTCTACCTTTTTCGTGCATGCACTTAGTGGATTTTTGGCCATAATAGGCTAGTGGTAGATTATTATGAAGTGCACTGATGCAGACAACCATTTCAAACTACAATCTGATAGCTGAAACTGGCTAGGACTGGGTGGTTGATGCATGCCACTGCTCTCTTATGGAGAGCGATTTATTAATTAGTAAAGGAGATTTTCCTTAGTTTATCACAAGCTCTTCAATATTAGAGTTATATATTGTGTTTTTAGTAGGAGAGCCTGTATTGCAAGTTGCAACCATGGATTTTCATGTAAGTTTTATAGTAATGGTATTGCTTTATGCGAAATCCATGTGGAGAGTTCTATTTTAGTGGTTTGCCCTTTGTATTTGACTCATATGAATTTAAGGAGTCGTCTTGTTGGTTAGAGTTTGGTGAGGGTCCTTGTGGAGGACTTGCATGAATTTATCCTGTTATCACCAGAGATGCTGCAGGATGCAATTTTATCTTTGGATTTATTCCTTTTGTTCCTCTGTATATGATCTTTTCATGTATGTTCTTCTTTCTTGTGGTCATCTACCTCTTCTACTTTGTCCCTCCCTTATCTTTGTCCAACATCTCTTGCCTCTGCTATTGCTTTTGTAGTTGCAAGTTCTAAATAAAAAATTGAAGAGAAACAAAGGGAGAAAGAAAAAATGAGGACAAAAGGAAGAAGGAAGAGAATTAAAGAGCCGAGAGAGACTTGGAGACAGGCATAGGGCTTGTCCTCCAGATCTGCTTAGAGACCTAATCGTTGTATATGTTTAAATTCTAACTATCTACAAAAGAGGCCCTACAGTTTCCGTAGATACAAAAAGCCCATACAATTCTATAAAATCAGAAAATTCAGTCCTTGAACAGCAAAACTAGATTAGAAACTAAATCCCAGCTTGAAGGAGACACTAGATAAGTGTTTCTCAGAATTGTCTCTCATAAATGAATAAATCACTTGATCTTCAGATCTTGCATACTCTAATTGTATCTCATTTCGTGTTGATTTCTTTTTACGAATGAAATGACGATCAACTTTAATATGGTGACTGCTCACGGTATACTGCATTTACAGAAATATGAAACAGCTGCCATATTATCACTAAGTAGAATCATGGAACTCTTCCCTATCTAACTTATTGAGAAGAATCTTCAATGACAGCATTTCACATGTTCACTGTGCTATTGAGCGATATTCTAGATCCAAATTAGATCTAGGAACAATGGATTGTTCCTTGCTCTTCTATGCATATGATTATGACCAAGGCACAACATCCGATGGTCAACCTCTTATTTGATTTTGAACCTACACAATTGCATCAGTAATAGCTTCTATATTCAGATCACCATGACATGTATAAAGCACTCCTTGCGTCAGGGACCATTTAAGGTACCTTAGAATGAGATGCACTACCTCCAAAATCCAACTTCCCAGTTCTTGGTGCATTACTGACTAACAACACTTATTGCACATGAGATGTCTCGCCTTTTGATGGTTAAATAAATCAGCTTCCAACTCATCTCTGGTATTATCTAAGGATCATTCAATAACTCACAATTTCAAGGCAATGATTTTGATCTATATGCGCATGTCAGAAAGCTTTGGGTCTGGTTCTCGTCTCTTTTAAAAGATACTAATGTATACTTGTGAAAATACAATCCCTTTTCTGGATCTGGCCAATTCAATTCTCAGGCATTTAATCTCAACTTGTTCAATACTTGCTACAATGATATTATTGACATAAACAATAAGTGTTGTTACCTTATGGCCACTTTTTATTTTTTTTTTAAACACAGAGTATGATCATCCTTACATCAATTATATCTATACTTATCATGACTTGGCTAAATCTTCTAAACCATGCTTGAGGTGACTATTTTGATGACATATACCTTGGTTTTTAACCGACATACTGTAACGACCCAAGAATCTGGAGCTCTTCAGATTCTTAAGCCGCACTCAGATTTTAATAACAACACCACTTAAATCAAATTCTCATGAGCATCAAGGTCATAAACAATCAAATTTCCTTGTATTTCAACTATTATATAAATAGTATAAGTCTTGATAACACTACTGAATAGGACAATTTCTATTTAAAAAAAAAAAATAATGTCTAAGTCTTAGGCTAATCCCAACTATAAATCTATTCTTTTGCTTTTCCACGCTCTGGATTAGCCACGCATGCCAAAATCCACCGGCTGATCTCCGTCACTCCCCGCAACCTCTACAACTGCATTACCTGGAGTGGGGCGAACCACTGATCAGTGACACTGGTGAGTAGAATAAGAAACATTAAGATAAAGCATATTTCAATCATTCAGAGAATATATATATTCAATGATATAGTCACAATAACATTCTAATCAATTTCTTTCTTGAGTAATTTCCTACTGTGGCATCAAATGGTTCCGATACCCTATACGATGTATCTACGTTTTTGTCAACAACATGGCTTGTCAATTACCATGAATGTTGAACCTGTTCCGATACTCCCAACTAGAGTATCTACATTTCTATCAACAACATGGCTTATCATGCCACCATATTGTTGAACCTCTTCCCCTCGACCAACATCCATGAGGGAAGTTCTATACTCAGTGCCAGCAGCTGGTAGTACGCTTATTTCAATCATCAATGGTAAATTCATTTCAATAATTTTAGTATAGATTCATCTCCACCATAATTAAGCTACATCATCTTACTCTTTTATTTGGCCAGTCCCACACAACACTAGTTAATCCTCGCCCCACTCCGAATCGGAGTTGGTATCAGGCGGTGGCATTGCCCATGTTTTATTGGGGTAATCAATTATTTATCATAAAGTTATCCATCAAGACACAATTAATAAATCCAAGGGAAAATATCACATTGAAGGAACTAGTTATTCTAAAATTTATCATGGAAAATTAAGTCATAAAGAATAGTTAATTATGATGAAAGGGCCCACATAACATTTAATTAACCGAACACATGTTAATTTAAGTAATAGAAAAATATGGGACTTATAATTTATCATGCCATAAATTTATCATAAGCCTTAAAAAGGATTTTAGGGTATAATGAAAATAGTAAGGGCAATTTCGTAATTTCCAAAGGTCTATAAAATATCTCTCCCCAGTTCATTGATTTCATATTACAGGCCTGTGTCTTCTTCACTGTTTTCGTTCGTCAGAGAAGAACACCGCCTGGCTCAACTCGCGGCAGTTGTAGGGTGGGGCCCAACGGTCCGATGCACATGGGATCTACACCATAGTGGTTGCCCAGGGGTCCTCTCCAAGATGTGTGGACGTGATCTTGGATCAGGTGATCCACAGGGGTTTCGAACTCAATTACATCCAGGCTGTTTTGACGGGTGCCGACTGTGACAAATCACAGATCCAGCCTGAGTTTCACTAGAATTTGGATTCTATGGTGAGGAAGCCTTAACTGGAGATGAAAGCAAGATCATGGCAACTGTTTTCCCCAATTTCTCCATCTGGAAGGTAAGTTTCAATCACTGTTTGCTCTATCGTAAGTCGTCACAGTGAAGAGGAGTCTTCTTCTCCACAATTGATGGTGTACTTGAGTTAGTTTCAAGTCTTGTGTAGGGTCGTTGGGGTCGAACACAAATTTTACTTTAGATTATTGGATCTGATTCATCATTGGATGGATCATCTGGCCCCCCACAGATCAATTAGTCCCATAACCCTGTGCCCAGTCACTGTGGTAATGGTATTTGATAGAGATCATCACTTCGGATGATCAAGACTTTTTCGATTTCCCTTCTACGATGGAATCCTTAATACAATTTCTTAAATTCAATTTTTTTTACAATTAACAGTGGAGAAGTTCTACTCACCTTCGATAGAAGTAGGTTGCTCGGCCAGTGATCGGTCTCTCGTCAGACATCCGCCGCGCGTCCCGCTATTGATCTTCTTCTCCTCTTAATCAATTCCACAGCCAAATCAGTCCTCTCTCTCTCTCTTTCTCTCGTAATTTCTATCGTTGCTGTGTGCAAACGATAGATTCTGCCTACTGTCTAATATATATGTTTAGTGTTCGGAGAGAAGTCCTGTTTGGAAACTACAGGGAGTCTTATAGGAAACATATTCTGAGAGAGGAAGTCTATTGGGACTCCTACACTGGACTTACCAAAAGTCCTGATTCGATGACTTACAACATTCTGATCAAATTAGGACTCCAAACATGGTTTGGACCATCATGGCCCACCCTATAAGGCTGGCCCACCAAGACAGGTTGGGTTATTACACATACTTTCTGGCTTGGTTTTTTGGAATAAACTTTTGAGGAATGTAGACCTCTTATGGATCACCATGAAAAAAATGCATTTTTAATATCTAACTGATATAATGGCCATGTGAAAATTGGCACCATTGACAAAAATTACTCTGAGTTTAGCTTTGCCATTGGTGAAAACGTTTCAAGATAATCAATTTGACGTGCTTAATTGAAAACTTCAGCCACCATCCTGGCTTGATACTTTTGTATTGCCACTTCGTCTGGGTTGTACATTAAGGTATACACCCATTTTCAGCCTCCTGTACATTTCCCAGTTTGGAGATCTGCTGGTCCTGAGTCCTGATGTCTTTCTCCTTTTCAAGTGCTTTCATCTCATCAATCATTTCTACCTTTTACTTTTGAATTGGACAAAGCATCCCACACATGCTGGTATGCTTTCAGATGACAAGTGCACGATCAGCAGGAGATAATGAGTGATATGAAACAAACTTTTTGAGTTTAATGCCTGTCATCTGGGGTGTTGAATCTGAGAATTTTGTTGGCAAATTTTCTGAAGAAAAACAGTTGTATTCTCTTTTCCTCAGGATGAACTGGAAGAACATTTTAAGTGAATTTTTTCCTATTTTCTTTTTATCATTCCAGACATCTGTAGATGGATGAGAAATATAAGTTTGTGTAAAAACACATTGAATTAGGGAAACATAAGTTGGTATAGACTTAGGTGAGATAGTATTAGATCCCCACCTACTCCATTTTTTGTCCCACTTTGTATAATTCCTCCAATATATGTTTTTTGGCATTTTCCAATTCCAAGCAGGGGAAAGGAGGAAGGGTGGTACCAGATGGGCAGTCGACCATAAAAACTTGCCAAAAAATTTTTTTAATCTACTTTGAACAAGATTACTCTCTTCTTAGAGCTTACCCCACATTTTTGTGAAATGATTCAAGCCAATTATCAGCTTTGATAGTATACTGTTGATAGAAGTCTCCCATCTCTTATTAATTGAGTTTCTTTTAGGGTAAGATGGTGATTGAACTGTAAATGGAGTGCTATTGCTTATCTTTAGGGCTGGTTTTCATGGAACATAAACCTATTTTAATGGTTAAGATTTAATTGATTTTGATGAATTACCTTGTCACTTTGTTGCAACTTGGGTTTGTTGGGAAAAAGACCCACGTCCTACATCGCCTAGGTATTAGGTTTGACATGCCTTCATAGACCTGTATGGGCCTTCCACCCATCAGCTTAGGCTTTTGGGTTGCTACATGATTGCTTACATAGTATCAGAGCCCATGCGTGGAGAGACTTCTTGACGAGCACGACTTATTAGAGATCAAGGCATCACCTAGGATTAACTGTTTAAAGAATCTTCTTTGTCGTGAAGCTGAAGCAGTTCCAGTGCCTAGAACTAGAGGTCAATAATGCGAGGCCCACCCATTGATCAAACATACACAAATGGAAGATATCATGGTGGTTGATTGGAGCTTCTAGGATTTTTGAAGTTTTTTGTGGTTTTTTTGGATCATCAGAGGTAGGCCATATGCTCTGATTTGTGATTCAAGGAATTTTTTGCAATATCTTTAATCAAATTCGTCCAATTTTTTGGATTTTTGAAATCTCTTCTACAAATTTGTTTGAGAGAGTCAAAACTAAGATACCCTCAAGGTATTATGCTCTGATCTCACTTCTGACCTTGTTGTGGGGCCCACATGATCATCTAATTACAATTTTAGAGCTCGCCTGGGTGTTCTTTGTTTTGTTTTTGTTTTTTTTTTTTTGGCATTTTCTGATCCATTCACAGATCTGAACAATCTATTGCTATTTTGGGTAATTATTTCACAAATCTATGAATTCTGTTGTTGTGATTACTACTTGTTGGTGCCCATCAGAGTTTTGCAATTGAGTTTGTATAATTATTTCACCAATCTGACTTTTATTCTGCATTATATGAGCTTTCTGCAATTCTAGGACATATTATAATTATTTGTTTACTGCTGGGCAATATTCTCTTCTCAGTTTTTGGTGTCTGGGGTGTCTGAAACTACTGTTTATTAGATTACATTTCCTTAAAGTAGTATCTTGGTCATGGAGAAAACTGAAATTGCAATTATCAAGTTCAATGGTAAGAATTATACATCTTGGGCCTTCCAACTATAAATTTACCTTAAGGGTAAAGAACTATGGGGCCATATTGCTTGGACATATGTTAGACCCAATGACAAGGACTTGACCAAATGGGAGACGAATGATGCACAAATCATTAGTTGGATTCTACGGTTTGTTGACTCTCAGTTTATTCTACATCTCCATCCATACAAGACTGCCAAAGACATGTGGAATTACCTGAAAACTATTTATCAGCTGGAAAATTTTGCCCGCAGATTTCACTTAGAGCATGAAATATCCCAATTCACTCAGGGAAATCTATCCATTCAAGAGTTCTACTCTCTGTTTGTTAGCTTATGGATTGACCATACTGAATTGATTTATGCGGACCTTCTTGCCACCTCCATGGCTACTATTCAAAATATTCATAATACCAGTCAGAGGGATTAATTCATGATGAAACTAAGAGTGGAGCTTGAAACTATGGGGTTGAACCTCATGAGCTGTGTGCCCTCTCCTTCTATAGAGATATGCTTGGCAGAACTCCTACGTGAGGAACATAGGATTGCCACTCAGGCTGTGCTTATGCAAAAAGCCTTGGGAGGACCTGTTGATGTTGCATATGCTGCACGAGGAAGATCGCAGGGTCAGGATATGAAGCAGTACAGGGAAGAAGAATAGCCAACGGGCTAATCTCCAAGCCAAAAGGCTTAAGGATAGAATGTTTAGGTGCCTCACCAAAGACAAACAATAACTCTTTCAACTGAGAACCAAACTCAAATTCTTATCCAATATCAATGTTTGTATCCCATGAAGGGATTACATCTTTATTTTTAACTAAGATATTATCTAATTTAGGAAACAACTAATTTAAATCAAATAAGAAGTCTTAAACTAAACATGCTTGGACTTTCCAAATATCAAAGAATCCTAGATAATTAAAAAAGCAACTAAAGCAACTACTAATAATAGGAATTACTTTACTTTATTGGGCCTTATTGGTCTTAGGCCTGCGGGTATAGACTTTTAGACGGGGCCCATTACTATGGCCTGCATCAGCTTTCCCCAGCTTGGAAAAACTCGACTCTGGTGAGTTATTAGCTTGGTACTGCTCATATAAATATGGATTGATCCGTTGAAAATCTGTAGCCATAATCCATATAGCTTTGGAGAATGATTTGCCTTTCCACTTGACAAGGAAATTGTAAAAGCCGCCATTCTTGGTTGAAATGATCTGATCATCAAAAACTTCTTCAATTTCATTTGGAGGAAATTGATGGAGAAGGATGAGAAAGCTTGTTCGTCAAAGGATTCATCGTTGTGATGTTTGTGATAAAATGCCAAATCTTCAACATTGAAGGTGGAACTGATATTCATGTTTGAAGGAAGGTCGAGAACACTCATTGGAATTGATTTTCTTTAGAATTTTGAAGGGACCTGCACTTCGTGGATGTAGCTTTTTGTATTTACCTGCAGGAAACCATTCAGGCTTCAAACGAACCATCACCATATCACTTGTGGCAAACTCAACATGGCGTTTGTGAGAATCCGCATGCCTTTTATATGCTTCATTACTTGTAACAGTTTGTCGGTGAACTTCATTATGAACATCCTTCATATGTTGTGCAAACTATTCAGCTTCCTGACTTGACCTAGAATTAACTGGTAACGGGCTTAAGTTAAGAGGAAGACGTGGCTTGACACAAGTAATAACTTCAAATGGTGATCTCCTTGTCGTTCTGTTGATGGAATTATTGTAAGCGAACTCTGCCATGGGTAAAAGACGATCCCATGAAGCCACATGTTCTCCAATAAGACATCAAAAAAGATTTCTCAAACTACGATTGATGACTTCTGTCTGGCTATTAGTTTGCAGATGATATGCACTTGAGTATTGGAGTTTCGTGTGCTTCATGTGCCATAAAGTTTTCCAGAAGAAACTCATAAATTTTGTATCTCTGTCCGACACTATTGTCTTGGGAAGGCTATGCAGACGAATAATCTCTTTAAAAAAAGCATAGCAATCTTCTTGCAATATGCTGTGTGAGAACTAGGGATAAAATGTGCCATTTTTGAGAAACGATCCACAACAACAAATACAGAATCTACCTTTCTTGCTGGTTTTGGTAAGCCCAAAACAAAGTCCATGCTCAAATCTTGCCAAGGCGCATGTGGAAGAGGAAGGGGTTGATACAAACTTGTATTCTTCTTTTGACTTTTTGCAAGTTGGCATACTTTTCATAGTTCACAAATTTGGGCAACATTTGTCTTTAAGTGTGGCCAAAAGAAATGGTCTTCCACAATAGCCAATGTTTTATCATGCTCAAATTGTCCACTACATCCGCCCCCATGTAATTTACGTATTACAAACTCACGGATAGATGTGGCTGGCAAACATAATTGATTTCTACGAAAGAGATAACCATCATGAATGGAAAACTTTGAATGTTCAGAAAATTCACCATTTAGAAAATCTGTATAAATGCGACCAAAGTTATGATTGGCAGCATATTCTCTGCATATTTCTTCAAAGCAGGGAACATTGACAGAAATTGTCGTAAGAATGTGAGTTCGACGACTCAAAGCATTTGTGACTATATTTTCCATGCTAGATTTATGATACAGAACAAAAGTGAACTCCTATAAGTATGCGCTCCATTTGACATGATTGGCGCTTATCTTCTTTTAAGAATTTAGATGTTGCAAGGCTTCATGGTCAGAGTATAAGACAAACTCTTTCTTGATTAGATAATGACTCTAATAACGAAGAGCTTGAACCACTGTATAATATTCCAGATCATAAACCGTATATTTCTTACAAGAGTCATTTAACTTCTCACTAAAGTAAGTAACTGGATTACCATCTTGACTTAAGACATTGCCAATACCGACGTGGGAAGCATCACTACTATCTTCAAAGACCTTTTCAAAGTCTCATAGTTTTAAAAATGGTGCCTCGGTCATTTTTCGCTTAATTTGTTCAAATATTCAAGAGGTAGCATTGGTCCAAGTGAACTTTCCTTTTTTCATGCAATCAATTATAAGGGCCATGATGGTACTGAAATTACAAATGAACCTCTTATAAAAGATAGCCAATCCATGAAAGCTGCGTACCTCATGTATAGAGTGGGAATGGGCCAATCAATGATTGCTTTGATTTTATTTGGATCAGCTTCAACTCCTTGAGCTAAAACATCAAAGCCCAAAAATATGACTTTGGAATTAAAAAATGTACACTTCTTCAAATTAATGTAAAACTTTTCTTTTCAAAGTGCACGCATGACATACCTCAGATGGTCAAGATGATCATCTTTTGATTTGCTGAAGATCAAGATGTCATAAAAATATACCACAACAAACTTTCCAACAAAAGGTTGTAAAAGCTCAGTCATTACTCTCATAAAAGTGTTGGGAGCATTAGATAAACCGAACGACATGACCAGCCATTCGTATAATCCATCTTTGGTTTTGAATGCCGTCTTCTATTCATCTCTAGGCCGGATACAGAGTTGATGATATCCGCTCCTGAGATCAAGCTTGGAGGAGACAGAGGATCCGGACATCATATCAAGCATGTCGTCCACTTGGGGAATCAGAAACCGATATTTGATGGTGATCTTGTTAGTGGCTCGGCTATCGACGCACATTCGCCAAGAACTATCTTTCTTTGGTGTTAAGAGGGGTGGAACTACGCAAGGACTCATGCTTTCTCAAATGTAACCCTTTTTGAGTAAGTCGTTAACTTGTCTTCGCAATTCTGCATGCTTAGCGAGGCTCATGTGATAAGTAGGTAAATTAGGAAGGATAGACCCGAGGATTAAATCAATGGTATGCTGTATGTCTCGCATAGGAGGTATTTCATTAGGAAGCTCTGCTAGAATCAAATCTTGAAAATCATGGAGCAATGACTGGATTTCTGGTGGAGTAGAAACCTATTGTTTATCATCTGCCTCTTGGGCTTCTTTAGGAACAAGAGCATAAATCACTCTTTGGTCTTTTCTTTCCATTTCAAATTTCTACATAGAAAGAACATGAGGGTTTGATAGGGTGGTAGAAACTGCTAAAGAGGATGTTAATGGAGGCAATGGAAGGAGATCCATCACTTGTCCCTTCCACTTAAAAGAATGTATGTGCCTTTTCTGATCAGTATGTACCTTGGTCATATAGCTAGGGTTGGCCAAGTAGAATGTGAGCAATATTCATGGAAATGATATCACACGATATATCATCTTCATATATGCCAATTTTAAAATGAACCAAGCAGCGATGGGTCACAAGGATTGAATGATCGTCTACCCAAGCGACCTTGTAAGGCTTTGGGTGCTTTTCAGTAGGCAAATTGTGCTTAGTGATCACTTCCTGTGAAACGACATTCATAGCACTTATACCATCAACAATTAAATTGCATAACTTACCTTTGTATCTCACACGTGTCCTAAAGATTGAAGTATGTCACCAATCGGCTTCTTCTTGGTCATTGGTGAGAAGAAGTCTGTGTATAATAAGGATAGAACTACCTTCATCTGTAGTAGTGGCGGTGTAAGAAGGAGTATCAAATTGAGCCTCTTGCTGTGGATCCAGCTGAGCTTCGGAGTGGACGTGGTCAGGAGGAGGCTCCATCTCAAGATGCTCGTCATATTCTTCTAACGAATATGGATCTTCATCATAATAATAAAGGTTGCAAACCTGAGGGCATTCATTTGCAAAATGCCCTTGTTGACCACATCAGGAACAGCCATCAGTCCATCGATCCTGTCGAGGAGGTCCACGATTCCGCATATCGTGTTCCTATGGCACTGTCCCCCTTTGATTTTGAGCAAAAGGACGCTGGTTGGAGTGGTTGTGCTGCTGTTTTGGAGGTGGACGATTACCCGCTGGTGGAGCATGGTTATATTGAAAATTATTCTAATTTGGTGGAGTACGATTATTATTTTGAAAGGTAGGGGTTCGACGAGCCGTTGACTCTCCGGCTTGAGTGCCAAAGCATCTCAAAGTAGATGACCGCAATTCCAGTTTAACCCGTTTTGCCTTTTTATAGATGTCATCAACAGTTTCATAGTCATGCATAAGGAGCTCATGTCTAATTTCTTCCCGCAAACCAGTTCTATATCAATTGACTAGCATGAAGTCATCATCTTGAACTTTACACCGAATAACATATTCATTGAATTTCTCTGTGTACTCATCTAGTAATAATGTGCCTTGCTTGAAAATAAAATATTTTTGTTGAAGGAGACTCAAATAATTGGAGGGCAGGTATTTACTTTCAAGCTTCTCACGCATATCAGGCCATTTAGTAATAGCGGGGCGTCCCATGACAAGATTGTTGTGCTCAACATTGTGCCACCAAATGTGTGCTGAGCCTTTAAGTTTGACCTTGACGAAAGCAGCACGTTGTGCATCATCCATATGATACCAAGAGAAATAATCTTTAAGAGAATTGAGCCAATCAATAGAAGCCTTTGGATTGAGACGATCGGAGAAATTGGCGATATCAATTTTGACTCATTTTGTGATATCATCAAATTGGGGTACAACAGGTGTGTCTGCAAGGTCTTTTTCAGTAAAAAGACGCTGAATAAAATCATGGATAGATTCTTGAGGGCCGGTTTCTGCTTGTCGGGTGGTGATTTGTTGGTTTCCAGTGTTAAATGATGTTTTTGCAGTAGGAGGCCTTTGTGAACTTCGGGACATAACTTCCAATGCATGTACTCTTTCAGATAGCTCCATTTTCATAGCATCACGTTGGTGATCAGAGAATTTGCTCCGATATGATCGACCGCTTCAGGTTGACATTGCTTGCAAAGGGAAAGAAAACAAAAGATTTCTTCTTTTTTCTTTTCTTTTTCTTTTCTTTTTTTTTTTTTTTGCTGCGTGGGCCTGGGTAAGGATGAAAATAGCGGTTGCGGTGGGCGTAGTGGCCTGCCGCCAAAACGCTACGTAGCGGGCGATACGTAGTGGTAGCGGCGTAGCGGTGCGATTGGAAAATGTCTTCAAAAAAATCTGAAAAAATTCCAAGAAATCTAGAATATTGAAAAGTGATGGAATATATGCTTGTTTTGCAAAAGTAACTAGTATAGGGGTATGTAGTGGTCCCCTCATTGCATGAGGTCCTGTATCGCTGTATGAATAGAAAAAAATATGAATGATAAATTTTTTCATATGGATTAAAGTTGTTTAGTCATGCTAAGAATATAACATTTCACAGTTTTATCTTAAAATACACACACATACATATGGAGAAAGTTTTTCTATTAAAGGAGAAAGTGTTTCCATTAAAGTGAAATTTGATTAGAGCCCTATTTTTTATTAGAGTAAAATTGTTTGGATTAGTTTTTTTAATGGTCATTTCATAGTTATATTTTGAAATATATATATTTATATATGTGGAGGGGAATTGTTTATTAAATTGAAAATTGAAAAGGGTCCATTTTCTATTGGAGTGGTATTTGGTTAGGGCCCTATCTCCTAAATGAAGTGAACTTTGGTTGGGCCTTGTGTCCTATTAAATAGCCTATGCTTAATTAGTTGAAATTTGGATGTCCTTTATTTTCAATAAGTGTGGAATTTTTTTTATATATAACTGTAAAAAGTAGGTCTGGAAGTTGGCTATGACCCTATTTCCAATTTGAGTGAAATTTGAGGAAGGTGCCAATTTCAATTTAGTAATATTTGGCTCCTATATGACTTTTTTAATTTTAACGTTGTTACTTCATTGTGGAGCCCACCAATGGTTATAATAGGTTCTTTAGGTTTTATTATTTTGAATGGGCCCACTTAATTTTTTAATGTTTTTAATAGTTTTTAATGTTTTTGAATGGCCCATTTAATTTTTATCCCTACCTTTCATCGGATGGGCCATCGCGGGCCAAAACCAACTCGTTAACAAAATAAAATAGGGCACGAAGGGTGCCCTAACTTTCGCCCAAAACAGACGGAGAAGGAGAAGAGAAGGAAAAGGAGAAGCAGGAGAAGGAGAAGAGAAGTAGGAGAAGGAGAAGGAGAAGGAGCAGAAGCAGCAGAAGAAGAAGAAGAAGAAGAAGAAGAAGACCTGCGTTGGGTTCTGCTGCTGTTGCCGCCTGCTGCCACCGCTCGCTGCCGCCTACTACTGCCGTCGCCGCCGTGATGCTGCTGCTCCGCTGTATCAGGTATTTCTTCTGTAACTTGTCCCACTCTATCTCTTTCTTTTTCTCTTTTTTTTTTCTTTTCCCTTTCTTCCTCTTTTTCTACTTTTTTTTTTTTCTGTTGTTAATCTACAAGTTGAACAAAACAGAAGAAGCGGAAAGAGGGAAGAGAGGCTCTGGTTTAACCATGCTGATACATAGTGGCCGCTACGAGCCGCTACACTTGTGAGCGCCGCTATTTCACAAAAAGGTGTAGCGCCCTTGGGCGCTACGGCCGATATTTACATCCATGGGCCTGGGCTTAGGCTGGGGTCAGGTCAAACCAAACTATTGGTCCACTTGGACTTGGCTCAGCCTAGAATCGGGTTGGGTTAGGTCTGAACTTGGGTCAATTAGTAAGGAAAAGTTAAAAAGGCACGTGTGTACTGTCCCCTTCGTCGATTACAGGAAATGAAAAAGAGAAAAAAAAAGGTTAGGGGTTGGGGGGACTTATCTGCGTCGAAAAGGAGAAGATGCTTCAGTCGACAACGGGAGGGGGTGGGGAAAACTTATCTGCGTTGAAGAGGAGAAGATGCTTCAGTCGACAATGAGAGGCTGTTGCTGTTGTTTGTGACCTAGGCAGTGAGAAGCACTAGAGGCGGCCACAGCGAGAAGCAGGGGTGACTAGTTGCTATGCGACTGCGAATGTGGTGTGCCTGATGCACAAATCTCTTTTTCGTCCTTGCTGCGCTCTCTTTTTTTCTTTTGTTCGTTGGGTTTGGGGGATTGATGAGCAGGAAGAGTTAGAGCTAGTTCAGAGGCTGGGATGGTGGTGGGTTGGTTACGACGGTGTTGGGGATGGCGTTTGGCTTGATTTGGGTCCGCAAGGTGTGGGCTTAGGGTTTTGTGGGCAGGAATGGTGTCGGGACAGGGGCTATTGCGAGAGGGTTGAGGGTCAGTGGAGAGGTTCCGGTGGATGGCATTAGGGATTAAGGGGTTGGGGTTGTGGGTTAGGATCCTGGGATTAGGTGGGATAGGGGCTTTTGGTCGATAGAGGATGGGTATGGGCTTCGGTGGGTCTAGGATGGCTGGAAAGGGTTAGGAATTCGCAAAAAAGGGTTGTAGTGGTCGATGTGAGGGAAAGGTTTGGGATCATTGCTGGAGGTGAGGGATGGGTGTCGGAAAGGGTTTTCGTGTTGGTGGTAATGGCGGTGATGATGATGGGATACGGTACCTCAGAACGGCGATCCGAGATCAGATCTTTGCTTTGGTACCAATTGAAGCAGCGTAGGGAAGAAGAATAGCTAACGGGCTAATCTCTAGGCCAAAAAGCTTAATGATAGAATGTCTAGGTGCCTCACCAAAGACAAACAATAACTCTCTCAACTGAGAACCAAACTTAGTTTCTTATTTAATATCAATGTCTGTGTCTCATGAAGGGATTACATTTTTATTTATAACTAAGATATTGTCTAATTAAGGAAACAACTATTTCTAATCAATTAAGAAGTCCTCAACTAAATATGACTGGCCTTGCCAAATATCAAAGAATCTTAGATAATCAAGAAAGCAACTAAAACAGCTACTAATAATAGGATTTACTTTACTTTACTGGGCCTTATTGGTTTTGGGCTGCGGATATAGACTTTCAGACGGGGCCTATTAATATGGCCTGCATCAGGATATGATTAAGGTTCAATGCTACAGTTGCCAAAAATATGGTCGTGTCTTTACTCAGTGCACTAAAAAATATTGTACCTATTGCAGAATCAAATGTCATCTTTTTCCTGAATGCCGGAGGCATCCTAAGAATAAAGCTCAAAAAGCCAATCTTGCCACTATGAATGAATCCTCTTTTGCGTCTGCCTCTGTTGCTAATATGTCTATGTATGCACCTACTGCTTTGCTTTCACTCACCCCTGAACTTGTCCAATAGATAATCATCAATGCTTTTTTTGCTCTTGGTGTTCCAGGTAAAACTTAATCATCATCCACCTGGTATTTTGATTTAGGGGCTTCTAATCATATGACATTTTCTTCAAAAAATTTTTCTCATCTAAATAAATATGATGAAAACCTCATAATCAATACTGCTAATGGTGGCAGCATTCCTATTATTGCTGTTGGTAAAATTTCTCATTCTCTACCTTTGAACCATGTGTTTGTTTCGCCTAAATTAACTACCAATCTATTGTCTGTTAGTTAACTTGTTGATAATGATTGTGTCATTTCTTTCTCTTGTTCTAGCCGTATTGTGCAGGATCAAATGTTGAGGAAGGTAATAGCAAAGGGACTTAAGTGTGGGCATCTCTTTCCACTGCAACTTTCTACATATGACAGGAATAAATTTGAGATTGCTTTGTTAGGTGATTTTAGGAATAATAAAATCCAATTGTGGCACAACTAATTAGGAAATCCTAATTCTAAGACGTTATTGTTTTTTTTTTTAATTCTACTTTGCTTCATGATGGTAATAAAATTTCTTCTAATAATGTGTCTTTTGGCACTAGTTGTAAGATGGGAAAAAGTAACCTTTTCCAACACATGACTCTTCAGCTCAAAAGATTTTTGATCTTGTTCACGGTGATATATGGGGCATTGCACCTGTACCTTCTCACTCACATTTTAAATGCTTTGTCACTTTCATTGATGACCACAGTTAGTTTACATGGATTTACTTTCTTCACTCCAAATATGAAGTTTTTTCAACTTTTTAAACTTTCCTAGCATATGTTGAAAGCCAATTCTCCACTTCTATTAAAATTCTTCGTTCATATTATGCATTAGAATATATGTCTAAGGAGATCCAAAACTTCTTACAGCAAAAGGGCATTATCTCCTAGCGAACATGTCCATATACTCCACAACAAAATGGAGTGTTTGAAAGAAAAAATCGTCATTTATTAGATATTGTTTGTTCATTGCTTTTAGAATTTTCTGTTCCTGCTCGATTTTGGCCAGAGGCACTTTCTACAGCTGTCCATATCATCAATAGGTTGCCTTTTGCTTGCATTACAAACCATACTCCTTATTTCCGCCTCTTCCAGAAGCAACCTAAATATTCTCATCTTCACATCTGTGAGTGTGTTTTGTTCTTCTTCCTCCCTCTGAGTGGACAAAATTATCTGCTCAATTTCGCTGCATGTTTTTAGGATGTGCTACTGACCAAAAATGGTTTCTTTGCTGTGATCCACTGGTAAAACACATTAGGGTCTCTTGGAATGTGGTTTTCTTTGAGAATTAGTAATTCTTTCAAAATCATCAACTTCTCTAATTCCATTTCTCCTATTGTCATAAGATTTAATCCTGATATTGTGTACGGAAGACGTAGATTGCAAAGAGACACTGCACCGAAGGCACCTAACATAATTACCGACTCTACACTTGGTCCTCATTTGTCTTCTCCACAAGCTCCCCTGGTTCTAGTCCGGTGGCCAACACGACCCTCACGGCTACCTGATCGTCTCGGCTTTATTCATACATCTTTACTGAGAACTCTCTTATTTGTTCAAATTCCTACTTCTTATAGGCAAGCAATGCAGCATGATTGTTGGTGACAAGCCATGTAGGAGGAACTTAATGCTCTAAACGAAAATCATACTTAGGATGTTGTTCCCTGTCCCTCTTTTGTTCGACCAATTGGATGTAAGTGGGTTTATTCTATCAAATTAAACCCCGATGGCTTGTTGGCTCGTTATAAGGCTTGGTTAGTGGCATTGGGGAATTGGTAGGAATATGAGATTGATTATGACGAGACATTTGCTCTTGTGGCCAAGATGACCATGGTTCGCACAGTTCTTACTCTTGCTACATCTCAGTCATGGCAATTGTATTAGAGAGATGTCAAAAATGCATTCCTCGGTGGAGATCTAAAAGAGGAAGTTTATGTGCGTCTCCAATAAGGCTATCCGGTTAACTCAAAATTGAGGTTGCACAGTTACATCAATCCTTATATGGTCTTAAACAGGCACCTCGAACTTGGTTTGAAAAGTTTCGTACTACTATGCAAGATCTTCAATTTTTGCAAAGTTCTTATGATCCATCTCTTTTTTTACTGAAACTACTTTCAAAGGAACTGCCATACTATTAGTGTATGTCGATGATAGCATTATCATTGGGACCCATACTGTCATGATACACAAACTTCAATCTTCTCTGTGAGAGGCCTTTCATCTGAAAAACCTAGGTCCGTTAACCTACTTCTTGGGCTTGGAAGTTCAACAAAGCAAGAAAGGACTTTTTCTTCACTAACATAAATATCTCACCGACTTGATTGAGCTGGCTAACCTTCAAGATTCTATTGCTGTGGATACACCTCTCAAAATCAATGTTAAATTGTGTAAAGAAGAAGGCGGTCTTCTTCTTGACCCTACGACTTATCGTCCCCTAGTTGGGAGTTTAGTATACTTGACAATTACTCAACCCGATATCTCTTATACTATGAATGTGGTGAGTCAGTTTATGATTGCACCATGGCATCTACATTTGGCTAATGTGAAACGCATCATTTGTTGTCTCCTTGGTTCTCCAACACGTAGTCTCTTCTTTCTGGTTGGCACGCCCCTTACTCTTACTATATATTCTGATGCTGACTGGGCTGGATGTCTAGCCATTCGTCGTTCTACGATTGGATGGTGTGTTTACTTGGGGAATCTCTTATCTCATTAAAATGCAAGAAGCAAGATAAAGTATCCAAATCCTCCACTGAGTCTTAGTATCGGCCGATGTCGGCTGCTTGTTCTGAAATTGTATGGTTATGTGGTTTGCTTTTTAACCTTGGCTTTTCACAGACTAGTTCTGCACCCCTCTATGCTGACAACACTAGTGCTATTTGTCTTACTAAAAATCCCATTTTTCATGAATGAACAAGCACATTGAGGTAGATTGTCATTTCATTCGAGATGAATATGATCACAAAGTCATCACTCTTCCACAGCTCTACCAAACACCAGCCTGCAGATATCTTCACTGAAGGCCTTCCTAGGCCATGTCTCGAATTCTTGGTTTGCAAATTGTTGCTAATGGACTAGCATCAATTTGAGGGGGGATGTTAACAATAGCCCATGTACATTAAATAGGCCTTGACCCATTATAGTGATAGGATCTACATAGTCAAAGATGATTATTATGTACAACCTTTCTATCCCTTTTTGTATAATATGGTAGTTGTGTACCGATTGTAATTGATTAAATCAAGCCTTGATTAAGGCCATAAGGGATGATAAAAGGACAAGCCATCAACTCCCATGGTAGAGTCTTTTCTCTACTCACAATATTTCTTTCTTTCCAATTTGTCTCAGCACCTTTGTATTATGAATGACGGGGTTACCATATGCCCAATTTGAAATCCTGTTTACGTCATGTGGTTTGGTGTTGGATTTAGGGATTTTTTGTGCATCCCAAATCATAGCTGGCTTGACTATGTTGATTATGTTGATGGACTTCTTTACCACCTCTCTCTCTCTCTCTCTCTCTGCGCGCACGCACAGACACATGCTGGATAACTTGATTTCCACTATATATATTGTTTTAGATATAATCAACGACTATTTCTCAACTATAGTTTCCACACACACTGGATAACTTGATTTCCACTATATATATATTGTTTTGGATATAATCAACGACTATTTCTCAACTATAGCTTCCCAAATCAACAATAATGATTTGGTTTGTGAAATGGCAGAAGAAAACAGTTATCCTTGTAACATGGTTCTGGATTGTTTCTGCTCCAATTCCTATGAGTTGTCATCCATTTATCATAATATTCAAAACCACTTGTGATTGGGGTAAATTGAAAGACTCCCTTGGGTGATGAGTTTGTTTAATGTATATTTATGTTGACCTTATTGTTTTATGTGCAGTTTGGATTGAAAGGTTACTGAATTTAATATGCTTTGTTCTTTTTGATCATATATGAAACTCCTGCTTCCACTCTGATTTATGCTAAATTTGAATCTGTTTTTGAAATGACAGCCGAAGCTTATTGCTATCTCAAATTTTGTAACATTTGCTCATCCAAAAGCACCTCTTTACCCACGTCTGGCTCAAGGAAAATCTTGGAATGAAGTAAGCCTTTCTCTTATACCATGGTCTGGTTTTTCAGTGGTAATCTTATGATTGTACTGGAATTAATAACTTGGTCTGTCATATTTTAAATGTACTGTTTTCCTAATACAGCTTTTGATTCTAATAGTCACCTTTAAAAAACAATGTATATCGATAAGAGAGGACAAATTTGTATTTTACGATTTTGATCAAACAAATTCCTTAGGTAATTGAAAGCTTTTACATATATGAAAATATTGTTGAATTGCACATAAAATTTTGAGTTTGACCTTCGTATTCATCTTCATTCTTAGAAATTCATTAAAAGCGTACTAGAGGCTATATCATATGCCAACACCCAAGTGATGGCTTTTCTATAATCTCATGCAGAGTCGCTAAAATGAAGAGAAAACTACTGGATTCAACCATGAACAAAATGACCTTAAATTGGAAAAAAAAAGTGGGTTTGAATACAAATTGATTCTTAGACTAATAAGATGTAACTTGATGTAGTCTGATATTTACAAATGTAGAAGACTCTACAAATGTAAAAGACTCTACCTGGTAACATTGTGGCTAAGTTGTGTAATGGTGTGGCTATGACTTGAAGTAATTACCTAAACATACTTTATGGTTCAGATCGATATATTGGCTGATATAGCACACGTAGTGATTGGTACAGGTTGTATTCTATTACAAAGCTTTCTTTAGAAAAGACCAAATAAATAATGGTATATTACCCCTGGGTTTCATGGTTAACTATACAACCTATTATAAATCTATTGGGACTACACTATTTAAGTGTTAGCGCCGCTATGTAGCAATTGGGTTATCCCAGTCGATAATTGTAAAGGTCTTCTTTCCCTCTTTTTATTTCTCTTCTTCCATTTTTACCACAATTCTCTTCCAAGTTGGGTCCCTAATATCACTTTCTTCCAATCTAAAGCTTGAAAAAAAAAAGGGAACATTCTAGCCTTTTACAATATTTTGGATTTTCTGAGTTTCTCTATTTTTATTTTTGAGAGTTTTTTCTAATCGCAATGCTACCCATTATGTTGTGCCACCACATAGCGCCCGCTATGTAACATTTCGGCGGCCAGCTTGTTATGCCAACCACTATCGCTATTTTGACCCTTGGTTGGGACTTACACTATTGTCATGTACCTTTGTCATCCTTTTTTGTTTTCCTTGGTGGTCATGTTCTTTGTAGTGACTTCTGGCTGGCGGTAGTCTTCCTTTTGGGGAATAGGGGATAAGGGTTTTTAGAGGAGTACGGATCATGTGAGCAGTGGTGGACGCAAGTATTGGCCTTTGGGGGCAATCGCCCTTGCAGACCTCAAGAAAACCCGAACATGGCTATGGGCCATATGGCCCATGCCCCATAAAAAATTAACCATCACCCCCAAAAACTACAAAGTAATGAAGAAAATAACATCTTAAACTATAAAGTAATGAAGAAAATAACATTGTGGCCATTGTTTGCCTCCTCAAATGAAAATACTGGGCCCATCACCGCATTTGAGGGATCATGTTAGGGAATTCTTTGAACTCATTATAAATCTATTAGTGTAGCTCACTTTGGAAATCCTAGGGACTTATGTTAGAAATGCTAGAAATCCAAGTGGCTCAAAATTATTATCACCCCTAGTTAAGTCTAGATTTTCAAATGACAGATGGTTTTCTCATGATGAGGGGTGATATTTATCCTGAGTGCTTTGGGTCTCAGGTGTGAGCCCCACTAATGGGTTTATAATGATTGGGGAAGAGAATTCTCTTTGGTCGGCCATCAAAGGATTTGGATTCTTGGGAGGGAGAATGGATTGTTTCTTGTAAGGCCTTTAGATCTAATTGATTTAAGTGCAATTACTACTGTAATTTAATCTAACAATTGGTAATGGTTAGATCATTGTCAAATTATGTTGAGTGCTGTGATACCCCGATATGGAATTTAACCTGTGGTTCCCATACTGATACGGATATTGGTATGGCATATAGCAAGATACAGTTTGGATATGGCGCCCATTTTTAGGATACGGCACCCTTTTTATTTGGATTTTAGTCCTTTAAAAAAATATAAAACAGGAGAGAGAGATGTTAATGTGTTAAAAAAAGGAAAAAAAAAGAGCTAACAGAAGGAGAGCAGCAGAGATTTAGTAGAATTTTGAAGCTGGAAAAAGAAAGAAAGAAAAGAAGAAGGAAAAGAGCCCTGGGCGAGCACTGCGAGGCGGCTTTTAACAGCTTCGATCTTCCATCGACATTCAGTAGTGAGCATGAGATGAGCAGATCCGAAAGCATCGACAACAGGTAAATCTCAAGCAAGCGTTTTGACGAGCAGTCGACAGTAGAGAATCATCAGCAGACCTCCTTTTTCATTCTCTTTCCCCCTTTTTTTTCTCCTTTTATGGTCCTCGCTCTCAGATTTTTTGCCTTTATGCAAGTGCTTTCTTTTACCAATTTTTACCCTATTTTAAACTTTTTTTAATGCAAGTGCTCTCTCTCTCCCCTCTCTGTTGATCGCTTTATGTTTTTTTTAATGAAGTTCTCTCTCTCCTCTCTTTTTTGCTAGAGGATTTTATCAAAAAAATCATCATAAGTTACTACTTAATAAAAAAAATAATATTAGCAGTGGGTGTATCGGAGTGGTCATATTTGACCACTTCGGTTTATCTTTTTACCGTTGTGGGGGAGGATCGGATCTGATGCTCATTTTCTTCTTCTAGTATCGGATCCGATTCTCCCATGTTCCCATAAAACCCCCAAAAGCCCTAGATTGTTCATCTTCTTCCTCTTCAAGCTCGATTCTCACATGCACTTGTTTTGCTCCAACCTCATCTCATAGTAGCAATATTCATTGATCTAGTCAAACCAACCATCCATCCCAAAGCACGAGAAATAGAGCCAGGGAAAGAAATAGTGATGAAGAAGCTGTACGAAAAGGGCAAGTTCCATCCTTTTCAAACCCCATCAGGGGTGGCCTACCATCATCAAAAGGGCCACGTCGCTGCTCTTTTCTGCAGCCTCCCTACAACCATGATAACTCACAGCAGCCAGAAGACTGAGAAGTCTTGGCCTATGTTATCTCTAGCACTTGGAAATTCTCAGAAAATAGCAACAGCAGGGAGATGAAGAAGAAGAAAGACCACCCACCTCTCTTCAACTACACCTGTTTTAGATGCTATATGGGCTTTTGGGTCTGTTTAGACTCATCCCAAATTGCTATCTTATTCATGAAATCCTTGAAGCTTTTGAAAATAGCCTGGACTCAGCGATGATTCCCAAGAACAAGAGGAAAGTTGAGAGACATGGGTCTGACAAAGTTGAGATGGGTGTAGAGATTTCAAGCACAGATGAGGAGATGGTTGTTTCAGAAATTGAGAGAGAATCATCTGATGGAAATGAGAATGAAGGGGGAAAAGGGACCTGTGAGGAGGCTTGTTTCAATTTATGAAGATAAGAAAACAAATACATACTTGGAAGTGTTGATTATAGCTGGAAAGTTGGGCGAGAGATAGAGAGGGAAGTAGGAAAAAAAAGATGAAGAGGAAGGAGGAAGAGGATCTAGGCTAATTGTTGTTAAGGAGTGACTTATGATGATTTTTTGGTAAACTCTTCTTTTGCTTATTTTATAATGCAAGTGAGATAACTTTTCTTTTTGTTGACGGCTCCAACTGTCTGTTACTTTTCTTTCTTTTGTCTTTTCCTACCTCTCTTTTTAACTGCACTGCATTGCTTTTGCTATTTGCTTTTTGGCATTTCTATCCATCTCAATTGAATAGCACTTGAATGCAATTTCTTTAATGCAACATGTGCTACTAGTAAAGAACTAATTAATTTAAAATCAGTATAATGTATGAATATTTATAAGCCTTAGTTAAATCTTCAATATAAAAGAAATGTATTAACTCATATTATTTTTAAATTTTAGTATTTGTTTTATATATTTTAGATATATTTAATTGAGTATAGATGATTAGTTGAATGAAATCTTATATATTTTATAGATATACGTGTCTGTATCTGTGTCGTATCCTGTGTCCGTATCATATGTTATAGGTGATACCGTACTCGTATTTGTGTCCTAAGTTTTTGAAAATAGCGTATCAAATACCTGTTTCCTGTGTCTGTCTCTATTTCCGTGCCCTTATTTGGGCATCATAGGTTGAGTGCCTATTCATGAGATACTTGGTGTGTGGAAGGATTTGGATCAATCATAGGTAGGCCCTAACACAGATTAAGGACTAAAGAGACATTTAAGCATAAAGGTCCTTGACCCTAAATCATTAGTTATGCTAAAATGATGGGACTATTTTTTGCCTTGTCCTACTCCATGATGAGACATTTGCATTCCTGTATCTTCCTTGATTGGCATGTATCTAGGTGGGCCCCACATAGAGGTTGAACATAACTATATTTAACCTAGGTTGATGCTATTGTGGCCCCCAAGTGGGGTCCCTGGTCTATTGTGGCTTATTAATTTTCTTGTCAAAGCAATTGCGAAAGGGAGTGAACATATGGTGTTTAGTCCAACCCGGTCATAGTATCTATGTAGCAATTTGAGGGGAGTGCTAAGAAAATGTTGGGTCAAACAATTGTTTGTAATTTTGAGAGTAAGGTTTCTAAATATTCTCCTGGCTAGGGCTACACATGGGTTGAGCCTATGGGTAGGGCTAGGGCCTATGAGTTGCACGATAGCTAATGGACTGTATAGAAGCCTATGCATGTTAAACATCCAATACCGAGCTTGACATTTTTTTATGGCTGGGCTAGTAGCTTAGTTGGTGAGGCACCTTCCTTCCACGAAAACAACTTGGGATCCGTCCCTTCTTGTAGCATATATGGTGAGGGACTTTTGTGAGTGTGAGTACTTTGATTAAAAAAAAATTGCTATGCTTGGACAAGTCAGCCTAACCTAAAGCTAGCATACTCCCAATCCTAATGCTTCCGGTCCTTATTTTCTAGTTTTTGCAAGGAAGATTAGGGCTGTATTTAATGCATTATATAGTTTCGAGCAAAGATCAAAATAGTGGTTTCGGTGGGCGCAGCGACTGACAGCCAAAACACTATGTAGCGGGTGCAAAATATATAGTGGTGTAATGGTGTGAATAAAAAAATGGTAAAAAATTCTCAAAAAATATCCAAAAAATCTAAAATATTGGAAAATGTTAAAACTTGATGCCTTTTTCCTATAATAACTAAGATAGGGGATGTAGCACTCCCTTCAGTGCATGGAGGTTTTGTATTGCTGAATGATTATAAAACAAAAATATTTATCTATTTTTTCACATGTTTTCATGTTAGCAAATCTAAGTTAGGACTATTATGCATTTCTGAATTCATAATTTGTAAGTAATTTAGCATAACTGTACTTACGATAGGATAAGTAAATAAATTATAAAATAATTCTTAAATGAAGCTTAAACTTAAAGTTCAAACCAAATCACAAATTAGCTTCCATTAAATACAAACAATGTACATTTGTTGACAGTTGAGAAAAGAATACCTCTACTAATTCCAAAGGGCGTGTCAATCACAATATACCTAGAAAAGAGCTCTTGAGAGTTGACAGAAACTCTATGTATCGGTTTCAGCTTGGCAAAATGTTGTGTTTTTTAGTGTTCTTTTGAGCATGGAAGGGAAGAAGAATTTCATAGAAATGTTGCTTGGAGAGAAAAAAAGAAGCCCTACCATTTTTTTTAAAAAATTATGGAAGCAGAGGTCAGTCATGCTCCGTTGCGGCATGTAACAATCTATAGTGAGTCCATAGCGGACCATAGTGGCCACTGCATTTGCTAGTGATGATAAATTGTTTGCAAGACCGATTGATGCAATCCTAGGGTAGGATTTGCAATCAAAGTGAGTGCCTTGGCACAATGGGGATTTCCACAAAAACAATCACACGAAAAAGACAGGCCTCCAATGATAAAATCCCATAGAAAAATATTATTGACTCAAAAAAACTCTCGTAATTGTTCCTTACAATGTCATATAAATAGGAAATATAATCTAGTGCTTAAGCAATCCTAATCTAATAATGAAACTCCCTAATAACAATGAACTTAGAAATCTACTAATAATAAAATAATATAATCCTAATCTACTTGAAAGGGCACCACTTGTAGGCCCTTGTTGCATCAACGGCTGTGCCCAATATGGCAGCCACTACATATTTTGATCCGTGGTTTAGAGATGAAGAGAAGGAAGGACCTGGGCATCCCACATTGCACTCATTATAATTCTTGAATAGAAATATAATATGTGAAGACAGTACAAATCTCAGTACACTGAAGAGCATTCTTGAAGAACGCCTCTAGACGACTACTTGTAAATTTGTTGTTCCCAAAATACCCTTGTACATATCCTCTCTTTAAATCCTTTGAAAGGGGTATTCATGTAGACATTAGCATAAATATGGGGCACTCGCTCAAAGGGGGTACATCATTTTATGGCAATTCCAAATTTTTTAATATATTTTATGAGGTTGCTTCTGTCCAATGGAAAAAACAATACAGCTGAAAGAAACATAAATGATTGAGTAGTCGGTAGCTGTAACAAAGGAGAAATGCTTAACTTTTTTAACTTGTTTGTTTTCTTAGTAATTGTCCTTTATAGTATGTAAATAAAATTTTTTGAACATTGGGTCAGTGGTACATTAGAAATGTCTTCACTTTTTTAACTTTTTTTTTCTTAGTAATTGTCCTTTATATTATGTAAATATAATTTTTTGAACATTGGTTCAGTAGTACTGTGATATAACCTACTTGCTTAGGAATTGATCCTTAGGTGGCTGTTTGAGATGAGACACCTGCAGTTGTGTCTAACTGATAGAAACATTTAATTATATAGTTTAACTTTATATCACTAATTATTGATTTTTTTTAGATAATACAACAAAATCGGGGAAAAGTTGAGGACTCCATTCAGAATAAGACCCAATGCTTAATAACCGTGCTCCAAAAGTGTAGACCAATGCGTAAAACTAAATAAATTATAAATCTAAGGTCTCTTCTTTAGAGAGACACCTTTATCAAAGAAGATACAAAATGTATTGAGAAAATAGAAGAAAACTGAAAAATAGCCAAAATATCGACTATCTCGCTTCAAATTCCTAGATTTAATGCATAATCCAAAAGTTTGTAGATTTGAGGTTCTTTGGTTAAATGACCGTCTTTCTTTTTCTTTAAAAGGAAAGGAAAGAAGAGAAAAATGTAGATAAATCGTAGAAAATGTTCTTGAGATTCACCAAATCATGATAAATATAACAATCTCAAATTTTGCATGAGTTAGCATTATGGGGGTCATTTTAGTCTGAAATGAGGTTAGTACTTTTTACCTCACTATATATTAATAATCTTGTGTGTATTGCTTTCAGTTCATTAATGCAAGCTCCAAGTCTTTGATTCACAAAGCAAGGAGGAAAAAAATGATTGAATTGATTTTCCAAATTGTCTTGAGAAAATTAATGGAAAGAATGAAAATCATGGTTATTTCTGTTTAATATTGCTCATTGTGAGATGTTTAGTGGCTGACATGGGGGATTGCTTGTATTGAATATTACACAGTTTATTTTCCTTGGTAGAGAGAGAGAGAGAGAGAGAGAGAGAGAGAGAGAGAGAGAGAGAGAGAGAGAGAGAGAGAACTGGATAGTCGTGGTGTTTTGCTGGAGATACACAGGCATTCAGGTATTTGGTCTTCTCATGTGATTATATACTGGATATGCAGATGACTGTAACTTGGACCAGTGGGTATGATACTATTGAGGCTGCACCTTTTGTTCAATGGGGTCCACAAGGAGGTGACCAAATGCGTTCTCCAGCTGGAACATTGACCTTTAGTCGTAATAGCATGTGTGGTGAGCACTTCTATCCTTCCTCTGTGGGCCACATATAGTATCAATTATTTATAAAAATCTTCCAATATTACTAGCTATGATGCACACATGCAATAGGGACATGCATATAGTTAAAAATATTGGCTGTTGACATAATGGAATCAGTCATGACCAAACTGATACTTTGGTATATAGTTTATACCATATTAATGCCAAATGTTAGTAATCACAATGATATTTTCAAAATATCACCGATAATGTTCATATCAGCCAAGAAATTCATGACTCTCTTGCACACATACACATACAGAGAGAGAGAGAGAGAGAGAGAGAGAGAGAGAGAGAGAGAGAGAGAGAGAGAGAGAGAGAGACCTGTGTTTCTAGCCTGCTGTTGCCGCTACCTCCACTAGCTGCTGCTTCTTCTTCTTCTTCTTCTTTTTCTTCATCTTCTTCTCTCCTTCTCTTTCTTCCCTTTCTTTCTGTGCATCCAAATAAAATGCCCTGATAGGCTGTCTTTTCCATTTCTTGAGTACTAGGATCCTCTCAAGCTCCAATTCCTGAGGAATTCATGAGTTGTGGGCTCTACAGGCAGGACCAAACATTAAAAATCTATGTCGCTTAAAATAAATGCCTACCTCATCTATGAGATCTGGCCAAATTCCATTCATATTTTTTGGGCACACTGCAAGATTATCATGTATGAACACTTGGGCTAAATTTTAGGAAAAATTTTTGTGCTTTATACATAATATTTAATTTGAAGGTGTGCCCATCTTCTGTCAAAGTCTGTTACCTCATTATCCATTCTCCATACCCTGTTGGAATAGGGACCTAATACAATCACTCTTCTCGCCCATTTCTCCAATATCATTGATGTTCCTCTGATCAATATACATACAACAAGCCCTACCCGTGGACTGTCGGTGCACGGTCAAATCACATATTCGGGCCAGCAGTCTTTGGCCCCTAATTACACCGAAGTGGTCTCTGGGAATCCCCTTGTTAATGTGAGCTTCAAATATTCTTCTAGAAATCCTTTAAGGTAAAACTTCCAACAGCAGCCCACTCATTTAACACTTTCCCAGGCATCAGTCCATCATGCACCATGTGGTGAAGGTTTTCAAATTGTAGGTTAGAACATTTATTTTGCGTGTGCTCTTTCTAAGGAGGTTTGGGATGGTCTTTGTCTATTGTCAACCTTAGTTCTGGTTTCTGAGAAGTGTTTTGACCCATGAACTATCTGAAGACACCTTTGTTTCCTTCTAATATTTATCTTGAAATTGTGTTGGTACTCATGGAAAACTAACAAAGGGAAAGTTTTCCAAAATGCTAATTGTGGGCCAACTAAAACTTCTGTTAGAGTATGACAGACTTGTGGGAATGGATGTGAAGTTAGAACCGACAATCATCTAAGTAACCCCAAACCCAGACCACAGAGAATGGACCAAACACGTGGCAACCACCAGCCGCCTTCTTTAAAAGCTTAAATATGATTATTTTGTCCTCCCACATGTCGGGTCAGGGGGATAGGGTAGGTATGTGACTGTGGTAGCAAAACTAGCTAAGCCTAAACTAAGTCTGTCAACACTTCCCTACTTCTTGTTGGAGTTTATAGGGGATAGTTTTGATCCACATCCTCGGGTCTGCGGGATCAAATTGTTGGTCGTGCAGTTTAGTTTTACTCAATTATATCGCAGGATGAGATGCTAGCTGAACTTTACCTGTTATTTAATTATATTCTGAATGATAGAAACCCATAGCACAATTGGAAATAAATCTTGCTGAAGCCATGAGGCTTACTTGTTCAAGTCACATTACCTATCAACTAGTATTATTAATAATTATTTTAAAATTATTTATCAAATACTGTGTTACTTGTGAAAACAAGTGCAGCCTGGTTCTTATATTCAGTACCAATTTTTGGCCATATCCTTATGCAGGTTCACCAGCACGAACAGTAGGGTGGCGTGATCCTGGTTTCATACATACAAGTTTTCTGAAAGAGTTGTGGCCGAATTCAATGTACGTATTTTTTTTTTCTGTAGTTTTACGTTTCTTTGATCATTGTTGTGAAAACTGAATGAGACTTTAATATTTTTAAAACCCTACCGAAGTGATTCACAAAATAGGACAATAAGCCTTACATTTAAAACTTTTTTTTTAAGCCATAGTATATACTCTTTTTTTTTAAAGAACTCATATTATATACTCTTACGAAGTTGAAAAATATTTTGTGACAAAATGAGCTATTACCAATACGCTTGTTACTGTTAAAGACCTATAAATTTTCTACCCTTTGCACATGTGTATTGTGGTTTCCTTTTATAGTTTTTTTTTCCTGAGGTTGGTGTTTTTTTTTTTGTGGGGGGGGGGGGGGGGGTGGGGGGGGGGGGGTGAGGTTTGTGCTGGTGGTGGAGTTGGTTGTGGTTGGAGTCGGAGAGAAGAAATAATTAAAGCCATGGGAAGAATATTTCTTTCTTCATATTTTCACTTTTTTTTTATTGAAAGCCAGTGGGACCTATAATGCCCAGATACGGCATGGAGATGGCAAGGATAAACTATGGACATGGATTTTACACATAAAAAGTTAAGTATCAGATACGATACAACACAATATGTTGCCCATTTTGAATTATTTGTGCATCATAGATTGGGACGGTTAATTGATGCAATTAAACTTCGTATGGTGAATTGGGATATTCTGAAGAATGGATTTCAAAGGAATTCACATGGTACATAAGGTAAAAGGAAGGAGCACTTCAATCGTTGAAGGCAGCAGAATATTGAAAATGGTTACTTCAACTATCTGGAGTTTTGCCACTCATCGTACTAGGAATGAAAAGGAATTATTTCTGGTGGGATGGAACTGTGAGAGTTGGTAGGAAATTCTCATTTTAATTGATAAAAGAGGATTTTAATACAAGGCACTAATTCACAATGAAACAAAAAATGTGTACAGCCTACATATGGGAGAGGTGTTGGCATGTGGCCAATTCTTTTGGATGTGTTGTGAGGCACTGTTACATTTACTCATCTTTACTTTGAATTTTTTTAAAAAAATTTATTCATTTGTACTCTTTTTTTTATTTGTTCATCATTTTCCTTTTCATATGTTCATTAGCTGGAAAAAAGGTGATTCTTCCAAACCAGTTAATAATATTTGAAGAGATGTCAGATTTTTACTTGCAGAGTTAATTGTCACCCTTAACTTCAGAAAATAAACGACACAAACATCATTGACTTGAAACTCATGTAGTCAGGAACCTTTCGGGCAACGTAAACAAGTGGAAAACTTTTATTAACTTATTTAGTTTCTCTAGGAATGAACTCCCAGAAGGTTAGTGGTTCAAAGGGGAGTTCAAGGGGCCCAGCCCACTCTGGGTGGGCATGGATCTAAATTTCTGGATTTGTGCTGAGCTTGGAATAAGTGATAGAGAGCCCAAATCCCAGCCTTGCTCAGTCCCAATAAATAATGTATTTATTATAGCTATTGATTTGTTCAAGCAAGTTATCGAGAGCCCAAACAAGTGATAGAAAGCTCAGCCCAGCCCGGCTCAATTACTCAATGGGCAGGCTCAGGTCTGAAATTGAGGCAGGCCGGGATTGGGCCAGGCATTTAGGGCCATGTCAGGCTTGGCCCAGATACAGGCTTGTATATTTAAGTCACGCCAGGCCTGGGTATCCCTCAGCTTGGCCCAGCCTGACCCATGAACACCTTGGTGGTTCAGGACTACATTTTAGCGACTGACTTATGTCACTGGCAGGATTTTGCAAGTACTAGTGTATTGTCTAGCCTTTAGAAAGATCCCAAGTGCAATGCATTCTAAACACCTTAGGGCCCATTTGGTAGTGAGGACTGAATAGTTGTTGTGATTTTAGAATACTGGCATTTTGGAATTTCTATTATTTTGGAGTGACTTTAAATCTCTTATTTGGAATACCCAGGTTTTCTGTTTTGGATTATGATGTTTTTATTCTTTTACAAAATAGACAATTACCAACTGTAAGTATTGTTATGAGAGATGTATGGAGTTATTTGTAATTTCCGGAATTGTATACTAATTTGTAATTGTGAAAGGTGAGAAGGTGATTTTCTAAAATTTATGAAAGTAGTTGATAATAAAAGGGAAAATCTCAAATAAGTATAAAACTTTTGCCTCATTTTCAATAAAGTACATGAAGATTTGAATATTTCAAAAGAGTATAAAAGTTTTCCACGATTCTTTCAATCTAGTACTCACCTGACAAAGCTTTTCAATAAAGTCCCCTCCCTTGAAAAGTTTAAAAAAATGACAAAAAGACCCTTCCCTTATGACAGGTTTTCATCTTTTATTAACCCTTTTCCTCCCCAAAACCAACCATTTTGATTTGCTGAAGTGGCCCCCACCAGGTCATTTGGGTAGGACTTCATCATTTTTAAAAAAAAAATGTTTCATTAAATGGAGAATTTGAAAAATGACATGAAGGTATTTTTGTCATTTCAAACCTATGTTTTGGTTAAGCACTTGATTGAAAGAATTGTGGAAAACTTTTATACTCTTTTGAAATATTCAAATTTTCATGTACTTTTTTGAAAATAAGGCAAAAGTTATATAGCTGTTTGAAATTTCCCTAACTAAAATAATGATTTAGGCCATTCAAGAAAAATAAAACAGTGATTTAGGGTTGGTCATTTAGTCTCACTGGTGGTTCAGAAATAAAAACAGGAACATAATTTTGTTTCATTTTGAGTATTTTTATTTTTTTTATTCCACTTTATTTTTCATGACATTGTCAATATATTATCCTTAGAAAAACCCATATTTCAAAGTATCATGGGATTTTCCTGTGAATAATAATTTGTATGGCATGCATGACAATACCAACGAAGTCACAGCATGAAATTAATAAGCATGTGTGGCACATGACATTAATGTGACCAGAAAAATGATCATTGCAAATGCTGAAAATTAAAGACATTTCATTAACAATTTACACCTTCAGTCCTTTCCTTTTTCACAAAAAGAACACAGGAATGAAGAATTATATCAAGAGATTGTAGGATCAATGTTCAGAGTGTTGGACACAAGTCTTTGATTCATGATGCTTCTTGACTCCTCCATGTTTCCTTCAATGGTTTCATGACATTCGGATTTATTGATGAATTGGTTGGACACCTTCATGACCATAGATGATTGCTTCAATTGTGTGTTGATAGATTTGATCACTTGATCTCACAGAAAGCGATGGATTTCCTTGTTGAAATGATCATAATATAAGGGATGCCTTAGCAATCCCAACGATTTTCATACATGATAATGGGAAGCATTGCAAACCTGTGAGGAGTGGGAAATCTAACAACATATCCCTCCCATGGAATATGGTTGCATAACATACTAATCACATACAATAATGAGTGCCTTGGCAACCTGAAAAGGGAGTTGAATTGACAACATTTCCCTTTCATTTACTATTAAATGAGTAGGCTCGTAAAAACACACTTAAGAAGCCATAAGGCTAAAGTTTTCCCTATAGGTAAACTTCTAAGGGTCTTTAAAAGACACTCCAAGCCTAGGCACAAAGAAATAAAATTGTGGAAAGGTTGGCTGAAAGGAGCAAAAGAGGTCCTTAAAAAGGCTAGGGAGGGGTTATTTATAGGTTTCAAAGGCTTTGAAACCATTCTGGAGCGGTTCTCCCACTTTCTGGACCATTGTAGTAGGTTATTGCACCTATAAAAAATTGGGCTTCCCAGGGTTGTTAATGATCCTGACCCCTGTAATTGCTTAGTGAGGTGTCAAAATTATCTGGTTGTGGGTGTACTGTCTTGTCTCCATGAAAGTACACCTTGAGGTCAAAGGATCGAGTATTGGTATGCCCATCACAAGTGGGTGTAACTGTCTGACATGTGTCACCACCTCATGCACCCATCACAAGTGGGCGATGACGTGCCTATATACAGTTGGTAATGCTTAAGGTCATTAGCAACTTAATGACACTGGCCTGTCAACAGGCTATTAAAGGCTCAGTCTTTGACAACCCTGGGACCCGTTTTGGCCTATTCTGAACCTTGTTTCAGTATATTTTTCATGTTAACAGTCACTACTCATTCTCTAAAACCGCCGACAATAAAAAATAAAAGAACTTTCCATTCTTTAAAAAGGGTTACCCCATACGAGGGTTGTTCATGGATCAGGCTGGGGTGGGATTACAGTTTTTACCAACTGGCCCATTTAGTAATTGGGTCAAGGATGAAAATAGTGGTTACGGTGGGCGTAGCGGCTTGCCGCCGAAATGTTACATAGCGGTAGCAGTGTAGCGGTGTGTTTGAAAAAGTCGTCAAAAAAAATCCGAAAAATTTCCTGAAAATAAAAAATATTGGAAAATGCTAGAATATATGTTTGTTTTGCAAAAGTAACTAGTATATGGGTATGTAGAGGTTCGTTCATTGCATGAGGTCCTGTATCGCTGTATTAATAGAAAAGAATAGGAATGATCAATGTTTTTCATATGGATTCATGTTATTTAGATATGTCAACTTAAATACTAACTTAAGGCTTATAAAAAAATGCCATAAACAAATTTCTTCAAGATTCATTCAGGATCATCATCATCATCATCATCATTATCAAAGCCCTATCCCAACCATGTTGGGGTCGGCTACATGAATTCTATTTCTCCATTCCGTTCTATTTTGAGCTAAATCTTTTGATAAGTGTAACTTCTTCAAATCTGAATTAATGACTTCCATCCATGTTTTCTTCGGCCTACCCCTACCTCTCGATGGACCCTCCACCTGTATATCCAAACTTTTTCTCACCGGTGCTATTACTGGCCTACGTTCAACATGCCCAAACCATCTTAAACGAGTTTCTCTAATCTTATCTCCTATTGGTATTACCCCTAAATGTTCTCGAAAGCGCTCATTTCTAATTTTATCTTTCCTAGTTTTACCACACATCCACCTAAGCATTCTCATTTCCGCTATATCCATCTTATGAATATGTGTCTTCTTAATTGGCCAACATTCTGCTCCATATGTCATAGCTGGTCTAACTACTGTCCTGTAAAATTTTTCTTTCAATTTTGTTGGCATTTGTCTATCACAAAGTACTCTCGAAGCTAGTCTCCACTTCAGCCATCCAGCTCTTATCCTATGCTCCACATCTTCGTCAATCTCCCCATCCTTACTAATCATCGAGCCTAGGTACTGAAAAGAATCTTTACGTGGTATCTCATGGGTTTTAATTTTGACAGTGGTTTCAACACTTTGTATATGTCCACTGAAATTGCAATCCATATATTCTGTCTTTGTACGACTTATTTTAAAGCCTCTAGATTCTAATGCCCTCCGCCATCTTTCAAGCTTTACATTTACACCCTCTTTTGATTCATCCACCAATACTATATCATCTGCGAACAACATACACCATGGTACTTCTTCTTGAACATGCACAGTTAACTCATCCATAATTAATGCAAAGAGATAAGGGCTTAAGGATGATCCCTGATGTAAGCCTATAGTCACGGGAAATCCGCCCGTTTCTCCACATATGGTTTTCACATTTGTTATTGCACCTTCGTACATATCCTTTAAAATTTCAATGTAATCTCTTGGGACATTCTTTTTCTTTAAGACCCACCAAATTAAATTCTTCGGTACTCTATCATAGGCTTTTTCCAAATCGATAAAGACCATATGTAGATTTTTCCTCTTTGCTCGGTATTTTTCCATTAATTGCCTTAGTGAAAAGATAGCTTCCATAGTTGATCTCCCTGGCATAAAACCAAATTGATTTTCCGAAATCTTAGTCTTTTTTCTCAGTCTTTGCTCTATTATTCTCTTCCATAACTTCATAGTGTGACTCATAAGTTTAATCCCTCGATAGTTGGTACAATTTTGTATATCTCATTTATTCTTATATATAGGTACTACAATGCTTCTTCTCCATTCATCCGGCATTTTCTTTGTCACAAGTATCTTATTGAATAGTCTACATAACCAACTTACTCCAACCTCTCCTAAGCATTTCCATACCTCTATCGGAATACCATCTGGGCATGTTGCCTTTCCTGTCTTCATTCGCTTCAATGCTTCCTTCACTTCCACCCCTCTAATTCTACGGAGAAAAGTATACTGTTGTAATGAAGTATTCTCCTCCACTCTTGTATCGCCCAAATATTCTTCATTTAAAAGTTTACTAAAATATTCTTTCCACCTTTCTATAATATCGTTGTCCTTCACCAAAATATTTTCCTCATTGTCCTTGATACATTTGACATGATCTAAGTCCCTACTTTTCTTTTCTCTTATTTTTGCAAGCTTAAAAATATCCTTTTCTCCTTCTCTTGTTCCCAACCTATTATAGAGGTCATCGTATACTTTGAACTTTGCACTACTTACTACTTTCTTAGCTTCTTTCTTTGCCTTCTTATACAACTCAAAATTTTCTATACTCTTAGTCCCCTGCCAAACTTTGTAGCAATTTTTTTTTTTGTCGAATAACTTCCTGAACCTCCATATTCCACCATCATGTTTTTTTATTAATATGTCTCTTCCCTTTTGATTCTCAAAGTACCTCCTTTGCAACATTCCTAATGCAATTAGCCATTTGATTCCACATTACTGTAGTTTCTCCTTCAATATTCCATTCTCCTTTCTCAATCATTTTGTCCTTAAATATATTTGCTCTTTCCCCCTTCAAATCTCTTCACCTTGTTTTAGGGTTCATTTTGTTTCTTACTGCTCTCTTTTTACTTCTAATGCAAATATCTAAAACTCCAAGCCTATGTTGCGTGGTCAAACTCTCTCCTGGGATAATCTTACAATCTTTACAAGCCAATCGGTCCTGTTTTCTAACTAGAAAAAAGTCTATCTGACTCTTATTACTCCCACTTTTATATGTAAGTAAATGCTCATCTCTCTTTTTAAAGTAAGTATTTGCTACTATAAGATCAAATGCCACTGCAAAGTCCAATATAGTGTTTCCGAGTTCATTCTTTTTTCCAAATCCATGCTCTCCATGCACTCTCTCATATCCTCTATTATCTCTTCCTATATGCTCGTTTAAATCCCTTCCAAGGAAAATTTGATCACTATTTGAGATTTCTCGCATTAAATCATCCATCTCCTCCCAAAATTGTCTTTTCACACTTTCTTCTAGTCCTACTTGGGGAGCATATGCACTAATGATATGAATTATGTCTTCCTCTAGTACTAGTTTAATTGCTATAATTCTATCACCAAACCTCTTTACCCCCACAATTTTCTCTTTTAAATCCTTATCTATAATTATACCCACTTCATTTCTTGTATTACTCTTTCCTGCATAGAAAAGCTTATACCCATCCATGAGCTCCTTAGCTTTATTCCCTTTCCACCTTGTCTCCTGTATACAAGCCACACTAATTCTTCTTCTTTTCATTACCTCAACCAACTCCATGCTCTTACCTGTCAAGGTTCCTATATCCCAAGTAACAAGTCTAATTTTCCTATTCCTCCTCTTCTTCTCATGGACTAACTTTTTTAACCGCATTAGCCCAAAGTCATGCGGTAGCCCTTGCACACTTTTCACTGCAGCCGGGCAATGCTGCAATGCGTCGCTTAGAGCAGAGAACGCCCTAGCCTTATCGTGAAATATTATTTGTTCAGAATTCATGTTTGGGTTGTGACAAAGTTTTACGCTGGCTGTCACCTACCTAACGCAACCCTCCTCCTTTACCCGGGCTTGGGACCGGCAACAAAACTGGCGGAGTTCAAGATTCATTCAAGAATGAAAGATAAACTATGTTCAAACTTCATAGAAAAACAATCTACTGCTCTATTTAAAGAGCAAAGACTTTGCAATGGAGGAATACCTTGCTGATTGGCTCAAATACCAAAGGCAATATCTTCCAGGAATCACATTGTTGTTAGTGTTATCATCTCTATCATCATTTGTCGTGCCACTACGATATTGCACATTCCTACCAAATTGAATTTGATATTGGTGGGCATTGGGATCTTGGAATGCAAATAAGAAATCAAAGGAGCTTGGAGGAGGTGGATATCTATATTGAGGTTGACTATCATCATAGTCACCGTATGAGGAAGACACTAAAGCCAAAGATTGTTCTTCTTCTTGTTGCACATGACCATATTGACAATATTATGATGGTTCATGAGGATATGGCCTGTAGTTTGAATGTAGAACATTGTAAATAGGGTTCCAAGATGTTGTTTGCTCCCCTCCTACATTTCCACTTCCACCCATATTCCCTTGCTCATCTATGTGTGTGGGTGGTGACACTCTCCATCACCTTTGATAAGCATGTTTCGGATCCATTCTTGATTGTTTGGGAAACTCCTCTACGTTCTCAACGGGAATGACATTTTCTTCTTCATCATATTGATAGATTTCAGCAGTACCACTTGTCCTGCTATCTCCTCCATCTCCATCTCCTCCAACATGGCTACTTGAAGAGGCAAAGGTGGAAATACTATTGTCAGAAGATGACATAGTATGAGCTGGTTTCTTCCTTTTAGATATTGCACTTGCACTTCTTCCTTTTCCCTGAGGTGGCAGTCTTCTTGACATTTGTACAGCTTCAGCAATTAAATGTTGTAGTTCTTGTTGAAAGCTTGGAGCTGAATCTAGCAGTGGATCCTCAATCTTGACTATCCATGGAAGTAAGGGATCGTATCTAAATATGTGATCCAAATTAATTGGACAATAAGTAGGATCATCCCTTGCCTTTCTCTCTTTATTTTTGTTTCTCAACTTGATATTGTAATGGTAGTATACCAATTTGTTGAGTTTCCTCATGGTTATTCGATTCCTAGGCTTCGTATAGATCATGGAGAAAGTCCTTCAATTTCTTTCACAATTTGATGACGTTTTAGTTTGACTAAGGATGCGAATTGTTGCTCTTCTTATATGTGGAATACTGTCTCCAAAACTCTCCCACCAATAAGCTCAAATGCCAGAAAAAAAAAAAAAGACATCTTTAAATCATAGAAAGTCCCGTTTCTATGTGTTGTGTATAATTACTAGGTGGACATTGTCCAATCGTTCGTTGTACACGAGAGTCAATGAAAGTCCCTCTTTTATGTGTATAAGTAGAAATCTACGATGTGAAAAATTAGAAATAAATAAGTACACTACAGTAATACAATTATCTCAAATATATTTAAAAGATTAAAAATTTTTTTTAACTAACTCACCTCTTGTATAGCTTTGATGTGATCATCTTCACTTAATTTTTTTCAACACTGTCCTTAATCCTACTCTCAATTCCGTATCTGTTGCTTCAGTGCATTGTTGGGCATTGTGTTAGTATAATTCAGGATTTAAAAAATAACCTATATTGAAAAAAATAGAATGTACAATGAGTTAAATTGTTAATGAGTCAAAAAAACTAAAAAAAGCAAGCATTTAAAGAGTTACGTTAAATTGTTAACTACCTCCAGCATGCAATGGGTGGTGCAGTTGATCATTCCATCGGGCATCAATAATTCTTATGTATTCATCATGTTATCGGCAATTTTTTTATAATGGCTTGCTTTGCTCAATCAATTGCTTCATAAATATACCCCATTGTCGGCTTTTTGTCACCATCTACAGTCCGCAATACTTTCACTACACGTTCATATACCTTTTATATGTTCTCTACTTTGACCAAAAATTTATTATCCCTCATTAAAATTGGGATATCGAATGCCGGACCACTTGTTGTTTTGCCCCATTTCGAACAAAGCCATTCTTCTGATGCAAACATCTAAATTAGCTCCGTTCTCCATCTTGCTAGGCTTTCCATAACAATGAAATGAGTAGCAAATCTAGTAGTTGCCGGACGCGCTAAGGCACGATTTTTTGTGAATCTCTTCATCAAGTTTTAGAGCTATGAATGGTTGTATATGAACCTTGTAATGCCTCTAGATGCCTTGATCATAGTGGCCACATGTTTCTTTTTTCCAATATCTTTCATTATAAGGTCAATGCAATGTGCTGAATGGGGGGTCCAAAATAAATGTGTCCTTGTTTCCATTAACAGTTTACTGGCCTTCTTAAAATTGGCTTCATTGTCTTTCACAATCTAGACAATGTTTTCCTCTCCAACACTTTCTACAACTTTATCCATAAGCCTATAAATATAATCTACTGTCCATTTTTTTTGTTGTCCGTTTCACTTCAATTGCTTCAACGGACTTTATAAAGACGGTGCCAGCGACAGTATACATCAAAAAGTTGATTAATTGTGTTTGAGTTCCGCTTGTCCACCGTCACACATAATAGTGACCTCATTTTGCCCCACATGGGCCTAAATGTCTCTACCCAAGCTTTTATTTCTTTATACTCTTCTTCAAGGTACTTGGTGCCCACGTCATACACGGATGGCGCCGTAATACCCCACCCAGCTTGAGCAGCAATATTAAGAATTGTTTGAAAATAAGGAGAATCAATTGTTTGAAAATTAGGAGAATCAATTGCGTTAGGGGGTATATTCTTATGATTTTTCTGTAGCCTTCGCTAATTTATCTCTTGAAGCCTTTATAACACCCTTGACGACATTAGAGATTTTTGGCTGTTTAGCTGGTTTCGATCTACGTGCTAGATGATCAACAAAACCAGCCCCTCTTCTAGTATGTGTAGGTGTAACCCTCAAAGTGGAAATAATCTCAATATCATCATCCCGTTGTTGGGTGCTAAATACTCTACATATTTTTTTCGCAATGCCCTTACCCTTGCTTGCTGTACCAGATGAGCCTCCTGCATCATAGTTTCTACATTGACTATATGCTCAACACTTTGCTTCTTCTTGGCATGCCACAAGGGACTCTTGGCGTGCGGCCATCATTTGTGGGTCTTCATCCTCATCATCAGAATCATCAAGACTTTTATCTCCAAATACATCAGAGTGTGTTACATCAACACCCTACTGCCTCTTCTCTTTAATTTGTACTTTTCTTTGTTTTGTTTGATTCAATAAATTTCTCATTTGCTCCCTCAATTCTTTGGCCACTTCAGGACACCTTGCAATATTATCTTGCACATGGGCCAAATGTTGCTTAAATCTTGTAATGCCCCCATTGGTCACTTTGTGACAAAACTTGCATTTAATCTTCAACTGATTGTTTTCAATTGCCTCACCATAACTCCATGCAAGATTTATCTCATGCGGCATTTTCTCACGTCACAATACCTAAAAAATATTCAAAAGTAATAGGTTAAAATTTAAATAAATTTTAAAAATATGAAAAATTTAGAAGAACACAAAAATATGTGGGGTTGATCTATGGGAAACATAGATCTAACATTTAGGAACCATTTTCAACTCATTCGGTTGGGTTTACTTTTATAAAAAAAATATTTAAAAAGCATATAGAAAACCAAAAATACAAAACATGAAAAATATTAGAACACAAAAATATGTGGGATTGATCTATGGAAAACATAGATCTGACATTGAGGAACCATTTTTAACTCATTTGATTGGGTTTACTTTTATAAAAAAATATTTAAAAAAAACAAAAATCCAAAAATAAAAAACATGAAAAAATTAGAACACAAAAATATGTGGGATTGATCTATGGGAAACATTGATTTAACATATATGGACTATTTTCAACTCATTTGATTTGGTTTACTTTTATAAAAAAATATTTTTAAAAAAATACAAAAATAAAAAATAAAAAACATGAAAAAATTAGAAGAACACAAAAATATGTGGGATTGATCTATGGGAAACATAGATTTAACATTTAGGGACCAACTTTAACTCATTTGGTTGGGTTTACTTTTATAAAAAAATATTTTTTAATCCGAAAATAAAAAAGATGAAAAAAATAGAAAAACACAAAAATATGTGGGATTGATCTATGGTTCCCATAGATCTAACATTTAAGGAGCATTTTCAACTCATTTGATTGGGTTTACTTTTATAAAAAAATATTTTTTAAAAAAAAATACAAAAAACCAAAAATAAAAAAGATGAGAAAATTAGAAGAACACAAAAATGTGGGATTGATCTATGTTTCCCATAAATCTAACATTTAGGGATCACTTTCAAATCATTTGATTGGGTTTACTTTTATAATTTTTTTCAAAAAATACAAAAATCCAAAAACTAAAAATAAGAAAATTAGAAAAACACAATAATATGTGGGATTGATCTATGGAAAATATAGATCTAACATTTAGGAACCATTTTTAACTCATTTTATTGGTTTTCCATGAAAAAAATTGATTTTTTTTTCAAATAATAAAATAATCTGAAAATAAAATTCAAAATAAAAAATTAAGAAAATGAAGAAAAAATAGGGGCTTGATCAAAAGGGAACATGGATCTAACAATAGCAACTCATTTTCAAGTGATTAATGGAAGAAAAGAGAAATAAACTCAAAAGTAGAAAAAAGAAGCCTAAAAACTCACCGTTTTTTGAGTTGGATGGTCGAATCTTGAATACCACTTGAATGATGCTTGTATAAGTTATATTTGATGTTTTTGTTTATGATTCTAGTGTTTTTTTTTTTAGAGGATTTGAAAAATGGAGGGAAGAAAATGAGTTTGGAGCAGTGAAAAAAGGAGAAGAAAAAGTTATAGCAAATAGGGTAGGAAAAAAGTTATAGCAAATAGGGTAGAAAAAAAGTAAGGAAAAGTTGAGAAACCCCACCCTCTACTTTGTAGCGGCCACTACGCTTGTGAGCACCGATATTTTGTAAAAAGTGTAGTGCCCATGGGCGCTACGGCCACTACGGGCACTATAGTTGATTCATCATAGCGGCCGATATTTACATCAGTGATTGGGCTGAATGTTTTGGGCCAGATCCAGGCACCATAACCCTAAAAGCTTAAGTCAACCCATTTTCATTACACATAAGAGCTTCTGTACTTACATAAGATTGAGCATTTTGCTTCCTTAAATCACAAATTGGCTTAGGCCTAAACCCACTTAAATATCTGGTCAAAATTAGTGATCTCAATGGACTTGATTACGTGGTTACTTTAATGGCCTAGCCAAAAGAATTTAGGTATGAACGATTCCTGAATAGCCTATAGATAATAGGGTTGGACTTTGAGTCCGGGTTTGAGTTTGGTGGATCGGTATGAAGAACGATGTTGCAGAGTTCATAGGACAATGTTTTATTTGCTAGTAGGTGGAGGCCGATCTTAAAAAGCCAGGCGGGTTATTATAGCCTTCACCCGTGCTAGAATGGAAATGACAACACATTACTATGGACTTCATCTTAAGATTCCCTAAGACATCTAGGCACAATGAAGTGATTTGGGTCATTGTAGATCGATTGACAAAGTCTGCACACTTTATACCATTGAGGGGCAGGACAATAATGGAGCAGTTGGCATGAAAGTATATTGAAGAAATTGTGCAGTTACAAGGAGTTCCCAACTATAGTTTCCAATAGAGAAAGTAAATTTGCCTTGCAATTTTGAAAAAGTTTACAAAAGGCCATGGGGACAAAAATAAGCTTTAGCATGGCATATCACCCCCAAACAGATGGACAACCTAAAAGAACTAACCAAACATTGGAAGACATGCTTAGAGCTTGTGCTTTGGATTTTAAGGATAGTTGGGATGAACAAATATTGTTGGCAGAATTTGCTTACAACAATAGTTATCACTCCAGCATCCAAATCACTCATTTTGAAGCTTTATATGGTAGGAATTTTCGCACTCCGATTTTTTGGGAGGAAGTGGGTGAAAGACATCTCCCAGGCCTTGTGTGGGTAAAAACTACCACCAAGAATATACAGAAAATCCGAGATAGACTTAGGACTGCTCAGAGTCGTTAAAAATGTTATGCAGATAATCGGAGAAGAGAATTGAGTTCGGAGTGGGTGATTTGGTTTTTCATAAAGTTTCACTGACCAAAGGAGTCAAGCGTTTTGAAAAGAAAGGAAAGCTGAGTCCGAGAAATATTGGACCATTGCAGATTATAGGACATGTTAGTGATTGCAATGCCTATGAGTTGGAGCTACCACCACAGCTTGCGGGAGTTCATAATGTGTTTCAATGTCAATGCCGAGGAAGTATTAACCAGACCCTGCTCATGTGATTAGTTACGAGCCAATGGATATTAGAACTAATTTGTCTTATGAGGAGAGACTGGTTACGACTTTGGACACTCAAGAGAGGCAACTCAAGAATTACACTATCCGACTAGTCAAAGTGCAATGGCAACATTATAATCAAGCGGTGACTACATGGGAGACTGAAAGGGAAGTTCGAAAGAAATACCCTCACCTTTTTGTTTCAAGTATGTCTTAAATTTGGAGAACCAAATTTCGCAAGGGAGAGAATATGTAATACCTAGGACCCTATTAGACCCTTGGGTGTGATTAGGATTCATAATTAAGGAATTCTGGATCTATCATTAATGTGTAACTTATTTGATTTAGATTGGTGGGTCTTATGACTTTTTGATTGTGCTAGATAACAAGAAAAAGGGCCCACAAGTTCTATAGGTTTGTTTGAATTACAATCTGAGTGTGACTAAATCTATATCTTTATGAGTGGTGGGGACCCTTTAAATTGAAAAGAGGCGCATGAGTCCTTGGGGGAGTTCTCTTGTGTGTGAGACTTCCAAAATATGGGAGTCTAGCATTGGAAAGGACTCTAGTATAAAATATGAGAGTCTCGTATCGGAAGGACTCTAGCATTGGCCAACTGCTACCCTTATAAACTCAAGGAGTATTTGTCAAACTTCAGTTTATCCTTTGGGAGCAAGAAGAAACCTAAGAGAGAAATTTGAAAACGGGAAACTTTGTCTTCTACAATTTAGGAGAAAATATAGGTTTTTGTGAGGAGGAAGGAGGAAATCAACTGGACTATAGTTAATGTCCTACTCTCGACCACAGCTTGCAACATCACAAGATTCTACAAGAGGTGAGTGAATCTTCTAATTGAATGTTGTTACGATGTATTTTACAATTCTATGATTTGGAAGACTGATTATGGGTTCTGTGAAGGTGAAAATATTCAATAAATTTGAGCAGTAGTGCATATGGATGATATTCTTGTACAAAGCTTCAATGAGGGATGGGTAGGAAATTTAAACTTCTGTTACCATACTGTTTCTTGAACTTGTGACTGAATGTAGAAGGGATTGACGACCTTGTATTCAATGGTTATGGATTAAACGGCAGGAACAATGGCCATGGATGCTAGAACTCTTTGTAACAACAATGAAGGAGGGATAATGGAGCCTACCCAGTTCAGATTTCCTATGAAAGATGCCAAAACCAGAGTTGAAATTTAGAGTTTTGCATTATCAGGCCATCTGGGACACTTTTGGGGCATGGGGTTATGGGCCTAGGTGGCCCACATGATGGAAAATCAGCACCATGGATCTTAAAGAAGACCCATGGGTGACCCCAGTGAATTAGGACCCTAAAGGATGGGGCCTTAAATGGCCCATCATCTGATGGCCTGAATGTTACTTGGCGTGGAAGACTTATTGAAGAACTGGGTTCTATCGTGAGATGAAATTTCTTTGGGAAGTTGTATAAAGGCCTTCATTGTTAGGGCAATTACAAGAGAACCCTTCAATACCTTATTAAGTAGGAAATATTGTGAACTGAAGAGGACTTTATGTATTGTGGAGTTATAAACTGTTTCTTCTTCAATAAGTAATAGTATAAAATACCAAAACTTATGGAATGTGATTAAAACAAAAGGGTGTGGCCCACTCCTAGACTAACGAATATTAATTATGATGAGAAAAGGGGTAATGATCAAATTGGTCGAGTGGATGGGGCTGGGCACATGCTAATTATTATATATAAAAATATATTCTAATTTGTAATTAGTGTTGTGTGTATTTTATTTTGTGAAAGCATTGTTTCAAGGAATGGAACATGCTCTGAACTATTAGCACGGTATGTTCTATGGCGGTTAGGAGATTCTGGACCACGAGGTTTTGATTTGAGACTTGTTTAAGATGTCTATGAATGTGAATGATAGGACATTGAGGTCCTGGCACAGTGGGTCTTGTGGGATGCCGGTTTATGAGATGCGTGAGTGGCATCTCGAGAATTGTGATATGCTAAGGTGGTACGGTGATGTAGACTTGGTGCAAGGATGTAGTTCAGAGATGCATCATGGATTGGATCCTATTCATTGACTTGAATTTTTTATTGTTATTACTAAATTGTTTCTATTGATGCTACTCTATTAATCATGGGTGTATGTTATAGTAGGAAATTCATTCACCAGTTTTTATTGATGTTGTGTTGCCCCCTTCAGGTAGCAGAGTTGCAGGTAGTCTAAAGAATGGAGAAGATTAGCCCGTAGTGTTTGGCATGCATTGATGAGAAGAGCGGCACATCAATATCTAGTAGTTTAAGAAATAGATAGTAGTGAATATTTTAGTTAGCTTAAAAGACTTATATTATAGAAATTGTTAGACACTCAAGATGCTATTCGTTAGTTATTTAATTGTTTTGATTATCTGAAAGACAATTTTAATTCATGATGCTTATGCCTAATGTGTTTTATTTATTTAAGTATGTGGATTGCATGGCAATGCATTATAACTCAGATTCCGACAGAGCCCCAGAATTTGGGTTGTGACAGTGGTATCAGAGACATAAAGTTATGGGCAAGTAAAAGAATTAGCAACCGTTGGTTACGTGTTGAGGCTATGGGCATGGGTGTATAGAAAAAAATTTGGTCTATTATTGTTATAAGATGGCTTATTCATTGTTTATTTTGCAGAGGAACTAAGACACTGAGTAATGCAATTAGAAACCCTAATCAGGGTAAAGGATTTGCCGAAATGCTGGAATATGCCTAGCAAATGTTCGAAAACTTTCTGAAGGCTTATAGTCAGGTTCAGGAACAAATCATTGCTATTAACAATAGCCATGGTGAAAATTGTGAGGAACTCAGTGTTGCTAGAGATGGTTCCGGGGGTGGTAATAATAATGGGGTCAAGGATTGTGAGAATGATAATCTCTACATATGATTCAATGAATTCCGACCTTGGAGCTTTGATGGGACTACGAACCCTTGGGATGCAAGTAAATGGGTGGAACATATGGAGGAAATCTTCGAGGTTATGGGATGCACGGAACATCAGACGGCAATACTGGAGGCATTTAAACTAGAAGATGATGCTAAATAATGGTGGAAGGCTGCTAAAAAGTCTTTTGATGAACAAGAGACAGAGATCACTTGGGACTTTTTCAAGAAAGAATTCATAAAGAAATTTATACCAGACCACATTAAATCCCAAAAGAAAAGAGACTTTGAGACTTTGGTGCAAGGCAGTCTAACCATAGCTAAATATGCCCTTAAGTTCACGGAGCTGTCTCTTAAGTTCACGAAAAGCTGTCTCACTTTGTAGAAACCCTCGTTGCTACAGAAGAATCCAAACTTGAGTGATTTGTGATTGGTCTAAGACTCAATATCAAGAAAGATGTCAAATTGTATGAGTTAACTATCTATGCAAAAGCGTTGAGGAAAGCCTTTGGGTCTGAGGAGGCAATAGAGGATATTAACCGGAATAATTAGCATGTGCCAACAGTAGGTAAGCGGGATAATTTCAAGAATCAGCTACCATACAAAAAAGCAAAGGACAAACATTAGACTTGTTTGTAACCACTGTGGGGAATCACATGATACAAATCAATGTCGGAAGAGGCTAGGGGTATGCTACGGATGCAGTAAAGAATGCCACAGGGTTGGAGACTGCCCAGAAGGCCAAGAAAAGAATCAAGGCAGACAAAAGGGTGTTTGTTATGGTTATGGGCAGTAGGGACACCGATCTTGAGACTGTCCAACAAATCTAGGTGGAAACCAGTTTCGGCTGCAAATGCAACCTCAGGGGCATTAGCAAAATCAGCGACCATACCAGTAGAACCAACAAGCAAGAAATAATCAATACCAGCAGTATCAACCAAGAGGCAATCAGCAGAACCCGCCTCAAAGTCAAAATTTCAATCGTGGCACAAATAATCAAGGCGGGAATCAGGGAGGATAATAGCCAAATGCTAGGGCTTTCGCCATTACACCAAGATGCAGAGATGGCTAATAATGTCGTTGAGGGTATGGTTTTAATTTCTAGTTATGAAGCAAACACATTGTTTGACTCTGGTTCAACTCACTTTTTTGTTTCCCATCATTTTGCTACTAAGTTAGAAAACTCTCCCTCTATACTTACTCATGCACTAGTTGTGTCAACACCCACAGGAGAATACGTTTGCACTAGAACCATATATTATGATTGTGTATTAGAGATTGACATGGCTCAGTGATTGTTCGACAGACACAACCTAAGGTAGTTTGAAGGGCTAACCAAAATGGTATCCAAAGTACCACATGGTGAGGGGTTATTTCGATGAAGTGATTCACAACACCACATGAATACGCCTCAAGTAAACAATGCACGGTCCAGGTTACGACACGGTCCAAATCATCATAAACACTAGTATAATCTCTAACATGTATGCAAGGAGGTAAAGAAATACAAGATCGATAATCAAGAAATAACTCTACAAACATTCCTGACACTATGACCACAATTGATGCATGTGACAACTCCACACAAACCAAGATGAAGTAAGGTTGAGAATATATTTGAAAACCATGGTGGTTCATAGCCTAATTCTCACTTCATTTGAGTGCGAGTGGTTTGTACCATCATGTGCAAACCATAAAGTCCATAAGGATACGACCGCCCACTAGTATGCTTCTTACTTAAGATAGAGTGGAAGAGAAACCTTGAAATCCGGTTCACATGGTCCACAAGTGTTGAAAATTCCCAAGCATCAAACAAGATTTCAAGGAATGTTGCACACCCCCAAACAACCTCACATGTGGGCCCCACACGTGGTGGCCCACCTGTTACTACTACCAAGCAGGGGTCCCACCAATCTGCACCCTTCATGCAGGTGGGAGACCCACTTGCGCACAACTGCCAGCCAGGGGTTTCACCCCACAGTGACATGTAGCTGGGAAACTCACCTGCATGTACTACCAAGCGCAGTCATGCGCCCTTACAATAAGGTGCAGGCAGTTTTGCCTGCATGCATTTGCTGTTTCATCCCCTAGACACTGCATCTCCTTTTTTTTTTAATTTTGTTTTTTAACTAATAATCCTCCATCAATTGTCTAGCCCCTCTTTCCACTCAATCCATCCATCATCAACCAAACATACATGAAATCAACACCTAGATCTACGTATCGTCATCATTTAGGATTTTAATGGGCATTGACACAACATCTAGAACATAATGAATCCATTGAAACTAGTGAAGGTTATTACAGATAAATGCATCCATTTGCCTTTGAGCGTAGAAAGAAGATGAAGGACAATAGATTTCCTAGTTTTCTCGCACGCCCACAAGCAAAACCCAATGAGGAAGACAATGGAGAAGACGAAGATGGTGGAGATCTGGCGATCCGGCGGTTTGGAGATTGGGTTGGCTAATCGTGAGATGGAGAAGAGGGAGAGGAAAAACAACGACGAGTGATGGGGGCTGGTTATGATCGGTTTCTCTTTTATGTTTAAAAGACAAATAGGTTTCAGAGTATATTTTTATGTTTTATAAAAAGGCCCCAAAAGTTAAAGGAAATTATAAGGGAGCACCTGTTTCGTATTAATTGGGTTTCTATGGTTCTAAAATGGGTCCAGATTGGGTCAGGTCAAATGGTACGGTCTCGTGGATCTAAATCTTCTACCTGATTAGCCCAAAGCGCAAAATAATGCTAAAATAATTTATCGAACCCTAATTAATTAAAATACACATCAATTAAATTAAATTATGTTAAAGTTAGGTAAAATAAGTAAATAGGATGTGGAACATTACAGATGGCATGCAGCCAAATATTAATTACCCCCATACAATTATTAGTTCCAGTTTTATGAATCACTGAATTGTACGATCTATGGTTTATTTTTGTTTAAACAGGATGTGAGTTGAATGGTGCACTATTCTCCGTAGAATTTAAATCAACTTGAGCGACTTGGAAGTGGTTGAAATATTTGCAGATTTCATAAATTGCTGGCTAACATGGAAGTTTAAATATTGACTGCAGGTATACTTACCGACTGGGACATAGACTATTTAATGGTTCATATGTTTGGAGTCGGACATATCATTTTCGGGCATCTCCCTATCCGGGACATGACTCCTTACAGCGTGTTGTCATTTACGGTGACATGGGCAAGGTTAGAACTTTTATCTTTAGCTTTCCACTGGTTGAAAACTGTAAATATCAATGCATTGATTATGATAATTAATTATTTATCAGTATCCTCTTAACTGAAAGCACGTGGATGAACTTTGATAACCAGGCCCAATATCTTCTCTGGTACTTCTTGCAAATTTGATATTTCTAAGGCTATGGATTTTGGACCCATGTCAGGAATACCCTGCTGCACCTAACTATTCTGTATTAAAGAGAGCTTGAATTAATTTGAATGGCACTTGTGTTGTCAACATAAAGAGGGATTGGGCCGATGAGGAAAACATCGGAATCTCTCAATAGTCGCCAAAGCCAGGCAATTTCACCACTGGCAGAGGACATTGATCAATATTCTGCTTCAGCTGAGGACTTAGACACTATAGTTATGTTTCTTGTACTTCCATGAGATGGGTGAGAGGGCAAAAAACATACGCCACTCCGTAGTGGAGCAATGGGTATACAGGCAGCCTGCCCAATTAGCATCAACATAGCCCTGTAGTTGCAAGGAAGCCATGGAAGGATAGAAAAGACCATAATCTCTATTGCCGTAGATGTGCCTAAGGATGCGATGGACTGCATGAAGATGGGGTTTGTACGGATTACTAACAAACTGGCTCACAGTATGGACCACATAAAAGATGTTAGGCCTAGTCACCATCAAATAAAGCAGGTTACCTACCAAGCGTCGGAAAAGAGTAGGATCATCAAACGGATGCCCATAATTTTTGCTAAGTTTAACATTGAGCTCGAGAGGAGTGTCAAATGATTTGGCTTCGCTGAGTCTGGCAGATTTACAGTATATTTGGTTTGATGAACGTGTATGCCTTTGGCATCTCTGGAAACCTTGAGACCAAGAAAGTGTTTGTGCGAGCCAAGATCCTTCATTTGAAAAGTATGCATCAGATGAGTTTTGAGATTAGAGATGCCGGCAGAGTCATTGCCACTTATGATCATATCATCAACATAGATCAACAAGATCGTGCAACTGTGAGATGTGTATCGAATAAAGAGAGAGCTGTCATTGGCACTTTGCAAGAAACCAACTAGAAGGATGGCAGATTGAAATTTTTCAAACCATGCACGGGGAGCTTGCTTTAGGCCATATAAAGACTTCTTTAGCTTGCAAACATGTTTAGGGAGACATGCATAGCCTGGCGGGGGTCTCATGTAGATAGTCTCATTGAGACGACCATGTGAGAAGACATTCTTGATGTCCAGTTGCCAAAGGGGCCATTGTCGCATAGCTGCAACACTAAGGAGACACCGGACAGTAGTCATTTTAGCAATAGGTGCAAAAGTTTCTTTATAGTCAATGCCATATTCTTGTTTGAAGCCTTGTGCAACAAGTCTAGCTTTATAGCGATCAAGAGTGCCATTAGATCTAAAGTTGGTGGAATATACCCATTTGCTCCCAATAAAAGACACATTCCACGGAAGAGGCACTAGATCCCAATTTGATTGCTTCAAGAGCAATTAATTCTTCTGTCATTGCATCTTGCCAACAAGGGATATTAGCAGCCTGTGCATAAGAGGTTGGAATAGAAATAGGATCTGAATTGGAGAATAAGGCAAAAAACCCAAATCTATCTGGTGGTACTTTTCCCACTAGTACAACTGCTGTACATTTATTGTCCCATTTAAATATCCAATCAGTCCTTTTCCTTCCACAAAATTTTTGAGGTGGAAGGACCAACTCATGTAGTTTTTACCATTCAACTTAATAGGAATGATGTTGCCCTTGTCCATGAGATATCAAATTGACTGTTTTCATGTGTATGAACAAGAGAACAGAACTAATGACTACAAAACAGGGGAACAATAGTGATGGGGCCAACTGCTGTAAAAAAAAATACCTCTGGGCGTCCAAGATTTTTGGAGTAGGAAGGGGTTTTGTTTGCTATAATGAAATCGTATCACCGATCAGGGTTCCTGGTTATGTTGTTCTCTTAATTATGTAAGTTCTGAACTAAGAAGGATTGATTTGTAACGGTCGGAAGATGATCAAACCGAAAAACAAAAACAGTTCTTCAAAACTGCTGAACCAAAGAAGTAGGTAAAGTTTGACCTGATTAAAGTGATAAAATCTCAGAAAAATGTTGAATATTCCCAGGAATTATAGTCGACCAGAGTGGAGTTGGATTCTGAAGGAGCCGCAATCTGCAGGTGGGGCCCACTGTGTGATCTGGCTTGTATGATGTCGACTGTGTAAGGAGAGACAGACAGAAGGTTGTGCTTGCCCCAAATAGAATTGTAAATGGCTGGAATGGATCCTTTGGTTGCCAGAAAGCCTCTTTCTTGTTCTATCTGAATATGAAAAGAAGTAGACAGGCTGCTTTTTTGTAGAGGAGTGGACAACAGTGATATGAATAACACTGGCTGTTCGTTGGAGAAGCAGTAGATGCTTGGAAGGACAAGAAACAAGAGTCCTGTAGCTTTGATACCATGTCAAGATCCGAAGGTCCCTGAGACAAAGCTAAAAGAGATGGGAAAATTGGTCGTCTCCCATAGGAGGATCGACTGCTCCATTATATAGTGTGTAAATCCCCAATTAAGGGCCTAATTACAATCTATTACAAAAAATGAAAGCAAGTAAAGGAAATAATCATAACTGTGTAATCTAATATACAAGGAAAGTGAATTGTACAGATGTTGACCAGATCCCACATAATATCTATCCATATTTAGCATATGAGATATTTATGTAGATGGGCTTAGGCTTGCTGTAGGTTGGGCCATGTTTGGATGATGGGCCTTTTTGTTCATGTCTCTACACAACCTACATTAAAAAAAAAATCCTCAATAGAGCCATTACTTGCCTACATTGTAAACTATCTCAAATGAATCGCATTTTAATTTATTACCTATTGATGCACCCCTTAATGATCCCAAAAGCGCTATTTTCTGATTATATCTTTCCTAGTTGTATAGCACATTCATCTCAACATTGTCATCTTTGCTACACTCATTTTTTGCATGTGTTGTGCTTCTTGCTTGGCCAACAGTTTCCTCTATAAGTCATAGCTGATCTAATTATTGTCGTGTAAAAATCTTTCCTTGAATCTTAGTGGTATGCATTTGATCACAACGCACTCTAGAAGCAGGTCTTCGTTTCAACCATTCTGCTCTAAGCCTATGCTTGACATCTTCCTCAATCCCTTTATCCTTACTAATTATAGAGGCTAGGAATTGGAACTAATCTCTTGGACTTCAATTCTGATGCAATCCAAGTCCCTAAGTAACCAAAGACAGACATCGTACTCTCTAGATGCTACTGTACAACAGTTGACAAGGACTGCTCTCTCTTTGGACGTGAAGCAGGCAAGGAAATTGAATGAACCGATCTACCCAATGTTAGTTCCCAATGCATAGACACCACACACACACAATTGGAATATAATGGAAAGAGAGAAATAATGGAGAAATTAAAGAAAGCAACTTTTATTCAATAAATGTGACTGTTGACCTTGACCTTGCAAACTCTTATATCAATATTTGTCTTTCAACCTTGCAAAGTCTTATATCAAGACGACCCCAAGAAATCCATAAGAAGAGATGCTAACAACTGTGATTTCCTACTGATATTAACAAGACACCCATTCATGACTTTACAAAGAAAATATACAAAGAAGGAAAATAAAGGAACTGCCCACTGTTGACTGTGTCTGAGAATGGCACAGTCCGACTTTTACATATAGAGTGTCCTAAAATCCCTTTATTAAGCAATTGAATCCATCCTGTTACTATTACCTTAATCTGTGTTCTTAACTGACTTAATTTAGCAAGAAATTGGGAAATAAATGCAATGGAATGAAACAATGCCCATGGTTTGAAGTCCAGAGTTCTATAGACCCAACTAATCTGATGTGGGCCCTACCACTGGAAAGTGGACTACTAAGCAACCAATGGGGGTCTTGCACCCAAGTGGGTTTGAGCTCATTTGGGCGCGCTGTTTGAGGCCCAAACAGGACTGCCTGACAGCCAATTCTGCTTCATTTTCTGAACTGCTGTTTCAGAAGTACAAAGCATCCTGGAATTTCTATACAGCTCCCGATCAATGTGTTTTTCAGCAATTCTTTGGGCTATTTGGGTCCTTTTCTTAAATAAACCAATCTTACATGGGTCCCAACCCATGTGCTCAATTATATGCCTTAATGAATGCCAAAGCCTATTTGAATATATGATCTTCAATTGCATTTGGGTCATCTGCATCAAATTTCAGGAGTTTCAGCACTTTTCACAGATCTTTACTAAAGTTTCAATTCATTAGCCTTTGGATTCTAAAGCCTCCTACCATCTCTCTAGTTTTGTATTTATGTTAGCTCTCAATTCATCCACCAACATTATATCATCCACAAACAACATACACTAAAGTACCTCCTCCTGAATATGAGTAATTAACTTGATCATAATTAATGCAAAGAGATAAGGGCTTAAAGTTGACTTTGATGCAAACCTATGGTTACTAGAAAGTAGAAACTCACCTGTCTCTCTAAAAGTAGTACTTAGATTCATTAGTCATTACTGCTCCGTCATACATGTTTTCAATGATGTTAGTATACTATTTGACTTTTTGGCATTCTCTTACCTAAAACCCACCAAATCAAATTTATAGGTACCTTGTCGTAGACCTTCTCTAGATCAATGAAGACTATATGAAGAATTTTCTTCTTTTCTCAGTAGTTTTCTGTTAATTGCCTAAGTGAGAAGCAAGCTTCCATAGTTGACCTCCTTTGTATGTCACCAAATTGTTTTTCAAATATTTTAGTCTCTTATCTGAGTCTTTGCTCCATTACTCTCTCCCATACTTTCATAGTGCGACTCATAAGTTTAATTCCACAATAATTGGTGCAACTTTGTACATATCCTCTTTACTCATGTGTAGGTACTACAATGCTTCTTCCCATTCATCAGGCATCTTCTTTATCCTCAATGTCTTATTGTTGATTAAACCTATGTTATTTGTCCTAAGCATTTCCTAGCCTCTATTGGAATGCCATCAGGCCCCATGGCTTTGTGCCTTTATTCTTGTCAATCCTTTCTTCACTTCTACTACCTTAACTCTTGGGCAAAAGGTATGTCTTGCTAACGAAGTACACTACCTCAATCCTAAGCCTTCTATGGAATCTTCATTCAAAAGTTTGTTAAAATCTCCACCTTTAATAATTCATATTTTAAATTTTTGTTAAGGCTCATGATGATGCTGGTGGTGCCCATACTTTTAGTTTGGTGTCATTCAAGTCCAATCCTATAAATGTCCAATGGTCATATGGCCATATCAATGCATGACTTAACATAATGAGAAATCACTTTCAAGTTTTTCTTTTTTCGTAATTATTAGTCTTTAAAGAAATCTGATCTAAAGCATGTATGCATAACAGCAGTTTGCCACTACTTTTCTTTTTCAGGCAGAGCGCGATGGTTCCAATGAATATAATAACTTTCAGCCAGGCTCCCTTAATACTACTGACCAGCTTATTCATGACTTGAAGAATATCGATATAGTTTTCCATATTGGGGATATTTGTTATGCAAATGGATACCTCTCACAGTGGGATCAATTTACATCACAGGTTGAGCCAATTGCTTCAACTGTACCTTATATGATTGCAAGGTTTGTTTTCCTTGATCTAAGTGAGCCAATTGTTTCAACTGTACCTTATATGATTGTAAGGTTTGTTTTCCTTGATCTAATTACTAAAAATTCGTACTGGACCACTCCTTCAATGTTTATTATGCATTCAGAAGAACCATGCTTATTGTTACTATAGATGCAAAAATAAAGCCAAAGTTTGTCCTCTTCCCAGCAATTCACACCATATATTGAATTATGAATATTTTCTTTTGGGTAATGATTGGGAAAAAAATTTATTGACACTTCAATGATTTTTCTTTCAGTGGTAACCACGAGCGAGATTGGCCTGGAACAGGATCCTTCTATGGGAATATGGATTCTGGTGGAGAATGTGGCGTTTTAGCAGAAACTATGTTCTATGTTCCGGCAGAAAACAGGGCTAAGTTTTGGTAGGAAAACATGACAGAATACTTGCTAAATTGAGGCATTTTTTTCATTCTGATTTATGATTTTAAACATATTTTATTTCCCCAACTAGTTATACTTGATCAATAAGCTTCTGCTCTGAGAATGGAAATTGCGGCTATCCATGTTTTGCATGGATGCAGCACTCATGGTTGAGATGGAGCAACATTGCTGTTACCCAACCCTTTAGTTCATCTTATCTGGGAACATCTGAAAATGTATTGCCACTTTTTTTAATCAACCATCCATGTACACTTGACACTCTGCACACAAGTTTCCTTGTGGATCCCAAATGAATCTGAGAGATGAACCACAACATCTCTGAGGATAGTGGGTGTTGTGGAAAGTGGGAATTTCAACGAAGTGCAAGTCTTGGCTAGGGCCTACTAAACAAAGAACAACCAGGGTTATTGGGAATCCTATAGAATTGATAACATTCATCGTGGTTGGATGATTATCAGTCTTTGGTAGAAATCGTGCAAGATCTTAATCTATCATTCGTTATCAAGTTACGAAATGCAATGATTAATGTAAGCTATGATGAGAAAATAAATAAAAATCGGGTATGGCAGTTAATCAATCCACCTCAAGATCGATATGCTATGCGCTCTTGATGACAAAATGGTAACGACTGATCAATAAATAGCATGATTGGTGGCACAATGATTTAGAAATAGAATGATTCGGTTACATGGAGAAAATCTCTCCAGGCATGAATTCTTATCCATATAAATCCTAAGGGCAATGGCTGTTTGAGGATCTAAAATTGCACCTGATGGATGTAAAGGCTATGTTCCTGAATGGAAAAACTTTACACATGTAATGACCCAAGAATCTGGAGCTCTTCAGATTTTTAAAATGCTAACAGGTTGATAAAACAATAACATTCATAAGTAAAATTCCACTAGCATTAGTCCAAGCATAGTTTAGAATTTAAATCTCAATATCAATGTCTTAAAAGTCATTAAAGGTTCAGCTAGAAAGAACAATCTTTCAATTTAATCCAAAGGAAGAATCCAAAATATGGGCTAGTCCCATCTAAGATCTAGGATGTTCTTCTTCCTCTCAGTTAGCCTCACATGCCAAAGTCTATAGGCTGGTCTCCGTCATACCTAGATCCCACTACGAACACATTACCTGAAGCGGGGTGAACCAGTAGTTAGTAATACTATTTAGTAGAATTTTCTAAATCAAGAAAATTATCAAGCAAAAATAAGTTTAAATCATTCTCATAGAAACCAGCAAGGTGTCATAGATTTTAGTGGTACGATCGATCTATCATTTCTTTCCCAAGTATTCATTCACATCAATGTTCTGGTAGATTTAAATACATCACATAGAGTTCAAAGGTTCATAGGCTTACCCTGAAGGGAAAGTTCATAGGCTTACCCCGAAGGGAAAGTTTATAATTATATCCAACAATATGGCTTGATGTACCACCATGATTGTTATCTTGTACTATCATAAGGAAATTCATATTCTTGTCGTGACAAGGTTGCCAGTAATCTTAATTCATAGTAGTTCTTATATTTCCATAAGGGAAATTTCATGTTCTTATCATGACAAGGTTGCCACCATTCTTATTTTATAGTAGTCCTTTTGTTTCCATAAGGGAAATTTCATATTCTTGTTGTAATAAGGCTGCCATTATTCTTATTTCATAGTAGTCCTTATGTTTTCATAAGGGAAATTTCATATTCTTGTCGTGACAAGACTGCCACCATTTTTATTTCATAGTAGTCCAGTATTGGTGGGAAACGGACATTCCATAACAAATTATAATTCAAACATCCACTTAATTCATAGATTCCATATTAAGTTTTATCGCATCTTTCCAATGATCAGTCCCCCATACTTGGAGTTGAAATTTCCCCCCACTTGGAATCAGAATTGGTAATCCACATATGTGGCATTGTCCATATCTCCTTTGAGGTCCAAGTTACTCATAGATAAAACACATTGATCAACTTATAATCTGTAATATATAACTTAGACCATACACTTGTCATTAAATGTACTTAAAGTGTTCTGCACAAGTCTTCACTTCCAGCTACAATTCTAATTCAAGTAATGGATGACATCGAAAATCTAAGTTACAAAATTCAGAATTAATACATAATAATAGGATGAACAGTAAAAGAATGCTTGATCAGAATTAGTTATTTCAATAGTTACCTACTTATTCTTATGATCCTTAGGAAGTAATAAATAGAGAGGGTTCTTCTTAACCATAAGAGTAAAAGCCAGGGACTGTTTTATAGTATATATAAGGATTCTTAGTATGAAATAATATGAACGAGACATCATCATAAAGAGATGTTTTAGAATTCCAGAAAACTACTTGAAATCTACATCCAATATTATAACTATCAAAATAAGGTTCAAACAAAACCTTAGTCAAAGGGAGAAGAGCCACACACCTGGGCAACACTTGGATGTGGGACCCATTGGTCCAATCCTCTTAGGACCAACACCCAAGTGGTCGCCCATCAGTCCCCTACCAGATGTGGGGGACTGATCTTAGATCAGGCGGGCCACATGGGCCCACAACCCATAAACGACCAAACTTCTTTTTGATGACCTGAACTGGTTCTCTTCCCAGTTCTGAATTCCTTTACACATTGAACCATTATATTGTACGATAAAAACAGTTCTTAAGAAGCACACTAATCATAGGATTCAATTAACCAATCATCTACATAAAAAAAGGATGAGTTTAAAGCTTTATTTCTTATTACAGACATGTCGACAGCCTTTTAATTCCCTCAATACAGATCTGATTGTTAGTATAATGGACTCCTGGTACAATTCAAAGGAAAACACGTCCCTAAGGTCAAGATGGATTTATATCTTGTTTTTAAGACATAAACATATCAACAAAAACTTTTATATGTTTAAATTGGTTCCATTCAGTAGAATAATTTATGAAGGACCATTTTCCTTGACAGTAAAATATTCTATTGAGTATATCAGAAGTTCTACTCACCTTGTATATGTGATGAGTGACCTTAAATCTAACATCCACTAAGCAAGATGCTCCTTGTTGAAATTCCTTGCTTCTAATTTCTGATTTCCCAATATTAGATTTCTACTCTTCATCTATCAAAAAGTAATCAAAGAATAGAGGAGATCCCTTTTTATAGACTAGTGGATGTCCAGTGGGGAAGTTTTACTTGAATTCCTCTTCTTTGAAGAGTCATTTGGGGAAGGCTGAGGGTCATCTCTGTTGGTGTGAAATGAGGAGTTTTCTTTGGAGAGCTACAGAGTCATGTATAAATGGGTTTGGGTCATATTTCTGTACTTAATAAAGGCCTGAAAGTTTTTGGCCCAACAGCCCATTCCAGTCATGAATTGGGTTGGCCGAATGTGGGCCTTTCTAAACCCAGTTGACCTACCTTATTAATTTAGGGTTATTACAACATGTATTCTGTGGATTTGATGGTGCAAAGATCATGAGGATAAACTTGTAATAATTATTTTACATAAGAATTTTAGGAGGCAATATGTGAAATTGTATTGTCCCGTAGCATATTGACACATATGTTTTGGTCAAAGCAGTGGGCATAGTTATATACTTGTCACTAGATGATATGTTGATTGTTGGTGAAAATTTAGTTGCAATCTCCAAGCAATGGTGTTGAAGTCTTGATTCGAGGATGGCAAACATGGGTTGAACCATAGTGTGTTGGCCTCTATACCATTGATGAGGGGATCACTGTGCTCCAAGTTTATGTTGATGACATTATTATCTCAAGGACTGATACTTGTATGATTCAGCATTTTCAAGCATCTTTGCATGAATCATTTCATATGAAAGACTTAGTTCCTCTCAACTATTTTTTAGGACTCGAAGTTCATCAATCAGAAAAAGGCTTGATTCTTAATCAACAGAACTATGTTGCTGATCTTATTGAAATAGCTGGTCTTCAAAATTCTACTTTGGTTGACACACTGCTCGAGGTGAATGTCAAACTCAGTCACGATATAGGTGGTCCTTTGCCGGATCCTACATTATATCGTCAATTGGTTGGCAACTTGGTTTACTTAACTATTACTAGACCAGATATTTCCTATACAGTCAACCTAGTTATCCAGTTCATGACAGATCCTAGTCACCTTCATTTAGCAGCCTCCGGTACATTCTTGGTACCTCTACACAGGGATTATTTTTTCCCGCTGGGATTTCAATGCGCCTCACAGCTTACTCCAACGTTGATTGGGCCGGATGTTAGGTTACTAGGCATTTTATGACAAGATGGTGCATGTATTTAGGGGATTCCTTAATCTCATGGAAATGTTATAAAAAAAAGACAGTTTCCAAATCTTCTACTAAGGCAGAATATCTCGCTATGTCTACTGCATGTTTTGAAATAATTTGGCTTCAGGGTTTACTTTCTGAATTGGGATTTCCTCAGACTACTTCAACACCTCTCAATGCTGATAATACAAGTGCGATTCGTATTACTGCCAATCTAGTTTTCCATGAACATACTAAACACAATGAAGTGGACTGCCATTTCATTCGCGATGAATTTGTCCTCGAAACAATCAGTCTTCCACATATCCCTTCAAGTCTACAAATTGCAGACATACTCACAAAAGGACTGCTGCGACCACGCCATCAATTCCTAGTGAGCAAATTGATGCTTGTCAATTCTCCGACATCAATTTGAGGAGGGGTGTTAATGATCCATCAGCCCATGACCCATGACCCATTTGCGAAGCCCATCCTATTGTATACTAGTCCACGTGTACAATAATGCATACTAAAATAGGATATGTAATTGGTTATAATTAGATTGTAATTTCATTTGATTGTAGCCCAAAATGGGCAACGCCTGTCTATATAATGCAAATGGTCGATCCTCAATGGGATAACCAATTCCATTCGCTATTCCCACATTGTGTGCACTCATTTTATGAAACTGTCATAGGGGATTGATCCCTGGATCTTCAAGTTTGAAGTATCGCTCCTTACTGGTAGCCCAATGTGGTAAAAGCATAATAATAATAATAATAATAATATTATTATTATTATTATTATTATTGTTGTTGTTGTTGTTGTTGTTGTTGTTGTTGTTATTGTTAATTCTATATGTGTACAAGGGATTTTCAATGTCGTCCACCCAGTAAATGAGAAAAACCCATCCGGAAGAAGCCTTGCATGGTGTCGGCACCTATGAAAGTGAACTGTTTTGCTCTTGATTTCATTTTCCACTGTTAGTTGGACCACATTTCTTCTCTGTCCTAAGTTATCCAATCTAGGTATATTAAATGTACTTTTTCTGGACTTTCTTTGTAATGCATGGTGCTGTGGCTTTTTAATTCTGGATACTTGACAGATAGGCATTATGGATTTATAGTACTAAAATGGCTCTAATTGTGATCCTGAATTTTTGAAGTAATCATGTACATAACATCATAGGGCCTTAAGCATGTGCAAATTGGGCCTATGTTTTGGTGATCGTGACTGTCAATGTGACAATATATGCCCCAAGTATCCCTTGGATATACACATTAATATTATAATCCTTCTTGCAAATTGATGATTAGAAAGGAAACAGAGTAGCAACCAACATTCAAATTATGGAAGTCAGGATATTAGGTGGTTAAGATATTAAGATCTCAGTAAATATTGGCACAAGACCTACATACATTGTGGGGCCCATCGACATTGGTCACAGTGCCCATCCATGAGTTCCACCTGGACAAGTACATACTCAACCTGGGAATATTGTTCATCTCAGTATGAGGATTATATAGTTCTTCTTTTCTGTGTGCTTTTTATATTGACAAATTTAATGTTGGTCTGTTTGCTTCTAATTCCTAAATACACAAGGGAACTCCTAAAGTGTGATTCCCATTCATTTCCAGGTATCAAACAGATTATGGCATGTTCCGCTTTTGTATAGCTGACACTGAACACGATTGGAGGGAAGGCACAGAACAGTACAAGTTCATTGAGCACTGCCTGGCATCAGTTGATAGACAAAAACAGCCATGGCTGATCTTCCTTGCACATCGGGTTTTAGGTTACTCCTCTAACCGTTTCTATGCCCTGCAAGGATCTTTTGAGGAGCCAATGGGAAGAGAGAGTCTTCAAGGTCTTTGGCAGAAGTACAAGGTTGACATAGCAATATATGGCCATGTACATAACTATGAAAGAACATGTCCAATCTACCAAGTAAGAATCAGTATACTGCCTATCTTATACCTTTTTTCCTTTTTATTTTCCCTTTTTTAAAAGTCAATGCTCATATCTTACTCTAGAGACTCTGGGATCCATCCAAGTGGAACTTTATCTTTTTCTGATCTGGACAATTTGCCTCTGAGCCTTCATTATGGATGCCTCCAAACAGTCTACTACCTCAGCTGACCTTAATGATTTCTGAGCTGCAAATAAGGAGACGTCTGCTGATTTATAGATGGGATTCTGATAAAGGGAATTCATGGGTCAGGACTGATCAGAGAGTAACCCATGTCTCATTCGGTATCAGTGGCCAGTATCACACAAAGATGGGCCACCTTAATGGTTTTTGACTGAAAATAAAGATTACTGTATTGATTCATTTAACACTGATGTTTTCTCCCTTTTCTGTTCTCTTTCGCTTGACCGCAGCTGCAATATTTTTGAGCTAAATAAGGAAGACAATCATCAAAAAATAGATCATTTTCCTCTTTTAATTCATTGGTCATTATTTTTCTTTGAGGTGATTATAGTTTTAAAAGTCTGGTTTTATGCCATTCTGATTCAAAGTCGAATTGATTCAAAGTCGAACTGATTCATTTTGCTTGAGTGCCAATCAACGACTTTTCAAAATATAGCTCCTTACTATTTATATGCCATTGACACATTTATTGTTAGCTGCAAACTAATGCATAAGGTGACAAATTTGTTACAGAACATATGTACAAACGAAGAGAAATCCAGCTACAAGGGCCCTTTGAATGGAACAATCCATGTAGTTGCAGGAGGTGGAGGTGCTTCACTGGCAGATTTCACCACCATCAATACCATATGGAGTATTTACAAGGACCATGACTTTGGATTTGTAAAACTCACAGCTTTCGACCATTCGAATTTGCTATTTGAGTACAAGAAAAGTAGCGATGGCAAGGTTTACGATTCCTTCACTATCTCACGTGATTACCGTGACATTTTAGCCTGCACTTTTGACAGTTGCCCTGCGACAACATTGGCTTCTTAATGTGGTCCGTGCAACATTCTTCTTTTAGTGGAATCATCCTCGAATTCCCTTTCTTAGGATGGGGAATGGCTGTTCAGTGCTTTCACATTTATTTATATAAATTTTCTTGATTCTAGTATGTCCTGTGTTCAAACTCAAATAGTCAAATTCCATGCAGTCCAAAAGCTAAATCTCTTTTCATTTAATTTTAGAAAGAGCAAACCTTTCCTGTATCTTTAACTGGAATAAGAAATAGAGCGGTTAGAATGCATCAACTGTTCTGTTTGTATCACTTTTTTTCTGCAAGAATCAGGAAAGTTAACAAAAATTAAAATATTTAGTACATGGATGAATTCTAACTAGTGTTATACTTGGTGTTTTTCGATAGTCATGTGTTTGGTTTGAATCTCTCTGTGGTCTGAATAAAACTTTCTAATTGTTGGCACTGCTCATGGTTTTGGATATATTATTATTAGGTCTATATCGTGGTTGATTCTCAAGGTAGAGCTCATAGGTTTGGCAGGTTTCTACACCATGTTGCCATCTAATGATTACCTTCTATTTGGGCTTGGGACTTGCACATGACAAAATTTCAACACAGCAGAGTTTAATGAAAAGTCCGGCTATAAATTGGGTTGGGACTTGCAAAGCCAGACAAATGGGATAAGGTTATGTCTGTGACTTATTGAAAATGTGTGATGGGTATTTGATGTAATCTTTATATACCATTGAGATTCTTGTTTTAAGACTTCATTATTGAAATGGAGATTTTGTGCGAGGTGAGAGGAAAAACCTTAAGAAGCTTTGTAACCCTTTCTCAAAAGAAGGTGAAAAGACTCTATCGAAGTCAATGTGCTTTGCAGTATAAAATCTCTAACCCTCTATGTTGCCCATCATAAGCTTTGTAACCCTATCTTTCTTTATCTTGCATAAAACCCTAGATCATTTCCACAATGACATTCTTGATTTTTCTGTTAGTGGATATGGAGTAGAAGAAGTTTAGTTACAAAAAGATTTGGGGGTAATTTATAAATTAACCCAAAAAAAATTATGTTATTTAAGGAATTTATGTTGTTCACCTTCATTCTTCCTTATTATAGTGATAACCCTTCATTTGTAGAGCTCTTCCAATGGTAAAAAGGAACAGAAGGGATAGTTAGGAGCAGCATTACAATTATTGCTTATAATCTGAAGGGATTTTTACCAAAAACCCTGACCCCTTTATCTTTTAAGTTGTAACTTTTGCCCCTTTTTACCTTATAGTTGCACAAGAAACTGTGCAAGCTTCTCAATAACCAGATCAGGTCAATGCAATGAAATAATTATTCAGGAATTCTCTTGCAAATTTACTCCACATACATCTCCAGAGATCTTAACCAGACATTGGTATGTTGCATGGATTCCTACAGTTCCAATTGTTTTAAGAGGACAAGAACAGGTATATAAACACAAGATTGCAAAACAGGTAAATAGCATCCTCTTTTGAGTGTGAAGAACAAATGTTATGGCTCCTACACTTGAGTACTGCCACAATGCAAAATATGGAAAAAAGAAAAGAAAGAAAAAAAAAGCTGTTAAAAAATACAAGGCAATCTGTGACGTACTTAAATGATAATTTGTTTTAATTATTGGTTGCATCACTTGAACTCACAGCCCAGGTCACAATAATAGCACCTCCCACTGTTTGTCCCAAGGTACAATTGAGCAGAACTCCAATGCAACGCCGCTGCATTATAGTCCCCATAATGACATTTTCACAATAGAAGAGTTTCTTTGCAGAAGAGTTAAGATTTCTTAAGGAATAAGGGGAAACCCAGCAAATTATGAGTCAAATATAAGTTGCGATATCGAGACCTATGGACAATTTTATCACAATAAAAATTTCTAATTGGTGGTTAGCATTATTTAGCAAAATAGTAAATCTATATCATTAATTGCTAAATGAGGAGTTTCTTTGTAATTTTTTGGTGAAAGTTCCTAATTTGAATTTACAATGATAAGTTGAAGAAACAAATTTTCGCGGTATTATTGTACAAACTAAAATTATCGCTAAACATAATTTACTCGCATTATCCCAACAGAAAGAGAAATATAAAAGCACATAATATAGCCCCTAACTTTTTTATCCAAGGGTATTGACGTGAAGATTCCTCAGAAACTGTCTATTTTGACATCAAGAATCCTGACTTCCTAGAGATTACAGAGTTCTTTCATATCAAAGGCAAGACGAAAGTTTCTCTCAGCTTTATGATATTACGAATGCAGCAATTTTCCTTCTTTCTTTTTGTTTGCTTTAACAGCAATTTCTGATATTGCAACCCATTTTCAGTGGAGCAAATCTTTAGGGGTTTTTCTGGGTTTTCATTATCTCAAAGTGTAGTATTTTTGTGATTGTCATGCATGAGGTAGACTCCATGTTTTATGTATCCAAATTGTATAAGTTGTGTCTCCATCCTGATTGTCCCTAGTAAGCTTGAACTCTTCTCCAAAAGAAACCATAGTTGACCATTGAATGAAATCAAAACTACGTTTTGAAATTATTCTTTAATAAACTATTTTTTTGTACAATTTTGATGACAAAGATTCTCAATGAGTTCCTTTATGAATTCATTGTTGGATTGGAAAAATACAATTTTGCCACAATTTTTCCACATGTTGATTCCAATATTCAATCTTATCATGGGGTCGTGCATTGATGCCTAAAGGGGCCTCTTTTTTTTTGGTATACCAGCTAAGGGGTAAGGTCATAGGAGAGCCTACACACGTGGGAAAAGAAGCTCACACATGGAGAAATAGAAGCTCACACACATGGAAAATGAAGCTCACACACGCGAGAACAAAAGCCCACACGCGTGGAAAAGAAACTTTGTTAAAGTAGAAAAGGTGGCACATATAGGTTTGAACCCTAGACAACTAAGTGAAAATTGCCACTCCTTATCACTGGGATAAGAAGCCATTCTCGCCTAAAGGAAGGATTGAGCTAATGGTTTGTGTATGTGGACTCCATTGTATAAAAAGAATGACTTTGCTAAAAATATAATTGGAATGTAATTTACGTGAGGAAGCTTGCTAAAGCAAGAAAGGTGGAATATACAAGGGACAACCAAGTGAGAAATGCTGCTCATTGGTAAGGACCATTCTCGTCTAAACGGAGGATTAAACTGGCGGTTTGGGTCTATGTTATGTGAGCCCCATTGTACAAAATGATTGATTTGCTGAAAGCATAATTAGTATGTGATTTTAACTTACTTATGGAACATTCACTGTTTGAGTGAATCATGAACCTACATAGGTAAACATGGGCTGACATATCTTTACTATGATTTGGATCTTTGCAAAGTGGATTACACATATATGAATTTGATCCAATCATTTTTTTTTTTATCTTTTTGGTGCCTCAGCCTTAGGAGGGTTGGGACCCCTAGCCCTCTAGTGAGGGAGCCCTCAGGCGAAGGGAGACACCTATAGTGAAGTTTGGGAATCCTCTCAAGGGAAGAAGGCCTCGGATGAGGCAACACATCCTTGGATGAGGAAAGATGCCTACTAGGCTTATCCCTTGTTCTTCTCTTTCCTACTTGCGAGATGGTTCAAGCTAAAGAGGAGTTTTAGGAAACCATGGAAGCTGGGGCTATGGAACTCAAGGCAGTAAGGTTAGAGAGGTCCTAGCTACACGTGGGATATCTCCCAAGCAAGTGATTCAATGTATCTAAACAGAATACCTCTAGAAAGTCTGTCAACAAGACGAAATTCGATTCGGAACTCTTAAACGTCCATCCAAGGTCCAATATTTCACATACATGGTATCAGACAAAGCAATCTGATCCAATGAATCCAATGATTTCTGTCCTACTACGATCCCATTGAACATGCTTTCTTGCTAAAGAGAATTTAGCCATATAGAAGAATCATTGGATAATCTTTCTCCATATACACAAATCATACTTAAATGTATCTTGTACCATTTTCTTTTTTCCCCATATATTGTATCCTGCATGACTAGATATGGTAGGAGATAGTCCCTGTTGGGTCAAATGCACGGTAGATATGAGTCTTCCCAAGCCCCCAAGAAAACAACAACATCAGCAGCAGCAACAACAACAACAATAAAATGTGACAATTTTAGGAGCACACAATTTTCTTCTTTAATAGGATTACACAATTTCCTTCTTTAATATGATCAACCCTGTATATATATATATATGATGATTTTACCCAAAAAATGAATTTAGGTGGGAACCAACGTTGAATTTGGTGCTCGTTTTAACAGATGAGGCTCATCTATGCATTCATAGCATAGATTTCAGATGTTGGCCTTGGGTTGCGCCTCGTGGAAAGTGAAAATTGGGAATTTGGTGATGAAATAGTTCAAATAGCTTAACATTTTGGAAAGAAGAAGAATTTCTGAAGAAGGATGAAGAAGAAAAGGTGGAGAAAAAGACGAATGATCCCTTTTTTTTTTTTTTTTTTAATGAGGGTCTTCAACCCTCATCCATTAAAACTAGCGTCGAATTAAAAAAAAAAAAAGTGGTCCTAGGTGACCACTTTGGTGCATATTGCGGTAAGGTGGCTTTTTTTATTTAGAGGTTACCTAATGTGATTTTTCAGGTAAAATGTTCATTTTTTGTTTCTATTTTCCCAAGTTTTTCTAGAGTGAATTTAAGCATACAATGTTACAGGTGTGCTTCTTTCTTTCTCCCCATAGATTATAGGGGAATCTTTAAAAATGGAAAGGAGACGAAGTATGTATGACCCCCAACTGGATGCATTCCAAGTCCAGGAGAAAAGACAATTAAAAAGGGTAGGGCATTGACTAGAGGTTAAATAAATATTATTCTAATCAATTCATCCGGTCCATTAATTTTAGGTCCTCGGATTTTTTTTTTAATTTTTTGCCAAGGAAGAGGATTATATTAACAAACAGAAACAAAGAAAACAATAGAAAGCCAGCAGAGGTCCTCCAATTTCAATAATTTTGTAGGTACATCTTTTATTTTCCTTCAAACTTGGAAGGAGGAGGATTGTATGATGGGTTGGATCAGTACCAAAGTGGGCTCAGCATCAATTATTTATAAGGATAAGTGAGAAGTGGGCCCCACTATAAAGTATACCTATTGTTTTTTTTTTTTCTTCATGAGAGTTGTCAACTTTGCAGGGTATTTTCTGCTGAGGATTATTCAGCTGAGTAAAATCACACTGGCACTCAATAGACTTTTCTTTTTAAGTCACAGGCCTGACCCACATGTTTTTGGGTCATTATGAACCCATGCCTCTCACCAATAGAGTCATAAATGGCATCCAAACAAAAGCAAGCATTACATAATCAAGGAACAAGTGGTGGGACCATTCCAATACCTAATTACTGCAATGCTACTTGACATAATGTTCTAGTTAAGTCTTTTATGATCCTTGACTCAGGATCTGTACTTTGCCCTATAGATGATTGGGGGCCATTATAAATGGAAATTTTAAGAATCTAGAATTATGGCCCATGGACTCTCAGATTCCCCAAATCAAGAGTCTTGTAACAGTGCCCCCATAAATGCTAACCAACATTTAAGGGTGCTAATCAAGGATATCATATAACTCCTCTTAATTCCATTAGATTTTAGAAATGTGCACAGTAAATGGCTTGTTGCACTTGCACAACCAACATTGACAGCTGACAGGTTGCATGTATCCCTCATGAAAATGAAAACTCATCCTAACACCATCAAACATTTTCCAAACCAAAGAAACACCATTAGATACTTTTTTATTGTCTGAGAAAAGACACATTACCATTATAAAATGAATAAAGCCAAACAAAACATTAATATCCAACACCAAATCTTAGTAGCTTATAGAATAGGACAGGGATCCTTGACCAACCTAATTCTTTGGGTGGTTTGCCTCTTACACAGGAGATGTGAAATGCAACTTACTTATGTAAAATTTGCGAATTTTCAATATGTAAATTTTACTCATGTGAATTTTACACATGTTTGACACTTCACTAAGTACCTCTCTACTTTTTAGTTATCTTTGGATAAAATGCCCCTCACTAATTTTGGATTCTCGACCAAATTTAGATCTGACTCCAGCGAAAAACTTGTTAAGGAACTACTTTTTAATTTGTACTTTGCTTTATGGAAAATTTGGGGTTACCGTGGTGGAGTCTGACAAAGATTGACTGAGTTTACAAAGTATATGCAGCACATGGTTTAAAATATCGACTATTTTATATTTGAATTAATGTTTAGCTTCCAGGTTGGATGTTAACTTTATGCAATGAATAATAAATTCAACGGTTTTAAATTTATTTGAATTTTTTTAAAAATTTCTCAAATAGATGAAGAATTAAGATAAATGATTTTACTAATAAAAACCCCTTAAGTAGCTCTTGAGCTCAAAAAAGCCCCTTAACATTTTAGCTTACAAAGTGGTCTCACGGGACCACTTTAGTTTTTTTTTATGCATTTAAAAAGTAGTGCGAATTCAACATTGGTATACCAGTGTCGAATTCAATATAGCTCTGTTCATCTTTAACGTGAATGAAATCTTTTGGGTATTTATGTTTTCAATCGGAGACTTTTTAGTGTGGTTGAAATTCAACGGTTTAATCTTTAAGGAGACCCACTCATAGGGTTTTGCTCATAATGCCTTGCAGGATGTGGGACCTGGTCCTTGATCTATTGTGCCACATAGATCCATCACTAATTTGAAAAAAACACAAAATTTTTCCTCTCCTTCTCTTCTTCTTCCTCCTCATTTCATGTTTCTCTGCAACCGGGGCGATGAAGCTCCCTGCTGCCTGCCATCTCTCCATCCCACAAATTGTGGTAATCTTCATTGTCTAGTGCGACCGCGTCTGCTCCACTACTACTGCCTTTTGCCATTTAATTTAATATAATTCTTCTTGTTGACTTTGTTAAAAATGCCAACCACCTAAATTTTTTTGGTGTGATATTTTCGCGTGTAGTGCTCCTTGTTTGTTTGTGTAGTTAGATCTGTGCCTGATCACAAAAAACTGAACCGAAAACGATCATGTTGATCAGAAGTGGGCCGTCACTATGCGCAGAGTTTTTGGAGATGATGATGATACAGAGGATCAAGGCACTGGTTCAGCTCAGATCTTAGGTCCAACAAGAGAATCTGGTCAGGATTTGTTGTGGGTTGCAGATCTCAATCTCAGGTGGATGAGCTTTTACTCTTCTCCATTTCGCGAGAGAGAGAGAGTGAGAGAGTGAGCAGAGGAGAAGAGGCAGCAGGCAGTAGGGAGCTTCTGTTGGGTTTTATCTTGTATTCCAGTTTAACCGGATCAGTTGTTTGCTTTAGCACGAACTAAGGTTCAGGGTTTGGGGTCTTTTAGTTATTACATATAGGTTTTTTTGTTAGTCAAGAAAGCGAAAACTATATATTGATGTACTATAATCCTAGATCCCGAGGGGATTAAGATGGGATCATGATAGATGAGTTATCTCCTCCGTTGACGTAGGCAAGGTTACCGAACCACGTAAAACTGTTGTGTTCATGTATGTGATTTCTTGATGGTATGATTGCTTGTGTTCATCGCATTTGATCAGTCAATCGCAGGTAGTTATCATTGTGCCGCTTTTTCCCATCAAGTGGTATCAAAGTGATGTGGAGATCGCTCGGGGATTTGTGATTGACGGATCTAGACTTGGACCTACGTGGAAAAAGAGGATGGGTGAATTGTGCCCGAAACCATCTTCCGGCTTCAGAAAAAGGGCTGTTCAAATCTGAAAGGAGAAAGGACAAGTTCTGGCTAGCAGAGCACAAGGAATGGTGAAGTCTCTATTGTGGAAGAGACAGTAGCTGGGTTTTGGCTTGGAACTGTCGTTGAAAAACTGCATAAGGCAATAAGATGGGAGGGCACGAATGCCTCTCATGGGTTATTGCTGCTAGGAGTGGTGGCCCAAGTTGGATAAAGGGGAAGATCGTTGGATTCCCTCGATGTTCCCACCGCAGCACAAGAAGAACAGTAGCATGAAGCCATTTATCGCCGCTGCCGGACTCTTTGTCGTTGCCAAAGAGGAAGTCGAGGCCCATCGTTGCCTTAACCCGAGAAGGAGAAAAGGGATCGTCGTGGTCACCACGCAGCCTCTATTCCCACCATTCGCGATGCTACCGCTGGTATTGAAATCTGATCAGAGAAGGGGAGCTTGCCGTTGCACGTTGCAATCGCGCCGGTTGCCAGCTTGCCGTTCCCGCCCAGTCCTCGTCGGTCGCTAAACGCGGTGCTTGCCATTACAGTCACCGAAAACTACTACTGCGCCACAACCGCAGGAAAAAAGAAAGGGAAGGGGTTACTGGGTTCTGTTTCAAAACCCAGATTGATTGAGGAAGGAGAAGGCGGTCGGCTGGGCCGGGCTGTCAGGCCAGGTCATGCTCGTTACAAGTTGGGTCCAGGTCAGGTAGGACCTGACCCATTATGCGAAGAAGCCCAATCCAGTGCAAGTCAATCCAGGCCAGGTCAGATCGACCTGACTAGGGCATAGAGTCTAGCCCAGTGCAGTTGGTGCAGAATGACGTCAGCAGGGGTAGGTCAAAAACAGTTTGACCAGATTTGTGGCTGAAATTGTTTTTACGATATTTTAATCGTCCAATGTCCGATCGAAGATCCGTTTGTGCCTACGGACTCGTTGTGAGGAGATCTATGCATCTGTGGAAGAAGATGGGAAGTTCAATGGTCAACAAGAAGGTTTGACCATTTAGAGTGCAGAAAACTTTTTTTTACTATATCGAAGCCACCCGAAGTCGGATTTCAAATCCATTTCTTCCAGCATGCCCACGGTGATGAAATCTACGAGGTAGATAAAAAATATTGGCAGTTTAATGGGTAGAAAATTGGGAACTGAAGAAACTGATAAATTCACAATGATAGCAATGTATTCACGCATCATGGACCAAAATTGAAGTATTTAATAGAGAAATGACTTTAGAGATTGGCAGGGAAGAGTGTTAGACTCCGTGACATAGCAATGATTGAAAAGGGATTGAAAAGATTGCTCCGAGTACTTTAATGGAAAGCTCAGATCCGAGTTGAAAGGATTGGGAAGGAGTGACATGCCAAAGTGGAAGGAAAAGCAAAAGAATCAGAATCAGAAGAACGTAGTGTGCAAGAAAGCTCGAATTCGGATGACGGGAAATCACTTTTGGTCACTACAAGTATGGATTGGGTTAATGATTCATGGTATTGGTATTCGTATTATTCCTATCATATGTTCGCTTAGAGATTGGTTGACGCAAATAACTCTCATTGTTGATGGTTTCGTTTTTATGGGGGAGAATGCAAATTAATGATGATTTAAGATAAGAGCGATAAAGATTTGGATGTTTGATGAAATTATTTACACCCTAACAGATGTGACATATGTTCCATGTTTTCAAAGAAATTGAATTTCTTTGGATGCCTTAGACTTCAAAGGTTGCAAGTGCACTGTAGCTGGTAGAGTTACGAAGGTAGAAAAGGAAACATTGGTCATCATGGAGGGTGAGAGATGGTCAGAAATCTCTAAATGTTGAAAGGGGATGCTTTTTTAGGTGGAGTAGTGAAAAAGACATCAAATAACAAGGGAGAAAATATGTGGTTCAGGTGGAGTTAGATGTGACGGATCATCAGAAGATGGATTGATGGGTTTTCGATGATATCACCTAGTGGAAATCTAAAAAGACTTGAACGGAGATGGTTTTCTCGGAAAAGGTAGTCTTACTAAGGTTGGAGTAAGCCAGTTTAGCATCGAGTCATACCTAACCTGCATGTACTGTGCTCAACCCACCAGAACATGCTAGAACATAATAGTTGCAGGTTTGATGGAAAAAACACTGGGATGGAGACAAAAGGAAGGATTCACAGGTACCAATGAGATTCTGATTTGGTGAGGTCTTTAGTTTTGTCTTGACTGATGGAAGTTAGATTCATTTATATTGCATGGATGCATGGGTGTGGCAACAAGTAAAGGGCACTTCGGAGGTTCAAAACAGTAGTGTTGAGGTCAAAAGAGGCAACTGTGGGAAGTCTTAAGTCGGTTTAAACTTGATCGACACTAGACAATACTACGATTGTCCGTGCATTTAGGCTAGGGGGTGCAAGCGCCGCGGTTGGTAGTAACGTATGCGGAGGAGTACCTTTCAACATGGTATGTGAAGTGCTGATTCAACATGTTAGAGTGTTGAAAAGAGAAGACTGCGCCATTGGTGTAGTGACGTACCATTCAACAAAGTGCATAAAGACATTACCAGGTATCTCAAGATGGCTCTGAGGATCTGTGGAATCCAAGCCAAGGTGGAGATTGTTAGGTTTTATCTTGTATTTCGTTTTAGCCATATTGGTCGTCTGGTGTAGCCAGAACCAAGGTTCAAAGTTAGGGGTATTTAAGTCATTATATATAGGTTTTCTTGTTAGTCAAGAAAGCGAGAACTATATATATTGATGTACTATAACCCTAGATCCTGAGGGGATTGAGATGGGATTATGATAGATGAGTTCTCTCTTCCGTAGATGTAGGCAAGGTTGCCGAACCATGTAAAACTGTTATGTTCATGTGTGTGATTGCTTGTGTTCATCGTTGTTGATTCGTCAATCGCGGGTAGTTACCGTTGCGCCGCTTTTCCCAACAGCTTCATCCTCCCTGTTGCAAAAGAAACAAGAAATAAGGAGGAATAATAAAAAAAGGTTTGTGTCGAATTCGATATACAGAGGAAAAAATTTGAGTTTTTTTCTAAATTAGTGATGGGTCTATGTGGCCCACCCAATCAAAGATCAGGTCTCCACATCATATAAGGCACTGATGGGCGACCCTATGAGTGGGTCCCCTTAAAGATTAGACCATTGGATCTCAACCACACTAAAAAGTCCCCAGTTGGAAATATAAACACTCAAAGGGTTTCATCCACATTAAAGAGGAATAGCGTTGTGTTGAATTCGACACTGGTAAAAAAAAAACTAGTGTGAATTCAACACTGCTTCTTTAGATGCATAAGAAAAACTAAAGTGGTCTTGTGAGACCACTCTGGAAGTTAAAATGCTAAGGGCTTTTTCAAGTTCAATAGTCACCTAAGGGGTTTTTATTAGTAAAATCCTCATTAAGATACAAGAGGTTATTTTTTTGTTATTTATCATTAATAAAAGAATATTGAACTTTTTGGATCATTAATTATGGGTCTATAGAAGTCCAAAAAATCAAATTTGTTGGCTGGAGTTTTACATAAATTACTTAAAATCTATGAAAATTTAAAATAATTGGCTTCAGGATCTTGGTGTGTATTAGTTTAATTAACACATTAAACAGTTTGGATTACAAACATGGAGCCCATAAAATTTGAGAAAAAGGTCATTGATGGCCCTACAGGTGAAAAATGCACCATGTAACACAATGTACTACAGGGAAGTAAATTACTTACACACAAGTAAGGACAAAATCTTGGTGTATAAAATATCATATGTACGTACCATTTTCATACCTCATAGATGCCACATGCGTAAATGAGGGGAAAAAAACATAAAAGGGATTTGTTTGGGCACTATAAAATGTATATAAATGTGTAGGACCAAGAAATCAGCAAATGAGAAGTGTAAGATGAGGAATTGCTTTTCTCGTTGCATGCAATGGATCGCTCCTTGGCACTGCCTAGGGATGCCCCTCGGTAAGTAGATTAGGCTTGTTTAGGACAAAGATTGTTTATCATTCTCTCCCATGTAAATATAAATGTGTAAGCATTTGTTGTATGCCTGTTTTTAATTTTAATTTTTTGTGAATAGTGTATATATATAAGGAAATATTATAATGCATCCTTCCCTCACCGTGAATATTTGAAAAGATTTATATAAAGTCATTTATAATATTATGAAAAAGAAGAATTTTCATATATAAAGAGGAAAGTCACATCATTATTCCTTATTACATGGTAAGGAAATGATGTATAATAATATTCTTCATATATATATATTTAAAAGCCAACATTTAAATGTGACTTTATCTATGAGGATGTTGGTCAAAATATTTCATATTCTTACTATACATTAGATCCGTTTGGGACCTGGGTCCCTGTATATTAAACCCAAATTGGACAGATCCGGTATGAACATAATGGAGCTTTTATTGGCGAAAGGACCTAACGAGTTGTGAAGCGGATCCCATACCATCAATCTTCAATTCCCAAAACTAGAACAGGAAAAGATCCCTGTTGATTGCCCTAAAAAGGATGTCCCTGTTTTACCCCAAAATGTACTTTTCTCATTGCCAGCATTGAAAGCATTACCATGTTGGATTGCCACCATTTCTTCTAATGGTCGCAAACTCACGGCTTGTCCACCCACTGACCCACATCTCACATCATGACCAATTATATCATCCATGTTTAATCAAAACAATTATATCATCCATGTCCTTTAGGCTTTTGAAATTATCAATCTGGCACTGAGCTTGCAGTGGGGCCCACATATTGTAGACCATTCATCCAGCATGTTACAGGCTAGATGTGTCCATACACCCGGAGTCCCACTTCCCTGGAAAATTCTAACTCTAACTTGTTTGTGAAACTAGGAGATTTGTACATGCATGAACTCTATATTCTACATTCTAGAGAACTTGGTAGAATTTTAGCATATTTAAATTTGTTCTTCTTTCTTAAGAATGATTTTTTTTCCTATTTTGGAGATTCAAACTCTTGCCCTCTAATACATGCATTGGTCCTTCCTCCGTTGAAAATTGGCTGGGGATGAATGATATAGAAATGAGTTTAAACATGGATCTCATAAGTTACAAGTGAAAGGCAAGAGATCCATGCAGAGTAGGGTCTCATAAAAACATGGCTTTAAACATAAGTAATTAGATTGAATTATTTGGTGGGTAATTTGGAAGGCAAGAAATAAATTTATTTTTAAAGGATTTTATTCGAACTTTTAAATATCCTTTAAAGGTAAAAAAAAAACAAAATAATTATGCCTGCTCGGCATAAAAGGAAGGGTAACAATAGGGAGTTAGAAAAGGACCCTAACTTTGGTGAGAAAATTAAAAAAGAAGTGATATTTAGTATTTTCCAATGCTGCCAATAGGGGATCGGACGACAAAGCCACTTTTGGATATTTTGCTATAGTTTGACGGATCAATAATTTGTGTAGGAGGCATTAGGGGCAAGGGGATTGTCTCTTCAAATGTATTTTTAGCGGCAGAAAAGAAAAATAGGAAGTAGAACAAAAAACTTTTAGAAACCAAAAAAAAAGAAACTGGCACTAAAGGTAATTTTTTCCGCTGTTAAAAATCTCTTTTTTTGTAGTGAATATTTTCTTGCAATCCACTAATGATTCAGTAGTAAGGCATCTTAACTTTTATGAAAAATGTCTCAATGTTAGGCACTTATGTGATTTTTGTGAGTGTGTATATGAATGTTTGCCAAAGTAAAAGAAAAAAATATGCAAAATTATTACTCTTTAATTGGAAAAGCAAAACTCAGGAAAGAACTAAATTACAACTATGTTTTATTTAAAACTAATAAAGTGTTACTCTTATTATTTTTTTTCCTCGCAATATTGATTAAAAAGCAACGCCTCTTTGACTAACATGTAAATCTTTCTTAGGAAATCAGTATTTATGTCTTAAAAGGGAATTGAGATTCATAGGCTTAGGTGACCACTTGTATTTTCTTTTCAAAGTTACTGTGGGCTTATACATTGCACAGATTCCCAATAATGGGCTCCACATCTATCCGTATAGGGGAATATCTAATTGCAGTTTTCTACTACAACTCTTCGGACACCTATCAAAAAAAAAAAAAAAAAGCACTCTTCGGACACCATTTGTTTGTATATGGTTTTCTTCTACCTAGCATGTTAGGCCTCAATCATGCATGCATGTGACTGTAAGGACTAAAGAGTGGAAAGTCTAGATATAGCCTAGGTCCTAGGATATGCAAAACAATGCGGGTTAGCTGAGGATGACTATGGGGTTGCATTTAAACTGGGGACCTGCCAAGACCTGCTCCTTGTAAGGGCAGATTTGATAGTGGATTGATGGAGTCGAGAGCAGATTGGACTCGGCCAACCTTGCCTCCTTTGGAATATTTAGATAGGAAAGCTATAGTGGCACTATTTATACAAGTGGCACCAGATAAAGTCTATAACCAGGAGTGATGTAATGGAATTCTTTATCTTTTTTGTTTATTTATTTGTGAGGTAGAGTAAATTAGAGTAGAGTAAACTTAAAATAAAAAAATAATATATGATGAGGATATAATGACTTTTTATTGTTAGTTTCTTGATATGAATTTTTTGACTTTTGATATAAAAATTAAAGAGTTTTTTTTTATAATTTAGTGATGACTTTTTTACTTTAAAAAAAGAAAAAATTTTGAAATTTTAAGAAAAAAAGAAAAAATTTTAAATTTTAGATATTTATTTTACTCTACCCCACAAAGAAACAAGCCAACATCTTTTTCTCTCCTTATTTCAAATATCCTAATTCAGAAATGTCCATTCTTCTTTTATAATTTCTGTTTAGAATCACTCCAACCATAGGGAGCAAACTAAAAGGTTGTCATTGAATTTTCACCTATATTATTCACTCATCATCACTTTAGCCTTATCACCATTATCAACTCAACCGAAAAATCGAAATGGAACTTCTGATTATGCCCCAAAACTCCCATGAAAATCCTTTGTTTACCCATAAAATCCATCAATCTGCTTAAATCTTCTCCCCTCAAATAAAAATCCTGACTTGCCACTACATATCTACTTGTGAGTGGTAGAATACACGTCAATTAGTCAAGATTGATCCCAAGAGAGTCCTCTTCTTATGAGATCAAATTGAACAACTCATACGGGGCCCACATAAGGCCACATCACCCCCCCACTCTATATGAAGTGTCGAAGTCCTCAAAAATCTACAATTACCAAACACAGATTTTCTAAATCCTCTGTAGACACATTGCCAAACATGAAAGTTTCCACGGAGCAGGTAAAAAAGATGCAGAAGGGTTGGATGAGTTGAAACTTGAATCAATGAAAACGGTTGCAAACACACACTATAGGCTAGCCATTTCAGTCCGACAAACAACCACCAAACTCCATAGACCAAAAAACGATCCAAAAATCCTCCTGGGCCTGTTTCTCCCAGAGATTTCTAATCTCTCTCTGTCTCTCAATAGATAATATGGCAATGGCAATGGGTGTTGGTTCCTTATCCTGGGATTTTTCCAATCCACACAATCTTGGTATGGAGGACTGTTGTTATGTTTGGCCTTAGACCAAAATCCCAAAGCAAATATTCTCAGTTTTTCACTCCTGGTTTCCAAAGGCAAGTGAGGGAGATCCTAATCTGAAGCTCTCTTTGATGATTTTGAGAACTGGGTTCTTTTCCTTGTTGGCGTTTTTTCATTACAAAGGTTTGCTCCTTTATATTTTTAATTGACTGGATTAGAGGATTGAGTTGGTTGATGACTGCTTAAGGTTTAGAATTTCATGTTTTGAAGTGATTTTGATGGATTTCTTGTTGATACATGTTTTGGCTGTATTTTGAGCTCATGGGTTGTCTCTCATTTGGCTCTCTTGGAAGAGTGCGTTGGTTTCTTCGCACCCAAGTTCTGTTGGAGGATTTTGGGAGATGGGGTTTTTCCCTTCTTACCCAAGTTGCTTCATTTGGTACTGGATTGATTTTTCAGTAGCATTTCGATTTTGGGTTGTGTTCATATGCAATAGATAGTATTTATTCTGGATTAGAGGGCGAATGGGCTGATTATAGTTTGAAAGTTTGGAGATTGATGTTTGAAGGGATTCGTTCTTGTCTTTGCTGCATTTGGGATCCTGGGTTCTTTGTCATTTCTCTTTGTTGTGACTTGGGAGGAATGCGTTGGTTCCTTTTTACCCAATTTCTAGTGGAAGAGTTTGGAAATGGGTTGATTCTGGTGATGCCACTTTTGAGTATAACAGTTGCTTCTTTTGGCATTGAGTTCGTTGCTTATCAGCATTGCAAATTTTTTTTTTGTTTGTATTGAATTAGAGGGTAGAACTGATTGGCCATTGTTTGAGGTTTTGGAGATTGGTGTTTCAGGGGACTTTGATGGGTTTCTTTGGGTTTTGTGTTCTTTGTCATTTTTCCTTGTTGGGAGTTGTTAGAAGTAACATGATTCTTCTTCGCTTTGAAGTCTGTACGCTGGAGTTCTGTTGAAAAGTTTTTGAAATGGGGTGTTTTCACCCTGCCGAGCTTTCTTTTGTTTTGGAGCAGCAATCTTGCTCTTTTGAGTCACTTAAGATGCATTTACCATAATTATATACAAATTTCTTCGGGTCTAGGACTGGGGTTTATTGGATGATGATTTGACATTGTTGGATGCTTGATTTTTGGAAGATTTTGATGTTTTCTTTTTCCTCCTTTGATTGGTGCCTTTTCTTTTCTTTTCTTTTCTTTTTTTAATTTGCTGTTTTTGGGCTTCGTAATTTTTAACATTGATTTTAGTATCTTTAGAATTGGTTTTCTTTTGGTTTATGAACAATTTAGTTTCAACTTTGGTAATTGTCCACCTGCTTTTGCGATTTCCTTTTCTTTCTGCTCTGTCGTTTTGGTTTTTGGAGACACATTTTTCAGTATCAGGCTTTTGACCTTTATCTTGGATCACTGTTGATTGCAGGTTTCCAGGGATCTGCTTTTGTATTTGGGGGTTTAACCACTGGTTGTTATTTTTGTGTTGGTAGGCTTCTCTCACTTTGGGTTTTTGTGTGTGGAGCAGTGGGATGAAAGGAAGAGGCTTCTTTGGTAGGTTTTGATTGTTTGTGTTTAACAGCATATTTTGAGAGAGGGAGGAATGGACGTGTGGATTGTTGCAGCAGCTGCTGGTGCCGGATGTTTAGCTAAGTACTGGCAGAATGTCTTGAAGGAGAGGGAAGCTTTATCTGAACCTCTTCTAGGAAACTCGATTAATGATAAGTCCAGATCTGAGCTTTCAATGGGCAACCAACCAGTTTATCAGAAGCGAATGGAGCCTCAAATGGCAGGTGGCTGTGATCAGAGTTGGTTTTTTGGCAAAGGGATCCAGAAACATTCAGGTGAAGGGGCTTCTTCAAATGGAGAAGATATTCCTTCAAATTTAGTTGAAAGACACACAAATACACTACCTTTGGATGTTCCAGGTTCTTTAACGAATGAAATTGCTTCTACCAGCGGGACTGATGGTGTACCATTGCCAGTTTCTGTAAAGCATGAAGAGAGCAATGCATTTTCTTTCTCAAGCTCTCGATCTCCATTCTTCAGCAGCGATAACGAACAAAATGGATGTATTATTAATGAAAAATGCAGTTATGAATCAAATGACCAAGCATATTTATTACAGCCTCATCTTTATCCCAGAAAAACTGGCTCAGGGTATGACTTCTGCAGAGATAGAAGCTCTCTCAATTGTAAATGGTCACGTGGGCATTCTGTTAAACCTCGCAACTCTTTAGAAAGTTGTCTCATTGCTCACTTGTATAAAGAAAATATTGAGGTGGAAGACTATGTTTACAGCTCACTTCCATTGCCATCTGTCCCTATTATAAGGCCATTGTTCATAACTGATGGGAACCAAATAATCAGTAAGGCAAGTTGTGTTTCTCCTAGTGGACGATTTGAGAGTGGGCAACGTAAGTTGCATGCTGAAAATTTAGAAAACTTAAGAGGAGAGGAAACTGCTGATGGTGTTCTGCCTTTCTCTCATCTAGGTTTGATTGAATTGCCACGGAAACCGAAAAGGGGAAAAATAAATATCCGCCATACACGTCGTTGCCAGAAAGATTCCCAATCACAAGGTACTTATTTTCTTGTTTACTCTGTTGCTTTATGTTATTCTTGGAAACATTCCCAATCACAAGGGGATTAGTCATGTTGAGTCAAATGCCATGGGGATACCATCGTCGGTCCAAGAAAAAAAATAACTCCTTGATAGATAGAACTACAGGGATTTTGTGCATGTGCATGGGATACAAAGCAGTGCTCCAAAGTAAAGTCACAGTAACCAAACCACAGGGAACTCCCCATTACAACTCATAATAAGAATAAGATAATCCATCAACCACACAAATAGATCTAGTTTCACTTCCTTGCTGTCTGAAGTTTTGAACATGTCCTAAACGTACACTAGCTCAATCATAGTTCGGAAGCTTGTCAAGTCAACTTGAAACTTGACTAAGGTTACTTGACCGACTTGATCATATTATGTGTGACATCTTGGAGTCCCAAATCGACTATAGAGAGGAAAGTGATTGGGACTATATGTAAAGCTTGCACCCTTACTTTGCATGAGACCTTTTGGTTGGTTAAAGCCTACCAGAAGCAAAACTTGTGAGGCCCATGAGCCAAAGCGGACAATATCATGCATGTGTGTGGGGTGGGTCATTACAAATAGTATCAGAGCTGACTCTTGACTTGTTCAAGTGTGAGTCCCTACCGTGATTTAGTGCAAGTGAGAGGGTTCTTATGTGAGCGGGCCAAGAGAGCTGACAGGCCACATGAATTGGTAGGCTACTGCATAGAGACGTGCAGCCATGAGGGGGGTGGATTATGACATTCTGGAGTCCCACATCGACTATAAAGAAGAAAATGATTAGGATTATATGTAGAGCTTGTACCCTTACCTTGCATCAGGTCTTTTGGTGGGTTGAAACCCACCAGAAGCAAAACTGTGAAGCCCATGGGAAAGCAGACAATATCATGCATACTTGTGGGGTAGGTCGTTACAATATGAGTTAATTCCACATAATAATCAAACTTAAAATTTTTTTGGTCAAAACTTGTTCAAGTGTTGGGACAGATAAAAGACAATAAACAATCTAGATTAAGTTGTCCCAAAACTTGATTGAGTTTTATCATTATTGTTCTCATGTTTTTGTAAGACAGGAAGGAAAATAACTTTCTAATTTGCTTCGATTCTTTAATCAGTATTTTGTCATATGTGTGTGTGCGTGTTATATATATAAAATATATTTATATATATGGGGCCTAATCTTGTGAGAACTGTTCTCATGCACCAATTGTAAGAACTTTTTATAGTGGGCCCTCTTTGGGAATGGGACTAGGGGGATGGAAAGATCTATGTGGGACCACCCCACATATTAAGTTTGGCCCCAATCGCATGTCCCTAACCCCTTCATCCATGACACACAAATCCAGTCCATTTGGATTGGTGCACAATCAATCCAATGGTCCAGTAAATTCGAATCTGACCGAAACTTGGAGCGTGTCATTATCAGGGGGTTCTTTGTATATTGCAAGATTTGGATTGGGTGATAGATGACCATATCCCCTTCAGCAAATACAACAATAGACGATGCTTGTTAGCTTGCCTTTTATAAATATCGTTGTCGGTGGAGATATGTTGGCAAACTTTGTTGTGTACTTATTGCATGTGTTGAAAGAAGCTTTCAGCATCTGTACTTGTTTGTGCATCAATCGGCAGAGGCACTGAGTCAACAGGCAATCATGGACAAACACCTATAACAGCTTCAAAGGGTGGAGTGTTGGTGGATCAATTGACTGAATTATTGTATGTAAATTCAGCCATATGTAGCACTTGATCCCAATTTGTAATGTGATCACGGACAAGGCAATGTAGCAACTAGCCAAGACATTTGTTTACCACTTCTGTTTGGCCATCAGTTTGATGGTGGTGAGCATTGGAGAAGTGAAGCTTGGTGTTGGACATCATCCTTAAAGTTATCCAGAAATAGGGATATAATTAGAAGTCCACAGCAGCTCTCAGTCCAATTGGGCCTATGGCTAAACCCAAATAGATAGGGTTGACCCATTGGGTCAATGGGCTGGTCCAGTTGTCTTCTTGGGCTTGGATCTCGTCCGAACTGCATCACCACTCCATTCGGATCTATCGAAACCCAATGGGACCTATGTGAATAGGGAGTGGGTTTGGACGGTCTGCTTGGATAGACTAGTAGGTGGCCTCACATGGTAGCTTGTACTGTAAGACCATAGGGAAGCTTGTACAGGATCATGTCTTATGGGAAGCTTATACAGGATCATTGCTCTCTTTCTCTCTATCTCTCTCTCTCTATCTACATATATATGGAAATAATCTTATGAGAACTAGTTCTCACCATTGTTTTGTAAGAAGTCTATGTGGGGCCCATCCATCACCTAATCCAAATTTTGCAATACATAGAGACCCCTTTAATAGTCACACGCCCCAAGTTTTGGTCAAATTCAAACTTACTGGACTATTGGATTGACTATGCACTAATCCGAATGAACTTGATTTGTGGGCCACGGATGAAGGGGTTAGGAACATGTGATTAGGGCCAAACTTGATATTTAAGATGGTCCCACATAGATCTTTTCATCTCCCCTGATTTCATCCCCAAATGGGGCATAAAAAGTTCTCACAGTAGATATATGAGAACACTTCTCATAGGATTAAAGCCCAATATATGTGTTTGTATGTATGTATGTACTTGTGTTTGTATAGAAACGTGTAAATGTTTTCATTTCCAAGAATAAATTATCAAAGGTTTTTTTTTTTTTTTTGAGAAAAGCACTTCCTCAAGACCCTTTAAATGGTTTCCAGATTATGCGTCTCACATGGATCATTTTTTCAATAGCTTTCTTTGTCATTGTTAGCTCTATTTTTTTTTGTAAGTTTGGAATACTAGTTTTGTCTTTATGACACTAAACAAAGTCTTTAATTTGATTGAACCGCATGGATTTGCTACTCAAGTTGAGCTTTTAAAGTGTGAGATGAATAGGTTCAATCATGATTGGATTAGCTGAAACCATCCTAAATGTTCTAATTAAAATTAAAATCCAATGATGAGAGCAAATATGGTTTTTGAAGAAGGCAAGTGGTACCCTGGAGGGTGTGTCACCATCCCATATTAGGCATTTCATTTTCTATCATGCTCAGATACGGATATGGATATAGGGATCAGGGATATGACTCATCACTTTTGAAAATCTAGAACACGGATGCTGACACGAGTGTTTTAATTTTTTTCTTTAGATCACTTTTGAATCAATGAAATTATCATTGTTTTCATTCCTTTCTATTATTTTTTATGGTGAGAAGTAAAATATTAAAAGAGCACAATGAAATAAAGGACTTTATAAGTATGATATGTTAAACTTGTTCCCTAAGGATGCATTTGTAAGCGGGATAAATTTTTGGGAGGATTGGATAGCTAATACCATCTAAGCCCATCCAATGGTATTATTGCAAGGGATGGAATTCCATTTATCCCAAAGATGAATTCAATCCGATGTTTGGTTACATCCGGATAAATGGGGGACAAGGGACAAAAAGACCTAAAAAATATAATCCCACCCCAACTCAAAGCCAATGTAAGTTATCCCACCTCCCAGGTGGGATTATCTAAGCCCTCATGCTAGGTATTAATTCACTATAGCGTCAGTACTAGGATAATAAAATCCTAGACACTAAAAATACAAGCAAACAAGAGATAAGTGGGACAGAATGCAAAAAGTTGCCTCTCCCCCCACTTATCCCCCTTTGTCTTGCTTCCAAATACATCCTAAAAGTATCGGTGCAATATCAGGTATCAATGCAAGTGTTGCATCAGTGGGCTTGTACAAGTATCTGGGTCTCATAGTTCATTATTGTAGGCACAGGAAATAATTTGGTTTTTGAAGCACTCAGTTGTTTACCTCATAAATTAGAATCTATTAAAGAAGAAGGAACAGGGGCTATTTGAGTTATAACTTAAAACACTCAATATTTTATTATCAGCATAAACCCATAATTTAAACAGTGGATACTCAGAGTTTATTTTTTAGTTTTTGCCGTCCGTACTGGGGGTCCTAGTTGCATGTTTTCATCAGATTTAACCAGCAAGTTGGGATCTTGCTTGCTGCCATTTGGAAATAAACACAACTCTAATTATGATTCCCTCAAATGGATAAATCATTTTTCACCTTCCCTGCAATCATATAATGATATTGCATGAAATTATGGAGGAGAAGGTGGTGATGGCCCCAGTCAAGAAGATGGTTATGATTTTAAAGTGGCTATGCAAGATTTATGTGATATAAAAATTTTAACATTAGCTTTGCTCAATGAGATGCACGTTAAACATACATGGAGAATTTAGAAGTGGTCCTTGACGAGTGAATTCACAAAAAATCCTTTAGAAAGAACAATGAAGTGTGATTTTACCGGATTTAAAGGATTTTTTCTCAGAGAGCCTTTCTCTATACCTTTATGCTTTTGAATTTTGATTATCATTGGAAAAGTGGGCTTAGGTTCCCAAGCATATGCCTCGTGTGCCATGAGTTAGGCAAGATCATGGACTATTGATCTCTTCATCCATTGCATCATGATAACAATTCACAATTATTCTTGAGCTGTCATCCGTTGCATCATGGTAACAGGATAGTACAGCGGGATGCTCAGCAATATGGAAAGGCATAGTTTCCATTAAAATGCATTTCATGGAAATTGATAAAATTTCAAGTAGGCTCAGGGGATAGGGCCCTGTTTTGGCAAGATCATTGGGCTGCCAAAGTCTCTCTTGCTACTCAATTTCCGGACTTGGCAAGCTGTGCTCTCCACAAAGAAGCCAACATCCAGAGCTACTTCGATCTGGACCCTATGGAGTGGCAGGCTTCATGCTGGCCAACTTTCAGAAGAGGCTAAAAAGACCATGAAGAGATGCACCTAGCTGCTCTCCTAGATGCTCTAAAGGACTTCCAATTTCCTGGCGAGGGAGAAGATGTGAGAATCTGGAAGGCATAAAAAAATGGGACTTTCTCTATTTCATCCTTCTACTCAGTCCTCACCAAAAGGGAAGGCAACACCAAATCCATAGCAGGAATTTGGAAATTCAAGGTCCCACCTAGAGTTGTGGCTTTCAGATGGATTGCTCTTCAAAGAAAAATCCTAACTCTGAATAATTTGAAAAAGAGAGGAAAGATTGTGGTAAATGCCTGCCCAATGTGCTTGGAGGACGAGGAGATAGTAGACCATCTTCTTCTAACATGCAGATTTGCTGTAAACATATGGAACTCGGTTATTAGCTGGTTTGGATGCTCTTGGGCCTTACCAAATCTTCTTCACAACATGTTCGAGGCTTGGAAATATACTGCTGGATCAACAAATGAAAAAGTGCTGTGGAAAATGTCCTTCATTTCAGTCATATGGCACATTCGGAAGGAGAGGAACGCAAGATGTTTTGAAAGGAGTTAAGCGAACAAAAGGGTCCTATGCACCAAGATTAAATTCTCAATTGCTCAATGGGTGAAGATAATACCTTTATTCAGTGATATCACAGTTGATCAGCTGATGGTCAGCTGGAAGGAAATAGCATTTACTTGATAAGGATTTTTTGAACTTATCTTTGTTGGTGGCCTTAGTTAGTGCTATACTATTTTTCTTTTACACTTTGCTTGTCCTTTTGCTGATTAAGCTATTGGTTTTGTTTGGCCTGTTTCAGCTGTTTTTGGTCTCTGTCCAGTATAATTCTTTTGTACTGGCTTCTCTTTTCTTTTAAAAAAAAGAGTTTCTTGTTCCTTTTCATTCATAAGAAAAACAAAACAGTTTTCCCATTCCATCTCTTGACGATGGTAGCCATTATAGAAAGCGTCCCCTTTCACAATAATGTGGGAGGTATGGATGGGAAAACATATTTACATAGTTGAATGTTTGGGATAACCATTGATGCAATTTATCTCTGAAGGAATCGACAAGACAGGTTGATCCAGGACGGAGACTTCTAAGTTAGTTGATGTTTGACTCTTATTTAAGAAATAATTCTCATTTTAGTTTGGATTGCAAGTCATTGGTACAAAATGTAGTTAGAAAAAAAAATGCTATGTGTGGCTTACTAGAATTGATTGGAGCAGCTATGACCTATGGGACAAAATGTTGGCCAATCAAGAAGCAACATATGTATAAATTAGATCATTGGATGTAGTAGAGATGAGAATATTGAGGTGGATGTGCGGTAAAGCTAAGAAAGATAAAATTAAAAATAAGTGCTTTCGTGAGAATTTAGGGGAAGCACCAAGAGATAAGATTAGAGAACCCGTTTGAAATGGTTTGTGCATGTCGAACGTAGGCTGGCAATGGTGCGCTGGTAAGAAAAAGTTTGGCAATGTAGGTTGCTGGACTTCTAAGGGCAAGGGGTAGGACAAAAAAGATATTGACGGAGGTAGTAAAATTAAATTTGAACAAGTGTAACTTACCTAAGGATTTGTGTTAGGATAGACCGAACTGGAAAAATAGAATTCATGTAGCCAACCCTAACATAGTTGGAAGAAGGCTTTGATGATGATGTTGCTTTATTGCTTACTAGAATTGGCACATCCACCGAGTATCATTAAAAGAAGAGTGGCTATAGTAGTAGAGGATGCTTCATTGAACATTTGGAAACTTGAAGTTTTGCTTGTGCTGCTTGATATCTAACTTCTTGGTATTCCCATGAAATCTCTAGAAGTATGTATCGAGGTTTACAGTTGGGATGTGGTTTATGAGGTTAGTGTTATAGGCTCAAACCTTCACAATTTCATGAGAAATTGATAGCATTCCATTGTCTCGTTGACTTTCCTTTGTTCAGGAAAAAGTGAACAAGAGATACATCCTTAAGCCAAAGTGACAAAGTAATATTGACTTTTCTCCTTGGTTGCCTTAAACAATTCCATAATCAAGATTTAATATGTAAGCATAATTTTCTTCTTCCACTTTTATTTTTTCCCAACCCTGAGGTTGGGACAATGTGCAACCACAAGGTTAAATTTGCAAATGACCATTCTACATGTTATGTGTTGTATTGCCTAGCCTAAGGTTAAATTCTATGATTGGATTGACTAACTCATGATCCAACTGATGTTAGGCATTTTTCATGGCACATTGTTTACTTCAACGGTTCTTTTGCTTTTTGGTTGCTTGTCTGAAACCATTGACAAGACTTACAATTACAGTCCTCAATTCAGACAAATATTTGGAGGTGGAATTCTCAGAGTAAATAGTTTGGCCATTAAATCTTTGTCAGCAACAAAAACTATTTTCAACTTTTTTGTACAAAATAGTCATCCATTATAAGAGCTATATAACGAAGGTGCTTGCCAACCGCCTTAAAGAGGTGAGCCTTTGATTGTTAGCCCTCTCAAGGTGCATTTGTGAATGATAGACAAATCTTGGATGAAGTTCTGGTGGCAAATCATCTAATATATTCCAGTAGACCTAACAAGGATGAAATTGTGCCCAAAACTGTCTTGGGAAAACCCTTGACTGTAAACTGACTGTCACTTGTTAAATGTTAGACAGAATGCTTTGATGCTAAATGGAGGTGGTTTGCGAAGTCCATCTCAACAACCTCTTTTTCCCTTCTCGTGAGTGTTTCACCAACTTATATTTTCAAAGCTTCTAGAGGGTTAACAAGGTGATCCATTGTCTCCATTCTTTATGATTGTGGCTTAGGGGCTGGGTTCTCTTTTAATTAAAGGCCAAGGAACTTTAGATATTTCATGAGTTTGGGGTTGGAAGAGATAAAATGACCATTATACATTTAAAGTTTGCAAATGATATGATCCTGTTCCTCTCAGCTGCAGCTCAAGAGGTGGAGGCCCATGAAGGTCTGATCTGAAGTTTTGGGGTGGTGCCTGTTCTAAAGGTCAATTTTGGCAGAATAATGATGGAGCACATTGGTCTACAAGTGGGGATGCTTAGGTCGTTGGCAGCTAGCATGTAATGTGGTGTTGTTTGTATCACATGCAATAGCAAATGGAGGATTTTTTAAAGATTTGGATTCAGAAAAGAGAAATGGCAAAAGTCGAGAGTTGAGACCCTTGACTAATCCATTAAGGATCTGGCTGCTGACATTGTTTTGGTCAATTTCATCCAATCTAAATATTTGATTTTAGGTTCTAATGGTCTCCAACCAACAATCATTTTATTTAATGTTGATTTTTTTTTTAATTTTATAATTCAATCCAATCCTCTCTCTGGCTTTGAGGGCCTTAAATGTAGAAGACACTGTTGAAAAACTAATCCAGATTAAAATGTTTGGATCACCCAATATTTAGCCTTTTATATGCTGTTCAAATCTGGATTTATGTAATTTTCTTTTTTCGGAAGACATTAACATGGTCAAGATTCCCTCATCTAGGGAAGTTTTGGGGGCATTATCTTCCACAGTTGGCTTCCATCAGATCAACAATTTGGATTAGCACACCATGACTCAACTTGCACTTACCATGCATATCCTTGGCCTAGGATCATGTAATTCCCATTTTTGCGTTTAAGGGAAACAAAAATCTAGAAAGGTTACCTGGTAATTGATCAGATATATAAATAAGAAAGGAAGTAGAAGAAAGGTTTCTGGTTTAGTTCTCCATGATGTGTCTGGTTTAGTTCTCGATGATGTGCTTTGTCCTCTCTCTCTCTCTCTCTTGGTTTGATGTTGCAAGCCCTTAATTGGTTAGCTGATTCTAACCACAGTAGTTCTTGCAGGGCTGCCTGAGGGGATGCTTCTTTTCTGTCTTGGGATTAGCATTGGTGTGATGTCTACTATCCTGTCAAGCAAAAGAGAAGTAGATGAACTGAATGATTTATTGAAACAGACCCAGAACTTGGTCCAAGATTTACACGAGGAGCTGGAGATGAGAGACTCGGTGACAATGAAGGAGCTAGCAAATGAAGCTTCTATATCCCAGGAAATTAATTGTCCTAATTTTAAGGAATCAGAGGATCCTTTCCTGTGTCAAGCTCCCACAAGATCTTCCACAGGCCGAGTTGAAGATGAATCAACAGTGTTGGATGACAAAAAAGCACTTGTCCAGGAGGAGAGTGAGAAATTAGAGTTAATGAGTAAAATTGAAGCAGAGCTTGAAGCTGAACTGGAGAGGTTGGAACTGAACATAAATGCATCTAGTCTAGAGGGAAGATTGTCTGATCTTGGTGAGGTATGTTTGTACTTTGTTCTTATTGCCTATTTCGTAAGAAGCTTGCTAATTCTGTCCAAGTTGAAATACACATGTAACAGAACAGTTTATTTAGTTGTGCTGTGCCTCTCCCCTTGGGGCACTTTTGTGCAGCAACGTTTCCATAGGAAAGACATGGAAAAGTTGGCCACCCTTTTCTATGCTACATTAAAATCCACATCTGTTGCGACCCCTTTTCCTTGAGTAAAAGCAGATAATATTTTAACCTCCTAAGGGGTTTGATTAGACTAGACATGTGATGAGTATCAACCTCCTTGGTTAGTGTCAGCCATCAAATCTATGATGATGAAATGGATAGTCAAAATAAAAATCATTGAACAGATCACAATCGCTGCCGTTGATTGGAAGGCTAGTGATGCCCAATTGAGCTATAGATATGCCTAATTCACAAACATCCCTTTTTCTAGTAGGTTTGATGAACTCCAACATGCCAGTGTCCCATGATATCTTGTTGCCAAATTATCATGGACAAGTTGCTATGAAATATTTTCTATTACTGATTTTTGAGTTCTTTTAAATGGAATCGTTGTATCTGCCCATTAAATCTTTACCCATTGCTTTGAGATATGCATCCCCTCATTCAAACTATCATATTTCCTGTTTTAGTGCATTTATATTTTGATTTTATTTCATGGGTTTGTAGGGGTTGAATTTAAGTAATGTTGATGTAAGCTGTGTTTGTAGAGTAACTTCCTATTCGATTTTCCACATCTTCCTAGTGAAGGGATAGCTCATCCAATTTTCTCTTTAAATCTTCTAAATATGGTAAGTGATCCATCTGATGTGAATCCATTTAATTCTTTGTTGGAATTCCTGAATGCAGCTTGATCCAGACCTCATAGCAGGGGTGGTACAAGGGGAACTGAGACCAGACTTGATCAATGGGGGTGCTCCTGATTCTGACCATGACTCAGGAGGCAGCTCCACCAATCACACACATCCAGCCAACTATGCTGTTTCACCGAAAGAGCTGAGCTTGCGCCTCCACGAACTCATCCAATCGAGACTGGAGGAACGGGTCTCAGAACTTGAATTAGCACTCCTGGACAGCCAGAAGCGTCTTCAATTGATGGAAGCTCAAAGAGACTTCTCAAACAGCGATCTTGGATCACCATCCACCCAGGAGAGTCCAACCAGGATGGAACACACTGATGTCATGAGCAGTCCTTTGTATCTGAATCTAGCGGGTGACGCTCTAAATGCTTACAATGAAGCTTACACAGAATTCATGAGGGTAAATGAGGCCAAGGAAGAGAGCCCACCTTCTACAATCAATGGATGTAAACAGATGCATGATGGAATTCGTCTATTAAATCAGTCTCCTTATCGTGTTTGCAGGGGGAATGAAAATGGGTCTTTGCGGTACTTTGAGATCAGCGAGACCATGCCGCAAAATGGGACAATTGTGAAGGTAGATGATGATTATGAGGATGAAATAGGGAAGCTGCTGATCAAACAAATTGTAGAGAAAACAAGGCAAGGTTCTCCTGTAGTTCTAAATGCTCAGAGGATACTGTTCTCAATGCAAGATGAACAATGAGTCAATGACACATTTGAAAGAAAATTTTTGACTTGTATATTAATATATAGATGGGAAGTCTATTGCTCGATTATCGCATTAGGTTCCCTGTAACTGTAATTTTGTTGCATTAATGTTGAGTTTTGAAAGATATATATTTATTTATTTATATCTCTGCAGCTGGAGTTTCAATAGCTTATCACAAGAACTTTAAGCTTGCCTGTTTGTTGAGGCCCTGCCCCAGTGCTAGTCCTGAAAGCTGCTAGACCCTGGACAGTTATGACCATCAGGCCATTGTGGGGACATAGATGAGCTTGGTGTGGAAATTTTGGCTTCAAAATCTGTCCAGCCCCGGGGCAGTTTGAGCTGAGGCCAATTGGGCTTGTTGCAGCCATTGCTTGAAAGCTCATACTGACTTGACCCGGCTACCCCAAGTCCATCAACTTGTGAGTCACTGAGTGAGGTAGGAGAGTTGAAAGGTTGTTATTTAAAGCCACTGTGGAAAGAGTGTCAAACAAAGGTTTCTCTGCTTGGAGGCGCAACGGCCTCATTTGTTTTTGCATTGTAAATGCAAGAGGTTCTTTGTTATTTATTTTTTACTTTCTTTAGAAGAAGGGACTGGGATTTCATTTCTGTTGTGAATATAGAAGCAAAAGAGAAGAAGCAGCCATTCCCACTAGCCACATGTAGAATGTGCGGCACCGCCGGCGGCCTTGACGAAAGAGGGCATCACTTGCTACCAGTTGCAGGAACCGAACCCATAACAGAGAGAAGAGGTTGGTGGTTGCTGACTGTGTCTGTCACGCCGCCGCCCGCGGCCAATAGTAGCCATGCCCAATGCAGTCACCCGCGAGTTGGCAGGATGCGTTCATTCACCTGGGAGCTGGCTAAGGGATGTAACAGTTACATCTGATGTTATAATGTACTTGAATTGGAATGGCTATTGTTTTAATGGTAGATTCCATTTTTTTTCATTTTTGGGTTTTTTTTTATTGTGTAAATGAATTTAACGACTGTAACGGGTTTTATGAACTTGTGATGTCGAATGGATGTTGAAGGAAATTGTGATATTTCTTCTGAATGGTAGACTACAATTATAGTCGCAAGAACAGGTCCTTTCCAGATGTTGTTGATGATATTGATAATGGTTTTGTTGGGAAATAATCTTATGAGAGCTGTTTTGTGAGAAGTCTAGGTGGGGCCTATTTATCACCCAATCTAAATTTTGAAATACACAAGGACCTCCCTATAGTCACACACGCCAAGTTTTGGTAAAATCTGAATTTACTGGATCGTTAAATCGACTATGCGCTAATCTGAATGGATTGGTTATGTGGGCCACGGATGAAGGTATTAGGGATATGTGATTGGAGCCAAACTTGATATTTAAGGTAGTCTCACGTAGATCTTTTCATCCCCCTAGTCTCATCCCCAAATAGGACACACAAGTAGGCCCCAACAAAAATTCTCACAGTAAATGTGTGAGAACACTTCTCATAAGATTAAAGCCCAGTTTTGTTTAATGCAAATGGTCTCACCATGGTTCCGTAAGAAGTGCTGGTGGGGCACACCTAGCAATCCATCCAAATCGTGCACAAATAGGGAACCCCCTTGACAGTCACTAATCCCAAGGTTTGGCACCCATTTGAATGGATTTGACTGTTGGATGGAAGGTTGAAATTTTTTTCTAATATGAAGCCGTTAAACTTGTGGGCTATGAATGAAGGATTAGGAGCATGGGGTCAACTGTGATACTTGTGGTGATCCCACATAAATCCTTCCATCCCTTTAGTCTCATCCCTAAATGGGATCCACAAGTGGGCTTCATAAAAAGTTTTCATGGTAACTTTGTGAGGATAGTTCTCGCTACGTATTTATGTAAGTATGTATGTATATATGTATATGTGTATATATGTGTACACTTGCATGTATGTTAAGTACAGACACACACTTAAGTCCATCATCAATGCTTTTTTTTTTTTTTTTTTGGAAGGGAGGGGGCCCACCAACTGAGATATGATATGCTGTTACTATTAATATTGTTCTTTTGGCCTTCTTCTTTGACTTAAACAAATTTTAGAAAGTACTGAAAAAAGAAAAGTAGAAAATTTTATTTTATACATTTCTTTAATATCCTTTTTGATGTAAATAATGCGAAAAGAAATAATACAAAGGTGGTGATAATGAAATCCTAATATGTCTTATTCGGCATTCTTTACATTATGGGGAAATTTCTCCCACAAGGATGGGTATGGTGAAATTCAAGGGAGTCTTGGTTTTTAGATAAAGACCCCTCCCCTTTTTATTCTAGGGGAACTTTTATATGCATTTCACTATAATCAAGCGATGTTGTAGTTGGAAACAGGACGTTGATAAAAGTAGTAAGAATATATATGAAGATGAACAACCTCTTAGAAAAGATAAATTTTCAAAAACTCCCCAATTCAAAAGGGGAGTTTTCGCTCCTCTTAATTTGTTCAATGAAAGTGTGCCACTTCACTTTTATATGCCAACTCATATTAAGAGAAAAAAAATAGGCACGTTTAAATGGTATGATTTCTTAAATAATAGCCCAAGATGAACATATTAGCCAATTAGAAAAAGGATGTTTTTTGTAAGAAAACATCTAGGGAGTATTCTAGCATGCTTCTTGAGAAAATTTGTCTCATGGTAGATTAGAATGGAGAATCATAATTCCAATTTGTCTCATGGTAGATTAGAATGGAGAATCATAATTATCATGTAATTGACCCCAAGAAGATAGAATATTTCACTTTAGTTTCAGTCAACTTTTAAAACCAAGGAGAGAGAGAGAGAGAGAGAGAGAGAGAGATTTTATTTAGATTTTCAGTGAAGATTATAATTCTTGTGATGGGCATACCAATACTCGATCCTTTGATCTCTACTTTCATGGAGCCTACCATAGAGAGACCAAAGATGAAATTGGTGAAGATTATAATTCTTTAATGGGAAATTTTTAAAAAGGAATAAAAATTTTAGTTAATTTTTAAAAAAGTATATGTAGATTTGAATATTTCAAAAATGTATAAAAGTTTTCTACAATTCTTTCAAGGGATTTTTATGAAAACATTAGCATTAAACACTATATTAAATGGATTTATTAACTAATACTTAAAAACCTCCATTTAGGGGGGTAGTAAATTTTCTTGAGACTAATTTGACCAATAACAAAATCGTTACTCTTTTTCGTTCTTCTCAGTCTCAACACCTGTTACCAATCTTTTGGTTCTCGCCATTCCATTTTCTTGAATTGACATTACACAATGGAACAAGTAGGCATTGAGAGAGGATCAATGGGGTTTTAACATTAACACTCTTAGGTTGTCACCATTCCATTGAGTAACAAGGATTCGAGACAATGGAATGGTGATAACTAGAAGGTTGGTAACAAATGCGGAGATCAAGAGGAAGGAAGAATAGAAAAAGAGGGATCAATGGGCTTTTAACATTAGCCTAACAATATCATTAAGGCTAACTTATAAGATATTGTTAACGAGCAAATTAGCTCAAAAAAATGTATAAGCCTCAATCAGAGGTTTTTTATGTCTTTGTTAATAGATCCATTTAATTTGAGTTTAAAGCTATTATTTTTATAAAAATTTCTTCTTTTAATTAAATCTTATCCATAAATTTTTATTTAAGAACTGAAAAAAGTAATGAGGTGCACCACTCAACCATAAATGTGTTACCACTGTAACTAAAATCAAAAGTGTTAGCATTCTCTAATAAAGGCGATTCTCCTTTAGTAGTAGCCATGCACGTAGTACATGAAGTAATGGGTTAGTTGTCAGTTTGCCAGCGCGTTGTTAGTTTGCTGGGTGACCTGGTTGGCTGGGACCTTGTCTTTCTGTTTGAATAGTAATTGATTTGTTTACATGGGTTGACTTGTGCGCCAATGGAGGTATAACCATTTGAGTGCTGCATTTATTTTGAACTGCTAAGCAAGGAAGGGTAGGATTCTCTAATTTACATAAACTTTATCTCGGTACAATCTAACTTCAAGAAATAGTTTAGTTGGCATAGGATCACGGTTTGCTTTCGAAAATTATAGGTTTGAACTATGCTACCACCTGGGGCCACCGGAAATTTACCTAACTCCCCTTGAGCCCAAAGAGATTAGTCCGACTTAAAGGGCCATGACATCTTTCGGCAAGAAGAAGAAAAAATCTAGGTCAATTTGCCATATATATGAGATGATTCTCTTTTGAAAACTCCTTTAGGCGATGGTATCTATTCAACACTATTGCTAGAGAATGCAAGAAAGCCCCTCCGACATCTTCATCTTCTTGGATTACCGAGGATTATCATCCTATCATACTCCCCTCTTCATTAGGCCAACTTGATATGTAATAAAAAAAAGTGTATGCATTTTGGCAATACCCTGCACTTCTTTTAGTTCCATACATCACTTACATTTGTTAAACTCAATAGCAATTAGGCTTGGGACATACCCTGTACTTACATTTGTTAAACACGATGGTAATTAGAACTCAACCTGTTTAATTCCTAACGAGCACAATAACCCATGCTAAGTACGAACATATTTACCAATAAAATTTATAGCAATACACATAAAAGTTAATTAAAAAAATCTAATTACCTAAAATCATCTGCAAATAACAAAATTAGGTTATTACTAATTAGGGCAGGAATTGCGACGGCCCCATTGACCCAAGGAGCCGTTATCGACCCATTTGCATTTCGGACAAAATACCGGCCGATACGCAGCGCTCCGAGACTGTCTAAAACCCTTCCTCAACGTTTCTAGGGTTCTTCTTCTCTGCGTCTACCATGTTCATATCTAGGGTTTGCAGAAGAATCCATCTCGCGCATTCTCCAAATCGCCTCGGCTCGCTCCCTCCTTCGATTCCCAGGTAAAACCCCATCCCTTCTCTTCCAATCTCCTTTCAAAATCCAATCTTTGATGCCCTAATCGCCCCCAATTTCAGACGAATCGCAGAACCCCCAATCTCACCATACAAAGATGCGAGATTTATCGAATCTTCTGCAATTGGTTCGGGATTCGGATTCCGCGGCTTCTCTGCGGGCAGGAGCTGGCGCAATTCATCATGGGGTGACCCCAGATTGGAGAGATTTGAATCTCCCTTGGTTGGTGCGAGACGATGCTTCGCTACGCAGGCGGATCGGGAGCGGAGCTCGAAGAAGACTCTCGTGTACCTGACGGGGGTGGTGTTTGCTATGGTGGGGTGCACGTATGCTGCCGTCCCGCTGTACCGGAGATTTTGCCAGGCGACTGGGTATGGCGGCACGGTTCAGAGGCGTGAGGTGAGAATTGGGATTCTGTAGTTTGGTTGGTTTTGGACGTTATTCTTCATTATTCTTATGATTTGGGTTGTTGATTGGATGCGTTTGGGTGTGCCCCAGATTGTGATTTGAGTTAAATTTAATGCTAGAGTGAAAAGGCGGAGTTAGGAGTTCATAGGGTTGCATTTGGATGTACCCATGATTTACAGAAGGTTAAGTGTAATGTTGCAGTCTGGTGTTAGCTTTCTCTTTACGCGTTTGAGGAGATAGGAGAATCCGGGGTAGGATTCTGGTCAGAGCCAATGTGATTTGAGGGGAAGAAAATTGGTACCCGACGTAATGTACTCTGAATTTAGATGGTATCACTGATCAAATTCTGAAACCATCTCTTTGGAATCGGCTTCGTGAGTTACACTTTAACACAAACCTGTTTGCGCCCATGTTTTCAGAAACTCGATAATCTATCACGTCTTTTCTTTCCCTGTGACTTCATTTATCTGTCCTGCCTTTTTCCAGTTTGTTGAGCGTGGAACCTTCAATATTGAGTCTGTTTTCGTCTTCCATGTATGTCAGTATGCGTGTATACAATTTGACAAGATCCCGGTTTTGAAAATTTCTTTCCTATTATAGTTGTTCTTTAGATGCGTTTGGTACACCACACATTGCGATATGGGTTGAATGTAACCCTTAAATGTGTTGTTTCATTTTTTGCATCTTCCTGTGCATTTGAGGTGAAATGAAAGTCAGTGGTAGGACTCTGCTGATTCCTGATGTGTTTTTGGGCAAGAAAAGATTGGAAAGAAGAAAGTGGGGATCCCCACCTTTGTGCTTTTGGAGTGCTGTGGAATATATGGTCATCCCTATTTGTTGCCATGTTGTCTAGAAGGAATCAGATCATCTACTATTTACTCAGCAGGTCTCTCTGCTTCCTTTTAAATTAGGCCCCAGGAAAACATGAGGACTTTTAGACCAGCCAATCTGCCAAAAAAAAAAAAAAAACGTTCGTTGAATTTTGCTAGATGTCCAATTGAAGGCCATCAGTAAGCAATCAATAGAAAAGGGGCAAAGTCTCTATTTTGCTTGTCTATTTTGTGGCCTTAGATTGGGCAGCTATCAATGTCCATTAGATTAAAAATATAAAAAATAAAATAAATAAATAAATAAGATAAAAAGATCTTAAGTCTTCCCTGCTCTCCCCATTTTCTGTAGTTCATTGAACATGTTTGCCTTAGGGGCTGTACTACTAACACCCTATTACCATAGCCAACTCCACAATGTTTTTTCACTTATTTTCTCATCGAACAACAATCAGCTCCATAAGGCATAATAGGTCTAACTGCCACCTACTGGAATGGGTGACTATTATAATAAATCACGATTTGAAATTCATTCAAATGTGTGCTCAGTTGCTGTTTAGTTTAGTTGTGATTTCTGTGTAAAAGAAAAGAAAAAAAAAGGGAAGGAAGAGAACGGTACCCCACTTCACTTGATGTTCTTTCTAGAACAGTTGACCTTTTTTATTTTTTGCAATTTAAAGTTCATCCAAACACCTGATAATTTTTTTTAATGAGAAGTTAGTTGTATGTTTGGGATTTCCCTCATTTTCTTTTTGGATGGAATATTTGAATTTTGATTCATAACTCGTCATTAGGTCTTGATCTATGCAGACTGTTGAGGAGAAAATAGCTCGCCATGCTCAAGAGGGAACCAAAACTTCACGGTATGATTTGTTGCTGTCAATACAGTCAAAATTTGTCAAATGCCATCCCAAATGAAAATTCCATTTCATTTTGTGCATTGGATTTTGGGCCAAAATGCTACATAAGTTGTCATATGTATTGTTAATGTAGCTTTGAAGGCTGGCACTGACGCAACATGTATTCTATAGTACATCCAATGTTTACTTTTAGAGTCCTTTTCTCTCACATTTTATTTATCTCTCACGTTTTATTTAAGTTTCAATATTCCACAACATCATATCAAGTTACGAGAAAGAATTACCTAGAAAATAGAAATGTGAAGTGCTTGCAATATGCTTATGTTGACAAGGCAACGCTACTCCATATTCCAGATCCAGATTCCAAATATTGTTTTACTTTGTATGTGAGAATATTTTGAGCTGAGTAAATTCCAAAATTCCAAAAAATTTTGAGGGATAATTGGGTTAATTTCACCATTTTCTTTTCGTGTGCTACTCTCCATCGAGAGGTTCCCATTTGCTGTAGGGCCAAATTTCTAGTCTCTATATATATTTCCAATGCATCTCTTCTGATGTCTGAAATAACCTTATGGAGTGATCAGATGGTAACAAACATAAATGGAGAGAGCAAAATTGAAAAAGGTAACAGAGGGAATCTCAAACAAATAGCTTTGATTTCTCACTATCCTTGTAACTACTGGAAAAATTGCTCCATTCACACTTCTGTCGTGGATACCTTTTGAGCTTCTTTGGCCTGAAGCTTTTGCTTGCTGTGACATTTTTGCCTGTTGTCATACAATGGGCAATTAAAATCTTCTTGAAAAAGAAAAAAGCACGTCAGCACTATAATCTTTGCTCTTATAGTTTATAACTATCATGGGGATGGTATAAGATGGTGGCATTGGGGTTGAGGATACCTTTGCGGAAAATAAATTACTTTATTCAAGTGGGTTGTTGATCTCCATCTTCTTGACCTAATTCTCTTTCATGTGTCATTTGATTGTTTGTTATGTGGTCTGTAAGACTTGGTTTATAGGTTGTGACACACTGAATGAACTTTCAAAGTTATGTGCATGCAGGGAGCTCGTGGTTCAATTTAATGCTGATGTCGCTGATGGGATGCCTTGGAAGTTCACTCCAACACAAAGAGAGGTGCTTTCTGATATCAGATATTCTCCATGCTAATATGCTTTTCATACATTTCGAGTGTTTTGGTATAATAGCATCTACTTTAGGTAAGGGTCAAACCAGGAGAAAGCGCTCTTGCATTTTACACTGCTGAAAATCATAGCTCAACTCCCATAACAGGTGTTTCTACATACAACGTTACCCCTATGAAGGTATTTACCTTTCTGCTTATCTTTTTGATATCCTAATGACTAATTAAATGCAGTTTTCTCTGATTAAAAGAAAAAATACGAACAGTGGCTGTAATTTTGTACGTATTTGGTCCATCTGGTTACATTAAGATGGATTTATTGTTGATTTCTTGATTGAAATTATAGTTAGAGGTTTGCCTCATAAAACCGTAAGTGGAATAATCTATAGCAAAAGCTATAACTTACAAGTTGTGTATGTATATGGCCTAAATGTTCTTTTGTGCAATTTTTTGCTATTGTGAGGAGCAGACATTAGTTCCTAAGCCGTAAAAGTTCTTATTTTTTAATTTGAGTTTATTTTCTCTGCCTCTGCCGATTGAATTTTCTAGTGCAGCAGATAAGGGTTTTTTATTTCCAGGTAGAAAGATAACGGTTTCTGTTACTAAAAGAGAAAATGTCATCCAGTGCATTGGCCCACCCATATCCACTTTCTTCGCAAAGCAAATTTCCAATAACCTTTCCTAGATCTTTATCTTAGACTCTTAGTTATTAGCAAAAAGCAAAATTTCAAGAAGAATTTCTATATATATATATATTCTTAGTTTACAAAATACAAAGAAGGTTCCTAGATCTAGCAAGATACTAAATAGATGGTATTTGATCAATAGAAGAGGAGAAAATCCTATTTAGGAAAAAGAGATTGGCATGTCTTTATCTTATATTGAAAGGAAATGAAATCCTATCTAGGATCCCTAATAGCCAAGATTGGCATTCCATCCTCTACAAATTTTATTGTATTTTCTTATTTATGAATTCAATAAAAAAATTTCTCATTTGCTTTCATTATTGTGATTGCATTGAGCAAGTGTTTCCTCATGTGAAGTTTCCTTAGGTTGCCAACAGTCATGAGCACAAAAGCTGGGTATCCATAGTAAATGTGTGAAGATTCCATCCATCATTGGGTCCCACTGCATTAACTAATGTGGTCCAAGTGCATCGCAGTCATCTGAAATTCTTCGAGAACTGGTGGATATGCTATAAAATCCGCTGAATAAATCTCTAGTATGTGATGATGCTGGGTATGTAAAGGTTGCTCCAACCTAAGTTTAACTCTATGCAAGATTATGCTTTGGGTGTTTCTTGGGTATCTTGCACTTCCCCCAAATTGATGTGGGAGGCATGCAATATCAACCTGCTTAGCAAGAACTCAGGATGAGACTTAGTCATGGTTTTTGTGGAAAAGTCAGCTAATCGTTTTTGTGATGAGACATGAGGAAGACAGATGAGACTAGCAATGAAACAATGTTGAATGAAGTGGCAATGAACCTCCATGTGTTTACTTTGCTCATGGAAGATTCGGTTTGAGGCTCTATTTGGATAAGAATAGGGTTTTTTTTTTGGTGAATGGTTATTTGGATAAGAATAGATGTCGTTGCCATAGAGTGAAGACAAGACCTTCCATCAAGTCCAAAAGCAATTGTTGAATTGTTGGGGGCTAAGAAGCATGGACACGGACACGGGACACGGATACGACACGACACGGACACGCCGACACAGCATTTCTCAAAAAAGTAGGACACGGACACGTCGGGGACACGTTAATAAATTAATAATATATATTTATTAATATATATAATCAATAAAAAAATCAACATTCAATACATTGAATACAACACTAAAACATAATTCATAATCGTTAAACATAAAATATCCATATTACCATAAAATCCTTACAAAGAAAAGGGAAGATTATCCCTTTTTCCTCCAAACCAAAAAAAAAAAAAAAAAAAACAAAACAAAAACAAAAAAGAAGCTAATTCAATGCTAATTTCAGTCATTTGATGCAACTTCAACTGCCTCATCATCACCAACGACTTCATCACAATTAACATCAGCTGTAAAGACCACGGTCTCCAACTCTGGCTCATCAAGTGAAAGATTAGCAACTTCAAGCACCCCAACATCTTCTAAGGAATCAAATGAATCCCCAGCAATATCCCACATCTTAGTCTCCCCTTGCATATATTGTGGGGTTCTTCTTGACAGAAGACGTAAATTGCTATGAATAAAAACCAAGTTTTCGGCACGTTTTGCCGTCATATTGTTCCTTCTCACGGAGTGCACAAAGGAGTATGTACTCCAATTCCTCTCGCAACATGATGAAGAAGAAGGCTGCATAAGTAGCTTGAAAGCCAAGCGTTGAAGCATAGGTGCACATGCTCCATGGTTGGCCCACCAACTTGTTGGGTCCATATGATATCGATCATGTAAAGAATCATACTCCCCAAATTTCCCCGTCCTAAGTGAGAAATTGGCAAACTCCGTATTAACCATTGTGTGCTCCTCGGAAGTGGGGAAGTATTTGACAAGACATTTCTTTCTCTCTCTATAAACCTTAACATCTTGATGTGGAGGAACTCGACTTAGGTCCTCTTGAAGCCATTCGTCGCTATAATACCTTCAATAAAAGAAAGAAGGATTTCAAAATTACTATATGATGAAAAGGTGTAATATGTTAAGAAATACTTATAACTTATCTAAGAGGGCATGGCTGAAAAGTGAAAAGCTGAGGACTAGAATTCACCTAGGATTCAGAGAATGTGCCAAGCAATTGAGCGGGGTATTGTTCTTGTTCCAACGATCAACAAGTATTTGGTGTACCACATCATAAAATAAGGATGACTCATCAGGCCGCTTCCCTTCATGCCTATATATTGTGGTCTTCACTTTTTCAATCATTGTATCCCACATGTCATACACCAAGTGAAGACAAGGCTTGTCCGTATCACAAAGTCTAAGCATATCATAAATGGGTGTTGTGAAGGAAAGAATGTAATCAACTTTATCCCACCAGATGTCATCTAACAACCTGTCCTTTACAAATTTTGCTGTCCCCGTATCATCTTCTCGATAATGAGACCATTTGTCACTTATAACCATACTTTGGAGACCACGCTTTATAAGTTTGAATCTCTTAAGCATGACAATCGCTGAAGCAAAGCGTGTGTCAGCCACAAAAAGCAATTTCAAAGGAACAAACTCATTGAACATGGCCAACCTCATAAAGTGATTCATGATAAAATGCTTTATGTGCATAACATCACCAACAATCTCCAATATCCAACTACATTCATGATACGTCAATTGATTATTTTCAACATTTTTTGCTACACAAATGTTCTTCAATGCAAGATTGAGGGTGTGGACCACACATGGTGTCCAAATAATGTTAGGAAATTCTGTTTCAATGATATGTCCCGCACCCTTACAGTTTGGAGCATTGTCAGTGATTATTTGAACCACATTCTCATGCCTCACATCCTTAATGACCTCCTTCATCAAATTAGCAATGAAATACTTGTCTTTTGTTTCACTTGAACAATCAACAGCTTTAAGAAACATAGGCCCACCTTCCGACACAGCCATGAAATTGATCAATGGCCTCCTCTGTGAGTCACTCCACCCATCACTTACAATGCTTACACCCTTTTCCTTCCATGTGCTTTTGATAGGTTGCAACAATCTTTCAATATTTGCCTTCTCTCTTTGGAGCAAACTGGTCCTCAACAAATTGTACCCCGGAGGCACATAACCGACAACTGGATTGTTGGCGGAAAAAGTGAAGGCATTTACAAAATATGGGTTTCTTGCTAAGTGAAATGGTAAACCTGCCGAATAAAACATCCTAGCAATCTTAGCATGTAATTGATCACGAGCTACTAAATTAAATGCCTTCTCAATGGGACTTGCACTTCCACTTCCACTCCCACTCCCACCACTTATCTTTCTTTTCTTTGGGTCAAACTCTCCTTGCATCATACTCATCATAGTCATTGAATCAAAACTAGATGTAAAACTAGGCACGGGTAAAGGTACTTTTTTTGGTGCATTGGCCGTCCTCCTCAATTTTACTTCTTCTTCTAATTTTTGCATTTCAGAAATATCTTTTGCTGTAACTTTTGAACATGCAGCAATCCCACAACCAGGCAATTTTAACAAGTGAGCCTTAACCCTTGTGTATGAACTCTTTTTTTATTTGATTGCAAAAATTGCATTGCCAAGTAATATTTTCCCCTCCATCACTAAGTTTATCAAACTTGGTTACATATCTCTCAGAGGCTTGTTTATATCTTCTTTATTGGGGGGTGTGAGCCAGAGGCACCAATGGAACTCATATTGCCAAATTCTAAATCTATATAATGTAACAGCAAATTAGCACCAGGCACCAGCATTAACAAATTAATAGGACATGTCCCATAGCATCAATTAACAATAGACAACAGCAAAAAAACAAAAAAAGGCAAGCAAAGGCAGGAAGAAAGCTTTCAGCATTAACCAAAAAAAAAAAAAAAGGTACAGTGCATAGCAGGAAGAAAAAAGCCACATACAAGCAAAGGCAGGCAATGCAAAGGTAAAGGTAGGCAAGCCTTTCAATACCATTTCATAAAAAAAATGATGGCAGCAAAATAAAATGATATTGCACAGCAAACAAGAATGATATTGCACAACAAAATAAAATGGTATTGCACAGCAAACAAGAATGATAAAAAATCAAAATAAACTGATATTGCACAGCAGCAAAATAAAAAGTGATGGTAGCAGCAAAAATAAAAAAATGATGGCAGCAACAAACTAAAAAATGAACGGAAATGATTTCATAGACAGGAGTACCGAAGAAGAGTTAAAAAAAAATCAAAGGCAGGAATACTAAGCTACTGAGCAGGAGATATAAAAAAAAAAAAAATCAACGGCAGCAGTACCGAGCAGGAGATATATCAAAAAAAAAAAAAAAACGCACACACACACAACGCTGCATTGAAGAAATAAAGTAAAAATCAATTTCATCATCTGCAAAAATCAATACCTGGAGACGGGTTTTCTCTGCAGTGAGCTAGAGCGAGAGAAAACAAGAGAACAGTTGGTGCTTTTTTTTCTTTCCCTCTCTTCTTCCTCTTCTCCTTCTTCTTCTTCTTCTCTTTCCCGCAGACGTTGGGTTTTTCTCTGCAGACGGTGGGTCTTCCTCTTCTGTCGCTGCTTCTTCTTCTTCTTTTTCTCCTTCTCTGCTCAGATCTACCGCCGACAGCCATGATCTATTCACTCTGCTTGTCGACAGCCACGATCTCTTCCCTTTGCTCGTCGACAGCCTCGGACAGTGATGGCGTTTCGCCGACGGTTCCTGGGTTTCGTAGACGGGATGGAGCTTCGATGGGGATCTGCGATCTCGCCGCTGGGCCGAGACGGATTTTCACTGTGAGGGTTTCGCAGACGGGATGGAGCTTCGATGGGATCTGCGATCTCGCCGCTGGGCCGAGACGGATTTTCACTGCGAGGGTTTCGCCAAGAGGGAGAAAGGGTTTCGGATGAGAGAAATTTAGGGGAAAACTTCAAAAGAGGCAGAATACCTTTCGATCAAAGGCTTGGGGTTATATTACTTTGAAATTTCATTTACACCCTCTTCATTTCTTGCTTTTTAATTCTAATGCTAAAAGGAATGGGTTAAATGACTTTAAAATTTCATTTAGCCCCCTTTTCATTTTTTTTTCTAATTTTAATGCAAAAGACGTGGGGTTCTTTTGGGCCGCCGTGTCTGAGCCATATCGGTCCGTGTCCAAGCGGTGTTGGGCCGTGTCCCGCCATGTCCCAGCGGTGTCTGAGCCTTGTCCGTAATTTAAAAAAATAAAATTTAAAAAACAGGATACTTTTTGCGTGTCCCGGACGTGTCTGAGTGTGTCCGTGTCCCAGACGTGTCGGACACGGACACGCCGGCCCCGGAGAGGTGTCCGTGCTTCCTAGGTTGGGGCTTTACAATTTCTCCGAAGGCAAATAGCAGTAGACCAAAGTTCAGTTCCTGTAAAGATTTGGATACTTCTTGTTTGATTCTTACTTTTAATAGATGACTTGAAAAACATACACCAGCCAATAGTAGATTGCCTTAAGTTTGTGCAACCAGCCCAATTGCACCAACACATGCCTCTAGTTGAAGAGGAGAAGAAGATGCTTAAAACAGTTCTTGCCTTTATGTTATCATGAAGGTAGCACATGATACATTGAATTGAGCCAAGACTAGGCTTTTAGGACTCTGATTCAAATTACCTTACTATATAAGCAGGCTGAGCAATATTTGGTCATGTAATAGTTAGGTAAATCAAGTTCCAACCAGTCGTCTATATAATGTAGGACTAGTAACATAGTTATCAAATTCAATGCCGTACGGGCGAAATTCCTGATTTATTTCAGTATAGTATGGTAACCGAACCGAATGCATTGCACATACATATTCGGTTCAGTATTCATTTGATTTCGGGTGAAATCATGCATTTCGGTCCAAACCTTCAATTTTGGACGAACAGGAATTGAGCCTCTCAATTTGTTCGAATGGAGTTTCGACCCTTAAAAGAAGAAAAAAATGATCAACATACCTTTCTCCAGCGATGCTTTGTTTCTTCAACCTCGGAAGCATGCAGCCCTTATCAGCCATAAGATCTTTAGTTGCATATTATTTCCCTTGCGTAGTTTGGTGGTCTTCCCTTGCCAACGCATGATGATGGGATCCTACACTCGTCCACAGCGGTAGAAAGATAATCCCCAAAGCTCCTTCCTATGGCCAAAGCAAGATTTAGTAAGCAAATCTCCAGGCAAAGCTCCAAGTGTGGTCGATTCTCCTCTTCTTCCTCGATTTCTTTCCTTTCTTCTTCGTGCTTCTTTCTTTTGTTTTTCATTTTTATTCATTCGGTGATGGTTACTTTATATAAGCAAGACATCTTGAGGAGACACTATTCATGAGGCCCTATTTTTTGAGGCGTTGATGAGTAAAGATTGTGTGGCCCACTTATTTTTATATGAGATGGATTCTGGAAATTTCTGCTTCCACAACTGTAGAGGGCATCACTCTTTTTATTGGTAAATGAATTGAGGCGAGAATGGTGCTGTAGCTTTAGGCCCACCTTTACAATCTGTACCATCATTTTTTTTATTAGAAATTTTATAAAATATGTTATACAATTATCAATATAAAATGAGCCATTTAAATTGAGTGAAGTATTGAAATAAATGAGTACCATTTGATTTTTATTTTTCATAATAGGGCCCCTGAAACTTTTGATGCTTGGTAGAATATACAGTTTTAGTGTATATATATATAGAGGGCTTTGATCTTATGAAAACTGTTCTCACGCACCTACTGTGAGAATTTTTATGGGGCCCACTCATGGGTTCCATTTGGGGATGAGACCGAGGGGGATGGAAAGATCTATGTGGGACCATTCCACATATCAAGTTTGGCCCCAATCATATGTCCCTAACCCCTTCATCCGTAGCCCACAAATTCAATCCATTTAGATTGATACACAATCAATCCAATGGTCTAGTAAATTCGAATTTGACCGAAACTTGGAGTGAGTGACTATCAAGGGGGTCCCTGTGTATTGCAAGGTTTTGATTGGATGATAAATAGACTCCACCTAGAGTTCTCACAAAAAGGTAGTGAGAACTAGCTGTCATAAGATTAATTCCCATATATATATGTATATATGGGGTTTGATCCTGTGAGAACTGTTCTCGCGCACCTTCTGTGAGAACTTTTATGGGACCCACTTGTGGATCCCATTTGGGAATGGGACCAGGAGAGATGGAAAGATCTATGTGAGTCCACCCCAAATATCAAGTTTGGCTCCAATCACATGTCCATAACCCCTTCATCCGTGGCCCACAAATTCAGTCCATTTAGATAGGTGCACAGTCAATCCAATAGTCCAGTAAATTCGGATTTGACCGAAACTTGGGGCGTGTGACTATCAAGGGGGTCCCCATGAATTGCAAGGTTTGAATTGGGTGATAGATGGGCCCCACTTGGAATTCTCACAAAAAAATGGTGAGAACTAGTTCTCACAAGATTATTTCTCTCTCTCTCTCTATATATATATATACACACTTCCTAAATGAATTTCCGAATTGGAAAGCCGAAATGTCCGAATCGACCGAAATGTTTCACTTCGGAGCCAAACCGAAATGAGGCCCAAAATGAATTTTACAACCATGACTAGTAACCATATTCACCTCTTTTTTTTTTTTTTTGGAACGTAATAATCAATTCAAAAAAATCTTCCTGTGGATAGGACAAGTGTGGTCGATGAGATCCGCATTGTATTTTCTTCGATGAATACAATGCCGACACTGCCCTGTTGACTTCAAGTCCCAGAAGATAAGTCAAAATCCTCAAAGTCCTTCATTAGAAAAATTTTCTTGAAATGTGTAATTAACTTTTCAATGCTAGGAATACCATCTCCTGTGATGATAATATTGTCAAAATATTGTTGTTAGAATCCTACTATTAAATCCTAACAAAAAGATTCATGTCCATACAATGAATCCCATTTAGGCATTATTTGGTATCTCTACTCTTTCTGCAGACTTATCCAAAATAAAGCCATTAAAAAAAGAGGTTAGAATCACAAAATGCATTTGGTAATGCACGGGTCTATTGTATATAGACTGATTGGTATGCCCTCTATTTGCCGCTTTTTAGAGGGGTTTGACTCTTATTTTAAAGGGTAGCTAATGTCATTATGGTAAAAAAAAAAAAAAAAAGAAACTCAACATATGTTTCCACCTTGCATAAATCACTCAAGAACACATGCAACATGGACACATTGAGATTATCCATTATCTATACACATACCATCATATCATAATAACTTGTAATTTGGAAAATATAATCATTTAAACAAAGTATAGCCTGTAACTTGTAAACAATTTAAAAATGACAACATCACTCACCATTATACAACTTATCCATCATTCCATCATTAGACACCACCACACACCATCACTCCCTAGAGATTCATCAACTACACTAATTAGCCACAAAGATAATACAAAACATCGACATTTTCAATATTTTACCCTCCAACAATAATCCATCAAGCCAACAAATCAATCACAACCAACAAAGTAGATAATCCTCATGTGCGAAGTTCAATGTAGCCATCATCACAAACCATTTGGCAATATGCATCTTCTTAAGCTTAATTGAATGGGTTGTGATGATGGATGCATTATAATTTGCACATGAAGATTATCTACTTTTTAGTTGTGATTGATTTGTTGGCTTGATGGATTATTATTAGAAGGTATAATATTGAAAATGTGGATGGTTTGTATTATATTTGTGGCTAATTCATGTAGTTGATGAATCTCTATGGAGTGGTGGTGTGTCATGGTATGTATGATATTCAATTTGTTGGAGTGGTGGTGTGTGATGATAGAATGATGGAGAAGTTGGATGATGGTATGTGATGTTGTAATTTTTAACAAGTTACAGGCGATACTTCACTGTAAATGGTTGTATTTTCCAAATGGCAGGTTATTATGATATGATGGTCTGTGTATAGATAGTGGATGTGTTCTTGAATGAGTCTATGTAATCTCTATGGGTCCATGTTGCATGTGTTATTCAATGATTTGCGCAGGGTGGAAACATGTTGCATGTGTTATTCAATGATATGCGCAGGGTGGAAACATGTGTATGAGTATCTTTTTCTACATAATGACATAAACTGCCCTTCAAAATGAGAGGCAAATAGAGGGCATACCAAACGGTATATTTAAAATAAACCAGTGCATTACCAAATGCATTTTTCAATTGTAGCATCTTTTTTTAATGGCTCTATTTTGGATAAGTTTGTGGGAAAAAGAGTAGAGATATCAAACAAGGCCCCATTTTTTAGAGCATTTTAAATTTAGAGGATGTGCCTCTTTCTCTAAAGTGGACAAATGGTAAATTTGTGTGCCAAACGCTTTAATCTTCCAAATCTCTATAAAATTTAGACATTTAGAGAAATAGAGGTTGGAAATAGAGATGCCAAACAGGCACTTACAAGTGAATCTTAGGATTCATGTGTTAATCTTATGATTTGATACTTGTTTTATCACATCTTATGCTTCAAGCAATTCATCTGAGTAGAAATGGCCATAGCTGAAAGGTTAATGTTATTATTATTCTTATATTATCTTATTTTATTTATTTACTTTTTTACTTTTTGTTAGTATTTCTATTTTTAAAAGACTATCTAGTGTTAAGAAACCTTTTAAGAACTTTTACGGTTTTAGGGAAGTTTTTGAGATTAATAAAGCGCAGGCATGTGACTAGAGCTTCAACTATATGTATGGGATTTCCATTTATTTTGTCTAATATTTTTTGTAACCATTTTTTGAACCTCAGGAGACATCCTAACAATGTAAGGTTGATTATTTGGATTTTTTTTCATTTTTTAGTTAAAGAGAACAAAAAATTCAATGCAAATTTTTTTAATTTTTCCTAGTAATGTTGATATCTTAAACATATTCAACCATTAACACATATCCTTTATGATATATTAGTATATGTCATGTCTTTCTTCTGATGTTTGTATCCTAGTTTTATTTATCATTATAATAATTTTGCTATCAATGCTATGGATTGAAAATGGATGGATTAGGAGTACAACTACTTTTTAAAAAATGGATGGATTTTAAAAAATTATTATTTTTCATTTTTATAAGGAAAAGAAAATCTCATGATTCATCATTCTATTTGATTCATGCCTTTAAATGATTTGCAATATGATTTTGATGCTCCCATGTCCAAACAATATTGTCAACATTGATGAGCAAAATGGTTCCCCTTTTTTGATTGATATGAGTGAAATGAATGTCCATTAGAGCTCTAAATACATCCTGAATACAAGATACATATTAATACATGGCCTTCTGAAATGGCATGTAAAGATTGGCAATTACAGATCCAACTTTCCAACCCAAGCAAACCTGACCTGGTAATTTAGGGTTTGGGTTGACCCTCTAATTGTCAACTCTAATCTGATATAATGAATGGGTTGAGTCTAGGGTGGGTCCATCACTTTGTAATTGATCTGCCAAAACAACCCGATGTTATTGCAGTGTTGCACTGACCCATTGACCCAACCCAAGCCCTATGTTTTAGTTTAAATCTCAATTACCTTTTTAACTTTTGGTGAATTCATTGAGGTGAGTACTTCTTGTTTTGAGGTGTTATACAATGTTCAATATATTGTGTTTAGTTGGGCAAAGAATATGTATGATAGGTGTATGATAGGTGAGCCTTCCTGTCCTCTGATCCATATTTTTAATCTGGTGGTAACCACTGTGAATATGCATTAGAGAATCTCAGATTGAACGATGCCAACCATCTAGCTGATGGATCTGTTGCTTTTGAATGTTGGAGATGTTGGATATACTTCCATTTTGGATGCCATTGTCCGTTGCTATGATAGCAGAGTTCTTTGTAGCATTTCTTGCTAAATGATTCAGATCACAATATTCTGGCTCTTGCTCTATTCACCCAAATGAGCACACTTGAAATTCACTGGCTGAGCATTGAAGAACTCATTTTTTTTCTCTTAACTTATGGAAATTTCTGTCAAGTTTATGACATTCAGTGGGAACTGATCACGTCAATTTTATCCTCAGGCCGCAGTTTATTTTAATAAAATACAGTGCTTCTGCTTCGAGGAGCAACGTCTTCTTCCAGGAGAACAGATTGACATGCCTGTGAGCGGTTTGTTCTCTTTGTTTCTGCTCCTGAAGCCAATCTCATTCCTTGATTGCATCTAACAATGCCCCTGGCAATCTGCAGGTATTTTTCTACATTGACCCTGAGTTTGAGACAGATCCAAAAATGGATGGTATTAACAACTTGATTTTGTCATACACCTTTTTTAAAGTCAGTGAGTAGTTGCCAATTTTAAAGAGTCAAGAGGCAACGGCCCCTTGTGACTAACCAACATAAAGAACCAAGTTCTCTCCTTTTTGCTGTAGTCCGTATCATTTGCGGATGGTGACAACATATTTACAGATAGCAGGGCCTTCATTATTTCTTCTTCCTTATGAGCATTCCATATGACCTTTGACGGCATTTGCAATTGAAGCATCTGAGAAACCAAATAAATGTGTAATTATCGTACAAGGTGTCTCGGAGACAGTTTTGTAGTCTGTTCTATGTTGGGTCAGAATTTATACTGGGAGTGACTTTTCAATGACCAAGCTTTCATCTGATGGCCCCATCATGCGTGACAACATCTCATTTGATTTTTGCTTCTCCAATATGGCCTTTTGTTGTTCCTTTTATACCATCCAGGTCCAGACGACAAAATCACTGACGACTGTCACAGGAAAGCTCTTTGGAATAGGGATGAAAATACAGGGAAAAAAAACCTGTGGATTTCGAATCCGCGGACTTGAATAAAAAAAAGTATAAAAACTTTTGGCTAACTTTCAGAAAATTACTCAAAGATTTGAATATTTTAAAAAAATATGAAAGTTTTTCACATTTCTTTCAATCAAGACCTCCCATAAAAAAAAAGTTCGTAAAACGAAAAAAATGCCCTTCTAATATGAAGGGTTGCCTTTTATTAATCTTTTTTTCTCTCCAAAGCCAACCATTTTGATTTGCTTAAGTGGACCTACTAGGTCATTTAAGTTGGATTGAATCATTTATCTTAAATGATTTGTTTAAGGCAAATTTTAAAACATGGCATAAAGGTTTATTTTGTTATTAAAATTTTTTTTTCCCAATGATTGATTGATTGAAAGAAATATGAAAAACTTTTATACTCTTTTAAAATATTTGAAATTTTATGTTCTGTTTTAAAAATAAGGCAAAAGTTTTATACCTTCTTGAAAATTTCCTCCTTAAATAGATATAATAGGTAAAGAAACCCTCCTTATGTTTTTACATGGGCCCGTTAGATTAAAATTAAATAAATGATGGCTTTTAAATTTATTAAATTTGAGGGTCATTAGAAAAAGGAAAAATTGTAAAATAAGGCTCAAATTTTGCCTAGATTTCAAAACAGGATAAAAAAAATACTCATATTTAAAAACAGGACTTAACTTTTCAGGTTAGGATATCAGGTAAAATAAGAGTTTTCGGGTGGCCGTTTCTATCTACTTTCTTCAAAACACCCTTTGGCCTTTTTCTCCTCTCAATATCGACGATCTTAGGAAAAGCCACAACAAAATTCATCCACAGTAGCATCGAAGTAAGCATTGCTGACATCCAACAATGGACTGTGCTGGATCATCACTCCGCAAAAACCAGCTGCATGAAGGCGCACTTCATCCCTGTCACCTGTTCTTCTCTCTGTCATCTCGTTGCCCATCAGAACTGAACCCCATCCTCCTCTTCCCCCATCTTCTTCCTTCTTCTGTAACTTTCTTCTTCTTCTTCTTGTTCCTCCTTCCTCCTCTTTTTCTATTCTTCTCTTCTCCTTCTTGGTTTCTGTTTTCTTTTCCTTCTTGCATCTCGTTTTCTCCCTCGCCTCTTCTCTTCATCCCACACCCACACCCCCCACCCCACATTGTCCCACATAGCTCTTCTCTGATGGATATGGATGAAGAGACTCCATCATGAGACATTCCAAATATGATCTCTGTGATAAAGTTAATATCTTATTCAGACGATTATAGGTTATTTCAATGGTAACGATTACGGGTTATTTTAATGCGAAGGACATACTCTACGTTACTTATGTCTTTCATCTCGAATCTTGACTTTAAATATTGTTGGATTTCATTTATGGCTCTCAATTTATTATTAGCGATCAAGATGTAATCCACTTATAATGCAAATATAAATAACAACTCCCACTACATTTAATATAGAAATATGTGTCAGCGCTATTAGGGATAAATTCAATTTTACATATGGCCTGATAGAATTTTCTATACCATTGTCTTGAGGCCTGTTTTAATCCCCACATTCTCCACCCGATCAACCTTCTTTGTTCTCTTCACTTCTTCCTTTCTTTCTTTCTTCTTCATTCTTCTCCCGCTGATCTTTCTCTGCAACTGAACTCCACTCATTCTTTCTTTACTTGTTTCATTTTGGTTTCTTTTCCCTCGCGGTGTCCTCTCTGCTACTGAGGCCTGGTGTAACAACCCAAGTAGTCCACTAGCCCAATAACTTTGTGAGCCTTTCACGTGACCCAAAATGTTTAAGCCCAAGTTATTAGTAGTAACCTGCATGGTTCATTATATAGGAGACTCATATTTTACTCATTAGTGATGTGGGATGGGATATTACAATCTACCCCGCTTAAGGCCACACGTACTCGTGTGAATCCATCTAACTACACCAGGCGATGTGGCACCCGTGTCCCCTGCTGATTCCCCTATCTTGACTCACAGGCTCGCGCACCCTGGCTCTATCCTGATCTTGCCTTAAGAGCTTTCCATGCGGGATTGGGGGTCCCACATTTTCGGCTGGTTATAGGCTCTGATACCATTTGTAACGACCCAAGTAGCCCACTGACCCAATAGCTTGGTGAGCCTTTCACGTGGCCCAAAATGCTTAAGCCCAAGTTATTAATAGTAACCTACATGGTTCATTATATAGGAGACTCATATTTTACTCATATGCGATGTCGGATGGGGTGTTACAATCTACCCCCTTAAGGCCACACGTCCTCGTGCGAATCCATCTAACTACACTAGGCGATGTGGCACCCGTGTCCCTTGCAGATTCCCCTATCTTGACTCACAGGCTCGTGCACCCTGGTGGTTATAGGCTCTGATACCATTTGTAACAACCCAAGTAGTCCACTGACCCAATAACTTGGTAAGCCTTTCACGTGGCCCAAAATGCTTAAGCCCAAGTTATTACTAGTAACCTACATGGTTCATTATATAGGAGACTCATATTTTACCCATATGCGATGTGGGATAGGGTGTTACACCCAGACTCTCTTTCTCTTCATCTTATTCTCTCTCTGCTAGTTTTTTTTCTCTTCTGTTACTTCTTAGTTTTCTCTCTTCGTTCTCTATATCCTTATTTCCCTACTTAGTGCATGTTTGGCAAGTCTAAAATTTAGCCTCTTATTGTCTAAATGTCTAAAATTTATAGAGTTGGAAAAATAGAGGCGTTTGGCATGTGTTTTTAGCTCTATTTAATTTAGAGAAATAGAGGCAAAAGCTCTATTTTGAAGAGGAGGCTACATGATGCATTTCCAAATAAGAGGGAGAAAAAAAGAGGCGCCCAGCTACAGTGAAAAACATGGATCACGCCCAGAATTTTTTTTATTTTTCTCGAAATCCGAGCCCCTAAATCTACATCCAAACCGTTGAAAATGTTCACATGATCAATTACGGCCACCCATCCAAATTTCAGCCATTAATTCATCCCGAATCTCGAGATATGTGCAAGAAAGCGTGAGCCATTGGATGTTAGTTTTTGAATTCTGTGGGGCCCAAACACAAGATCCAAACCATTGGAAATGTTGGGAAGACTAAAAACGGCTATGGGGTCAATTTTCAAGGATTGATTCCTTGTGGATCTCAAGATATTTATGAAAAACTTTCAACCATTGAATTTTTATGCTGAATTTATAACTAGTCCACAGGCAGCCCCTTTTTTATTTTTTATTATTATTTCTGGGACAGTAAATAACAATCCAAACCATTGAAAATGTGTAGAAGGTCAATGACCATTATGAGACCAAATTTCAGCCGTTGGATCATCACCAAACTTGAGATATTTATATAAAAACGTGAATTATTAAATATTTTTTTTAAAAATTAGGGGCCTCAAACACAAGATCCAAACCGTTAGATCTCTTTGGAAAGCCAAATATGGTTATGAAGTAAAATTTCAAGGCTTAATACCTACTAGATCTCAATATATTTGTGAAAAATTTTCAACTATTGATTTAAAATGGTCTATTTAAAATAGATGCTTTCATTGCCAAATACATATTTTAATTCTAGCCTCTTTTTTTTAAAGCTCTTTTTTTAATAGCTCTATTTTAGATGGTCTATAAAAATAAGACTAGACCTACCAAACAAGCCCTTAGCTTAACCGAATCAAGTCTCATCTCCACCTACTTCCCCTGCCAACACCGAACCCAACCCAACTTGTCTTCTTTTTTTCTTCTCTTCTTCTATTATTTTTCTTCATCTCCATCCTCTGCATCTTCTCTCTTCTCCTGCTTCTTCCTCCCTGTGCCCTCCTTTGGGTTTCTTCTTCCTGGTTTTCTTCTCCTCCTCCGTCAAACAAGCAACATAGAGGGAAGATCGTGGATCCTGGTCATATTGAGCATGGAGAAGGGCCAATAAGGGTATGTTTGGTATTTTGAAAAAAATGGGTTGCTATTTGAACACAAAAAGAGTGCTACTATTTAAATACTCAAAATTTCTCTCTTAGTCAATTTCTCTCTACACATAAGTGCCTTTTAAAAATTTTCTCTTTTTTCTTTCTTAACACAGCCAACACCTCAAAATACCCATTTCTCCTTTCTTTCTCTCTACACTCATTTCTCTCATTCCAATGACACAAGCATCTCCCCCATTTCACTCTTTTTTCTTTCTTTCACTCTTTACTTTCTCTCCTATATTCCAAAGTCCCCATCCATTTCAAGGTAATGTCTTCTTCTTCAATATCTACCATTCTTTCACGGTAGTATCAAAGCAATTGACTGATTTGGTGCATCCATTACGCATGAAATTGTCTTATTTTACTATCAAACTTCATATTATATGATTATAAACTCATCTACACTTATCTCTCTGTAATGTGTTAGGAGATCCAAGCCAAATTTCACCAACTTCCATTATCTCCAGGTCTTTGGTTTCTTGCCTCTTGTTCGGCCCTGGGGGGCCGAACATTCACTGAATGTTCAGCCACCTAAGGCTGAACATTTAGTGAATGTTTGGCCATGGTTGTCCGAAGACTCAACATTTACTAAACGTTCGGCTGCTGATGGCCGAACAATATGCATTTGTTCAGCCTTTAATGGCTGAACACATCACTTTCTTTTTTTAGTTATATATACTTTGTAAAGTTCTTCATTAGAATTGTAGTTATGGATAGAGCAAGTTTTTTGAGATTGCAACCCACGGCCTCTAATAAGAGGCGTCGTCAACCGGTGGTAGAGTTCATAGAAAAACCAGCAATTGAAGAAGAATCATCTACAGAGATTGGTGAAAAGAATGTTGAACATGAAGAGAAGCCTAGAATTGGGCCACTTAATCAAACCTTACGAAAGAGTTTCGAAACTCACGTTGCATATTTCCTATGGATGGGCGATGTATGTTATAATTTTTTTTTTCTGAACAATAATCTATTTTTTTTTCTAGAATCTTTGCGAGAGCAACTAAACTGTTTGAGCTTTGATAAGGTAAATTAATATGAAAATTATTCTATCTCCATTGGAAGCGTATACTGTCAATGTAATTCATGTTTATGGATTTACACTTGTTTTAATGTATGCAGGTCATATGGGATCTTTATTTTTCTTATAGGTGAGAACATCCATTTTATCATATCACTTTCTATTACGGATGCATTACACACTTAGATATTTTAGAGCCGTACCATCCAGAGAGGGTTTTTCGACAGTTTGGTTGGGTTCAAACAATCCCTACACCACCTTCAGAGCCCCAACATACTTCGCGAGGTATTACAGTTCAATCATATCATCTATTATTCATATTCATGGATCAGATGTGGGAGAGATAGCGAGACCACTTGTTAGCCCCAGTAAACCGTAGTACACTTGTACGCCATCCTTGGGATTGCATTTCCGATTATATGGATTGGTATGCGATTGTGTCATGGAGAATATTGAGAAATCCCAAGACACACACTAGTCTCTGTTTGCATATACAAAATGGTGTCATGGATAACATCATTGACTGTGAGATGCGCAATAGAAATGCACTTCGCATCTACGAATGAATCGATCCAAGCGTTGAAGAAGCATTCACACAGGACAGACATGGATTGTTTCGAGATGCTCGATATATGCCCTGAGCATTGCGTGGACTAACCATTGAGGACAAGAGGGAAACAAACAAAGACCCTCGCATGACAACACATACTTTCGTCATTTTAGGAGGGAGAGATAAATATGTAATACAAAGTCTATCTACTAAACTATGATTCAATATAATGAAATATGGAATTCTCTATCCATTTTTATCATTTTCATAGCTTAATCATTTCCATTACAAAATAAAATTGTCTTACAACATAAAAAATTCATTCTAAATCAATTGTTTCACATGTGACTCCATCAGAATTGACAAGTTCTCTAAAGTGCTCAATCGGGTTTTGGTATTCAGCTTCCCATCCACTCACACATGAATCATGGAATTTTCGCCACTTTTTTGCAATTGGTAGTATTAGAGCCCTAGGTGCTAAAAAGACCTGCAAATATAGACCTCAGTGTTAAAATATGTACTACAAAATTGGAGAACCTTCCAATAGTTTTAGCCCATCGATTAATGCCTCTCGACTGTGGAATATCTACAAATACAAGAAAGTTTACTAAAATTACTTTTACAACAATGTTTACAAAATATTTTGGTATAAACTATGACGAATCTACTATACCTCTTCAGTAGTAAAATTGTTCATATAATCCTTAACACATTTCGATTTTACTTCGCTTTCTTCTGTAGGAGCCTGCGCAACATCAAAATAAATGATTCTCACTTTAAAAAGAAAATTTTTAACTGATGTTCGGCCATGAATGGCCGAACAAACTTAAACTGTTCGACCATACATGACCGAATAGTTTCATATTGTTCAGCCCTGCGAGTCTGTGCGAGAGGCGGCCTGCTCAAAACGAAACTTAAAATAAACAGCAAATCTAAAAAAGATCTTGGTTTACTAACCATGCTACCTTTACTTGGAGTGAGCACCATCAATTTCCTGTTAATTTCCTTCTCCATTGCACCATTTGATTATTAATATAGCCTTTAGAAAGTAAGAAGATGAGTAATTAATGGAGGTAGGAGAAATGAGTAAGTGGTGAAGAGGAAGAAGAAGAAATCGTGAGTGGTGAAGAGAAGGAAGAAGAGATGAATGGTGAAGAGGAGGAAGAAGAGATGAGGAGCAAGAACAGTGGAGAAAGAAAGAAAGCAATGAACCGTGAATTGTTGTATGTATTTTTTGAGGGAAATGGGTATTTCTGTCATTTCATATAGGGGTATTTTTTGAATTAAAATTTCATTAAAAACCTGACTCAAGAGAGAAAAAGGCTATGTTTAAATAGCAACACTCGACCCAAAATATGTCTCTTAACATAGCATTTTAATGAAAATTTTAAATCCAATATTACCCTTGTATCTAATGACCAAAATGCCCTCTTTCATCCAAGATACAAAATTTCTTCTTTTCACACACAACCCATCTTCCTCCCTTCTTTACTCAACTCTTCTTCCTCCATCAGTCACCCATCTTCCTCGCTTCTTTGCCCAACTCAGTCATCTCTTCTTCCTCCATTTCTTCTTCCTAATATTTCTTCAATCATCTCTCTTCTTTTCTTCCTTAGCGTTGTGCGCCTAATCTCCTTCCTCTTATTCATCTTCTTCTTTTCTTCCTTGGCATCTTCTCTTCTCCATTCTCTTTCTCTCTTCATTTTCAAACACCTTATTTTCTAATGCTCTCTAATCAAATAGTGCAATGGAAAAGAAAATGAACACTAATTCTCTTTTCTATTTTTTTTATTTTATTATTTATTTATTTATTTTTGAATCGTGCAGTGTTAGGCCATGCGAGGCCTAACACTACACGATTCTGGAAAATAATAATAATAATAATAAATCACCATAAACAATATGAAATCACTATGAACAATATGAATCCTTTTTAACAATGTTTAATGCAAATCCATGGGTGTAGGGAGGAAGAGACAGTGGTGTGTAGGGAGAAAGGAGGAAATGGGTAGTTTAGAAATATTGGGTGTGTTAAAAAAATAAAATATAAATTTTTAAAATTTAACTTGTGTGTAAAGAGAATCTGTGTGAAGAGAGACCAATTTGTTGTTTATCTAGCATTTCCCAAAAAGTCATTGAAAAACTCATATCTTGCCAGATGTCCGGATTTGAAAGATAAATGGAAAACTTAAATCTTGATATGAAATGTGAGGATTTTCTTTTTTTTTTTTTTTTTTGTCCTCTTTTAAAATCTAGGCAAAACTTGAACCCTATTTTGAAGTTTTTCCTCAATAAAGAAAAGAAAGATTTTCAGTTTCAAAGAAAAAAGGTGGTTGATCCAATGGGGCTCATTTTGAATATTCCTGAATCTCACTTAGATCTCCCACCTCCTATGATTGGAATTGCTCCATCTAGACCACATGAGGCAGTGCTCACAGATTGCGGTCGCGTGAAGGTGACCCAATATGCTATGCGTTATATTTGAAGGTCTGTGCATAGGTTCTGTAATCTGGACACAAATCTTGTATACCTCGGCTCTGAACGTCCGAAGACAGAAACATCCCCTACCTGAAATCCGCTTCCCCTACTGAAATCCTTTATATATTGCAGTGGGATCATCCATTCGCTTATAGATGTCGCACATCATCACAAATGCGGAGCCATGCAGATGCATGCGTGAAAGGGCATACTATACACTGGCTACATGATGGAAACAGATCCTGTTTTATATGAAGGCAACCCCTTTTGTCTATCATAGATCAAGACAACTTTCGCTGGTCAATACACGACAATATAGTGATCCTTCCAAGTATTAATGATAACAAGCTCCATAAAAGATGCTTTGGGAGAGAATAAGATACAAAAAAGAGCTGTACTATAACAATGTGACCACAGGTGAACCAGGCAACACGCATACCAAGTCCAAAGCATGGCCTGGCCCACAACTGTGGATAAGGAGGCCCACAATGTCAGACCGAATAAACACATTGGAGCTAAGTTTATTTTAGGAAGTGAGATGTTTAAAAAACAAACTCCACTTGCTACACTATCAAGTCTTGAGTGTGTGAGAAAGGCTCTCTCAGATAATTTGCCCAAAACATCCATCTAAAATATATCTTTTGCACAATGCAAGATCCAAAACTACTATAACACCTATTTATTAAGAATTAACTCAAATGTCCAGATTCCGCAATCACTCCATCTCTGAACAAATTTCAAACAGGTTATTCCATTGTTTGTAAACTTGAAGCTTCAAAATGAGAACTGAAAAAAGAGAAACACAAGCAACATAACAAGACTAAAGCATGTAAATCCACAACTTTGCATTGTGATTTTCTCCATCAGCCATGCCTGTTTGCATAGTCATCTCGCTCATCAGCATTGTCCCTGTCCCCAAATGGCTGATCTTGACCATATGAACCCACATTCATGCCGTCTTGGTTACTAGTGTAAGACTGCTCAGCGGTGCCGTAGCCCATTCCCCTACTTTCACCAAAGCCACCGGTGTTGCCACCAGTCACATAATTATCACTGCCACCACCAGTGCTGGCAACACCATAGTTTCCGCCGGCGCCAGTGGTGACCCCATAACTTCCACTGCCATAGTTGCTGCTGCTGCTGCCGCCGCTGCCACCAGTACCAAAGCCATCACCACCAACACCACCACTTCCATAATTAGCACCACCATAGGCCGGTGCACTGCCACTGGTGAAGCCACCAGAAAAGCTACCATCAGCACCACCGCCACTGCTATAATTACCCCCACCATATCCACCACCTCCGCTACCATAACTGCCACTGCCGCCACCACCATAGTTTGATCCCCCACCACCATAGCCTCCTCCAGCACTGCTGCCACCATACCCACCACCATAACCACCGCCGCCGCCAGCACCATAACCAGCACCTCCACCAGCACCATAACCACCACCATAACCGCCACCACCGCCATAGCCACCACGGAATCCACCTGACCTATCTGCTGCATAGTTCACTCTTACCATCCTGCCATGCAAGTCCTGAAGGAAGATTTGCACCAAGTCAAGACTTCTTGGAACAAAAGGGATAAGCAGACAGGAAAAATGCAAAAGTCACTTCATTTAAACTATTAATGAAATTTCAGTATTTAGCATGATCCTAGTTCATTACTACAGAAAACACACATGTATTCCAAACAGTACCAATTTAAAGCATTTTAACATGCTACTAGGTTTGCAAATGGGTATCCGATTATCCGAGCGTCTGAGGTTTCTGGTTCCAAATAACTGTTAGATTTTGTGGACTCAATCCATCAGTTGATGTAATAAATTGATTAATTTCTTTATTTATTAATAAAATCATGCTTTACTTTCATGAGATGAATGTTATTTTACTACTTCATGCACATGACCAATACATATGACAAAATAGTTCATGAGTTGAACCGCGTCCCATTAGTATATTAGATGTGATATATGTGCATGGATGAGATCCACACGCGGGAGATATATGTCACAAATCTTATACTTAAATAGCTTCACAACCAGTAATGAGACTGGGCATCTTATTTGATAAGGTTGCAGCACTTTGATCACTATGAGATAGTGTGATTTGTCTCGATCATCAGAATGTAAGATTCTGGATCACGGTGCTGGTACATTGGATGTATTGAAAGACCATGAGATGCACCTTATGGAATTCCGTCTCAATAATAAGGTATGCTCTCATAATTTCCTAGCAATAGGCTCTCAATCCTAAGACATTGATGAACTCAAGTTTCTATCTATTCATTTGCTTTGAGTCACCAATGAGTGAGGCCGACTGTAGGTTAACACCTCGGTGTCTTGGGTATGTGATAGTAGAACTGTGGGAACGTTGAATGATCAAGATGAAATCTATCTCTATTATCCCCTTATGCCAATTAATGGATTTGTCATTAGTAAGTGCGCACCCATCTCAATTAAGAGTTAATTGGATGGTACTGATGATTACTGTGATTAATTGGGGCTCAAGGATAATAAGATGTGGAACTTAGATTGGAAGAAACAGATTTATTCCAATTGATCCACGGATATTGATAGAAGGGCCTACTTGTAGTAATTGGGAAGTTTAGGGTCTTCATTATAATTTATTCCTAAGACTGGAGTGCAATTACATTTATATAGTGGTGTTATTTGCAATTAACTGAGGGCCCGGATTGCACATGAGATGTGGGGTCGCGGTGTTCCAGTTGGAGCTAGCTTTCTAAGAAATCCCTAGTGGTCCCCATGCTAGCCCAAGTTATTGGAAAATACTAATCCGACTCGAACTCTAGAAAGAAGGGATAAGAAAGGAGAAAGTTGCTAATTGCTTTGGAAGTAAGACTTCTATTTCAATTAGGCAAAGACGAGATTTGAAAGTTTATAAAATCTCCTTGGACGTCCAAAAGAGTCTCTCTCACACCCAAAACCCTATTCGTGCAAGAGTTGCACGAGTTTCTCTCTCCTTCTCTCTTCTAGTTCCTTAGAGTTTCGAGTTAGGATTTCTCCTGAAGATTCCACCACTCTTCTTGTGAAAAGAAATCCAATTCGGGTCATAGCGTGGAAGGCTAAGAGGTGTTGAAGAAATCCATTAGAGCACTGCGGATCTCTAAAGGTATGATCTACTTCTTGCATGTCGTAGATTATTATGGATGTTTAGTGCTGGTAGAATATTTACTGTACATGGTCATGAGATTGAGGGTAATGCATCCTGGATTGGGTTTTGGTCTTATGGATAATTGATCCCTGTGTCAAGTGGGTCAAAAGTTTTGAAAATCTATCCACGAGAACCACCTACTTCCAACAATAACCAGGTATAGAACTTCTATTTGGGTCCAAATCCAGATCCAGATCCAAATCCAAGTATTCCAACCCAAGGATGTGGATCCACAATGATTACATCCACATATTAAAGATGGAAATAACAATCTCCGTTATTCCATGTCCCCAAAATGATTTGACATCATAAAAGTTCAGAGCAAACCTACCTTTCCATCCATTCCCGTAATTGCAGCAGATGCTTCCTCAGTAGAGGTGAAACTAACAAAGCCAAATCCTCTAGACCTTCCCGTTTCGCGATCCATTATAACTCTTGCTGCATTGAAGCACCATTTTAAATCATGGTTCTACCGAAAATTGTGTTGATACAGAGAGAGTGAAGTTAACTACATACCTTCAATGACTTCACCATAACTAGTGAATGCTTCTCTCAGACTTTGATCATCGGTACTGTAAGAGAGCCCTGAAATACAGAACAAATAGACATTTTGCATTACTACTTTCTTCTCTGACGACATTGTGATTTGCTAGAAAGGATAAAAATCAAACTTTCTAGAGGAAACAGGGTGCCACCTCCGACAAAGACTTTGGAAGAAGACATCCATCGTGTTGCTTGGTAAATTGAGGGACTGGTTGCAGACAATTCTGATTTAAAATGGCCACCTACAGTTTGTCTTAGGAGATTCCCAAACTTACTTGTGAAAGCCATTGTCCAGAACCTGCATCAATAAAAAAAATAAGCACTTAAATATTATATCCACTCACCCATCAGTCTTTAGGATATAAGCTAAAATAGGAATAAAGAGTAAAAATACTAAAATAGCCAGGAATTGATTAAAGAAAGACATGTCAGTAAAAATCTAGATTAAAATGAAAAATCCATCACACATCAATGGTTAGCCAAAAAGAATTATCCAGAAATCATTCACCAAAAAGATATAAAACACTCAATCAAATGTGATATCTATTGTCTTGAAGAAGAAGAAGAAGAAGAAGATTTAGAAAAGAAAAAAATGGCAGAAAACCTAGCACCTACCCTAAATTTCACCTGCCTATAACTCACAGGAACAATGAGAGGATAAAATGAATCAGATTCTTTTACATTAAACCTTTTGTATTGATTAAAGGAATAGACAAAAGCAAGAATTTGTCAAAAGTACATATAGCATGCAATAAGGCAACTACAAGTCACAAGCCGGAGTCAATCTGATTTGCACTCTCAACAATATCAATAGAATCTCAAGGATCTGATAGAACTACAGCTTCCAGTTAATTCATCATGTTGTCCTACCATCACTCCAGCAAGCCTCCTAGAATATTGATGGGGACATCAGACAAAGGAACAAGAAACAGATGGTGCACATGGTCTCATTTTGAATGGATCACCCTTTCATAGGTTTAATCCATCAAAGTTTAAAAGATCCACCATTGGATCGAGGTATGGGTGAAGATCTACTGTTGAAAACCTCCCAAGGCAGTCAAAATGAAGGATCGGATGTGTCAAGCGGGAAGACATGTGGCTGAGTCAAAGTGTTTAAACAGAATTGGAGGGGCCTAGATGTTTTAATGAACTCAATTTATAAGAGAGGGCCCATGTAGTATTAGTTTTAAATTAGTGTACTAAGGGAGTGCGTGGGATGACTTGCACACGACATCCCATGTGCAAGTCCTCCCCACACATCCTCCCTCCTTTGTTTGCTTTTTTTTTTTTCCTTTTCTTTTCCTTTCTTTTATTTGTAGTTTATCTCATCTAAGCTCTATTATAGCTTTTAATCTCAACCATCCAATGTTAAGGATTGAGTTCTCCTCTTTTAAGTTACAACTCCCTCCTTGGAGGCCATTATTGATGAATGAAAAGAAAAACAACTCTTCCATTAAAGCTTCCATAGGTTCTCTCTTGAAAGTTCTTCGTATCTTCTCGCTCGAGATGGGGAGTTTGGCGTGAGGCCAAGGGATCGTGCTTCCAACAAGGTAATCTCTACATCTTTTGGTTAGATTTCCAGCCCATCTTTTCAGATCTATGCAATCAGCCCTAAGAACACCCATTGTTTTCCCCCTAAATCTAGCCTAGACCTTGCCAAATGCAAGGAAACCTTTAAAACAGCCTATATCTGTTATTTGGACATCCTAAACCTTACAACCAGATCTGAAACCAAGACAGACACAGCCCAAACACTCCTTAGATCTGGTCATTTCCCATATGGAACCATCTCCATGGGCCGATTCCCACTAAATCCCTAAATTTTGCCCCAATTTCGCTTCCTTAGGCTGTTCACTGCTTTAATTCACCACATTCAGATCTGAATCTAAATTTAAGCCCCCTCAATTGTGCGGTATACATTGTTAAGATCTGAATTTCAGTGTAGAATTGTTCAGATTTGGGTCCCTAGGCAAGTTGGAAGTTCTAGCTTCCCAAAGGTCCATCTCTACACCTCGAAGGTTCTGATTGCACGATTGTGATTTAAATTTCGGGCCAAATTAATAACACATTTGCTAAATTCACTTATGATAATGTACATGTGCCAATGCGTATATTAATTTATCATTTTGATCTCGCAGCACTGCATTTCATCCATTACTTCATAAGTCCTGCATCAAATATCCTACTCAAACCCTAGAATCTCATCTATCAAAAAAATTAAAAACCCAATGACAGTATGAAAACTTGGATCATTGCTTTGAGGGATGCCAATAGAATAGTATAATTAATATATACTACACCACCAACCACACAGCCATGCCAGGCCTGTCCTATGAAGTTCCATCAAATTGGGTTTAAGTTAAAGCTTCTCACTTTACGTATGTATATTTCTTCTTTTCGCAGTGGTGTCTTTTTTTCCAAACCCTTTGACCCTCATCAACTATTAGCAACATCTATAGATATCCCTGCCCTGTGCACTGAAAAATACAATATTGGATAGTAATATACTATCCTCATAGATGATTTCCTAGAAGACAAGAAGATAAAACCTCAATACTACTGCTCCTCAGCGTAAAGGATAGAAAAACTTGCCTTCTTAGCAAAAGCATGATGGGGGCACAAATGATGAATCGATTCACAACGATCTCTGCATGTTATAACCCATAGGAACAATCTGGTCCTTAAGACACTTACCTTCCTTGAGCCACCAAGACGTCAAAAAATCATACTTGATGGTGGTCAGTGGTCACCCTCAAGCGGATCACCTCCTAGAACCTTATAAAATATAAACTTGAAAATATGAAACAATAGAGAGAGAGAGAGAGGTACTTTATGAATCTAGAATTTTAAGACATCTTTTACTTATAAATAACGAAAGCAGTTATTGACAGCATTGACGTCAGAATCCTACAATTCTTATCAAATCATCAGGAAAACAGCTTGTATTTATCCAACCAACCCCGTTTATAAGTGAATCTTAGGAGTCAACAACAAATCTTACCACTCAAACAACAAATCTTACCACGCATTACTTGTTTCATTGAATCTTATGATTCAAGCATATTTAGTTGACTGAAAATAACCATAAGCCAAGAGGTTATATTAATAATCTTACCTTTTTCTTTCCTCTGTAACTTTTTAAAGGCTTATTTAGTGGTTTATGACAGTGACACCTTCGAAATGTTCATGGTTGTGGAGGTTTTAGAGATGAATAAGAAAGAAGCTTTTGACCGTACACATGGAGCGTTGTCTTGTATCGATGGAGCTTTGTCTTGTATCCATTTCTTTTCTTTTCTTTTCTTTTTTAATTCATCATCATCATCATCAAAGCCATGCCCCAACTATGTTGGGGATAGCCATATGAATTTTGTTTCACCATTCAAGTCTATCCTACTCCAAATCATTTGATAGGTTATAGTTTTCAGATCTATCGTTACTAATACATTTTTTTTAATTATCTTCAATTTTTTTCTTTGTTCAATGAACACTTCTTTAACTTCAAGAGACATCCCAACTTGTAGTATTGATGATTTGGATTTTATTTTTATTATTTATTTAAATTTTTATTATTTATTTAAAGATAACAAGAAAAGATATTTCGACTGCTATATTTTTCCTAGTAACATGATATTCAAACATATTTACTATTTACACAAAGCATTGATGATATATTAATATATCTCATTGATTTTCTTCAGATATTGTATCATAGTCTTAGTTGTTATTGATTTCACATTGCTATGGATGGAAAATAGATGAATTCTGAATAACTTCCTTTTCTATTTTTTCATTTTTATAAGAAAAAAAAATCCTACGATTTGGCATACAATCCACAATATGATTTGATTCATCCCCCATATTGCGATACAATCCAACATTCAGAACAATGATTGACAACTGTGTTTACGTTTAACTCACTTAGATGAATATTACGCCCGATCTTAGATCTTCCCCAAAAACAAATGTGGTTTTGATCATCCAGATGAGTACTACCCAAAGAGTCTACCAACACTTCTCCAAACAGAAATCATTGGGAAATGAATGAGTTTGGGGCCTAAAATCTATAAGGTTTAGCCTACTAGGTGACTCAAGGATGTCAAGTTTGAGTCGACTTCTCAGACTTGACCAAGTTTCAAAGCTTTTCTAGCCACTCAAAAAAGCATGAGTAACCAATACAAGAGTCATGTGCCAAAAACAGTAGATGAAAGATGCTGAGATGAAAAGAAAAGAGCAAATCAGCATTTTAAATACCAGACGTGGCTGGCTGATAGAACCAGCTTTAACCAGAATCTTTACCAGTCTGATCAGAAAAGGAAAAAAAGAAACTAGGGTATTGGTGAAAATAAGATCAAAATAGGTTAAAAAAATGTTTTGATGGTTCAAGCAGTTTTTTTTTTAATCAAGATTGAGTTAGATTAAACCACACCATAGGTTGGACCGAACATGCACTCCCATCAGTTTGTCATCCATTCTGGTTTTCAGAATATTGGAGAAAATTATAATGCTGGACCCAAATACACCAAATCTCTATCTATGTCTTTGCTTTGTCAAAGAGTACAACTTGGGTCAGGCAAAGCTTGAACTTGCACATTCCAGGCCAGCATGAAAATGGAATTCACCCTGGGTCTCTATCAGGCTTGGGGGCTGAATTTTTAAGTCCAAGTGGCAGGCCAGGCTCAAGACATTGGATACCCAAATTATATAAAGTTATCATGTATATACATAAATTAGTGTTATATGTGAAACATTTTTATATATCTTGTGTCGTAACACACGAATTAGCATTATATATTTTAAGTTAGATACACCATTGGAATCGGTGCAAACCCCTGGGGTATATGACATTCAAGGGGGTTGTGTGTGTAGTCCACTTAGATTGGTGACCAGGTGGACCCTACTAGGTGGTATGCAGCATAAGATCTGTGGAGGAAGTATGAACTTGAAATTTTGTGTGCATACACATATACAGACACATAGATAAAGTACTTGAACAAAGATGAAGTGAACCTTGATATACCACCTATTTACATGATCCCCTTCAAATCTAAGTTACTCAACTTGAGTCTTTTGCTTCCCGCATGTGTCTCAAATAAGGTAGCATCTTGTTCGAAATTTCCATATATATACATATGCATGGAGGGAGAGGGAGAGGGAGAGGTGCACCATATGTGAGCTGCATGTGATATGTGATACGTGAATGTGAGGCACCACTAGCAAGGTGGGATATGATGGGTATACAGTAATAGGGGCTGGGTAATGCTTAATCCATTCTCCAACCAACCTAGGGTTGAGATCCAACCACAAATCTTTCAACAGTAAGTCGGACTAAGATCACAAGGCTAGAGGCCCTAAATTAATTTGATACACAGCCTATTTACATGGTCCCCTTCAAATCCAGATGACTTGAGTGGGCCCACCAATAGAGACACGCACATAAAATATATAACAATAAAATTTCACAACATAATTTTACAAAAATAAATAAATCAAGAAAATTCAGAACAAAGAAATTGAAATTGCTCTGCATAAACTGTCAACAAACCACCACACAAAATGAAAAAAAAATTCAGAATGAAAAATGAAGTAAAACCAACAAATTCAGCAAAAGACCAACACACTTGCTTAAAGAAAAACCCATTAGAAATATAAAAAAAAAAACCCAACCAAACAATATTTCCAGAAGTCTAAATAAAAAAAGAAAAGCAAAAGAGATAAAGCCTCATACAATAACACCAAAACTGCCAAAACCCCAGAAAATCATCATAACAACACCATATTTTCTGCAAAAAAAAAAAAAAGCAAACCCATTTCACAAAACAGAGATACAAACCAAATCCAGTTTCCAGAATTTCAACATAACAGTTACAATCAATTACAAAAACTGCCAAAACCCCATCATACAAAAACAAAAACCCAGAACACAAAACAAGCTAAAACCCAACAAAATCACCAAACCAACACCACATTTGCTAAAAAAGAGAGAACCCCATTAGACAAAAGAGGAAAACAAACCAAACCCAGTTTCAACAAAACAGTTACGATCAATGAAGACACAGAATTTAAAAGAGCTCAATAACTCAAAAGCCCATTGATCTTCATACAAATCAAACATGTTTTGGCAAAAACTTACAAAAACCAGCAGATTAAAACCAATCTCCGAGCAAATCAAACCCTAGAAACCGTGATGATCTCCTAAATCAGCACAAACTCAACTCTTCAATCATTCCTAACCCCACAACAACAGATTACTAATAAACATAGAAACCCAGAGTTACAATGCTAAAAAGGCGGAGTTTCTGCCGACCTCAACGCTACTGAAGCTAGAGATCAATCAAAGGGGAAGCATCAGATGAACAAAAGAAAAACCCTAGCAACGAAAATGAGAATTAGGGTTTTGAATAGAGAGAGGGAGAGAGAGAGAGAGAGAGAGAGAGAGAGCTCCTACCTTCGAGAGGCTCTTCGCAAAAACCTGGGTTTGATCAGAGGGGTTTAGGGAAGTATCGGAAGGGGTATTTATAGGACGGTGTGAAACGATCTCATCCGTCCGTTTTGGAAGGGACTCATCTCCGCCGTTGGAGCCTATTTGATGGGGATTATATTGCTAACCAGGGATTGTGTCCTCCTCGGCTCGAGTTCTCTTGTGTTTGCCCTTGATCTGCCCCACTAAAAGGTCTATTGGGTTGATACTTGCAAGGATTTCGAGAATTCATGTTTGATGAAATGTGGTGAATTAAGAATGCTGGAATTCTATAAAACTCTATTTGAATTTGAATTTTTTATTTGATTCCCCCGGAAAAGAATTTAAATTCATTTCGGCGTGAATTCTAGGAATGCATTGTTTAATAACTTCTTCGGATTCTTCCTTAGACTTGTACACAAAAATATTAAAAAGCACAACATTCATTCTAAAAATAAATTTGAGAATAACAATTCAAAAATCTAATTATTGTTGTGATTTTTATATGGGGCCCACTTAACCATAAAAGATGAAAATTAAATGGAGCACATTCATCATCAGCGTGTACAATTGATGCAAAATTGCATTTCACAAATTTCTATTAGGTGGTGCCTAGCTTCATCAACTTTTGTTCCTTTTGATTGGGTTGTCATTAAATCATCCACCTATTTTATCTTTGTAAGGAGATAGTTAGTGCAAAGCTTTCATATTGCAAATTCCAAACCCACCCCGTGAAAAGTCATGTGCTAGGATTGATTTGAAACCAAGACCGATAGGAGAATATCCAGCATCATTTCCACTTGCATTTCTTAGCTCTCATATGTTAAAAAATACACACAACAATATATGAAGCAAAGATAAACGGGATGAGTAGGTTTAATGCACCTAAAACCTCAAACCACCTCAACTCAACTTAGGTTAAAACATGAAAAATCATATTCGCCCCCGAACCCAACCAACACACTATCAAACTTGCACTTAATAAGAGTAGGTTAGGGTGGATCCCCATTTAAACTCAACCCATTGCCATCCCTACTTGTATTAAACTCTTAAAAATGCTTAGTACAAAGATCAAAATACCTCTGACTCAAAGCTTAGTCCTTAGCTAACCCAATGGACCAACCTAGTAAACATAAAATACAAGACATAAACTCAACAAAAATACTTAAGAACAACCAAATAAATTGCTACCCTAACAAACGAAACCATCAACTTCATTAGACTCTAATGATTGTCATTGGAAAATGTGTTTGAAAACCAAAAGACCTTTTTAGAGGTTTTATGGGTTTTGTAAAGCCATAATCACCATATATTCCTTATATATGACTTCTGATGGGAATGGGAGGTGGCTCAGTTGGTTTGAGCCTTGGATTCTGCTCCCCTCGGTCTCAAGTCCAAATATTATAGGTGCGGCTCTGTATGTACTCCTAGCCTTTTGCGTTTTCCTGGTGTTATATGTGTGGCTATGCATATACCGTACAGAGAATAGTCCTTACTCTTCAAAATCAGATAACCCCGGGCTGGACGCCAAAGATCTGAAGGTTGAGATTGTAAGGTATAACCTAGGTCATCGAAAAAATATATATATGAATTTTGATGTCAACTGTTTCAGTCGTTGGTCACCGAGCAGCTATATAGTATCAATAAGCATCACAAAGGACTTCCATCTTTTAATTAAAAAAAATACATTATGAGAATTTGTTTAGAATCAACCGTGTTTATATTATCTTTGGATAATAAAATTAGAGCTTTATTATCACAGAAAATATCATGTTTGGTAAACAGAAAATCACATGTCTGTGGTAAATTTAGTCTAGCAATAAAGCAAGGTTAAGGATCAATTCAAGTGATGATAAAAGAAAAGGGGATCAAATAAAACAATACTAAAAATCAAAAAGGCCAAAGTCATGGATATTTGTTATTTAATGCCATAAAAGGGTAGCTTTTTTTACTTCCTTTCTTATATATAAAAAAAAGATGGCCTTTTGTCATTTAGTAGTATGGGAGAGTATCTTTTTAATATTATTTTATTTAAAAAATGGTAGTTTTTGAAATTTAGTAGTATTTCTATTTGACCCTACTTCCTTGATTCTCCTTTCATCTCACTTTATTGATTAAGTAAGTTTACCAAACGTAAGGGCCTATTCATGGATTAAATCGCATAAGGCCATGAGATCAAATGCTTTAACTACATTGCCAGGCTTCTGAAAAAAAAAACACTACATTGCCAGGCCAATGACATCATAACAAGAAATTTTGCCTCCACAGTGGAGCAAGCCACCACCAGTAGTGTTTGCTTCGCACTCTTCCATGTGATTTGCACAGCTTGAAGTGAAAAAAAATATAGCCAACAGTGGGTACTGCTCTATCAGTGCATCCTGCAAAATCTGAATAATCTGAATCTTGAAATCCTTCTTCCACTGCAAAAGGTAATTTATAAGCAGCCCTCCATGGACACATCTCAAGATTTCTAGTATTCTGTAGATGCTAGTTTCATTTTCGCATCCAAGAATTCCAGAGGCATTCTAACACCTAAAAAGAAGTAAGAAAAAAAATCCACAAGACAATGTTTGGAAAGATATGGAGGGTTATAAAATTCTGCAAACAAGCATTCGACAAACTCTTGCCATTAAAGAAACCCTGCATGGGTTATAAAATTCTTAAAGCAATACTACATCAAAATCTTGTCATTAAAGATATTCTGTATTTGTGCAACAAGAGTACCGGGCTGGCCCGAGCCCAACCCGACCCAGCCCATATTTGGCCGAGCTTGGAGCTAGGGTTTTAGTGCTCGGGCCGAGCCTGGATTAGAACCTTGGAACTAGAACCTTGGAACCTGTATCCAGGGTGGGCTTGGGTTAAGTGGCAGAAAGCCAAAACTTGACCAACCAGATAAGAGGATAAAAATATTCATATGGGATTTGTGTAATAAGAGTCAACGTTACAATCCTTAATCAAGGAGTCAAAACATGATAAAGAAAATCAAGGAGAAACTTATATCTCACCATGACCTCAATCCTATCTCAATATCACGATTTCTTCTCTTTCTATTTCTGTCAAACACTCTTTCTATTTCTGTCAAACTATGTACAACTAAGAAGATAAATTTTTAACTATGTGTGCCAATTCAAAATGAAATAAGGGCCAGCTCAGGCTTCATAGTTTTTAAGTAGGGCGGGCTTGTGCCAAACTATTTTAGCCTGAGTTGGGGCTCGGATGTAGCCGGGCTTGGATCTGCCCGCCCCATGAACACCCCTAGATAAAAAGGATTCTACGATACAGAAGAAAATTGTCATGGTTTTTTGTGAGGTCTATCATTTTGTTTTCAGCGCATGACACATTTTTCTAAAGACGGGGAAATGAACTAATTCTCCTCGATAACAAAAGATTTTAATTTCCTATGGAAAGGGTAACACTACAGGATTCTTTTATTCCTGGAAACAAACATCTCCAGACCGTGGAATCCTCTCGTTAGCCAAACAAATCCTTAATACTCGACATTCCAAATGTGTGGATTTTAGTGTTCTGGAGAAGAAAATGGATCTCCACATATGAAGAAACCAAAAAAAGAAACAGCTAAGATCCAACTTTTGGATTGGAACCATTTTTAATTCAGGTGTGACTTAAATTCAGACCCAGATTTGGGTCCAAGAGTTCCATATCCAATACAGTATATTGTACATGTGTATATTAAGTGTATTAAATATTAAATAGAGAGAGAGAGAGAGAATCTCCATGTCAGCAGCTTCTTTATAAATAATTGGATCAACAAAGGCAACAATACAGACGTCAAGGAGCTTTTGAGTACTTGGGACAAAGACTCAACAGAATTTTACAATGCAACTTCCTCACTCTCTATTCACAAGGACAGCAATCTCCTGTACTTGAAATATAACATGAAAATTACATAAATGAGTGCGCAGCAGATTCCGGTTACGAGAAGCACCCAGTTGAAGTTATTTGGGTAACTGAAAAATGCTGGCGTAAAATTCATTCCAAATACACCTGTTACAACTGCAAAAATCGTAACCACAAAAGTTGCCGCTGTGAGCAACAACTCCCATTGGATTAGCTGGTTCTGAACATTGTCCTGCTTGTGCAGAAGGAAACAAAAATATCATTTTTATTAGAAGGAGGTGAAACAAGAATACAGACTTAATCAGGAGGGTATCAGACAATCATTGACCATAAGATATGAATAGTATTCTGAGCCCATGTGTTAGATGTAAGTCTCATGATTTAGTTATACAGACACATTGATCTGATTGATGGCACCTAGGAAACAACCATCATCATCACCTTGTTTTACACTATGGCTTCTGTATTTCAAAGGTGTGCCACCTTGGAAACAAATGCTCCAGAAAACATCCATTATAGAAGATCCCAACCATCAGTGCATGGGTTTATTTGAATTTGATTTTAGGCTGTTTCTGTAATTCTTTTTCAATGACCCATTTTACAGGGTTGATTAGAGTAACAGTATGATCAGTGAAACATGGGCCCTCCCTTATAGTGGATTAAGGCACAACACCTATGCATGCATGCAGTACAAGGATCAAACATTTCCATTTTTCACCAGTTCTCACCAATTTAATGTTGATAAAATCTTCAGTGCCATCTATGTATTCTTTGAGCTGTTAACACCATAGCAGAAACCAATAATTAATCTATGCTAACGAAAGAAAAAAAACATAGACGAAAAGCAAAGGAACTGAATGTAAAATTAAAATTTAAGGAACTAAACAATCATTTTAAGACAAAATAAAACAAATTGGTTGATAACATGACTCAAACCCTCAACCTTGAGGACATATGCAGGGCATCCTTGGGCCCTGACCACGTGAAATTCCGATCCATGATGCATCGATCTAGGTAATGACCTGACAGGCTTGTCTGGATAGACTACGACAAAAAATGATGAAACAGACAGATAAATAAGAACAAACCGCAGAAATGGTCTATCATACAGGGAAAATGAAAAATTAGATTCTAGGATCTTTCATCCTAAGAAATCTTTTGGCATGGTCTATCTACACTGGGCCCATCAGACAGTCCAGATCACACAAGACTACAATTTTTGTTAGCGTCCTCTTTAGGTGGTTATTCATAAACATAAATGATCACTTACTGATAGTAATTTGCTTAGAGTGTTGTCAATAAAAACAAAATAGGCCTCAAGTAGCATCTCCAGCTCCTGAATGTGTTCACCATTGCTGGATGAACCCTTGGAGCTTCCACGCTTGCTCAAGCTCATTACCCTCGTCATCTTATCCAGCTGATGATCACCAATCAAACCAATTGGAGAAACCGGTGCAGATTTCGGCATTCCAGGGTCAGTGGGCACATAACTTACTAAATATTGGTCGGCAGAAGAATATGCTTCAATCCTCTCTTTCTTTTCTGTCAGATACATCTCAGCCATGTCCCCATCATCATCCATGAGTTGCTCAATCTCATCATGGACCTGGACAGTAGATTTAAAAGCTAAGACAGCCTGATGCAAAGGATATATGATCAAAGACGACCTAAGAGAATATCCGCAAGACAAATGCCAACCTGGCACATGTCAGAGATCCAGACTATCCATTGGCAGCAGTGGTGGCAGCGTGAGAGGAGGGGGGAGTCCACTCTTGGGAAGGCCACATATGACATATGTATGACAAAAATAGATTGCTAAGATCTTGAACACTGGTGCATCAAAACATTAGCATCTGCATTGGAAATCTTCCTCAAATGGTCCTCTCAAGAATATATTCAAGACTGGCACCCCAGTGGAGTCTGAGTTGATTCGGCTGAGTCGATTTGGACTTGGTCCCTATAGAGTAAAGATCTGGCCAAGTCCTATGCTTCCCCACCCCCGCGCCGCCCCCACGCCACCACACCACCCCGCCCCCCCACCCCCACACCCACCTCCGTAAGAAGATGTTGGAGGTTTTTGGGGTCCTTTTGCACTGATCTTGGAAGATAAAAACCACATTTCTCTAGAACATTTAAGAATTCAAAGATCAGAGTAAGGTCCATTCAAACTGAATGAAAACCAAATGCAACCACCTTTCATTACTAATGTTCATTCCAAATTAAAATAGATGTAGCTTAAATTCATAACATATCATTTTTCTATTTTAAAGATTTTTAATCATTTTCTCTCATTTTTTTACAGGTTTGAGAACTCCAGGGTGCAAATTGGGGCAACTAGACTCAACACCGAGTTTTCAGAACAATTAAAAGGGACTAAAGCTTAAGAAGCATAGATGCTTGACAAAGGTGATGGATGATGGGTTAATGCAAACCTTTTGGACTCTACGAGTCAAAGCAAGGAGGTCACTTTTGAGCCTCCGCACATGCTCTAGATTAAGAGTGCTAATGGATGAAGTTAGTTCCTCTAGCACAGGAAACACTTCAACTTCCAGTTCTTTTACCTGTTCAGCCCATAAATAAACAGATGGTTGATGGGACATATTTGATGAATTTCAATACCATATAAAAACCAATGTGAAGATGGAAATAATAATAAACTATGCTGAATTGAATACAGTGATACACTGGAAGAAAGTTTTGAAAACCCAAAATTTTGAATCAAACAGAAATCCAGTTGATCAACTTAAAGATTTAATCAAGCTTGTAATGGTTTTTCATAATTGCATAAAACAATATATAGGACAGTACATTTCATTATAAGTTCTATTCACTATTCATCGATATTTTGGCCTCGTTGTACTCTTTTAGTTCTATTATGAATACAATATATACTCCCAAATTAAGGCAGGTTGTTCCCACAAAAGTGTCTTGCTGCAAGAGAACCCAGTTGTAGTGACAAACAAGATTGCAAGGTTCCTTGTGAAGTTAGAAAATTATAGATATTTGAAATTTGATTCATTGCCTTGATTCCTTAACCCATTCAATACCATTTGACCAACATTGAGAGAATTTAAGTTTTCTCTTTACTAAGTTCTCTAAGTTCAAGAGAGACCAACAGTGATCCAAACTCTTTGGCGAGTAATGGTATTACTTCACAATGATTATTTTTTTCTAATTATTATTATTATTATTATTTTGGGTTACTGGTTGATTTGTTTGGTCCCATTGGAGAACCTCTTCTGTAGCTATTTTTTCATTCCTTTATTTATATTGTTGTTAAGAAAGAGAGAGAAAAAAATGAAAGTCAAAGAGTCAACCCCATCATTTAAGAATTAGTCTCTGTGAGTACTGAGCACCCCTCTCCAAACAATCTTAGCATTAAATTTTGTGTTTAGACTTAAATCATGTTTCTCACATAGCATGGCACGGAAAACACATGTATTGATTGAACGTATGAAAAGGCTCGAAAGACTATACTCCCCAAATATTGACATGACCATGGTATGTACACAAATATGAGAAACAAGAAGACAACTTCAAACTTCCTGAAAGTAAAATATGGGGATGGCATCCCTTATGACACTTTAGGGCCTGTTTGACATCAGTCACTTGAAACATTTCTTTGTTCCCAAAGAATGAAAATCGCAAGAATGTGTTTGGCTGCACTTTGTCATCGTTTGCATGGAATATGAAAAACCCAGTTTGGCATCAGTCACTTAAAAAACATTTCTTTGTTCCCATAGAATGAAAATCGCAACAATGTGTTTGGCTGCACTTTGTCATCGTTTGCATGGAATATGAAAAATGTGCACATTCTTGTAGTTCCACACCTTGTCTTGTCGGAGTTGTTTCTCTAGTCATTCCATCTTTCTCTTCCCATAATAAAAAAAGATAACGAAATAAATAAATAAAGATTATTGGGGATCTTCTCTTATTTGAAGATTCTGCTCATAATTTAAGAACCCATCAATTGTTTAATATGTCGTTGCTTTGTTCTCTTAAAATCATACAAAGAACCCATTTCTGAAAACAGTACAAGTAGTAGTCTATGAAGCACGGGTACCGATATGAGTATGGGACGGGTATGCCGAAACAAAAAAAATCCTAAAAAAATAGGATGCGAGTACCGCCGACTAAAAAAGTATATTTTTTAAAATTTTAATAATGCAATATACTAATAATTAGAATCGGTTAGAATCCTTATATGCAACAAGCCAACAATTACTTAATACCATTACAAATTCAACCTAATGAAAAAAAAAAAGAGCAACAGCAATATTATTTTTATATTTTGTAATCCAGTATTCCTTCTTTCTTCTTCTTCCTCCTTTCCGTTTTTCTTTTTTCCTCCGCTAGAGACGAGGGGGTTGGAGATGGGTTAGGGCTACAGCCTTTTCCCTTTTAAGTTCATCAAGAAGGGTTAGAGCTAAAGTTAAAAACTATATTTTTAGCTCTTTCAAACTCTTACAAAAGTTTTTACCAAAAAAAAAAAAAAAAAAAAAACTCTTACAAAAGTACCGAGAACGTACCCATATATGTACCCATCTCACATTAACAAACGTACCCATCCCATACCCACAAAGTCAAAACATACCGGGTACGTTTAACGGCAGCCGGTACATTTTTTGCCATACCCATACCCATACTAGGTACGCACCCAGTATGGGTACGTGTACATTTTGGAAGTACCCCTACTTCATAGGTAGTTGTATATCTATAAGTCACCAATTAGTCTTTTTTCTAGTCATCAAAAAATTCAAAAGAAGAAAAAAACTTAGAAATGGCGAACCTGCTGAATTTGATTAGTAGGATATGGACTTGGAGATTTTTCCCCAAATTGGGTTTGCGTTTTTGCTGCTCTGACCTGCTACACTTTTCACATGGAATAATTAACCTTAGGCCTACTACTTTGAACAGCTCATATCAAACAAGCATGGATTTTGCCCAAAGTTGGGTTTGGGTTTTTGCTGCTCTGACCTGCTACACTTTTCATAGGGAACAATTAACATTAGGCCTACAACCTTGAACAACTCATATCAAACAAGCATGGATGTTATTTCACATTATCATTTTATTTTGTTTTTGCTTTTAACTTCTGTCAACATATATTATTATGTACAAAAGATTTTATAATTGGCTACCAAGGTGGTAGCTCAGTTGGTTTGAGCAAAGATATAAAAAATTGGACTCAGGTCGCGATTCGGCCCAGCCTAGTCTGAGTTGACTCTCCCAACTTGGCCAAAACGCATGGGACTTGGCTTAGTCAAGATCTATCCATTGTAAAGGACAGAAAAAAAAAAAAAGAAAAAGAAAAAGAGAGAGTCCTAGCCCTTACTCCCAGTCCCAGCCCCAGCTAACTGGTGATGCTGTACTGTGCAAGTGGGTTGGCAGGGCTCGCTCAACTAAGAATGAGAGCAGACAATAAAGAAAATGAAAAATTAAAAAAATTTAAAACAAAAGAACAAAAAAAGAAGAAAAGATGGAAGAACTGTGTACCAGAGCCCAGACCAAGCTCCTATCACCCACAATAGTGAATATAACCCATGGCCAAGATCGTTTGCAATTGATCCATTGACAAGACAAATCGATGGATGATCCATTGACAAGACAAATCGATGGATGGAGATCATCTTCAATCAAGGGAGGAGATTGGAAGTAGAGTTGCTTATCCATGGTGGTGAGGTAGCAGAGTCCCTTATGCACGTACAGTGACAGCGACGAAGTCCCCCTCCTCCCTTTACCCCCTTCTCTCTCCCTCTCTCCCTTTTTGTCGAAGTCCCAAAATGAAAGCCTTTTCTTGTTAAAAGAGGCCTTGTTCCACCTCTCTCATTATATTTAACTAAAGAGATTTTACAAAAAAAAGCCTTTTGTTTTATGAGTGCCAGGCTAAGTCCGAGTCATTGTAGACCCGACTTGGTATGTGCCGAGTCTGAGTTAACTCAACTTTTAAACCCTAGTTTGAGCCTTGGTTTTGCTCCCCAAGGTCTCAATTTCAACTCCCATCCCTAGCGTTAAACGAGTATTATGTGTGCGGCCATATATATATCACCCCAGGGAATAGTCCTTATTCGTGAAAAGCAGGTAACCCCAAGGCCGAAGGCACCCCAAGGCCGAAGGTCAAAGGTCCAAAGGCTAGGCTGACGAGGGATATGCAGGGTCATAAAAAAAGATTTTTTTATAATTAATTTGGAAATGTTTCCAAACATAGTTGTGATGATTCTGCTCCTTGGGAACAACTCTAATTAAGCATTACCAAACAAGTTCACATAGCCGATTCTCAAAATAGAGTCATTCCCAACACAACTCATTCTCAGAATAAGAATATTCTTAGCAAAAAAATAAATGATGCCAAATGGGCCCTTTATTTCCATGAGAGAAATTGCTAGGGATTCAGAAGATGATAGCCACATACATCCAATAATGAAGGATACTGTTAAACCGCATCTTAAAAATTTATAAGCAATAGAGCAAATAAGAATTATTATCTACTGGACACAACGCATGTGAACATATCTGGGCACCTTAGCTAATACATACCTGAGTGTCAAGAGACATGCACACAAGTTCCAAAGCCAGCTCCAGTGCCCTGAACTCAAATGGCAAGTCATCTGTACAAACTGTAAGCATTTCAATGAAGGCTTCACTTTCAAACAACTGGTGATACAAGGAACCATGCTATGTTACCTAGAAGCAGCCTGTTTATGGATCATGTCTTATAGTATTTTAGTGAAAAAATAAAGAGCACTTGAGTATTACACATAAACAAAACACAGTTCAATTCACCAAGTAAACATACAAATATCAAATATTCCACACAGTGAAAGTGGAATAGATAACTGTTGGCCAAACTTTTATTCTGTACAAATGGGACTTGTGGTTAGGCGGCCAGCACTTTTAACATTATGGGACCAACTTGGGACATGCAAATGTCCTGAAAGGCCACACTGATCATATAGTCTAATTTCTGTTCTCAGCATCCCACACTCAAACTAAATGTTTGACAATGGAATAGACAAGTGAAAGTGGAATTCTAAGACCGTTAACCAACTTTGATTCTGTACAAGAGGGAGTTATGGCTGGGTGGCCGACACTTTGACCTTGCTGGACTTACTCATGATATGCAAATGTCCCAAAATGACTCACTGATGGTTATAATCCAATTTATTCTCTCAACATCCTGCATTGAAATAAGATTTTCAAGAACGGAATATAGCAACCATCATCATACAGGGCACATATAAGACCGAATGATGGATGGCCAAAACCATATGATTTAGAATAGTTTGTATGACAATCTGCTGATGGTGATTCAACGCAATGGTTTGGATCACCAGACCATGACCCTGCTTGTACAAACACAAACTCAGTGGCCCAGCAAAATATGAATTAAAATGTGGAGTAAGAATGCTTCAGTGTCTAACATGTTCCTCTTGCTGACCTTGTACATCAAAGTACAGGAAAGCAGCACGAGGAAAAAAATGAAAAAAAAGAAAGCAAGAAGAAGATGGAAACCACATTTAAGGCCCACTTGGATGCACGCAATCCCAGTCCTAAAGGAATTCTGAAGTTCACAGAGTTGTAGAGGATTAGGCCTCTTCATGAGAACAGGAGGATTCCTCAGAAGAGAATAAGTGAATTTCCATGGAATTGTTGTTTGAGTTACATTTTGATGGGAAAACAATGGGTTCCTAAATTTAATGGATGCTATGCATCCAAAGAAGCCCTAAGAGGATACTGAATTTCTAACTTCTTCATTCTAAGATCAAAATCACTGTCAGAATTGATTCCCATTTATAATTTGGTTTGAACCAGTCAGAGAAACAGTATTCCACCCGAATGTAAGTATTTCCAAATCCTTCTGCCCCCATAGACACAATAGAATGGATGCCAAAATATTGAAAGGTGCAATTTGGGCACCAAGTTTCACGTCACAAACCCATTTTCTAGTTGTTAGCCGAGTCATATGCACAAAAAAGGAGAGATTTCATTACCACTGTGATCTTTCTGCATGAGAAGGCGCTTGCACAGTTCCAATTCGTACTGTTTCACAGAACTGTCGAGGGAATTCATAAGGATAACCTCATCCGCTGTAATTATGCACCTTATTTGTTCTAGATTGACGACAATTGCCTTCTCCCGGCCTAATACTGTGGAAGGATACACAAATAAAGGATCTAAAAGCCGAAGATCTCTAGCAGGAAGATGGCAGCGTCTCATTATAGTGAACTTATCAAGTGCCAGAATCTGTGAATTCCCATTTCGATCAATCTGGATCCATGACCGACTTCCATGACCTCTCTTCTTCATACCTGCAAACCCCAATCCCTAAAATAGAGGCCTCCAATCTGCATGTAATCTAGTTCCACCATGAAAAGACATTTAGCCAACAGAATTGTCACACTACTACAAATAACTTTTCCTAGCTCTGTTAATAATAATTCAAGTGGAAACATAAGTGGGTTATTGGGATAGGAAACTGCCTTGTTCTTGATGTTATTCATAAACACTATTTGCATTGTCAGAGAGAAATTCCCATGTGTTCACCAACTATATCACATAATAGAAATTTACACACAACCTCCTGAAATCATAGAGAGATTGAAAGCAAGCCTTTGGAAATCTTATCCAACAGCATGAAGTTTCAGACTTATTGCTAAAATAAGTTTAGGAAAAAACCTTAAATTTTACAGACACTGTGGAAAACCAATCATTTGAAAGTGAAGATAAACCTGTTCACATCTCAATTCTTCTACTTCAGTGAAATCATAGGCCAAATGACAAATTTGAACAACCGCGCCCCAACAAACCACACCCCCCCCCCCCCCCCCCCCCCTCTCTCTCTCTTAAATTCAATCAACACTACTCTCCAAATGTTGGCAGATACAACACCCAAAATCCTGACCATTTAGAGGTTTCTACTGAAAAGCAACCATCATAAAAATATCTTTATGCACCAGCTGTTTAACAACTAAAACCCCACAAAAAAACACGCTTCCAATTGGTATATTTATACTAGAAGCATATAGCTCTTTTGTCAACTTCTGCCACCAAAATGCTAGACACTAACCCATCAACTGGAAAAAAGGTAATAGCACTGCCTTATTATGAACTAAATGAAATCCGAAGAAGATCAAAATCATCTGGCATTCACAAAACTGCAAAGTCCCAAATTAAACTGATTTCCAAAAACAAAGGCATAGTTAGTTCTCTATGCATTAAACCAAGTCTTTTATCCATCTATCCAAAATAAAAGAACCCAGAGAATAACATCGCAAATTCAATTTCTCAAAAAACAAAGATACTTGGAACGAAAACTTTAATCTGTCTCCGAAAATAAAGGGAAAAAAAAGGAAAGAAAGCCCAGATACTAAGTGCATTTGATCACAGTCTAGGGAGCATCAGAATTAACAGATATGTATCCAAGGAAAATGAAGAAATCTCCTATTACATTTGTGACAGTTCATGATTTCTTAAACAAAATTCCCATAACATAAAGCTCGGATCACTCTTCATCATATATATAATCACATAAACCAAAGACAAACCCCATTTCCATTGATATGGAAAGATTGGCTATGAACAGGCCACAGCCATTGGAACCTTGTTGTGGGGCCCAACTTTATCGATGGCAATCACTGGGGTGATTGAGAGTTGGAAGGTCTTGTTCTAGATTAGGGGTGGCTACAAGTTGAACGGTTTCAGGACACTAAACTTAGGAGCAACTACTATCTGCTATACCCATGTGTGGCCCACACCAGATTTAATCCCCCGTTATCAAAATTATTGACATAATTTAGGCAGGGCTCACAACCAGGTATGCAACCGAATTTTCATCATTACTGATTTCAATCCAAACCTGCCTAATAATAAATAACCATCACATAAGAACCGGCATAGATCTTCAGAAACAGAAAATGCAAAAAAACCCAGAAGAGATTTCACAACATACAACACAAATCACAGAACAACTGCCCCAGATTTCCATCACAAAGCACAAACAGCACAGAAACAGAAAATACAAAAGAACCCACACAAGGGGTCTCCCTACACAAAGCAGAAATCACAGAAAAACTGGAATGGATCCTCATCACAGTAACAAATAGCCTAGAAACAGGAAAAAAGAGAACATACCCAGAATAGATTTCCTAACATGCAGCAAGAATCCAATGTGAAAGATCCAAATAACATTTAAACACAAAAATAGAAGAAAGAAAAGAAACAAAGAGTCAGAATTCAATCGCAAATGCCTCACACACCTCATGTAATGGGGGAAAGAAGGGAAAAATAGATTTTCTGTTTGAGAAGGAATTATATCATCTTGGATTAAAAGTGGCGCCGTTCTGCTGACAAGAACATAGATTCAGGTCGGAAGAGAATCACAAAAGAGAATTAGATGATGTTGGTTCCACTTTCAGGTCTTGCATGTGAAAACAGTTCTTACCTTTGCCGATGTGGTATTGGCATTTATATACTTCTTACTGCTGAAAAACTGACGTGAAAAGTTTTTTTTTTAATTAATGACTAAGGTGGCTCTCGGCACGCTGGCATGAATATACGACCGCATACATAATATCCGGATAATACATATGCCAGAGTTAGAACTTAAATTCAAAACGCAAATCAATTGAGCTACTGCCTTTATAAATACCAACATAAAAATAATTTTAACTCTCTCAATGATGGTGTGGTGTTAAGATGTTACTTTACTTCTAAAAAACTAGAGTTGGGTTAAAACTAGTAGGGATGGCATGGGTCGAGCTAGGTGGGTCGGGTCGCCACCCCAATCTACCTCTTTCCAAGTTAGGTTTGATGGTAGTTTTGTGAACAGATTAACTTAAATAGGTGACCCGCACCCGGAAATAGAGGCTTAGCCTTGTGGATAAGGCACCCCCCCCCCCCCCCCCCCCCCCCTCCCCCCGTCTTTTACCGTGCTCATCAGATCTCGATCTCTATTGAGCATCCTTTCATTCATATGTCCTACCATTTGGCCAACTAGGAAAAAAAAAAGAAAAAGGAAAAAGCAAAAAACAATGGTTACCCGCCCATGAGGTCACTTTAGGGGCAAGTTTGATATTGGCTTTTTCATGTTCTGGGCAGGTAAGAACTTACATATTGTGACCTAAAGCCAGTGTGATAGGTTTGGGTTTTAGCTTCCCCGCACACCAGGTTTATTAACTGTTGTAGATATCTTCCATGAGGGGTTGTTTTTCATGTTTTGGGGTAAAGGAGGGGTTGTGGGGTCTCTTAATATCGATTCAATAAAATGATTGTAGCCTTTTAACTTGAACTCCCCGAAATTTAAACTACAATCAGATTGCTCAAAATTTAATGTCATCCCTTGAGTGTCACATGTCCTGATAGCCTCCACAAGAGGTGGGCATGAGGAAGCACCCATAGTTTTCCAATGTAAGCCCTGTCAAGTGGAGAGAGAGAGAGAATGGGGGGGGGGGGGGGGGGGGGGGGGGGGGGTGAGCCCAAAGTATGGGCATTTTATTTCTATTAAAATGTTATAACTGTGGTGGTGGGGATATATAAATGGTAGCAATTTTTTGTCTCAGCCAAGCGAATTGCCTGAAACTTTTTATTTGACTTTTGGTCAATCTTAGCCAAATCGGTCTATTTCAGGCGAAATTTAGGAGTTTGGCTTAGCGAATTTTGGTCGAAATCTATAATTATGGCCAAAATGATTTTTGACATATTTTTTTATTTTTGTTTTTACTTTTTCTACATATATGTAATTTATATTTCTTATATTTTCTCAAAATGTAATTCTAAAAAGTTTTACTAGAATGGATGAAATCCATAATTATTTTTTTATTTTCCTACATCTATACATTATTTTTTTATATATATTTTCCCAAAATGTAATTCCACAAAGTTTCACAGAAATTTCGAATCGGCCCAAATTTGTCATTTTAAAAGTTAGACTGAAATGGGTTCCAAAATGATATTAACAACTATGGGATATATCCACAATTTGGTTAGTGGGCAGAAAAACCCCTTTTCATGGTAAGCTACCGGTGAAAACCACATATAATATTTTAGACTCAAAAAAATTCTAGTATCATAAGTACTTGCTAATTACAGTATGAGTGTATAACCCAACCCAACTAATTACTAATTTCTAGTGTCCTGATTGTGGATTTGGGCTTTGGTTTTGGCCCAGTGGGCTATTCTAGCTCTAGTTTTTAGCCCAGATGTGAAATAGGTTTGACTTAGGCCTGACCTTATACATGGTTAGGACTGGACCTGAATACTAGTCCAAGAAGAAATAGGTTGGCCTTAGAAAAGCTTTTGCCCATGAATACCCTTAATATAAAACCCAATCAGCCCATTGCCACTCTATTTGGAATGTGTGGCCCCAGTAAGCTCATTGTAATGAGGATCGTTTGATTTATTAGCCACAGATATATATTAGGCCCCACCAGATTTTTTATTTCTCCACTGATTAACTCTCTAATAATGTTTAACTAGCATAACAACCAGTGCTTAGTACAAGTATCTTCCTGCATTGAACAGTAAAAATTCATACATTAAAAAGGTTATGAGAGCACCTATACTCATTATATATCCAAGGGCAAATGTCTTAGGATGGAAATAGGAAAATTGGGTTAGAAAATAAATGTAAGCGCTAAGGTAGAAAGAGGATTTTTGCATAAATTAAGAAAGAAGTAGAACTTCTAAACATGGAGAGTTGACAGTGATAGTTTGATGAGATAAACTGGTAATAAGAGAGTTGCATGAGAGAGAGAGAGAGAGAGAGAGGAACTTTTGAGGGAAAAAAGGAATAATTTATAGTGAAAATTATAATTGACAGTCTAACTTAAAGCCAAAACCTAGATTGACTTTAATTTATTACTAGCAACAAAGGCCTGTCCAAAAGAATCAATATATTATTCAAATTTAAATTTTGTATAGTAAATTTTAAGAGAAACAAATCTCAAACATCAGTATATATATACAAGAAACGATCCTGTAAGGAGAGGAGACGATGACCGTTGATCACAAAGAGAGAAACAAAGAAGATGATCATTGCTCGAGAGGGACGAAGAGAGAGGGAAGGAGCGGAGAAGATTATCCTTAGCCGGTCTCGATAGAGAAAGAGAGACGCAGGGCCAGAGACAATGATTGTTGCTTGAGAGGTCCAGAGACGATGTCGATCACCGGGAGGAGTGGAGCAGAGGAGATGGTTGCTTTGGGTTCATTTGGGGCAGAGGGATTCAAGATTTCGAGATTGGGAAACTGGGAAAATTGGGAGAATCCTTCTCACAATTTTTTAGTTTCCCTCCGGTGGCTTATAAGGGAGAGAGATCTGCCATTGGATGATGAGTCAACATGGACGGTCCAGATTTGTTCTTAAAATAATGGCGATATAACATTATATGATGGTGTAGGCATGACCTAGGTCTAATATTTTAGTCCCAACACAACAATTTTATATAAATATCACACTATGTTGATGCAATGAAACAAAATCACAAAATTAGATTAAGCTAATTATGCAAAAGAATAAATATTAAATTTAGTTCAAAAAAAAGTATAATAGAAAATAAGAAAATATTTGTCCAAGACATTTCAATTGTATTCAATCTCAAATATAGAAGATTGGTGGAGCTTCTCTGAGTATGTTAGCTATGTTTGATTTCAATGAGTATTTATTCTTCAGGGCTGCTTGATACTATATGAACAGAATGACTTATCTTAGGATGTTTGATTGGCATGTGAATAAAAGCCTTATCTATGATTGACCCCTTAGTCCTTTTGGATTCAAGCTTTTTACATTTGTCTAGCAAGCCTCATGCTTTTTTATTCAAGCTGTCTTCATGTTTCTTTGCCTTTTTTTTACCCTTGATGATTCATCTTTGAATGTTTTGTACCTCGGTATATTTTAGTTGAATCATGGATAATTTTGTGAACTTAAACACTTCAATTTTGTACCTCGGTGTATTATACGACCAAGTGTTGATGTTGAGATTGGTGGCGGCAGTGGTGGTCGTTGTCAGGGCGTCGCTACTCTTTTGATCTTTCTTCATCATCTTTTCGTTTTCTTTATTCGAGTTCTTGTCGGCAACATCTTCGTTCATAGCATCGTTTATGTGAATGGTTGGTTTTTATTTTAAAAGCGAAACAAGTCATTAATATGATGAACACGATGCTAAGCTAGTTATGATGAAGTGGTTCTAAATGTGGATGCTTCGTATCTACAAGAAACAGGACGTTACTATGGAACATGTTGGTCGTATTAAGCTTAATTTTCAATATGATTTTTCATTGTGTACATGTTTTCAAAACATGTCATACAATCACTGGTGATGTGGATGGATACCTCGCATGAAAATTAACTGGTTTTAATGAGGATGATTGTAAGTGTGGGTGGTTTTTAATTCTATATATAATTGAATGTTCTAATATTTATTCAGAAAAACTTCTTCAATGCAATACAGTTTAATTTTTCCAAATGAATATGTGTAGTTAGGATTGAATGTTATGAACAGTACATATTTACCAAAATCGATTAAATTCTTGTTGATATCAATCCATTGAATTATTTATTTACATTGACGAAGACTGTGTTTTACAGTTTCAACTAAAAATTGGCTATCAATTCGTATTCATCGATGTTAACTAATTATATGTTTATTTCAATAAATTATTTATCGACATCGTTGAAATTTGTGTTTTTCTCTGTGAACTAAAAATTGGTTATCAATTCATATTTGTGGATATCAACAAATTATATGTTGATTGTCAATGCCAGCCAATGTTGTGTTTTATAGAGTGAACTAAAAATTGGCAATTATTGCATATTCGTTGATATTGACAAATTCAATAATGATATCGAAGAATTTTTTGTTAGTGTCAACATATACTTTGTCTAACACCGCAAACTAAAAATTGGCTATCAGTCCATATTAGTCGATGTTGACAAATTGTATGTTGATATTGATGAATTTTTTTATAATGTGAACTAAGGAAAATAGATTGTAAGATGAAGACGAAAGTAAAGAAGGCAGGGTTCATAAATGAAAGGATGGAGCTGGATGGAGAATGTGAAAAAAAAAATTGATAAAATGGGAATAGGTGTTGGTTTGATTGATGAAAAGAAGGATACGAGTGGAGATGCTAAAAAGAGATAAGAAAATTGGAAGATGCATGAGTTTTGTGTGATAAAAAGATGGAGATGAACGAAGAATATAAGAATATATGAGAAGATGGTTTAGGGTTAGAGATGATTAGAAGTTTAGATTAGGTGAATGTGACTAGAAAAACATTAGTTTCGATGGTGGGTTGAAGAAGGATGAGCTCTGGTACATTTTCTTCTTCATCTCTTCTTTTCCTTCATCTTTCTTTCTTCTATTGATTTGGGAAATAAGGGTTTTGTTGATATTAATGAATTAATGGGTAAAATGGGGAGAAAAAAGAGGGATTTCGGCGGGAGGTCCTCCTCTGATAGAAAAGAGCTTTTGAGTCCTCAGATTTGCTTTCCATTTTTAGGAAATTTTTTAGTAAATCACCATTTTTTTAAAAAAAATCTATTAAAAAACAAACAAAAGAAACAAGAGGGAAACAAGTAGGCATCAAATGTGGGATAACTTTGACGGCCATCAAAATTGATGAGTCTGACAACACAATAAGAGCCTAACTTGGCTAAGTTATGTGCACTCTGAATGAGCTTTTTAGGGAAAAAAAATTAAAGCCAGCACTATTGAAACCCTTCGGACACCAAAGAATATCCAAAATAACCGATCTTATAGACCAATCTTTACTCTCTTTAATAGCATTCATCCAATCATCACTTCAAGGGCATGTGAGAGGACCCAAATATTATTATGACATCTATCTCTCATGAAACTCAATGCATACAAGATCAATCTGGCTTCAACTTCATTTGCGGAACAAAGTCTTTATTCTTTGACATAACCTGCAAAATAATATTTTTAGTTAGGATAGGACAAAACTAAGAGTTGATTTTTCAACAGCATCTTGATCTGAAAGCTACATCAATAAATATTATGACAATATCATTCCTTCTCTCCCAAAGGGAGGAGAAGGTGAGACTTCTCCTTTTGTTCCCACATCTGACATTTTATCAAGAGAAGTCTTAATAATGTTACTTGAATCAGCCTTAATATCTAGGGGAGAAATGGTCTGCTTATATAAAAAGTCATTTCTTGCTTTCCAAATGGTCCACCAAAGGGCTAGGACCCATGCATGGTATGAGAATTATCACAAGGAAGGGTAGGTTGGGAAGGGTCAAACCATTTCTACCATCATTCAGCTATGTTGGTGTCAAGTAAGAATTGCGATAAAAAAATAAAAATGAGATAAAAACCAGATGGGTCAAACATGACTACATTTGAATAAGACGTGCACAACTGACTCGATTTCCTTTTCACAAATTCGGAATGAACTGTTCGTAGAATTAATTTTTTTTTCATGCTTAGAATTAATTTTATAGTGAAGTAAGAACATACTGGGATCGTATTTTTAAACACTTTCAATTGAAACGTGAGAATTCTTGAAGGAGAGGGAGTTTTATAGGGCCTTCTAATATAACATAACAGGGATGAGTATTGAGAAACACATATTCTTTTTTCGTCAATACTCCAAGCATTGAGATAGCTTGTCTTTCCCATTGAACCTATTGCTCAGAATCTTCGGTCATTAGGTTAGCTTCCCGTTATTGATAATTTTTTAGCTTAAGACCCATCCCTTTGTTTGTTTCCTTTATATTTTTCCCTTGTAAGGCCTTTTATCAAAGGATCTATTAAATTATCTTTTGTTTTTCACATAATCAATTACAATTACTCCTCCACAGAATAATTGTCACATAGCTATATTGCAACCGTACTTATCTAAACTTTCCATTGTATGTGACATTGTGTGCATTAATAATTGTTGCAATATTATTACAATGAATAACATGTTGGGTTATGTCTTGTATTCCGGTTTAGCCGGATCGGTCGTCTGGGTTAGCCAGAACCGAAGTCCAGGGTTAGGGGTATTTTAGACATTTTGTATGGGTTTTCTTGGTGGCCAAGAAAGCGGGAACTATATATATTGATGTATTGTAACCCTAGATCCTGAGGGGGATCGAGATGGGATCATAGTAGATGAGTTCTCTCCTCCCGTGGACGTAGGCATGGTTGCCGAACCACGTAAAACTGCTGTGTCATGTGTGTGATGCTTGATGGGTGTGATTGCTGTATGTTCATCGTGGTAGATCCGTTGATCGCGGGTTGTTTCGTTGCGCCGTTTTTCCCAACAAGTGGTATCAGAGCGAGGTGGCGATCGCTCGGGTTTTGCGATTAACGGATCTGGGATTTCTGGGTGGAGAAGAAGATCAATTAGAGGAGAAGAGATCACAGCCGTGATCTCTGTGGGCCATCATCGCTGGAAGCAGACGTGTGAAGAGGATTTGGGTTGCTGGAATCCCGCTGTAATCGCCGAGGAAGCAGACATAGTTCATGACGTATCGGGTGAGCGGATGCGGCCCGCCGCCCGGAACCGGCGAATCCGAAGAGCGACAGCGCTGTGGTCGCCGGTCCAGTCCGTCGGAGAAGAAGGGAACTGCCGCCCGCTGCAGATTCCCGATCGAGGCCTGCCGTTACCCGCTCGCCGCCGGCTACCGTGGCCGTCGCAGCAGCAGTCGCCGCGCCGTCGCCGGTCCCGCGCCGCTGGTCGCCGGACCAGCCGCTGCGCTGTGTAACAGACTGACACATCATCGACAAAGTGGCGCCATGTGGATGCTTACTGGGCGCCATACAGACATCCTAGTTGGCAAAGAACTCTCTAGAACCATGATGTCATGGCTTATGTCACATAGATGGTGATGTCATGGCTCATGTCACATAGATGGTGATGTCATGGCTTATGTCACATAGATGGTGATGTCATGGCTTATGTCAAATAGATGGTGATGTCATGGCTTATGTCAAATAGATGGTGATGTCATGGATGATGTATATACCAATCAAATGTAGCCCTTGGATCGTAAGAATACTCTAGAAGCAGGATCCAAGCCATCGATGTACAGGGGGGTTTTGCCTATAAAAGGAGACCCCCACCCTCACTTGTAAATCATCCAAAGCAAGAGCATTCTTTGCATTCTCAGAGCTTCTCTCTCTTCTTGTGTGTGGGTTTTCTCTCTGAGGCAGTCTTGGGGTTTCTAACTAGCAAGGCTCTACTTGCTAGGGGGAAAGGCTTACTTAGTGCTTTCAATCGGTGGAACGCGCTAAGGCCGCACGGGGTTTGCTGCGCAAAAACACTACCCCCGTGACAGTTGGTATCAGAGCCAAAGCTTACAATGGCTGATTCGAGTCTCGCTCACATAGAAGAACATCATGGAAGGGAGAAGGATCGCGGTGGCAAAGGTCGAAAGGATAGGTCGGTGCAACCAGATCCTCTTATATCCATGGAGGCACGGCTTGCCAAAGTGGAGATTGCTGTGGCCGATGGAAGGGATCGGTTTGAGGAGCATGCCCAAGATATGGAGACATTGGGCGAAAGCGTCCGTGAGCTCGGTTCAAAGGACGAAGAGCTACGAGGTGAGATGCTGGAACTCCTTAACTCCGCAGCTGATTCTTTAAGGAAAGAGTTGCACAATTTCGAAGAACGACTTGGTGGAGAACTTGCCGCCATGAAGGAAGAGATCAAAGAGATCAAGGCAGATTGGTCTCTTTGTAAGATGGCTGTCACCCAAGGGGGTGTGACTAGCCATTCGGTGGCCAAGCTCGATGTGCCAAAGCCCAAGACCTATGGTGGGTCCAGGGATGCAAGGGAGCTAGATAACTTCCTTTGGAGCCTTGATCAATACTTCGAGGCAATAGGCATCATGGAGAATGCCAAAAAGGTGAAAACTGCCCCACTCTATCTTGTGGAGAGTGCATTGCTATGGTGGCGACGGAGGCACTCAGACATGGAAAAAGGTACGTGCACAATCACTACTTGGGATGATTTTAAAAGAGAAATCAAGTCCCAATTTTACCCTGTAAATGTAGAACACGAAGCCCGGGCCAAGCTTCGTCGTCTTTCTCATAAGGGTACTATCCGGGACTACATAAAGGAATTCTCTGAGTTAGTACTAGAAATTCCGGACCTTCCGGAAAAAGAGGCCTTCTTTGCCTTCATGGATGGACTCCAACATTGGGCTAAGAATGAGTTGGAGCGACGTAGGGTGAAAGACCTTACCTCAGCTATAGCAGAAGCTGAGTCCCTGATTGAACTGAGGAAAGGGGACTCCTCTAAGCAAAAAGGAGACTCTCACAAGCCACGGGAGCAAAAGCCACACAAAGGCAAAGGTGGGGGAGAGGGCAACCATAAACCACCCAAGGATCAAGCCAAGACCAAATTTGGAGGAGGCAAGGGTGGGGGTGACAAACCTAAACTCACCTGCTTCTTATGTGATGGTCCTCATTGGGCTCGGGAATGCCCAAAGCGAAGCAAACTCTCGGCACTCATTCGGGATGAGGAACCTAGGCCGGAACCTGAAGATAGGCAAATGGGTTCCCTTCAATTGCTACATGCAATCAAGGCCAAGGTTGAAATGCCCACATCAGGGAACAAGGGCAGGATGTATGTAAAGCCCAGAGTGCATGGGACAGAGACGCAGGCATTGGTTGACACTGGTGCTACCAACAACTTCATCGAAGTGAATGAAGCCAAACGACTGGGTATCAAATACAAGGAAGAGCGTGGGTGGCTCAAAGCGGTGAACTCCGAGGCCAAGCCTATCTTCGGAGTTGCCCACAACGTGGAGATGTGCCTTGGTGAATGGAAAGGTATGTTGAATCTCTCTGTTGTGCCTATGGATGATTACCCTATTGTTCTTGGCATGGAATTCTTAGATGAAGTTCGGGCTATACCAATTCCAAGCGCCGATGCAATGTGCATCATGGATCAAGGAAAAGCTTGCATGGTGCCAGTGGTTCGAGAGGGAGAACTGAAGGCAAAAACATTATCAGCTATGCAACTCTCTAAGGGCTTCAAGAAACAAGAGCCCACATTCCTGGCCACATTGAAGCTGGACGAAGGTATGCCTTCCATTACGGATGCACCAATTGATATTTTAAATGTTCTTGATGAATATGAAGATGTCATGCCTGCTGAGCTTCCCAAAAAGCTTCCACCCAAGAGAGAGGTGGATCACAAGATCGAGCTAGAGCCAAGCTCAAGGCCCACAGCTGCTGTTCCATATAGGATGGCACCTCCAGAATTGGAGGAATTAAGAAGGCAACTAAAGGAGCTACTAGATGCAGGGTTCATCCGACCATCAAAAGCTCCCTATGGTGCTCCTGTGCTGTTCCAGAAGAAGCATGACGGGTCTTTACGTCTATGCATAGACTATCGCGCCCTCAACAAGATCACGGTGAAGAACCGGTATCCCATTCCTCTTATTGCTGACTTGTTCGATCAACTTGGGGAAGCACGGTGGTTCACAAAACTTGATTTACGCTCGGGATATTATCAAGTTAGAATTGCCAAAGGGGATGAGGAAAAGACGGCATGCGTAACAAGGTATGGATCATATGAATTCCTAGTCATGCCATTCGGACTTACAAATGCTCCTGCTACTTTCTGCACACTTATGAATAGAATTTTCCAACCCTTCTTAGACCGCTTTGTTGTAGTATATCTTGATGATATTGTGATATATAGTAACACTTTACAAGAGCATGTAAAGCACCTACAACAAGTATTTCAGGTCTTAAGGGAAAATCAGCTCTATGTGAAGAAGGAAAAGTGTGCATTCGCCCAACAAGAAGTCATGTTTTTGGGCCACAAAGTAGGAGGTGGGAAGCTGTGCATGGATCCAGCCAAAGTTAAAGCCATCCTCGAATGGGAGCCACCAAAAAGGGTACCGGACCTTCGATCATTTCTGGGACTAGCAAACTACTATCGCAGGTTCATCAAGGGTTACTCTTCCATTACAACACCCTTGACAAACCTACTAAAAAAGAACCAGTCTTGGGAATGGACGGAGCAATGCCAAAATGCCTTTGAAATGTTAAAAGCAGCAGTGACGAAGGAGCCAGTACTTGCCCTGCCAGACTATACAAAACTGTATGAGGTACATACTGATGCCTCTAACTTTGCCATTGGAGGTGTGTTGATGCAGGAGGAGCATCCAATCGCCTACGAGAGTCGGAAGCTCAACGACACCGAACGGAGGTATGCGGTGCAAGAAAAGGAAATGACTGCGATAGTTCATTGCCTTCGGGTTTGGAGACACTACTTGCTGGGCCAAAGGTTCGTGGTGAAGACGGACAATGTTGCCACCAGCTACTTCCTCACCCAGAAAAAGTTGAGCCCCAAGCAGGCTAGATGGCAAGACTTCTTGGCTGAATTCGATTATGTCCTAGAATATAAACCGGGCAAGACCAATCAGGTAGCAGATGCACTAAGCAGGAAGGCCGAGCTAGCTGCTATCAGTCGGCCCAAATGCCCCTTAATGGACAAAATCAAGGAGGGCATGAAACATGATCCACAGGCCAAGACCTTGACTGACTATGTCCAACAAGGCAAGACACGAAGGTTTTGGCTTGAAGATGGGTTGCTATACACAAAAGGCAACCGTGTCTACATCCCCAAGTGGGGAAACTTGAGGAAGGAGGTCCTCAAGGAGTGCCACGATTCAAAGTGGGCTGGTCACCCAGGAATCGAGCGTACTGGAGCACTATTGGAAGACTCGTACTATTGGCCACGGATGCATGACGATGTAGAGGCCTATGTTCGAACTTGTCTGGTATGCCAACAAGACAAAATCGAACACGATCATCCAGCAGGCTTGTTGGAACCGCTGCCTATTCCAAGGAGGCCATGGGAGAGCGTCTCCATGGATTTCATCACGTGTTTGCCAATTTCGGATGGGAACGGCACGATCCTCGTGGTGGTCGATCGGTTCTCCAAATATGGCATATTTGCAGCAGCACCAAAAGACTGCACAGCGGAAGTAACAGCCCAATTGTTCTTCCGGCATGTGGTGAAGTATTGGGGCATTCCACAGATAATCGTCAGTGATCGCGATGGGCGATTCACAGGGCGGTTTTGGACAGAGCTATTTCGACTAATGGGGTCAGAACTCAACTTCTCAACCAGCTTTCACCCCCAGACAGATGGACAGACTGAACGGGTGAATGCCTTATTGGAAGCTTACTTAAGGCACTATGTGAGTGCCAACCAGAAGGATTGGGCAAGATTGCTTGATATTGCCCAATTCTCCTATAATCTGCATCGAAGTGAGTCTACCCATTCCAGTCCATTCGAGGTAGCAACGGGACAGCAACCACTTGCTCCCAACACACTAAGTGTTGGCTATGGAGGAAGAAGTCCAGCCGCATACAAGTTCGCCAAAGGGTGGCACGAGCATGCTGAGCTAGCGAAAGCCTACTTGGAGAAGGCTGTCAAAAGGATGAAGAAATGGGCTGATAAAAAAAGAAAACATCGAGAATTTCAAGAGGGAGACCTTGTATTGGTCAAACTCCTCCTACATCAGTCCAGAACTTATGCCAAACTTCATAAAGGCTTGGTGAGGCGTTATGAAGGACCATTCAAGGTGGTGAAACGGGTTGGCAAGGTGTCATACCAACTTGAATTACCTCCGAGAATGGAAATCCACAATGTTTTCCATGTGAGTCTGCTCAAACCGTATCACGCAGACATGGAAAACACTGAACGTGGGAACTCCAAAAGAGCTCCAACAGCCATCACTACCGCGCATGACAAGGAAGTGGAGAATATCATCTCACACCGAGTTATTCCAAGAAGGGGAAGTCATTCAAGCTATTCGGAATACTTAGTGAGATGGAAGGGTCATCCGGATAGCGAGGCCAGCTGGGAGCGTGAAGACACACTATGGCAATTCAAGGATCAAATTGCCAAGTACCACCAAGAAGCCACGATGAGGACATCGCGGAATTAGGTGGGGGAGGATGTAACAGACTGACACATCATCGACAAAGTGGCGCCATGTGGATGCTTACTGGGCGCCATACAGACATCCTAGTTGGCAAAGAACTCTCTAGAACCATGATGTCATGGCTTATGTCACATAGATGGTGATGTCATGGCTCATGTCACATAGATGGTGATGTCATGGCTTATGTCACATAGATGGTGATGTCATGGCTTATGTCAAATAGATGGTGATGTCATGGCTTATGTCAAATAGATGGTGATGTCATGGATGATGTATATACCAATCAAATGTAGCCCTTGGATCGTAAGAATACTCTAGAAGCAGGATCCAAGCCATCGATGTACAGGGGGGTTTTGCCTATAAAAGGAGACCCCCACCCTCACTTGTAAATCATCCAAAGCAAGAGCATTCTTTGCATTCTCAGAGCTTCTCTCTCTTCTTGTGTGTGGGTTTTCTCTCTGAGGCAGTCTTGGGGTTTCTAACTAGCAAGGCTCTACTTGCTAGGGGGAAAGGCTTACTTAGTGCTTTCAATCGGTGGAACGCGCTAAGGCCGCACGGGGTTTGCTGCGCAAAAACACTACCCCCGTGACAGCTGGAGCCCGTGTTGGATTCGCCGCGTCTGCAACTGGTTGCAGACGCAGCGCCCAGCGACAGAGTCGTTGAAGACGACCCAGTTTACTGGGTCGTTCGGGTCGGGTCAGGTCAGTTTGCCTGACCCGTGGAGAAGAGCAGCCCAGGCAGCGCAGAAAAGGGGTCAGTTCGGGTTCGGGTAGGGTCAGACCCAACCCGCGAAGAAGCCAGACAGAACAGGTTCAGGTTCGGTTTTCGGGTTGGGTCAGACCCAACCCGTGGTGCAGCTCAGTCCAGCAGCAGGGGTGCAGGCCGGGTCGGGTCGGGTCAGGTCGACCTGGTCCGTGTACTAGAAGCCCAGCAGTTCAGAGCAGGTTCGGTTCCGGGTCAGGTCAGGTTGGACCCGGACCCGGTACGTGAAGAGAAGCCCAGCAGAACAAATTCAGTTCAGTTCAGTTCCGTTTCGGGTCAGGTGAACCCGACCCGGATCCGTTTCAGAAGCCCAGTTTGCCAGCAGCCGTGACGTCAGCAGTGACGTCAGCACAGTCAACAGGCAGGTTTGACCAAATTCAACGGCTGAAATTGTTTCTGCGATATCTTGATCGTCCGATGTCCGATCGGAGATCCGTTTGAGCCTACGGACTCGTTTTGAGCAGATCTACGCATATATGGAAGAAGATGGGCTGGTCAACGGTCAACATGGATGTTTGACCAATTGGAGTGTAGAGAATTAATTCTGCGATATCGAAGCCATCCGGAGTCGGATTTCAGATCCGTTTCTTCCAGCGTGCTCACGGTGACGAGATCTACGAGGTTGATAAAAGATATTGGCAGTTTGATGAGCAGAAAATTGGGGGACTGAAGAAACTGACAGATTCACGATGATAGCAATGGATTTAAGCATCACGGGCCAGATTGAAGTGTTTGATGGAGAAACGACTTCAGGGATTGGCAGGATAGAGTATTAGACTCCATGACACAGCAATGATTGGAAAAGTGTTACTTGATGTCGTCAATGGTAGATTGCTCCAGAACTTTGATGGAAAGCTTAGATCCGCGTCGAAGGGATCGGGTAGGAGTGACATGCCAAAGTGGAAGGAAAAAGCAAAATCAGAAGGAGGTAGTGTGCAAGAAAGCTCGGATTCGGTTGAAAGGAATCAGTTTTGGTCACTACAGGTTGATAGGGAATGCTTTTTCAGGTGGAGCAGTGAAGGAGACATCAAATAACATGGGACGAAATCTGTGGTTCAGGTGGAGTTAGATGCGACGGATCATTGGAAGATGGATTGATGGATCTTCAATGATATCATCTAGAGGAAATCCAGGAAGCCCTGAACGGAGATGATTTTCTCGGGGAAGAAAAGGTTTTTGTTCAGGTCGGAGTAAGCCGGTTTAAGCATCGGGTCATACCTAACCCGCATGTACTGTGCCCAACCCACCAGAACAGACTAGAACAGGACAGTTGCAGATTTGACGGAAAGAACACCGGGATGGAGACAGAAGGAAGGATTCACAAGGTACCAGTGAGATCCGGATTCGGGGAGGTCTTCAGTTTTGTCTTGACGGACGGAAGTTAGGTTCATTGTGTTGCAAGGATGCATGCATGTGGCAACAAATGGAGAGTACTTCGAAGGTTCAAGACGGTGGTGTTGAGGTCAAAGGAGTCAACTGTGGCCACGCTAGGTTGTAGCGTGTGCGGAGGCGTACCTTTCAGCGAGGTATGTGAAGTGCTGGTTCAACATGTTAGAGTGTTGAAAAGAGAAGACTGCGCCATCGGTGTAGTGACGTACCCTTCAGCAAGGTGCGTGAAGACATTACCGGGTAACTCAAGGTGGCTCTGAGGATTTGCGGAATCCAAGCCAAGGTGGAGATTGTTGGGTTATGTCTTGTATTTCGGTTTAGCCGGATCGGTCGTCTGGGTTAGCCAGAACCGAAGTCCAGGGTTAGGGGTATTTTAGACATTTTGTATGGGTTTTCTTGGTGGCCAAGAAAGCGGGAACTATATATATTGATGTATTGTAACCCTAGATCCTGAGGGGGATCGAGATGGGATCATAGTAGATGAGTTCTCTCCTCCCGTGGACGTAGGCATGGTTGCCGAACCACGTAAAACTGCTGTGTCATGTGTGTGATGCTTGATGGGTGTGATTGCTGTATGTTCATCGTGGTAGATCCGTTGATCGCGGGTTGTTTCGTTGCGCCGTTTTTCCCAACATAACAATAAGAGGAATTTGTTTTAGTCCAGAAAGGAATATCAAATAATAAATTTCTAATCCATTTAGCTTCTATTGCAGTGGCTCATAAAGCAAGGAATTCCGAATCCTTAATAGAATGAGAAATTGTAGTTTGTTTCTTGGATTGCAGCACCTTCCAAGGTGAAAATGAAATCACTTGTAGACTTGCAATTATCCAAGTCTGTATTCCAATCAACATCGTTGTAATACTCAACCATAAATGGGTAACTTAAATAACACAATGGATAGTCTATAATATGCTTTAAATATTTAAGTACTCTAGATACACCATTCTAATGTTCAACACCAGAATTACTAATATATCTATTTTATTTTCTCATAGCGTAAGCTTTATCATAGTCAGTGCAATTCATAGCATATATTAAAGTGCCAATTGCACTTGGCATAATCAAGTTAATCTACACTATTTTCATCATTTTTACTAATTTACTAATTTAATACTTGAATCAAAAGTAATAGACATTGGCTTACAATCAAACTAATCTGATTGTAAACTTAATTTTTTATTAGTATGACATCATAAAACATTTTCATTTCCTCAAAATTAATAACATTATTTTTATTTTTTATTTTTTAAAATTAATCTGATTTTGTGAAATTTAATGTTTTTAGTAAAAACTATAATTAATTTTAAATATTTTATTTCGAATAATATAATTTTTTATTTCTTTTTCCAACCAATCAAGAGAGACTATGATTTGGAAATTAATTATTTAAATATTTTCTATTAAAACAACCTATCCAAGGAGAAACATAATTCATGTAGCTAACCCCAATATAATTGAAACATGGCTTCGGTGATGTTGTTGATGTTGATATTTTATATTAGTGCCCACTCAAGTTTAGCAAGGGTTCCTCCAATTGTATATTTATACATGAGTACAATTAAAGGTATGGTTGGTTGCTAAAAACTCTCTAATGCAATTGCTTATATTTTAATAGAGGATCTTTCAAGGAACAGAAGAATTTAGAAATATATAATCACTCAACAAAACTAGAATTTAGAAATATCCAACCATGTTGGGGCCGGCTACATAAATTCTATTTCTTCATTCCATTCTATTTTGAGCCAAATCCTTAGATAAATTAAACTTCTTCAATCTAATTTAATAACCTCCATCAATGTTTTCTTCAGCCTACCCCTACCTCTTGACGAGCCATCTATCTGGATAGCCAAACTTTTTCTCACCAATGCCATAACCGGCCTACGCTCAACATGCCCAAACACACCTTATCAAGAGAGAAAAATAAAATTTAGAAAAAAAAATATCTAGACATCCAATACCAATAAAAATAGAAAAAACGGAATTTAGAAAATATGATCAATTTTTATTTATTGGAGGTTGTGGGTTGTGCAGTTAGCCAAACAGTTTTGTTTCAATGATGATTCATCCCTATAGGATATTGGAAGTAATCACAATATGGGCAAAACAGAGAAGACGATGCACTAATAACTCAATTGGTGAGGCACCTCCCTTCCACAAAAATGACCTATAGATCCCTTGCTTCGGCCCTGATAAGAACTTGGGAGTTGGGTGAGTTCTGTGAGAACACTTTACCTCAACAAAAACCGAAAAGGTAATCATAATATTATTGTAATGGTGTAGCTAGAACCAAATGGAATCACAAGGTGGACATTTTCATGTAGGCAAGTAAGATCAAATGAAATTCAAAATCACAATTTTATAATTCTTTAGATTTCTGTTTCAAGAAGGCCATGTCTAACTAGACTCATGGTCAAAGACTATTGTCCCAATACCAAAATGCATGTGACCTAACTCTAGTGGCAGAGCCACGATTTTTCTACATGGGGCAACCAATAGTCAAACCAATAATATTTATAATTATTATTTAATTAACCATTTAAAATCAATTTTTCATAGATTTTTAATAATATCGGAAGAAAACTCCTACATTTGAAAAGACCTCAGCATTTTTCAAGACATAGTTTTTAAAAACTTTGTGAGGCTAGTTAAAATACAAAAATAATTGGTCCGGATATAATGAATTCAAACTACTCGAAATAATCATTTTTTCCTAATTTTAATATTAAGAGTTGTATCTCACTCTAATCAAATTACAAAAAATGCTGTCAAGGGCTAACCTACACATAGAGTTTTTGGGGGCAGTCGCCCTATCGAACATGGGTTTGCTTTCAAAAAACATATGAAAATCCTGCATCCACTTCCAAAGACTATATGAATATCCTAGATCCAGCCCCGAAACCCACATGAAAATCTTTGGATTTGCCTCAAAATTTAGCTAGTTGTTTGAGTCTAACCCTCTAAAATGAAAAAATCATGGCCCACCATTGCATGTCATATCGATCACATCTAAAACAACCCACCTTTAATTGATTAATGAAAATCTATTAATTGGTTTAACGTAATTGGTTGATGGGGGACAATGCATGTGGTAGGCAAGGATGATTGATGGAGCAGCATTTAAAGCTATTCATCAAGTCATGAAAAGATCACTACCAAGGTATAAATGGTATGATAATATAAAGTTAGGAGTCTGAATCCTTTAGGTTGTCTCACTCATGCTTCCCCAAGGAGTAGTTCACAGTGGGGCCCCATAGAATAGAGTTGCTCAAAATAAACTCCTTCCTCTTTAAGCATAATTTCTCTAAATTTTGCTCCAATATGAATTGGTCTCATTATAAGATTAAGCATATAAGATTAAAAATGTCATATAGTCAATCATATAGTAAGACCAACTCTTATTAGAGCAAATATAGAATCATCCAATTGAAAGAAAGGACCTTCATTTTTAGCGGTTCAAATCTTCAATGTCCACTCCATGGTAGATTTCCGCGGCCCTCATTGAACTGTAGTGAACCATCCATCAAAGATGAGTCCCCCAACCCCACCCCCCGGTGCCTAACTCAGCTAACCCCCACGTGGCTCACTCAGCTAACCTTTAATTGATATGTTGACTTTTCAAATTTTTTCAGTTTCTATCTTTTTTACTATCATAATCTGTTTAACTTAATTTTATTCAATAAGCCAAGAAAATATTGTGCGGAGTTGTCCGAAAGGGTTTGAAATATGTAGTTCTACAACATAAATGAGTATGATCTTTGCTCTTCTTTTCCTTACAATATGTCTCTATCTCTGTCTCTGTGACTCTTCTTTTCAAGGTTTAATGGGATACAATGTGACCTTAATATTAAAAGAGAGAGAGAGAGAGAGAGAGAGAGAGAAATCATCTTAGTACGATTATCACAACTATTGACTAAAGGGCCTAAAGTTTAGTGATTTTTTAAATTATATTATTATAAATTTAATCTAACAATGAATATAATTCAGATTAGTATCACATTATGGTGAATGCCAATTCAAAGGGACATACCGTAGATTAGTAGATCCCATGTGGTACTAAAATTATTATCTCTAATGCCAGCTATGAAAGGTACCTCCAGCAGAAGGAAACCAATGAAAATGGATATTCAGATTAAAAAAAAAAAAAAAAACTGGTGCATAAGGTATGAAAGATCTAATAGGTCACATTCTATTTTTTTTTTTTTATCTATAACTGAAAAACAGTAAAATGTCTGACCAAGAGAATCACTTACATGGGTTATCTGCCAAAGTATAGTAGTAAAATACAAGTAAAGAATGACAATAACAATCAATTTTTCTATAATCTAATTTTGAGTCAAGGAAGGTTTTATTGAAAAATCTAATGCAAGGGGAGATTGTCCGATGTAAGGAGGCTCTTCGGAAAATAATAAAAACCTATATCCTAAGACTGATGTTGACCTGGTTGGTGCAGAAAAGTTAGACAGAAATTAAAAAAAAAAAAAAAGAAGACCCTCTCAATTTCAATGGAAAGTTGAGAATTCTTGGTCCTTGGAGGCTTGGACCAAATTCTTGGTCCTTGGAGGGTTAGACCAACCACTCATTAATGCCTTCTTATCATTATTTCTTCTTTTAGCTGGCACCTCAATTATTTGCATTTCATTACTGCCTTACAGATTTATAAGATAAAGACCCAACCAGACTGATGGAAGGGCTCCACCTGGAAAATTAGGCATGGGCACAGAAATTTGACCTATTTAAAGCTCCACTCCAAGTCCAAATGCACTGCATGGAAATAAATAAAATTCGGGTTTAGATCTCGGTCCACGTCCATGGGTTTTCCTACTCAACACGCAAATGACATAAACAAACATGTCTATATTTGGAAACTATTGCAAATACTATTTGAAATGTTTGTCTAGTGAGATTAACAAATTAAAAAAAAGCATATCAGCCTTCACCGTGTTTTGTAATTTCATCATCTTAAGTTTCAATAAAAGAATGAGGGTTAATAAAATATAATTCTAAGGCTAACCTTGTGAATAAGGCACCCACTCCCACAACTCCCACTAAGGTTCAAACTCTGATGGAAGTCCTTTACTTCTTAAGTCTTGGCCACTGATATATATATATATATATATATAAGAAGCCAATTGTCCACTAGTGGATGAAATGAACCCTACTCTATGAATATTTCCTTAAAATCTAACTTCTTTTAAAAGTTTATTATGGAGTGTCGACAGACTAAATTGACGAGGGTTATGCTCTTTCCTTAAAGCTGACAAGACAAGACCCTGAATATCTAGAATTGCTTTAGCCTGAATCGGCTACCTAAAGAATAAAAATGACTGAAATCCGCACTTAAATTGTTTGAGTGGCTAGGAAGTCTAGCAAAGAGCTAGAAGTCCCCACTTTGAAAAAATATGAGGCTTACCCGATACACAGTGCTAATTGGTGGTATTGTATATCCAAAATTTTGCCAATGATCAACCTTAAGGAGTACAGCGGATTCCTCGTCATCAAAAAAACCAAAAAATAGAATAGAAATGAAGGGGTAATCAGTAACCAACTTTTGAATAAAGAAAATGAATAGAAGAATGAGAATCTGTGAATCAAGTCCTCCATCAATCCCGAAGAAGAGTCCCCATCAGAGTCATAAAAGCCCTAAACACTACGTACCAACAAAGGACATCACCCCCACCGCTCATTGATGAAACCTTATCCTCTCTATTTGAGGTCGGCAGAACAAAGGAAAAACCAACAAGGAAAAATTTGAGGATAAAATCAAATCAGTTGGAAAGCAAATTAACCTCCGGTATAAAATCACAAGCAGAAGCATCTAGCTTGGGCAATTAAAGGCCAGATAGATTAGATGAATAATTTTTTAAAAGAAATTATATTGTGGAGATCTTAACTGCTGCAATATCATAGGGTTGACACAGGTCCCCTGCAATGAACTTTGAAGTAGATGGGGAGATAAGTAGCAATCTAGACACATGCATTCTTCATATCTGCGTACAACCATCATGCTGAAATCATGGGCTAACAATAGCATTTTCTATAACCAAGTAGAACTAACCAAAAGAAGATCACATGTATACAAAACGCATTGGAGTCACCCATGAATCCCCTAAATGTCAATGAAAATGGAGATGCAGAGTCCTAGATCTTTGTCAGAAAATAAAATTTGAGATCATATGCCGGGAAGATCATTTTCAGCAGTAAATACCAATTCATTTATTCGAAATTGATATACAGGCCAGTCAGAAGTCATGGTCCAGTTTCTACATCACAAGCTATGGGGCCCACCGCACAATTTCCATTTGATAAAGTGGAGACTCTAGCAGGTACTGATAATTTCTCAGAAGCACTTCTTTTCTCCACATAGGGATCTTATAGTGAAGATCACATAAATCCAACAACTTCAACCAAGAAAAAAAATCCAATAATGAATATCACTCCAACTAAATGATGCCGAGCTCATCACAATTTGAGGGGGCGATTTTCAATCAATGGACGAGAGTGGCAAGAAATGGCTACTGCAAGTTCAATCGCCTGCATGTAACTAGCAGCAGTGTTGCATTAATTAAAAAAATGAGACTACCTTTAATTCCAGAGATTGCAAGTATTGACAGACTTAGAAAGTGATTTAAAGGAATAGCAAAACAAAACAGACATCAAATCAGGCTGAAAGTTAACATTTCTGCCTCAATAACAGAATGAATGGCTACCAACATAGAAGCAATGTCTCTAATGTCGCAACTGATCCGCCACCAATGTCAACTAGAAGATAGGCAGCAGAGCTACTGCCTCAAGAAGAACAAGAGCCAAAGAGCATGTTTTAGTATTAAGAATTTAATATTTGCCAATAGGATTCTTATCTTCGACGGGCAAAAGGCAGAGTTCATGATTTCTACAGATGATTGTATGAAGGGATAGTCAAACATGTCTAAAATTAGGAATTAGTGTCCAAGCAATTGGAGTATGTATTAGTAAGCCTGCAGCACTATGAAATCAAAGAAAGTTCAGCTTATTCTCTTGCATATTGCATCTCTGTTGTGCAGGTGAAGACTCCAACCTCTCTCCAGTGGTGATGAATACATTGGTTCCCTCAGGTGATGATGGCACCTGCCCGTGATCTCATGCAGTTGAAACCCGGACAGATGACTCCAAGGTCCACACTGCACCAACATACCACAGAATTTGACTGTCAATGCAATCCATCTGAGAGCCACCTGATTGAGGTTTGTGCTCCTGCAAGTCACCCTCTACTGCTAACTCAGCTGCTGCTGCTGCTGCTGCTGCATGCCTATTTTGGTCTACAATAAAGGTTTACATTACTGCTGCCGCATATTTCCAGCTCTAATTTACAACCATATTTGTTTGCTTGGATGAGCAACCATGGCTCAAATTACAGCAGTTCAAATTTACCCGTAATTACTTCTTTCTAGACCAGAATTAATTAGGACACATGACAAATCCTTCTTTACTCTGTTATAAATAATACGCTAATACAAAATAAAAATAGGTGCATCAAAATCCCTGAAGCAATTAAGGATCACCAACTGTAGACCCTCATTAGCACCAAAAAATAAAAACAGATTTTTAGGCCAATATGAATATCTACCAAAAAATCACATATTCTGAAAATGTTGTTACTCAGAATGCAACAACAATAGGAAACCAATAATATGTTTAATATCCATGAGCATTGCGTATGCATGTACATACAAGTAGGCCATGGTTTGGAATCCAGAATGTTAATTGAGTGATCCCACTGAGCATAGAACTCATCCAAAAAAAATAACAAGATAAGACTGGATGTTAAATAAATATATCACAAGTACACATCCAGCAAAAGGGGGCCAATTTTGGATGATATCATTCAGTCTAGGGTAGTTTTTATCCATGGTCCATCACAGTAGCATTTACAAGTAACTTGTTTGAATATAGAAAATGAACAATTCTTCTAATGCTATTTATTGGGTTTCTTGCCTCCGGAGTGGGCCCATGGAAATTCCATTTTCAGCTATTTGAAACAAAAGCTTTGTCTTCTTCGATTCATGTGGCATTGAAGAATGAGAGAAGGTCAGTGGAATGGTGCGCTCCTTGATCAAACCAAGAGTGGATAGAGAAATTCAACTGGTTGCTCTATGTAATTTTCAGCATTTTTTTTTCCATACAGTGTAATGCTCTTCGACCAATGTGATCCAATCTCTCGAATTGGATTTCTGCCCTATGTGTATTGTTCTTCTCTTTAATACAATTACCAGTTCCGATATATAATTGCATGAGAGGTAACTCTTTAGCCACCACATAAAACCCCCTATGACAAATCCAATCCCCTCACACAAACAAAACCCCGTTGGATTATCACTCACCTTAATTTGACAATAATCCAAATTATACTCATTGTTGAATTAAATTTCATTAAAAAAATGTAACTTAAGAAAATGTTATACTGTAAGGTTCCTAAATCAACCCAGTCATGATCATTTGGTAGAGATGATCTTTTCCCAAAATCACATCCATAATGATTAATGAGACGTTTCCGTTACACTATCATTGCATAATTAGCCTGCTTCCAAGCAGGTCCCATAAGAGGCTTAAAGTTTTACCACTCACTGTGAGCGGTACTTGCTTACCAGAACATGTATTAGGTATGTACGCATATATGTATGCATCTATGCCGGTCATGATCCCTGAGCACAATGCACATGGGGATCTCCATGCACACCTTGCTGTGGGGCACACCTAGGACTAGGGCTAGAGGATCCAACGATCTAGATGGGCCCTATGCCCCTACCTCCCTACCAAATATGGGGGCTAACTAATCATCCTAACCCCTTGATCATTGGCCCACAAGGCTTAACCCCTTAAAAAGTTTGGTCACTAATCCAATGTTGATGGGTGTAACAAAGTGGAATCAATGTAATTCAAAGGGGTCCCATGTAAGTGGTCCATTTAGATGAGTGATCAGGTGGTCTATGTCATGTGCATTGAAACACCAAAAAAGAGGTATGCACTGTATAATTTCTATGTATCTATGTATGTATGTATATATGTATAGAACATGGGTTCCACAGGCACAAACTTAACACTTGAGAATTCTTATTTCGAAGCATGGCTCCGGCCAAGGATCAGAAAATCCCTCTTGCATCACAAACTTAACACTTGCAGTCCATTCAGATGGGTGTAACAAAGTGGAATCAATGTAATTCAAGGGGTTCCCATGTGAGTGGTCCATTAGATGAGTGATCAGGTGGTCTATGTCATGTGGTTTGAAACACCAAAAAAAAAAAAAAAGGCATGCAGTGTATAATTTCTATGTATCTATCTATGTATGTATATAGAACATGCGTTCCACAAGCACAAACTTAACACTTGAGAATTCTAATTTCTAAGCATGGATCCAGCCAAGGATCAGAAAACCCCCCTGCAGCCTAATGATGATGATGACACCACCAGCACTAGTGAAGGCTGAATGTAATTACATAAATGAACTCGTAACCAATAAAACGATAGGCAAGTTCACATAAAATATACCACAATATCTATGGTCAATAAGATTTTTCAAAATAGAAAAACAAATACAAGTCTAGAACAGACAACTTGCATTAGAACTCGTGGCTAAACAACAATCAAGAACATATGCCAACCAGATCATTATGTCCAGGTTTTCTAATGTGAGCGACTCGAGATATTTAAATAAAAAGGAACAACAAGGAAAAGAAGTATCAAAACCTTGTGACTTTCACCTCCTGCGAGGATTGTGCAATGATCTTGGAGATCCCTCAAAAAGATCCAAGAGATAATTCTGCAAATCATCTGCACTGAACTTGATGTACTTGTCACCATACTTCCCCCCTTCTAACTGACTGGAATACCTCCCCATGAATGTTCTGTATGCTTGAAGGATTCTCAGCGAGATTGAAATCCTTAGATCATCACGAAGCTGTGGATCAGGGATCAACCATGCCGTCTGGGTTTTGTAGATCTCTTCAAAAGCTAGATTGAAGCTCCTGAACCTGTCCTTGAGAACTGACTTTGAAACAGAACTTGAACCCGAATTAAATAGACCCTCCTCTTTCAAGAAAGAAAGGATGACGTTCCAAGAAGCTCTTTCATAGTTCAATGCATGCTGTTGAACTTTAGCATTGTGTTTTCGGATCCAATCATCCCCAAGAAGAGCTCGAAGATCAGAGCCCTTAACCTTTTGCACCATGTAATATATGTTGTTCATCAAGAAAAAGTACTGCAGAGAACTATCCCTGTACAATTTGGACTTACCATCAAGGTTTGCCTCCAGAGTTGAAATAACAGACTGAAGGCTTCGAACCAGTGACGTGGCATTGCAAGAAGCCCTCCTTCCACTGTCTTCTTGTGCCAAAGCATTTGAACTGGATAATGATGGCAATGGATTCTCCACTTCGCTGTCATTCGCTTTCAGAAGCAAACTCAGGGTGTCACTATAATCAGTAAGAACCTTTAAGTAATTCATGACATATTTTGTCAGATGGTGGACCCCACCTCCAGCAAATGGAGTCGTTGATATCTTATCTCTAACTGCATTCTCAAATTCTGCAAAAGTTCTGGTCACAGAGTCACCCAATCTCCTCAGAACTTCATGGCTCTCGGTTCTTACACAAGAACCGGCCTCTTCAGAGAACAATGCATCTATATCAGGGAGAAGATCCGCCAAGCCTTCATACATGTCCAATATGCGAAACAATTTTTCTGGAGAACGGGGGCTGATTGCTATGGCTTCGCCAAAATTCAGGAGCTGAAGGACCGAACCCTTTGAAGTCTCAATAAAACAAGTATGGTTAACTGATCCAAACTCCCCGAACATCTGGTCACAAAGGTATTTTTCACTGGCAAGACAAACACGTACAAATATCTTCATAGCTCGGACCCATTTCATTATCTTGGTATTCAAGGAATTCCAATCCATCCTCACAATTTCCTCGATACTGAGCTTCTCAACTTCAAGAATGAATAAGCACTCATCCAAGGCATCTTTACGGTTGTTCGTATACGCCTGCCAACACTCCCGATCATAATTTGACAAGAACATGAGGTTCACTATGGATTTAAGATCAGGAATTACATCTGGATCAATCAAATCAATAATAAATTCCTCCGAGCCCTTGCTATCATCTTTCTGAATATTCATTTTTATGTCCTCCACTGGATAATCATCAAATGAGCTTGTTGAATCCTCGTCCACAATGTCGCCGTCATTTGAACGAAAAGACATGTGCTCTGGCTCAAAATTGCGCCTGTTCTGAGTGAGCATGTGGATGAATTCTTCCTCTAACCTGGCCATAGCCATCTGAAGAATGCTATGGGCATGGCACAGAAGCCCATTCACTTCCTCATCTTCACTCAATGACAAACTCTCCAAATCTCCTATCAGTCGCCGAACCTCATCGACAGCCTGAAGATACTCAGCAGCTTCATCTTGACCCAAGTCCCATATCATCGACTGATCAGACTCCCAACGCAAGACCTTCTCCTGCGCAGACTTGAACCGTACTTCAAATCCACTTATCTCCCCTTTCCTCTTTAAGACTTCAGTCATTCTGGGAGTAGACAAACGTAAATCAAACTGAGTAAGTAGCCTCATCACATCATCGGTGGGGTTCTTACTCGTTCCCAAGGTATTCACAATATGCTGGGCAACAGCAAGCACCCGTTCATCTTTCGCAACACTCTTAGATTGACAGTCTTCCATCCAAACAATATAGTCAGACGAACGCAGAACACAGTGCTCAAACTGGTGATTCCGGGACTAGATGAATGGAGGGCCCCAAACAGCTGCAGAGATATTTGCTTGCAAAGGAGAATTCCCAAATTAACATACAGGAACAAGAGTTACCACTTAAAAGTGCACCTAAAACACCTCTCCTTCATAGAAATTCATGCTCAGATGGGATTTCGCAGAAGATATATTCACCACCCAGCACAGAACAAAAGCCAAAAACCTCCATTCTAGAGCCCCACAACACCGAAGGCGAAGAATAAACTTGGATACCACATTCTGTGGCATCTCAATCATGAAAAAACTAGAAAAACTCAATATCAAATGATAAAGATGCTGAAATCGAGCATGCTTTTATTTCAGAAAACTAACAAAAGCACCGGTGTTACCGAGAAATTTGGTCCAGAAACACTCCCCTGATTCATTCAACAGCCAGAAGAAGATAGAATCAAGATCAGAAAGAGAAAATCTGGTTCAAAAGCTTCCCCAGAATTGCTGCAACAAGATTTGTGAATGGGGTTGATAAGGACTTCCCAATTGAGCAAATAAAATCAGACTTCAATAAGAACAACAAGACCCAGACCACAAAACAGAACCCAGGTCCAATAACAACAACAGATTACAAACAGAGCAACAACAAAAATACAAAGCAGACAAAACAATCAAGATGAACAAATTATGGTAACGCAAGATCTTTCTAAAAACGGTAACAATCGTACAAATTAGAGCTCACTTGAACTAGAAACTCACAAAAACCCCATCAAAACAAGATGCTATGAGTGAAAACGCTAAACCCTAATCTCCAATTATTCCACACAACACAAATTGACTTAACACTCACAAAATCTTCACCAAAAACCCTAGTTCCAAGGCGAAATTCACACAAAAAAACAGCCAAAGATGAAAACTTTCGATAACCCAAAATCCCCCACAGTACAAAAATCAAACATCAGCTGATTTCCCTAACGATCTGACCAGAAGACATCAAAACCGAGGGAGCAAAACCTGAAATCCGGGGATATGTGATCAAAGAAGCCAAACAGAGACCCGATCTGGTACAAGAAGCCAAAGAGAAAGATGGGTTCGAGCTTTACTGATCGATTTCGTAGAGAAAGGCGCGAGATTTGGAAGAGATGGAGGGATCTGCTGAGATTTTGGGCCGTTTTGGGCGATCCGGGTGTCGATCGAATCAGGAGGAGGAGGAGGAGAAGCTGAGAATCTAGGGTTTGAAGATTGGGAATTGGTGGAAGAGGGCTGAAGCTTGGAATCTGGGATGAAATGATCAAGTGAAGCTCAAGCTCCTCTTAGCTGTGGATTGAGATGGCCCGATATTGAGAGCTTCCCCTCCGCTTCCGGGTATTTGTTTGGGGTTTTCCGCTGAGAGGACCAGTGGGCGTGCACCGCGGGAGCACGGTAGTTCGGTCATCCGCGAAAAATAGGGTTGCTAAAAAAAAAGGGGAAAGATTTCATATCAGGTCTTAAAGTTTTTACCTTATTTTAAAAAAGTATACAAGTTTCGAAACTTCTCAAATTAATCCCTATATTTTTCAGTAAGCTTTCGATTAAGGACATCCGAGAATTGAAAGCTACTTTTTGGCGACTTTTTCTCTTAATTTTCTTAAATTACCAAAATTACGTACCAATCATTTAAAGCAATCACGTGCTTTCAGCAGCTATTACATGCAATCGATTACCGTGGGAATGCTAGTTGTCATTGATCATCATGAGGATATTAAAGAAAAAATGAGAAAAATATAGAGGAATTAAATGAGGAATTTATTTCAATCAAGGGTAATCGATGTAATTTTTCTAAAATTGAGTGAAAAAGTTACCTAAAATAGCTTTAAATAGGTAAATGCCCTTAATTGAAAACTTCTTGAAAAACTTAGGAATTAATTTGAAAAGTTTTAAAAATTGTGCCTTTTTTTAAATAAAACAAAACCTTGAGTCCTTATTTAAAAAAGAACTTAAAAGGTTTTACCATGCATGACCTTAGACCTAGATTGAACTAGTAGGGTGTTGATTATATTTTTTATTTTACAAATTTGGTAGTCCTATCAATACTCAATAAGCAAATTTTTACTTTTTATCTATGATAACATTGCACAAAGAGGGCAGTATTGTTATCAATAAATTAATTATCTACCAATACCCTAGTCAAACTAGTAAAAAAAATTTTTTTTTTGAGTCAACACCTTGTAAGCTAAAATTCAGATGTAGTATTTATATGGGGTCAAAATCTTGAAAAAAAAATGAAAACTTATTTTTCTAAATAAAAATAGAGGTTATTAATAAATAAAAGCTGAAAATGAGCCATGAGAAAAAGTCAACTTGCACAATATGACAACTTCATAGCAACTCTTCTAAATTTATTTTTATGCTAAAGTGTGATTTTATCTCATAAAATAGGTTCAATTTTATTTTCCCGTTTGGTAACTTTTTTAATAAAGTGAAGTGAAGTAAAGTGAAGTGAAACCTCAATTTAAGGAATATAAAAAGATGTGGGGTCATATTAAAAATATAAAAATTCAAAATTTCCTCCTTCTTAAAAATTAGTAAAAAAAATTTGTCTCAAGCCATTTAATGAAAAATACCATCTACTTTTTAAGTAAAAAGTCAAAAAAAATTCCTTATCAGCCGCTAAAAAATAGCCATCACATTATAATGTGACCATTTATTTTATTCTCTCTTGATTTGAAGCCTTCCCTCACTTTACTCTACAAATAAAGTTACCATATAGCTAATTTAGAGCATTTTAGATGGCTGAGGAAAAGTCCTTATTTTGTATTGAATTAACATTAAGATCACTTTTTCACTATTTCAAATTGCAATAAAAAGGTAAGAAAATCCAAACAGATTTCAATGTCTAAAGTAATTAAATAATTTTGTTTGACAAGTTTATCTCTATGACTTTTACTTCTACACCAAGTTTGCTTTTTCGATTGGACCCAATCTAGAGCTGTATTTAATCAGGGAGGGCTCTATTTCAAACAAATCAAATCTTCAAACAGATCCTAAACTTTTGAAAGCAGCTCTTTGGATTAGGTGATATCCATTCTAGGGCTTTTAGTTTTTGTATATAGCTTTTCTCCTTTTCTATTTTTATTTTTTATTTTTGAGGGCAATCAAACATTCGTTAGAAAGAATACTAATCTTGGAGGAGCACAGAAGGAAAAATTTTTAAGAAAAATATGTGTTGTGGAATTTTCCTATTTCCTTGAAATTGCATCCATATGTGTAGGGGTGGTCAATTGGGTTGGCACATTTTTCTTGAATATTTTGCCTTCTAGAGGATGTGAGGCAATAAACACAAGAAGGTCAACTGAGCATAAGACGAAATTTATATGGATGAGTACACAGCTCCAACGTCTTAGTTTCCTCTCTACAATAGATTACTATAGAAGGTAAGATAGTGTCATTATCAACACAATAACATAGCTCATGGGAGTTATTTTTACGTAAATATAGTTTTTTTTTATAGAAAAGATTTTGAATCTATTAATATATAGAAAACATAGAATCAACTATTACATTTTGCAAGATAAAATCAGGAGTATAGTACCACAAAACCTCTATATTATTAATAAATTGTGCATGCCGAGCTAATTTATGAGCTACTACATTTCCTTCTTTCCCTACATGAGAACCACTTTATAACTTGTAAAAGTCTTCAGCAGCTCTTTAGATTCATCGACGAAAGGACCTTGTATTGAGTAATTTGACGATATAAAGTTAAGTGCATCTACCGTCCATACAAAATCACTTCGAGAATAATGTCCCTCACTCCAACGTTACAAGATTTTTAATTTAGTATATCGATAGATAAAATTTAACTTATGTAGTGTCTAACCATGGTCAATATTTTAAAAGTCATATCATAGGTCAAACCAGTGGGTAGATTGTCTAGTCTAATTTGGTTTGGTCATCAGATTTAACTTGGCTAATATTGAAGTAAACAATAATAAAAATATTTTAGAAGATACTTTTAAATAATTAATAATGGGCTTATTTGTTGCAATTACTAGGTTTTTTTTTACAAGTTATACGGATTTTATTTAAACTAGACTTTTAATGATGAATTTGGTCATATTTTTAAAACATTGACTATGAGATGAACGAAGTTTATTTAACCAAAAGGTAAGGGGGCTACACAACCCAAAAAAAGATTATGTGATTTTTTAGTTAGATTTTCATGAAATGACTTTTTTTTTTAGAATGAGTACATGCAATTCAAACGTAGATCCGTTGAATGCTTATTTGCTAATTTTAATAAAGTTTAGTTAATCTATAAAAACAAAAAGATAAAGTGTAGTTAATGATTTTCTAGGAAAAAAAAACAAAGAAAGGGTAGGTAATGGGGCAAGCTAGTGCATTAGGACTTTATAATTGCCCACTTTGCCCACTTTGGACTACCACGCCTTGCATGGTAATGGATTAGGTATAAATGGGGTTCCGCTCCAACCTACTCTTATTCTGGGCAAATTTAGTAGTGGTTTTCTTAGTGTAGAGTGGGTTTGGGTTTTGTTGTGCTAGCCCACACTACCTCAAATATTTAATATTTAAATGGGAGGAGAAAGTTATGTGTTCAATCTCTACTACTCACATTATTATGCATTTTTACATATTTTAAAAGTTTTAAGCTTTAAATTAAATTTCACTTACTCAAACGATGCGAATTTGGTATCACATATTAGTGCTCATTTGGATGAGATAAATTTGAGGTGGGACGAGTTTGGATTTACCCCAAATCGTATCAAACTTGCCCTGTTATCATCCCTAACCAAGCCTATAAAACACTATACTATAATCAATTTGGAGGATTGGGCAAGTTTAACTGAGTATTCAATTAAACTCATTAATCATGTTTAATTGAAGGATATAAAACTTTTGACTCATTTTAAAAAAAGTACATAATATTTTAATATTTCAAATAAGTATAAAATTTTTTCATAATTCTTTCAATTAAGTTCTCTCCATCAAAAATTTTTAAGAAAGGACAAAAACAAAGCTATGTCAAACTTATGCTTTAATAGATCATTTAATAGAAATGATCACTTACGCTTTAATAGATCATTTAATAGGAATGATCAAATCCAATCCAAATGACCTAGTGAGGTCTACTTTAACTACTTTTATGCATAGACGGTTAAAGAAAGGAATTCCAAATGATTAAAAGACTAGCTTCATGAAACGGCTTTGATCATTAAAATGAAAATGTCTAATTTTAGGAGGAAAGAGATTTTAAAAAAAAGCAAAAATCCGTAATAAGGGAACCGTGTTTTTGTCATTTCTCAAAAAAATTATGGAGAGGACATGTTTGCAATAATTGTAGAGAACTTGTATACTCTTTTGAATATTAAAATCTTTGTGTACCTTTTTGAAACATGATCCAAAACCTTTATGCTCTTTGAGATTTTTCCTTAATTGAATGACCTATTGAGTCAACTCAACTCCACTGAGCCAAGAAGAGTCTAAATGAGCTTTTAAACTTCTTTTGAAAACCTTTTGAAATCATAGTTTGAACTATAACCTAAATTTGGCAGATCCCTAATGCACAATCATAATTGCATGTGACGGGCCTATCTAACCACACCAACTTGCATGTGATGCCATTTGATAGTTTTACTGACCTATATTTTTTGCATAATTTACTAAAGAGGCTTTGCACTAAAATTCTCTATGATGAAGTGAGAGATGCACGTTTTAGATTTGTGAAATCCTTTTTTAAGAAATTCCTAAATTTTGGGTACATATAAAAGAAGTTTTAAGTGAATCATATAATCAAAACGGTTTTTTAACTTTGAGGCAACTTAAAGAAAGCCGTTATCATTTTACCATTAAGCTGTCACAAAATAAGCAACGGGGCGGAAATCGATGATTCGACTCATTTGATTCCGTGCTTGTTAGTTGAGTCGACTCGTCTGAGTCACCAGGGGCATCATTTTATAAACAATGGTTTGAGGTCACTGTGTAATACCAGACCTAGCAGTACTCCTTTGACGTAAGCTATGTTGGTCAAAATTTTGACTTCAACTATGACTAAGATGTACATGTGTTGGTCATGCCAAAAGCCCATAAATATATTTTATGTTACAACTTAGAAGTCTTGGACCCCAATCGGTGATTGGGGGTACATCCATTAATTTTATATATTGTGGGGATTACGAGCTCCTGAAGTATTTTATATATTTTTTTATCTACCACTGATTCTTGTTTTAGGGATTCATATTGAATTTGGATGGTGATCGAGAGGAAAATTAAATGAAGCTTATTCAATTTTACCAAGCCATATACATTCTTTATGTGTTATTCTTTTCTTTATTTGCATAGAATCTAGTTTATTTTCACTACATATATTGACTATATCAACGGCATGGATTGGAGATTGAATGTTATGAATGATTTTTTAAAAATAATTAATATATATGATCTTTCATTATTTAAATAGGGTCATATATGTTGGGAAAAGCGGCGCAACGAAAATTAGCTGCGATAAACGGATCAACCAAGATGAACATACAATCATATCATCAAGTAATCACACACATGAACACAACAATTTTATGTGATTCGGCAACATTGTCTACGTCCACGGAGGAGAGAACTCATCTATCATGATCCTATCTCAATCTCCACGGGATCTAGGGTTACAGTATAACAATATATATAGTTTATGCTTTCTTGGCCAACAAGAAAGCTCATACATAATAACTAAAATACCCTTAACCTTGAATCTCGGTTTTGGCTAAACTAAACAATCGATCTGGCTAAACCGGAATATAAGACAAAACCCAACAATCTCCACCTTAGCTTGGATTCCGCAAATCCTCAAAGCCACCTTGAGTTGCTCGGTAATGTCTTCACGTACTTGCTGAATGGTACGTCAATACACTAATGGTGCAGTCTTCTCTCTTCAATACTCTAACATGTTGAACCAGCACTTCACACACCTCGCTGAAAGGTATGATTCCGCACACTTTATGACCAAGCGCGGCACCTGCACCCTCTAGCCCGGATGCACAGACAATCTCAGTATTATCTAGTGTCGATCAAGTCCAAACCGACTTGAGACTTCCCACAGTTGCCTCCTTTGACCTCAATACCATCATCTTGAACCTCCAAAGTGCTCTCCATTTATTGTCACATACATGCATCTTTGCAACACAATGAACTTAACTTCCATTCGTCAAGACAAAACTGAAGACCTCCCCAAATCCGAATCTCGCTGGTACCTGTGAGTCATTCCTTTTGTCTTCATCCTGGTGTTCTTTCCGTCAAACCTGTAACTGTCCTGTTCTAACCTGTTCTGGTGGGTTGGGCACAGCACATGCGAGTTAAGTATGACCCAATATTAAACTAGCTTACTCCAACCTGAACAAAATGATATTTTCCGAGAAAATCATCTCTGTTCAGGTCTTCCTGGATTTCTGCTAGATGATATCATCAAAGACCCATCAATCCATCTTTCGATGATCTCGCCGCATCTAACTCCACCTGAACCACGAATTTCCTCCCCTGTTATTTGATATCTCCTTCACTGCTCCACCTGAAAAAACATCTCTTATCAACCTGAAGAGATTTCTGACCATTTCACCCTCCATGATGACCGATGTTCCTTTTTCCACCTTCATAACTCTACCTGCTACAGTGCACTTACAACCTTTAAAGTCTAAGGCACCCAAAGAAATTTAATTTCTTCGTAAACCCGGAACATATATCACATCCATTAAGGTTTAAATAACATCATCATACACCTGGATCTCTACCGGCCTTATCTCAAATGCTCATCAATTTGCACTCTCCCCAATAAGAACAAATCCATTAACATTGAGAGTTACTTGCATCAACCCAATTGCTACTCAAACACATGATGGAAGAATCTAAATCTCAATACCATGAATCATTAACTCGGTCCATACCTATAGTGTCCAAAAGTGATTCCCTGTCATTCGAATCCAAGCTTTCTTGCACATTACCTCCTTCTTGAAATCCAACTTCGGATGGCTTCGATATTACAGAAATAGTTTTTTGCACTCCGATTGGTCAAACCTTCTTTTTAACTATTGAACTGCCCATCTTCTTCCATATACGTGTAAATCTTCTCACAATGAGTCCATAGGCACAAACGGATCTCTGATCGAACAATGGACAATAAAGATATTGCAAAAAACAATTTCAGCCACAAATCTAGTCAAACTGCCTTTGACCGTTTTACCTGCTAACGTATGCTAACGTCAGCACTACTGCTGGTAGGTTGGGCGGGACTTCTGCACACGGGTCAAGTCTGACCCGACTCGAACTGACTTGGACGAAACTGCTGTTGGGCTGGGCTTCTCTGCGTAATGGGTCAGGTCCTACCTAACCTGGACCCGACCTGCAATGAGGCTGACCTGGCCTGACAACCAGGCCCAAGCGACCTCCTTCCTCTCCCTTTCTCACGTTTCTCTACAACGGGGCAATGAGGCCCCATCCTTCTTACTCCTTTTAACGAGACACCGGTGTCTGAAACCGGCGATAATGGACCGCGACCTTCTCTCCGAGAACCGGTGCAGAGTCCGGCGACGAACTCCGACACAACAAACTAGTGGCAGAGGCGGTGACCTACAGCGGGCGGCTGAGAATGGCACACCAGCGCAGCGGAACTCTCTCTGTTTCGGTCTAGGTTCTGTAACTAGAACCAGATCCTCCACTCCATTTTCTCCGACGACTACAAACCCAGCAACAACCTAGGCATCCTTCTTCTTTTTCTCTGTTGTGCTGCAACTAAAGGACCCAAGGCTGCCTCCTTCCGATCTATGATCACTACATGGCCCACTATAAATCTCCAAAACAGCACCGTTAATCTGTGTACCAGAAGATGGATACGGGCAATATCCTCCGATCTTCTTCTTCCAAACACATCCAAGCCTCAATCCGTCAATTGCAATCCCAAGCAATCTCCACCTTACTCTGATACTGCTTGTTGAGAAAAGCGGTGCAACGGAAATTACCGTGATCAACGGATCAACCACGATGAACACACAATCATACCATCAAGCAATCACACACATGAACATAGCAATTTTACATAGTTCAGCAGCTTTACCTATGTCCACAGATAAAAGAACTCATCTATCATAATCTCATCTCAATCTCCTCAGAATCTAGTGTTACAATACATCAATACATATAGTTCCAGCTTTCTTGGGTGATAAGAAAGCTCATACATAATGACTAAAAGCTCATACATAATGACTAAATTGCCTTTAACCCTGAACCTCGATTTGGGTTAAACCAGACGACTGATCCGGTTAACTGGAATACAAGACAAAATCCAACAATATGAACCTACATAATAAATATTGGACATATATAGTTCATTGTTGAATTGAATTTCATAAAAAAAAAAAGCTCCTCAAGAATTATTAAACTTGAAGGCCCCCCAAAATATACCATTGTTATGATTTGAATGAAATATTTTTTTTGTACAAAATTATTTTCATAGTAAAATCATTTCATCAAACTACTTTCTCATGATTAGCAAGCATCCAAGAGTTATTTGTTTATACTCATTCATATAAGTAATGATTCATATTCATAATAGTTAGGCATCTGCACATGCGCTTATACTCATTTATGCATGTGATGTATAAATGATGTGTGTAAATAATACCATTTTTACAAGTAAATAGGTATGAGATTGTTTAGCATCTCCAACTTTCTAAAAAGTGATTGCATTTGATCATAACATCAATTTCCGTGAACTGCAATTTTTTTCACTCATGTGGATCTCATATTCGTACTTTAAATCATTTAATTTGTTTATTGAACTACTAAATATAATAGCTTTCAGTTTGTTATTTTAAATCATCATAAAATTTGAGTAATTTGTGATACATGTCTAACAAATTTCAACCTATTAATCTAAATATCTAATGTTCTATAGTTTTGTGGGCCCCCATCACTCAATATTTTCATGTCAAAGATAAGCATGAAGACATTTGAAAAACTTTGTGAAAAGTATCGTAAGAATCTAAATATATATAATCATTGAATGTACATTTATTTATATAAAAATGATAATTTTAACATATACATAACTATTTATTTTGATTTTCACATATGTAACATTTGCATTACATGCTTAAAAACAGAAAAAAGCCCCAAATGTATCCCAAAAGGGCCGTAGACCTTTACCTCAAGCAATGGGAAGACCTAACTCTAAGCATAAAGAAGCCTTACAATTATTGTATTAATACATATCCAACTATGTCAGCAATTGCTCCATGACAAAAGTATAGTCGATGCCTATTGACGGATATTTAAAACCATTCATATATATATATATATATATATAGATGTGGACTGGCGACCAAGGGGCATGTTTCTATGATATGAGAGTCAAACCCAACTTACAACATAGACCATAGAAGGTTGAATGGGTAGTAGGTACCTCTTTCTTCAACAGTGCGTATACTGTGCGTTTGCATGTTTATACATATATGAACATAAATATTCAAGCTGAGAGCCGTTTGTCCAGTTCTTACTGAGATTCACCGTATATTCTGAGTCACCTGGCCGGCCTATATATGATCAAGTTACTCTCCTCTAGCATACTATCTTGTGCATGGCCACATGCCTAATCTTGATACTCAACTAACCATTAATCACTATTGGATTGAAATATTTTAAATAATAATTTCTCCTAAAACCATTAAATTAATGAGCCATGTATCACGATATTAAAAGAATCTAATATGATTGATACTTTGTATACTCCTAAGTCTTATTAAGATCTATCCATCCCATATGTAAACCTCTCTCAAGATTCAGATGGCCTTGGGACAAGCCCCACATATGAGTTCACGAGTGCTATTGACAGACTGTTTTCCCTTAGGGGTCATTTGTTTTTTGCCATTTACATATGTAACAATTACTCATGTGAAACGGTTTCACACATTTACGTTTGTTTTTACATTTTACACATGTGGTGTGTAAATCCCATATGATTTTGGTATGTAAATCATATGCAAAATGAGTTCTAACTTTTCACACCTCAACAAGTGTGAAAAGGATTCCCATCCCCACCCCCATGAGGCGCTGGTACAGGGCGTGAACAGTGTTTCACGCCCTGAACGTTTTTTATTTTTTTTAAATTTTCTGGCCACCGAAATCATGATCCGAGCCGTCCAAGTGATTTAGAATGCTAAAAACGGCTATGGTGCAAAAAATCAGCCGTTGGATCATCTTACATTATGAGATCTTGATGACACAAATCAGGCCGTTGATCTTAAATTCTGGGATTTTGTGGGCCCTATTATCACAATCCGAACCGTTCATCTCATTCAGAATGCCATTTTCAGCTATGAATCCAAATTTCAGATCTTAATTCATCATAGATCTTGAGATATCTTAAAAAGAACGTTGCAGCCACTAAATGATCCTGCCAGTCCGGTTTTTCTTTATTTTTGCATCTTGTATGCTTTAAATGCAAGATCTGAACCGTCCAAAATGTTTGAAATGATGATAACGGCCATGGTACCAAATTTCAACCGTTGGATCATCTTATCTTATGAGATATTTATGAAACAGTGCAGGCTGTTGACCTTAATTTCTGGGATTTTGTGGGCCCCATTTTCATGATCTGAACCGTTAATCTTGTTCAAAAAGTCATTTGCAGTTAGAAGGTCAAATTTCAAGTGTTGATTCAATATGGATCTTGAGATATTAACAAAATATATATCAACCATTGGTGTATTTAAGATTCACATTTGAAAAAGTGTGAAAATAACAAACAAAAAATATATTTCACATGTGAGTCATTTACATATGTAAATCATTTTCACATCACATATGAAAAAAACAAACGACCCCTTAGTAAAACTCCATGTACACTTTCAACAAGGAACCCCTTGATTGTTTGTGTGAGGTTATGTTGAACATCTTAGGTAGTGTTTGGTTCGCTGGAATGAAGGTCGGAATGGAATGGTCATTCCGTTGGAATGACCATTCCTACGTTTGGTTCGTGAAAAAGCGGCGGAATGACCATTACTTCAGGAATCACCATTCCTTTATACAAGGGAATCACCATTCCTTTGGGGGGGTAGAGGAATGGCCATTCCATTCCATTGTAATTTTCCTTTGAGTCCAAAATGCCCCTTTCATCAAACAAAACCTTTACATGTCCAATCATAAGACCTAGCCTCCTTCCTCTTCGTCTCTGACCTCTCATTCTAGGGGTATTTTGGTCAATTTTATGTAATTTTTTAGGGGTATTTTTGTCAATTTTATGTAATTTTTTTAGGGGTATTTTGATCAATTTTATGTAATTTTTATTCCATTCCTGGCATCATTCAAGCATGACCTAAGATGTCCAATCATAAGACCTAGCCTCCTTCCTCTTCGTCTCTAACCTCTCATTCCAGAGGTATTTTGGTCAATTTTATGTAATTTTTATAGGGGTATTTTGGTCAATTTTATGTAATTTTTATTCCATTCCTGGCATCATTCAAGCATGCCAAACACAGGAACTAGAATGAAAATCCTATTACTGGATTGATTCCTTTGTCCAACCAAACGTTGGAATGAGAATTACCATTCCTGCCTCATTCCATTCCAGGCTCATTCCAGCCTCCATTCCATTCCTCTCAGCAATCATTCCAGCGAACCAAACGCTACCTTAGTCTTACAGTGGTACAGACATGGAAAAATACACCAACCCTTTTAAGCCACTCAGGTCAGAGAACCCAAAGTCAATATTGGGAAATCTTACCACTCCAAGTATATATAAAACAGTTGAGGAAAGAGTTGAGTCTGACAAGATGCTATGCTTGGTTTGACTAGCGGCATATGGATGAAATAGATCCAATCATCCAAGCCATCCTCAGGCTGGGTCCCAAGGAGAAGATGCCTTTCGCCAAGTCAGCTATAATAATATAAATGGTTGATGTGGTTTGCCAAAATGGATTCATTGATAAGTTCAGTGGCAGTGGTTGATTGAGGTGTTTGTTTCTATTACTGGGTTAACAAGTTATTGTGCCCCTACGAACAAATCAACTCCACCACTTAGACAAATACCATTCTCATCTTACAAAGTTGTTGGGATATTTTCAAACTTAGGGCTTTTGAGGATAGTATCAAGAGATGTTGTGAAAAATAAATTGATTCATAGATGATCAAATCGAGAAAATAATAAAAAATATAAAAATACTATAAATATGTTGTTATAGGTTATTCCTTGTTTATTTTGTTATAGGTTATTCTTTGTTTATTGTTTTCTGATTTTCATGCACTTTTATTCCTATCTTTTATTTTTAATTTTAGGGTGATATTTGAAAAATATTGTGATATTGTTGGGAAAATACTACAAAGTATATTTTACGAGGAGGATTTTCTCGTAAGATGCAAACATTCCAGTGGATGCCTTTAATTTTAAGGTCCGGATTTTTTGAGTCTCCATACCATTCTTTCTATTTAAAAATAAATTCAAGGAAAATATAAAATATTTGCCTCATTTTGTAAAAAGAACATGAAGATTTAAATATTTCAAAAAAGTAGAAAAGCTTTCCACAATCCTTTCAATCAAGTCCTCTCCATAAAAAAATTTTTAAAAATAATAAAAAAACCCTTTCCTTGTGGCAGATTTTTATCTTTTATTGACCTTTTTCCTCCTAAAACCAACTATTCTGATTTGTTAAAGCAGGACCCACTAGGTCATTTGGGTTTGACTTGATCATTTTTCTTAAATCATTTATTGAGGGAAAATTTTGAAAAATTGCATAAGAGTATTTGTCAAGTTCATAAATTTGGACATTTATGCATCATTTTAGGATGCATTAGGGGTTTAATTAGGTGAATTGCATCATTATTCATCAAATCTCATCATTTTATGCATTTTCACCTAAGAATTTGAACTTCTATATGTTTCACACACTTTTTGCATTAATTTAGACATTTGTAACTTTTCTCCAAAGTTCCAATTGGAGTAAAATTCTGTCCGGACGGGTCCCACTTCAATATGGGCTCTTTAATATTTTATGGGTTCACTTAGAATGTGCAGGAAGATGTAAGACCCACTTCACTCAACTACAAATAATTCAAACACAAGGTCCATCTCCTCTTTATTGAAGGAAAATCTGTGGGGCACACCATGTAAAAAATTTGGAAGATTGGCTTCATGAAGACCCCACACACATGTGCACACATGTTTTGATAGTTAAAGGGGGGGGTCCCACTCTCTAATTATTGAAAAAATTTAAATTTGAATAAAAAAGGAAAAGTCAAAGAAGAGAAATTCAAAAATGGAAATCAATCCCGTTTTTATTTGAACATCCTAGATTAAAATGCTCATAACTCTCAAGCTAAGCCTCGGAATTGAACAATCTACCTACTGTTGGTAAGCTCTTTTTGAGTAGATGTCTGTAGGATTTATGATTGCATCAATTGGAGTTAAAACGATAAAGTTATAGCCTCGAAAAGCTGGCTGTGTATTTTTAGGCTGGATTGCAAAAAAATTGAAAACTTTTTCCATATTACACATCTTTGGGTGGAGTCCATCTCTCCTCAAGTGAAGTATATTAATGATTAAAGTGGGGTTCACCATCTTTAATTGCATTATTCTTTTCAAGATAATCCAAGAAGATTTGAAAAAAAATCCTTAAAAAATTTCAAGAAGGCAAGCTTACTTAGAATATTTGTTTGCACATGAGATGAAAATCTTCTAAATATGGAAAGTATGTGTAGAAATTAGTTTCCAAAGGAAATAAAAAAAGAATCTCTCCACAATTGCTAAGTCTTTTGCTAAATTGGAGAAGTAGAAGAAACTTTCCAAGAAGAAATTATAGCTACAAAAGAGGATCCTGGAGACAAAATAGGGTTGCCAAACCCTATTTAAAGAAAGCCATGGACTTCCCAGCCTCTCATGCTCTCTTTTCCATTCTCTTTTTTCCACTACTTTGTCCTCTTTCTCCTTTCTTCTCTTCTCTCTCTCCCTAGTGTAGAAATTATAGAAAAATATTTTGGGTATTCTAGAGCCTTGTTCTAGAAACTAGGACTAGAAGAGAAAATTAAGAATATCATTGTATTCACATAGAGATCATAATAAAGTTTAGGATTTTTTTTGCTACGGTGGAGTGGTTCTTTGGATCAAAGCTTCCTGATGAAGTTAAGTAATTAGTTTACCCATCTTTATGTAATCGATATATTTCATTGCTTGTTTGTATGATATGCATGAGTAGGTATAAAAATAAATTCGTCTTCATATCTATGACGAACTTCTACTTAGATTTCTATTGATTGCACTTTGATCATATATTCTTATTTAATAAATTACAGTTAGGATTTAAATTTCTTTGATAGTTTATATTTACTTGATACATGATGCTTGGCCATCTAGGGTTCGAACCTTGGGGACACCGCCTTCGTCCCGCATATGTGGGCTCGCTTCCCACTTTATGGACTTTCTTCTCATGTGTGTGGGCTCTCTATCACTACAGCAAAAAGCGCTATAAACGACGGCCTTGAGCCGTCGTGTTTATTAATAAACGACGGCCAGCACCACCAACAGGGCCATCATAAAAATTGAAGTCGTTTTCGTTAAACGACGGCCTAAAGGCCGTCGTAAATTAAAAAAATTACCGACGGTCTCCAGGCCGTCGTAATGTGCGACGGCCCAGGCCGTCGTAAATTAAAAAAGGCCGTCGTTTTTATTAAAATTTGCATTAAAAATACTTGCTGTAATTTCCTCTTAACGACGGCTTTTAGGCCGTCATTTTTAATACACTACAACAGTCGTTTTATTATTTATAGTCTTAACATCATTGGTACTAGACGGATGCTTTTTTAAGTTTGAGATTCGAGCTCAAAGTCCATACATATTAATATAAATAATATTAATATTATAAACTATAGCCATGTATTTATATTGTGTTCATTTGCAGAGGTCTTGTTTATGGTGAATTTCCTCATTTCCTTCCCATTGTGGTCCAAAGCTGATCTGATGCTCTAAAAATTCAAGAAAGTCAGCAATATCATGCTGATTATTGTCTGCTTCTGTATGTGCAGGTTCTTACGTGACCCATGAGACGAACCACTTTGTCTACTTTTATTTGGATCAGAAGGCGGTCTTGTTATTCAAGTCAGGATGATGGCAATGTTACAACAAAAAAGTACGATGGCGACCATTACAATTGTGGTGATGCTACCTATAGCCGTTCTCATGAGTGTGGAAATTGGTCTAGCCCTTCTTTAACAATGATGAATGAGAGCTCTGTGCATAGTGATCTTATTGGAGGCCTTTCTTCATGGAAGCAAAAAATCGGGGTGCTCATTGAGACAACTCAATATCTATTGGAGCTTCGGCACAAAGAGGCAGGGTCCTTCGATGAGAAGAAACAAATCAGTTCCTTTTGTATGCCAGCCATTTTCTAAAGCCTATAATCTTCTTATTGTATTCCCATCAATAACCAAATCTATCATACTATTAACTTACTTTCATTTCTACCTACTTCCATGCTTTTAATTCTGCTAATTTTGCACTCCAATTCCAATAAATGGTATGCTAATTCTCAACACAAGCCTTCTTTCTCCAAAATACTAGCTTGCTTTCCTATCTCAATAATGAGTATAACATCGTTTGCAAACCATAACAAAAAAATTGTCCATTTTCCTACTTCCTGCACGTTAAATTTTGCCGCTAACGAGCAACTTGAAACAGTTGAGCGTGACATTATTTATGTGGTTGTGCCACATTGGCCTTGGAACCAAGGCCAACAACTTGCAAAGTACCACGTCTGTAAACAAATACCTAATGAATCTTTCCTCTTTTTTTGGAAAGGATACTAAAAGCTTGTAAGCAGAACTCTATAGCCATTACAATCTACAACCACTTTCACATTATCATCGTCTTCTGCTGTCTCATAAAAATGAAGACATGCTAATAATGAGATTAATTAGCAAAAATAGCAGAAAATAACATAATGCAGACATATCGATGCATCTGCGCATTAATTGTCCCCCACAGTGGTAATATTAAGTGCTAACAGTGTGTGTGTGTGTGTGTGTGTGAGAAAGAGAGAGAGAAAGAACCTTAATCACTTTACACATCAGAAACTCAATGAATTTTCGCCATTGAACATAGTCACCAATCTGTCCTTCATGCAATGTATCAGAAGTAATAATGCTACCACCATATGGGCTCTGAGCTAATACCATCATAATAATGTGATAAGAAAAATGGAAATATAATGTGAAATTATCACTAATCCCAAAAGAAAGTCAACATGTAGCCATTGATTAAGACATCATAGCCAGCTTTAGAGATGACTTTGCCCTCATGTTCCAAGACCTTACTCTCTAACATGTGACTTTTTTTCATTGTCCGATATCTCTCCACCTCTTCAGCTGTCCTATTTGGGTGCCTTCCTGATATCAATCCCCACCTGAAAAAATCCAAAACCAGTTAATAAATAACTAATAAACTATAGTCTGGAATCTAAAGTCAACCTTTGGCATGTTAGATTCATATCAACAATGCATAAATCCTAATTTTCTCGTGCTCAGGTAGATCCAACCATTCACATTAAAAGTTGTAAACATCAACTATTCAAAAGTACTTCTACCAAAAAAATTTACATCTTTGACATGGGACATGAATCTGCATTGGACATGTACCAAACACATTGCTGCTATAAAAACACCCCTACAATTTTTGCAATTGTCTTACAAAAATTTTAAGGAGCCACTGTTTTTGCTTTTAGAACTTACTATATAACTAATACGCCTTGAACTTATGTGTTTCGTATATTTTATCATATATTGTATGGAAATTAAGATGCCAAGTGGTACCTGACACCTCATCTCTGAATCTAGAACTTGAAAGGCCTGGTTGTAAGGTGGGTTGGAAAGAAGTTAACAAGGTGCAATTGGATTAGTAGAGTAGTGGCTAAAAAAAGCCAGACACTTGAATATGAGACAAGACGGAAACTCAAAGAAACATTGGCATGATATCATATGGATATGAATAGCAAAGATTACATGAAGGGAAAGCATCTGGATTCAAGAATGTGCGTATCAAAGACTTCAGTTGATAGATCGGAAGCCATCATTAAGTAGCTGCCAGAGATTTGTTTTTAGGAAACAGGGGAGTGATCCAGTTAGCAAGCTATATGCCAGGTGTACGGTGATTGGAGACAATGGTTTTCACACTACATGAACTTCCAACTAAACTTCAGGCATATGCAGATGATTTTTTTATCAGTTAAAATTTGTTATTGCCTAATTATACAAACATGCTGATGAGAAGGGAACACTTATTCCAACTGATAACAGGACATGAACTATTCGGTCTATTTCATTTCCATCACAATAACTAAAGTTTGTGCAATCCACAAGGCTCGCAAATTGATCCAGTTTGGTGAAATTAGTTTGATTTATAGCTTGACAACTCATGACTCAGACTTGACATGGAATCCTAGGAGTGGAGTAAACTTAGAGACTCATGAAGTTATGCCACTATAGGAACTCCACAACATAATATAGTTGTAGAGAGGATGAACAATATGCTGCTAGAAAAGGCGCATTGTATGTTGTTTACTCACGGCATGATTCTCAATGGTATTCAAATTGACGAAGTTTGAGAACCATTGCAAAGATCAGGGAATAGTTCAACACTATGCCACTACAGGAAGTCCACAACATAATATGGTCGTAGAGAGGATGAACATTTTTGGCATCTTCAACCACACCAAAATCGACAACTATGGTACGAACATGTAACTCTAAATGGCAGGTTCCTGGTTCTTGTCAATGGAAGTTCAAAAATCCTCTTAGACAGCCATTTGAGAGGATTCCCATCCATGTCCTCCAAAGAACAATGCTAAGTACAGATGTTATAACCCCTTCTCTAGCCTTCACAAGAGACAAGTAATGACATGCATGAATTCATCATTTAATTGACATGCAGCATGCCTGATTTCTACTTAGATGTATGTCTTAAGAAAAGACATAATTGATAGCTATAACTGGAATACATTAAAAAAAAAAGAAAGAAAAATAAAAGAGGATCTGGAATGTTAAAAAAAAGATGCACAAACTTGCCTCATGGGTAAATGTTTTGGGCATAGGAGATCAAGAGCTAAACAAATGGGCTCCTAAAGATGGGCCAATCAATAATATCGCCCGGAGTAAGATCTTGAAATCTCTTCCCTCCGCCCATCAACTCCACGCTTCCCTCAATGATCTCATCTACAACGATCTTATAGCATTCTTCCTCCTCAGTCGAAAGACCCATCACTCTACCATAAGCGATACATATAGACTTCCGCGTAAGATGCATCAATCTACAGTGTCGTCCCTGAGGTGGGAGGTCATGCCTTACCTACAAACATTAAAAATACATGAATTTAGTAATTTCTTAATCCAAACACTTAAAAAAGTTAAGGTGTCTACTATTTATAGAAAATAAAGATTTTTACTTGAGAAGAACCGCAGTGATCACTAGACGGTTGCATATGTATCCGACCCTGGGAAAGGCATGAAAGGATCCTCTTCTCCATCCGCTTGCGTTCCCTAGACTCCTCTTCCAATCGTTCTCTAAGCTGAATGTGTTGTTCCCTTAGCTCATCCACAGCAGTTTTAATGGCTGCCTGTGATGCTTGCTCATATCTTCTGTATGGAGTAGAATGATGGAGCATAGTTTTGGAGACACCCATACCCATGCCTCGTACACAGCCTCGATTATCACGGCCAAAGGCCTATGAAAAAGGGAGAATAACGTCAGTATCTACTCACAACATGATATTACATGATTTCTAAATATTAATTATCTATAAGAAATCCAAATAAGAGTAGAAGATAATTCACGTACCAATGCCACCGGATCATGATCAAGGTCTTTTTCCATCATGGTGGGGTCATCATCAATCAGATTATGAATGGCATCCTACAAAGTAATAAACTCTTATGGTGAAATTAATCTTAGCATCTTTATTCCAAACAAATCAGTCATCCTGAAAATTATAAGTTGACCAACCACCTGACTTCATGGATAGATGCAAACCACAACCAGGAATCAGTAGCCATATATCAAAACTACTGACCCAAACCCCAAAAGAACATCTTAAAAAACAACTGTTCTCCATCCTTTAAAAAGAAAAAAAAAACATAGAGACAATGAATTAGCAAAAGATTCAAAGCACGAGATCGTCCAACCAACAACCTATTGATTAGAGAGATAGTAAAAAAAAAACACATAGAAGCAAGAACCACAACAATAAAACAGCATATCTACCAAACACCCAGAGGCACTCACAATCACATTAGTTGATGCTGTGGTGTAAACCTATTAGTTTAGACTCTTGACACTAGCATACTAAGAGTGGAGCTGTCTCAATGGCTTTAATCAAAATCTTTTTCTAATGGACAGCACCCAGCTGTGTCAGAGTGTTGTGTGGTAGGCTTACCAGACAGCGACTATGGGGAAGCTGTGTGTGCTGTAAGTGTCAGAGTGTTGTGTGGTAGGCTTACCAGACAGCGACTATGGGGAAGCTGTGTGTGCTGTAATTGTCCATGGGGAAGCTGTGTGTGCTGTAATTGTCCTTGAGGTGGATGCAAAAAGACAAGAAGAGTTCAAGCCCACTATCAACTTGGAAGAACTTCGCACTTGGGCCAAGGATAGACTGGCTCCTTACAAGGTTTTACAGTCTCCACTTTCCAGTATCAGTTATTTTGTGGAGCCTCCAATGTGATCGGCAATTTTTACCCTGCTGCATATTTTAGCTACACTACTTTGACACAATTAAGAAAGAGGCTGATGTTTTATGTTTTATGTCCACCAATGTGGGAACAATATAATGGGAAATAAAAATAAGTGTACCATTTTAAAAATTAATAATAAATAAAATAGAATAAAATGAAATACTAATGCAATAACAGCATCCAAATGCTAGTTGAAATATGGTTTCATAAATCATAACATGTTTCAGAGACAAAAAAAAATGCATTAGATATCAGAGACACTAGCATATGGAATGGTCTACTAGAAAAGACACATCTAATTTTGTAGGTGCTATTTCATAACATAGCTTGTGCAAAGCAAGAGTTATTACGGCAATATCCCTGCTTTCTAGTGGCACTTTTCCCTAATAGGCAAACTATGCAATCTCTCTCATTAATTTATATTTAGGCCAAATTCATTTCAACTTTCAAGTCATTATCAGTAACACAACCCCCAACTCCCTACTCTTCTCCCCTCCCTCCTAGCTTCTTGGACTTGGAGCACTACAATGCATACCTGTTGTGGTTGAAGAAGTCGTCATCCTCCTTAGAATACCAACTTAACAAATGAAAGAAGATATGAAGAAGGAGAGCTTGATCGAAGATGGACAAAGAACTACAGTGAATTTTGACTCTGTCCAAACATGCAAACTGAATCTAAATAATATTTCAAATCTCAAAATTAGAGAGAGCGCTTCAGAAACATTTCAGCGATCTTCTAGTTCTTGTATCCTTTACAAGATGAAAGGGCTTAAAAACTGAGAGTCATATTTGCTTTAAATAAGCATCTAAGAGCAACTGTCAGCATTTGTACCATCCAATTGATCAGATTTCTCTCTTAGCAACGTGTTTTCTACAGAGCCAACATATAATCACCCAATATATTACATCCATAAGAATGCCTAGACCATGATTTTGTCCTTGTGTATCGTGAACAATGAAATTAGAACCCCCTAGAATTATCGGATAATAACACACCATTGACATATTGGAGTTAAACCAGATATACTCAATTCTCCACCATATCATGTAGACTCAAGATCATCAGGTCTTATTTAACCTAGTGATAACTGATCGAATGGAACCTAATTCTCTTTGGAAAATCTGTTTTGTTTTCTTCTTTCTGGGTTGGGTTTTCTTAGGAGAAGTTTTATACCTACCCAGTTTGAAGGATCTAGTTTTCCTCAGAAGTTTAGGAAATGACTTTCTTGAACATAGATTGCAAGAATTCCTGTTGGGGGAATTCCAAACACCCCCAACAACTAAAACCTAATTCTCTTTCAATTATTGATTGATATTTCTCTTTTCTCTTGATGGTAATGGTGATTGATTGGTATTGAAATAGGTTCATGCCTATTTCAAATTTGGACCACTAAGTGAATACTTACCTGTAAATTACTTGGACAGATTCATAAAGTAAACCGAGAGATTTACAAGCACCAAAGGCCCTAAACATCATATGCGAAAACGATAACATTCATAAAACAACTCATAAGCATGTATACATAAAATTAAAAGAAAAAAAAAACCCTCAAAGGATTCATGCAGACTTTCTCACCAAATATTGGTTCTCAATAGTACCATTCTTCTTAGCATGAGTGGCAAGATATAGTTGAGTCCGAGTGACCAAACTGTCAGGATTTTGTTGCGACTATAAAAGAAAGAACAAACTAATGAGACTAAAACATATTATAGTAGCAAAGTAACATCAATTAAAGTCAATAACACTTACCAATTTCTCTGCCACCCGTGCTTGTCCTGTCCTACCAGAAGTATGTAGGCACTTCACCGCTTTCCTAGCAGCCTTCCCCCTTTTCCTAAGAGCTTGGGCCTCAGGTGTTGAGTTGATGTCAACGAACCTCTCCCAGTCTTCTTTCTTGACACCCTCGGGTATGTTGGCCTTTCTCTCTGCATCTGTATCATATTTGTCTAAAACTTTCAGCCGGAGAGTGGACTTCCAATCTTTCCATAAAATGTTAGCTCTTTTAAGTATGAACTTTTTAAAAGATTCCGGAATATCGAACGAGTGCTGCAAAAAAGATTAGTGTGATCAATATAACCAACTACAAAATAGATTGTGCCTAATATTATCTAGTTTGCAAATTCAAAATCATAAAACAAGAACTTACACTAATAATCTCCCAGACTAGCTCTTTAAGCTCATTAGGCACCTCAATCCAGCTAGCATAAATGGGTGACACATGCGTCGTGACAACATTTCCTATCTTAGTGCTTAATCGCACTGAGTTTTCTCCGATAGGCTGCCCATATTCCCCAAATATGATTGGGGGAAGTATACCTGTCACAAATATGCCCCCATTAGACAAATCTTAGTAAGAAATATCATAACTAACATCATTAATTCACTTGCAATACATACGCTCATGAGAGTTGCCCTGAACAGTAGATGCGGAAGATGATGATGACGTATACTGCAACATACTGTTTTTTTGCTATAAAATCACTAGAAAACATGGTAAATATGAGTCATGTTAATTTAGAAGATCATAAATAAGAACATATAATTGATGTAAAATATTTAACACAGACTTACCAAAATATTGACCTATATCTTGGAATATGTGAATCAATACCAAGGACACAAATAAAAAAAGAATTGCCCTTTGTTAGTGTTTCATATAGCATTATATAGTTGATGAAAGAGCAATCTTTACACAAAACTAGCAACATATCATCACTATATATTCTATAGCTTCATATAGCATTATACAGTTGATGAAAGAGCAATCTTTACACAAAACTAGCAACATATCATCACTATATATTCTATAGCTTCTACCCATTTACAGAAACAGACAAATTCTCTCTCTCTCGCTTTCTCTCTCCTATACAGGAAATACCAACAAGATCAACAGATTTTCCACCACAAGGATCACTTGAAAACCTTGCAAGAGAAATCTCCTCCAAACCATCTGAAAACCAATCATAAATTCCATAAGAACAAATCACAAAAAACCAAACCAAAGAAATGAAAATATTTTATAGAGTTTACATATTTGAATAATTTTCACCTGAAATGCTAAGAGTAATCTCCATCATCACCATTTTTATCTTCTTCTATGATATCATCTTGTAATGCTGCTGCTATTGTATTTTCATTCATTCTTGTTTCAAAAACTAAGGGATCTTCATAAGAGTCCACGTCACGATTAAGTCTCTTAGGAACATCTAAGACAACATACCACTCATCAGATGGCCTACTGTGATCCTTGCAATAAAAGACTTGAGTTGCTTGATGCGCAAGAATAAATGGCTCGTCATTTTCTTTTGTATTTCTCTTTAACCTCCTCAGATTAACATATACCAAGTTTGTTTCTGAATCAACTTTAAATCCATTTGCATCTTCTGTACGCACCCAATCACAATAAAAAACTACGACTTTGAAGTAATGGTAATCCAGCTCAAGAATTTGTTTGACAATGCCATAATAAGTCACTTCTTTATCTACAAGGTTCTTGTCCTTGGCACTTGCCCTAAAACTAGTCATAGCCCTCATAGAGACTCCGCTATTCTGTGTTATTTTATTTATTTCTGCATCCGCGGTGTAGAAAACATATCCATTTACTGCATATGCAGTATATGAAATGGCTTCAAATTTCGGGCCATCAGCAAGCCTCTTTAGGGTACCGTTCTCTTCATCCTTTAATTGTTGTCTAAGCCAAGGAATATAATCCATAAACTTTTCTGTACACTTATTGCCTCTACGACTTTGAACATTAGATATGTGGCTTTGAAGATATAGTTCATATTTCCTGTACACAAATTTAAAGTGAGTGCACAATATTACAATATTACAAGAATGTATTTAATATCACTGACATTAGACATGCACTTACCTTCTCCACTCAACATTTTCAACTGAGTGGCACAATACCCATTTACGTGCTTGTTGGTATTGCACATTATCAAGTTGTATGACCTTCCCCTTTTTGTCAATAGGGTAGGAACAGTCACTATCAACATCCATGAACGTCCTAATTCCTTGCTTATGGCTTCCATTTTCACCATCGAGCATGTAATTCATGGCATATCTCATTGATTCATCCATAAGAAAGCACTCTATAATGGAACCCTCCAGATATCTCTGATTCGTCACATATCGCTTGAATGTCTTCATCTTCCTAGTACATGTGCCTTAAGTTAGATTTGCAACAAAAACATATTAATTAAAAATATAAAAACATATTTTATTTACCGTTCAAAAGGATACATCCATCGATATCTAACAGGTCCACTAATCTGTGCCTCCTCCGCTAAGTGCACAACAAGGTATGTCATAGGAACAAAAAAGGAGGGTGGAAAGTACTTTTCAAACACACAAAGTGTTTCCACAATACATCCTTTCATCTTCAAAAGTTCTTCACGGTTTATAATCTTCGAACATAATACCTTAAAGAACATTGATAGTTGTAGAATAGCGGCTCGAAGTGGCTTATGTGACTCAAATGCATGCATCATCAACACTGGCAGTAGTTGTTGCATGAGGATGTGAAAATCATGCGACTTAAGATTTTTTAGCTCCATGTCCTCCAAGCTTACCTTATGTTTCCAGTTTACGCTGTACCTAATAGGAGCCTTTAAATGAAACAAGGTTTTACAAATCAATTCTTTCTCATGTTAAGACAACCAATAAGGAGCTTTTGGAAGTGTCAACTTGCCGTTTTTTTCCACCGGCCACAAATTTTTCTTAATTTTCAAATCCTTCAAGTCTCTGCGGGCTTCAAGACCATCTTTAGTCTTGTCCTTCACATTCATAATTGTTGCAAGTAGGTTTTCTGCCACATTTTTTTCCACGTGCATCACATCCAGATTGTGTCGAATTGGGAGATCCTAGAAAAAATATGGTTCATTTATGTCAGTACATAAGAGTCATATGTTACTACATTATTTTAATATTGAGAAACATATTATAACGCACCTTCCAATATGGCAAGTCAAAAAGGATCGATCTCTTCGACCAAGCAGTGGACTCATTCTCATTTGCAGGCCTCTTCCTCTTCTTGCACCCTACTTCTTTTCCAAACTTAGTATGAATCGTCTCCATTTTACTTAATACCTCAAAACCACTCAAACGCTTTGGATGTGTCCCATGTTCTTCATTTCCATTAAATTGTGATTTTTGCCTCCTGAAAGGATGTGTAATAGGCAAGAATTTTCTATGCCCCATGTAAGCGAACTTCTGTCCATTTGTTAGCCGCATTGAGTCTATCCCTTCGCTGCACACAGGACAACCAAACTTTCCTCCTGTCCTACAACCGGATAAATGGCCATATGCTGGGAAATCGTGTATAGCCCATAACAAAATTGATTTCATTGTGAAACTAGTCTTATTGCAAGAGTCGTATGTAATTGCACCAGTGGACCACAATTCCTTCAACTCTGCGATTAATGGCTGCAAATAGACATCAATGTTATGTCCTGGACCTTTCCTCCCGGGAATTAATAATGTTAACATAATAAACTCCTCCCGCATGCATAAAGATGGAGGAAGATTGTAAGCAACCAACATAACAGACCAGCAACTATAGTGGTTGTTCTTATTACTGAATGGATTGAACCCATCTGTTGCAAGTCCTAGCCGAACATTACGTGACTCAACAGCAAAGTCTGTCCATTTGCGATTTACTTGCTTCCAACAAGAAGAATCTATTGGATGGCGCATCATTGAATCATCTGATGCCGAGCTTGCCTTTGCATGCCATGTCATACTCTCCGCAAGCCATGGCACACTGTACAATCTTTGTAACCTTGGTGTTAATGGAAAGTATCGTAACTTTTTCCATGGCAAACATGAACCTCTTGGCTTCAATTCATTCACCGGTTTCCATCTGCTTTCACCACACATAGGACAACTATCCTTATTTTCATGCTCTCTCCAAAACAATATGCAATCATGATGACATGCATGGATAACCTTGCATTCCATACGAAGAGACTCGATCATCTTCTTGGCATTATAAGTATTACTTGGCAAGGTGTTTTCAACCGGCAAAACCTTTTTGAACATATGTAACAACTCCATGAAACTCTTATTAGACCAACGATGTTTAGCCTTCATGCTTAGCAACTCAACCGTCACCGACAATTTTGTATTCTCAATTTGACAAGAGGGGTATAAAGGTTGCATGGCATTATCCATCAACTTCTTGTATAGGACATTCTCTGGTATATCATCATAACCTTCCCCATCCTCTTGATGATTATCTTCATCACTGTATGCAGATGCACAACCCCCAACATTTGTTGGAGCATTATCCTCATCTTGAGATACATCATTCACCAAATCAGCTAGGCCAGTGACTGCATCATTATTATTGGCACTATCCCCTGCATTTACACAATTTTTGGGATAGAGCTCTCCATGATAGATCCATGTCGTGTAAGATGTATCTATTCCATTACATATTAGATGCATATAAATTTCTCTTCTTGTCTTCTTCCCTCGAGAATTGTGGCATTTGACACAAGGACAGCAATACCAATCATCAACCCCCAATTTATGTGTATTAGCCTTTACATATTGAAAAAATAATTTGATCCCTTCCAAGTACTCTTTAGAAAGCCTAGGTGCTGTCATCCATTCCTTGCTTGGAGGTTCCATTCTGATCTATCTCAAACAAACAAGAGAATAAACAAGGAAATTTTTGGGTTTTAAGCACAAAACCCATATCAATAAAGCATAGCTCAATAGCTTTCACAATAGCAAAACATTGCATAAAGTCAAAAACACATCAAAAATGTTGTTTAAGGTAAGCACATCAATCTGACAAAAAATTATGTTAATGACCTTACAGTAGCAGGGGAAAAAATATGTAAGAATTCAGTTGTCTAGATCTTTAAGAATGTATTCTTCCCCGCCTTGTTCAAAATTTTGGCATGGCTAGTTGAATCAATCTACATTAGGAGTAGAGCTTTTGTACAAACTATCCATGCATGTAATCAGGTAATAAAGAGAATCACCCACCATACACTTTTTAAACAAATGACTGTCAGACCCATCTTTCATGTTTAAGGTTGAGAACCAAATGTCTGTGGAATTCATGAGCTTACCTCACAAATTCAACACTTACAAGGAATCCATACAGTCAACAGAAAAAAAACCCATTAATGCAGTTAATCGTATGAAGATGAACATATATATATATATATTTCTTCAGTTCAACCGACCATTTTTCAATGATAAAATGTATTTATATCAATGTCATGCCTACTCACATAGATCCAATGGATCAATCCCTGCTTGGGGCAATTTAATTTTACATCTCCTCTTAGCCACTAGGCCAATTGGCCAAAAAAAGTCTCAGATCTTATATTTCTTAATTACAAATCTACATTTCAACAGTATGCAATTTAACCATTTGATGAAAATGGTAGCTACGGCGAACATCCAATCTAAGGCATTTTACCATCCTCTTGGTTGCCCTCGGATGGGAGAATTGAACAATAGAGCTGATTAGTGGCATTATGCACAACCTAGACTTTCCAATAAACCAATTATTGATGGGTTTTCACTTCCAATACAGTTTCAGAGATAGGAAGTCACAACTTCTTCATGAAAATACCATTTACAAGGAATCCATATAGTCAACAGGAAAAAAAAAAGGAAAAAAACAGAGTTCCCAGCAAACAGAGTTCAATAGCTTCACAATGCCACAGAAAACCCACAAATTCAAAAACACATCAAATGCAGATCCACAGAAAACCCACAAATTCAATCCAAATATGCTACTAGAAACGTGTCAACTACAGCATTCCCAGTCAAAAATCCACGAGATACACAGATCCACTAGATACACAGATTTGCTGCAACACTGAACAAATCCACTAGATACACAAATCTGCTGCAACACTGAACAAATCCACTAGATACACAGATCTGCTGCAACACTGAACAAATCCACTAGATACACAGATCTGCTGCAACACTGAACAAAATGTAGCATTATAAACCCTACAATCGATCAAACAGCAATGCATCTTCAGATTAGAAAAAAGAATCAAACAAGGAAATAAATGCTGCAGGAAGATCAAAACCTAAAAAGATCAAAGTCAGATAGAGAAATCAAACCTTGAAACCCTAGAGATGCAGTAAAGAAACGCCAAACAGAGATCAAGGGTTTAGGCTTTCGGCGACATGCAGAGAAGAAACGCCAAACAGAGATCAAGGGTTTAGGCTTTCGGCGACATGCAGAGAAGAAACCCTAGAGATGTAGAGAAGAAACGCCAAACAGAGATTGAGGGTTTAGGCTTTCAGCGACATGCGAATAAGAAACGCCAAAGAGAGATCCATCTAGGGTTTGGGAAAGAAAAGAGGACTTCAGCGATGCAGCATCGGTATTTGAGGATGTCGAGATTAAATGACGGTCATTGGGTAGTCGATCATTTAACGAGAGCGGTGTTGATTTTTTCCGCCGGAAACGACGGCTTCAAATCCATCGAGGAATGATCGACGGCTCACTCCGTCATTCTTCTCCACACTTTGCAGTCGCTATTTCGCGGCTTTGACGTAGTTATTGAGTCTAAGTCTCCTTGATTGGGTTACCAAAAAAATTAATGGAGGTGGTTATTTGTAGAAATAAGAATGAGTATAGAGTTGTTTGTAATTACCAAACAATTATACGCATCAGTTTTTGTACTTTACCAAGGGCATGTTATTGTACCACCTATTTTATGAGAAAAACCCCTCTCTCTCTCTCTATCTCTCTCTCTCTCTTCTACTATACTACTTTTTACTTGGTGGTTTAATGTGCTCCTTTTCCACATAGAATGAGGTAAACAAATAAATTGTGTTTCAAATGCTCTAGCATCATTGGCTTTCTATTAACAAAAAATAAGCTTTGCTAAAAACATGGTCATTTTCATCATCCCTCATACCAACTTATTTACATGGAATTGAATTCCTAGTAATCATAAAGCATGTATTGCAATGAAATGGTTACAATTGAAGAAATAAAAGTAAAAATGATTACCCAGCCAACACCTATGTAACTCACCTACATCTTATATAATTTCCCCTTCACATTTTAAATATTCCTTCCTTGCAATGTAGTTTACATATTTATTGTACTCCAAAAGGATGGGCCTTAGTGAATTCCATTTCTCTAATTCTCTAGGGAAAAGTGTCTCTCTTTTCCAACTTTTCTTCTCACCCAAATTACCTTGTACTAAATGGATGAAAATAATATGCTAGTCCATATAACCTTTTTTCCCATAGATTTGAGATTATATGAGTATTTGCCCTATAATGACCATGAGTGGACCAGTCATGGTTTGCCACGTCAACATGGGGTCGCATGCCCAAGCTACCCACGTGCATGGCAGGCTGCTCCTCTGTGACGTGGTTGACCACGGTCATCATGTGGCAAATACTCAGAGGATTCAAACTCTTTCGCATATGCTCCCTACTAGAAAAGGCCCTGTGATGCTACACTAGCACTAAACACAATTAGAGTAATATGTTGAGAATATAGATATGGTCTATGAAGATGTTCTATGTTTGCTTGATTTAAAATATATAGGAATCAAATGCATAGTGTAGTTAAAAATAAAGATCAAAAGGTAAAATTTTAAAAATGAGCATCAAATATTATTTTCCTTTGATTCTATTTTCATAAAAGAAATTATTATTTGACATTCATTTTTGGAGATTCGCCTTTAATCTTCCTTTTTTAATTATAACCCTTCTTCCTTTTTTAACAACCCTTCTGTGTTCAATTCCTATATATTCTAATGCAAACAAATAGGCCTATTGAATATTTTTATTTTCTATTGTTAGTAAAAACATCCATCAATAATTTTGAATCATCTTTCTAGATGAATGTAGCCAAAAATCTAGAAAACATCAACCCTATATCACTCCATGATTGGAGGTCCTTCTGATGGGTGGTCTAACTCTTTGTTTTCTTTGTCCAACCCCTCTATGGGATTATTTTGGGCAAACCCAGCTTGTGGGTCTATTTCATAGTTGGCATAAGTTGTGTGGGCTTTAGCTACCCTTTGGTTGGTTCTCTCACTTGGGTAGTGATGTGTAGATTAATTTCAAACTCCTAATACCGCAAGTGCACAATTGTCTCATTGAGAATATGGCAATTATAAGTCGAACTCATAAGGAGTACTTTTGAACTTTTTAATTAAAATTTTGATTTTTCAAAAAGAAGATAATAATAAAAGAGATATGTGGTATGCAAATAAGAAACTAAACCAAATTTAAAACGAAGTGCAAAGATAACAATAAATTGATATAGATTAGAATGTCAAGAGTCCATTAAATAAACCAATCTATCATTCCATGTTATTGATAAAATAAAAATTACTTTGAAAATACTTTAGATCATAAGTAAATCAATGTTTTTTATTTGGATAATCTGTCCATCACTAAGCGCAAGTTTTTCAAAAACTATCTAAGGCTAAAACATCCTTCACCTCATGAAAATGTGAATTAAACTAAACATCACACATAAATCAAATGTAAACTATCAAAGACCTAGATCTAAGCATAATCTATTAAGAAATCATGTATGATTAAAGTATCATTCAATTAGAACTAAAATTCAGACACTATCAAAGACTTGAAGATAGATTTATTAATTAAGTTAAGCATATATAAAGACAAACTATCAAATCAAATCACATGAAAAGAATGAAAAAATTTACTTAACTTCTTCATATATTTCGATCCAAAGGACTAATCCTCCATAGTAAAAGAACTTTTGAATTTCATTAAAATCTCCATGTGAAAACAATGAAAGCTCTCAAATTTCTCTTTTTTAATCTTAGTTTCTAGAACAGAGCTTCAGGATGCCCAAAGATTTTTCTAACTTTTTCTACACTAGAGAGAGAAAGAGAGGAGAAGAAAGGAGAGGAAAGAGTGGAGTGAGTAGTGGATGTCCATGGGAGAGAGAGCATGGGATGGTCAACACTTCCTTCTATGGCTTTCTTTTATAATTTTAGGTCTTTGATTCATTGAATTTGTACACTTTTTTGCTTGTTGATTTAGTTTGCAACAATTGGGTGACTTAGTGGCCAAGTTAAGTGGGGATAAAGTTATCTCTAAAGATAGAGTTTATCTGACAAGAGCATCTCTTTATACTTTGGATGTGCAATAATGGATCTTTAACGGTATGGATTTATTTCATTCCCTCCTAAAAAGTTACCTAAAAATTTTTTGGCCCATAAATTTGTCATCTTAGCTTTGATTTGTGCAATCTTGGTATCCACTAACATCTACTCTAAACAAAGTTTCCAACGGCAGGTCAATTACGCCGATCTGACGTTTGGATTGAGAGTTATGGTCATGTCAAATAGGCTATTATGAGAAAAATAAAAATAAAATTTGAATTTTGATTTACAATGGACTCTATTTTTGTACAAATCCTGGATTTGAAAGGAGATTAATTGTGGCTGATTCAAACTCATCACCTTTTTATCGCCCTTCACAATTATCTTCTTTGAATTATCCTTGAAATAATTTGAATAATTTCTAATCTATAGCTGTTGTGGACCCTGCCATGTGGGACATTTCCTTTGTTTGAATAGTGGGCCCTATGAGAGGTATTCTACTACAGTTAGGACTCTTCAACTAATATGATGAGTGGACCCCCTTCCTTTGACTAATCTTCACATATGTGTATGTGGAGTCCTCTTAGTGAAAATTTCAATTTAGCAACGCAGGTTGCATGTTAGAGTAATGATGCAACTAGGACTCATCTCAAAATCTTCCTTAGGATTTAGCGGTCCTACAAATTTTAATTCCTGCACATTCTAATTTAACGAGTAAAATGTTGAAGAGCCTATATTGAAATGGGATCCATTTGGATAGAGTTTTACTCCAACTAGGACTATTTGAAGAAAAATTACATGAAATACTAAATAAGGCAGAGAATATGTAAGAAGTGTGCAAATTTCAATTTCTCGGTGAAAATACATAAAATGATGAAATTAAATGAATAATGATGCAATTCATCTAATCAAGTCCCTAATTCAACCTAAAATGATGCATAGATGATGCAATTTCATGAACTTAATATCGAGACTAAATGATGGGAAATTCTCCCAATTCTTTGTAATATGTGCATTCTTTTTGAAAAAACATACACTTAATTAACATTTTTCACACACAACATTGAGTAGATTAAACATGTTGTATCTCCTATCTCACCACCTTTTATACTTTATTTTTTTTCTCCTTATTTACATTTATAACATTTGAAATGTTAAAAATGATGGTCAGTGAACTTTTCAACAATTTTTTTAAAAAGGGGCAAAATTTAGTTGACGACGATTTTTGTTTTTGCCAAATTTCATGGTTGTATGACTCTTAAATTTGAGTTTGGATCCCCAAAAGGTTGGACCTTTTAAAAAATTGTCTGACTTAGAAAAAAAATTAAACTGTTCAAATTAAATTCACCCTTCTTGTATAAGTCTTTTCCAAATTTTGGTATAATAAGAAAGTCTCATGTGGTTTTTCCTAAAAAAATCTCCTTACAGCCTTTGTAGAACAAAAAAGATCCCAAAGATTTTTATGGCCCCAAGTGGTCCCCTCGCCTTTTCCTGTTTTATTTTTTTATTTTTTCAATATTATTTATTAGCAATGATATCTATGTCAATTATAATCCTTTTCCCATTCCTTCTTCCTCATTTATTTTTTCCCTTCCTCTTCCTCATGTTCTGTTTGGGTTCCCTCATGGGTGAGGAGGGGAAAACCAAGAAGAAGAATAAGAGAAAGAGAAAATAGAACCAAAAAAAAAAAAAAAAAAAAGAAAAGACAAGGAATAGGAGGAAGGAAGAAGAAAAGATAAGAAGAAGAATAAGGAATAAAAAGAAATATTGGGAGGAGAAAGAAGATGAAAGTGGTTTAATAAAAGGTGAAAAAAGAAGAGAAAATAGGAATAAAATAAGCAGAACATATGGGAAAACAATAAATAAATAAAAATAAGAAGAAGGAACTAAATTAATAAGAAAATGGAGAAGAATAACTCATTCTGTCGGTGATATGCTTTGGGTATATTACGCTTTAGCATGGATTTTTATGCTCAAGCGAATATACCCAAGGCAAAATCGGTATATTATGCTTGAACATAGATATGTATGCTCAAGTGTAATATACTCAAAGCATAATCATTGTTTTTTTTGTAGATATTGTTGATTAGTAGCGGTATCTATGCTCACTACAAGTAGAAATAAGTTATTCTTTTCCATTTTCTTCTTGTTACAGTTCTTTCTTTTGGTTTCCTTTTTTTTTTCCCATCTGTTCTGCTTCTTTTTCTTCTTCTTCCACCTTTCATTAAACCACTCCCATCCTCTTTTGCCTTCCAACGTTTCTTCTTTTTCTTTTTTATTATGCCTTCATCCTCTTCTTTGTCTTATCTTTTTCTTTTGTTTTTGTTTTCTCTTTCTCTTTTTCTTCTTCTAGGTTTTTCCCTCCTCACCCAGAATAAACACAAACGGAACATGGAGAAGAGGAAGGAGAATATGAGATAAGGAAGATGAAGAAGGAATGGGAAAATGGCTATGCTTAGCATAAATATTGCTGCTTATGAATAATATTGAAAAAAAATTTGAAAATGGCCTAAGGGACCACTCCAAGTCATAAAAATCTTTAAAGTCCATTTTACTCCACAAGGAGTGTAAGTAGAATTTTTTAGGAAAAACCCCGAGATAAAAGGAAAGTTCAAGTATTTTAGAGTGAAAGTTAGAAAATTTTCTACTACTGGCTTAAATTCTATTGAAGTAAAAAACTTCAAAGATTCAAAAGAGCGGGACATTTATTTTAATTGAGCACGTTAAGCTCTTTGTAAGTAAGCCCGGAGTGTCATGAATTTCTCGTAAGCTCCAGCATCAGAGAATTCAGACTCACTGCCTTAATCCTTGTAATCAGTGTAAAAATAAAAAAAATTATGTTAACAAAAAAAACCAAAGACAGACGAACCTTAATCCAGTGGCCCCCAATCTGCAAACGGCTCGGGAAGTGGTGATGAGTAATGAGTAATGACAATGACACATGAAACGACAATGCACCAGAGACTTCCTTTTTGTTGAACTTTCAATTTCTAGTGGCGGGATGTAGTGATGAATACACATTGAGGCCTGGTATTTTGCTAGAAGTTATAGAATCTGTCTATGCTATTTTGAAAATTTTCAGACATAGTAAAAGTCTTTGATGCTACTTTGTATTTGAGTATTTAAGAATTTTCTAAAAAATAAAAAAAACAAGATTTTAAAAATTTTAATGATTAATTGAGACCGTTCAAGTGGTGAAATCCAAAACATCCTGATAAATATGGTGTTTACAAATGTTAGGAACAAGATGTCCCAACCATTTAAATTTTTGGCAGAAATTTGTGTAAAAGAATAGGCACTTGTATTTGTAAGAAAACTCTTTTAGATCAGCTCTATGGGAACCACTGGTCCCATTTTTTCGATCAGTGGAGTCCCTTTCATGCTCTTCTGGTCATTCGCATCAGGCTCAAATTTACAATCATTGAATTGAACCTTCGCTCACGAAATGATGATCTAGTGGGACCGAGAATTTTCTTTCTTTTCGTTGTAGTTTTGCTCTCTTTATCGAGATCTTTTCATCTACCTTCCTCTTGTAATTCATGCATCTAAGTAGGCCCTACAAACTAATCTAAACCGTTCTTCATTTTGGGGTCGAGTGCGCCCAAAGTTGTCTCCCAACTTAGCAAGTTACACCAGCATGCCTCTTTTTGACCGTTGCCCTCTCTCCCCCACCACCCCACATTTAAACGGTCTCAAAAGAGAATCTTTTTATTTAGTCTCTTCTTTTCAGCTTGGTTCATCAGGGATTGAAAAAACCTCTCTGGTATGTTTCCTCTTCTCAGATCAATGGCTGTGTTCCTTACCACACATTTTCAAAATATGTTTTTACATTCATTAATGGTGTTTATTGATAGATACCCATCAGCTGCAAAATGGATGCAAACCTGACAACACCTCCCCAAAAGTTGCGTGGATTGGGCAAGAGCCTTTCGGTGGAGAAAACACCTCCCCAGCCCTTACAAACTGAGGGGATTCCCCAAAGTTCCATAGAAGATGGTAAGGAGAACAGTACCCCAGATCCCAGCAAAGTGCCCAAGGCATTCAATTTCACTGAAAGGTACATTTTCATGTTCATGCATGAAATAGGGGCACCATACAGTGTTCACTTGCTTCTTTTTTTTAGGCCAGCATTCAATGTATGGGAACCCCTTTGTGGGTACTGCTGCTAATACTTGTATCATCTATCTGAAGTTGGCATTTGCGAGTTTTAAGTCTTTTTTTACATGTTCCACTTCCCTATTTCATTTTAGTCCTTTTGCTAGGTGGTTGAACTTGTAACCTTTCAAGTCATATTACATGGATGTTTTTATTCTTCTTTGTGCCCAAACTTTCCCATGACAACTGTCCAAAAGCCACCGCGTTTGATTTTTTCTGCCACCGCGTTTGATTTTTTCTTAGTCATGGGCAAGATTGTCTGGTACCAGAAAGATTCTTTTCTGCATTACCCATCAATTGGTTGGATCCCATCAGATGAATAAAAAAAGAGGCTCCACATAAGTGAGCTGAAATTTGTCCCATATCTATGACTAATTGAGCTGTATCCTCCTGTTATGTTACTACCTTTCATGATGTGTGTGGTTTCTTGGCAGATATATGAGCCCAACAGATCGAATCATTTCTCCTGTTTCAAAAGGTCTTCTTGCTCGAAACAGGAAGCTAGGCCTACTCTTACCACCAACAAAAACTCCATCCAAGGTATAGAACATAGAACCCTATTTGGCTTCTGTGGGTTTTTTTTATTACTAATGAGTCTTGGAAGTGGTTTATATAGAACTTGGGAATATAATTGCCACTCTAATGTGATTCAAACGGTGGAAATCAATCATCTCCTTAGTTTTAACCCTTTACTCTGTCAATAGTTTAGATTAATTTTATCTGGGTCTTGTGTCAAATCTTATATACTGTAGTAAAAAGACAGGACTTTTTGTGTATGCTTCGTATCTGAAGATTCTTCACTTTTCTTTTTAGGTGGTGTTTAATTTCTTTTTTGCCTAAAAGGCATAGAAGATCTTGTTTTTGAGATTTTTTACAACTATTCAATCACCGACCTGTGAGTGATTTGATGAGTGTTTTGTCAGCAAAATAAGAAAATGAAGACATAGTTCTCAAGTTCAGGTGATTTCTTATTGTATTGTGCCACCTTGCATGGAGAATCTTTGTTGGATATAATTTCTAGATTGTTTTAGTGTTTTGCTTTTCCAAAGTTGCAATGCTTAAAAAAATAAAAAAGCAAAAAATGAAAAAACTATAAATCATATGTTATCTCAATTTAGAATTGGCAATCAACCAGTTCTGATTCTAGTCCTTGTGTCAGCAAGAATCATATCAAAATCAAAACTGGATCATCTCTCAGAAGTATCCTCGTGTCATTTTACTTAAGAATTTGTAAGTTCAAACTTTAAATCAATTTTCCTTATGTTAACATAATTTTCTACTTGAATAGGGAGGCAGTATTTTTTGATTGTTTGAAGTCAGCAATTGAGTTCTACTCAATTTGGTCATGCCCATTTTTCAGATATAAGTTGTTGGCAAAGGTCCCGTTCAGATCCGAATGAACGAACTCACCATCAATCTAATTACCTATTACTCTGTTTACCTGTAATTGATTATGATAAAAAAAACAAACTGTCATTACTTGAAATTCAGGTTGTCCAAGTTTACAGTCACCTGAATGCTGTTTACAAAGATCCAAAAAGGACAACCAAATACTTTATAACTCATAAAAGAATGTCAGTTTTAAATTTTTTGTGAGAAAATCATCGGCAATAGTGATGGGTCTCAAAGGTCTGTGCCATGTCATTTTTGTAAGTACGGCGTTTTTGTGAGTACTAACTGATTTTATTTTTTTTTCAATTTTTCCTAGAATTATTTCTGAGATTGGTTTGCTCATTTATCTTGTTTTGTTTCTGACAGGCTATGGATATCTGTTTCTAGGACACCCTTTCAAAATTAAAGAGGAACAAAGGCAATAGATGGGAGAGAATTGAATGCTTCCAGATATCTCGATGGATGATACCATTACCATGTCTTGTGTCACTATCCTAGATTTATGTGTAATGCTTAAAAAGTTATTTGTTATTCGGGTTGTCGTCTGGACTCTCTCAGTCTATTGAGAGAGTCAAAAGAATCTGTATCGCCTTGAGATGAATTCTTCAATAAGATAGGCTTTTGCACAAATTAATGTGTTTCATGCCCCACCATAACTCTGTTGCATAAATAACAGACTTTGATGCCATGTATCACCCTCAAGTTGAGTGTGTGTACGAGGAAGGACTATGGTAATGAGGTTTATCTGAATTGTCCACCCTAAAAATATCACAGATGAGTAGATGACACAACTCGAACCCTTTTATATACTGATTGCAAATGATGGATGGTTAGAAAAGACAGAAAGCAATGGTCTAGACTGGATAGATAGGTCTAAATGGCTGGGGTCCTCCAAGACAGGTTGTCAATGAATCAGTTGATGTATTTGATCCATGGTGGATGGTAAACCATAGCACCTGCACCATTCTATGAATCGGTTTCTTCGTTGTTTCCTTCAGCTTGTATGCTTTAGTATACTGCCTTTAGCAAAAGCCCAAATGATGACGGTGGTGGTTGTACTTATCTAATCAATAAATTTACTTGTTACCACTTGGAAAGGAAAAGTCTGATTTGCACAGAGTCAAGGATTCCCACGGATGATACTCTCTTCAGGGCAAAGATCATCATCTTCAGTGAAGCCTTATCCCATCTATCTAAAAAGGATGAAAGAATAGGAGTGATTGTAGGAAAATAATGGTGTATATTTTATGTTATTCCTAGGGCTAGTTTATAATTTCATTAATATGAAGGATCATATGTGTAATATTGAGAAAGTATTTTGAATAACATAAAGAAGATACAATGGACCTACTCTAGGTATGACAGTATCCTTCTCTTTCTTTTCCATTCTCTATTCCTGTCTTCTTCTCCACCTCTTCTTCGCTAGATCCAAATCCTCTCAATCAATAACTTTTAGAAAAACTACTTTTGATGAGAACTCTCCTCAGCACAAGAGAGAATGATCCATAGATGTGTTTCTATACTTCACAAAAGACAGAGATCACATCCAAAGTAGAGTTACATTCAAAAGAGGAAACTGAAGCATCTTTCTACTAAGAGTTTTAGAAAGTAGATGAGCGCACTTTACATGAATTAAAATTTGAAAAAATTCCATCATTCTTACCTTCAGTACTATCTGGGTTTTGTCAGCTCCAATTTTCTGCTCACACTATTTAGAGACATGTTCTTTACATAGATCCTATCTGTACAATTTATGAATGAAGCAAACCAAAATACATATTTAAGATGCTATAACATGAGAAACAGAACCAGAAGAAATGATTCATACATTTGGAAATAAGTAGGACAACTTTTCTTAATCTATGCTTCTCTTACTCTAGTCGAACTTCAAACCACTGTATTGATCCAACTTCACCATCGATCTCAAGCTCACAGACTGACTTAACAAGGTGAGAAACCGCATCATCAGTGGTTTTGAATCTTGCGAGGTCCGGAGGCAAGGCATCTCCAGGCCAGTTTTCTAGCCAACCTTTCAACCTGGCCTTCAGCTCTTCCTCTGAAACAAATTCTTCACCTTTTCCTGGTTCCATTAGTACATAGGTATCTGTCTGCAAATACGCCCTTCTCCTCCTAATTGCAAACATCTGATTGTGTTTGACAGAAAAGAAGGGCCAAAAAGGTTTAGGCTATAACAGATATGAAGCAAGCTGGCACATTCAAGAAATAAGATAAAAGAGTGAACAATAAATGACCAACTAGGATTCGAGAGAGAGCTTGTCATGTGTTGCACCAGTAAGGATGTGTCAGAAATATGGTTGTGAGGTTTCTGTAGTTACCCATCAGGAATATGATTCCTTGCTGATTATATTGTTTGATTTCCTTTTTTTTTCTTTGTTTCTTTGTTTCTTTCTTTTTTACTTGGATTAGAAAATCACAGCTAGCTCATATGCTAGACCGATGGATGTATTCGAAGGGGGATCATAAGCAGCTGTTTAATGACAAATCTAAAGAATAGTGATTAATTCACCAAGAAATTTTAGCATAATCTTTTCTCTAGTCCAGGATCAACTACCAACACATCTACAGCCCCATTGAATCATAATGAAAGATTACATGTGCATATTACGTAGATAGAAGCTCATACTATGACTCTTATAATATGGGATCATAATGATACACCTAAGCTCTGATTCTTGATTATTTTGTACTTCTAATATTATATGAATGCCATTCCTGTTGCCAATGCCACAATTGACAGTAGCAAATATATTAGATGATCATGTTATCAATGCCATTCCTGTTACATTAAATTTTTCTTACAATTTGTCCAGTGATTATAAGAATCCCATGATGCATTAGATGATAATGTTACCAATGCCATTCCTGTTAGATTAAATTTTTCTTACAATTTTTCCAGTAATTATAAGAATCCCATGATGCATTAGATGATAATGTTACCAATGCCATTCCTGTTAGATTAAATTTTTCTTACAATTTTTCCAGTAATTATAAGAATCCCATGTTGCATTAGAGGGCCCACATGTCCATTGGGCCCATGAGGTTTGGGAGACCCATTTCGGATAGTAAGCCATTTTTAACGTACCAGGCCCAATTACGAGGTGATCATGGTCTTTTGTTAATTTGTTTTCAAGTTTATGCTTGGATCACGAAAATGTTGTTCCCAAATCCCATCTATCTCCATTGTCAAATTTTGATAGAGCAACTACTTGCGGGGTTCTCTCATGTTGGGGATTTGATGGGAATTCCCCGTGATTTAAGGACCTCTCTAGCCTCTTCTCCACATAACTAATGCACCATCAATTATGTGATAGAGAAAAAATGTGATAGAGTAAGGAGAGAGAAATAGTGGCTGGATGGATTATGGGCCAAACTTAGAACAATAGCGTATGGAGCAACTCAAGCATAGCAATCATGGCCGTGGAAGATTTGTGATGATTTATTTTAATTAATTCCTTTAATCATGACCTTGTGCTCTGAATCAATGGATATATGGGTGTTGCTCTTTAAAATAAGTGCCTTCTCTTTCAAATTCTTAAACCAATTTCATATGAGTTGAGTGCCACATAACTAGATATGGCCATGAGTCACCCATGCACTGATCCCTCCTCTTAGGGATGGGTTCGGTAGTGGTTTTCTCAGGTTCAAGGCAGGTACAAATTTATAGGTTTTGACCAGTGTTGGTTTAGGAGTTGGTTTGGGTTTTAACAGCCTCCCCCCGTGCATCTCACCTCTCCCTATTATTAACTACGCTGCATACCTTTTAGTAGGATGTAATACACATCCTATGTAATATAGTGAGTGGAGGACTTTGCAAATAATTGAAGTATAGAGTTATGGGTTCAAAAGTCAAAACTGTCCACATGCAATAGACAATGTATACTAATTTTTATTATAATACTTTGAAACAAAAAGTTTCTAATTTCACATCCAACCCATGTCATATACATCACTTGTTGGTTCAGGTACCCCAACCTGTTGCCATCCCCTACATATTGTGGATAAAGTGTTGCATTAAACGTCCAATGATTTAACCCTCCAAATTGATGGACAACCAGCTGGAAGGTTAGGATTGTCCATTCAGTATAATTTCCAGGTTTGGCACAGTCCACTTCCTCGCGAAGTTTTAGCTTTTTCTTCCATGTTGCATGGATTATTTGAGATGGGACTGTATCTATATTGGACATGTCCGAGACCTGACAACATGTTTGGTTGTTCCCAGATTCTTTTTTGTTATAATTTAACCATTGTTTTGTAGTTGATCAAATGTAATTACATGTTTTCTTCTTTTGAGATTAATTAAAACATTGAAGAACTTATTACTTGATTGTTCAGTGAAAGATTTGTACATAATTTTCTATAGATGCTATTTTTTAATACTAGTTCTTTTTACAAAACCACCCTTTTTTGAAAATCTTATTACATGTCCCCTTCTTTTGAGATTTAATTGAAACATGTAAATGCTTATTACTTTATTGTTTAGAGCAAGATTTGTACATAGTACTTAATGGATGATACTTTTGCATATTATTTCTATTTAAAATAGTCATTCTTTTAAAAATATTTGAATAACTGAATTGGATTCTGTGATATGCTCACACATCTTAAACATTTCCTCTATTAATGCCTAATAAACCATTCCAAAGAGAGTAATAAACAGTACATGAAGTGAAGATAGGAAAAGACTTATTAAACAGAAACAAAAGAGATGGTGTCTACCTTAACACAGAGCTTGGTATGCCTTGTCATTTTTGGAAATCCTAAATCAACTGAAGTGCCCATGCGGCCAGCTGTATATCCTGGCCTCAATTTTACAATTGGAGTTTGAATACAACATCTTGTTGATTGTGTGCCTACAAAAGAACCAGCATTACAAGGAAATGAAAATTGTAGTTGCTACTGTGAAAAAGAAAATGGTTTTGAAGTTGTAATGTCAGTAGACCGATAAACTACTGAGGAAAAATGTTGTTCCCCATTTTCAGATTTTCTATCCACAAACTCATATAAGAAATTTGTTGGCAAAAGTAGAGCTAAACCTAGCATATCATTACACCAACCTCAACAGACAATCATAAAAGGAAAAGAAACTAAGAACAGATGACTGTAACATAGCATCAAAATTCCATACCTCTGACAGTGAGAATCAAGCGCTGATTTGGGCAAATATTGAAAACTAGCTTTGTCAATGCTTAGGCACCTTGCATCATCACTCTCAAATATCAAAGGTTATCAAGATGAAAAGAAAGTGAGGGAATTGTTTGCATCGTTTTTTCACCATATGGACTTGTGCTAGAAATTTCCACATTTAGGTGGTCTAATTTCTTTGGTAGAATTCAATCTTAAATAGTTACTTATGTGAACTTCCTTGTTTGTTATAACACTCCAAAATAAGTGCTCTGAGGTGAACCTGTTAGAGATGTTAGCCAACACACTGGCTTATGTATCTTCATTGGCCCTACTCTAACTTCTTGGTGTTTCACAAGGCAGCACATGTTGTGTGCCCCTTGTGTGACCCTGACTATTGTGGCCTGGCAGCCACTACTGCAAAAGCAGTTTGGCTCCGCTTTATTCTTCGGGATATCAGTGTTTTCTTATCATCATCTACACGCTTACCAACAGTATGTTCCATGCCCAGACAAAACACAAAATATTGATTATCGTCTTGCGCAAGATAGAGCTCACCTGGGTGATTTATGTATTGTTTTTGTTCCTACAATGAATCAAGTGAATATTCTTACAGAGAGGCCGCCTGATCTAAATTTTCGGGACGTTATGTTCCAAGTTAATATTACCCATGCCATCAATTTGTGAAGTCGTGTTAGAGACGTTAGACAATATGAATGGAAATATTCCTTTTGGTCAAAGGAAAATCTAGAATATAGTGTGAATCTTGTCAAACTCCTTTCATTTCTATCGTTTTACGTTGCTTTGTGCAGTAAGTGTAATGTCTTGGAGTCCTACATTGAATATAAAGAGGAAAGTGATTAGGCTTATATGCAGAGCTTGTACCCTTACCTTACATGAGGCCTTTGACAACCGTAACCCAAGATTGGGTTGAAATCCCATGAGCCAAAGCGGACAGTATCATGTGGGTAGTGGGCCCGGGTTGTTACAAATGGTATCGAGCCGACTTTTGACTAGTTCGAATATGGTCCCTACGATTGTCTTGTGCAGGTGGATGGATTTCCATGTGGGTGGGCCAAGAGGGGTGGCGGGCTACAAGGACATGCAATCCTTAAAGGTGGTGGATTTGTGACATCCTGGAGTCCTATATCTACAGAGAGTAATACGGCCTTTTGGTGGGTTGGGGCCGACTAGAAGCATAACCATAAGGTCCATGGGCCAAAGCGGATAATATCATGCATGCCTGTGGGGTAGGGCTTTACAGTAAGTCTCGATTTGTAATCTTCATCTTTACCCATTGAGGGTTCATAAATTCACACATATATATATATATATTAATTCTCTCTCATTCAGAAGAGAAGCCATTACAGCTTCATTTACCAGGACCAATCAAACAATGGAATGTGTACAAGTCTCCTATCAACCAATCACAAAGTGGTCTTGGTTGCCTGCTTGTACATTGGTCAATTCTAGCGATCCAGTCCATGATCCAGTGTACGAAACCAATGCTGCATTTTAATATCTCTTACTAAATCTGAACCCTCAGGTTCCACTTATTTTAATTTGAATCACCAAAAACCCGGTTATTAATGGTATGGCCAAAACTTCAGGATTATCATTAGAGTTCATTTTTGTGAACTCATTTAACCTAGCCACAACTCAGGGAAAATTCATGCAGTTGCATTTCAGCATAAACCATTTAGCCACTGTGTTTCCTAGAGCTTGACAATATAATAGAAGAAATCTTGCAATCTGAAAAGAGAGGGCTATTGTGAACCCTGATTTCTATGAGTGTTAACCGGTCCCATAATGTATATCCAAGGATTTGAAAAAATAGAAGGCTTGTTGCTTCTTCAAGCAGGGTCAGTCATGACAGAGGAAGGTAGTTTTTGGTGTGTTAGTGTAAAATCTTGGCCCAATTACCAGTGAGGATGGGCTCAGGTTGAGGAAATCTATCAAGTGAGGGTTTAGGGTGTGATTATCCGACTTGTCTGGCTTGACTCCAGATGGAACAACTCGAACAAATCCCATCCCAACCATTCATCCCCAAATCCGAGTTTTAAAACCTTTTCTTTACTTAATGCAACTTTAGCTCCTTTTATAGGTAGCCATCGCTTACAATCCCTAGAAATGCAATGACTAGCATAAAAGCACGCAATTTCATGTTTGGTTGTACTTTTCCTAGTAAACAAATAAAACATGGAAGTACCCAAAATGGTGAGAAAGTGAGAACCAATTTCAAACTTGACAGGAAAAAATGGAAGCAACTAAAATCATTAAGAACACACTTCAAACTGAGATTTTCAGGAACACCATCCATCAAGAAGTTCATTATAGATCCTTCATCAAAATCATTTTAATTTCTCATCAATCTCTCCTTCCTCGTCACCCATCAGTCTTCTTTCTTTATTGTTCCGAAACGAAGACAACATGAAAATATTGAAAATCCCAAAGAATGCACTTCCAACTATGTAATTTTTGCACTCTCACAGTCTGTCTCACTCTCACATGAGATTCTATATAGCAGCACTCGGATATTTTTCACCTTCTTTTCTCTTTTCTTATCATGGGTCTTCTTCCCACAACATATTCTCTTCACACCATCATCTCATTTGCTCCAAAAACCAACACATGATATCAAGATGACCCACTAAAATATATGCAGGAGACAACACATTAATAGCATGAAAACACTGAGAGGATTCAGCACAAAAAAAGTAGTTTATGTTTCTTTCTAATGCTGGCATAGTTCTTGTGGGAGTGATATAACTTAAGATGAGAGGTGCAAAAAAGAAGACTCACAATAGAAGATATGATTTCCATGGTTGAGCAGTTGCTTGGCCACAGCTGCCTCCATCAAAATCATGGTGTCTGAGATAGTATTCCTGTTGCTGCCAAATCTCATTTGGCGACATGTAGAGCTTTGCATCTACATAATCTTTGGGATAATGTTTGCATGGACCTGAGCCTTTGCGGACCATTCTGCCACTATTGAGACGTGATATGCACTGAAATGACACCAGGAGTTTTCACCCCACTCTATACAGGAAGTGGCTCACAGAATACCGGTATGGTGAAAATGTAAGCCTCAAGTTTTGGTGACAAAACCCGACCCGACTTGGATCCAACTTCCATCTTACATCGGTTGGTGTTTGTTAGGAAATACCACCGGAAGTTAAGTTTGGCTTGACCCATCTAATATTGGGTCGGATGTCTGTACAACATCAACATCACAATTCTTACCGGACTATTTGAGGATACTCAATAAATAATCAGAAAGGCATTTATTTTAAGCACTTCAGTAGGTGAGCCCCACTATAGAGTTTCATTAGTTCAACTCGTTATTTCCTAAATTCTTTTCTTTTCAGCTCAAGATTTTTTTTAAAAATCTCAACTTGTTTAGTTGAGAGCATTTCTAATTATAATTTCGCTTGTTATGAATTTCTAATAGCAATGCAAATGTTGTTATGCTAAATTTGAATTTCCCATCTAACTAACTTTGGACGGTGAGATTGTTCAGCTGTCCATGTGAATTGTCACATTTGAAGAGCAGAATTCTACAATTTGAAAATCCTGAATGCCACCGTCTGCCAGGTCATTTGGAATTTCACTATAGGGGCACATGATATCACCAAATGATTCAACCAAAAGTAGGGATGCCAATGGGGTGGGGGAAGTTCAGGTTTAGGCCAACTCGAACTTGCCCCAATTGGTACTTGCACAAATCCATACCCACCCTGTGGTGTGTTTTATAGTTTTCTTACCAAACCTACCCCATGGCAGCAGGGTTTGGGTGAGTTAATGGTTGATTTAATATTTTTTGAAAAATGTAAAATGTTATATGTGTTAGTGAAGATTGAAACTCAGGTAGCGTTTGGTTCGCTGTAATGAAAGCTGGAATGGAATGGCCATTCCATTGGAGTGACCATTCCCACGTTTGGTTCGTGAAAAAACGGTGGAATGACCATTACTTCAGGAATCACCATTCCTTTATACAAGGGAATCACCATTCCACCGGGGGGGGGGGGCGAAGGAATGGCCATTCCATTCCTTTCCCAATTTTATTTTTGATGAATTTTATTTTAAAAAGCTAAATTTATTAATTTATTAATATTTTAATAAAATATAAATAAATATTATTATATAAATCATAAAATAAACATAGTTGAAATTAAATTTAAAATATCAAAATTTTAAGAATAAAATTATATACAATGTTTGGTCACATAAAAAAATTAAATTTTATTTTAAAAAGCTAAATTTATTAATTTTTAATATTTTAATAAAATATAAATAAATATTATTATATAAATCATAAAATAAACATAGTTGAAATTAAATTTAAAATATCAAAATTTTAAGAATAAAACCAAATACAATGTTTGGTCACATAAAAAAATTAAATTTTATTTGAAAAAGCTAAATTTATTAATTTTTTAATATTTTAATAAAATATAAATAAATATTATTATATAAATTATAAAATAAACATAGTTGAAATTAAATTTAAAATATCAAAATTTTAAGAATAAAATTATATACAATGTTTGGTCACATAAAAAAATTAAATTTTATTTTAAATTAACATATGAGAAATAGTCACTCTATACTACCACACAGAGGAATGGAATTTTGAATACGAAGTCTAAGTTAGTAATATATAAAAGTGGGGTTTTTATCTTATAAGAATGATTCTCACACACCTACCATGAGAACAGCCCCATTTGGAGATGAGACAAAAGGAGATGGAAAGATCTATCTAGAATCACACCAAATACCAAGTTTTGCCTCAATCACATGTTCTTAATTCTTTCATTTGAGGTTTAAAAATTCAATCATTCCGATTGATGCATAGTCAATTCAACAATCCAATAAATTTAAATTTGACTGAAATTTGAGACGTGTGACTTTAAGTGGGTCTATGTGTGTTACAAGATTTGAATTTAATGATAGATAAACCTTACCTAAACTTTTCAAAATAGTGGTAAAAATTAGTTTTTATAAGATTTTATTCCCAGGAGAACATATTGAGTGGGGGCGGGTTAAGCACATCCAAAACTTGAAGGTACAGAAAATATCCGCCTAGGGCCTATCAATAGTCATTACACTACCAAACCGATCTAAAAATAAAATAAAATAAAATAAAAATAAAACTACCAAATGGACCCCATATAGAAGAGGGTCCCATTTAATCCATTGGATCCATGCTACAAGGCAGGCCTCCGGGAGTATCCGGCCGTGTTCCTTTCAGTTAACCGGACTCGTTAAACCCTAGACGGGTGGATCCATGCTACAAGGCAGGCCTCCGGGAGTATCCGGCCGTGTTCCTTTCAGTTAACCGGACTCGTTAAACCCTAGACGGGACGTTGGTTCTAGTCTCTCTCTCTCTCTCTCTCTCTCTCTCTCTAGCTCGATTTGCAGAAGCGCTCGTTTCTTCATCGTTGCTCTTCAATTTCACCGTCTGATTCTCTGCTGCAAATCGCGGATGGGTTCTCAGAAGCGAAAATCTACTGAAGACCCATCTTCTCCAGAATCCCTTCCACCCCAGAAGCTGGAGAGATCCAACGGTTCCTCCGCCGCTCTCGACGGCGACCCGGTCGCTTGCCTCCACCACGTCTCATACCCGGACAACTACGTTCCCCGCCAGACACCCACCACCAGAGGCGGCCCGACGACGCCCGCGAAGGAGTTCGAATTCAAGCTCGACCCTTTCCAGTCCGAAGCCATCAGGTGTCTGGACAATGGCGAATCAGTCATGGTAATTATCTTCATACTCGTTTTGATTGGTATTTATTGGTAGATTCTCGAACGACCCTTTTTGGTTTTTCAATTGATTTTGACCCATGCTTCTTATGCTTCTAATTCTTCATTTACAATGTGTTGGGTCTCTGAATTTGTTGGTCTTGAGCTTAAAGAACGGTGGGTGGGCTTTGAATTATGCCCGTTTTATTGTTCCCGAATCGAATTTTCATCTACCATGTGTTGCAACTTGCCTGTTTTGATTGCGAGTGCGAAGAAATGATCGCAACTTGAATTATTCGCTCGCCATGTGTAACGCATTGCGCTTTGAGTTTTAAAACTGTCATATGGTTATTATTCTTGCTTTCACTTATTTGTCTGCTATGGGTTGTGACTTTTGCATGGGTTGGTCCAAAGTATGAAAATAAACATGAGAGGTTGGTGTTAGATGGGGAACTTGCCGCAAAAAACTCCCAAGATAGATTTAAAGCATATTTTGAAAAAAGAAGCACTCAGTCAAGCCGGTTACAGAATGATGATGATAATATTCACTAAACACCCCCTTGGTCGATTCTCCTTTTTCTCTGGGTCTGTCTGGTCGATGTAAGAAACGTGCAATTGACTTAGTTTAATAGTTTACATAAAAGGTGCGAGTTCAACTTGATCAATGTGGATAATGTGCGATTAACTCAGTTTATATGAAAGCCGGGAGTTCAAGCTTTTGGATATCTCCATTTAAGTGTGGAAGCTGAGTTATGCAATGATGTATTAGTGGGTTGCAATAAAACTACATAATTCTTGTGCCCCCTCAAAAGCTAGGAACTGTTGGTGCTAATGGAAATTTAGCAATTCTTCCAGTAATCTAATGTACTGTTGGTGCTGATGGAAAAAATTTGTGTACTTGTAAATTGTAATTCTTTTTTGAGTACATGTTGTGATTTCCAAGTAATTGAATATGCTTGGCAACCCGCATTGTAGGGACCCAAATGGATGGGTGTTTGTTTCCAATATCGGCATCTAAAATGCTTTTCTCCCCAAATGTTAAAACTCTATTCTTGGAAATGTGTTACTGTTAGCCACTTAAATTTATGCCTTTCTTGATATAAGGCACACCGAATACTCATTGCTTCTGACTACAATTCCTTTCTTTTCTATTCTTGCTCAATAAATTACCTTTATGAAAAAAATTTATATAGTTTTTTTTTTCAGAATTAATAAAGCATTGAGAAAAATTGGAGCAAAATTTTAAGTATAGAAAATGCAATTAATTTTGAATGTTGTGTATACTTAATAGATATTTTGATGGGCAAAAAGCATATATTGGTTATTATGATGGTCATACTATTCAAGGCAAAAATGATGGTCATCACAACTTTTAGAGTTGGCTTTGTGAGTTTAACTTTCTTGCTTATTCTATCTACTTTCACAGTTACAACCAAAGCCGTCACTTTTGACTATTAACATCACAAGTCTTTACTGGTTTCCGCTTCTTATTATTATTCTCTATTAGTTTCTCCCTTCTAATAGTTCCTCGTAAAATTGATACTTATTGACAATCTTCATTTGCATGTCCAAACCATCTCAAGTGACATATTCAATTTCTCTTCTATTGGGTCCTACTGTTTCAATCCCTTTGTTTTGTTCTATAGTCGCAACAAGTTGATTGTCACGACCCAAATTTCGGGGCCCTGTCGGAATCTGAGTTATAACACATTGGCATACGATTCATAAACATAAATCAAATAAGCACATAAGGCATAAGCATCATTTATTAAAATAAATCCTTCATATAAATTAACCAATAGAATTATCAATGTCTAAAAATCCCAAAATAAATCCATCAAATAATAATTAAATATCCAATACTAAATATCTCCCTAAACTACTAAATTTTGGATGTAATCGCTCTCCTCATCCACGCATGCCAAACACTATGGGCTGATCTCCTTCGCCATTCTCCAATCCAACCGCAACTCGATTACCTGAAGGGGTAACCAACATCAGTATAAACTGGTGAATGAATTCCTACTCTATCACACATCCACAATTAATACAATAGCATCATTAGAACAATTAAATAATAAACAATAAATAATTCAATGAGTGAATAAAATCTTTGCGATGACACTTTTCTGAACTACATCCTCGCACCCAATCCATATTATTGTGCAATTTTAATATATCACAACTATCGGGATGACATATATGCATCTCCTCATCTGGCGTCCCATAGGACCTACTACTTCAGGACCTCAATGTCCTATCATTCATTACATACATAGCATAACCATACTTTAAATCGACCACATTGGTCCAAAATACACAATCATAATAAATCGTACTGTGCTAGTAGTTCAGATTATGCCCCCTGCCAATAAAATCACACATGACAGAATTTATAATGCAGAATATATTCTTGATTATTATTAGCACTTGCCATAATTTCATTCCCAACTTCCAAAGTCTTTATATAATATAACGTACTCAACACAGACTATATAATATGAGTATCATCATGGTCCACCCTTTGCTTAAATCATTAATTATTAAACATAAAAGGACTCTTATGTAATTATAATATCAACAAGGGCTTTTTCATAAACTGATCACAATATATCCTCAACCAGAGGCTGAATTCGTTACTGTCACAGAACCATTCTCCTTTCACACATCCCTCACGCCAATCTCCATTTAGGTCATCAGATGGTGGGCCATCTGAGACCCCCTTCCCTTGGGTCCATCATGGCCAGGATCACCCATGGGTCTTCTCCAAGATCCATGGAGCTGATCTCCCATCATGTGGCCCACTTGGGCCCAGCACTCCATACGACAAAAACTCTCCCAGACGGCCTGCTATGAGAAAAATCTGAGTTCCAGTCTTGGTTCGCTTCTCAAATCCGAAAAGACCAAGTCACAGAGAATACTTATACAGGTATCTATTGATGATGCAACGATCTAGTAGAAATCAGATCATAAAGTATAGGATTTACCCTAATCTATCATGGGTTTGGTGTCGCCAGTATTGTAGCACCCACCCTTTAAGGCAAAATTCTCAACCATCAAGCCTGATCTTTCCAACAGTAGTGCAAGAATCAACAGAACAATTCATCTATACAAGGTACTCCCTGTCGTACTTATCTGATACTTCTTCTTTATTGAAATTTAAACACATATTGAATAACCATACAGAATTCACTCACCTTTTGTAGACTCTTGTGATCTGCGGTCGAGAGTAGGACATCAACTACCGCCCCATTTGGTATCTCTCTTGAAAACCTAGAAATCCACCGAATGCTCTTTCTCCTTCTCTTAGGTCTCTCTCTCCTTTTCTGACTCTTTAGAACAAAGTAAAAGTAAAACAATAAGCAACTCCATAGGCATATATATATCCAATCCCCCACTTTCTAACAAGGGCCGTGTACAAGATTCCTTATCCCATCCAAAGATTTGTTTCCCTTGTTTCCCATCCAAAGATTTGTTTCCTTAAGGGTGAAGGTGTCGTGCACAAGAGTCCTCCTCTCTCCTTTAGTTATCATATTATAAGTAAGACATGGGTCCTAAGTAAGGCATGGGTCCCATCACTCTTATATACAAAGTTAAAATCATATAATTTGTTATATTTAAACCAGGATTAGAATTTCCTCCCTTGGGTATTACATTGATGGAACCCAATGATGGATGGAGTCTTTATGCATTCATCACTTATACTCGGCTTTTCAACTCATCGTCATTGGCAACCCTACGAGTATTTATACAAGAGGAAACACTTTGCATGCACAATAGTGAGAGAAAGAGAGAATTTTTCAAAGATCCAAAATGAGAGATTACAAGGTATTTATAGAGGAGTGGACGTAAAATCTGCCTATTAGGACCTAGACAGGATTTTCTTTTTCCCTCCATGAATTGATTACATGCCAGTTTCTTGGTGCTAAATATCCTTGTTTTCATGGTTACATGTTACTTAACTTTAATTGGCTTTATGTCAATCAGTTATATCTTGATTGATCATTGAATCAATAATCATATTTGATTGCATGTCAATCAATTACTTTTTTGGATATCATTTAGATCTAGGAAACTTTGTTGTGATAAGAAAGAAAGCATAGTTGGGTTGTTGGGCTATTGGGTTGGTTGTACATGGGTTGGGCCCAAGGGATCAGTCATCTATGGGCTTGGCCCGATGGGTTGGATGCAGTGGGCCTTTATTTTGGCCCACCTTTTTAAGTATGGAGGGCTTTAATGCACTCAGGCTGCATCACTAGGTATTGGAGTCTGTTAGATTACGGCCCCAAATTTATTTCAATTTTTGTCAACAAGTTTGAAAATATTGGTATCAGAAGTCAAATTGGTCAGTCACCCAAAAAAAAAAAAAAGAAAAAGAAAAAAAAAGATACGTATCAGTACTGATATGATGTAATACAATCTAGTTATTGTAGTGGGTTTACAAGATAAAAAAGGTTCAAAACCTATCCGAAAATCATAATATTAGGAAAACTTATATTTTGACCATTTGCATTCTTTTTTACTTTACATAACTGTAACTGACCCCCAAGTCATGCAGATCTTGTTTCACAGTCTGAATTGGAAACTATTTAGGTATACTTGTATACCATTCAATCTTTTGGCTGAAATGTATTCAAATAGAAGTCAAATATTTATGCATTAGTCAACATTAGATCAAAATAGTGGTTGCAGTGGGTGTAGTGGCCGATGGCCAAAACGCTATGGGATAATATCAGCCGATATAGATATTGGCGATATTTTATTTTTGGTTACACATGTCATTGTAATGGGCATGGCCAATACCTGATAAAATATTGCTATTAAAAAAAAACAGATAAAATATCGAATGATGTGATACAATTTTGTGTGGTATTTTGAACTTTCTTTACCAGAACATCCTTTTTAGTTCTAGATCCACTGGAGTTTGTACTCCATCATATTTTCTTTCCATTCTGTTAATTTTAAGGCCATTTGACTCAAAAGCTTTTATTAAAAATTCTAGGTCATTGTTCTTTTGAATTCTACTACCAAGCTGTCTATGACCAAGAGAAATAAATAGAGGCATAAAAGGACCCTTGGTGCCACTAACTTTTACTAGCAATCTAACCATCTCTCCATGCATGGTTCTTGTTATTGGCTTATTGCTCATTGTCTTGCATGTCTTATCATATTTAATTTATCATATTATAGCCAGTTAATAATTTATACAAAACAGTTATAAAAAAAAATTTATGTAAAACACTATACCTTAAATATATAATATACATGTATATTGATATTTGAAGATGTGTAAAGATGATTTATGGTGTTATTCTCTTATAGAGTTAGAAGCTTGCATAAGTCTTCTGGGGTGGATCGTGAATATGCCCGTTGGGCCACATGCATGGGATGCCCTCCCTCACATGCATGGGAAAAAGACAACTCCGGAAACACAAAAGTACATCTGAGAATTTTCTTTTTTTCATTAATCCATAATTGAATAGCCAAGGAAGCTTTATAATGCTTAAATAGACAAATAATAAGACCTAAAACTAATTTAGACCATTAAACACACTAATGGCCATGATTAAAACATCCCACTAAATTTATTGAAAACATAATTAAAAGCCTAAATAAACTAAGATAAGTGGGCTGGGCCCAAAGGTAGGTCAACCTATGGGGGACCACAGGTTTGTCCTGCGTCACCCTTTTTCATGAATTTTCTTCTCTATGATATTGTTGCTGAGAATGTAGTTATTTCTATAATTGGGTTTCAGTCTTGGATAAGGGTCAAAATAGTGGTTATGGCGGGTGTAGTGGTTAGTGGTCAAAATGCTATGTAGCAGGTGATATGCAGTGGTTGCGGCGATATGTAGCGGTGTAGTGGTGTGTTAAAAGAACTTGAATCTTGTGTGTAACAACCGATCTTGTGTTTTTTTAGTGGTTTGGATCTATATTAGGGTTGACTACTTTAGGAAAGGCTATTGAAGAAAAGAAATAGGAAAAACAGGGTGTGAAATTTAAACTGCTTGGATCTACTAGGTTTTAGATTGTAGCGGCCAATTATGTGGCCGCTATGCTACTATTTTGAACCATGGTATTGCAATGTTGTTTTGTTTTCTAGTTGAAATGACGATGACATATAAGTTTGGACGTTTTTACTCTTTTTTTTTTCTTATTTTCTTCATTCATTGTTTGGCCCTAGGGCATCTCTTGGGGCCATTTTAGCCCTTCAACCCGTTTGAATTCCTGTATTTGTTCTGCAGTTTATGATTTGGAACAATTATTCTTCCAGTGGTGCTGCCACATTATAAGTTAAACAGAACCATAAAGGACTAGCTCCATAAATGTGAAACTGGTATACACTTACAGGGACAGTTTTACCTGTGATGATCTGCAGATTCTCTGTTACTTATGTGTTTTTCGTGTGGGCCTGATCCACAATATGCAATCTGAGATCTTCTCAAACTTTGTCTGCATCACTTTTGCATTAAAAGCATTCTGGACTGCATCAGTAATGTGCAATCAGTAACGTGCAATGTTTTAAAAACCAGACTAGACGGAAAACTGTTTGAGTGGACAGTTTGTTCCATCCTGGTTCAAGTTTGACCACCAGTTTTTACCGTTTTCTGGGTTTTTTGACCAGTTCTCTGAATTTTATTAGCTGCCTTGGAATCTTTTAAGACACTGGTAATGATCTGGACTGCATTATTATCACATCATGAATCCTAACATGTTGGTTGATTGATGCTAGTTGCCTTTCAGAAAAACTTGATACTAACTGAATCTGTAGGTTATTAGGTACTTCTAATCCATACCTTTTAGTTATCATTCTGTTATTTTGATATAGCTTTGGTTCAACCCAATTTAAAGTTTTATTGGGAAAATTATAGTTTTGGATTCAAATTATATTTCCTGCTGTTCAATGCTAGTCCTATTTTAGATTTCACCTCCTGTGCTCATTACTTTCCCATAATTTAAGGCTTAACTTAGAATTTTGTGTGACTTCTATTCAGGTATCAGCCCATACGTCAGCAGGGAAGACTGTTGTAGCATTATATGCTATTGCGATGTCTCTGCGAGACAAGCAACGTGTCATCTATACCTCTCCAATCAAGGCACTCAGCAACCAGAAATATAGAGAATTTAAAGAAGAGTTCTCCGACGTTGGTTTGATGACTGGAGATGTAACCATTGAGCCTAATGCCTCATGCTTGGTAGGAGTGTTTGATTCTTTTCTTAGGTGTTTTTACTTTTCTTCCTTAGACTTGCATTTAGAAGTGACAATTCCTGATCCAGCCTACCTACCTGACCTGGCAATTCAGGGGCTGGGCAGACATCTTTGACTTGATTAATGAATCAGTTGGGTCCACACTTGCTCTCTGACCAGTTTCATTGCTCTTCAACCTGCTGATCCTACTTAAACTGAACCATGCTGTAATACAGTGTTTAGGCTTGACATATGCAACTAGATCAATAAACATCATGTCCTCTGGCCCTTGTTTCTGCTTTGCAGTATTTTTCTCTTATACTGCTTTGCTTCTTTTTTTCTTTTTATTAATGTAGTTGCCATTTAAAAAAAAAAAACATTGTGTTTGGGTTGAGTCTGTACTTTTCTCTCAATGGTTGACCTGATATGACAACTTGGGGTTTTCACTTGCACAGGCTTTCCTCCTTTCCCCACCAATTGGGAAATCAAGATAAGTTTGCTAATATTTTAGTCAGTTTTTCAGGTCATGACCACGGAAATTTGGCGCAGTATGCAGTACAAGGGATCTGAAATCACCAGGGAGGTTGCCTGGGTTATTTTTGATGAAGTGCATTACATGCGTGACAGGGAAAGAGGTGTTGTTTGGGAAGAAAGCATTGTTATGGCTCCTAAGAACTCACGATTTGTATTCCTTTCAGCAACAGTTCCTAATGCCAAGGAGTTTGCGGATTGGGTTGCCAAGGTTCTTCCTCTTGATTAATATTTGATTTCCTGTCTTCCTTTATACTTTCTTGTTTCCAGCCTTTGTTGTTGTTGATAGTACTTTGATTTTAGCTTCAGGCACGAGTACATTTGTGGGTGTTCTTGGTTGTTTAGTATTTTAAGTTGTTCACTATGCAGGTCCACTGCCAACCATGCCATATTGTATATACAGATTATCGGCCTACACCACTCCAGCATTATATTTTTCCTTCTGGAGCTGATGGTCTTTACTTAGTGGTGGATGAGAAGGGAAAATTCCGGGAGGACAGCTTTCAGAAAGCCTTAAATGCACTAGTTCCTGCTGGCGAAGGGGACAAGAGAAGGGAGAATGAAAAGTGGCAGAAAGGATTGCGGGCAGGCAGATCTGCTGAACAAAGTGACATCTTCAAACTGGTTAAAATGATAGCGCAGCGTCAGTATGACCCTGTTATACTTTTCAGCTTTAGCAAACGGGAGTGTGAATTTCTTGCGATGCAGGTGAAATTTACCTTCGATGTCTGAATTATTTGGTAGTTTTTTATTTTTTCAAAGTTTATCTAGCTTAGGAAGAAATATGTTCGTCTGATATTCATCATTGTGCTGGGATTGGGGAAGATTAAATTGACACTTGATAGACATGAAAACCAAAACCAAGAAAAGTCTCAACTATTATGCTGTCAATGACTCAGTTGCATCACATCTGTTAAGAAATATGTTTGTATGTTTTTAGTTGCTTAATCTCTTGAAGCAATAAAGTGATGCAAATGTGGTTGTTGGATCTATGCTGTAGGTGATATTTGTGTGGCAAAAATCCTTATTGTCATTTTTTTTGTCTATTTGGTCAGTGGTCTTAAAGCTCCAACCTTATTTTTACTTTGCATCACTTGTGCTTACCTTTTATTTTAGTAGTCAGTAGTAGCTTCTGAGGTTGCTTTTCCCCCCTTGTGGTACTGTAGATGGCAAAGATGGATCTAACTGAGGATGATGAGAAGGAGAACATAGAAAAAATCTTCTGGAGTGCAATGGATATGCTTTCTGATGATGACAAAAAACTACCTCAGGCAAGATCCTGTTTCTTTCTTTATTCATTATAGGTGTGTTGACAAGAGGCTGAAATATAGTTGGAGGATGCTCTTTGTTGCAATCACGACCATGAGGTTGCAGGTGCAAATCATGTTACTTATCCAACGAAAAATCCAACCTGTCTCCCTCTCCTCCCCTTTGGAATTATCCAAAATTCATTCCCATTGGAGTGAAACGCTGCTGTTGATTAATCACTTGTGAAATTGCAATTTATTGCATTGGACATGTATTTCAGATGTGATTAATCCAACGTGGTTCTCACTAAGATTGATGTGAATCCTTTTTCGTGGTTATGTGATATGAGTGGCTTAGATTTCATGCTTATTGCTCCCAAAGTTTTTCTTACTTTCTTTTAATTTGTAGAAGAATGATTTTAGAAAGGAAAATGGGAGTCAATATATGATACTGGAAAGAGACTAAAAAGAAAGCCTATTAGCCTGGAAATCAGCTTGAAAATCTGCTTCAGTGTGGGCTTCCTAAAATCCATGGGCACTCAAATGTTGGAATTGACACAGAAGTTCATCTCTGTTTTCATGCTTGTCTATTTTGAAGTCATTTTCATATCTATAATAACTTTATTTGTTTATTTATTCAAAATTTCATGTGATCTAATCCATTGATGCATGATCATGTTGTGGAGCTGAAATGCTTGTTAATGGATCAAGATCAAGGACGGGCAGTTCTGTTATTAGCTGTCTTACAGAAGAACAGATTAATGAAAATAAACAGCAGAATAATTGAGTTTTAAGTCTGCCTTGATGTCAGTCATCTTAAGGAGCATTTGGATATGGGGAAAGTGAAAACTGTGGGATTCCTTACTATGTGGGAGAAGTAGGAGAATCATTATTTATTTACTCTTATTTGGTATCGATTGGTGAAACAATTCCCCAGTGAAGGATAGTTGTTGTTCAATCACATTTTCAAAATAAATATTAAAAAAAAGAAATCATCATCATCATCATCAAAGCCTTATCCCAACCATGTTGGGGTCGGCTACATGAATTCTATTTCTCCATTCCGTTCTATTTTGGGTTAAATTTTTCGATAAGTGCAACTTCTTCAAATCTGAATTAATAACTTCCATTCATGTTTTCTTCGGCCTACCCCTACCTCTTGATGGACCCTCCACCTGTATATCCAAACTTTTTCTCACCGGTGCCATTACTGGCTTACGCTCAACATGCCCAAACCATCTTAAACGAGTTTCTCTAATCTTATCTCCTATTGGTGCTACCCCTAAATGTTTTCGAAAGCGTTTATTTCTAATTTTATCTTTCCTAGTTTTACCACACATCCACCTAAGCATTCTCATTTCCGCTACATCCATCTTATGAATATGTGTCTTCTTAATTGGCCAACATTCTGCTCCATATGTCATAGCTGGTCTAACCACTGTCCTGTAAAATTTTCCCTTCAATTTTGTTGGCATTTGTCTATCAAAAAGTACTCCCGAAGCTAGTCTCCACTTCAGCCATCCAGCTCTTATCCTATGCTCCACATCTTTATCAATCTTCCCATCCTTACTAATCATTGAGCCTAGGTACCGAAAAGAATCTTTACGTGGTATCTCATGGGTTTTAATTTTGACAGTGGTTTCAACACTTTGTATATATTCACTGAAATTGCAATCCATATATTCTGTCTTTGTACGACTTATTTTAAAGCCTCTAGATTCTAATGCCCTCCGCCATCTCTCAAGCTTTGTATTTACACCCTCTCTTGATTCATTCACCAATACTATATCATCTGCGAACAACATACACCATGGTACTTCTTCTTGAATATGCATAGTTAACTCATCCATAATTAATGCAAAGAGATAAGGGCTTAAGGATGATCCCTGATGTAAGCCTATAGTCACGGGAAATCCGCCCGTTTCTCCACATGTGGTTTTCACATTTGTTATTGCACCTTCGTACATATCCTTTAAAATTTAAATGTAACCTCTTGGGACATTCCTTTTCTTTAAGACCCACCAAATTAAATTCCTCGGTACCCTATCATAGGCTTTTTCCAAATCGATAAAGACCATATGTAGATTTTTCCTCTTTGCTCGGTATTTTTCCATTAATTGCCTAAGTGAAAAGATAGCTTCCATAGTTGATCTCCCTGGCATAAAACCAAATTGATTTTCCGAAATCTTAGTCTTTTTTCTCAGTCTTTGCTTTATTATTCTCTTCCATAACTTCATAGTGTGACTCATAAGTTTAATCCCTCGATAGTTGGTACAATTTTGTATATCTTCTTTATTCTTATATATAGGTACTACAATGCTTCTTCTCCATTCATCCAGCATTTTCTTTGTCACAAGTATCTTATTGAATAGTCTACATAACCAACTTACTCCAACCTCTCCTAAGCATTTCCATACTTCTATCGGAATACCATCTGGGCCTGTTGCCTTTCCTATCTTCATTCGCTTCAATGCTTCCTTCACTTCCACCCCTCTAATTCTATGGAGAAAAGTATACTCTTGTAATGAAGTATCCTCCTCCACTCTTGTATCGCCTAAATATTCTTCATTTAAAAGTTTACTAAAATATTCTTTTCACCTTTCTATAATATCGTTGTCCTTCACCAAAATATTTTCTTCATTGTCCTTGATACATTTGATATGATCTAAGTCCCTACTTTTCTTTTTTCTTATTTTTGCAAGCTTAAAAATATCCTTTTCTCCTTCTCTTGTTCCCAACCTATTATAGAGGTCATCGTATGCTTTGAACTTTGCACTACTTACTACTTTCTTAGCTTCTTTCTTTGCCTTCTTATACAACTCAAAATTTTCTATACTCTTAGTCCCCTGCCAAACTTTGTAGCAATACTTTTTTTGTCGAATAACTTTCTGAACCTCCATACTCCACCACCATGTTTCTTTATTAATATGTCTCTTCCCTTTTGATTCTCCAAGTACCTCCTTTGCAACATTCCTAATGCAATTAGCCATTTGATTCCACATTACTGTAGTTTCTCCTTCAATATTCCATTCTCCTTTCTCAATCATTTTGTCCTTAAATATATTTGCTCTTTCCCCCTTCAAATCTCTCCACCTTGTTTTAGGGTCCATTTTATTTACTACTGCTCTCTTTTTACTTCTAATGCAAATATCTAAAACTCCAAGCCTATGCTGCGTAGTCAAACTCTCTCCTGGGATAATCTTACAATCTTTACAAGCCAATCGGTCCTGTTTTCTAACCAGAAAAAAGTCTATCTGACTCCTATTACTCCCACTTTTATATGTAATTAAATGCTCATCTCTCTTTTTAAAGTAAGTATTTGCTACTATAAGATCAAATGCCACTGCAAAGTCCAATATAGTGTTTCCGAATTCATTCTTTTCTCCAAATCCATGCCCTCCATGCACTCTCTCATATCCTCTATTATCTCTTCCTATATGCCCGTTTAAATCCCCTCCAAGGAAAATTTTATCACTATTTGGGATTTCTCGCATTAAATCATTCATCTCCTCCCAAAATTGTCTTTTCACACTTTCTTCTAGTCCTACTTGGGGAGCATATGCACTAATGATATGAATTATATCTTCATCTAGTACTAGTTTAATTGCTATAATTCTATCACCAAACCTCTTTACCCCAACAATTTTCTCTTTTAAATCCTTATCTATAATTATACCCACTCCATTTCTTGTATTACTCTTTCCTGCATAGAAAAGCTTATACCCATCCATGAGCTCCTTAGCTTTATTCCCTTTCCACCTTATCTCCTGTATACAAGCCACACTAATTCTTCTTCTTTTCATTACCTCAATCAACTGCATGCTCTTGCCTGTCAAGGTTCCTATATTCCAAGTAGCAAGTCTAATTTTCCTATTCCTCCTCTTCTTCTCATGGACTAACTTCTTTAACCGCATTAGCCCAAAGTCATGCGGTAGCCCTTGCACACTTTTCACTGCAGCCGGGCGATGCTGCAATGCATCGCTTAAAGCGGGGAACGCCCTAGCCTTATCGTGAAATATCATTTGTTCAGAATTCATGTTTGGGTTGTGACAAAGTTTTACGCTTGCTGTCACCTACCTAATGCAACCCTCCTCCTTTACCCGGGCTTGGGACCGGCAGCAAAACTGGCGGAGTTATTAAAAAATATATATATGGAGTTCCTCCCATAATGAATATTATTAAAACTATGTAGTTCCTTCCATAGTGAATATACTGACTCTTTGAACCATATGATGTGGGTACTTGTCACAAGGTAAATTTTTGCTCTAAATACACTGTGTGGTGCTAAGGGTTGAGGGTTCCAACCACTTAGCGAGCCACTCAATCACCACAACATGCCAATGAGAAGGAAATAATTCAAGAAAAAACAGAACACTTGATTAATATGGCAACAGCCATTCCTTTTTTTAATTTTGGAATAGTTCCTTTCTTTAAAAGAAAGAAGCCTGTACAAAAGATTTATACAGGCCTAAAAAAAGTGGAGACAAGACTGAAACAAAACAAGCAGCAAGCTCCGCCAAATAGCCCAAAGAACAAATTGAGCAGAGAAACCAAAAAGAAGCAGCTTGGTCAGACCAAACAAAAACCAGCCTGGTTGGCTATACAGCAAGAGAAAAAGTCAGGATGACCACCACTGAGCATAAGGCACTGAAACTCCCACCAGCAGCATCAAGAAAAAGCTATTTCCTTCCAAGTAAATATCACCTGGTCCACCGTATAATCCTTAAATAAAGGGTTCAGCTTCACCCATTGAGTAATAGGAATTTGATTTTTCCACATAACGCCTCTTCACAAAAGGAATTTCCTTCAAAACATCTTGCATTCCTCTCCTTCCAGATATGCCAAATGATTGATAGAAATGACATCTTCCACATTTCCTTTCCTTTCTTTGACCCTATTCCATGCCTCAAAGATGGTTTGCAGACACTCCAGAAAGACCCAACTACATCCAGATCGCCTGTTAACCGAATTCCATATGTTTGCTGCGAACCTGCAACGGCCATTCTCTTATTAATCAAAATTGTGGAACAAGGACTTACAAATATTACACACAATCTCTGCAACTCTCTCTGTTTTCCAGAACTCACACACATATTCTCTCTGCTGAATCTGTCTTCTGGATCTCTCTTTGGATCTACAACCATGCAAGCGTTTGTCTTTTTGGCCAATCTTACTGTGCCACCGATGCTAGCTACCTGCACATTTGGCCCAACCAGAGTTTGCCATGCCTTCCAAGAAAAACTACCCAAAATAGTCGCTTGTCTGGGTGGTTGAATGGTGGGCTTGTCCAAGGGAGAATGCACATGGACTGATTCCTTTTCCAAACACTACTTTTGAAACTCCATAGCCACTGCTGAAGTTGCTGCCTAGTCATTCCTAGTTGTCTCATGGCATCCAAAAACTCTTTCAGTTGTTTAGGCTTGCTACACCATTGAACTGGGTCCTCTTATGAGCCGCATGGGCCCAATCACAAGGGTTAGGTGCCCCATGCACCAATCCAGCAAGCCAACCCCACCACGAGGGTCTCACACTGAAATTGTGGTCACCAAGGCTTTACAAGCACCATCAGCAAGCATCGGCGCCCATGGGTTTGTTCACCGGCTACCACTCTACTGACTACAATATGCTTGGGTTAAGAGACAAATTTGGGAGGACAGAGATGGTTTATATGAGAAATTTCTATTAGTAAAAAGATTTTCATGGGTGGGAACTTAAACAGGTATGTAAGAAAGGATAGTAAAGGGTATGATGGAGTTCATTGCAGACAGGAATTTAGAGAAAGAAATGGTTAAGAGACATTATTTTGGAATTTGTATCGTCATTTGACCTTGTAATGGTAAACACCTACTTTAAAATAAGAGACAAAACATTTAATTACCTACAAGAGTGGAATTAATGAATTGGATAGACTTTTTACTACTCACAAAACTTGACCGATTAGTTTGTAAAGTCTCTAAAGATTTCGGAGAGAGAGTTTGACCACATAACATAGGATAGTAGTTTTAAATGTTTGCTAGGAGTAGAAAGAGATGGGTAATAAGTAAAAGGAGTCTTAAAATAAGGTGGAGGGATTTGATCGGGGAAAGGGATACAACATTTAAACATAAAGTGATCAAGGGGGAGAATGGAATATAAAAGGAGAAACTACTTTGATTTGGAATCAAATGGTTGATTATATCAAAAGGGTTGTAATGGGCAATGTATCATTTCTCATTGTATTTGATACTTTTATATGTAAAATCCATGTCCCCACCATGTCCATGGCATATCCATGTTGTACTTGGGCATCATAATTGGATAGTTGAAAGGGGGAAATTTTTTTGATAAAAAGAACCTATTGGTAGTGTGGAGGGTCATGAAGCTGTTTGAGAGAGCAGACATTGCTAAAAAGTTTGGCAAGAATTATGAATATGGAACATTATGGAATGTTTGAGAAAGCAGAGAATGTATTTAAAAAGTAGTCATTAATGCAAAAGATCAAAGCATAAAATGACCTATATAATAAGTTGGAATAAGCAATAATGAGATAGTCCCTAGCTTGCAAGAATGAGGGAAGGAAAAGTAGGGACGTAGACCATGTCATATGTGTAAAGAGTGACAACCAGAAGGTTTTAGTAAAGAAAAATGATATTAATGAAATGCGGAGAGTTTATTTTAGCAAACTTTTAAATGAAAGTTCTTTTATGAGGATTTGGAATGAGTGAGGATATTTCGTAGGTTATATTTTCTACCACCTAATAAGGGTAGCAAAAGTTAAGAAAGCGTTGGCTAGAATGACGACAAAAATGGCTATGGGGCTGGATGGCATTCCAATAGAGGCTCAGAAATGCTTTGGAGAAATTTGATGGATTTGGTTAATTAGACTTTTCAAAAAGATATTAAGTACAAAGAAAGTGCTAAATGAATGTAGTAAAAGTGTTGTAGTACCTATATCACCAATTTTCGTAGGATTAAACTTACGAGTCATACTATGAAACTATGAGAGAGTAATGGGGTAAAGACTCCAACAAAAGACTAAGATATCTGAAAATCAGTTTGGTTTCATGCCAGGAAGGTCAATTATGGAGGATGCTTCTCACTTAGACAATTAATGGAAAAACATTGAGAGGAAAAAAAATCTTCAAATAGTCTTCATCAATCTAAAGAAAGCCCACGACCAGGTACCTAGAGATTTATTTGGTGAGCTAAATATAAAGGGAGTGTCTGGGGCTATATATATCATTACAGGCATGTATGAGGGAGTGGGAACTACTATGGGGAAAATATTTGAGTCTCTAGCTATGATACCCGGATATGGCATCTCACTCATGCTATTTATGTCGACACGGTATGATATGGGTACGGGGCATAGCAAGATGCATTAGGGATATTGTGAGAAATTTTTGGAGACGGTAGAGTTGAATGAAGAAAATAAAATAACCGCCAAAGAAAGAGGGACAGAAGGATAAGTGATTAGGGAAACCCACAACTATACATCATCGTATCATCACAAAAGAAAAAACAAAAAGAAAAAAGTATCAGAAGAAAATGGTGACATACCTGGAGAAGTTAAGCAGCGGTGACGCTTACTGAGGCCTTCGTACTCATTTTTCTGGCAAGGTCTACTATCGCCACTTGTTGGCCTCGGTGAGGTTGTGGCCTCAGAGGCAAGGAAAGGTAGACTCTGCTTGGGCTTCTCCTCCTCCTCCTCTTCTTCCTCTTTTCATTTCCCTCCTCTTTTTCCTCTTTTCCTTTCCATGCCTCCTTCTCGACCGTTCTTGGTGTATGAATAAAAGAGTCAACGAATGCCCTAGTTCGAAAGGCATATGCCTTTTTAAGTACTAGAGTTAGGATTTGTGGGGTCCAACTATTTAAAGGAAAAGGAACCATTGATCAAATGTCCATGTCCTTTTATTATTATTATTTTTTTTTTTAAAGCATGATGCTTTTATTATTGAAGGGCTAAGTTTTCATGGCCCCCACCCTGGGCCCACCTAAACTAAAAATGTACACCATTCACTTATGTATTAAAATGCCATATTTTTTTTTGTAAAAAAAAATAACAAATTTCACTCTAATAGATTGGAAATAATTTAAACTATAGCCAATTTCACTTTAAAACAAAAATAATTTGGGGCATATCTAAATTTCACCCTAACAAGAATGAGGCCATAGCCAAATTTCACACTAATTTGAAATAGGAACTTGTCAAATTCTCATTCTAATAGAAAAATGGGTACTAGCCATATTCACCATAAAATAAATATCTAATCTCATAAATATATATAATCATAAAATTTTGAAGTTCCTGTATCGCACCACCATTCCCCGTATCCGTACCCACACCTGTGTTCGTATTTGGGCATCATAGGTCTCTAGTGATCATAGGTTTGTATTAGGGGCTAGCTTTAAGCCTTTATTATTATTATTATTATTATTATAGATGGGCTAACTACTTGTATTCAAAAGGAGGTGCCTTGCTGCATGTTATTTGTAGATGATGTAGTGTTGGTGGAGGAATCAAGAGATGACATAGAATGCGAAACTTGAGATGGTAGGAGGCTTTAAAATCCAAGGGTTTTAAAATAAATTGTACAACGATGAAAATAAATGAATGGCAACTTTAGTAGATAAGTGTAGAGAAATGTAACTTCTGTGCAAATTGAGGTTGAAAAGATACCATAGAGAGTCCTACCTATGCCTTGGCTCTATTGTTTTGAAAATCGGAATTGTATTGCAAACCATTCATACGGATAAAATGAATCAAATTGTGAATTGTATCGCAAATCATAGGATTTTTTTTATTTTTAATAAAAATAATAAAATAATTAAAACTTAAAAAAGAAAAACCAAAAAAGTAGTTCTTCATAATCCATCCATTTTCCCATTCATAGGAGTATAAATATAATGACAAATAAGTCCATAAATATAATGACAAATAAGTCCATACAATCATATCAACAATATCATGACAGATGTTTATTTAAATGATATCTGTAACTAGTTAAATGAGTTTAAGGTATCAATATATATTTATTTCTTGTTATCTTTAAATCAAAATACAAAAGTAAAAATGAAATTCAAACCATCAAATTTTCACAGTAGGATGTCTCTTGAAGTTGAAAAAGTGTTCATGAAGAAAAACAATGGAAAAAAAAATTAAGGAGGAAGAATAAGATATAGATAAGCCCTATATTTAGCGATGGCAATGCGGTTGGGTCGGTATGGGTTGGGGTAAACCAAAACCCGCCCGGTCTCAAATTTGTCTCATCCAAACCTGACCTGCCCCATGATAGGCCATTGATGTGTAATACGAACCTACCCCATTTGAGTGGGTCAAGTTGAAATGTTGAATTTAAAGCTTAAAACTTTCCAAAATAAGTAAAAATGGATGAGAATGTGTGTAGTAGAAACTGACCATGCCGCCTTCTCTTCCCATATGCCTTATGTTAAGGCACAAAACCACCTACACCACATGAGTTTTGTTTATTACTTTAGTAATAAGTATATAAATATTATATGTTAGGGGCATGGTGGGTTGGGTCAACAAAACCCCGCATCAAGAAGATTACTTCCAAATCCACTTCTAATAGGAGTGGGTCGGGGCGGGTCCTCGTTTATACCTGACCTATTGCTATTACTACCATATTTATAGTCAAATGGTTTAATTAAATGCATTTTTTTAATTTATTAATATCTAGCATTTCTCCAAAGCCACAAAAATTCTTAGGAGTTAGTTAACTAGAAATAACCTTTTAAAAGTAAAAATGCTAAAAGAAAGAATTAAAAAAAAGAAAGGAAAAAGGTAAATGATTACTAATGTTAAATTATTGGTTGTAGTTATTCTCTCTCAAGTCTCAACCAAATCATTGAATCGTTAAATTTGATGAAAAGAATATTGAATCGCGAAATTCACTCCTATATCCTAAGATTCATCTATGAATGTGATTTGTTGTACTAGATATGAATCGTTTTCCTTAAGATTCGGAACATAATTCGGGATATGGATCATAAGATTCTGATTACAATGCTTGACTCTATCATTAGTAATGATGGAGAGTTGAAGGAGGATGACGTCGACGTACATAGGAGAACAGTTAGATGCTTGAATTTGAGATTTGCTTTTGGAGTACTTAGTGATTTACACCTAGATTTTACAAGACAAGGATTATGCTAGATAGGAAGTGGAGCAAATTGTTGGCAAATTAGGAAACAACACATGAAAAAATGAGTGTACCAAAGATAAGGATGTGGAGATTGATGTGTGGTAAAACTAAGAAAGATAGAATTAGAAATGAGTGCATTCGGAGGCATTTAAAGTTAGCATCAATAATAGATAAGAGAAACTCGTTTGAGATGGTTTGAATATGTCCAACATAGGCCAATAATGGTAGTAGTGAAGAAAATTTTCTTTGCACAGGTTGATGGCCCCTCAAAGAAAAGGGCTAGGCCGAAGAGAACATCGATTTGAGTAGCAAAGATAGAGCTGAAGAAGTGCAACTGATCCAAGGGTTTAGCCTACGCTAGATTGGAATGGCGAAACAAAATTCATGTACCTGACCTCAACATAGTTTGACAAAACTTTGATGATTATGAGGGTATTTTGTGAACTTATTTATGTGTCATCATCTTCGATGCTGCAAACTTTCATGCTTGGTGATGAGCAGTGCCGTGTGCCTCGGCCTACTAATGAGCTCACAACATTGTCAAAATGTTGAGATGTAGAAAGATGTTGGATATCCAATTGCCGATCATAATAGTAATGGCACATGGATACATACATTGGTTGTTCGAAGTCACATTGAGCTTTTATCTCAAAGAATTTCTTAGTTTGAGATTCTTTCCTTAAATTATGGAACTCAGAAAGAAAAATCCAAGGGCTTCGTATAGGAATATATTAATTATACAAACAATTCATTTCTTAATTGTACAGCTATACACCATTTTGAAACTTTTTTTTTCAATTAATGAATTCAATTATTGATATATTTCTTTAGAAATTTACCACTAGATTTTTTTGTTTTTCGCTGAAAGTAAGTTCTTTTAGGGCAAATGTGCATCTTGTTATATTTTCTTTACAATCCCTTTACCAATAAATATTCCAAAAAAAAAAAAACTACTATAGAAATGTAACTTCGTCCTTGTTTTGACCATGCTATTATATTTACTATCTTTATTCCCATTTTTTTTTTAAACTTAGCTGAAATCGAAGTCATGTTTCCCTGATAGTGGACATGGCCATCACCAACTATGACACCAGGATACTTTCAAATATGCAGTGGATGGTGTCCTATAACATTTTGCATGTTTAAAATTAGCATCTTGTAATATCCATGGCATACCTCAGCCATATCCATCTCATTGTTTCTCATATTTGGGCATATAACATCACCGACACCAATTGTTAATGGGCTTCGGCGGAAACAAAAATGTACAGTTTGTATTGGAACTACATTCTTTCCATCTTTATCTTATATTTTTGTATTTTTATTTACTTCTCAGGATCCCAAAGTGAATGAAAAATGATGATTCATAAACTTTTTCATTTCCTGAATACTTATTATTATTATTTTTATTTTTATAGAAAAAAAGGCCAAAACAATTCTTTATATTAGTCAAGAACCAATATATCGGTTGATACGTTATGGTTTCTAAGGCTGGTTTGAAACCATGTACTCCCTTCTATTTTATCCCATGCACTGACATCTGATAATTTGTAGGTGTTAAATATGTTGCCCCTGCTGAAACGTGGGATTGGTGTTCACCATTCTGGCCTTCTCCCTATTTTGAAAGAAGTGATTGAGATTCTCTTTCAAGAAGGCCTAATCAAGGTTTGTTATATACAACGTGGCTTTTTTTTTTTTTTTTTTTTTGTGTCTGTGTGGCGATCATTTGCGTTTTTCTTCTTTTGTTTTTGGCTAGACAAGGACCTATGGTGACTGGTGAGTTGCTCCCCAGTGCCTTTTATGTGGACACTTTGGCATGAAACAAATAGCACTTTTCAAGAACCAAATAGATACATTGGAAGGACAGACAAGAGTAATCTCTTTGTAGTAAAAAGAGTCCACAGGAGTCATCCGCAGCTGTTGCTCAGCTAGTTAGAGATGTGTGATGTGCATTGGTGTGTCAGTTTGAATTTGTTGTAGAGAGAGGGAGAGTTCACAGGAATCTCTATATCCTATTCTTTGGGATGTTGGCTAAAATGGCATTGTCTCACCAATGAAGCTCATGTGTTTTATGATGTTCATTTTAGAGTCTTATGTTGTACATATTTCTTTCCAGTTAGCTTAAAACTTTCACATAATTAGTTAATCTCAATTGGGTGCAAAAGCAATAATGACATTGAGGATTTCTGTGTCAATACCTACCATCATCTTAACCACTATATCATTCTTATTACCTCAACAACTTTATCCTATATAGTTCTCCATCAATTGCAATGCATACCTTTTTTAGAATTAGAATTTCCATACAGGAAAAAGTTAGACCCCATCCCGAAAGCCTATAATTTTATCTCTCTTCCACCCAATCTCTCTGTAAACAATCTATTTTATCCTCTTTTTTATATTATATATCTACCAAGTCCAAGCTCTTCTCTGTCTACCTTCTTCCCAAACCATCCCTCCATGGTGTGGTAACCTCATTTCTAACATCATACTTGTACCTTTATTGCGTCGCTGTTATTGGAAACCCTAACATACCCTTGCTTGCTTAACACTAAATCAAAAAAAGATGTTAGGCACAACAAATATAGGATGTGTTTAGACATACCTCAAACTGCAACCAATTCAATGAATAACCATCCATTCCACAAAGTTGAGAGCAACTCAGAAACCCAAAATAACATTAGATAGGAATACTTGGCAGAATTCATGTAGTTGACCCCAATATGGTTGGGATAAGGCTTTGATAATGATGATGATGATGATGATGCCTTAGCAGGTATGCATCAACTTAGTTATGCATCAACTCAAATCAGCTATTGGTGCTGATAATGATTTGGAAAGTAGTATCCCAAATATAATCTAGTTTCCAGGCCACCATGAGCACACACATAAATTGCATTATGCCAAAATATTGAAACTACTTGTCAATCCAAGGAAATGTGTGTGTGTTTCAAGTGCCAACTGCTACCCATTAGTAGTCATTTGTTATACTATGGATAATTCTCTCATGACATTTGATTAGTTTGGCTATTCTTATTTTGCTACCATGATTTTATAGGATTAGTTTTTCAGATAGGGCTTGGGCTTGGGCTTTCGGTTTATAGGATTAGTGTTTCAGAGAGGGTTGTGGGATTTGGGATGTAGAGGTGGAGATTTGGAAGGCCTATTGGGTTCGGATGTTGGGGATTTTTAGGATTTTGGGTGTTAGGGTCTCGGTAGGGTTTGGTAATGGTGAATGTAGGGTTAGGATTAGGTCAGTGGTGGGATCGATGGTGGGATTTTTTTTATGAGAAGGGATTTGGGATGGGTTGAGGGGGAAGTGGAAGATTTTGGGCAGGAGAGAGAATCCAGAAAGGATGATTTGTCTTCTCCATGATTGGAATTCAGCTCTGATACCAAATTGGTGCGGCCCTGGATTGTAGGTCAAAAATTAATCAATCTCTCTAGGAATTGATCGAATCCAAAGATGGATTCTAGCACTTGGTCACACTCAAAACAATAGGAAATGCCATTGTTGAAGAAAAACTTAAGAGGAATCTTTAAGGAGAATTTACTAAAAACATTCCCTTAAATATAGGAACCACAATTGAGGACCCAAAAAACATGTAATATCGGTGGAGGACCTCCTACCTAAATTTCAATTTTTATTCCTATATTTGCTCCTAAATTCGATGATGTCAACAAAAACCTAAAAAACACAAACTGTTTCTCACTCAAATTGACTAAATAAAGGAAAGGAGAAATGAAGAAAGAGAATGAGAAGAAAGAGAAGCAAAAGCAGAAAATCCATCGCACAACCTTCCCTTTTACTATAGGTCCACTTTGTTGTTGTCTCTGGCACTGCTTCACTTGATCTCCCCCTCTTCCTGGTTCCATTCCGTCACCTCCTCATCATTGTTATGTTGCCTTATCATCCTGGCTTCGACACCATCTCCGGTTTAGCAACATGCCTCCTTTTCATTTGCACCCACTACCCAAATCACCCAAGTCCCCTTTTATCTTCACTGCCATTTTGTTTTGTTTTGTTTTTTTTTTCAATTTGTTTTCTATTTTTCACCTTTTGCAACCATTGTAGTCATCTCTTAATGTTTATTGTGTATATCTAAAGAATTTGATGGTTCTTAATATGGAACAAGTCGTTCTTGTGGCACAGGCAAAGTGGGCAAATTTTGGAACTCTAAATATTGATGGTGCATATCTAAAATCAACATGTTCTTAATGTGGAACATAGTATTCTTCTGTCAGCTTCAATCAATGTGGTTATACAAATTTGACAATATATTTGGAACATGCAGTGACTGGAAGCTGTGGGCATGTCTTAGGTATGCTGTGAATGGTAATGTTGATGTGGATGGATAAATTGAAACTGAAAACAGGTTTTGAAGAGGATGATTAAGAAAAAAACAAAAACCAAACTAACAACGGGTTTAATGTCTATATTTGTATGTGCCAGTAATTCTTCAAAAGAACTTCATAGATGCAATACAGAGTATGCTAGAAACTACGTTTAGTTATTTTTTTTTGTCAATGTCGACGAGTTTTTGTCGATCTCAGTGAATATTTTGTTGACGTAGACAACTTGTTTGTTTTACAAAGTGAACTAGAAACTGCAAGAATATTTTGTCGACGTCAATGAAATTTCTGTTTAAAAAGTACACTAGAACTACATTTAGTGGTTTTTTGTCGATGTTGACGAAACAACATTCAGTGCACTAGAAACAGCATTTACGTCAACATCGGCGAATTTTCTGTTTTTCCAAAGTGAATTGGAAACAACATTCAGTGGTTTTTTGTCGGCATCAATGCATTTTCTGTTTTACAGAGTGCACTAGAAACTGCAGTCAGTGGTTTTTTTTTATGTTGATGTCAACAAATATTTTGTCGACATCAGTGAATTTCTGTTTTACAGAGTGAGCTGGAAACTGCATTCCGTGGTTTATTGTTTATTTTTATGTCAACGAATATTTGTTATACATCAACAAATAATCTGTTTTTACATTGTCTTTTGCTGTTACAATGTTTATCCTTGTTCTTGACAATATTCAATAGTGATGAAGTCACATGATGGCAAAATATCATTCACCTTTCCCTTCCTCTTTCTGTTTCCCTTTCCCTCCCAAAATCCACCCAATGCAGTGGGAATCCAACCCACTCTCTATGGAATCCAACCAGCTGTCTCCTATCTCTTTCTCTCATCCCCTTGACACACCTTCTCCTTCACCACATTCAAAGACATCCAAACTAACCATCATCAAGCAAAACATCAAGATAAACTGCTGAATGTACCTCACTGAGTGGAGACGAATGGAGAAGATAATGAAGATAAAGGCCAGATTGATGACAAGATAAGAAAATGAGGAGTTCCTCCCTATGGTTTCATCAAGTTTGTCGCCATTCAAGTTCTTCTTTTCTCCTTCCGTTTCTCTCTTTCTTCTTCCGTTTCCCTTAATTGATTTGGGCAAAAGCATTTGGGTTATTAGGTTTTTGCTGACATCAGCAAATTTAAGGGCAAAATGGGAAAAGAAAGGGGAAATTGGGTGGGAGGTCCTCTGCCAATATTATATGTTTTTTTGGGTCCTCCACTGTGGATCCTATGTGTAAGGGGATTTTTTTGGTAGATCCCCCAATCTTTATATAATTGAAATAGCATGAGCTACAATGAGGTTTGATCATCCTTTTATAGGAGTAGGATTGATCCATTAGCAAGCAAGACTTTCTAAATAAAATAAGAAACTAGCTAATCTTAATTAGACAGTAAATTTAGAAATTGTTCCCTGATTAAACCAGTAATGAAAATAGAAATAGGATAAAAGGGAATGCCACGGTAGTTGTCAGTCAATTGGGCCTGTGGACTGAATCCAATGGACTGGGTTGACCTCTGGGTCAATGTATTGGTCCAGTTGATTTCTTGGGCCTGGTCCGTACTGCATCAAGAAAAAGTGGACTTCTCTATATGAAATCCTACAATTACAACCATTAAAAAAAGTCTTGCTATTAGAAGGATGTTACTTGCAAAAAATTACCTCTAGGAAACTTTATTAGAGAGGGAATGGGAAAGAAAGGAACACAAACAAGTTAGGTGTGTAAAGTGAGAGCAAAAAGATTATTAGACAGTTGGGGGCCTCTAGCAGATGTGTCAATGAGCCGCCCTCATCCTCACTCATCAAATGTTGTTCAGTATTGGATGAGTCTGGGCGCTTCCAACTTGTTTTAAATTGAACAAAACTGGGCCTGGTACTCTGTACTGTGCCCTGACTTGTTTTAATACCCACAGACACCGAGTCAACCTGGTGCCAGACAAAATTTGGAAACTTGGTTCAACTTCAATTTCATCGGATTCCCAAAATCTGGCTCTATATGCTGAAAAAGGTATTAGAAAAATTGTTGTCTATATCATAGGAGCAGGCGCAGGACCGTGCAGCCATTCTTACCCTGCTTTTTTCTTTCTTCTTCTTTATTGAATGGTCCCTTTTCCTTCATTTTGCCTCCTGTCATCATTGCTATTACTGTTATTTTACAGTGTAGTTATAGTTCCCTGAACAGGTTTCATGTATGATGTTTATTGAAATGCTGCTGGGCATTAAAACTCTTCTCTTTTAGTGTCTGTTTGCTACAGAAACTTTCAGCATAGGTTTGAACATGCCTGCCAAGACTGTTGTGTTTACAAATGTGCGGAAATTTGATGGGGACAAGTTCAGATGGATATCTAGTGGAGAGTATATACAAATGAGTGGCCGAGCTGGTCGTAGAGGTATAGATGAACGTGGAATATGCATCCTCATGGTGGATGAGAAACTGGAACCATCTACAGCCAAAATGATGCTGAAAGGAAGTGCTGATTGTTTGAACAGGTATGAACCTTGTATTGCTTGTATGTTTTTCTTCCCTATAGTTGAAATGCACCTCTGATCAAAGATTCCAAATCTATTGACTGATTAGAAAAATGCTATGTGCAGGATGATATTTATCAGTTATCAGAGCAATTGTTTTTCTTTGAAAAAATAAAACATAAAAGACCAGAATATTATAAAATTTATATGCAAAAATGATGCAGGAAATGCCTCAATTTGCTATACTTCGTTTTTCATTTTATGCAGGAGTTTGAAACAAATTGGGGAAGTATGTGGCCAGAAATGTAGGTAGTAGGTACAAGTGAAAGCAGATTCCCATACTAACTGTGTGGTTAATACCACCAGTGGAAATGTATAAATGTTTTAAAATGCTCGTAATTCTAGGGTTGCTGTTTTTTCATCTGCCACTATTTTTTAAGTGTTGGTCTTTCTTCATCTGCCCTTGTATTTCCTCTCACTTCCTGAGTTTGGATTTGGTTCTCTGATTTGTCATGACTCTGTCGCCTTTGTTGTTAGTTTTGGAATAATGAAATGGCCATATGATGGAATTGGATCAAAGACTGTCATTGCCGACCCTTTTTTTTTTCTTTTTCAACTGATGCTGTGAGCCTCATAGTGTTAAAAGTGCCTATCCTGAAACTGATGCATTTCCCGTTATAGTGCATTCCACCTGAGCTACAATATGCTCTTGAATCAAATGCGTTGTGAAGATGGCGATCCAGAAAATCTTCTTAGGCATTCGTTCTATCAATTTCAATCCGACAGTGCCCTGCCTGATCTTGAGGTCAGTTAGCAATGACTATGCCTAGATGATTCACATGTTACTGAAGGAAAAGCTCCAGTTTTTGGTTTCTAATGCTCAGTTTTGTGGGATTGTTCTCTGTAGAAGCAAGTGAAGGATCTGAAAGAGGAGAGGGACTCAATTGTGATTGAAGAAGAGGATAGCTTGAATGATTATTACACCCTCTTAGAGCAGTACAAAAGTTTGAAGGAGGAGGTCCGTGACATTGTGTTGTCACCAAAGTATTGTTTACCCTTTTTGAAGCCCGGCAGGCTAGTGCGTATCCAATGCATGAGTGATGACAAAAGCCTTTCTTTCTCAACTGAGGATCAGACTACTTGGGGAGTAATAATCAATTTTGAAAGGGTGAAAGGCCCTGCTGAAGGTACAATAATCTTGAATTGGTTTGGTTTACCGTCTTAACAGTTGCTGGTTGGATCGAAAATTTTGAAGTTTTTTTTTCCTCAATTCAAGTTAAAAATTGATGGTCAATGGTTCCAGAGCACAAAGGTTATTGGTCCATTGTGCCAGGTTGGTTCAATCCTGAAAGTTGTTTTTTTTTTTTGTGTTAATCCTTTGATATGTGGTAAATGTGATTAACATATAAAAGAAATTGCAATCCATCGGGGCTTGTATTTGTTAAATTCTTAATGTGTTTGACATATACAAAATTTGGCCTTAGTCTGAACCAACTATTGGAATTGCTATCTAAAACTCTAACCCTGCTTCAAGTTCTTAATTTTTTTGAAATTCTCTTTCAGATGATGCAAGTAGAAAGCCAGAGGATGCAAATTACAGAGTTGATGTTCTTACTAGATGTAAGGTGCTAAAGGACGTTATTGGAAAGAAATCAATTAAGATTGTGCCTTTGAGAGATCCTGGAGAGCCTGTGGTTGTTTCCTTGCCAACTTCTCAGGTAAAATTTTCCTTTCACTAACCATCCTTTAATTCTACAACTGTTGTTTCAATTGAAGTGGCATTTATCTTTGTGCAGTGTCCTTAGAGGTCATTTGTTTGCACCCATTTACATACGTAAATGTTGCACATTTGCAACATTTATGCATGGTCTCATTTGTGTGTGCTCATTTACACATCACATGCACAAGTGAGGTGTGAAAATGGTGTGTCAATGAGGCTATTTTCATATGAAAACTTATGAACTTGGAAGAGGTGTGAAAGTTACACCCGGCTATCAAAGTGCATGTACAAGTGAGGCGTCTGATTGGTCATAGTTTCAGAACTTGTCATTTTACTTTTTTCGATTCCTGTGGGCCCAAAATTTTAATCCGAACTGTTCAAGTTTTTTTTACTCAGATTTTGAAAAAATTTTAGACATGAAAATATTATGATGCGGTTTTTACCAAAAAAATCTCCTTGGACTCATAGTAGACCAAAAAGGACCCATAAGAAATTTACGGCCTGGAGTGATACCACAAGCCTTTTTTGGTTTTTATTTTAATTTTTTTATGAGCAGCCATATCGCTGCTCATGGCATTAAAACCCATATTGCGCCCCCCAAACTCTTCATTCCTTCTTCTTCATCTCTTCCCCCTCCATCCCACCATTGAAATCCAAAATGGAGAAAAAAAATGTTTCCTACTAAAGACCCTGATGCAGTCTAGACTCTAAAAGTAGTCCCATTCAAATCTAATTAGATTAGGACTATGTTATTTTATTAGTAGCTTTCTAATTGCATTATTAGGAAAGTTTCTATTAATAGATTAAGGGTTTTTTACGCATTAAGTTTGCTTTTATTTTATATATATGGGATTGTAGAGAAGAAATTATCATATTGGGATTGATTAATAGAATTGAGTTTTATCCCTGAGAGGTGCGTCATTGTATGTTGAAATCTTTTGAAGATTTGAAGTGTCCTCGTATACGTGCTTCAGCACCCTACGCAAGCCCTAACCCTAGGGCCTGCATTGGTTTGGTATCAGAGCCGAAGGATCTTTATGATCTTCCGGTGTGATTACCCCTATTCATCCATCTTCACCACCCTCTGCCATACCCGTCATCTCCTATCACCAACCACCCACTGCTGTTCTCTACCATCCATCTCTGCCCTTCTCGTGAACCCAACCATCCTATCCAAAAAAAAAACCCAGAACCCCAAGCCATCTAGACCACTACCTAATACTAGTTCACTGCCTTTCACCCAAGCCATTGAGACCACTGCCCAACTCTCAACTCTCTTTTCTAGAAAATCTTTGTAGCACCCCAGTCGGACCCAGCTGGCCCAATGACTCCCCGACCCAAACCCCCTTTCGGACACCTCCATTAGCATTGAAACCTACAACCCTTCTTCTTTTGTAACCCCTTTGCCGAATCAAGTGTAACGACCTAAGAATGTGGAGCTCTTCAGATTCTTAAGTCATTAGCATGTTTATAATACAATAACATTCATTAAATTCGAAGAGCAAGTCCAAGCAAAGATGAAAATTTAAAATTTCAATATTAAAGTCTTAACAAGTCTTTACATGATCTACTAGAAAAAGACAATAAATCTAAGAAGATATTCCAAAATAGGGCTACCCACATCGAATAATCTAGGAAGTGCTTCGATCTCTCAATCAACGATGCATGCCAAATTCTATAGGCTGATCTTCATCGTTTTCAGATCCCCCTATAAGTGCGGTACCTGTAGTGGGGCGAACCACTAGTCAGTATTACTCGTGAGTAGAATTTCTAAATAAAAAGAGAGCAATAAAAACTGGCATGATAACAAAAATGTTACATTATTGTTGCTTTATCACAACACTTTCGTTTATCCATCCTCATCAGTGTATTGATAGAATCAAATTCATCACACAAAACTTTGAGATTCATATGTTTCTTTGAAAAGAAAGTTCATAGGTTTACCCCGAAGAATAAGTTCATAATCCTATTCAACAATATTGTTTAAGATTGATATATTGTATTTTCATAAGGGATTCATATTCTTGTCATGACAAAACTGCCACCATCCTCAATTCATAGTAATTGATTGAATGAGGGAATTCATATTCGTGTCGTTACAAGACTGTCACCCATTTTAATTCATAGGAGTTCTTATGTTCCCACAAGGGAAATTCATATTCTTGTCATGACAAAGTTGTCACCCACAAAGGAATTCATATTCGTGTCGTGATCAAACTATCACCCATCTTAATTCATAGTAGATGTTTTGATAAAGGAATTCATATTCTTGTCGTGATCAGTCTGTCACCCATCTTAATTCATAGAAGTTCTCATATTTCCACTGAGGGAATTCATAATCTTGTTGTGACAAAACTGTCACCTTTCAACGTTCAAAGGTCGATCCAATACCAGCGTAAAAACAATCATAATTCTGATTTCAATTATAATTCATTGGTTTTATTATAGGTACCATCACTTTTTCTATTAGCCAATTCCACATATGTCATATTGAAATCTCGCCCCACTCTGAATCATTGTTGGTAATTGCGTATGTGGCGTTGTCCATATATCCTTTGAGGTCCTAGGTATTTATAGATATGGCACATTGATCAACTTATAACTTGTAACATTTAACTTAAATTATACTCAAATGTTTTGTACAAGTCCTTATTTCCAGTCATAATTGTAATTTATATATGACACAAAAAAAAAACTAAGTTATAGAATTCAGATATAATGCATAATAGCAGTTGTTCAATAGTTGCCATTTATTAAGTTACTCATAATTTAAACACAAGGATCAACTTACAATCTGTAATAATTAACTTCGTCTATATTCAAATGTTCTGTACAATCCTTGTTTTCAGCCATAATTCTAATTCATATATAACATCAGAAATCTAAGTTCAGTAATCAAAATTAATATATAATCATAAGATGAACAGTAAAAGAATGCTTGTTCAGCAGTAGTTTTCAATAGTTGCCCAATTATTCTTATGAACCTTAGGAAATAATAAATAGAGAGAGGTCTTCTTACCCATAATAGTAAAGCTAGGTACTGTTTTATAATATACATAAGGATTCTTTGTAGGGAATGATATGAAAATGACATCTTCATCATGAAGAGATGTTTTAGAATTCCAGAAAACTATTGTAATCTTTATCCAATATAATATCTGGCAAAACAAGGTTCAAATTGAACTCTAGTCAGAGGAAGAAGAGCCACACGAATGGCCTGTATTTGGGACACTTGGATGTGGGACCCATTGGCCCAATCCCCTGGGACCACCACACAAGTGGTCGCCCATCAGTCCCCTACCAGATGTGGGGAACTGATCTTAGATCAGGTGGGCCACATGGGCCCACAGCCCACACACAGTCAGGCTTCTTTCTGACAACCTGAACTGGTACTTGTCCCAGTTCTGAAATAATTTACATATTAAGCTATCATATTGAATGATAAAAACAGTCCTTAAGAAGCATATTTATAATAGGAAATAATGAACCAAACATCTACACTATTGAGGGTAAGTTTAAACCTTTATTTTCCCATTTCGGTCATGTCAACAATCATATAAATTCATCTAACAGGTCCGATTGTTAGTATATTGGGCTCTCATTGGTTTAAATCAAAGGATGTGTGAGATTGCCTATCAGTCTTACAGATAGATTTGCATCTTGTTCTTAGGCCCAAGTATCGACAGGAACTTATATATATATATATAACTTCAGTACAATGATGTATGAAGAAATGAAGAATCATTTTCCTTGATAGCAAAATATTCGATTGATTGTATGAGAAGTTCTACTCACCTTGTGTAAGTGATGAGTGACCTCAAATCAGTCATCCAAAAGTTCCTTGCTGAACTTCTTTTGCTTCAAATTACAATCTTCAACTCATTAGACTTCTTCTCCTCTTCCATGAGAAAAATGACCAAAGAAGAGAAAGAGACCCTATTTATAGAGTGTTGGACGCCCATTTGGGGGAGTCTCAATTGGACTTTTCTTCTATGAAAGGTCACATAGAGAGTCTAATAGCCATGGCTTTTGGTGAAAAACAAAGAGTCACATGGAGAAATCCAACAGTCATGGCTATTGGTGAAAAACAACGAGTCTCTTTGGGAAAATAAACAATCACATCTTAAGTGGATTTGGGTCTTACATCTAGACCTGAAAGTTTGACCCAACAGCCCAGTCCAAATCATGAATTGGGTTGGTCGAATATGGACTTTTTTCTAAGCCCAGCTGGCCCAGTAAAAAAAAAAAAATTCTGGGTTATTACATCAAGCCCCTAGTCCAACTTCCAAGTCGCCCAGTCCCAACCCGCGCCCCCCCCCCCCCCCCCCCCCCCCCCCCCCCCACAATTTCGACATCTTCAAACCCAAACCCCATCTTGAGAAAAAAAAAAGAAAAAAAAAAGAAGGAAAAAAGAAAAAAAAAAAAAAGAAGCTCAAAAGAATAAGAAGGAAGGGAAGAGAAGAGGAGTACATACCTGAGACCCATCGCCGTTCACCATCTGCCATTGTTGCCTGCTGATCATAGATTGTCACTTGCCGATTGCTGTTCGCCCCCATCTCGAATCTCCTTTGCTGCACAGAGCCAAAGCCCCTGCTTTACCTATTCGTTGCAACTGCAATGAAGAGAAAAAAAGGGGTTTTAACCCTTTGTTCTCTTTCTCTAGCACATATTTCGAGCGTGGGCCAGGTAAGTCAGTTTTTAACCCCATTGTAATAGCGGCTCAACAACATTGCAAGTGCAACCAGCACAAAAAGAGGCAGTTTGACATCACTGGTCGTGAAAGGTACATTCATTCCAATTATCAGAATTTGCTGTCGCGATTTCCAGCTCATCCAAGGTTCAATTTTCGATCCGTTTTCTCCAATGTGTTAGTGGAGAGCAGATCTACACATCAGGTCAGTTAGATTTTAAATTTTGCATTAAAAAAAATGTCTCCTAAGAAACAAGTTTAGGTGGAATCTTCATCTTCTTCAATTGAAGATTTAGTTCGTTCTATTAGAGATTTAACTGCCACAATTAACAACATGCAAACCACCATGCAACAATTGGACACTGGGGTGACAACTTTATAAAATAATCAGTGTGTGAATTACAATCGTGATGAAGGTGAAAATATTCAGAATCAATGAGATCCACCAGTTAATAATCCTGACCGAGATTTAGGAATTAAACTCATGATTCCCGATTATGATGGAAAATTACAGCTTGTTGAATTCATGGATTGGTTAGTGTGTGTGTGTAGAATTTTTTTGCACGCCAATGGGTGAGCACCACAAAGAAACGTTGGTTGTCACTTGATTTCGCAATTATGCTACAACTTGGTGGGTTGAATTGCAAAGAAAAAGGAGGAATCGGAACATGGACCCTGTTAAAACATGGATTGACATGAATATTTTGAAGCAAAAATACTTCCATGTCAACTATGCAAGAGATCTACGTTCAAGCTTTCAGAACTTGAAACGAAGATCCAAGACAGTTGTTGATTATTCTGAGGAATTTCTGATTCTGTAAGCTGGTTGTGGTTTGATTGAAGATGATGATGTGGCTGTTGATAGATTTTTCACTAAATTGAGATTAGACATTCAGCATATCCTTGCATTTGAAAATTTTGATAATGTCGATGAACTCGTCCAACATACGATTAAAGGTGAGGGCATTGCGAATCATCAAGCACAAAAATCCAAATGGGTTCCGCCAAAGAATTCATCTCTGAAAATGCTAAACCTAATGGTTACTCAGGACAGATTTTTGTAAAGACTGAATGTCAAAATAAGATGATTTGTTTTCATTGTCAATAATAGGGGCACCGCACAGCGGAATGTCCAAAGCGCATACATCTGATTGAGATTGAAGTGATGATAAAAATATCCCAGATGATTCTAAGTTACCAAAACTGATCCTGAGGGTATTGAAATTGAGGAAATTGAGTACATAGATGTAGATACCATAGGTGAAGTTTTCATTGTCATCAAAGAGGCTCTATTAACTGTTGAGAATAAATGGTAGAGAAAAATATTTTCTGTTCTACGAGTACAGTTCATAGACAAAATTGCACAGTTATTATTGATGGTGAAAGTTGTAAAAATCTCATCGCTTAAGCTCTTGTTGATCACCTCAAGTTGAAAGTTTACAAGCACAACCGCCCGTATTTTATCAAATGGCTGATGATTGGTGATCAAGTGCATGTTTGACATACTTGCAAAGTTACTTTTGCCATTGGTGAGACTTACAAAGATAGAATTTGGTGTGATGTGCTACCTGTGAATAGTGGTGATGTCTTATTGAGTCACCCATGGATGTATGACAAAAATGGGATTTATGGAATGTGCGCTAACACATACACATTTTTGCATGGTGGATAGCAAGTTACATTCCATCCTGAAAAGCTTTAGCCGCTAAAGAAGAGTTTTTTGGCAGTTGCAACAAAGGAAGTCTTTCATGTTCACCACATTTACAGAGGCAATCCAAATAAGACTCGAGTTCGAGGACGAACTCTTCTTTCAACCTAGGGAAAATGATACAGTCTAGGCCTCACAAGTGGTCCCATTCAAATCTAATTAGATTAGGACTATGTTATTTTATTAGTATTTTTCTAATTGCATTATTAGGGAAGTTTCTATTAATAAATTAAGGTTAGCTTAGTCATTAAGCTTGCTTTTATTATATATATGGTATTATAGAGAAGAAATTCTCAGACCTGGATTGATTAATAGAGTTGGGTTTTATATTTGAGAGGTGCGTTCTCATGTGTTGAAGTCTTTTGATGATTCAAAGTATCCTCGGACACATACTTCAGCACCATATGCAAGCCCTAACCCTAGGGCCTGCATCAGACCTCCAACAAAACCCTTCAATTTCCGAAGAAAATCTCGACCTTCTCCCCCAATTCGCCAAAACCCCTCAAAATACTTCTAAACCCATCATCCCTCTCTCTGCAATATTTTTACTTAATGGTGTTGTTTTGGGATGTGGGTCCTCTTCACATGCCTTGGAGGAGGTCTTTTTATTCTCTCATTTTCAATCTTATTCTTCTCGAGTGGCGTAAAGAATAAAAAAAATAAAAAAAAAACCCTGCAACCTTTTGTTGTTGTCCACATGGATGTTCATGCAATGGCAAGATTGTTGTTATGGTCATGACTTGTGACCAAAATCTAGAGGAACTTATTTCAGATGCTCACCAGGACCCTTGTTTTGTTATACAATGACCTTTTTGTGGTGCTACACTTTTAGTTGGGCCTTAATTAAGTGACATATGAGCATTCATATTGATGCTCAGAGCAGGCCAGCACTCTCAAATTGACATTTCTTCAACACAACGAGCAGCGATATTGATGCTTAGAGCAGCACACTTTCAGATTTGCATATGTTTTGCACAAGAAGTAGCGATATCTGTGCTCAACACGGCTTTACATAATAGATTGTTTCTCTTGCAAGGTTTTTTAGGGTTTTGGAGGATTGAAAATGTTGCATCAGTTTCCTTGCCTCATGCGCTCGCTTTGAGACCCTTACGACATTGATAACTCATATGCACTATGCAAAATCATCCTCCAATACTACAAATCCTAGAGGCAAGGAATAAAATAGCGGTCGCTACAGAGCGTAATGGCCGCTATATCGGCCATAGTGGTTGACACTGCCATGCTATGGGGGTGTTAGTGCTGCTAACACCCGTAGCGGGGCATAGCGGCCGCTATGTAGCGGCCGGCCCCTTTTAAAAACCCTAGACGCCCATTTTTTCTTTCTTTTAACTTCTGTCTCTATCTTTCCCTTTCTCTTTCTATTGTTTTTTTTCCTACCTCCCTCCTTCAAATCAAAGGCAAAAAGGTTCCAAAAATACATCAAGATCTACAAATCTAGATCATTTATCTTATTTAGAGTGAAAAGGCATCTCTCAAAAGGTATTTTTTATGTTATTTTTTTAGATCTATGGGTCTATTTCTCTTTTCTCCTTCATGTGAAAAATCAGATTGATACTATTATTTTTTAATTATACAGTGATACAGGACATCATGCATTTAGGGAACTGCTACGCCTCCTTATTTTAGGCTTTTTTGCAAAACAAACACATATTCTAGTTGTTTACAATTTTCTGGATTTTCTAAGATTTTTTCTAATTTTTTTGATAATTTTTTTAAATTACACCGCTACGTCGCTACATAGCCTCACTATTGCTACGGAGCGCCCGCTACGTAACGTTTTGGCAACCGGCCGCCACGCTATCCACCACTGCTATTTTGATCCTTGCCCAGAGGTCTATCCCATTCAGATTCAATCTCTACTCGTTTCATTGCAGAGAGGGATGATTGGTTTAGAAGCATTTTGACGGGTTTTGGCAAATTGAGGGGGATGGTCATGAGATTTTCTTTGGAAATTGAAGGGTTTTGTGGTGGGTTTTTAGCATGAAACATCTTTTTTTTTTTTTTTTTTTTTTGTTGGGTTTTGATTGATGGATGGTGGGGGAAGAGATGAGGAAGGAGAAGGAATGAGGAGTTCGGGGGGCATGGGATGGGTTTTAATGCCATGAAACCACAAAGGGCCTATGGGATCACTCCGGGCCATAAATTTCTGATGGGTCCTTTTTGGTCTACTGTGAGTCTAAGGGGATTTTTCCGGTAAAAGCCCAATTAATGTTTCATCATCATCAATCATCATCATCATCGTCAGAGCCTTATCCTAACTATGTTAGGGTCGGCTACATGAATTCTGTTTCTCCATTCCATTCTATTTTGAGCAAAATCCTTAGATAAGTTAAACTTTTTCAAATCTGAATCAATGACCTCCATCAATGTCTTCTTTGGTCTATCCCTACCTCTTAATGGGCCATCTACCTGTATAGCCAAACTTTTTCTCACCGGTGCTATTACCGATCTATGCTCAATATATCCAAACCATTTTAAACGGGTTTCTCTAATCTTATCCCTTATTGGTGATACCCCTAAATGCTCTCGAAAGCGCTCATTTCTAATTTTATCTTTCCTAGTTTCACCACATATCCATCTAAGCATTCTCATTTCCGTTACATCCATTTTATGAATATGCATCTTCTTAATTAGCCAACATTCTACTCTATATGTCATAGCTGGTCTAACCACTGTCCTGTAAAATTTGCCCTTCAATTTCGTTGGCATTCGTCTGTCACAAAGCACTCCAGAAGTTAGTCTCCACTTCAGCCATCCAGCTTTTATCCTATGCTCCACATCTTCGTCAATCTCCTCATCCTTACTAATCATCGAGCTTAGGTACTGAAAAGAATCTCTACATGGTATCTCATGGATTTTAATTTTGACAGTGGTTTCAACACTTTATATATGTCCATTGAAGCTGCAATTAACGTTTCATGTCTAAAATATTCATAGGTTTTGAGATAATGATGATTTTTTATATGTAATCTGAACCATTCAACATTTACTCATGTGAAAATGGTGCTCCCAAATAGACATGCTAATGTATTTCACATGTATAAAAAATTTACGTCGGTAAGTAGATTCAAATTTTGTATCCTTTGTGTGGAAGGCAAACCACACCTTAGGCTACAAAATAAGCCCCCTTTTTAGAATAATTGTGCATACACTTGCCACGTAAGACATGCCAACCCAATCTCACTTATCTTTGCAGGAGAGAACCTGTAAGGTGAGAACAGGTCTAATGTGGCATATAACTGTGGCGTCTATGGGGGAGGAAACTGTAAATCTATGCATATCAATGTTCCTTAGGATTCTCAAATGCCTGGTCTCAGGTCAACCTAATCCTTCAGGTGGATTTGGAAATGAGCCATCTCATGGAGGCAGAAAAGGAGGATAGGATTTGGAGTTTTCTTGTATAATTAAAGAGTTGCATTGAAGAACTTTAATGATGTCAATATTCTATGCAATCACACTAGACTTGGCAAGGAATTTTTATGTATCAATCAAAATTGGAGAACAGTGTTCTTCAAAAAAGAAAATAAAAATAAAAAAGGAGAACAGTGCCTCCTGGAGTACAGCTTTCCTTTCTTTTAGTTTTTATCTCTTCTTTTCTGAAGAATTACTGTTGGTATAATCACCTTGACAGGCAGCCGTAATTTTGATAGTGATTCCCTTAGGGCCTTCACTTGTCACATGAGTCTTGAGTTTCTTATTTTTATGTGGAAAGTGGTACAAATATCTCCAGGTGTCATATGTTCGCTAATTGTTTGCTAATCGTCCTGCATTTTCAGAATTGTAGACTTCTCATGACATAGGAGCTATTAACCTTGTTTGTGCCAAAGTGAGTTCATCATCAATAGTAGTCATGCTGTCTGCTTCTATTTACCCCACTTTTAATGCTTTAACTCCATGAAACCTCAACGTCATTTTTACATACTATTACTTCATTGTAGCATTGACACCATGAAACCTCAACGTCATTTTTGCATACTATTACTTCATTGTAGCATTGACACATTACTGAACAAGTTTTTAATGATCAGTGTCTCCATTACCCTATAGAACTATCTAGCCAAAGAAGCTGAATTAGGTTTCCCTCAATTTCAGTCAAGTTGCATTAGAAACTTGAAAAATCACGCCTTTCAGTTGGTCCTTAGAACTAGATCAATTGTTTGTGTCTACATATTTGAAAATGGCAGTACTTGTTATTTACAGATAGTTTTATTTGTAATTTAAAGCCTTGAGAAATATCATTCTGTGCAAGTACTTGAAAATTGTACTTTGGATAGTACTTGAATACTTGATCGTTTTCTTTAAAACATGAGAATACTCTCATTTTATCAGAATGAATTATCTTATCAAATGCTTGGGTTGAACCCAAAACATTTCCCTATATAGCTTCAAGAACTCGAAATTGTTTTCTGCGCTGACTTACTTGAAAATGATCAGTATTGTTTCTTAGGGGTTGTCTGTTACTTGTAATCTAGGAAGCATGGACACCTCTTTGGGGCCGGCGTGTTAGTGCCCGACACGTTTGGGACCCGGACACGCTTGGACACGTCCAGGACACTGAAAAGTGTCCTGTTCTTTTAAATTTTATTTTTTAAATTACAGACATAGCTGAGACATGGTGGGATATGACGGGACACGGCGAACCCAAAAAAATAGAAAACTGTGGATTTTTTGCATTAATATGAGAAAAAAAACCAGGAGGGGTTGAATGAAATTTTAAAGTATATAACCCATACCTTTTGGACCCCGAGACCCATTTCCCTCTTTTTCCCTCCCAAAACCCTTTATCCCTCTCGCGAAACCCTTTCTTCCTCTCGAACAACGTTTGCACCGAAACCCATCATTGGCGAAACCCCATCTCGGTGGCGAAATCCCATCCCGGCGACGAAACCCCAGAGCCCATCAAAGCCCCATCTCGTCTGCGAAACCTTAGAACCCATCGAAACCCCAGGAACCCATTGGTGAAACCCCATTAGGCCATCACCTTCTGAGAAGAAGAAGAAGAAAGAGAAGAAGAAGAAGGAGAAAAAGAAGAAGAAGAAGAAGCAGCAGCAAAGAGGGAAAGAAACCCAAAGAGGGGAAAAAAAAAGGACCCACTGTTTGCAGAACCCCATCACTGTCTGTGGGAAGGAGAAGAAGAAGAAGAAGAGGACAGGGGGAAAAAAAAGCAGCTGGGCCATCACCGTCTGCTGTTCTGTTTTATTATGCTGCTGGGACGTCACCATTTGAGAAGAAGATCATCATAATCTTGGTACTCCTGCTCTTGCCTCATTTCCGTTTTTTTTAAGAAGAAGAAGGTTTGTGATGTCTCTTTTTTTTTTCTGTTCTTTTCTTTTGTTTTTTTAATCCCTCTTTTGCTGGGCCTGTTGTTATAAAATGATGTGCTGCAATCATTGTGCTACTGTGTCGTTCATTTTTTTTAATCCCATCACCATTTGCTATTCATTTTTTTTCCTTTTTTATTTATTGTGCTGCTATGCCTTTTTTTAATTCTTTTTTTATTTCTTTTTCCTTTTGATTTATTGTTTACCTTTGCCTTTTTTTATGAAATGATGTGCTGGGGCTGGTTTACAGTGCAATATCTTAATACTTGCCTGCCTTTTTTATGAAATGATGTTGAAAGGCGTGCCTGCCTTTGCCTGTATGTAATTTTTTTCTTCATGCTGTGCACTATACTTCTTTTTATTAATGTTGGAACTTTTTTTTAATTAAATCAATTGATAAATCCTATTTTTAATTTCCTATTGCATGCTGATGTTGTTAATTTGTTGTTGTCTGTTGTTAATTTGATGCTATGTCCTGTTAATTTGTTGTTAATGTTGGTACTAAATTGCTAATTTGATGTTATATTATTTAGATTTGGAATTTGGCAATATGAGTTCCATTAGTTGCTCTAGCTCACATCCTCACAATGAAGAAGATATAAACAAGCCTCTGTGGAGATATGTCTCAAGTTTGATAAACTTAGTGATGGAGGTGGAAATATTACTTTGCAATGCAATTTTTGCAATCAAATAAAAAAGAGTTCATACATAAGGGTTAAGGCTCACTTGTTAAAATTGCCTGATTGTGGGATTGTTGCATGTTCAAAAGTTACTACAAAAGATATTTTTGAACTGCAAAAATTTGAAGAAGTAAAATTGAGGAGGATGGCCAATGCACCAAAAAAAATTACCTTTGCTTGTTTCTAGTTTTTTTATCAAGTTCTAATTCTATGACTAATATGATGGGTATTATGCAAGGAGGGTTTGACCCAAAGAAGGGAAAGACAAGTGGTGGGGGTGGAAGTGGAAGTGTAAATCCCATTGAGAAGGCATTTAATATAGCAGCTCGTGATCAATTACGTGCTGAGATTGCTAGGATGTTTTATTTGGCGGGTTTACCATTTCACTCAGCAAGAAACCCATATTTTGTAAATGCTTTCACTTTTTCCTCCAACAATCTATTTATCGGTTATGTGCCTCCGGGGTATAGTATGTTGAGGACCAGTTTACTCTAAAGAGAGAAGGCAAATATTGAAAGATTGTTGCAACCTATCAAAAGCACGTGGAGGGAAAAGGGTGTAAGCATTGTGAGTGATGGGGCATTGTGAGTGATGGGTGGAGTGACTCACAAAAGAGGCCATTAATCAATTTCATGGTTGTGTCGAAAGGTGGGCTTATGTTTCTTAAAGCTGTTGATTGTTCAGGTGAAACAAAAGACAAGTGTTTCATTGCTAATTTGATGAAGGAGGTCATTAAGGATGTTGGGCATGAGAATGTGGTTCAAGTAATTACTAACAATGCTCCAAATTGTAAGGGTGTGGGGCATATCATTGAAACAGAATTCCTAACACTATTTGGACACCATGTGTGGTCCACACCCTCAATCTTGCATTGAAGGACATTTGTGCAGCAAAAAATGTTGAAAACGATCAATTGACATATTATGAATATAGTTGGATATTGGAGATTGTTGGTGATGTTATGCACATAAAGCATTCTATTATGAATCACTCTATGAGGTTGGCCATGTTCAATGAGTTTGTTCCTTTGAAATTGCTCTCTGTGGCAGACACATGCTTTGCTTTAGCGATTGTCGTGCTTAAGAGATTCAAACTTATAAAGCGTGGTCTCCAAGCTATGGTTTTAAGTGACAAATGGTCTTTTTATAGAGAAGATGGTGTGGGGACAATAAGATTTGTAAAAGAAAAGTTGTTAGATGACATTTGGTGGGATAAAGTTGATTACATTCTTTCCTTCACAACACCTATTTATGATATACTTAGCCTTTGTGATATGGACAAGCCTTGTCTTCACTTGGTGTATGACATGTGGGAGACAATGATTGAAAAAGTGAAGACCACAATATATAGGCATGAAGGGAAGCGACCTGATGAGTCATCCTTATTTTATGATGTTGATCATTGGAACTAGAACAATAACCCGCTCCATTTCTTGGCACATTCTCTGAATCCTAGGTGAATTCTAAGTCCTAAGCTTTTCACTTTTCGGCCTTTTCCTTTTAGACAAGTATTTCTTAACATATTACACCCTTTCATTGTAAAGTAATTTTGGTATCCTTCTTTCTTTTATTTAAGGTATTATAGTGACGAATGGCTTCAAGAGAACTCGAGTCAAATTCCTCCACATAAAGATGTGGAGGTTTTTAGAGAGAGAAAGAAATGTCTTTTCAAATGCTTCCCCACTTCTGAGGAGCGCACAATGGTTAATATGGAGTTTGCCAATTTCTCGCTCAGGATGGGGGAATTTAAGGAGCATGGTTAATATGGACCCAACAAGTTGGTGGGCCAACCATGGAGCATGTGCACGTATGCGTCAAGGCTTAGCTTTCAAACTACTTATGCTGCCTTTTTCTTCATCATGTTGAGGGAGGAATTGGAGTATTTACTCCTTTATGCACCCCGTGAGAAGGAACAAGATGATGCCAAAACGTGCCAAAGAGTTAGTTTTTATTCATAGCAATCTACGTCTTCTATCAAGAAGAACCCCACAATATATGCAAGGTGAGACTAAGATATGGGATATTGCTGGAGATGCATTTGATTCCTTAGAGGACGTTGGGGTGCTTGAGGTTGCTAATCTCTCGCTTGATGAGCCACAGTTGGAGACCGTGGTCTTTGCAGATGCTGTTGATCATGATGAAATTGATGGTGATGATGAGGCAATTGAAGTTGCATCAAATGAGTGAAATTAAGACCAAAATTGGCTTCTTTTTTGCTTTTTGTTTTTTGTTTTTTTTTTTTGAAGGGAAAATGGATAATCATCCTTTTTCTTTATAAGGATTTTATGGTACTATGAATATTTCATGTTTAATGATTACGAATTATGTTTTAGTGTTGTTTTGATATTTGATAATTTGATATGTTTGTTTGTTGGTACTTGAATGTTGAATGTTTATTTTTTGATTGGTTATATATATAAATATATATTATTAACGCGTCCTTGACGTGGCCGTGTCTTACTTTTTTGAAAAATGCCGTATCGGCGTGTCCATGTCGTGTCATATTCGTGTCCCGTATCTATGTCTGTGCTTCATAGCTTGTAATCATATTACACATACCTGGTTGCTTAACAAATTTACATGAATAAAAGACCATATGTGTAAAAATGATATTTAGAAATCTAATTTTCTTCACACATTCATGCCTAGTAAAATGTTTTACTTATGCAAGAAACATGTTAGAATTACAAAAGTCTAACAAAGCACCAGAATAGTCATGATTAGCATTTTGTTTAAGCTGGAAAAGCTTGCATCTTGTGAACCCCTTTCTAATTTTTTTGTGAACAATACAAATAGCCTAGTGTGAGTTTTCCAATCTTTTTCTATTCTTTTGGGCCCTAATTCTTGATTCAAACTGTTCAACATTTTCATAGAATTTTTTTTTGAATGGAAACATTTTCATAGAATTGATAACTTCAAGGTTTGAAGTCTCATATCTTTGATTGTACAAATTATTAGAAATATGTGAAAAATGCAAAAGCAGCGTTATTCCATTTTTATATTTTTCTTCTCTCTTCATCCCCCCCAAAAGAAAAAATTTAAACTGTTCAACATATGATAGAATTGATAAAGTCCAAGGTAAACTTTCACTTTTCTTGTCCTCATGGCTTTTGAGAAATTGTGAAAAATGCAAAAGCTACCTAATCTGAGTATCTGATCTCTCTACACTATTTTGCGCACCCAATTTATGGTCTGAACCATTTATCGTTCTCATAGAATCAGTAGCCAGGGTGTGAAGTTTCATATCTTAGATCCTCACAAAATTTTAAAATATGTAAAAAATAAGGCAAAAACAACCTAACCTCATCTTTTTGCACCATCATGGTTCTCCAATTCATTATCCAAACATTTAACATTTTGTTAGAGTTGACTAACCCCAAGGTGCGGAGTTTCGTATCTTAGATCCTCACAAATTTTAAGAATTAATTTAAGAAAATGCAAAAACAACTTTATCCTTCTTTTGTGTGCCTCTATTTCTTGATCTAAACCATTCAGTGTTTAGGACCTACTATTTTTTTAATAGAAGTTTGAGGGTTTGGAGCCCACTAAATTTTATAGAAATTGAGGGAGGGCCTCTTTCCCTCTTCCTTTTCTCACCCCTTTACATGAATTATTAATTTTGATATATTTGCACATCTATTTAAAGTAAATATGGGTAGAATGAATTGCGCACATGGTTCAAAATCATTGCAGTGGTTGTCCCTGTATGACTTGTCGTTGCATCATGGCTAATGACCATTGTAGCCTGTTGCAACATGAATTTTTCCCCCAACAATTTTTAAATAATATCCAAAATATCAAACTAGTGAGATTAAAAAAAATTAATGTTCCTTTTTTTTTTATTGTAGACAATCATCATTATCATAGCCTTGTTCCAACTATGTTGGGGTCGGCTACATGAATTATATTGCTCCATTTCGGCTTATCCTGAGCCAAGTCCTCATATAAGTTGCACTTCTTTTGATCTAACCTTACTACTTTTATCCATTTGCACTTCTTTATATCTAACCTTACTACTTTCATCCATGTCCTCTTTGGCCTATCCCTTTTCTATAGCGACCCAATAACTTGCATAGGAAGACTTTCCCTCATCAGCTCCATTGCTCATTTGCATTGGACTTGTCCAAACCATCTCTTATGAATCTCTCTCTTAATTTATAATATATTGATGCTACTCTTAAATGCTCCCGAATGTGTTCATTTCTAATTCTATATTTTCAATTTACCACATCATCTCAACATCTCATCTCTGGGTTTCCTTTTTCTTTTTTTTTTTTTTTTTGAATGGTGAAATGTATTAATCAAGGCAAAGCAGTACAAAAGGTATATATTGTGATGCATAGACAAATACGAAGAAAGGGAAATAACAAGAATTGAGAACAAAAAAAAAGAAAAAAAGGAGAAAAAACAAAGTAAACTTAGGAGATACAACTTCCCTCCAATTGAGCAAAATAGTTTCCAAAGGTACACCCCAAAATTCAAGTAGAATAGAGACCCACGAAGTAGTGAGAAATCTAGCTTTAGCAGCAACACTTGAAGAAGGAGATAAGCATCCTTTGAAGCACCACCTACTAGAAATTAGCAACAAAAGACGAACATCTCATCCCTGTTATACTCATTTTGTGCATGTGTTGCGTCTTGGCTGTTTAACATTTTGCTCCATTAATCATCACCGGTCTAATCATTTCCCTATAACATTTTTCCTTCAATCTTGTTAATACATGCCAATCACAAAACCAAGTCTCCACTTCAACCTTTTTGCTCTTATTCTATGTTTGACATCATCCTCAATCTCTCAATCCATACTAATGATAGAGTTAAGGCATTAGCAGGACTCTTTTTGTGGTATCCTTTACGGCTCGATAATAATAGGATTTACATCTCTCTGCACCTTTCCACTAAGGATCTTTGTATGACTTATTTTAAGGATTTCCATCATTTCAAGTATAGTATTTCACTTCATCTATTCATTTATCCACCAACACTATTATCACTTGCAAACAATATACACCAAGGTACCTCATCTTGAATATGAACTATTAATTCGTCCATGACCTTTGATGCAATCCAATGGTCACTGGAAACTCACTTGTCTCTCCACAAGTAGTTCTTACATTCGTTACTTCATACTGGTCTTTAATGATGTCATTGTAAGCTCTTGGGATACTCTTTTATCTAAAACCCAATCAAAGCAAATATCTGGTTACCTTGTCATAGGTTTTCTCTAGATTGGTGATGATTGTATCAACAATGAAAAAAACAGTAACAGCAGTGGCATAGTGGTGCGATTCAAAAAAAAGTCATCAAAAAAACAACCCCCCCCCCCCAAAAAAAAAAAAAAAAATCCAAAATATTGGAGATCAGAGGAGAGAGCTTCTCTGATGCTCGTGCGTTGGAAGTACTTACATACGCGGAAGAATCTCAAGCATTAAAACTTAAAAGATGACCAACGGTAGATTAACATCAAGTGCGCCAATAAAGGAAGTCCAAACGCCATATTTTCTCTTTCCTCTTGCTTCGTTTCTTTTTGTTATCGCTTTACTTTCTCCTTTTGTCTCTTGCCCCAATCTCTCTCCATCTTTGTAGTTTGTACTATTAGTGAGCCCCTTCCATCTGTTTTCCCCCCTTTTCTCTCATTTCCTCTCCATTTGTCAACCCATATAAACTCACATACTCTTTTTCTTTCTTGCTTTCATTCTGAGTGCCGCTTTCTATAGCTCCTCTCCATCTTTCTTCTTCTTTCTCCATCTCTAAACCAGCCTTTGTTTTTCTTTTTCTGTTCTCTACTCAACCCTTGGAAGTCTTTTCATTATGCAATTACATGTTATGGCTCTGAAATTATGAGTAAAGATCACTTGATGAGACTCTTACTTGGGTATACAAACACCTGATATATTTAAAAAGACCGACCATCTTCTTGTCTATAAAAATACCTGATGTAAAGCCAAATACAATGTGTGACAGATAGCTCCATGCGAACACCTAGTGAAAATTGATTTTCAGTTCACCAACAGTGAAAACTGTGTGTACTGTCTGACTGATTCCTACTCACATTGTGTGAAAAAACACTATAATTTCAGTCATTTAAAAATTTGAAAAATTTTCGTTCTCCTATGGTGCTGCTCAAGCCTCTGCAAGCATGGCCATTCTCTCTCTCTCTCTCTCTCTCTCTCTCTCTCTCACACACACACACACACACGCACACATACACGCAGTGGCATGCACACGCGCACGCACACGCGCACGTGCAACACTAAATGAAACTAGGAAAAAAAAAGAACTCCTTTCCATCTCTTCTCTCTCAATATATTCTTAACTTAACCAAACTTATTTTCGTCTCTGTATGTAGCAACAATGAGATCTTCAACATAGCTGTGACTGCAATAAGGCTGTCCTTGTTGACATAAAACTAAACATGTGGCAATTTGCAGATTTACTTAGTTTGAATCCTATACTGCATTTTGTTTTGTATGCCTGTAACAATGAAGAACTCTTCAAATCCATAGATATCTGGAACGAAAGAAATCCTGTTATAGACTTTTTCCCTTGTTAAATGGTATTTTATCTTCTATTTGGGATATTGTTTGAAATTACTCTCTAAACGGAAAATATTTAGAGTGAAACTATTCCTTTGCTAGCCTGGAAGTTTCTACTAAGTGGAGAAAAGTGCCATCCATGGAGGCAGAAAAATGCCATTATCATTTACTTGTGGACTGGAGTAAGCATGAAATGGATAAAATGAGAGGGTTGAAAATGGGAGATTTGTGATCTTAGGTGATGAGAAAAAACCTCATCAGGAGCTCTCATTGTTCTGAAACATAGATGAAAGTATGATAATTTAAGTGACCAACATAGAGACAGAGAAGGATACGGAGAGGAGCCTTTTGTGTTGAAGATCCATTTGACTTGAGAGGGAGAGTGCTATGGAAAGGAGCTTCTTATTTGGAATTTAGTGTGTGTTAGAGAAACAATGGGTCGAGAGATGGAGATGAAAATACAATAGCACTAGACGGAGAGAGAGACGGAGCACCAGAGAGAAACCAAAATATTTGACTTTCCTAATCTGACTTTGTTGGAACGGATCTTAAACTTGGTCGTTTGACATATTCTAAAGCGAAGAGATTCACCATCGTACATAGCGTCTTCTAGCGTACAAGCACCGAAGAAAAGGACTATATATATAAATAGATAGTGCAAAAGTAACTAGGATAAAGCGGCTTAGCGGTCCCCTTACTGCGTGAGGTCCCGTATCTCTAAATGATAATAAAAATTTCCTGTTAAAGTGCAATTTGATGAGTTTCTATTTCCTAGAGAGTAAAAGGGCTATATTTCAATTAGAGTGAAATATAGCTAGCATTCTATTTCCAATTAGAGTGAAATATGGCTGGGCCCTACTTTCTGTTATAGTGTAATATGTCAAGGCCCTATTCCTATAGGAGGAATATTTGGATAGGACCCTGTTTCCCATCAGAGTGGAATGTGGTTGGGGCTCTACTTCCAATTAGAGTAAAATATGGATAGGGGCCCTTTTTTTTTTTTTTTATAACTATAGTGGTGTTTAGCTAGGGCCCTATTTTTATCTGTAATGACCGAAGAATCTAGAGCTCTTCAGATTCTTAAAGATGTACTCAAATTTATAACAACACAATATAAATCAAATTCCAATGAGCAAAACAGTCCAAAGCATTCATATTCAATTTATCCTTAAATCATTAAATGTATTAGAAGTCATAAGAAAAAGCTATTTAGTAAAAGACAAGTCTTGAAATCGAGTAGAGAAAATATCTAAATGTTTGGGCTAATCCCATCTATAAAGCTAATCATTGTTCCTCGCGCTCTAGATCAGCCACGTATGCCAAAATTCAGCGGCTGATCTCCATCCTTCCACCCAACCTCTACGAATGCATTACCTGAAGTGAGGCGAACCATTGGTCAGTAACACTAGTGAGTAGAATTTCCAATACAAGTAACACTAACGTATAAAATATTTTCAATCATTCATATGAATATATATATATAATTTAAACAATGGTATTGAGACAATAGTTTAATCAGTTCTTTCTTGAGTATCTTCTCCCACCATAAGCAATAAATGGTTTCGATACCCCACGCGGAAGTATCTACATTTCCGTTAACAATATGGCTTGTTGTCCACTATGATTGTTAAGCCTGTTTCGACACTCCCCACATAGGAGTATCTATATTTTTGTCAACAACATGGTTTGTCTTACCATCATGATTGTTGAACTTACTTCCCTTGACCAACATCCACGAGAGAAGTTCTATACTTAGTGCTAGCGATTTGTTACTCAATTTCAAACGTCAATTTCAAATTCAAATTCAATAAGGCCTATCAGAGTTTCATCTCCATCATAATAGGAACATTATCTTACTCTTATCCGTGGCTAGTACCACAAAACATTAGGTTAATCCTCGCCCCACTCTAAATTGGAATTGGTACCAGGTTGTGGCATTACCCATATCTTATTGAGGAAACTAATTATTCATCATAAAATTAACTACAGGAATCAAGACATAAATAATGAATTCAGATTGGAATATATTCCAATATATTTGAATATTCAGTAAACATTCCATATTAATTTATACCATATACAAGGTTGCATAATGTATGTGATTATTTCAATTAAAAAGAATCAGTGATTATTATTAGTTATAATAATAATAACAATTATTTGACCTTAGAGCAAGCATGAATCAATTGCTAATGCCTCTCATTGCATGTTATTAAGGAAAGTGGTCTTTAAAAGAGCTAATTAAATTATTTTATAAGGACAAATTTTTCTGAAATTTTTCAGAATTTTCCCATAATGTATTAAACAATACTACCTAGGCTGGTCTGTTCGTCCGAGAGGACTCTCGCACCTGCCTTCATGAGGCCATTTGATGGTAGGACCTAATGGTCAAAATCACTTAAGACCACCACCTTGATGGTCACCCAAGGGTCCCCTGCCAAATGTGGGGACCAGATCTAGCATCAAGTGGCCCACATGGGCCCACATCTTATGTAGATCAAAGGGGTTTTTGACGGCCTGGGATCTAAAAAATCCTATATCCAATTAGATTCTCACACTAATCCTTCCTCTTAGTGGTCTAAATCAATGTACAAGTCATAAGAAATCAATTTGACAGGTTTTATACTGTCTATCAAGGCTTCTATCATCAAATTCCCTTTCAAGAGATGTCGTCATAAAAATGATATTCAAGGAGGCAGATTTACTAGGTGGTTTCTGTGGACCTTACTACTGCAGATTCCAACAAGGATGGGTGCTCTAGGATTGACTCTCAATCTTCTACCAGATATATGGTCCAGATTTGGCATTAGATGGACCATGTAGGTTCTCATGGCCTGACGATCTAGGAACCCCATTGATGCCTGAAATTGGGAAAATCCAGTTTCCTTTGAAAATACAAGACTACTTGATGCCGGACAGTGCAAGGCTAAGATAAATGATGATATGAGATCAGGAAATCACTTAACATCCACAATTAAAAATATTAAAAATGAAATTCTGATTGGACCTCTTATATATATGGTTTCAATTTGGGAATTAGAGGTTACTCCAGGCCTTGCCACAATCCCACAATGAAAACCTCCCAAATCTGAATTGGAAGTCACGATGGAAGAAAAGTCTTCCACTAGCTTAGGGATCAACCAATTTTCATTAAGTTCACTTGCCCCTTCAGAGGAATTTGACAAATGGGCCAGGTTCAATTGGGTTACCAACAAATTGATAAGATGAAATCAGCAATTATGATTTCAGAAATGAAATCAGAAATTCACTTGGTTAATCTGGCTCATATAATCCATAAATCAGTAACAAAGGAAAAAGGCCCGAAAGAAGTGCTCAAATGGGCCTACAAAACCTGAAATCAGGTTCTGCCTATTCCTTAATGGGCCTGGTTGGGTTCAGCTGGGTCTGTTTGGGGCCTGGGCTGGATTCAGCAGGGCCTGTTGGGCCTGGGCTGGATTCAGCTGGGTCTGTTGGGCCTGGGCTGGGTTCAGATGGGCCTGAGCTGGCTCAAGTGGACCTGTTTTGGGCCTGGACTGGTGGTCTTAGGTGGGTCGGTAGGGATATATGATGCATTTGGGACTCTTGGAATTAGGGTCTGCCACCTGTGGTGTATTGTAAAAGAGAAAATGGACACATGTAAAGGACTTTGGATATGACAAAAAAACAGTGGGTTTGCTGTTGGATATGTGGCTGACGGTAGATCTACTTGAATAGGGGTAGTGGAACACTTGGCTTTTGATAGGGGAGATCTTGTCAAACTAATATATGTTGGCAAAGGAAGTAACAGTAGTATCGGCCAAGGGGGTTTTGGTTGACAGATGATGGGCAACAGGGATGTTGTACTTGTACGGCTTTGGTACTTAGGAGTTGGGGTATAGATGGTTGTCGGCCAATGGATCTAGGTTATTATGACTGGTTCAATAGTGAAGATGATGAAGGAGAAGGAAAACACAACCAACAATAACTTGAAAAAGAGAAAGGGAAAGAGAAGAAGATACCTGGTTTGCGATCTCACACCGCAAGGCCTCACGCCCGATGGTCTCACACCAAATCCTTCGTAGGAGAAATAGCCAAAAGCTTTCAATATTCATTAACCATCATTATTCCTCAAGATAGGTCTTTACATGCTTTTATAAAGAAAACCTAACCCTAAAATAAATCTCAACCATCAAATCCATCCTACGGTCAAGATCAAAACATTCAACTAAATATATTAAAAATAAAACATCACTTAAACTAATAAGTCCATAATTAAATAAAAGTAAACTAATGAACTTGGCAGCCCACACGACTCATGTGATCGGACGATCACTTGAATGGGTCCCACTTGATCTTCAATATCTTCTTCACAGTTCCCTCCCATGTGGCACATCCGAATGCGGGGTCTTCTTAGTTTGCCACAAAGGGTCTTCATCATCTCGATCAAGTATTAGATCGGGTTAGATCTGACCGTTGATCTTTGTCAAAGTTAAGATCCAACGGTGGATCTTTTCCAGAGTTAAGATCCAACGGTGAATCATTTCCAGAATCACGATCTGATGGTGGATCTTGGCCAAGATCATGATCTGTCACCTTGCAAAGATTATCCAACCATGAGAAGGCATGTGTGTGCATCTTTTGAGCCTCCTTCTTCTTCCTTTTACAAGATTTGTGCGCAAGAAGTATGATGTCCACATCACTACTTAATTCGAGATCAAAAATGGGAAATCACACCTTATCACGTAGATGATAAACCCTACTCACCTTGTGTAGTAGTGTGTTGCTTGAGCAGTGATTGGTCTTGAACAGGACATCCGTTACGTGTTCCGTTGCCCATCTTTTTCGTTCCCTTCGCAATCCTCTCCTGCTATAACAATCCCACTTTAGAGCTCTCTCTCTCTCTCTCTCAATTCTGTGAAAAAGAAAGAAAGAACTAGCTCCCTTAATATACTAGTGCTTGGACAGTCCTGTAGTAGGAGTTCTAATAGGATACTACACAGATTTGTTCTATTTGAATTAAACACCTAGAGAAAGTTCTAATTGGAACTCACTAAACACTGAGAGACTCCTAATTGGAACTCTTACTCTCCTAATGGCCTAGCCAGAATCCTAACAAGTCTATGAGTCTTAATTTCTAGTCCAAGCAATAATACAATGAATGAGTTTTCAAAGAGTTATACACTAATCAAATCTCCAACTGAATTAGGACAACAATTTGTCAAAATCATAGTCTAACACTAATTATGGGTTGGACGAGTATGGCCCACCTTGTATAGGTTGGCCCATCAAATGTAAGTATGGTTATTACATTATTGGAGTAACATTTGGCTAGGGCCCTATTATTAAAGTGACATTGTGTTGGGTCCTTTTCTATTATATAAAATTTAGCTTGAGCCCTATTCCTAACATAAGAACATTTGTCTAGGGCCCTATTTCCTATAAAAGTGAAATTGGAGTAGGGCCCTATTATCATAATGAAATTTGGTTAAGATCCCATTCCCTACTTGATAAAATTTAGCCAGGGCTTAATATGGGTAGAAATTTATTTTAATAGTCTAGATCTTTAACATGTGGGCCCAACCTATTAGAGATAATTTATAGTTTTAATGATTTCATTAGAAAAAATAGCTGGGCCCAACCTATTAGAGAAAATTTATAGTTCTAGTGATTTCATTAGAAAAAAAATAGGTGGGCCCAACCTATTATAGATAATTTATAGATTTAGTGGTTTCATTAGAAAATTACGTAAGTCTCACTATGGGGGCCATGAGTGTCTTAATAGAGAGATTCATCCCTTTTCAACTCTAAAATTAGGGCCCTTAAAAGGTACTCCAAGTGAGAAAAAAAGGGCATTGAGCCCTCTTTTCTGTTTCGAGGTGGACGGCGATGCAAAGGTGTTGTTGCTGATGATATCGCTATTACTTGATGCAGGCCACACTATTGGCCCCACCTAAAGGTCTATGCCCGAAGGCCCAAGCCCAAGGCCTAGTAAGTGGGAAAATCACCAAAACATGTCTCCAATGACATGTTTCCTATTTTGCAAATTTCCTACATTTTAGTAATGCTCCCCTCATTCAATCAGTGCAATTGGAATAGAGTTTGTAAGTTTTGCGATCTCTCTTGTGAGTTGAGTTATGAGTTGTTTTGTCTGTTGTGTGAGACCTAGACAACCTACTTTAAGCCGCTTGGCTTCGAGAATTACCTGTCTGCGTCAATTGTTATCTGAGTAGAAATCAATTCTCATATTGTCGTTCCAATTGCTTGATCGCCGAGCGAGGTAAACTGCACACTCGCATCGGTTTTGAATTTCCTGTTCATTGATTTCATCATTCATCACCATTGATGATCATCATCATCCATCATCATCATCCGACCTTCCATCCTCAACGATGCCTTTTCACCATCATCATAGCCGAATGCCCACCATCTGCCCATCACCACAACCCATCGCTCCGATCCCCACCAAACCCCAGTCAATACCCAACCTAGCCCACTGCCTTAAACGAACCAACCCCATACCTAGTCCTATTCCATCATATCCACCTGAAACTGAAATCCTTAAAATTCAAACCTACCCATTTTAGTCGGACCGTATATATCGAACCCCGTCCAAACCCCAAGTTCCTAAGACCAAACCTTAAATCCAGAAACCAAATTCCTATTGCATGGCCTCGACCGAATCCATCTTCGCCCGAACAATCCGAACCATTGTTTAAAAATTGGCTGTCAGACTCGGCAACCCAACTCAGACTCAAATCATGGAACTTGACCAAGTCGACTCAGACTCAGTCATGACATAGTTGGGTCTCGAGTCCAATTTTTTAAACCATGATCCGAACCCTTAGCCTCCTTCAAATTCGTTCTCTCAAGATAAAGAAACGGAGGAGAAGAGTAACAACAGTAACAGTGAAGGCAAAAGGTGTTCCGTACACCTGCAACAAACTCCTTTGCTAAATTAGAACTCCAACATACGCTCTCCCACAACCAAGACCACCATGTTCAAGTTCTAGTTTTGTTGAAGACCCATAAGCCATCACCCATTGCTCCTCTTCTCATTAGGACAAAGAGACAAATAGGAGGAGGGATGAGATCCCCACCCCCAATCCCAACACTTTTTTTCTTATAGGCATTGTCTCCGAGGTCAAAGATTCAACATGTGGCTACAACTTGTAGCATAGGTCGAGCCTGGCTAAGGGCTTAACTTTGGGTCGAATTCAGCCCATCAGCATCTGGGGAAAAAAGAAAGAAAAAACTCAACAGCTATTCAGCAATAGTATAGCGACATATCTACCCTCACCGGAGCAACTTCACAGACCGCGAACGTGATACTTATATCATGAAACTAATGGACAGAGTTGAAAGTCATCTCAATTGTGCATTACAAAATGCAACTCCACAAGGCATGTGAAACAATGGCAATGTAGGACTTCAAACAATAATGGCGGCAACAATGGAAATTGAGGAAACAACCACCATGCGGAACATATATTGCATGTGGAACAATCAGTCATTGGAAAACCACATGAAATTTGTCGGCAGTTTATGTTGCGCATACTTAAAGAAAGAAAGTACGCACAATGAATGTCATGAACACTGACATCACTATGGTGTGTGTCCATGTTCCCAATTTTTATGGACACATGGACATGAAAGTTTTCACCAACTGGATTACTGCATTTGAAGATTACTTTGAATGGTAAACATGGATGAAGACAACCGTGTTCCCTTCATAAAGATGAAGATGAAGGGTGCAACATGCATTTGGTGGCGGAGTATTGATGAGAAGAATTCCAATCATAGGAGACCTCCTATTGTCACATGGGAGGAGATGAAATTAAAACATGAAAATAAGTACCTGCCAGGTGAATATGCTGATTACTGTTTCAGTTAATTGGTGGACTGTAGACAGGGGACCTCCACTGTGGATGATTGCACAGAGAGATCCCATGATGTTATGGTGCTTTGCAAGGTGTGAGAGACGGATCGCCTAAGAAGCACGGGCACTTCTAAAAAAGTGACGTATTCGTGTCAGATACATGTCGGACACCGACACTCCTTGGACACTCTCGGACACGTGTCCGATACTATTTAGCAGTGTCCATAATTAAGAACTAAAAATCTTAATTTCGGACATTTGTTCGACACTCTTTTTTCAACGTCTTCCACAATTCCTAGCCTATGTCTATGACTAAAAAATAAACATGTGGCTGATATCTTTTGGACACTTTGTTAACATGTGATTATTAAAACTTGTAAACTTGATATATGACAATTTTGTACCATGGAAAACTGTATGATTGTAAATATTAATTATATCACAAGCAAAAGACAAATAAATATTCCACTAAAGAATAGGCCTCAAGATTGACTTCTTTTTTTCTTTTTATTTATTTATTTATTTTTTTTTAGGGGAAAGAGATAATCCGCCCTTTTCTTTATATGGATTTTACGGAACTATAGATATTCATGTTTAATGATTATGAATTATATTTTAGTGCTGTATTAATATTTAATAATTTGATATGCTTGTTAGTTAGTACTTGAATTTTTATTTTTTGTTTGCTAAATTTATTAAAAAAATTAAAATGATATTATTTTTTTAGTAGATGATTATATATAAATCAATATATATATTATTAACGTGTCCCCCAACGTGTTTGTGTCCTATTTTTTTGAGAAATGCCCTGTTAGTGTGTCTGTGTCGTGTCGTATTTGTGTCCCGTGTTCGTGTCCGTGCTTTTTAGCTGATCGCAAAGCTATATGCAAGTTCAAGTGAGTACTGCGTCAAGAGATTCAAAGAGAATTGACTACATTCAATTTTCTTAGTATAAAAGTTCATCACATGGCACTCTACATCGAGGATCAATTGCGACAAAGGATCAAAATAGCTGTTGTGGTGGGCAGAGCAGCCAGTGGCCAAAACACTACGTTGTGGTTGATACATAGTGGTAGCAGCAATACGCAGCGGCATAGTGGTGAAAATCGAAGAAGTTTCCAAAATTATTTGAAAAAATATCCAAAACATCCAGAATATTAGAAAATGTTAGAATTTGATGTTCTTTTCCTATAATGACTTATATAGGGAGTGTAATGGCCCCTTTTGTACATAAAAGTTCTGTATTGCTGAATGATCTTAAAAAAAGAAAAGAAAAAAACAATGTTGATCTATTTTTTTCCCCATGTATTCATGTAGGTTAGCCATACTAAGTTAGATTTCATTGTGCATTTCTAAATGGGATTGGCTATATGAACTCACAATCCATCTCAATTCACTCACCTCATTCTCAAAAAAGAAAAAAAAAGTAAAATGACCCAAATGCCCTCCCCTTCTCTCCTCTCACATTCCACTCATCTCTCCCCCTTCCCCACCTCCCCTTCCAAAAGATGATCGCCGGCCGATCTCTTTCTCCCTCTTCCTCTTCCTCTCCTCCATCGCCCTCTTCCTTTCTCCCCTCCCACTCTGCCTGACCAAGCGGCTTGTTGCTGCTTGGCCCCCCAATTGATGTTGACTGGGAGGCCGAGCGGCAATAGGCCGCCTGATCAGATAGAGGCGGAGGGGAGGAAGAGAAAAGAAGAGGGGGAGAGGGAGGGGAAGGAGACAAGCCGGCGATCGGGCAAACATGGAGGGGAGGGGGAGAAAGAAAGAGGGAGAGGGAGATAGAGGAAGAGAAACGAAGAGGGAGAGGGAAGGGAGGGAGACTGAATGGCTCCCTTTGCTAGAGCCGGTGATCGTCGCCGAGAGGAGGAGGTGGGGAAGGGAGAGAGAGGAGTGGAAGGTGAGTTGGGAGATAAGGGGAGGACATTCAGGTCATTTTACCCTTTTTTTTCTTTTTCTAAAAATGGTGAATGTATAGAGATGGATTGTGAGTTCAAATAGGAAGCCCCTTATAAATTCATAATTCAAATTAGCAATTTAGTACAATTCTATTTAACTAAGGATATATAAGTTATAAAATAATGCTTGAATAAAGTTAAATGTTTAAACCAAATAACAAATTACCTTTCATCAAAACAAACAATGCATTTTTGTTGAGTGTTGAGACAAGAATATCTCCTACCAATGGAGGTGTCTTCCAAGTTATACCTAGAGAAGAGCCCTTGAGATGAACTCTCTTTATCAACTGTAATTTGGTAAGAGCATGTGTTTTGTGGTGTTCTTTTAAGCATAGAAGGGTAGAAGAGTTATAAAAATGCCATTTGAAGATGAAGAAATAAGTCTTATTATGAATTTTTTTTTTTTGGAAAAATAATAGTATGTCACTATATCTCACTCCGTAGCGGCCTCATATTAGGCATAGTAGCTGCTACGGATGTGAGTGGCGCAAAATACCATTTAGCGTAGCAATTGTTGCCGCTACGCTCGATATAGCGTAGCGGCCACTAATTTGATCTATCACTGTGGCATCCGTATTTAAGGCGCTTCGGAGAACCTCTTCAAAGGAGAAACTCGAAAATGACTTATCGTTGGGTCATTCCTTCAAAAATTTCCAACCCACAAGCTCCATCACAAAATTTCAATAGGCAAGCTCCACCTTAGAATCAAGCTCCACCTTAGAATCAAGCTAGGCCACCACTAAATTATGCCAACTACAGAAAGAATGCTGTGAATCCTTACACAACAAAGGCAGGCTATCGAATGCTCTCAGTGCAAAGGCAAATGATATCAGCTTAGACAAGATTTGGATATGAATTTGGTGGTCTCCTTTGGAGATCGACCCTTCTCTTAAATAGGATGAAAATGCCTTAATCAAGGCTACAAATCTGTATGTTACGTTGCTGTACAATCTAAATTAATAATGGTAATCTCGATGAAAGGAAATTATACAATGTGCATTTTGACCAAATCCTATCAATTAAATCTACTCAATTTGGGATTGGATTTGAGATAGCTTGGCTTGTGGGCCTGAGTCCATTTGTGTGTTGGCCTGTGGCCCGAGTCCACTTGTATCGTTACAAATGACACTATCTTTCTAAATGTACAGGTGCAAAGAACCTTCACTATGCTCATAATGATGAAGCAACCTGTGATTCAGTCATTCAGAGCATATTGATGGAGAGGATGAAGTTGAAACTCCATATGAAGAGTAGGAACCTCCACCCAAGCAAGAAGATCATTCCATATGATTATCAGTCCCTTTTTATGATTTTAATCCATTTGGAAAAGTGAGAAGGTTGCCGGGGGGTGGGGGGGGGGGGTTGGAAATAGAGTTCTTTCGTGCTTTTAGTGTTATTTTGGCTGATGTTTTGAAAATACTTGTCAGGATGCTGATATTTTGGGAAATTTTTTATGATACGAGATTGGGACTGATATTTTGAAAATATCAACCAAGATAGATATTTTGGGAAATTTTTTGTGATGAGAACGAAACTTATGAGCTGTAAAATTTTGGTTTGGTCTTTGGCAATACTTTCCAGTATCAACCAATATTTTAAACCATGATTGCACATGAGAATGGCTTTTGCAGCCAAACATTGTAATTTGTTCAAGAAGAGCCAATTTTTCATATGCAAAACTTACGTATGTACATTTGATTTACATGTCTCATACATAAAAAACAGAAACAACCCCGAGTGCTGCTGTATCATAGGCATGCCATCCAAAATGTTAAACCCCCTGTTTTCTGTCTCAAACATGGAATTGAAATCCTGTTTCAATCTCTAACTTGGTCAATATTTAAAATAGTGTGATTTGGCAGTACCGTCGACACCTCCGAAAGGCAATGTGATTCAGTGAATTCTAACAGTACCAGCACCAATGCTACTCACTTGTCAGTGTCCCCACCTACCATGATTTGATTGCATAGTCCCATCTGCTATGGTACCTGGACACTTCAAAGAAGACAAGGTGCTTGCATCTATTGGATACTCATTTATATTGAGAAATGGGTTCACCTTCATTTTTTCAGTTTTAATTTGGTCTAACCTTATTTGTGTTATCAGGTTTATAATGTGATGTTTTGATCTGGCTGTTTCTAATAAAAATAAATCCTGTTGTATGTTCATCTCCTTCCTCTGCTGTTTTTACAGATCGATAGCTTGACTGGCATCGTTGTGACCATAGCAAAGGATCTTTTCCCTGTGGAAGCCCGGGAAAATACTTTGAAGAAGGTTCTAGAAGTTCTTGAAAGATTTGCTAAACAAGGGATGGTCTTTTTAGATCCTGAGGAGGATATGAAGGTGGCTCTAATTGAACTTTTGTAGTTTCCTCTCTCTCTCTCTCTCTCTCTCTCTCTCTCTCTCTCTCTCTCTCTCATGCTTCAATTCTACTCAGATTCAAAGAAAATCATACAAAAAAGCAGTTCGTAGGATAGAGGCCCTGGAGAGCCTATTTGACAAGCATGAAGTTGCAAAGTCTCCTCTTATCCAGCAAAAGCTCAAAGCATTACACACGAAGAAAGAGTTAACGGCCAGGATACAATCAATTAAAGAAGTGATGCGTTCATCTACTGCATTGGCTTTCAAAGATGAACTCAAGGCAAGGAAGCGGGTCCTACGGAAGTTACGGTAATGTTTATTGACATTTGACTTAAAACTAGTGAGGCTGTGGGTAAATTATTTATTTTAAATAAAGGTTGGTAACATTGGCTTGTCTATCAATTAATTTTGTGAGAGCTGGGTGAGTTGGATGTGTTAAATCATTGTTTGAAAATCTGAATTGGATTAGAAGCTGATCTGCTAAGTTTTAACTTCTACTTATAGTAGGAACAGATGGATTATAGATGACCCAAAATCAGCAATTTCTTTTATGGACTTCAATTTGATGGCTAATCGGTTTATTCTTGGGCCATCCAAGATCTTTGCTGGACAGCTCTTTCCCATTGATCATATTAGTCCTTAATAAGGAGATCAGCTCTTATATCCCATTATTGTTCCTGCAAGGTGGCTTTTGATTATATTTTGTAATGATGTTACTCTAACAACCTGGAACCTGGAGCTCTTTGAATTCCGTTTGCAACTCATATTGTACCATGTTCCCATTCACGAATTAAGTAATTAAGCAATATGAGGAATTGAACAATCCGGTTAAATTAAACTTGCATGTGTATGTGTGTGTGTGCGCCTATATCAAGGTCTGAAAATCCAATTAAATCACTGACAATGGCAACTATTCTCAAATAGAACCTCTACAATTCAAAATGTTCAATTGCAATAAATAAATAAAATGAACTAATCATAATGATGTATCTAATTCTCTTTTATCTCTAGGTGACTTCGTCTGTCAAGTACATCCCGAAGTCCATCTCTTGATCCTCATGGTATTCCTCAGTCTCTTAAGTACTGGTTACCTAGATTGTGGCATATCCACAAAATATATCAGTAAAACTGAGTGCGTAGATGAGCTAATCTAGTTATGCAAAAAACAACAAATTAGATAGAATTACACAACAATTTAAAATAACGTCCAAAGGTCTCTTTTATGGGCAAGTCATGGTCAATCTACCGATAACCTCCTAACCACAAAATAGCACAGGCCCAAATTCATGCTCCACAAAGATTCCAATTGCCACATATAACAAAATAGTTGTTCAATATTCCTTTTTGTACATCACAAAATAATTTTTTTTATATCTAAAACAAAATTGACCACACAGTCCAAACTTAACAAGATGGTACCACAAAAATCAACCTCTCCAAAATATCCAAAGCCAACAAATTCGGCCATTTCCATGGGGATGTCATCCCATACAATGCTAGTGATCTAGGGGTGTCCAAAGGGTTCCTCCAACACCATTTAGTCATCCTACTTCATTGTTTGTCCAACTTCCAAATAATAAATATCTCTTCAAATTGGAAATTCAACATGATTTCAACATCTGTAATGGGCAAGTTCCATAATTAATCCCTCTCACATTAGGTGCATTTAAAGTGCTTGATGCAGTATGAACCTGGCCCGAAAAGGCAGCTGGGCCCAAACATTGACCCATGGGTCAACCCGGTCTATTGGGTTCAACCATAGGTCCAATTGGCTGAGAGCTTTTATGGCATCTTCTATATTTATCCTACTAATTATTATTTCTTGCTTAATTAGGATTAGAAAGTTTCTTGTTTTAATTAGTAAGTCTTGGTTGCCAAGAATTAGGTTTATTATTCTATAAATAAGAGAGACCTCATTGTAGTTGCTTATACTTATTGGATTAATAAAATTCTAGTTTGTTTCCCCTCCAAGTATGGGTTGTTTCTTGGTTATGTTTGTGCCTTAGGGTAGGAATCCATTGTGGATTCGATCAATCCTTCAGAAGATTAATCTATTCTTCTTAATTGTGGATCATGGCTGGGCAAGCGCCTCTATCCAAATCAAAATTGGTATCCACATTTGAGGGAAGTGTTCAATTCAATGCTAATCTCTTCATATCCACCTTCAATCAGATAATCTATCAATTAAACACATTATAAAAAAATTGATGCAAGATAGACCTCAAAGGCCACATGTGTAGGGCACCCAAGTAGATTTAGGATTTTTTTATTCACTAATTATGGTCATTAGTTTTCTAATTCTATTTAACAGAGCTGTAATTAGGATAGGTTTGCTTATTTTCCTATTTTTATTAGTTTTCTTATGGCCTGAGCTGTCTTTCCTATTTATATGGCATTGTAGAAGATGGATTTTCGGAGTTTGATGATTAATTAATTTGGGTTTTTCCATTGAGGTGCATCCTTGTTTATGGTTTTTGCGGAGACGTTTAAAAGTGTTTGCGGACACATGCATGAGAGCAAATCTGAAGTTGGATTTCAAATTTGTTTCTGCTAGTTGTTTGTTGAGAGCAAATCTACACATAAGGTTAGTCCATCCTTAAATCTAATATGAAATTTTATATCAGTAAATTCTACAATGTACTTCAAAGAGCCAAATATGCACTTAAATATGGAATATGGTATGCTAAGAATGAAGACTGTTTTCAGCAATTTCTTCATTTGAAAGAAGAAGACTTATCCACTCTTGAATACTCTGACCAATTTTCAAGGCTCCAAGATGCGTGTGGATTAGAGGATGATGAGGAACATGATTTTATTAGTTTTTTAAGAGGCCTAAGATCATATATAACGGAGAGAGTGAATGACAACAAGTCCATTCACGAGAAATATTGGGAAGCAATTTGTGTGGAGTGCATGCTTAAATCGACAATCTAACGATTGGACTGGTTCTTCTTCCAATAGGATCAACCATTGATTTAATAGAATTGAGGTACCCAATTTGGGCTGCAGTCAAGTAAATTACAATAAATCACAATCTCTTACTTTAGTATGAAATGTTGTACTTGATTCGGTATTTGACTATTATACAGCAAATATGAGCTTTTACAAATGGGTCATGGGTCATTGGCACCCCCTTCAAATTAATGTAGGAGAATCAACGAGCATCAATTTGCTCACTAGGAAATAATGGTGTGGTCGCGGCAATCTTTTTGTGAGTATATCCGCAAGTTGTAAACTTGATGAGATGTGAGGTAAGCTAATCGTGTTACGGACAAATTCATTACGAATGAAATGACAGTCCACCTCAATGTGTCTGGTACATTCATGAAAAACCGGATTAGCAGTAATTCAAATTGTACTTGTATTATTAGCATTAAGAGGCATTGGAAGACTTTAAGGAATTCCCAATTCAGAGAGCAAGCTCCGGAGTCAAAGTATTTCGGAGGATGCAGCTGACATATCACGATATTCGGCCTCAGTAGAGGATTTAGATACTTTGTTATTTTTTTTACATTTCCATGAAATTAATGTATTCTCTAAATACATGCACCATCCGGTTGTAGAACACCGAGTATCCGAACAGCTGGCCCAATCAGCATCGGAGTTGCTGTGAGGGAAATGGAGTTCCCAATTGGAAAAAATAACACATGAGTTGACGTCCCAAGAATGTAGCGTATGATATGCCTTATAGCAACTAAGTGAAGATGGTTGGGATTTGTCATGAACTGGTTGACCAAATTTACTGCATAGGAAATGTCCGGTTGAGTGATAGTCAAGTAAACCAAGCTACTAACCAAACGAAAATACTGTGTTGGATCATGTAAAGGATCACCTATATCTTGACTAAGTTTATATTAACTTCTAAAGGTGTGTCAACTAGAGTTGAAGTCTGAAGGCTAGCCATTTCAATCAGATCTATTGCATACTTGTGCTGATTAAGGATCTATCCTTTTTCTGACTGATGAACTTCCAAGGCCTAAAAAATAGGTTAGGGGACCTAGGTCTTTCATATGGAAGGATTCATGGAGAGATGCCTGAAGGTGTTGAATCCTAGTTGTATCGATGCCCGATATGGTGATGTCATCAACAGAAACCAAGGGCACAGTTATCCCTGCTTGTGTATTATGAAGAAACATTGAAGGATTAGAGGAACTCTGACGAAAATTAAGTTGAATGAGAGCTTCCCAAAATTTCTCAAACCAAGCTCCAGGAACTTGTTTGAGGCCATATAGAGATCGATGTAAGCGAGTGACATCACCATGAGTGGCACCAGAAAACCCTTTGGAAGTCGCATATGTACTTCTTCCTTTAAATCACCATGCAAGAATGCATTTTAACATCGAACTGATAAAGAGGTTAGGACTGAGACGGGGCTATTACAAGTATAGTGCGCACTGTCATCATCTTTGCTACAGGAGCAAAGGTTTCATTATAGTCAACACGATATTCTTGTCTATTCCCAAGAGCCACAAGCTGCACCTTATATCGATCTAGGTATCCGTTAGATTTCAACTTGATGGAGTACACCCATTTGCATTTGATGTGCTTTACAGATGGAGGACAAGGTACCACATCCCAAGTATGATTCTCATTTAGTGCATATAATTCTGCTTGCATAGTTGAGAGCCAATAGTCCTACTTAGTTGCCTGTGAATAAGGAAGGATAGAAATGGATGACAAAGTAACAAGCAAAGAGGTATGAGTGAAACCGTGACGATTCGGAGGATGGCGGGTACGTGTGAACTTTCGAAGTTAAGGGACATGATTGAGATGAAGATCTGGATCAGGTGCAGGAGGTAGTTCTTGTGGAGGCTGCAGTGTGGGAACATCTTTTTTGTGCCATTGCTCATGAACAAAATTCAGGTCAAACCTAACAATAGATGAAGATTCAGGAGAGAAAGCAGATTAAGATGGAGTAAGATTGTGGAGGGTCACTGTAATTTTGGAAAAAATGCTAATGTTCAAAGAAAACCACATTTTGGGAGACTTGAATACGTTTGATGTTTGGATCATAACAAGAAAACCCTGTTTGATTAGAAGCATTATAAAAAATGCACATTTTGCAGATTGAGCAATTAATTTAGTGCGTTCATTTGGAGGAAGATGAATAAAACACACACAACCAAAAGTATGCAGATGTGTGTAAATGAGCGGAGTTCCGTATAAGCGAAAATACTAAGACTCACTATTCAATTTTGTTGATGGAAGACGATCAATGAGATGAACAACAGTGGATAAAGCTTCAGACCAAAAACAAACTGGAACAGAGGGTTCAAGAAGAAGTGCACGGACGGTGTCAAGAAGTGTCGATTCTTCTGTTTGGCAATTCCATGTTGTTGAGGGGTATGTGGGCATGATCATTGAGAGATAATCCCTTTTCCTTGTAACAATTGTTGAAACTGATGAGATACATATACCCCTCCTAAATCTGTCTGCGAAACTTTAATGCAAGTAGAAAATTGATTTTTAACATAAGCCAAATATTTTGTAAATGCATCAAACACTTTTGATTTGGACCATAAGAAATAAATCTATTTTGATTTGGACCATAAGAAATAAATCTATGTGAATCGACTATGGTCATCGATAAAGGTAACAAAGTATATGGAAAATTATTGGAGTAATGCCCTAGACATCACTATGAATAATATTAAAACATTTTGAAGCCAAAGTATCATGCAGAGGAAATGGAACAATCTTACTTTTTCCTAACTTACTAGTAGAACAATCCATCACTTCAGTTTTATAATTTGGATGGCCTAATCTATTGTGCCAAATTTTCCAATTATTCTGAGAAGAAACACAGAGAAAGGCTAGTTCAGGTTTATTCTGAGTAGTTGTTAATTGCAATGGAAAAAGACGTCCACAGTTAGGGCCCTTCGCGATCACTTTCCTTGACACTTGATCCTGCACAAGACAACTAGATTGAGAGAATGAGACATGGTAGTTATTATTGACAAGCTCTCCAACAGATAAACGATTTGTAGATAAAGGAGGAGAAAGGAAGACATTTTTCAAGGGTAAGTGGTGGGAAACATCACTGATAGCAGTAATAGGGAGCTTTTCACCATTGACTGTATGAACTTGTACATTACGAGTGTACCTACGAGTTTGTGAAAAAAGCTCAGGTGAAAAAGTCACATGATTAGATGCTCCCGAATCAAGAATATTCAAGATACCAAAGTGAAGTGGAAGGTGAAAAAGTCATTTGATGAGGTTCTTCCCGCTATAGCTCATTGAGACACTCATCCAATTAAGGGGAAGGAACCCTACTCATGAGACCAGATTGGGCATTTTTATATTCAGGTCGTAGTTTCATTAAAAATTGGTCCCTATGGCTTGAGTTCCTGAAGTTTCTGTATTTCAGGAAGAGCTGCAGGAGAGACATTGGAGAGACATTGGAATATTAAATTTTGTTATATTCTGTCCACAGCTTGAGAAATCTGGAATAATATTCCTCGATGGAGGATGTTCCTTGTGAATATTGGGCAATCTAAAATTCCAACTGATATTGATGTACAGAGTTATTTTGATGATACACTTTCTTCAAATATGCCCACGTCTTTTCTTGTCTTGTAAGGCCTCAGATTTAAAATGAGATGTGGTTCTACTGTTCCAAGGATCCAAGATTTTATTTTGGCGTCCTTGATTGTCTAAAAGAATATGTTCTTTGCATCTTCCGTTGGTTTAGGGTCAGATCCAGTAATATGTCCCAACAATTCGTTCCCCTCAAGATAAAGTTCAAACTGAAATGCCACAATGGGTAATTTTTTCTATTGCAGTGAATGATAGGAATTTCAGATTTTTTCATGACTAAAAATATCCACAGACTTAATCCAATAGTTCAAGAAAGTTTCAATTTAAAGACTGCTTAGGAGATATAAGCATGCACAAACCCGAAAAGACACAAAATACTGTGACCAGATCACAGTTACAGAAAAAAACAGGTCTGGCGACCCTGTATTTGCCAGTCGATTAGGTATGTGGGCCCAGATCTAATCAGTAAATCTTCTAGAAACCCTTTTTCTCTTTTAGGGAGTTTGAGTTCATCCAAATCAGTTGAGAATCCAAGGCACGGTGATCATTTGATGAAAACTATCATTCCAAACAATGAAAACACATCGGATCAGATGGCCTACCTCTGATGAGGCAAAAAATCTGGAAAAACCTTCTGAAATCCCGAGACAAGCAATTGACCAAGATGGACTGATTCTTTGATGAAGTGTTGATGATCAAGGGTGGGCCACAGATGGCCTCCTACCATATCTGGACGCAGCTGTTCTCCAAGCACGGTGATGCAGGAACTGCTACAAGAAATTTGTGATGCACAAACAGTCTAGACAATCTCCAACCAAGGACTATTCCAACCAGGGTTCCTCTCCGAATCTTCAAAGTAGATCTCAACAGCAAGGGTAGATCAGAAATTACAGAGACTATGGTGCTCTAATACCATGTCAATCTCACGATTGGGAAAGAACTACAAGAAGTTTGATTGAATTGGTTCTCCTTCCAAGAGGATTGACCATTGATTTTATAGAATTGAGGTATCCAATTTGGGCTACAATCAAGTAAATTACAATCAATCACAATCTCCTACTTTAGTATGAAATGATGTACTTGATTCGGTATTTGACTATTATACAGTAAATATGGGCTTTTACAGATGGGTCAGGGGTCATGGGTCATTGGCATAAATGACCTCATATAGGAAAGTTACACCTCAAGAAGGCAGCATACCACCATGGTGAAGAAGCAGTAACATACGACTTGCAAATTGAGAAGCCAGAGCAAGACACAGAAGATTCCACAATTGAAGTTGGCCTCGAATTTCCTCCTATGGGTAATGGTGACCAAAAAATACAAGCAGCAAAGGAAGAAGCACCAATTGTTGAAATCTTCCGCATTGACCTCATCTTTGGAGATAAAGGGCAAATAGTCAACGATTGTGAATTGATGGTGCAAATTCTTCAGTGGAAACATCCAACGATTTGGTCATGCATCAGATCAAATTACAACTAGTAAAAGAAGTTATACATGAAGTTGTGTACAGAAGCTAAAGTCCAACCAACAACTCGGAAGTTCATCCAGTTGATCTTCGACCATAGTTGTGAAATTCATTTCAGTCTACATATTCAAACAAAAACGCCCTACACGACTTTTCATTTAAGATTTTGGTCAATTCAGAAATTTTGGTCGATTTTGATGGAATTTGGTAACTTTGTCCAAAATTATTTTTAAAAAAGGGCTTGCTGCAAATTTTTTTTCTTAAAGTCCCCAACCCCTACCCTAAGCCCCCTTTCAAATAGAAATAAATAAATAAATAAGAAGAAGAAGAAGAAGAATTCCACTTAAAATAAATTCCTTAATCAAACTCCGCTTAAAATAAATCTATAATTAGATTTCTAAATGTGTGTATATATAGGTAAATAATCCTATGAGAACTAGTTCTTACCATTGTTTTGCGAGAAGTCTAGGTGGGGCCCATTTATCACCCAATTCAAATCTTGCAATACACAGAGACTCCCTTGATAGTCACACGCCTCAAGTTTTGGTCTAATCCGTATTTACTGGACCATTGGATCGACTGTATACCAATCCGAATAGACTAGATTTGTGGTCCACGGATGAAGGGGTTAGGGACTTGTGATTGGGGCCAAACTTGGTATTTATGATCTCACATAGATCTTTTCATCTCCCTTAGTCCCATCCCCAAATGGGACCCACAAGTGGGCCATAAAAAGTTCTCATGGTAGGTGTGTGAGAACACTTCTCATAGGATTAAAGCTCATATATATATATATAAATTTATCTTTTCAACGATACAAAAGTCCGAAAAGTTTCACTAAAATTTCCTAATTGACTGAAAATTTTCATTTGGAGGGCAAACCAAAACGAAATTTACAACTATGTTTGCAACCCAAATAGACATTCATTGAACTCAAGGTCAAGTTCTTTCCAAGCAAGGGAGAATGATGCAGAATAGATCTCAAAGGCCACATGCGTAGGGCCCAAGTAGATTTAGGATTTTTTATTCATTAATTATGGACACTAGTTTCCTAATTATATTTAAAAGAGTGGTAATTAGGATAGGTTTGCTTAGTTTGCTATTTTTATTAGATTTCTTAGGGCCTAAGTTATCTGTAACGACCGGGAATTTGGGGCTCTTTCAGATTCCTAAGTCATTACCTTAATTTGTATCATCAATACAAGCATAAGTAAAATCACTTGAATCAATTGGGCATTTAATCTAAAATTTAAGTTTTAAATTTTAAAAGACCAAAATGCATAAAGTCACAATTATTCTAAAGTTGAATATATAATAAGTTCTTCTAACAACTGAAATGTCTAAAACCAATCTAATAAGTAAGTTCAATCAAATCGGGCTAATCTCATCTACTGAGTTGAATTTCTTCGTTCGCTCCATCAATCACGCATGCTGAAGTCTAATGGTTGATCCTTGTCATTCCCCGGCACACCTATGGTAACATTATTTATAGTGGGGCGAACCACTGGTCAATAACACTGGTGAGTAGAAATATCTAATCTAAAGATATAATACTTCACATTCATAATCATTAATCATACAAACACTGTATAAGCACTCTATACAACTAATTGATATAATTCAGTTACAAGAGTGTCTTATGCCATGCTTAATATCTCTTTTCTTTCTAAAGTCCCTATCCACATCGTTGCACTGATCAATTCAAATGCTCACAAGTGGGAATTCTAATGTTCTTAGGACTTTCCACAAAAGGAAAGTTCAATCAACCAGATCCTCTCAGTAAGAGAGTAATGTCATCAGTCAAGTCCTCATTCTTTATTGACAACATGGCTGTCTTCCGCCACGATTGTTGTCTCTATCAAGTATCATGATTGTCATCCATCATGATTCTTCATTTCTCATTCCAAACTGTAATCACAAGTTCAGTGCTAGCCTCATAAATTCTTCAAAATTCAATTCATTAAATTCCATGGCTTTCATATGTTCTCATTACCAATTAGAAGTTCTGTTATGACATGTCATGTGAATATATAGCATCATTCCAATTAGTGTATGACCAGTCCTACATACAGCTGGGTTTCATCTACACCCTGCTCCAATTCGGGATAGGTACCCGTTTATGTAGGATTGCTCACATCTTCATTAATTTCAAGTGTCCATCTCACAAACTTCAATAGGATTTCGACATTTGTATGTCATAAGCATTTTTTTTATCTAATTAATCCGAAAGGGCTGATTGTTAGTATTCAATAATCCTTCACACATCAATTCAATATGCATGCTACTGTTTTGTAGACTTTCAGATTTGAAGATCTTTTTAATTTCGGTCATATCTGTTAGTGTCATTGTAAGAGTGTGTTGTCAATTACGTGACCAAAGTGTAGTTCGGTTCTAGAACGACCTAGTTCACCTCGGAAGTTCATTGAAGATCAAGCCAAGTTCAAAGAAGTTCAAGCAAGTTCAAGACCATTCAAGAAAGACCTATCAATGAAGACTAAGTAAAGAAGTTCAAGATCATTCAAGAGGATCCTCTGTGAGTGCCAAGGGATAAGGTAACCGTGACCCCTAGTGTCCATAGAAATAAAATAGGAAATTAGGGTTTTCAAACACCCAGTTTTTGTTCTACGGCTTGGACCACGGCTAAGCCGTAGATCCTACGGCTCACTCTCCAGAGAGTATATTTTGGAGCTTTTTGTTCTATGGCTGAACTTACGGCTGCACCGAAAAATGTTACGGCTAAGCTGTAGTGTGTTTCACGGCTAAGCCGTAAAATCTACGGGCCACAATCCAGAGAGTGCACTTGGCCATATAATGCTTACGGTTGACCTTGCGGCCAAGCCGAAAGGCCTTCACGGCTAAGCCGTAAGGTAACTCACGGCTAAGCCGTAAAGATTACGGGCCACTCTCCAGAGAGCAGTTTCTGGGAAATTTCAGCTTACGGCTGACCCACGACTAGGCCGAAAGGTGCTCACGGCTAAGCCGTATAAGGATTTACGGCTAAGCCGTAAGCCTAACCGTAAGAAGGAATTTTTGTTGAATCTGGTCAAACTAGCCGTTGGATGTTGTCAGAACTTACGGCTAAGCTGTAGACCATTCTGTTCTTAGCCGTAGATTTATCCGTTGGAGCTCATCTGTATTTAAAGAGGACCTCTCCCTTGCTCCAACTACTGAATTTTATTACTGAGAAAATCACTAGTATAGCTGAGCCTTTGCAGCTCCATTAAAATCCTCTTCAAAGCTCTTACAACCACCTACTCTCCAACTCTAAAAAGTGCCATTATTGTTATAAGAAGAGTAGTTGGTGATTTAGGAAAGGCTCCATTAAATTTGAGAGAATACCTTAGCCTTCCAAACCCTCTTAAAACCTCTTCCCTTAGCTGAGCACACATCTGAAGATCTTCATCTCCAAGGAGCAAGAACAAGAGGCCAAAGCTTGGAGGTAGTCTTTCAAGCATCAAGAGCACCACTCAAAACCAAGGTATACAATTCCTTGTTTAGGTGTTCTTTAATATTTCAATTCTCATTGCTGTATTTGGTGGAAGACAAACCACCGCATCAAAAATTGTTGTAGTTGGTGGACTAGATCAAGGATCAACCACCTGATCAAAAACCCTAGTTGGTGGAAGACAAACCACCGAATCAAAAACTGTTGCAAGAGGTGTATGTTATGTAAGTACCTCTTAGTTAGTGGAACCAAGAGAGATTGCTCTTGAGAGTGGATGTAGGTCTAGGACCGAACCACTATAAATCACTGTGTTTATTGTTTGTTGTGTGTGGATGTTGCCTTGCATTCTTGTCACTTGAGTTGATGATCTTTTATAAGCTACATCCTTGTTACTCTAGTTGCATTTCTACATACCGTAAACACTCACAACTCTGAATATCTCTCTTAAATCTTCTTGGGGACTCTCAATTTTAAATAATCTTTCAGATTGCCCACTAATAAAACCTAATTCTTGAAAAGAAATTTTTAATAGTCCTATTCACCCCCCCTCTAGGACTTGGTGAGATCTAGTTATTGCACTTTCAATATCTCCTTAGAGACCCCTTTTCACTTGGACCAAACACCACCAAGTTAAGGTTTCACTGTTGGTTGATTAGGTTTGAATTGGTCCTTCGCAAAACAATTAATCAACATCAATATGCAAGCAATAATTAAACAGAGAAGTTGACAAACTCACGATCATAGAGAAGAGATTTTGAATTCTCTTGAGAATGTATTAATTTGTATGTCCTTCTATTGAGATTATACATCAATATATATATCTTTACATGCCTTTAATCTAGGCTCTAAGAAAGGAAAACTCACTAATTTACATCAATTAGGATTCTAAGTTAAGAAGGAAGACTAATTACAGCTAATTACCTTTAATCTAGGCTCTAAGAAAGGAAAACTCACTAATTTACATCAATTAGGATTCTAAGTTAAGAAGGAAGACTAATTACAGCTAATTACCTTTAATCTAGGCTGTAAGAAAGGAAAACTCACTAATTTATATCAATTAGGATTCTAAGTTAAGAAGGAAGACTAATTACAGCTAATTACAACAATAGTATTCCAAGTAAAGAAGGCTCCTCTTTTCAGATGGGCTCTTTTCAGATGGGCTTTGGGCTTATGTAACACCCCCCCCTCAAATTGATGCGGGAGAATCGACAAGCATCAATTTGGAAACCAAGAACTGATGGCGCCGTCGTGGAAGGCCTTTGGTGAGAATATCAGCAAGTTGAAGTTTAGTGGAGACATGTGGCAGGCTGATGACATCACGTTTAAACTCATCACGGATGAAGTGACAATCAACCTTGATGTGTTTAGTACGTTCATGAAAAACCGGATTTTCAGTAATCCGAATAGCACTGGTATTATTCGCATAGAGGGGGGTAGCTCCTGCTGCTGGAAAACCAATGTCAAAAAGCAAACCACGGAGCCAAAGAATTTCGGAGCATACAGCAGACATGGCGCGGTACTCTGCCTCAGTAGAGGATTTGGAAACTTTGTCATGTTTCTTGCATTTCCAAGAAATGAGACTATCACCTAAAAACATGCACCATCCAGTTGTCGATCTGCGAGTATCCGAACAACCAGCCCAATCAGCATCTGAATAAGCTTTGAGAGTCAGAGGATTGTTGGATGGAAAAAACAACCCACGAGTCGGTGTGCGAATAAGGTACCGAATGATGCGGCGAACAGCAGCCAGATGAAGGTGACGAGGAGCAGTCATGAACTGACTCATCAAGTTGACCGCATAAGGGATATCGGGTTGAGTGATCGTGAGGTAGATCAAGCTCCCAACCAACTGGCGATAGGCAATAGGATCGGAAAGAAGATCACCTTCGTCGCGACTGAGTTTGACATTCAGTTCTACTGGCGTATCAACAGGAGCAGAAGCAGTAAGACCAGCCAAGGCGATGAGATCAATAGTGTATTTGTGCTGATGGAGAACGATACCTTTAGGCGATTGATAAACTTCAAGACCGAGGAAATAGTGGAGAGGCCCAAGATCCTTCATTTTAAATGACTCACGAAGAGACGCTTGGAGCTTCTGAATCATTCCGGCATTAGGACCGGTAATGACGATGTCATCAACATAGACAAGGAGTATTGTGATCCCGGATGGAGCATGATGTAAAAACATAGAAGGATCATACGGGCTTGGATGAAAATCCAAGCGGAGAAGAACAACTTGAAATTTCTCAAACCATGCGCGAGGAGCTTGTTTCAGACCATAGAAGGAGCGACGAAGTTTAGCAACCATACCGGGGCTGAAGGAGCATCCCTGAGGCAAGCGCATATAAACATCTTCTTTGAGATCACCATGGAGAAACGCATTTTTGACATCCATTTGATAGAGAGGCCAAGATTGAGATGCAGCAACAGCAAGAATAGTGCGGACAGTGGTCATCTTGGCAACCGGAGCAAAGGTCTCATCATAATCAATGCCATATTCCTGCCGATTGCCAAGAGCAACAAGACGCGCCTTGTAGCGATCTAAAGATCCATCAGATTTTAATTTGAGAGAAAAAATCCACTTACAGCCAATAGGTTTGACACCCACAGGAGATGATACAATATTCCACGTATGATTTTGTGCTAACGCATCCAATTCATCTTGCATAGCCTTTTTCCAACACGGAACCTGCACAGCCTGAGAATATGATTGTGGAATGGAAGAAGAAGACAAAGTGGCCATTAAGGAAGTATGGGAGAAGCCATAACGGTCTGGCGGGACCGAAATCCGAGTGGAGCGACGCAGTGAAGTATGGCCGGAACCAGATGCCGGAGGAAGATTAGGAGGGGGATCACTAGTATGCGCTGTGCTGTTCCGTCTATGATACACAAAATTAGGATTAAAACGAACAACTGACGAGTCTTCAGAAAAACCAGGTAATGACACAGAAGAGGAGTCAGGAGGATCAATGTGTTTTTGAAAAAAAATACTGATGCTCAAAGAAGTCGACATTCCTAGAGATACGGAACCGACGAATGTGAGGATCATAGCAAAGGAACCCTTTCTAGAAGGGTGCATAACCTAAAAACACACACTGAGCTGATTGTGCCGTGAGTTTTGTCCTTTCAGAAGGAGGCAAGTGCACAAAACAAATGGAGCCAAAAACATGAAGATCATCATAGGATGGAGCAGTCTTGTACAAACAGTAATATGGGCTTTGATTCTCAATGGAGGTTGATGGCATACGATTGATAAGATGAGCTGCTGTAGCCAGTGCCTCAACCCAAAAACGAGTAGGAACCGAGGATTCCAGAAGAAGGGAACAAGTGACATCAAGAAGATGTCTTTTTTTCCGTTCAGCGACTCCATTATGCTGGGGAGTATAAGAACAAGATCTTTGAGAAATAATGCCTTTGGTTTGTAAAAACTGTTGAAAATCAGAGGACATATATTCCCCGCCAGAATCAGTTCGCAAGATTTTAATGCAGGTGGAAAATTGATTTTCAACATAAGCCAAAAAAATTTAAAAAATATGAAAAACATCAGATTTGGAATGCAGAAAGTAAACCCATGTGAACCGACTGAAATCATCAATAAAGGTCACAAAATATTTATAGTAAGCGTGGGAAAGAGCGGGAGCAATTCCCCATACATCACTATGAACTAAATCAAATCACTGAGAAGTGTGAGAAGTGGATTGAGGAAACGGAAGTGTTTTGCTCTTTCCCATTTTACAAGTAGCACAATCAAAAGGCACACAAGAAAATAAACGAAGAGATTTATTTAATAAACCAGAATTGAACATAAGGGACAAAGCCTTGGAATTAGGATGTCCGAGTCTATTATGCCACAACCGGCAATTATCTCTAAGAGAAAAACAAAACACATTATTGGCAAATTGATTCCTAGAAATTTGAGAAAGATCCAGCGGAAACAAGCGTCCACACTTAGGCCCCCTCGCGATCTCCTTCCCGGACATCTGGTCCTGCACAACACAACCAGAAGAAGAAAAAGAGATGTTACAATTATTTTCAACGAGTTGTCCGACTGACAATAGGTTGGAAGTTAAATTAGGACAAAGATAAACATTTCTCAATGGGATGGAACTAGGGATATCGCCAATGGCAGTAATGGGAACATGTCCTCCATCAGCAGTTTGTATTTAAAGAGGGCCAGTGTAACTTGTCATATTGGAGAAAGGAGTGTGGGAATACGTTATATGATTAGACACCCCGGAATCAAGAAACCAAGTGGAAGATGAAGAAGACTTACTTGATAGACCAAAAGCAGAGAGGGCATTGATAATCATTTGTTGAACCAATTCAGGAGTGAGAGATGAGGAGGACCCAGGCTGTGGGGTTGCAGATGTAGGAACAGGCAATACCTAAGTATGAGAAAACCATCATCATTAATATGCATTGAATCACATAGCAGAACCCTAATTCTGTCGTGGATAATTAGGAATTCATCATATCCAATAAAAACCTAATTCACATAGAAAACCCTTGAACATGGTTTCTTAGAGTAGTATCATTCATCAAACTCGTTATGGTTAGTGTTCCACTGTTCCTACGATGAAAGCATGGATAAAATCCCAAATAGAATTCATAAAAACCCCAATCCCATAGTATTAGGTTCTGCCGGGCCGAAACCCCCAAATATGGGGTTCAGCCATGGTGGATCAAAACCCAATAGGGTTCGGCCAACATGGCTTCATCCCCTTTTGTGATTCGACCACAATGGCCCTGCTCTAATGAAGTTCCGCCATGGTGGATCTGTTCCCCCATGGTAGCTTTCATCTAAGACTTCTAGGGTTTCCAATATTACTATTATTTTCCTTAGTAATTACATCTAACAATCACCAAATTATGGTTCTAGGGTGGGTATCTCGAAATCCAATTTGTTCTCTTCAATATTCAAGCCTTCAAGATAGGAATTCTACTCACCTTGTCTAGCCAATTGTTGCTTGCTCGATATGGGGTCATGAATAGGTCATCTGCTAGCCTTCCTGCGGCTGATCACCCTCTTCTCCCTGGCAAATCTCCTTCCTCTACCAAATCCCACAAAAAGAATCAGCTTAGGGCTCTCTTCTCTATCTCCCTCTCCCTCTTAATTGCACAATGCATGTATGGGAAAAAGAAGGGGTACTAGGAGTCAGCCGGGCTTAAAGCCCTTCTAGGATCCTGTTCACAAGGGGATCCTTCTCATTGAGAAACGTGCATAGCCCTAATGGGCTTGGGCCATGCTCATCATGAAATTCTTTTGTTCCTCATCTTCTAATTCATGGTAATGATAATAAAACCATTATAATTAAGGGTCCCACAACTTATTTCTCTTATGTTTCAGCTCGCACACACACACACACACATGGCCCACAACATTAATAAAACCAATTAACACAAGCCACTGATTGTCAACTAAACAAGGAAAGGCCCAGCTCATTAACTTAATTTGGGCTGGCCAAAATTGGCCATATTTAGGTCATAGGATATTACATTATATTTCCTATTTATATGGTATTTTTGAAGATGGATTTTCAGAGTTTGACAATGAATTGATTTGGGTTTTCTCTTTTTAAGGTCCGTCCTCATTATGGTCTCTGCGGAGACCTGTTGAAGTGTCTACAGACACGTTCTTCGGCACCTTCATTGTGCTTTGGCACTTCCATGCAAGCCCTAAACCTAGACAAATATATGTGGAATCTCCAAACGACAATGGCACATAACATGTATGATAATCCACAATATGTTTCAAATCATTATTACTTGAGGTTAAGAACTAAGGAAAACAACTCCAACAGTCCTTAGATATACTAACAATGATTGACCAGCCCTTAATTGTAATTTCATGAAGTCAGAAACAGGTGATAATAATAGTAAGGAAAATAGGTCCTTATTGTAATTTACAAAATTCTGTAGCTCAAGTGACTCGTGCATAATGCTTCTGTTATGAAAATAGTCTACATCAAGGGAAAAATTGCACTTGTTCAGGTACTTAAAAGTTTCAAGATGTAAAAGATAGCGACTGAAGTTGTAAAATAGAAAAGTTCTGGCTTTTATGAAGTTTACAGAAATCCACTCATGGTTAAGGCTTTACGTGACTGATTTTTAAATCAGTTGGATCTCAGGCCAAACTGGGCCAAATCCATATGGATTCTAGAACAATTCGCTATTCGATTCGGCAAATTCCTCATTCTGAAATTACTGTAGTTCGCTGCAGTTCATGTCATATCAGAAACTACAGTTGGTGTCATACTAGGACATCATTCTTCCATCACGTGGAAAATGAAGGGACTTCAAAAAAAATTGAAAATATTCTAAAAATTGAATTTATTGTTTTAGATGAAGGGACCAAAATATTACAAAAACATTAAAAGAAAAATAAAATACATAAAACAACAAGAAGTCTAATCAGAAGAGGAAACAATCTTTCACAAATAGATTAGAACCTAAATCTTAAAATACCTAATTAATCCCAATAGTCCCAGAAACGCAATCTATCCTCAAAAGCGCACAACAGCTGAATCCAATTTTCAAATCTCTAGTTAACAAGGTTTCAGGTATGTTCTTCTTCTTCCATAAGATTTCATGAAAAAAAAAAAAGAAATAGAGTTCTGCAGAGATTGAAGAAGATGGAAGGTCAAAAGTGAAAGGGGATTTGGAAGTTGAACCGTGTGAAGGGGAAGTGGAAAGGACAGCAGCCTCCCTAGAACCACTTTCCATGCGTCCTTTATTATATTATTCTCCATCCCTATAAGTTTTCAATATACTTTTTCTCTCTCCTCATGCTGTCCCCCCATTCTAGCTTTATTATATTATTTAAGATCCTCAATATAGATTATGAGAAATCTCATCTTAAACTACATATCTGAACCATACAAAATAATTGGCACAGCCATGAATCCACAATCGATGAATAGACCATTTATCTGTTATGTATGAAGTATTCACTAATCTGAGTTTGATCCACCATTGGATTAACATTTCGATGAAAAAGGTGATGATAATCACTTTTTTTCATCAAACAGTCAATCCAACTCATCATTATCATCAAAGCCTTATCCCAACCATGTTGGGGTTGGCTATATGAATTCTGTTTCTCCATTCCAAACAGTCAATCCAACTGCTGAATGAAATTCGATCAACGTAATATTTGAAGATACCATAAGTAAGTATATTGTATGAATTTGAACCATTAAGGTTTAAATAGGCGGTCCCCACCATTGAGTTCCAATCCTTTAATTCATGATTTGTGTAAGTTACAATCATACCCATTCATGCAAATATGCAATCTCTTCACTTTTGACATTTTTTTTTTTTTTGAACCGACATCTCTGTATGCCATTTAAATGCATATCTGTCACTCTATCCTTTCCTCTCTTTTTTTAATCTTTTATGGTGTACTTTGGAGTTTGGACTTATCTAATGTTGGTTTAAAATTTTAAATGTGTGGGATGCTTATTAAAGCATCTAATTTGTAAAAAATATTTAGGTATAAATTGAATGGACTTATGAATTATATCGAACTACATGGAATTAGTCTAACGAATTTATCGTACTCGAACTACGAATCAAGTGAATTTAAAATCGAATTAGCTAACCTACCCCTTCGAATTTTCAAATTTAAGTAACTTGCGAATTCGAATTTGAATTGGTTGAACTACGAATTAGGTAACGATAAGTAACTATGTTCTAGAGACTTGGAGTTGCCCATAGGTCCTTTATCAAATGACTGGTCCTGATATTTGATCAGGTGGTCCAGATGTGCCCCACAGGAAACAATATCATCCACAAGAAAATTCAAGATATGTAGAGTTGCAAATTTAGGGAAAACATCAATTAGAAGGATGCACACAAATAGATATCAAAAATCTACTCACCTTTGGTAGAAACCAGTTGCTCGATTCACTTTGGGAAGTGAATAGGTCATCCAAGAAGCACTCCTACACTAGTTCTTCTCTTCTCTTCTTGTTGCTAGGCTAGAGATTAGGGTTTATCCGAAGTGATATGTAAGATAGGAGGAAAGAGAGGAAACGAGAGAATTCCAAATGGGGGTTTGCATGGGCTTCTATGCTTTATGAAGGAACTAAGGGTAGGATGCTTCAAGTAATATCCCAATCAGGATTGGGTACTCTTAAGAGGAAACGAGGAAAATAGGTCCTTCCTCACATATATTTCCTTTGTTCTTTTTAGGTAGGAGTCATTCTAAAAGACCTTTTTTACCACTTATAGTATAAGGGTCTCCTAGCAACAACTCAAGGGTCCAACCAAAATCAAATTACTGAAACAATGGTTCCCACCAATGGCTATCATCTTGCAACAATAGGTCTTTACAAAAATAAAGGGGGTCCCACTAAATTAATTTAAGTATGTTATTTACACTGATTATAAAAAAAAAGCACAGAATATTATGAATAAAATCAGCAAAGTAAATCTTTAAATACTCCAGCCCCTACAGTGGGACTCAGGGTATTACAATAACATAAATGGTAGTGGCTGAAGTGAACTTTAGAATGGACGGTTAGGTTAATAATTACAAGGTGGACCGGGATCAGGTTTTGGACTGGCTCTGCAAGCAGGGAAGATGCTTGCAAGCCTCAATTTTGAGGTTTGCTTAATGCAGGATCTGAAAAGTCATCGTTGAACTAACAGATAAGCCTTTCTGATCTGATGCTATTGGTGCTAGGTCCATTTGTCTGGCTGTCGAACTTTCTTCTGGGATCTTGAACTCCATAAGCAAAGGAACGACAATCAGAAGAATGGAATGAGGAAAAAAGATAATTTTTCAGTTGTTGATGGAACAATGAGAAAGAGAGCATTAAAAACAAAGTCCAAAAAAAAAAAAAAAAGCAAGGAACCTGCTTTAATACCAAGTTGAAATTTAGTGCTATATCTTGACTGAACGATTTGAACTCAAATTGAGAAGCAATGGCCCTTCTGTTTCTGTTATCAAATATTTTTATCCTCACTTCAGAAGAGCACCTTCCAACTGTGTTACCAGCCTTTATTTTCATATCCTAAGCCGCCACTTCACCTTCTGCATCTTCATTTAATTCAGATTGAGAAGCAAGGGCCTTTCTGTTTCTGTCATCAAATATTTTTATCCTCACTTCAGAAGAGCACCTTCCAACTGTGTTACCAGCTCTTATTATCATATCCTAAGCCTCCTCTTCACCTTCTGCATTTTCATTTAATTCAGATTGAGAAGCAAGGGCCCTTCTGTTTCTGTCATCAAATATTTTTATCCTCACTTCAGAAGAGCACCTCCCAACTGCGTTACCAGCTCTTATTATCATATCCTAAGCTGCCTCTTCACCTTCTGCATCTTCATTTAATTGGGCAGAAATTTAACTAGATTTGAAAGTAATTATTCTTCTACTGACCACTGCTTGCTTTTGTACTATTCTATTGGTTGACTATTTGATGATATTCTTCTATTTTGGGGCTTGTTTTCTTAGTTTATTTACCTCATGTTTTAGTCTAAAAATTTAGCAGGGGTTGTGTGATCTTGCAGATATATCACCAGTGATGATGTTGTGGAATTGAAGGGCAAGTTTGCCTGTGACATTAGTAGTGCTGAGGAATTGACTTTGACAGAGCTTGTGTTTAATGGGGTGTTGAAGGATGTAAATGTGGAGGACATGGTGGCTCTTCTCTCGTGTTTTGTGTGGCGGGAGAAGCTGCAAGATGCCCAAAAACCCAAGGAAGAACTTGACCTCCTCTTCTCTCAGTTACAAGCAACAGCAAGGATGGTTGCACAGGTTCAGCTTCAGTGCAAGGTATGTGAAGGCTCCTCTTGTTTTATTTTGTTTTATTTTTTTTCAAATTTTCTTTCCTAGGAATAATTATATAGTTCTGATTCATCTAGGTCAATTTCATCAAATGGGTCCCATGGTTTGATGACCTGAACTGCTATGTAATTGCCCCACTGTGATTCCATGATTGAAACAACATGAACGAGGGTGCTTATGGGTTGGGCCAGTCCGCTTTGGGCCATATTCAGGCCTTAATTTCTAATTCCCAAGTCATGCCTGAATTTCAAGTGGGCCCTTTAATATTTGGGTTGGGCTTGGTTTTGGAGATAGAAAGCCCGAAGCTTAGACCAGCTGAAGAAAATAGGTTTTGGCTTAACCATGCCCTAAGGAGGGTAGATTTTTCCCTAACCAGGGGGGAATAGACAGGTGGTAGAGGGAGAGGGAGTCCAGCCCTGCCAAATTGAGTAAATGGGCAGGCTCTGGCCAACATATTTGAGGTGGGCCAGGCTCAGACCAGGCACTTTCGGCCTGACTCAGGCTTGGGATGGATAGGGGCCTGTATTTCTAATGACTGGTCAGACCTGGATATGCTTCTGTCCGCTTCAGCCCGACCCGGCCTATGAACACATTATCCAGCAATACCACAGGGGGCAGTTATTGGAGATACAATACAATGTAGATATGTTGCCAGTTTGAAGTATCTGGGTATCATAGGGCCCTAATGGCAAAGGGTGACCCAAAAGTTCTCCAAGATGAGAAGATCCTAGCCTTCTAATTAATTACCCTTTTTATATGGAAGCTTGGTTTTCTTTATTATATGACCTACAGATTTTGTGTTTGATAACTAATTAGTTATCTAGTATCTATTTGGAACAATTTAGGGGCAATTCCCATCCCTGGATGTCTTATCATTTGTCAGATCAATGATGGATCCCCATACAAGGGCCTCCTTGTGAATAGAATGGCATGCCATGATCCCATGCACACCCTGATGCATCAGCATTCTGAACACTATTGTTCAGAAGGCATCCATCAACGGTTGCATATGCTTCCAGACCTAGAAGCCAGTCTTGTCCATATTATGACTCAGTTAATTCTGAGCATCTACACAAGAAGGCCCACCTAATGTGATGGCTTCCATTGGTGGCCACCAGATTGGCACATTTGCCATTTATAGATTGGCTCCTGCATGTGATGAAAGACTGTATCTTGTGCTCAGTTTCAAGATTTCAATTTTCTTCTCCTCTGTTTTTGAGTAAATAGTGTTGTTCTGTCTGAAATTGATAGGTCCAAATAGATGTGGAGAGTTTTGTTAACTCCTTCCGCTCAGACATCATGGAAGCTGTGTATGCATGGGCAAAAGGGTCCAAATTCTATGAGATAATGGAAATAACACAGGTATTTGAAGGTAGCTTGATCAGGGCCATCAGAAGATTGGAGGAAGTTCTTCAGCAGCTCATTCTGGCAGCAAAGTCCATTGGAGAAACCCAGCTTGAATCGAAGTTTGAGGAGGCTGTCACCAAGATCAAGCGTGACATCGTCTTTGCTGCATCTCTGTATTTGTAGAGTTCCCTAAGTAGAGGAGGATATGACTCCGGTCACTCAAGGGAGATTCTGAGTGCCATAATTGCCCTTCATGCGTGCTGGTATCTTATTTTGTCACTTGTGCGATCAAGTGTACCAAAGTTACCAGTCAGCACAAAGTTTTGGTAGGTCTGATGGGTATGAACCATGCATCTAGGGCGCCTCTGGCAGTGTGTGCGAATTGCATCGCGGGCTATTCTGTTCTTTTTGTCCAACACGAAATTATGCTCGTTTAATATTTAGTTCTAATGCAAAACATCTGCTTTTTGGAAGAATCAGAAATTTGTCTGCTTAGTCTATTCTAGTGCTGACTTACAGGGAAAAACAGGAAGAGGGTTGTTCAACATACATGATTCTTTGCAAGGTGTATCTTTACATCCAAGCCAATTGAGAATGAAACAAATGTTTATTGACTTATTTGTTTGGTTAAATTAAAGAAATCTTGATGAAAAGAGAAGTTAGTCAAATTTTGCTTGATATCAAATTTTTGTTTCATCAAATGTTTGTATCTTAGAATTCATGGGGTGTCAAATTTTGCTTGACATCAAATGTTTATATCTTAGAACTCATGTTGTGTTTTATGTAATTCGATGCCTTTGTTGGCAGCTCTGCCAGCCTTCAGGCATTTTCTCTCTGCTGACTTGCTACTTGATTTTTATGATATCCATGTACAGGAGTGGGACTGACTGTTTACACTATCTGGCATGGGGTTTTATGTCTGGCATGTGGGTCTGACTGTGCCAAAACATGTCCAATGCCCACCCACAGCTCATCTGGTTGCCAGCCCATTATCCTTGACCCTGGGACATAATATGAACTTGGGCTCTGGCCAACCATGGTAAAGGTTTGGAAGGCCCAAAGTTGTCCAAGCCTAGCTAATTTTAGTTATTGGACTAAAATTAAGGACTGAATATTTTGCCCAACAGGCTATCTATCTGGAAAACTCTCTTTATGTCAAAAACTATTGGGCTTGAGTCTACGTTCATTCCGTTGTGCTTGCCCAGTGCCACGGCCTTAAGACCCAAGGTATTAATACTTGGTGAGTTGACTCTTGTTTGTACTAAAGTCTCCCTGTTTTGACCGGAAACTGAGTCAAATATAGGATAAACTCAGCCGAGTCACCTAGTTCTGTTAAATTGTATATAAACCATTTTGGAGGCAGATTTTATTTTTAAACAATTGTGTTTATTTTTAAGTAATTAGTCCTTGAGATATGGAGTTGGTAGTTTGAAAATGATTGATTGAAATGGAAGTTCGGACTTATATTTGATCATTTACATTAGATGCATGGACTTAAAATTTGGTAATTATTACAGTATTTTGTTGCGTATTTATATTCAGTAATTTGAATTTATTATTATTAATACTTATAAATTAACATATATCTAAGTTTTATAAGTGTTTAATCTATTTTTAGATTTTTTTTTAGAACGGCATGACTCTTCCGAGTTATCGCATTGAGTCTCGAAGTCAATTTTGTTTATAGTTAGAGGAGTCCAGTTTGAGTCACGATTTTTCAAACCTTGGTGAAACTATTCCTTTTGAATGAAGTTACATAATATGGGTTATTATATAAAGTTACTTCTTAGATAGATACCGAAAGTCGTGTTTTTTCTTATGTAACTTAATGCCATTGTTGTTCAATATTTTTACCTATTTTAATTTGGATTATTTGATATAAACATGGATTAGTTTTGAATTTAAATAAGACTTGATTTTGAGTAAAAATCAGGTTTCAATAAAAGCTAAGTTTGAGCCGCACTGCATTGGCAAAATAAGAACCTTCAATTAGTGAGGACAAAGTGTTCTGCAAACCTGTTCTTTTTATAAAATTTAGGACAATAATTTGGCATGTTGGGTTCTTGTGGGCATTTGAAATGCCATGCTTTTGGTGCAAGAATTCCAAATTTGAGCCACTTAAGAAGTTTTAAAGAACTTTTTAAAATTTGTGGAGTTCCATTATCTTTGTTTTTCTGTTGGAATTTTAAATGCACTACTAAGTGAAGGATTTTAGAATTCCACCTGGAAAGAGCTTTTGGAGATATTGAAATTTTCCAAACATAAATTCTTAGAAAAAGAAGGGCATGTTCTTTACTAAAATTTTGACAAGAATTTGACCATTGGAGTTTTTTAGGGGTTTTTTTAATTTTTATTTTTTATATAATGTGACATTTTGTCCCCTAGGTTGTAGCATTTCAAAATTTTAGCCAGCTAAAAGGTCTTAAGATTCTAGGAATTTCAACTCCTTTGTTTTTGGAGGAGTTTACGATTGCTTAAGTACAAAGAAGTATGTAGGATTTCCACTATTTTTTAGAATTTCAGAATTTTGAAGATAAGAATTCTAGGCACTTCAGTAAAGGAGCAAGCCATAAAGGACTCAAATTGAGTAATTAAACATTGTCTGGTTTTTCAAGAGGTAAAGTAAACTCTATGGGAGAGTACTATTAGCTACCAAAGATTTCACTTTTAACATATTTGATTAGCAATGACACTGGGAAAGTAAAGTCTCATATGCCAGAACATTACTTCTACTTTTCCAACTATCAAAAGATTTTATGCCGTAAAATCCAAGTAAATTAGTTATTTTGTCACTTGTTGACTTCTCATCTCATTTCATTTTTCTTTACCTTGTGAAAACAAACACTTTTTTATTTATCATATGCTTTTTTTATTAGCCATTACCTTTTTCTCAAAATTTTCGTTACCTTTTCCCCTCGTTTGACACCCATTTTTCTTTTGTTTTCTGATAAATTATTCAAACATGTCAAGCCCATTTTAATTTGAGTTATGTGGCTTAAATAACTATCAATTTTGCATTTGAATATAATTATCTTGAATCTTAGTAAAACTTAGGTTTGAATATGATAGTAGATTAACCCCACAAGTTCAATGCATCCCATAGTAAGAGAGAACTTAATAGTTCTTTACTTTTGTCATTGTATTAAGGTCTTCATGATGCTCATAATAATTCTTAAGTCTTTTATTTTCAGGGATTATTAAAGTACTTATCTTTTTGGCCAAACTACGTGTGATGAAAGATAAAATACCCCTTTATAGTAAAAAGGAAAAAAATGTTTTCGTTGACTTAGAAATTAGAGTTTGTACTCTCATCTGATAAAAAGTTTGGAAGGGCCATTTAGAGGTGTTAATTGTTGATTTGATCTAGCAATTCAAGTCGAACTCAACTGGTAATTCATGGTAATTCAGGACATGCTCGTTCCATGGCGAGTCTTATGATTTTTGATGCTAAACCTGCCTGGTAACTAATGCTGGCTGGGCTTGCTTATTTGTTGGGGTTCAACTACATTAATTCTGATCTCCATTTTGATTTTATCTGAAGTCAAATCCTTCAAATTTATCCTTTCTACTTTTATCAATGTCTTCTTCTGTTTAACCCTCCTCCTTTGTGAGGCAGTTAGAAGACATCTATTATTTTTATTATGTTTGTGGCATTCGGTGTGTTGATGTGGGTAGCGGGGAGAGATTGGATGGATCATAGGATGCCTTCAAGTAGGACCCACAGGGGAATCCGCATGGGCATGTAGCTTCAAGAAAGTAGTTTTGATTCTCATGGGCTAGAGAAATCCTAAGTTGAAGGATTGAAAACTCTATGGTGGTGCCCCACCCGATGAAAACATGAGACCTTCAAAATAAGCACCCTTAACTCTATGGGCATGGCCAACATGATTAATGTGCACTTTTGTTATTCACATTTTTTTTTTCATAAGATGAATCTTATAGTGTGATCAACTTATATTAAAATTTTAAGAGACCAAATATACTAGGTGGGAATTTATGTTGAGTAGATTGATTTTCAGTAAGTAGGTCCATTTTTGAGCTCCATTCCTTTAACTCATGGTCCTACAAGTCAAAGCTTCACACAATCTGAATCTCTTTAATTTTTTATTTTTTTCATTAGTGTGTTGTGTAGAGTTTGAGCTATGTCCAGCATCACGAGTAACATAACATGTACATGCCAATTTGAACTCAGCTCATTTCTTAACCATAGTATAAATTTCCATTTGAACGAAATGAAAAACATAATTTAAATAGCCGACGCCAATATGATTAGGATAACACTTTGATGATGCTGATGATGATGATGATGATAAGTATAAATTTTTATCTCAAACCTAACTCAAAAGCAAAAGGTCAACCTTTGCTACTAACCAATAGATTAGATTCATGGGTCATATAGGGTAAGGCTGACTTGGCTAGAAGGTATCAATCCAACTAAACCCGATTTATTTCATAATCGGGTTAGAAAGAAACCTCAACCCAAACCCAAATTAAAGGGGCTTCATTTGCAAGAATAAGGGGTCATGGGTGCTCCAGTAAATGGTTATAAAACTGTCTGCCCAAGCCATTGGCGCGTTAACATTGAAATAAAATCCAAACAAGCGGTTTGAAAAACCCGCGAGCGCTAACGAATTCAAAAATTTCTCTCTCTCTCTCTCTCTCTCTCTCTCTCTCTCTCTCTCTCTCTTACAGTTTTAAGAACTCGCGGGAAAAAAACTGAAATGAGTTTTACCGCCAAAAGCCCAAACTAGAAAAAGAGCTCTCTGCGTTTGCATTTCTTGTCACCTCTCTCTCTCTCTCTCTCTCTCTCTCTCTCTCTCTCTCTCTCTCCCCGCAAATCTCAAACCAATTTCTGAAGGCAAGACAGCAAAAGATATGACGAATTCCGTCACTCCCCGTGCGATCTCTACTCTCCTTTCAAACCCATCTCCGGAATCTTCCGATCAAGTACCAGATGTGGTAATTCAAGTTGTCGATCTCAAGCCCGTCGGCAACAGCACGACCCGATTCACGTGAGTGTTCTTCTTCTTCTTCTTCTTCGATTCTCTTCATTTGTTCTTGTGGGTTTTCGATGGTTTTGGTTTTAGTACATCAGAATACCTGTATCGAGTTGAGTTTCAATGGAGGTCAATAGATCTTCTAGTTTCAATGGGTTTTTTTATGATGGCTTCCGGGTTCTGAGATCTGGGTTGTCCTTAGTTTTTTGCTGTTTTGATGCCCGTGCCTTCTTGAGGGATCGTGCTATGTTTATAGTCTTTCCATTTGACGAAGGACTGTTTGTTCTCAGTGCTTGCTGTTTTTTAGTTGGGTTTTGCAATGCTTTCTGGGGTTTATGTGTTTATCTTGACCGCTTCGTTCCTCATTGCTTTCTGAAGGAATCGTGTTATGTTTTGTGGGTTTTGTAATTTACACTGGGAAATGGGGTTGTTCTTATTTTGGCTGTTTCGACCCCATTGATTTCCAAGGAATCGCGTTATGGTTTTGGCCTTTTGAATAGATTCTGGGATTTGGGTTGCCTTAGTTTTCGCAGTTTGGATCTTCACTGCATCTTTGGGTGTTAATCATTGTTTTAGTTCTTGTAAATTCATGGACATTCATATGCTAAGAACTGCGACTTTGAGCTGCAACTACTTAGATCATGTGGCTCTGTTTCAATACACTAACCTTTTTCCCCTTTTCACCCTTTCTTGGATATGAATAATGAGGCTTTAGTACAATAAAAACTGGACAACATTAAGAGTAGTCCATTTTTTTTTCCTATGTGAGATATCTTTGATTCAGTATTTATAGAGCTTGTGTGCTATGTGATCACTGCCATCATTGCAGATGCTCTGTTTTATGTTTCCATTTTCCTTGCTATCAGTGGGGGATCCAGGATTTTTGTTTGAGGGGTGCGGACTCTAATAGGTAGATTGGTTTTGGAGGCACACCAAGGATTTTTATGTGAATTTTGGGGGTAGAAAGTAGACTTATAATTTTTATTAAATTTTTTCAAACAGGTCTAGAATTTTTATATAATATTTAGAAGTACCCGTGGTTTCACAGGTGCATTTGCACCTCCTCATTGCTATTAGTGTCTTATATGTGAATGTGAATTGATTATTATAATTTGGCATGAGCTGATGTGCACCCATGAAAGTAAATTGCATTTTGAAAGAGCCTGTTGCACAGTTGAAGGTGCGCACAATTGCAAACTTGAGGTTGTGGGTTATGTCTATTGCCAATCAAAAAAGAACAAAAAGGAGGTAGTTTGTCACATTCTTTTGCATTTTGTTATTATGTTTTCTCATTTTGATGCATGGATTTTAATTGTCACCAACATTACTTCCATTCATTCTATGGTTCCTTTTCCTTTCTTCTTCCTTTTTTTTTTTTTTTGTGGGTTATTATGATTTTGACTTTCATAATTTTACCTGCAGATTTACAGCAAATGATGGGAAGATGAAGCTCAAAGCAATGCTTCCAACCTATTTCTCTTCAGAGATACATTCTGGAAAACTTCAGAACCTTGGGCTTATTCGTGTCCTTGATTATACCTGCAACTCCATTCCCAATCAGCCAGACAAGTATAACCCAATTGCATTCACCTAGAGAATGTTTCTTTTTTCATCCATAAAATTTTAAATTAACTTGCTGTGATTGTTGACTGTTTCAGGTGCCTGATTATTACAAAGTGTGAAGTGGTTTCTCCAGCACTTGGAATGGAAATCAAGAGTGAAACAAAAAGGGAAGATACAGGGATCATTTTGAAGCCAAAGCAAGAGATAGTTGTGAAATCTGCTATACAGATTGTGCAAGAGCAGAATGGAAAGTGAGTACTCCTACTCTCTTCAGTTCCTTTCATCAAGTTGGATTCTTGGTGGGTCATAAATGACCATGTATATTTTGTGGGAGGAATTTAGCTTTGTTTATGGTTGTATTGTTGGGTTCTACCATTTTGAACAAATGAAAGTGGGACTTCAGAATTTGGATGCATCCAGAACGGAAATTAGTTTGAATGTTTTAACAGAATGGAATCAATGGATAGTTATCCATTTCTTTGGGGCATTGTTTAAACTGGAATTTGCATTAAGTGAAATACTGCTTCCAGACTTGATAACTTAATGATGAAAAGTAATCATTGTCAGTTGATTGACCAGATAAGAAGTAATTTCTTTGGTACACTGTACAGATGAAGTACTTGGAAATATACACATACCCTTTTCCAAAAACAAGGAAATCTTTGGTAATCAAAATGCTTGATGGTTACCATCCATTTTGCTGAAATATTACTATTTATAATTATCCAGTTAGAGATTGACAGGGCTATGGGTCTATGTTGGTTCCATCTGATTGCTCATGTGTATGTGTATCTTCAGCAGAAACTTGCACAACTGCATATTTATCAAATAAATTGTAAAAATAACCTAGAAAAAAATTGTGTCATGAATCTTTTAAAGTTCCTTGATTTTTATAAAATTCGCGATCCTTTCTTGGCACACTTTTTAACAATCCACTTTCCCGTGCCTCTGTCCTGGAATTTGGAGGACCAGAAATTTGTTTTTTGCTTGTACTATTCCTAAATGCTAATTTTTAACAGTTTGCATATTCTGATTTTATCTGCTACATGTGCAGTGCTGCTCCTGCAGCAAGACTTGCAATGACAAGAAGAGTTCATCCTCTTGTTTCTTTGAACCCATATCAAGGAAGCTGGACCATAAAGGTTAGGCTCACAAACAAAGGCAATTTGAGGACTTACAAGAACATTAGAGGAGAAGGACATGTCTTCAATGTGGAGTTAACTGATGAAGATGTAAGCATTACATTGATATCTGATGTTACTATATTGATATTTGATGTTGCTATCAATAATATTTGCATTATAGGATGCTCTGTCCTTTAAAAGGATCAGTTTCCTTTTGTGATCTCTCAGAAGTTATATCTGTAGAGATCATATAATTATGTGACATGCTTTGTACTTCCCATTTTCATTTTTCCAGCATTACTTGAGTCCTTGGTTCTATTTGTCCCTGGCTATACGCTGGATAAACTTACTTGATTTTGAGTTAGGGACTTGGGCTACTTTCCCATTCTCTTGACTAGATATGTTCCAGCTTGAATAATTAACTGCATTTCTGAAACCTTGATACAGGGAACACAGATCCAAGCAACAATGTTTAATGGGGCGGCAACCAAGTTCTTCCCCAAGTTTGAGCTGGGAAAGGTTTACTACATCTCCAAGGGAACTCTCAAAGTTGCAAACAAACAGTTCAAAACTGTTCAAAATGATTATGAGATGACATTAAATGAAAACTCTGAAGTCGAAGAAGTTACTGGAGAGGGAGCTTTTATTCCAGATACAAAGTTCAATTTTGTCCAGATCGATCAGTTAGGTTCATATGTTAATGGAAGGGAGCTTGTTGGTAAGACCCCTGCAGTAACTGTTTTTTGCCTTTTAATTCAGCTTTTTTGAACAATCTGTAGGCAGATCTTGTATTAATGTTTTACCATGTCCTTTTTTAGACATCATTGGAGTTGTTCAGAATGTTTCAACCACTCTAAGCATTCGAAGAAAGAGTGACAATGAAAGTATCCCAAAGCGTGATATCATCATTGCAGATGAGTCGTGAGTAGTTTCTCCAAAATCTTTTCACCGGGTGTCAGTTATTTCAGTTGAAGTTGTATGGTTGAACTATTTTTCTTGTTTGAAGCATTATGTTCACATTCATGTTGCTCTTTTTCCAAGTAATTGTCTGATTTTCCTTGTCATTGAAAATGGTCATGTTTGCAGAAAGAAGACTGTTGGTGTCTCTTTATGGAGTGATCTTGCCACAAATATAGGGCAGGAACTGATGGAGAAGGTTGATACTGCTCCTATTGTAGCATTGAAATGCCTAAAAGTAGGAGATTTTCAAGGTACCCCGCAAATTTTCCAATATTAAATCTGAATTTCTCTACTTGCATATAAACTTGTCAATCATGTTATTAACTTGAATATTGTTCTTAGGAGTATCTTTGTCAACAGTGAGCAAAAGCACAGTACTTATAAACCCAGATATACCCGAATCAAAGAAGCTCCGATCCTGGTAAAAAAAAAAAAAGAGCTTGTCGCTGTGACTTTGTGTCAAAAATTTTAAAATAATGCAGTTATGTTAATATTGTCTTCATGTGACAGGTATGACTCAGAGGGTAAAGGAACTTCAATGGCTTCTCTTGCCTCTAGCATCAGCCCTGGTTTGTCGAAGGGTGGTGTAAGATCATTCCATTCTGACAGAGTCTTTCTCACTCACATCACTGAAGACCCATCTTTGGGTCAGGATAAGGTATGGTGTTGTCTGTTCTAAGACAAAATTCAACACCTTTATTTATGGAACTTACTGCAAAAAGAAATCCCATAATTCTTGACATGTGGATATGTATTTTGCAAATGTCATGTGTTCTGTATTGTTCTCTTACCATTTGTTTTTTCATGGGCAGCCAGCATTTTTCAATATCAAGGCCTACATAAGTTTGATCAAGCCTGACCAGGCAATGTGGTATCGGGCATGCAAGACATGCAATAAGAAAGTAACTGAAGCTGTTGGTTCTGGGTATTGGTGTGAATCATGCCAGAAGAATGATGAAGAATGCAGCTTAAGGTGAGAAATTTAACAAGATTGTCAGTTACTGAATTCTATATCAGTTGATGTAATTTGTTTTATTCTTCTTTTCTGTAGGTATATAATGGTAATTAAAGTTACAGATGCAACAGGTGAAGCTTGGCTTTCTGTATTCAATGAACAGGCAGAGAAGATTATTGGGTGCTCTGCAGATGAACTTAATCAAATAAAGTCCGAGGTAAATAATGCACTAAACCAAATTTCATTGCCTGTCTATTTTGTTTCCATGCTGTGCCATGGTTTGGCAATCCAATATCACAAGTCCTTAATGTGATAAGGTGCACTAGGACTGATATTGTGCCAAAAAGAATCTAGTCTATAATGCCTTGGCCATCCATTATTTAGCTTCGAGCTGTTATGGCATTTTCCTTTTCACTTATGGCTAATATATATGCCACAATTGTCTCACTAAGAACCACTTGGGGCATGCTTTGTGGGTTTTAATAGTTTTGATGGAAAGAATAATTGAACTGCAGCTGCACTGCATCTTGAACGGCATATATTTCAAGAACTTGCTTTCCAGGAATTTATATACATGGCAATTACGATCAACTGCTTGATTTTTGCTATGCTGGGATGCACTACTTAATTTGAAGGCAGTAATAGTTAAATTAAGTGGTAGTTATCAAGTTGCCTTGTCATTTATGATGAGGAAGCAACCTTCAGATTGCAGTTTTACTGTCCAACTTGAAAAGTCCAAATTGCAATTTGAGGTGCAGTCCTTGGTAGGCATTAGTTATTCCAATTTATTTTAGTAGGCACTGGGCATCCAGACCATCAAATCATCAAATACCAGCCAAAGATGAGTTTACTCGTTTGAATTGACAACTTAGTCCCTCCCAAAGCTAACTTGTTTGAGCTGACCAGCTAGTAGTTCTGAGGATTTATGTACCCCAGATTGAGGGTCATGCGTTTTCGTATTTACCATTCCTGACTGATTACATAGTTCAATAGAGCAATGAATGCCTTAATTCTTCTCTGAACTTTTCCCCCCTTTATAATTTAGGATGAGAAGGCATTTCAGATGAAGCTTAAAGAAGCTATGTGGGTTCCATATTTGTTCCGTGTCAGTGTTGTGCAAACAGAATACATGGGTGAAAAGAGGCAGAGAATCACAATCAGAGCTCAGGCACTAGTTGATTGGTCTGCTGAGTCCAAATATCTATTGGAAGAGATGTCCAAGATGAAGCTGTCTTGACAATCATCATGTTAGCCTTATCCAATCAATTTGGGCTAGGCTTAAGATTAAATATCTTGATCAAGGCAATGTACTCCTGTTTGAATTGGGAGCCTGTTTATGCGATTTTAGCATGAGATTGGGTTCTCTTTGAGTTGGCTTGGATCAGTTAGATGAGAATTGGTTAACTCTTGTTTCACAACTTTTATGTAATATATGATCTTTAACTGCTCGGTTTTTGGGATGTTCTGTTCTTTTGACAGCTAATACAATGCAGTTTATGCTTTCATGTGTTGTCTAGATTGATACATGTAGATTTATAAGTGAACAGGGTGGCTGTTGGGTTGAACCTGCTTTCATTTTTTTTAAGTTCATGTTAAAATCGTTGGTCAGATGTTTATCCTTCTTTCAGGAACTGATATAGTGGGGTCCACAACTAAAGATAACTAATGGCTATGAATGTTTTGCTTTTAGATTCGGTCATGGTTACTGGTAAACCTGATTTGAGAGTTGATCATCCCTCAAGACAGTAGATCTATCCATGGTATATTGGTGATAGTCATGTCCACTCATCATGGTTGCAAGTTGACTTCTAAGGGTTGTGGTTATTTAAAGTGGGCCCCACATGCACATTGTATAAGGTGTCTCACATTCCTCATTGTTGGAGCCTTTCCATTTAGGTTGGCATTTGTTGAAGTTTCATCTCATTCTAATTTGTCATTTTTGGCTCTATTGCTCAAATGATTTCTACTTGTACTTTTTTTTTTTACTTTCTTATTCTAAGACGTTTAAAGCAAATGACATGGATTTAAATTTTTAATGATAGCTCTTATTTACCCATTTTTAATTTTACTTAATTACTCTACCTGTCACATGTATTGTATAGCACGGGCATCTCAGCCACATAACATACTGTTCTAATTGACCGTAAGTTGAGTTCGTTTGAAACTGGTGCTCTTAATAGCTTTGTTCTAAAATTTATTTCGACTTGTTCAATTCAGGTTAAATTGATCGATTGGTTGTGATTGGTTATTGGTAAACCTTCAAAACACCTTCGAAGTCCAATTTGACTGTTGAGAATGGCTCTTTACTCCATTGGTAAGGATCGACAATTCTCATCTAGCTGCATTGGAATTGATTTTCACCTAAAGCTTATTTTGGGGTTAAAAAGGAAAGGTCTTATTTGACTATTTAAACACTGGTAAGCCTAATTTGATCTAGTGATTTTGATTGGTCACTTTATGTAGTGACTAACAATGGACAATATTGTGGCTTGGTCGTTTCCACAATCTTACATGATTTCATTGAAAAGAAAATAATTATCCTACCTTGGGGCCAACAAGTTGTTTGAGTTAAATATGAAAAGTTCGTGTAGAGTTTGTTGGTGGGTTGGGTGCTGGCTGACTTGCAATTGGCCCATTTTCCTTTTGCTTTCTTCTTTATTGTTTAGGTGTATTCCTACTAGAACACGGCAAGATCATTCTTTTAAAGTGTGAAAAAAAAAATAGTGTTGTTTCGTGGCGATATGTGATTGAGATAATACTCTTAACTAGAAGTTGAAAAATAATAGAGATAACATTTATGGATTATTATCATTTTAAAAAATTTCAAAAATTATTCATCTTCTAGTTAAGAGTATTATCTCAATCACATATAGCGCTATGAAACAACACTATATATATTTTTTTCCACACTTAAAAAGAATGACCTAGCATATCTAAATTGATTTCTTGCTCATGTCCCTCAAGATGTGTACGTTCTAGTAGGAAAACACTAAAAAACAAGGAAGAAAGAAAAAGTAAAATGGGCCAATTGCAAGTCAGCCAGGCACCCAACCAGACAAACTCTACATGGACTTTTCATATTCAACTCAAACAAACATTATGTGATGGATTGTCTCCTTGCATTTTCAAATGTCATGTTTCTTTGTAGGAATTTCTAAATTCAAGTAGTTGAAAGGACTCAAGTGACTTTAGGAAATTTCAAAATTTCAATTCTTTTACTTTTGAGTGGAATTTTTGAATGTTCAAGTATAAGGGAGTATTTAGTAATTTTACTGTCTCCAAACAAGAATTCCTTGAAGAGTGTTGCTCTTTAAACACTGGTTTTTTTCTCTCCTGAGTCAATTTCTCTCTAGATACAAGTCTAAATTAAAAAATCCCCCTTTTCTCTTTCTTAACACATCCAACATCCCAAAATACCCATTTCCGCCTTTTTCTCTACACTCATCTTTGCATTGGTTCTCCCTTCCATTTCCTCTTGTTCTTTTCACTTTCGAACTACACTTATCTCTCTTTACTTCTTTGCTTTCTCTCCTTCATTCCAAAGCTTAAACCCTCATCCATTTCAAGATATGTTTTCTTCAATGTCTACCGTTTTTTCATTGTGGTTTCAAAGCTATATTTGGTTTTGCATCCATTGAAAATGAAATTGTTTTATTTTACTAGTAAACATCATATTAGATGGTTTTAAAGTATATATTCTATAATGTTTGGGATCCATGGCATGAAATCCACTATTTTGTGTTATTTTTTTTGTTTCCGTCTTTTGTTTGGCCATGAAGTTTTATGTTTGGCCACCTGGGGTCGAACATTTACTGGATGTTCGGCCATGGGAGACCAAACATTTAGTGAATGTTTGGCTATGGGTGGCTAAACATCCAGTGAATGCTCGGCCACAGAAGGTTGAACAGTTTATATTTGTTTAGCCTTCTATGGTTGAACATATCATTGGTAACTTTTTTTTTTTTTGATACTTATTAAAATTATCCATTTAAATTCCAATTATGGATAGAGCAAGTTCTTTGAGATTGCGAAATTGTGACCTACAGCCTCCAATAGGAGGCATCAACAACGGGTGGAAAAGCCCGTTAGAAGAATAGAAGAACAAGAATCATCTACAGAGAATGATGAAGAGAATGCTGAACATAAATAAGAGCTTAGAATTGGGCCACCCAATCAGAGTTTACTGAAGAGTTTCGATACGCACGTTGCGTATTTCCTATGGAAGGGCAATATATGTTTTAATTTTTTTCTAAACAATAATCTATTTGTAATTTGAGGGGAGCTAATTATGAATTTCTGTTGAAATACAAGATTGTGGAGCCCTAAAATGCCTAAGTCATGGGTAAAAAATAAATTTGTGGCCTTTGCACGATAGTTAATGGTTTAAGCAATGGGTCGAAGTTTCTTCATTGTCTCCATTGATTGATTGTACTTGTAGGTTGGGAACAAGACCATAGTATCCGGTTTTTTGGAAAGGTGCTACTATAAAATAAATTCCTTTTACATGCCTTTCCGTGAGAAGACAATCATCTTAGACAATGCATCATACATTTTGAACATTTCGATTTATGGTAGTATTACTATGTATGACTAGAAATTGAAGTACTCCGAAGCTTTAGATCTTGTCGTTAATGCATTGGGAGTCACTAATGAAGAGGCACAAGCTGAACTGTTCACTCAAAGAGGCCAATCACTAAAGTTTAAATAGCTTAGAGAGAAATTTGCTGAAGTACGATAGCGATGCTATTAGATTTTCAACTTTATTCTCCATTCCCTAAAATGCCTTGTACTTATTCACATTTGTAATGAGCTTTCCAATAAGTTTTCTTTTGACCTGTCTCCAACCATCTTCAATAAGACCAAGCAATTCTGCAATAACTCTGAAGCTACAATTACCATCAACTATGACGTCCTTCACAACACTTAAATAAGGTGTTATTCATTGTGGGAATGAATCGAACCAAGGTAACGAATTCGATCTCTTCGATATTGTTTAAACTACTTCCTTCCTAACCTTTGCTTTCTTGTTTGTTTTAGTATTGGATGTAGTACTACAACTATCATGTACAAATAAGGCTAACTCAAATGAACTTGGATAACATTTAGTAGATGTATTAAGCTTCAATGGTGGTTTTCTTCGCGTCTTTGACTTTACTTCTGGTTCTAGTAAAAAAGTAATATCTGGCCTAAAAACCTCCTGTGATTCTTTCAACACTTGCATTTTTTTGGTGCAATTAAAATTAGAAAACATTGATTGAATATAAGACAACTCCGCCATACATTCCATGTCCATATTTATGTCCTTTGATATACAAGTAAGCAATATATCAAACTTAGCCCAATGAGGATGTATGCTTTTAAAAGGAATCGGCCATACTTGAACCATGTACTCCATAATCTCATGAGTATAAGATAAGCCATGTGTACATCTCATAACGCACTAACATGCATTTCGGTCAATTCCAACGATACTAGCTCTCTTTGTTTCTGTTAAAATTTTTTCCAATGCATTCCTAGAGATGTTTTCACGAAGCTCTTTGAATTTCGATGGCTTGAAGTTGTGTTGGACAACTGTCTTGCTCTTTTTGAATGATGCTTTAATACTTGTGTGTTGCAATTGAAGGCAACTGTGAATCTTTGTCTAAGATGTTTCTAAATCTCCTTGACTCGATTGAAGGTGCCTTTTTAACTGCGCATGCAATGTCTTTGCTCTGTAAAGAAGAACAAAACTATTAATGTTTCTATAATCTTCTCAGTAATACGTAACATTGAAAATTAAAATTAAGTTTCAAAACCATACCTGTTTGTTGTAGTATTCCCAAAATGCATACAATTATCCATTCATGTAGAGACAAGTCTTTCCGTATATGAATTTAACTAGCTAGATTTGACGTACTAAAGTGCTTGTGGATATGTATTGAAATATTTATTTAGTTTCCTCAGTTGTTTAATGTATTCTAATTTTGTCAATGAATTTAACAACATATTCCAGTGCATGATGAATTTGTACAAACTTTGTTTTGTCTTAAACAACTTCTTACATTTAGCTAATACATTTCTATTGATGTGCCATTTGCATAATAAATGTGTCGCAGTTGAAAATACTTTATTAATGGCATTTTTTAGTGATAATTCTCTATCCGTCAAAATAACATCGGGAAGAACACCATCCTCAATGATAGAATGTAATACACCTAATGCCCATGTATAGTTGTTTTTACATTTAGGTTCCGTATATGCAAAAAATATAGAGAATGTCATGTTTGTAGAAGTTACTCCAACAATCTCCAATAGGGGCATGTGATATCGATTGGTCTTGTAAGTACAATCCATTATCAATACGTGTGGAAATGCACATAATAATTCTATACTAATTGAGTGCATCCATAACATGCCCTGACAACATCATCATTATCGCAATTTTTATGCTAACTTTTGTATTTATGCTTTACCAACTTTTCCAATAAACATTGCATTTGATTTCTCCTACCTTGCTCGACGACTTTATACTTATATCTTGCATTGTATATAGGTTCACTTTCACATTTCAAAGTAACTAATATTTCTTTTGGTTTTACCATGTTCTTAGACATATCAATCAACAACTTTGTGTCCTCTTTTGATAATCTCTTCATATAATAACGGCGCTCTAAATTTTTGTAGCAAAATGATTATGCACACCACAAACAACCGCTAACATCGAATTATCATTTGTTTTCAATTTTTTACTCTTCAATGTAAATGGGCATCTACATTTCTTTGCACCCATTTACTTGATCTTTTTTCTTAGTAGGCTCCTCACCACTGATCATCTTTATATTATAATGTCTATTTCTTTCACATGCAAGTAATACTCTAGCATTGACTCCAACCTAAGGTGCATTAGAAGCTTTAATAATGCTAACGAAACCATTTCTCCTTCCAACAGAATGAGCCCAATCGATTAATGCCTCCCGACTGTGGAATATCTACAAATACGAGGAAGTTTACTAAAATTACTTTTAAAACAATGTTTACAAAAAATTTTGATATAAACTATGACGAATCTATCATACCTCTTTAGTAGTAAATCGTTTGTATAATCCTTAATATATTCCGAGCGTATTTCGCTTTCTTATGTAAAAGTTTGCGCAACATCAAAAAAATAATTCTCAATTAAAAAAAATTAAATAGTTGTTTGGCCATGTATGGCCAAACATAATCTAATATGTTCTGCCATACATGGCCGAACATTTCTAATATGTTAGGCCATGTATGGCCGAACAGTTTGATTATGTTTTGTCATAACCCGAGCCCAGGGTTCGGGGGTTAGCAAAAAGCCAAACCAATGACACACGTACTCCCGTGCCTGTACACGTAGATCTGGTCTAAATGCACACGCACAAGGGAACATTCACATGTGCCAAACATGTACGCGGAAGCTGTAAATATCAGAAGACATCAAACTAACAGTGCAAAAAGAAAATACGAAGAAAGAACTGACATAATTACATGTGAAGGTCTTACAAAATGCGCAAAATAATATATACAATCATGATATGTACACAAGTGTGAAAATCTTTAAACAACTGTGAATACGACGATTCAGCAAAGTATAAACCATAACAAGTTAACACACGCTGTGTCTACTAGAATAAAGAACATCATGTAAATTAAACAAGGCATTTTCGTATACTAGGCTGTCATGCAAGAAAGAAATATGCTATGCGAATCAATGTATACAAGCAGTGTACATAACTAGTGGCTACTACATTGCCATATGCTCCCAAAAGAGGGATCTTGTATCGTGCAAAGAATACCATTGTCCGGGCCAGGGTACAATGGGTCTCGGTTTCCTGGGGTCCGGTTCCCCAAGACGTTTCCTTACTGCAGCAAGGCCATGTAAACTATACCAAATTCACCCCATTGGGATCCTAAGGCTGAGGCTAAGTAGTGCCTGACCATACAGAGTCAATCATGAAAACCCTGAGTAGATTGTGACAACATATCATACGCGCATATCTGTGAACATATTATACATGCATACTCAAGGTAAAGAACCACAATGTGAAAGTAACGGAACACAAGATATCAGAGAGTAGAGGTCAATGATCGAATGCAACATGTTATGCAACAAATCATGCGAAATCGGATCATCTTTATTTACAAGCCAATTTTAATCTACTTATCCGGTGTTTCTTACCGTGCATGATGATGTAGTTTTAAGTTATTCGATGCACCATTGTCTAGTGTTGCATTGAAGCGGCGGTGCACGAAGTCCCTTAAACCAACACCCATGGGGAGGTGCTTAACATCCGGATAACGAACATGAATGATTCGCAGCCCTCGAGATCATTCACGCGTTGTATCACATTCCGTTGGGCAGGTCTAGGTGCTCTACATTCTGTCAATGAAGGCCATATCAGTCTTTCCCTTACACCTATCCTTGTCCTTCATTATTCTAGTGTGGATACGGCTTAGCCGTAGGTGAACGTACGGCTTAGCCGTAGGCATTTTACGGCGTAGCCGTAATATGAACTGCGGCTCCACCGCGGTTCCCTTTACTGTTCATCCGCAGTTACGGTTCACCCGTATTTTGTTCTACGGCTTAGCCGTGTGTGTTCTACGGCTTAGCCGTGGCTGGGCCATAGAAGGTTTGACAAATTGATTGCTCTCAGTTAATCCAGAAAAAGGCACCCTGTATTGATCTACGGCTGGGCCACGGCTGAGGTTCGGCTTAGCCGTAGTGCAATACACGGTTTAGCCGTGCCCTAACCGTAGAGGAAAACTGGATTTTTACCCTCTCTCGACTTTAAGCCGTAAGTGACATACGGCTTAGCCGTACATGCACGAAGTCAATGTTTTGAATCACGTACAGAAATCCTGTGAAATCATCAGAATTGCAAATATCCAATAGAGATAGATAAAGTACTAATCAAATGGGCTGTAAACACATTTTTCCATACAAATTCATGTGAACTAACCGGAGTCAAATGCATACCAACATGGGTTCTTACAGGTTATGGTTATACTTGCCTCAATTGAATTCAATTACACAACTTGCTGTCCTTGGGCCCAAACACAACCTAACACCAACCACAACAACATGCATGCATGAGAATTTGAAAGAATCTCAAGACCTATCGTGCACTCATGGAAACAAGAAGGAGAATAAGAAGAATGAGATGAGAGAGATGGAAGAGAACCCCAACTCACCTCACAATCAACACAATAGAGCTTGCAAAGAACCAAACTCTCTCAATTCAGCTTGATCGATGGAGGAGAGAATTCAGGAGAGGGAGAGAAAACTCTTCACGTGCACAGTGAGGAAAAATGAGAGAGGGAGAACGAGCTTGTCGATGGTCTAAAGTTTATATAAGATAAGTAGATGTCCAAATTACAATGAAGTCCAAGTCAAAATTCTATTATCAGTTTGAGTCAAATCCGGGTCTAATGGAATCATACGACATCGTTTGCAAACGACGTAGTTACGAAAGTTGACGGGCTTAATGAAAGACACGTGTTGACATCAAGATGATGCAAAAATGACCATGTCTTAGAAAAGCTAAAATTACAAAAAGGGGCCTGGTCTACTTAATCCAGGTCAAACTCAACCCAACTACCTATCCATGACCCGCAACGAAAATAAAACACAAACAAAACACAATTAGCAACGAAAACAAGATTAATTAACCACTAAACGAGATCAAGCGGGGTCGGAGTGTTATATGTTTGCTCATATATGGTCAAGTATAACTTTAATTTTTTGCCCTACAAGTTCGTACAGGAGGCGGACTCATCCTCTCTAGCTCATTATGTAAATTTAAAAAATGGGCAAACTTCAACAAAAATCTTAGTTCATTAACCTTGCCTCTCGTATTTGGAGTGAACGCACCAATTTCTTGCTCATTTCCTTCTTCATTGCACCCTTTGATTATTAATAGCCTTTAGAAAGTAAGAAGAGATGAATGATTAATGGAAGAAGAAGAGATAAGTGAGTGATGGAAGAAGAAAAGATCAATGAGTGATGGAGAGGAGGAAGAAGAGATGAGTGAAGAAACCGAAGGTAGAAAAGTTGTGTGTGAAGAGGAAGAGTTTACTGGATTTTGGAGGGATATTGACATTTTCATCATTTTACACAAGGGTATTCCTGGGATTAAAATTTCATTAAAAAACTGTTTCAAGAGATAAAATACCAGTGTTAAAAGAGCAACACTCTTCCTTGAATTTTAGCAAAGAAGCATGGCCTAATTGAAGGTTCAAGAACCTGATTACTTTTAATTTATGCATGGTCCGAGTGATGTTAAATGACAAAATTGCCTACAGGTAAAAGAAGGTGGAATTTGCAGAAGATGTTGTACATGCACTCTTCTCCTAAAAGAAAATTCTCCCACCATTTATTTTTATAAAGCATTTGATATGGAGAAGCCTCCCTTTTTTTACAGGACATTCTTCAATCATCTTGAAGAATTGAGCGTACCCATCCATAAAGATTTAAGAGCCTTTTTCAAATGGGTGGTTGTACATAGCTAACTTTAACCATCCCCAAATTGGCCAGGCATGGCTTCAATTAATGATCCAAAGTAAGTCCCACCATTGATCCATCAACTCATGTACATCACAAATGAACTGCATCTCCATTATAAAGGCTAAACTCAACCAATGTTCACATCGAGTGCATGTTGTACGTGGAATTTGACCTATTATTACTTGATGAGCATGTTAGACCAAAGTTCCAATTTGACAGCTGAGAATGGCTCCTTACCCATTGGTAAGGAACGACAGTTCTCACCTAGGTACCTAGGAATTCTTCTTGGGCAGGCCACCTCTCACTTGAGGGCTCTTCACCTCACCCAGAGGCTCCCTTACTTTACCTGAGGTCTTTTTTCCCAACCTAAGTGCTTGTTCAAAAAAAAAAAAAAAAAGGTTCCCATTTGACTGTTTAAACACTGGTAAGCCTAATTTGATATAGTGATTTTGATTGGTCACTTTATGATGTGGCTAACAATGGACAACGCCATGGTTGGTCGTTTGCCACAATCTCATATGATCTCTTAGAAAAAAAATAATTATCCTTAAATATGAAAAGTCCAAGTAGATTTTGTTTGGTTGGTTGGGTGCCTAACTGCTTACAATTGGCCCGTTTTACTTTTTCTTTCTTGTTTTAATGTTTTCCTACTAGAAAGTGCACATCTTGAGGGACATGCGCAAGAAATCAATTTAGATATTTTAGGATATTCTTTTAAAATGTGAAATAAAAAATAGTGTTGTTTCATAGAGATATATGTGATTGAGATAATATTCTTAACTAGAAGTTGAAAAATGATAGAGATAACATTTATGGATGATTATTTAAAAAATACCAAAATTTGTTTAATAATAGTCACTGGATGCAAGATTCTTTTAAGTAGAAAATCCCTATAATTTATACCAAATACTAACAAAAATGTAGAACATCTAATTCCCAAAGGGCATGTTTGCACAGCTGCTTTTTTGCGGAAAAGAGTGGAAAGTGGAAAAGCTTTTTTATGGCACTAAAAATTCTATATTTGGTGTAGCAGCAATTCCTCGAGGAAAAGTGGATAAATGAACTAACAATTTCATAAATTTGCAGAAAATCATTTTCGTGGGGGTTGGACTTCATCCTCCACATAAAACTTTTTTTTTTTGGCAGGATAAATTCTTCTGTAGCTCCGATAAATTCTTCTGTAGCTCCGCTCAAATATTCCCTTAAGTGAAGTTCAAAAACCTACTTACCTTTAATTAAGAGTGTTGCTATTTGCAATTCAATTTTTTCTATGCACAATTGCCTTATTTAAAAAATTAAATGACCAAAATACCCTCTCCTCCCTCTCTCCTTCCCCACCCCCTCCTCCCCTTCCCACCTCCCCCTCCACTTTCGACTCCGGCAAAGCAGGGCTAACCCTTCCTCCCCTTTCTCCCTTTCCTCACCTCCACCTCCTCCCCCATTATTCGGCCCCACCCCTTCCCTCCCCTTTTTTCCACCAAACAACTATCCGCTGGTTGGATAGAGCAATTGCTTGCTAGGTGGAGAGTGAGAGGAGGGAAAGAGAGGGAGGGAGAGAAGAGAGAGGACTGGAGGAGGGAGAGGGTGGGGGAAGAGAGAGAACAGAGAGGGGGAGAGATAAAGAGGGGGTGTAGGGGTAGGGAGGGGGTGGGGGAGGGAGTAAATAGAGAGAGAGAACCGGAGGAGGGGTGGGGAGGGAGCAGAGGAGGAGGTGGGGGGTATTTTAGTCATTTAAAAAATTAAAAGGGTGGTCTATATAGAAAAGTTGGAATGTAAGTAGCATCTCTCTTAGTTTATGCATTATCCAAATGATGTTAAATGACAAAATTTTCCATAGGTAAGAGAAGATGGAATTTACAAAAGATGTTGCACATGCACTCCTCTCCTAAGAGAAAATTCTCCCACCTTTTATATTTCTAAAATGTTTGTTGTAGAAAAGCCTCTCCTATTCCTACTAGAAGTTCATTAATCAACTTGATCAATTGAGGCTAAGGGTGGACCCAAGTATGGCCCCATGGGTGTGGCCGTACCCGTCAACCCGTTGCATACTTCTAAAAATTCAATAAAAATTGTGGGTCAACCCTCAAAATCCACATAAAAATACTTAGTTTGCCCCATTACTAAACTACCTATTAGTGTTTGTACCTTTTAAACAACAATTCTTAGTCCACCACCATCCATAAAGATTTTAGAGCCTTTTCAAATGGGTGATTGTACATAATTGGCTTTAACCATTTTCAAATTGGTCAGGAGTGGCTTCAATTAATAATCCAAAGTTAGTCCCACCACTGATCCAATAGCTCATGTGCATCACAGATGAATCACATCTCCATTGTAAAGGCTAAGCTCTAAACAAACAAAGTTAACATTGATTGTATGTTGTATGTGGATTTTGACCTATTGTTATTCAATGCACATGTTATATCAAAACTAGATGGCAATGGTTCTCACGATAATCATCATCCTAACTACTTGATCAACTGCTGATAAGTTTTCAATGTCTAAAAAGTGCAAATCGATTCAATGGTCTAGTATATTTAGCTGGATGTCAAACCCATGATGGGTGCCTATCCTAGGTGGTTCTTTGTTTTATGATCCACTTAATGCATCATAAGTTAGATCACACTAGGTATTTTGGCACGTGGTGCTCATCTTATTGTGTGCATGGTGTTTGGTGGAAGGAATTCTACGGATAGTTTCTCTAAACCGCTTATGACCAGTCCAAATATTCAATCCCATTACACTTTCTGCTTAGTGACTTTTGTTTGGACTCATCCTAAAATGACATACATCAGACTATTACTCAACATTGGATTGAAATATCTCATTTTTCACATATTTAACTGCTGAATTTCTAAGACCATGAAATCTGCACTAATTAAGATTTTTTTTGCTGACATTTTTGAAATCAACACCATAGTCTCCATGAACAACACCACCCCACCCTACCCTTCCAACCCCATTCTATGAGTTATGTTGTTTCTTAGTTGATTTCTTCCCTCATATCTTCTCAAAATAGGTTTTTTTTTTCCTTCTTCTTCTTCTCCTTTAGAAACAAGGGCTAATCGTGTACTACTAAGAAAAGCCCCATTCTTAATTTATTTTTGAAGATTATCTTTAGAACTAAGAATCGAAGTGTGCCTTAAGGTTTCTCGAGTTTAAGATAAAAAAAGAAAAAGGGTTTTGCTGATTAAAATTAAGAACATAGGTTGTGACATTGCAACTATAGGAGTTTAGCCACACAAAAATCAAATAAATCCAAAATATTGGTGATCCATTTTTTTTTAAAAATTCAAATTGTTACCATTAATTGCTAATTAGTGTTCTTTATAAATTTTTAGTAAAAATCCCTAGTTCAAAGTTAATGATTTGAGTTGATAAAAAAAATGTTAATGATTTGAGTGGCTTTTGCTTGTGGTTTTTTCTTCCTTTAAGTTTTTATTTTCAATGCAATTTTGGATCACACATGACTGCTTGTAATTCATGTACTAGTAAGTATTGGTTGCTTCAAAAATACATGCACAAGCTTTATTTGTAAAAGAGGTCTGATTACTAAGTGGAGAGTGTTGAAATTTGAGGGTTGGTTCCTTATAAAAAAATAAGTTTACCCTAGTCTTTAGATTAACAAGTGGCATAGGATATAAAACTCCTCTTCCTTTAGGGCATACTTAAGGCATGTTTGTTTACAGACAATTTTCATGGAAAGATAAAATTGCCACATCAGCAAAGTTCAAGGTTTTTAAATACCTCAATAAAGAAGTTCTGTAGAAGTTAGAAATTTATGTTTAGTGCAAGAAAAACTTTTCTTAATGAATTAGTGCTAATGTTATTTGGTGCAATATTGAAAACCAAACTTTATTGTTTGGTGAAGCAATTTTCTGCAAAAAAATATCAAAACCACATATCTATTGGCATTTGTCGTTTGCTTTTTTATTTACTCATTTAGACCAATGGACACTCCACACAAAATATCAGATACTGTGGGTGGACTTCATCATGGGCATGTCGTTGTAGATTGAACAGTTGCGGTTATACCATCAAATTTGTGGAGCTTTGTCATTCAGCTATGACCACCTCAATATTTTGTCATTTTCACTTATTTTTGGTTGATAGCCCATTTGAAAAATGGTCTTGAGACAGTGGACGAGGTAAGTTACCAAGCTATATGCTCTTTCTCAGGTCTTTGTTGATTAAAAAATATGGACTAATAAATAGGGACCTGCTAACTTTGAAGTTTCTATTACAGACTCCTGATTAGATAATCGCTAAGCAAGCCTTAATATAGACAATCAAGCCAAATGGGGTCTAACCATCCATTTTTCTTGCTTTCAATTGTGATATTACCTTATCAAAGTGATTATTGATATATCTTTCAATTAATGATGAACCTAGCCTGTTGCATGGTTAATATCATGGGGTAGGGCCTACGATGTAGTTAAAATTAATATGGTATAAGTCTCACTTATTTTGTTTGCCCAAGGTTAGAGATCTAGTGGTAATGTTTGAGTATCAGTGGAAAAAAAAAAGGTCAACTCCACAAACAGACAATACGAGCACATCACAATTGATCTGGACCATCCTACCGGTAGAACTCTTTGGATAACCAAAATGGAATCAAATAAATTGGGCTTCATAATTACCCAATTCAGCACAAATTTCTTGTGGGCAGGCATAAAACAAAACCAAGTTGAGTCCAGTAATCTTTAATCCATTCCATATAAAACTTCCCCCTTTTCATTTTCTTCTGGGCTAACCTACATCTCTTAAAAAATGAAAAGTACAAAAATTTAGATAAATCGAACACAAAGCTCCTCTTATGTATATCTTTGGCAACTGATATCCGATCATGACTATTTTGTCAATAAATAACTTGCTAGTCTTAGGCATGACATGACAATGCAATGTCCAGTTGAAATCTTTCCATCACAGATTGCTTCCTTGCACACAACAGAAAATATCAAAAGAAGAAAATGCAACATAGTGCCTCAACCCTCAAGCCTTCCCAACATCTCTAAACTTAGGTTTTCTTATAAGCATTCAAGCTGTCTACTCATGAGGGAAAAGAAATGTTAGATTTCTAATAATTTCAAAGATCGATTTGGCTCAAATCCTTTCATTTGGAGAACAATGAAACCTTGTGAAATGATGAAATTATGAATTGATCATTTCATTATATATGACAACGAAGCTTTAGAAAGTAAACTAAAACTAGCATACATATATATATATATATATCTAGATTTGTAGTCAGAAAAAGTGAATAAGAAATCTATATGTATGTGTATATATTGATGTATCTATTCAACATATATTATTCTAGAACAAACTCAACATGAACCCATTGAAGAATACATCCATTATCCATACACACGCATATCCATTTAACCATTTTATTTAAACCGCTATTGAAAAACTTCAAGGTCTAAAAAAAAACTTATCACAATTTGTTTAACAAACCAAATACTTAAAAAAAAAACTTCAAGTTCTTAAAATTAAACATTTAACATCTAATTAACATGCATCCCACATTTGTTGAGCAATTGTATCTTGTATAGCTTACATGCAAATCAAGTGTTCACATCACTCGATACGGATCCAACTTCCATTTTCTCCTTAACATTCATGTCTTTAACAGCATCCTTGTGCGTGCTCTTCTTCCATCTAATTATTATAATCCCATTGTTTGATGTAGTTGTGCATGATGCAACGTGCAACTACAATTTTCTTGCTTATGTCTTGAGTAGATTACGTGGTGCTATCTGTAAGATGGAAAACTGTTGCTTCAATATGATAAAAGTGTGCTACTACGTTTCATAATTTAGAATGTCCTAAATTAAAGAGTTCCTTAGGTGTTAGTGGTGCATGTATGGTTGACTACTCTTTGAGATGATAATGCACTCCCTGAGATGGTGTAATAAATCTGCGGGTGTTTGTGTAACCTCCATCCACTAAGTAATACTTTCCAAGAAAAAAACTACTCTATGAAAATGAAATTTTCAAAATATCATTTATTTCTTTGTACAAGAAAAAGAATAAATTGCTAATTTCTAGAAGATGAGAACTAGAATTTACCTATTGGGACTTAAAGCCTATTACATGGTCGTCTCCATAGCTACTCTTGTAGAATTCTAGAGTAAGACGCTAACCCTTTCCGTCCAGCAAATACATATTGGCATTGCATATCAAATGATACAACAACCATGATGTTTTGTGAGAGGAAATGCTTTTTGTTTTGGTAATGCACTTGATCTTCCAAATGAACTCATGCAAGCAAGGCACATATGTGCCGCCAATTGCTCTAATACAATCCTAATGTTAAAGATAATTATATTAAACCTGTTATAAGAAATCAACCAAGTTTAAATCATGATTAATTTACCTTAAAGTAAGGGTTGAAGATTAAGTTCATAGCAATTTCTGGTGGAGTCTCACTTCCTACATACTTAATATAATAAGGGCAAAGCCTCAAAATTGCACTCAACACCTTATTGAAGTACATATTGATAGCCTTGCTAGAGTGTTGGAATCAATTTTGATTTACTCAATTATGCTCATTGTGAGCTATCGTGAACAAAAAAATAGCAAATTGCTCATCCATTATAATATTTTGTGGGTTGACTAGTGGACATCTTTGTCTTAACTCATTTGATAAAATAATATAGCATCCTTTTCTCACCCGTAATAAATCGAAACAATTGTGCTCATATCCAATGAATAACTCTTTCACAAAAGACTCAACACTTACAATAGAGTTGTGAGCTCTATCTCTATAGTCATATGAATAATAGTACGCAAGTACACAAATAAGAGCTACAGACTAGGCACAAAAGAAAAAAGAACTCCATATTCTCATCCATTTCGTAATAAAAAAGAAGAATTGCAAAAGTAGCAAAATAATAATATAGCAAAATAGAATTGACTGCCATTCTTTAGAAAACAACTCATATTAGTCGTATAGAACAAAGTATACAGCAAAAAGGAAGCAACTCATCTGGAAAAAGGTATAGAAGAAAATAACAATATATAGTAGCATTCATTTCTATAAGTATGTTACTATCCAAAGTTGAAAAGTTCTCCTCTTTATGAGAGTAAAAAAATTGGCATATTTGTATGCCATCCATCTTTTGAATATATATCCCTAGTTGCTTGCCACATTAAAAACAAAAAAAAAGGTAAAATAAAGAAGTATCCCCAAGTTTTAAGTTTGAAAATTTCCATGGACTTACACCTAACTTGTTACAAACATGGTTAAAAAATTGAGCAAAACATAAGTCCATAATCACTCTAAGTCCAACTTCACAACACAGTTCTTCTCATCACTCTAACCGAGATTGACCTTTATCCCAAGTTGATTCACGATCTATGGTTTGCAATCACTAGGAGGCAATGCTAGAGAAAATTTTGCTTTCCTTTAAATTTTCATTATGTTAAGTGCTTTGAAGTATAGAAGATTCGGAAGTCAAAGTCCCTGAAGTGCATCAATCCACCTATCTATTGGTGGATGCTCTTTATCTCTTTTGTTTGCATAATCAAACATTGCAGATGCTATTGTTTTCACTACACCAATCAAAGCTTGACCCATATTAGGTCAGTTGCTCGAAATATCACGAGAAGCTGTTGCAGTACTCATTTGGTGTTGCTTCCTATTGGTTCTTATAAATATATCAATATCCTCATATGCATTATCTTCATACACCTTATCTTTATCATCAACTTGCATCTTTTCTTCAGCTTGAATCTTTATAGACTCCGAATCATTGATAGCAAACTCATCTCCACCTTCTGTGACACTGTCACCAAAGGTAATAACTAGCGAAACCTAATCTGGGTAGGTCTTGTTCTTATTAAGAGTTGCTTTGGGGTGTGCCTACAAATTATTAAAAATAGCTCATATTTCTAATAAATTTTATTTGACCACATTAACAAGAACTATTGAAAATCAAACGAATGGATTTACTAACTACCACATATTTCTTTTTAACCTCTGGTTTCACATTGACCTCTTTCTTGTATCAGCCCATCCAAATTCACTAAGGTCTATTGTTGCTTGCATATATTCTTAGGCCTTCCTCAATGTTTTAAACCTATTTTTCAGTTTATTCTTACTTTAAAAGGCACCATATTGAGTCTTCATTTCCCTTCTCAATAAGTTCCAACCTTCACAAGTAAATCCTATGTTTATGTGCTGCAACCCTCTTTACAATATTGCTGAACCATAAGTTGGATGAGTGTGTCATCTTGATGCGACGTCCATAGATTTTTTGGAAGATGAGCAAAATTATCATTTGTATTTTGCGATTCCATTCATAGAAATTTTATTGAGGATGAGAATAGATATTATGTCAAATTTGAAAATTAGTAATTCATCTTAAAAAATGATACTTTTGTTTAATTTAAACACATCCATGGGTCTTTTGAAAATCCAAAAGAACATATCATTGTCATCCTCTACTTAACGCTATTTATTAAATATTGCAACTATCCAAGCACATATTTGCAAAACCATTGAAATATTACAAATTTTAGAAACATTCACATTTTAGGAACATAATCATTGATTGCAATGATTCAAACTAGTATCACATGATGACACTCAAGTTTTAAATCATAAAGGCTTTTTCATATCGATTTTAGATCAACACAAGTTATTTTCTAAAAGAAGGGATTGCATTAGACATCAAAGTCTAGAATGAGTTTCCATCCATGTAGTTCTTGAAAGAAGTCTTTAAAAAAAATCCCTATGGAAACCTTTGGTGGCCAAAAGTAGCCATGATGACTAAGGCAACCAGTCTATCGATAAGGAAGGTTACAATTGAGGACATTTTACTACAGCCTTAAGCAATCCTAATCTTGCAAAAGTAAAAGTAAGATGGATCATTTCACTATGGATTCCATATCGATGTGTTAATTTTCTCACGAGTTTAGAATATGATCCATGAAAACTAGATGACCTCCCACCTCCAAGACTTCTGCATCTATCCAAATAGATATTCCTATTAGAATTATTGGACTTAAGTGTGGCTAAATGACCACATGCCAATGTGGGTCCCTCACTTTCGTAAAACACTATCAATTAGAACTTCAATGTTGGTAAGTCTCCTTAATGGAGATTACTTTGGTGTTTGGGTAAAGTTGCTAACCTTATTTTATTTTTTATACTATGACAAATTTAAATCCTAATTGAAGTAAGACTCCATGATGGTAAGGGAGTTGTCTATGAAAACCTATATGAAAGGTTTAGGTGTTACAACTCCTTTGTACACATTACATTAATTATACCATCAAGATCACGTTGTTAAAGTCGTAATTGAGGTGTGTTATAAATCCCCAATCAAAGATCCAATTAAGGTGACATTAGTTTTAGACTAACATGTGGTATCAAACCGCGGGTTGCCTTTATATTTGATAGTTCGGATATTGCGATAATGCATCTAATTGACGAGATTTGCTCCTCCATCTTTGTGAGATTTTATTTCATTTTTTATTTTGCAATTATGGAATGGAGAAAAAGAGGAAGCCCATTGCAATATCCACGGTTGAGTTGGGATTTGGGGCCTATTTTAAATGTTAAATTGTTAATTTTATTGGTAAGCCCTGTTACTATTCAGTTACTGTTAGGATATGTTATATGATCTTAAGATTTTGTATAAGGGCAATGGGACAGAATCCTTATTAGTAATAATAGTAGTTGAGTGGAAAAAAAGGGCACGACTTCAATCCCAAAAGAAATGGACTTTGGAGGGAGAGGAAGTATTGTTGTGCAGGACTTTTGATGGGAGAAGAATTTTGTAGAATTTTGTACGTGACTTTTACTAGGATAAAAGAGGGGGTTTGCTATATAATGTCGATAGTCTCTTATTTGCCTTACTTTACTCCTTTCTAAACTATAGAAGAGAATTAGAGAGAGAGAGAGAAAGAGAAGCCTAAGAGAGAGAGAAGGGAGATACTGAGTGGAGGAAAACGCGACCAGCCAAGTGATTATTAACGAATGCCCTTTCAACCAAACATTGTGCACGTCTACAAGAGGTGAGTGAGTCTCTTGCTTGAATGTTATTATGATGTGTTTGATAAATCTGAGATTTGGAAGCCCTACCATTGGTACTGTGAATAAAAATTTTGTACAAAGATTCATCAAGTGATGGTTAGAAGAGGGGAATACCTGGAGTAATAAATTATGTTGCTTTAAGGGTTAGAATTTCTATTGCCATGTTTTTTTTTTAACCTAGAATTGAGTATGAATGGGTCTGACGACACTGTAAACCAACGTTATGGAGTAATTTGTATGATCAATGGCCATAGATTCTAGAGATTTGTATAATACTCAATGGAGAGAGGATATTCGAACCTAACTAGTTCAGATTTGCTGTTGAAGATGCAACATCAGAGCCACTTCCAAATTAATGGGGACACAATTTGTGGCGTGAGGTTGCAGGCCTAAGTGGGCCACCGGATGGGGATCAACACCATAGATCTTGGAGAAGACCCACAGGCGACCCCAACCACGATGGACCCAAGGGGATGGGGACCCAAATGGCCCACCATCTGATGACCTAGAATGGACATGGCGTGAGAACTGTTTTAACAGAAACAGAGTTCGGTGATGGCTGGGCTATAGGGATTTTAATTCTTGGTCGAGTATATATTTTGTTTGGAGTTTATAAAAAGGCTCCTATTGTTATTATAATTATATAAGAGCCCTTTCATAACTTAATAATTAATGTTTTAAGGAAGGGTGTGTTGTGATGATACTTACAATATATAGTATGTATTTGAGTAAGTTTATGATATATAAATATTTGAAATTTGGGAAGGAAATTGTGATATGTACAAATTAATAAACACGAAAGTATCCTAAATTATAAATTCTGTTATGCATGATTTTATTAGAATGGGACATGATCTGAATTACTTGCATGGTATGATTTATTATGATTGTGTGATTTTGGACCACGAGGGTTGATTTGAAGTTTGGTTATGCTGTCTATGGGAGTGGATGATAGGACACTGAGGTCCTGAAGCAGTGGGTCCTATGGGACGTCGGATGAGGAGATGTATGTGTGGCATCTCGATAATTGTGTTATATTAAGATGGCACAACGATGTAGATTGGTGCAAGGATGTAGTTCAGAGAAGTGTTATGGTATGAATTCTATTCATTGATTGAATTATTTATTGTTTATTATTTAATTGTTTTAAATGATGCTATTATATTAAATTGTGGATGTATGCTAGAATAGGAATTCATTCACCAGTTCATACTGATGTTGGGTTGCCTCTTCAGGTAACTGAGTTGTAGGTGGACTGGAGAATGGCAAAGATCAACCCATAGTGTTTAGCATGAGTGGCTGAGGAGAGCGTTACATCAATATTCAGTAGTTTAGAAAAATAGATAGCATTGAATATTTAATTTTTTTGATGAATTTTATTATGGGAATTGTTTAGACACTGGAGATACAATTAATCAATTATTTAATTTGCTTGAGTAATAGAAAGATAATTTTAATTAACGATGTTTATGCCTTATGTGTTCATTTGATTTAAGTAAGTGAATTGTATGTCAATGCGTTATAACTCAGATTCTGAGAGGGCTCAGGAATTTGTGTCATGACACCCACTTTACTTTTTTTTCCTGAGCACAAAAATCGAGAAAAAATATGTTTTTCCTTTATGTCTTTTATAAAGGTCAAAGAGTAGACATCCATCACGTGTTTTTACAACACGTCATAAGGGTCAAAGAGTTGGCATCCATCGCGTATTGTTACAACATGTCATAAGGGGGGAGAGAGGTTACAGTAGTGAACATCATGTGTTGTTGTTGTTCTTTCCTTGGGGATTGCCTAGAAAGAGGTGGATTTTCTCACCTCTCCTTTTTCGGTGAAGAATTGAAGTTAGGTTAGGTGGACTTGCCTATAGTAGGCCCAAACCCAGGCGAAGAGGGGTTTGGTACAGTTGCTATCATCCTGACATGCATGGGGCGAAGAGGGCGCTAGTACAGTTGCTATCATATCGATATGCATGGCTAACGTAGGTGGGGCCCAAAGTCAAAGTTTAAGCCTAAAACTTTGACCAGCGATATCTCGCTCATTCGGACTTCGATCGACGAGGGGTTTGGTTTTATGGTTTTGTGGTGACGAACACTACATAATAGTAGTAGAAGAAAGACAACCAAATGGTTCAATACAATTAAAGGTTTTGATCAGCATGACTAGTTAGCATATCAAAACTCCTTTTCTTTATTTTAGATAATGAATTTGTCTTATAACATTGTTGTGCGTATTGTTGTGCGTAACCATGCTACAGGAAAGTTTTACTTGTCACATCTTTCATCCAATGTCTTATGAATCAAGGTATAATTAAATAGTAACTATTTTGGCTTATGAAGACCCCTTCCGCTGATAACTGTGAATGAAATCATTAACAAATATAAGCCAATTTTAGTTCTTGATTTTACTTTAAATTATAATATGCCCATATTATTTTAAATCATTGGATGGCTTAAAGAAAACTATGAGATGTCAATATTATAATATGTCAATTTAAATTGATTAGATTTTGATTCAAAGGCCCAATCAAAGTTAAATTGGAACTTTGATCGTATAAAGGACTAATCAATATATGGTTAGTATGATCTATTTGTGACATGTCAATGGATTGTCATCACCACTAATAGCCTAAATCAAAGTGTAAATCTAAAATAATGATCTATTGGGCACTAAACCATTCATTATATCATGTGACAAATTTTTTTTATCAATGAGCTATTAATCACATATAGGGTCATACTCGATGCTATTATATGTGTCAATTAAAATCACAATTTTGATTGGTTGTTAGCTACCAAAGTGGCCCAGTCATGATTAATTATAGATTTTTTAATTGAATTAAATCTATTACTACTGTTTATAGTAGAATGGATAATAGCATTAAAATTGTGGGATCCTATTAGGAGATTGAGGATCAGCTCAACAGTACAATTGTTTGCAATCACTTAGAGACCGCGATAAGGTGTCTTTACACATACTTCCTATTAGATTGTGGTTGTCTTGCCCAAAGGTGTCACTCTTTTTTTATGCTGTACGTAGTGGGATAGTCTTATTGAGATAATTTCTTCAGCAAAAGTAATCAATTCTCATGTTATCTTACGGCCCAAAGGAGGAAGATAATGATGTAGGATTACTAAATAGTTTAATTTATTTATTTTCATTATTTTAAATTGAACTGGATTCTAGATTACGTGATTTAATTCATAGCATATTTGATTAATGTGAGTTCATCGAATGCTACCAATTCGACTTCGCCTACTCAGTTAGGGAATAGTCCCACTTTTATAGAAAATATCTTTGCCGTGTGCAAGGATAAGTTTTCTCTCACTTTAGATTCTAATTTAAAGAAGGACTGTTTGAAGCATGAAAATTGGTATAAACAAAGAGGTAATTTCTTTGGCTTATCTCTTGTTTTTTTGGAAACCAATTCAATAGATGTACCTTCCAATACCTGGTGGATAAATTCAGGTGCTACTGTTTATGTGTGTAATTGTATGCATGGCTTCATTTCAAGACGAAGTCCAGATAATGGTCAAAATTCCATTTTTATGGAAAATTGGCAAGAAGCTAAGGTTGAAGCCATAGGGAGTTATTAGCTTATCTTAAACACTGGATTTCAACTAAACATCACCGAAACCTTTATGTTCCTTCCACTAATATAAATTTAATTTCCTTGTCAAAATTAGACAATGATGATTTTGTGTTTAATTTCAGACATGGAATTTTGAGAATCTATAAGAATGATATTCTAATTGGAAGTGGTTTTGCATGTGATGGTTTGTAGAGGTTAATGTTGGATCCTATTTTTGCAAAGTCTTTGATAATGTTATACACAAATATTAGTTTATATAGTGGCAATAAAAGAGGATTAATTAATGAAAACTCATATATATTGTAGCATCAAAGACTTGGACATATCTCGAAAAAGACAATAAATAGGTTGGTGAAAGATAGGATTTTATGGAATTTAGATTTCAATGACTTCCGTGTCTGCATTGACTGCATTAATGGAAAGTAAGTTAGATCAGATAAGAAAACAACCGTAAGGAGTTCTGAACTTTTAGAACTTATCTACATAGTTATTTACAAATATTCGATATTCCTTGTATTTTGAGGGAAGAACATTTGATCACCTTTATTAATAATTTCTCACGTTTTTGTTACATCTATCTATTATTGAAAAATCTGATGCCTTAAATGCCTTTACAGTATTTAAGGCAAAAGTGGAAAATCAATTAGATAGAAACATTAAAGTTGTGAGTCTGATAAGGTTGTAAATATTATAGTAAATATGATGAAACGGGTCGTAACCGTAGCCTATTTGCTTGATTCCTTGAACAAGAGGGCATTGTAGCTCAATATATGATGCCCGAAACACCGCAACAAAATGGTGTTGTAGAATAGCACTCAAATTTGGTTAAGAGTATGATAAGTAACACTAATTTACTCAGATTTTTGTGGAGTGAAGTATTAAAGATGACTGTACATATTCTAAACCGGACACCTAGTAAAGTTGTTCCTAAAACTCCTTTGGAGTTATGGACAGGTAAGAAACCCATTTTGGTACATTTTTACATTTAGGGTTGTCTATCTGAGATTAGGCTTTACAACCCACATGAAAGGAAATTGGACCCTAGAACTATTAGTGGATATTTTATTGATTATCAAGAAAAGTCTAAAGGTTATAGGTTTTATTGTCTAAATCATAATATGTGAATTGTGGAATCCAATAATCCAAAGTTTCTAGAGGATTATGACATTAGTGGGAGTATTGAATCACGTAATCTTATGCCTCAGGAAATTCGGAATCAGGGTGTTATGCGTGCTATTGGAGATGGTACTGTTATTCCGTTTGACGTTATCGTGGAACAACAACCTGTCATTATGGAAGCACTCCTAGATGAGAATGGTTATGAATCATCCAAAAGATATACATTCGGTTGGAAATAAAAACACTTAGGAAGACTTAAGGAGATCATCTCGTTAAAAGAGACCATTAATTCCTGACAATTATATTGTGTATCTGAAAAAGGAAGATGGTGATATTGGAATTAAGTATCCATTAACATTCAAAGAAGCCATATGTTGTACTGATTCTGAAAAGTGGTTAGATGCCATGAAAGATAAGATGAATTCAATGGCTAATGAGAATTTGGATTTAGTTGAACTTCCAATAGGGTCCGAGGCCATTGGCTATAAATGGGTCATTAAGACTAAGAAGGACCCCAAAGGAAAATTTGAATGATATAAGGCCCTATTAATAGCCAAAGGATTCACTCAAAGGGAAGGCATTGATTATATAGAAATATTTTCTCCAGTTTCTAAGAACGACTCTTTTAGAATCATTTTGTCTTTTGTAACTCATTTTATCTTGAGCTACATTAAATGGATGTTAAAACTGCATTCTTAAATGGCAATCTAGAAGAAGAAGTCTGCATGCAGCAACTCCAAGGTTTTATGAAATAAGGAAATCAAAGTCTAATTTGCAAATTAAAAAATTCATATATGGACTTAAACAAGCTTCTAGGCAATGGAATTCAAAGTTTCATGAAACCATTACCTCTTTTGGATTTACGAAAAACATTGTTCATCAATGTATATATCTGAAGATTAGTGGGAGTAAGTTCATAATTTTAGTACTCCATGTGGATGATATTTTGTTAGCTAGTAATAATATAGCAATTCTGCATGAAACTAAAAAATATCTTGATGAGAATTTTGATAAAAAAGACATGGGTAAAACATCTTTTGTAATCTGAATTGAGATATATTGGAATCGATCTCAAGAATTACTGAGGTTATCTTAGATTGCCTATATTAAATCAATTCTCAAAAGATTTAATTTGAAAGTATCTACAGCACAAGACACCAACATTTCTAAGGAAGATATGCTTCATAAAGGTCAGTGTCCACAAAATGAAATTGAAAGAAAACAAATTCACAATATTCCCTACACCTTGTGGTAGGATGCATTATGTATGCTCAAATATGTACAAGACCAAAAATCAGCTTTGTAGTCGGTATACTCAATAGATATCAAAGTGATCCAGGTTTAGAACATTGGAGAGCAGCAAAAAAAGTTTTGCAATATTGTAAAGGCACGATGAATTATATATATGCGTACATATAGAAGATCAATCACTTGGAAGTGATTGGGTATTCAGATGCAGATTTTTCGATATGCCTCGATACTAGGAAATCTACAGCTGGTTATGTTTTCTTATTAGCGGGAGGAGCAATTTCATGAAGGAGTACCAAGCAAACACTTGTTACTCCATCTACATTTGATGCCGAATATGTGGTATGCTTTGAAGCCACAGGTCAAGAATTGTGGCTGCGTAATTTCATTTTAGGGCTGCAAATCATGGATTTTATTACAGAGCGGTTACAGATATTCTGCAATAATATTGTAGCTAGAAGATTTGCTAAAAATGACAATTGCTCAAGTAAATCCAAATTTTTGGACGTTAAGTATCTTGTCATGAAAGAAAATGTTTAAAATTGTCTAGTGTCTATTGGAGGGATAGCTACATATATCATGATCGCAGATCTTTTGACCAAGACATTAACACCAAAAGCATTTAAGAAACGTATCACTGTCATGGGCCTTGTAAAGTAGTCTTGATTAAGATTATTTTTCTTTAGACTCTATTGAAGTTGATCAAATTTTAGTTGATACTAATTTTTGTTGGACAATTTCGTGTTCTTGCTTTATTTTATTTATACATATGTAATAAGGTTAATAAAGTAGGAAATTTGGGATGCAACAGTTTCAGTATAACCCATTTAATAAGATGGTCATAAAAAGAATCCTATTGCCTCTATGAAAGATTTGGTTAGGTGAAGATTGCTGATGAGTGTAATATATGAAAGGAAGCATGTCGTTAAAATGATGTATAACCATCATGATTCGCATTAATAATTTTTCATTTGATTAAAGTACAAAAGCTTAGCACAAATAGGAATGGTTTGTTACATTGAAGAATTTTTTGTAATCACAATAACTAGGGAATATTGGAGTAGTGATTGTGGTCATGTGGGCCAAGTGGGAAAATGTTAGAATTATTGGACTAAAGTGTGGCCTAATGACCACATGCCAATGTGGGATCCTTACTTTAATAAACTATTATCAACAAGAACTCCAATGTTGTTAAGTCTTCTTAATGGATATTGCTTTAGTGTTTGGATAGAGTTGCTAACCTAATAGTATTTTTTATGCTATGAGAAATCTAAATCCTAATTGAAGTAAGCCTCTATAATGGGAAGGGAATTGTCTCTGAAAATTTATATATATGGTTTAGGGGTTATAGCTCCTCTCTATACATTACATTGATTATCCCATCGAGAGCACGTTATTAAAGCTGCAGTTAAGGAGTGTTATAAATCTCCAATCAAAGATCCAATTAAGTTGATGTAACACTCCGACCCAATTTGATCCGGATTAGCAGCTAATTCTTGATGAATTGGTTGCTAATTGTGTTTTGCTCTTGTTTTTGTTTGGTTTCGGGTTATGGATAGGTAGATGGGTTGAGTTTGACTTGGTTTAGATAGATATAAGCCCTTTTTCGTAATATTAAATTTTGCTAGATGTCGTCATTCATGCATCATCTTGACTTCAACGCGTATCTTTTGTTACACTTGTTGATTCCGTAACTATGTCGTTTGCTAAATATGACGTTTGCTTCCGTTAGACCCGCAATTGACTCAAACTGGAATTTAACCTAAACGATGGGACTCTCTGGTAATTTGTTTTATCCTTAATGCCACTGTTCGATCTTCTTCTAGCTTTTTTTCCACCTTGTTCTGTTTGGTAGGTAGTCTTTTCCCTCTTTTACTTGTATGTGGACGTATTTTTCTAATTTGTTGTAGACGGTCGGATTTCACCATTCTTGGAGAGTCACAGTTTTGTTTCTCTTGTATCAATGTACCTGTCCTATGGTAATCTTTACTTTTGTTCTTTGCTTCCTTTCTTTGGATCACGCACTCACTCCTTGCCTTCCATAGCTTGATTTTGTCAGGATGTTTTCTCACATCTTGACCCCTGTTTCCTTACTATCTGTTCATAATGCAGGATGTTGGGTGGATCATGTCAGGGGCATAGCATGATTCTTTCAGTGGAATTCTTTCTTCGTGGACTTTTGCTGGCTGCTGTTGTGCTGGAAGTGACATAAGCACCAAGTTAGTTCTTCGGAAGATGGAGGATATCCTCGCCTGACGAGAGTTTGCCAACTCTCCTGGTGGAGTGAGCAGACAGATGGTCATTCAGTGTTGAGGAGATGATCTGGTGGCCTAGTGCATAGGTGGGTGCTGTTCTGGTCATGATAAGCATTGCTCCACTTTGGGTTTCCTGTCGAAGTCTAGGTTAGCGAGACGGGGTCAGGGTGAGAAGGGCTCTGCTGTGGATTGAGGATACCTTACGACTTCCCGCGTTGGGTTGAGCTTTTATATGAGGCAGCGATCTGGGAAGGCTATTAGCCGACATGTCAGTTTCTTCAGGGAGCAGTCCATGCTTGAAGCTGCGTTCTTGACCTTCCCCCGTTATCCGGGGTGCTGAGATGCTGTTTTGCCAGATGCCTTCGCGGTTGCTCGTTGCTCCTTCAGTCAATACGAATTGTCAGCCTCGCACACACAGACAGACGGTAAGTTGATTGGATGCTTTAGGCAGACACTTGCAGAGCACTCAATACAGACAAGGAAGCCTTGCAGACTAGTAGAAGGCCGTGGAATTGCCGACGCGAAGATTGAGTTTCTGAAGGTCTTGCCTATGCAGAGTGCGATCTATCCAGTCAAGAAGACAAATTAGCTCCGAGGCCTGTTGCACCATTCGAGATTGAGACTAGCTTCAGTGAGCTGACGCACAGCTTGGTTCTTCCGTGGCGTTTTCTAGAAGACATGCTGTAGTCGATGTCGAGGTACGTCATCGATGTGTTTGGAACTCTTTCCTGCGTGTTCGTTGGGATGATGTGTGCGTTCTGCCAGCACGCTTTTTATGAAGCGATTCCTCCAGCCGTGGGAACTTGAGAAGCCACCTTGCCTACCAGAATGAGTCGAGAGGTCAAGCATTGTGGAGACATCGCAGTTCGACGGGCTTACTTGGAAGTATATCCAATTTGTGCCTGCAAATGTGTGTTCATTCCGGGGACGGAATGAGGTTTTAGTGGGGGAGGATGTAACACTCTGTAATGACCCCAAAATTCGGGTTTCCGAAGAACTCCCAATTTTAAGGTGTTAACGATGAAATTAAATGGATCTGCAATGTGAGATTAGCCAACTGAACATATTCACAGCGGAAACATAGTTGAAAAACCATCATAGGTACCATCACCAGACAGAGTAAATAATCCTACTCAATTTAATAATCTAAATGCATTAAAGTCATGAATAAATCCATAGGTAATAACATAATTCAATTAACTAGGTCCTAACACAAATAGCCAACCAAGGGCTTACAACTAATCTGAAATTAAACTCAATATAAATAACTAATTATCTAATTATTGCCTTAATTCAAAATATAGATAAACAACCAAATAATCATAAAAATAGAATTTATTTACATGTAACAAATTCCAAAGCTGACGGGTGTAACGTCTAAATACCATAAACCATATAACAGATAAAATATATCTTATCATGTCAGAGTACATTTTAGGTTTGATTGAAAACGTAAAATCAAATAATAAATTTCCATGATACAAAATCCAGATTTTACGGGTCATACTGCACGCCGGGTCTAAGCGAACTTAACCTTATAATATCATGAAATTTCAAACACCGTATACTTGCCCTAAATCTAAATTGGATGACCGCAAGGATCTCCTCCTTAGGTCTAGGTTAATTCTTAATTGGCGCTTCTGAAGGTGGTTGGTGTTTGAAGAGTTCATGACATCACACTCTTAAGTTTCTTAATCTTAAGCATGTTTCAAAATAATTAAAATGAGGGTGTCAAGCCATGAAGACGTGACTTATTATTGGTTCAGATTTAGTTTAGATATATATATCTAATTTTTATTTTAAACAAATCCCTAAATTCTTAAAAGAAATCCCTAACGTAATCATAGTATCGATTCAAGTATTGTTTCATGATTATGGGTTCGTCCTTACAGAGTGTATTTCAGAATTTCTTAAGCATAAGTTGAGGGGTCAAATTAGTGCTTAGTGGAAGACTTTAAACATAATATTAGATTATTAGATTAAAGGAAATCTCTTTCATAAATATAGCATAGAGTGTTCATTGGTAATAAATCTATGGTTAGAGGGCTTATTTGTAATTCATTCGAAATCATTTAAACCCAAAAGGAGCTACAGAATGCTTCTCTCCACTATTCTATTATTATATGTCTCAGAAGACCATCACACAACCCATATATCTAAGCCATTAAAATAATGGGCCGTAGTGGGTCTAATCCACCAAGGGCTGAATTTCTAAGGTCAACAGGATGGTAGGCTATGTACTTTACCTATCTAAAATGGTAGGCCTGTTCAAGCTTCCCAGGAACTTGTAAAGACTCGGGACAGTGCTTGCACTGTTTCTGCGACCTGGTATGAGAATGGGTCTCACGCCTCAACCATTCAGGCCTCACAGATGGTGGGTGCTAGTGGGTCCAGTCACAAAAGGACTAGATCCTCATGGTCACCCAAGGATCTAGCCTTAGATCCCTGGTTTAGATTTGGCATCAAGTGGCCCACCTGGCCCCACAGTCCCACTCAAAGAGAACACTTCCAAGTAGACTGGTCTTGGATACTCCTATTCTCAGATGGGTTCTCTCACAAATTCCTAGTTGGGCTGAATTGCTAATGGGACCTAAGGATTCATCCCACCATACCAAAGAAGATTTGCAAAGTTTTACAGAGTGTGGAGCGTTTTCTTTGCAAGTCCAAATGCTACCTTCAGAGTGAGCAAGTATTTTCTTATCTAGTGTGCAGAATTGATCAACTAGATAGATGGCCCAGTGGGACCCCAATCCCTATGGGTCCAAGTTCTATATGGTCGCCCATGGCTGTTCTACAAGATGATCGTACCAGATCATCCGTTAAGTGGGGTATGTGGGCCCCACAAGCTGTTCCGCAAAACCTGCACATTAACGGCCTAGGTTCTGTAGCTTACACTTGTGGACAGGATTTCCCACAGATTGTTGATGAACTTCGTATTAATAGTCTTCGAGTGATCCTATTAACAATTACATTGATATAGATTTCCGGGCTCAGGAAACAGATTCTCATCTCCCATCAACATCCACATGCCGACAGGGATGGGTTTGCTGCAGTACCTTCACTGTCACTGTATTTATTTAATCTTGAGTTCAGATCCAATTTACAAACAATTACGGCACCGTTACGAAATCAGATTTGAGATAGATAGAAGTACTAACTCAAAGAAAACATCGAATTGAATTATATACATAGGCTCGAAATTTTATTTTGTGTTTCAAAAAAGAAACTATGTAATACTTAAATAAGGTAGGAAACGTAAAATTGGGTTTGTGCACTTGCCTTAATTGCCGAAATTCCAAACCTGTAGAGAGCCTCAAGGTAATTCTTCTATGGCTTCCTTTCAAATCCTTAGGCCTCAAGTTGGGACCTTCTAGTTGAAGGAGAGAGAAACTAGGGAGAGAGAGAGAGTTGGAGAGAATAGTATGTAGGAGAGGGGCTCTAGTTGTATACATATATAGAATCTAATATAGGTACTTGGAGTAAAACTAGGAAGTAGAGGTAGGGTGGAATTCTTCTTTTTCCCACATAGAGTCCTAAGATGTCTTTCTAGCCTTAGCCTTGTTGTATCCCGACGGAACTCTTACAAAGGTAAATTCTACTCTTCTTTGAAAATAAGACAAATAAGTGGTCCCAACACCACTAGTAGTGGGTTTATGAAAATCTCTTTCAACTAGTCACTAGATTAATCCAGATGAGTTCGGGTCTTAAGGGAAAGTTTCATAATTAATTATTTTCTATCCAATGAGCCCCATTTTGGCTATATTTTTAAAATTACGAAAATACCCTTTGTATTTTCTAAAAATTACTAACATGCATTTAAAATTCCCAAATCAAGTCCTAATCGAGTTTGTGCCCCAATTCTGCCCTAATTGTTCACCGTAAGTTGATTTCCCCCAATTCGATTAATGTGATTATTTATTTAGTAAATTATTTTTAATTGAATTAAATTTATTAATTTGGGCTGGGGTCCTACACACTCCAACCCAATTTGATCCTGATTAGCAGCTAATTCCTGATGAATTGGTTGCTAATTGTGTTTTGTTCTTGTTTTTGTTTATTTCGGGTTATGGATAGGTAGATGGGTTGAGTTTGACTTGGTTTAGGTAGATATAAGCCCTTTTTTGTAATATTAGATTTTGTTAGATGCCGTCATTCATGCATCATCTTGACTTTAACGCGTATCTTTTGTTACGCTTGTTGATTCCCGTAACTACGTCGTTTGCCAAATATGACATTTGCTTCCATTAGAGCCGCAATTGACTCGAACTGGAATTTAACTTGAACGATGGGACTCTCTGGTAATTTGTTTTATCCTTATCTATATATATGTCACCGACCTTCTCCTTCTCTTACTGTTCTCTCTCTCTCGAGCCTTCTTCTTCTTGTTCCTCTTTTCTTTTTGTTGATCTAGCAAGAGAAGGAAGTTATGCATGTCCACGTTTGAGCATCACTCGTGTGATTTGAGGTGAGCTTGAGTTTCTTGAAGTGTTTCTTCTCCTCCTTCTTCTTCTCGTTCTCGTTATTGACTGTTACATGTACTCATGATTCTCTTTTCTTCTTTCTTTGCATGCATGGCAATTAGAAGTACGTTGGTAGTGTGAATTAAGCCCAAGGACAACAGAGAGTATGCTGACCCCATATAAGGCAAATATAAGCATAACTTGGTTAGACCATGTGGGTATATGTTTGATTGTGATTAAGTCGAGTATTCTTGCTTTTGAATGAAGTTTACAGCCTATCTTGTGTTCGTTTCCCTCTATTACATGTGAATTAGTAATCTTGTATATGTTTCATTGTTTCTGTAACCAGTTCAGAAAATACTCCCGTGTGTTCCACGGCTAAGTCGTAATCCACCTACGGCTTAAAGTCCAGAGAGGGAAAAACCCGGCTTTCTTCTACGGCCAGGGCACGGCTAAGCCGTACACTGTCCTACGGCTGAGCCGTAGCTCAGCCATGGCCCAGCCGTAGAACAGTACATGGTAAACTTTTCTGGATTAACTGAGAGTTAGCTTTTCCCCAGACCTTCTATGGCCCAGCCATGTCTAAGCCGTTCACTGTGCTACGGCTAAGCAGTAGAACAAAACACGACTGAGCCATAGAACAAAATACGGTTGAATCGTAAATGTGGATGAACAGTAAAAGGAACCGCGGCTGAGCCGCAGTGCATATTACGGCTGAGCTATAAGATGCTTACGGCTAAGCCGTATGTTTTCCTCCAGCTAAGCCATGCCACCCCTGAGCAATGTCTAAAACTGGATAGGACTAAGGGAGAGACTGATATGGCCTTCATGATAGAATGTAGATCACCTAAACTTGCTCAATGGTATGAATGTACGACATGAATGATCTCGAGGGCTGCAATTCATTCATGCACATTATCCAGTTGTTAAGCACCTCCCCATGGGTGTTGGTTTAAGGGACTTTGGTGCACATCCAGATACAATGCAATACTAGACAACGGTGCATTGGACAACTTAAAACTACATCATCATGCACGGTTAGAAACACTGGATAACTAGAATAGGATTGGCTAGTAAGATCGTGATCCCTGCAAAGAAATCTGATTGCATTGCATATTGACTTCGGTTCTTGCCCTCTTATATGCGTTCTATGCTGGGGCAACGATTGGATATTTCCTGGCTCTGTCCATGGTTAATCTCGACTGAAACAGCGGTTTTGCACGTTCGATCCTATCCATTTGATGCATATACGCTGAGATGCCTTTCTCTTTTGTTATCTTATTTCTTTATACTCTATTGGCATCCATTATATCATTTGATCTAGTAAGTTTGATTTGGTTACTCTATTCGATATGTATGATTAGTTTAACTGTATGACCTCTTGGTCTGTCTGATATATGCCTAACAAGACATGCACGTCACGTTATGATAAGATAGACATGTTATACTATGCACACATTACGATATGCATGGTATGATCAGATATGCATATTCTTATATTGTTTGATTCCCCATAGTCTGGCACTACTGAGCTTCAGCCTTAGGATCCTGACGGGGTGAATTTGGCATAGTTATATGTTGCCACTGCAGTGTGCTCACGTTTTGGGGATTTCAGACCTTAGGAAATCGAGACCCATTTGGCCCATGGTGTTCTCAGCACGGATATAAGTTCCCTTTTTAGGAGCATATGGCATATGTAGTAGCCACCTAGTATGTACATGTTATGTATATAGTGATTCTGATAGCATGTTTTAATTCTAATGCACAACTGCCTAGAATACGAAATTGAAAGGCTATGATTTATTTAATGTTAGTTATTCTACTTGATACCACATGTGTTAACTTGTTCTCGCTTATACTTCGCTGAATCGTTGTATTCACAGATTGTCCTTGGTGTTGCAGGCTCAGGTACCCCGACCGAGTTCTTGTCGGTGATTCAGTTTGTTAGGGAGACTTCAGCGGTCTCTTCAGGGTTTGCGAAGTGTATGTACTCACTCTATTGGAGTGCGCTAGATTGATACATGCACATTGTCTGCTTCCCAGTGTTATTCTTGATGTGTATACTCATGAGTTGCTTCTGTTGTATAATTCTAATCTTTATGTAACCTTCTACCTCTATTTCATCTTGCTTGCTTGTCCTTACTAGTGTTCTATTTTGGTACATATAGCTTCCACATCCTCGTATGGTACGTGTGATTTTTTCCTTGTGCATGTGTACTCAGACTGGGTCTAAGTGCATATGCACGGGAGTATGTGTGTCACTGGTTAGATTTTTTTTCTTTTACTAACCCCCGATGGCCTGGGCTCGGGTCGTGACAGTTAAGGTTAGTTTTAGACTAATAATTCCTTCCAAGGTCAAGACCAATGAAGCTTGGAGTGAGAAAGAGAGAGAGAAAGGAGGTTGACATGAGAGAGAAAGAGAAAGGAGGTTGTTATGCTAATTACTAATGAAGGAGGGATGAGCAGCAAGGGAAAGAAGTTGCGTAGGGTTTGAGATGAGATGAGAAGAACAGTTTGGAAAACTCCTTTGTGAAGTTGTTGCATTTTTTTTATGGAAGTTAAAATCTTTTCTGTGGAAATTGCTTACACAAACGTGCCCATGTAATTAGTTTTCCATGGAAAACGTGTGATGGCGAAAACGATTCTCCATGTTTTAATAAAATTTATGTTTGATGTGGTTCTTTTTCCTTGTCGAAAGATGTAAAAGTGGGTTGAATTTTCATGTTTCCTCATAAAATGATTTTTTTTTTTTTTTTGGGTGAGGGGGGTGGGGGGGGGGGTGTGCTTCAGAGGTTTTTTTCCTTTTTTTTTTCTTTTTTTGGAATTGATTTTCTACGGCATGTATCCAAACAAAGCATGTTTGTCTTTTTATTATAACTTCATTCTGAGAAAAAAAATTAACTTATATAAGAAAAAAATCTTCACATATTCTCTTGTGTAGGTAGTCCTTTTTATCCCCTGTTCTTATCCTTAAATCTGCACTTCTCCACATGGCATCAAACTCTATATTAAAAAAATATATATATATCTTAAAAATCTTTTAAAAATAAAATGAAAAACTCAATATTCATTTGCATTCACTCTACCAATAGTAGAAACCATCATCATCATCATCAAAGCATTATTCCAACTATATTGGGATCGACTACATAAATTCTGTTTCTCCATTCCATTCTATTTTGAGCCAAATCCTTAGTTAAGTTAAACTCTTCAAATCTGATTTAATAACATTCATCAATATTTTCTTCGACCTACCTCTACCTTTTGATAGGCTATCTATCTGGATAGCCAAACTTTTTCTTACCGGTGCCATAACTGGCCTACGCTCAACATACCCAAACCATCTTAAACGGATTTCTCTAATCTTATCCCCTATTGGTGCTACCCCTAAACGTTCTTAAAAGTGTTCATTTCTAATTTTATCTTTCCTAGTTTCACTATACATTCACCTAAGTATTCTCATCTCTACCACATTCATCTTACGTATATGCGTCTTCTTAATTGGCCAAAATTCTGCTCCATATGTCATAGTTAGTCTAACTACTGTTTTGTCACAAAACAGTTTAGAAAGTAGTCTCTACTTCAGCTATCCAGCTTTTATCCTATGATTAACATTTTCGTCAATCTCCCCATTTTTACAAATTATTGAGCCTAGATACCGAAAAGAATTACTATGGGGTATCTCATGGTTTCAATTTTGACAATGGTTTTATCACTTTGTATATGTCTATTGAAGTTGCAATCCATATATTCTGTCTTTGTACGATTTATTTTAAAGCTTCTAGATTCTAATGCCCCCCGCCATCTCTCGAGTTTTGCATTTACACAATCTCTTGATTCATCCACCAATACTATATCAGTTGCAAATAATATACACTATAGTGCTTCTTCTTGAATATGCGCAGTTAAGTCATCTATAATTAATGTAAAGAAGTAAAGGCTTAAGACTGATCCCTGATGCAAACCTATAGTTAAAGGGAATTCACCTGTTTTTCCATATGTGGTTTTCACATTTGTTACTGCTCCTTCATACATATCCTTAAAATTTTTAATGTAATCACTGTGGATATTCTTTTTCTTCAAAACTCACCAAATTAAATCCCTCGGTACCCTGTCATAGGCTTTTCCTAAATCGATAAAGACTATATGTAGATTTTTCCTCTTTGTTTGATATTTTTCCATTAATTACCTAAGTGAAAAGATAACTTCCATAGTTGACCTCCCTAGTATAAAACCATATTGATTTTTAGCAATCTTGATCTTTTGTCTAAGTCTTCGCTCCATTATTCTCTCCCATAACTTTATAGTATGACTCATAAGTTTAATCACTAGATAATTGGTACAAATTTGTATATCTCTCTTATTCTTATATATAGGTATTACAATACTTCTCCTTCATTCATCCAGCATTTTTTTTTGTTACAAGTATCTTATTGAAAAGTTTACATAACCAACTCACCCCAACCGCTCCTAAGTATTTTCATACCTCTATCAGAATATCATCTGGGCCTGTTGCCTTTCCTGTCTTTATTTACTTCAATGCTTCTTTCATTTCTACCTCTCTAATTCTAAAAGAAAAGTATGCTCTGCTTATCCTCCCTAGTTCTTATATTCCCCCATATGTTCTTCATTTAAAAGTTTGCTAAAACATTTCTTCTACCTTTCTTTAATATCGTTGTCCTTCACCAGAACATTTTTTTCATTGTCCTTGATACATTTGACATGATCTAAGTCCCTATTTTTCTTTTCTCTTATTTTTGGGAGATTAAAAACATTCTTCTTTCCTTCTCTTGTTTCCAACCTATTATAGAGGTCATCGTATATTTTGAACTGTGCACTACTTCCTACTTTTTTAGCTTCTTTTTCGCCTTCTTATACAACTCAAAAATTTTCATACTCTTAGTCCCGTACTAAACTCTGTAGCAATGCCTTTTCTCTCGAATAATTTCCTGAACCTTCACACACCACCACCATATTTTTTTATTAACATGCCTCTTTCCTTTTGATCCTCCAAGTATCTTCTTGGTAACCTTTCTAATGCAATTAGCCATTTGATTTTATATTATTGTAGTTTCCCATTCAAAATTCCATTCTCCATTCTTAATCATTTTATCCTTAAATATATTTGCTTTTTCCCCCTTCAAAACTCTTCACCTTGTTTTAGGGCTCATTTTGTTTACTACTACTTTCTTTCTACTTCTAATGCAAAAATCTAAAACTACGAGCCTATGTTACATAGTCAAACTCTCTGGTGCGATAACTTTGCAATCTTTACAAATCAATTGGTCCTTTTTTCTAACTAAAAAAAAGTTTATTTTACTCTTATTACTCCTACTATTATAGGTAATTAAATACTCAGCTTTCTTTGTAAAGTAAGTGTTTGTTTTTACAAAATCAAATGTCACTGTGAAAGTCAATATAGTATTTCTGAATTCATTCTTTTCTCCAAATTCTTGCCCTCATGCACTCTCGTATCTTTTATTATCTCTTCTTATATGCTCGTTTAAATCCCCTTCAAGAAAAATCTTATCGCTATTTAAGATTTTTTGCAATAAATCATTTATCTTCTCCCAAAATTATCTTTTCACACTTTTTTCTTGTTCTACTTGGGGAGCATAGGCATTGATGATATAGACTATATATTCCTTTAGCACTAGTTTAATTGCTATAATTGCTAAAATTCTAGCAAGAGTAGAAACCATCATCACTTTATCTCATATTTTACATATGATTAAACCCTTCTCCCCTCGAACCCAAACCCAGAAAAGGGCATGTTTCTTTGCAAAAGAGTAAATGCATGTTTGTTTACAAAAGAGTAAAGTGAAAGAGGGTTGAAACCACCCCACTCTCCCCCTCCAAAGCTATACTAATAAAGTGGGGGTGGAATAATGATTTCTCATTCTCTTCATCCAATCAAACACAAATTTAAATCCTTTGACTTTACACTAACTATCTAAATACAAAAAATGTAATTCATCTACTCATTTCATCCAAAAAATGATTCTGTGCAATCAAGTAGAGGGTTACTTTGAGTGCTTTAGAATTTAAAAGAGCCTATGAGTTACTTCTCTGGCCCACACAGGATCCACATTCTTCTTTCTTATGACAGTGGTTAACAGTAGATGAGCAATCCAAATCACTAAAGATGGGCTCCACAACTTAGAATGCTTGACAAGAATATTGAATCATACTAGCCCAAACAACCGTATCATTTAGGCTTCTCAGGGCCCTGCTATGTGGTGACAGCCTTCACACGGTCCAAAAAGGACAAACAAATAAAAGATTGGCTATCAGATTGGAATATTCTAAAAGAATTTATCAATTCAAATTTAGATCTAACAAGAGCATTGAAAGGGGGACCATGTATGATAATATATCATCTTTGCCTACCTACTAATAAACAATTAAAAGAGGTAGCCCGCCCCATCTACTTAGGTCTCACCATCTTTCTTGTATATTTTATTTTTTATAGAGCAAATCCAGATCATTTGAGCTGTCCAGTAAGATACAGTGGCCCCGCTAAATTATTGAGTGGGGCCCACTTTACAGGCATGGTTATAGGATTTCCCTGATTTTCAGAATTGAAGGCAGCATTTGGGTTCCACCGACAAAATAAGTGGCCTATTTAATAACACCACTAAATTATTCAGTGGCCCACTTGAATGCAAAATGACCACACATTCTTCATTTCATGCAAATGAATGTTAGAAAGAGGGGCTTTTCCTCTCTCTGTGAGCCGATCGGTTTTGTAAGTGCCCCATTGATGGATTTACGGGCTCCTAATATGATCAAAAGATGGACGAGTCTAGATCCTTTTGAGTGGTCTCTTACATGTTTCTCCATTGGGGATGTCAGAAGGCTCACCTACAGACAATCCGAACCGTTAAAATTAACTACAATCTCCTCTAGTGGTACATTCAAAAAAATTTTACTTCCATCACTTTGGTGAAATTCAGGAGGATCTGGCCTTTGGGGACGGTCTAGATGAGCACCCAAGCAGAGTGCTGCATAGAGGAGAAAATATTTTCATCAGAGTGGGCCCACATACAAACCCTAATCTCTCAAAATGGCAGTTTTCATTAAATTAGTGATGGGCCCAACTTTTCTTCTATAGTGGGGCCCAGCTCTGATGTGATCGAAGCTTGGCCAAACACTGTAACGGAACGGATTTAAAGCGGTTTTGAAATCAGAACCGTTTTTTGTCTTTCCCATTTTGAAAAGTGGGCCCCGCCTGTGATTTGAACTGGGGGAGGGCGCACGTTAAGCGCCAAATCTTTCGGCGCAAGTTGACGGAGCGTGGTGGAAAAACGCCCTTTCTTCGTCTGTTATTCTCCCGATGACTCAAACCTCGAAATCGCACGTGTAACCATTCATTCTGCGACACGTGCGATCCAAGGAATCTTACAACGGGTGGGTCTAACAAGCGGCCTCCACAGTTGACCGTTGATGCATTTGATAGGACACGTGTGGGCCTGGGAGTTACAGCACGCTGGGCCCACATTAGCAACAGGGATAAGGACAGTGGAAAGGGGCAAAAGGTGAATGGATGGGTGCACTATTCCTACCGTTCTCGTAGTCCGTGGTACATTTAGCATTTATGTACAAATTGTAGTCCTGTCGGACCTAAGCGGGTTGGGTTTGGGTCAATCAAAAAAAAAAATTTTTTTTTTTAATTCCAGCTTTAGGTAATCCTTTGGGAAGGGAAGTGGACCCCAGGTAAGGATGAGCACCTTTGGGTGAGGAAGAGACCGTCAATAGAGTTCAGAGAAGGTGACTTTGCCCAGTTTAAACTCTAGACAATCAAGTAACAACTGAATACATCTTATCACTAGGGTTAATTGTTGAGGACTAATATAGCATTTAGATTGATGACTAGTATAAGACCTTGCTTTTTTAGTTTATCAGTGAAGTACATGGGTTGGGTTGGGTTGTTTTCATGAACTATACAGGATTCTTAACCATAATCATTTCTAATTGATGGTTCCGAATTTCATTCAAAAGGAAATGTTATTATGTGATTACTTGCTTAACTATACATGTAAAATATTGATGATATCAAGGTCTCTAGGATCGTGGATAGTCCCAAATTGTGTGTGTGTGTGTGTGTGGAGTTATAGACCCTAGCAACCAAAGACATGTTTGTGAATGGGCCTTTTTTTTATAGCAAAAAAGCCAAATTTATACTACTTGGTCCTCTCAGAAGAGCTTTTCAATGACTTACATTAATATAAAAAAAAATCTGATGAAGGACCTGGACATCGGGTATAGTTGTTTTTTGGACCCTTCAGTGTTCCCATGTAAATTGCTTCAGATAAGAAGGTTTCTTACAAATTGCAATCTATACTTAACAACCTTTTCATTGGTTTACAACATAAAAATCTGATGGGAAGATGAATATTTACAGCCTTAAAATGTTGGTGTTGTGCACGATGCATAGGACTAGCACAGCAAAATTGCTTATGGCAAAACAATTATTTTCATGCCACTTTGGGGTCCTACTCCTAGCCTCCTTTGAGAAATCTCATTTGGAAGTCTTAAAATCTTCTTCACAAATAGTTAAAGATCTCTTGCTCTCTCTCTCTCTCTCCACCCCCTTGTCTTTTCTTTCTCCAAAAAATCTGCCCTTGGGCCCTCTTGGATTGTAAAAGGGACGTCAAGGACGTTTAATCACAATCTTTGGTCCATTGAGATTGCATTGTTCCGAGAATCAACTATTTTATCAACATTGAGTATCTGTTATACATTTGTGTGAGGCATTCATTTTTTTGTGTTCACATGACCCAATAGACCCTTTATAGGTACTTTTTTTATCACATCTCATCAAAGCTGAGTTGCAATGCCCTTTCTAGAATGGATATTTCCATGGCGGTGGGGAAGTGCCATGTGATAATCTATTAGCTGCTTTTCTCATTAAATGCATAACTACGGACATGTCTCAGTGTTTGTTGTAGAAAACAGAACACTTTTGACCTTTAAATTTCAACAATGCAGAAAGCGATAAATATAAAAAGAAGCTGAGGAAGTGGAAGATGAAGAAAGACATGTTTACTAAATGCACTGGAGAGCGCAGCGCGTATCCGAACCATCTCAAAAGGTACGACCCCCTCTAATTTTATCACGCCTGTGAGGACAAGCACTAATCCAATGAAATGGAAAGTGCAACACAATAGAAGAAGATCTTAGGATTGTGAGAATATTCGGAGCTGACACTTGAAGAATTCTATTAGGGCACGTTTAGCAACGGTAAGCGAGAATAAGAGGATTTTATAGTTTCAAAAAATTCATTTTGATGTCTGAAAATAATCCATCCTTCCTTTAAAGAATAAGTTTGGCAAAAGAGAGGATTTCCACGGAAGAGATCTTTAAAAAATGAACGGCTTAAAATGTTTTGGCCAATATTTCATAATTCACAATGCCCTATGTTATAAGAGTTGGTCCTATAGTTGTTCTTGGCCTCTCGATCAAATCAACAGTCTGCATTTTTCAAAAGCGGCCCATAGAAGTTTAAATATTTGCGTGGAACATTGATGACCTTTTTTAATTATCATCACATCTAGAAAAAATCAATAATTGAAACTTGGTCTCATAGCCATAGTGGGGATCCTTCTCACATCTAACGGTCTAAATCATCAATGGGAAGCCCACCCATTGATTTTATGAAGAAAAGGTGATCTGCCCTTGTTAACGCCTCGATCACTGTTCAGTGGTCTTTCTGCATGTAGGGGCGAAGGACTGGGGATTTCCACGTAAGGGCTGAAAGCACAAGACAGCTTTTCTTTTATCACGTTGTTGCCAAACATGGATTTTCACTCCAAAAACCATTGCCAAGTGTGCCCTTAAAGTAATAGTAACAATCCACAAGTTTTTATTTTTTGAAACTCACCAATTAAATGGAAATTTTGAAATGGTGAGTATGTTGTAGAAGATTGCCAACAACTAGATTTCTCATTAAAAATCTTGCAAAACAACACCCCAGTATTGTAGCTGTTAAAAATGATCCCATACTACCATTAATATGGTGCTAATAATGAAAACTGTTTTATTTTCTTTGTACGGTCACTGACCCTATAAAAATAATGGTTTCGAGTTTCGCTTCCATCAGTGTGATATGCACCATTAGGGTAATCATATGTGAAATATATAATTAAAATTCTTCACACGTGGTTAAACCAATTATGTAAAAATCCATCTGGAGTGAATTTAAGCGGATTCAAATACGTTTGTATGATATATACAAAAGTGGTCACATAAATTAAGGTTACCCACTAATGATTAGAGCGAGAAGTATTGACCACCGTGAAAACCATGGGGAGGATAGCATGAAATCATTTCTCATTAGCATTATTTTACTTGTTTTGATGATGTGTGCCTTAATATATGTATTTTATAGGTGGATTTTTATTTCTCTCTTTCTTAGCTGATAACCTTTCTTTTATTTTTGCATGTACGTCACTATATATTTTTTTATCTATTTATAAAATTCGGGGTCCTTCCATTGAAACGTCCCCATCATTGATTGCTAGTGGAATTTCTTTAAAAATTTTTAAGTGGTAAGTTGTACTTTTTTTTTGATATACCAAAAGACCCCTATTAAAAATGATAGGTCCCTGTCTAAAATGTATTTAAACCACTATATCTCAAAACTGTATTATTGGTTTTATGGGGCCCAAAAGGATTTTCAAGCCAACAAAGTATTTTCACCAACCAAATTATCTAGACACATATGACCGACCCCAAAATATGATCAAATGATATCCCTAGTTAGGAAGTCACCTCACACATCCAACAAGAAAACAATTGACTTTGGAGGCAGACAATGATGAGAGTCCGAGTGGATTCAACTTGTTTTTGTCTTTGACTTGAACATTTCGGTGGTCCACCCAAAATGAAATTTGATTTTTCTAAATGAGATGTATTTTTTTATTTAAAAATGACCTACATGTTTGAAACAAGGGTAATTAATTTGATCTTTTAGATTAAAAAATGCATACCATAATTTACTTAAAATCTATTGAAAAACATTAAGAGGTTATCTATGTGGGTCTTAACAATTTGGACTTGCTTAGTAATGTATGTGGAAAGGAAAAGGCCCGATGTCATCTAGGGATTTGTTTGTCTCGCATATAAAAGTTTTACACATGTGAATTATTTACAGATGATTATAATCGTTTAGTGTAAAAATGCTACACATGCATAAATATAGTGTGAAAATGGTGTAAACATGAAACCAATTTTAACTCAAAAGTTTTAACCCTATATAAATAGTTTCACATGTGATTATTACAAGGCAGTGTTATAATATTTTTCGTGAAAAATTTAGACTGTCCATTTTTTGGATTTCTTGATTTTTTTTGGTCTCTAAAATCAAGATTTGAACTATTGTAAAATCAAGATTTGAACTATTGATATTCTTCAGAAGGCCAAAAATTGCTAAGTGATCAAATTTCAATTGTTGGATCATTACAGCTTGTAAAAATATAAAAAATTATAGACCAATATATCTACATTTCTTGACATTTGTCGGGTCTTTCACAATCTGTAGTGTTAATCCTCTTTAGAAGGCCACAAATAGTTATGGAGCCAAATTTCATCTTTTAAAATATCACAATTTTTGAAATCTTTATGAAAAAAATCCAGCCATTGAATTGATTGTAGATTCACATGTGAAATGATGTTAAAAGGATAAATAGTGTAATGAATATCTCACATGAGTCATTTGCACGATGTATATGACTCTTATATGTTAGTCATTTACACATGAGAATTATTTTCAATGCAAACAAACCCGCCTTAATAATTTCTTAAGCTTGCAAAAAACCAAAATTAAATCTCTCCCTAGAATAAAGAATACTACAACAAATGGTAGTATAGAGAGTATCATGCTCAGGATATAATTATGTTTTTCCAATTCCACTTTTCATGTCCACCATGTGTATGCTTTTTCATGTCTCAACCATGAGGATGTTCAACACATTTGCAAAAAATCAAGTTTCTTTTCCCTCCCTCCTAAAATCGAGAACCCATTTTATAGCTCCCTAAAATTTGTGAGGCTCCATAGTGGTGTCTACTTATTTAAGATGTAAATAAATCTAAATAAAAGTGTTTTCTCTTTCATGGAAAATGGCAGAATTGCACTCTAATATATTTAGGGCCATTGTAAGATTTATTAAGTATAATACACTTTTTTTTGGGTAAATAAGTACAATACCCTTAATGAAATATTACAAAATATTCACGTGTTTTATATACATGATCAATTCAAAGGTAGACCAATCTTCAATTAGGGTGAAATTTAGCGAGAGCCCATACAAGAAAGGAACATTATGTTGAGTGATGTGAATTTTAAATACACAAGGTCCACATTGACAACATGAATTCCTTATGGGCTTGAGTTCTTCATTACAATTTTTATTGAATGGTTAACAACGCCTAGCAAATAATCCAAGGCTTGGCTCTACATTCTTAGTTGTGTAATTATATCTAGGGTTTTAATGTGTGGGGCCCTGCTTAGACATTGTTAGCCTTGCAATTAGATCCTTTGAACTTCAAACTCATAAGAAATTCATGAGACTCTATAGTGGGGTGCAATTATTATAAATTTAAACTGCTCAAACAAATATCCCCTCATGTATGGCCCTTGTCGGATTTCATTGTGAGAGGAGATGGACCCATTTTGTCAAATTCATATAATTTATAAAAGGGGAATATTATTATACATAGTGAGGGACAAATGTATATTTGGAAAGATTCATGCGTACAAAATGAAACGTTGTTATAGAATTATAAAAAAAAAGAATCTTTATATGTAAAGAAGGAAAGTTACGTTATTGTTTCTCACTATATGATGAGGGAAGGATGCATGATAATATTCTCCTTGACAATGTGCTGATTAAGGACATATGAAATGTGCTGCTAATGCAACTCTCATTTCATTTTCGCTTACAATAAGTCATGGGATCAAGATCCATTGATCACCTTTTATTATTTCTTTTTATTATCACATGAGTTCTAAGTTTCTAATTACAACTGTTCAAATTTCCTATTCACCATCCCAGAATTTGAGGAAAGTGTGAAAAATGAAAAAGAAGAGAAAGAGTGGAATATGTTAAGAAACACAGAAACATCAAGAACCATAAGAGCATATGAAAAATACAAAAAAACATGTAAAAATCTCAAATTTTGATTGCGGAAATTTTTGGAGGCATGTAAGTCATGAGTCCGACCCAAACCATTTAAGATTCTCAAAATGTGATTAACCACAACGAATCAAGTTTTTTAAATTTCTTTCTTAGATGCTCACAAAATTTAAGAAATATAATTAACTTAAATTTACTTTTTTTACTTATTAGACTCTTATTATATATAAAAAATAATAATAAATTCATAGCCTCCAAAGCTATAGGATGGACATCCATCCTTTCATCAAAAGTTTCACTCAAAGCACACCCCATCTCAACGGTCCTGATCACTCCCTGATGATGAAACTGCTCATCAATGAATGACCTCAGACCTGATGTCACGACGGACTATTCTTTCACCCTCCTCCCGCGTCTCACCGTACGTTTTTTCAAAAGCAGTACTGAAGCAGAAGCAGAAGCAGCAGCAGCAGCAGCAAAGCAAACGAAGCAAAACGCGTTTTCCCAAAGTACTCTCCATCTCTCTCTCTCTCTAGCAATCGATTGGAAGCTATCGTTAGGGTTTCTGAAGCTTCTCTTCCACAAATCCGTCCCATGATGTGAAATTAGGGTTTTCGAATCTTCGATTCTGCTGTTTTTTCTATCGATTCGAAGCTAGGGTTAGGGTTTCTGAATCCTCCTTGCTGGTGTTTCTCGAGAGATCTAGGGTTTTTAGCTCGATTTCTCCGCTTTCGCTTTGGGGAAATGCTTCGAGCTTCGACGATTAGATGGAGATGGCTCCACAAAACCCTAATCTTCTCGCTCTTCCGGCTCCTCGTCTTCGCCGCAGCTGCCGACGTCCCCGCCTTCGAGAGATCGCTGCTTCTCCAGTTCAAGGAGTCCGTCTCCGACCCCGGCGGCCTGCTCTCCGGCTGGAATCCGACCGGTTCCGGCCACTGCTCCTGGTTCGGCGTCACCTGCCGCTCGGATTCTAGAGTCTGGTCTCTCAACATCACAGGTAATTCGGATGCCTCCTCTTGCTATCAGTTCTTGCAGGTTCCGTTCCCGGGGTATGGATTTAGAAGTAGTTGTTCGGCTGGGGCTAAAAGACTGGCCGGGATTCTATCTCCCGCGGTCGGGAAGCTGTCGGAACTGAGGGTTTTGGCCTTGCCGTTGAACGGTTTCTACGGCGAGATCCCTGTTGAGATCTTTGGTTTGGAGAAGTTGGAGGTTTTGGATCTCGAGGGCAATTCCATGTCTGGGACACTGCCCCCTGAATTGGGGCGTTTGATGAATCTGCGCGTCCTTAATCTTGCTTCGAATAAGATTTCAGGACAGATTCCATCTTCCATGTCGACGTGCACCGAATTGGAAGTCTTGAACTTGGGTGGGAATGTTCAGATCAATGGAACAATCCCTGGTTTTATTGGTAACTACACTCGACTTAGAGAGCTTTATTTGGGCCGAAATCGATTGAGCGGGTCTGTTCCCAGTGAGATTGGAGATGGGTGTCGGAATTTAGAACATCTTGATCTGTCTGGTAATCTGTTGGGTCCTTACATTCCCAGTAGTTTGGGTAATTGCAGTCGGTTGCGGACATTAACGTTGTTTTCCAATCTGTTCAATGATATCCTTCCGCCGGAACTTGGTCGGCTCCAGAATCTGCGAGTTTTGGATGTATCAAGGAACTGTCTCAGTGGGCAGATACCTGCCACGCTTGGAAACTGCATGGAATTAACTGTGCTCGTCCTTTCGAATTTGTACAACCCGCTGCCCATCGGTTATAATCTAAATGCGACTGCTGATGAGTTCAATTTTTTCCAAGGCGGAATTCCTGTCGGCATTACCTCGCTGCCCAAACTTAAGATCTTGTGGGCTCCTCGGGCGACTTTGGAAGGAGCGGTTCCGAGTGAATGGGGCAATTGTGGCAGCCTGGAAATGGTTAATCTGGGTCGGAATTTCTTCAGCGGAGAGATCCCAGTGGCATTTGAGAGGTGCAAGAACCTCCATTTTCTTGACTTGCGCTCGAATAAGTTGAGTGGGCACATCAGCGCGAACCTTCAGGTTCCTTGTATGACTGTTTTTGATGTGAGTGGAAATCACTTAACGGGTTCCATTCCCAGGTTTGTTTATGACATGTGCCCTCGTGGGTCATCCTCAAGGGATGAGCTCTCATTTCCTTATTCTTCATTCTTTACGGATCAAACACGGACTGCTCTCTCATTGCCATCTTTTGGATCAGGTGACGTTGCAATTTTTCATAATTTTGGTGGTAATGTTTTATCGGGGTCCCTGCCGTTGTCATTGCCGATTGCAGCTGAAAGAATAGGGAAGCAGACAGTTTATGCTTTTCTGGTGGGCCAAAACAATCTCACTGGATCGATCCCAAGAATTTTATTTGAAAATTGCAATAGATTGAATGGATTGATTGCAAATTTTAGCAACAACGGATTTTCTGGTGAAACTCTGGTGGAGATTACTACTAGTTGTCAGTCTCTCAAGCTTTTGGATGTTGCTGGTAATCGGATTACTGGAATGATACCATCGGATTTTGGGCATTTGGTATCTCTCGTCAGTCTGGACATGAGTAGAAATAAACTATATGGTCATATTCCGGAGGTCTTTGGTCAATTGAAGCATTTAAAGTATCTGTCATTGGCTGATAATAGTTTGACGGGTGAAATTCCATCAGTATTGGGTCAGTTATATTCTCTGGAGGTGTTGAAGCTTTCCTCAAATTCCCTATCTGGCGAGATTCCAAAAGATATTGTGAATTTGCATAATCTTACTGTTCTTTTACTCGACAGTAATAATCTCACAGGGCATATCCCTTCTGGTTTGGCTAATGTGAGATCGCTCTCAACATTCAATGCATCTTTCAACAACTTATCTGGGCCGATGCCATGGAATGACAGTATTGTGAAATGTGACAGTGTCCGGGGGAACCCTTCTTTTCACAACTGCCAGATGCTTTCTCTGTCTGTGCCATCATCAGATGTCCAAGGGCAGAATGCTGCTGCACCACCACCGCCCGTCTATTCTTCACCAGAAGATGGATCGAAAAAAAGTGGTGGCAGTGGATTTAATTCTATTGAGATTGCTTCGATAACTTCGGCATCTGCCATTGTTTCAGTCCTCCTAGCTCTGGTTGTTCTCTTTCTGTATACAAGAAAATGCATTCCGAAGCATGCCACTCAAGGCTCAGGAAGAAGAGAGGTGACAGTTTTCATCGACATTGGGGTCCCACTAACTTTTGATGGTGTTATGCGGGCCACTGGAAATTTTAATGCGAGCAACTGCATTGGAAGTGGAGGATTTGGAGCCACTTACAAGGCTGAGATTTCTCCTGGAGTTTTGGTGGCAATAAAGAGGCTCTCGGTAGGACGGTTCCAAGGGATTCAACAGTTCCAAGCAGAAATCAAAACCCTCGGAAGAATGCGGCATCCACATCTTGTAACGTTGATTGGTTTCCATGCCAGTGAGACAGAGATGTTCCTTATATACAATTATCTACCGGGTGGTAATTTGGAGAATTTTATCCAGGATAGGTCCAAGAGATCTGTTGATTGGAGGATGCTTCACAAGATTTCTTTAGATATTGCTCGTGCGCTCGCTTACTTGCATGACCAGTGTGTTCCTCGAGTCCTGCATCGTGATGTTAAGCCTAGCAATATCTTGTTAGACAATGATTTTAATGCTTATCTATCGGACTTTGGGTTGGCTCGGCTCCTCGGAACTTCTGAAACCCATGCCACGACAGGCGTCGCAGGAACCTTTGGGTATGTGGCTCCAGAGTATGCAATGACATGTCGAGTATCGGATAAGGCAGATGTGTACAGCTACGGTGTGGTTCTATTGGAGTTGATTTCTGATAAAAAAGCATTAGACCCTTCATTTTCTCAATACGGCAATGGTTTCAATATTGTTGGTTGGGCATGTATGCTTCTCCGACAGGGTCGGGCCCGGGAGGTCTTTACCGATGGATTGTGGGATGTGGGTCCGCATGATGACTTGGTAGAGATACTGCACTTAGCTGTTATGTGTACCGTTGATTCCCTTTCAATCAGGCCCACAATGAAGCAAGTTGTGCAACGGCTGAAACAACTCCAACCTCCAACTTGCTAGCGAGGCTTCTGACGCTTGACTCAATTTGTTGTGTAGAAGGTAATGTAGATCTATAATTCATGCTCCCAACCTGGCCATTTTTGGGGGCATCCACAGATTAAGCTCTGATTTGTATTTATCATCCTCATCTTGTAATATACTTCTGCCATATTCTATGTTCTTTGAGGCCACTAGCTGATGAATCTGCAGAAGAATGCAGATGTATATCCTAACACAACCAATTTTCAGAATTTTAGTTTGTGCACATGTGTTGTAGTTTCCATTTGCAGTGACAATGACAGACAATTGCACACAAAGGACTTTCCTGAATTGGAAAATGACCCACTTTGTTGCTTGCCACCTGTTGTAGCTGGAAGATTTTCCCTTGTGAAGAGGCTTGGATTCACACAGCCTTGCTCCCTTTAAGCGTTGGTTGATACCCCTAAATCAGCTGAGTGACAGCCAGGGACATTATACCTGGATTTAGCATGGATACGATTGAGAAAACCATGGATAACAGTAAGGAGATTGAATTTAGAAAAAAATAAAACAAAAATGAAGTATTGACTACATTGATATGAAAACACTGCCTATTCTGGACTCTGTTGGTACCGTATCTCACTACACTCTTTTGGTACAAGCAATCATGTCGTGCTAATGCATCAAGATGCCGAATGTGCACATGCACCACTATGTGCATTGTCTTCATTTATCCCATTCATATCATTTACATGTTGGCTTCATTGTGTGAGTGAGGAGTGTTCCAAGAAAGTTCTGGATTTGAAGATCCTATCGACCAGGGCTAGGAGCTTAAACAAATTGTCCAAAGAAAATATATAGGAAGGATACAAAGAAGGCTAGGAACTTCTAATCTATGACTGTATTGCAGCATTCCTATACCTAGGGATGGCTCAAATTGAAGCGGTGGTCTTGGAGCTTATAGAACCATGGGCCTCAACATGTGCATTATGTTTAAGTTGTGAAACTACAGAGGGTTCTGGCAATTCTTTTTCGGTGTGTTTCGCATATTTTCGTATGGGGTAGCAGATCTGTCTCAAAAGCTGAATATGATTAAAAAAAAAAAATTTGTGGGTCGTAGTTACGGTAACAAACATTGTTCCATGTCTGTTTGCAAGATGCTGTCGTGAAAGAGAAATATCCACCTCTATTTCCTGGAAAATGACCAGTGGGCACAAGTCATGGTTTTGGGGAAAACAAGCAAAGTTACATAAATCGTGGTTTAGCTGCATTTAAAAGCCCAATAGAGTTTTCTCATTGAAACTCCTTTGTGGAATTGCAGCCTTCACATTCATCGAGAAATCTACTGCATTCGCTACTGATGCTTTGCTACTTGTTTATCCATTATTCTGCTATATTAAGCTACCAAGTTAGGTAGAGAAGAAAGCTGATTCTGAAGCAGGTCATCACATGGCTTCCTTGCTTTCTTCGACAGAATTGATGCTGGGTGGAAGTAAGTAGGTCTTTCACTTGTGCAGCCCTTTCGTTCTTGCTGCAACCTATGTTTGAAAAATTATTATGTTTTGACTGACCTGTACTGCTTCTTGGCTGACAAATAAACTGATGGCATTGTGTGGGGTCAACTGGTCCTACCAGAATCATAAGTGGGTCTGTGATCAGGGGCTAAAAAATTATAGCCTCATTTTACATTCCTATCATCACTAGAGTTCTGAGATCAACAAGCAGAATGAATTTATTTCAACCATCTATTTATAATTGTCTCATCTTAGATGTCTAGAAATGTACATCAAGATTGGTTTTTGGCATATCTCAACTGAGATGGGCATCCAGGCAGTTGGTAGAGCGAGCATTACTCACTACAATACCATCTAGCTGTTTTCTGTTTCTGTTTTGCAGGAATCTTTTCTAGCTCAGGCATGGAGGGTGCAATTTGGGTGAGCCAGGTTTGATGTTAACCAAGGCTGGATGGGGTAAGACTCAGCGAGTATGAACCAGGGCTGAGTCTGGGTTCAAATTCAAAATTTTATCTCGAATTGGAACCTTGGTCAAGCAAAGATAACTTACGTGTATACAATATATAGGACAGCCAGGGTGCAATAACTTTTTTGACTGGTGATTTTGAATCGTTCATGCATCGATCTCATCTCAGATCCTTTGGATTTGAGATTGTGGCCCTTCCCATCTGAACAAATCCCCTATCCATCTTCCAATCACTATCCTCCAAGGTGAGCCTTATTCATCTCGCCTATGATACCTGTGGGCAAGGAAGCCAAAAGGTAGAGAGGGCTGTCCCACAATTGAAATTTGTGCATCGGAAAGTTTTCGACAGCCAAATGGCCCCTTAATATTATATATCTTCATCAACTTTTTTTAAAATATTATCGATCAATATTTATCTACATTTGTATCTATTTTATATTCTATAATATAAAATATAGTAACGTAACATGTAAATGATCTGAGTACCCAGGTCTAATTTGGTATCCATTGCCCGACTGAATCCAGACAGAGACCTTAAAAAACTGAGGCCCTTTTTGGGCCAGATTGGATTCTATGTTGATGTGTTGGCCCATCTGCCTTGCTGACGTCCACCTGGTACGGTCCTTTCAGCCAGAGGGCCTTGTCGGTACAGTGTTTCCAATATTTTGGCATCTTATGGCTAGCAATTGTTAGGATTCCATTCTAATCCATCACCTTTTTTTAATGGGAAATGGTGGATGAGAATTGAGATTCTCTTCATTTCAAAAAACATGCTCCTCCTTCCAGAAGATAAATTATGTATCATATTACCACATTTTTGGACGTTTGGGCACTTGATCCGTATTTCCTCCTTTGCCCACCACTCCCGGGTGATCTGGCAGTAGGCCTAATTTGACACCAGCGTGGTTTGCATCTCAAAAGAATGTATGGTTAAAAAGGACTGTGGAAAACTTCAAATTAATGGTTTAGGTTTTATGATTGCTGGCCCTTTCAAGATATTTCTACTTGTCTCTACAAGCTGGACTGCATGTGGACCGAAAGCTGTCTGCTTTTAGGTGAAAATTCCTTGAGTAAGAGGAATATATATTGGAAATGAAGTTATTATTAACACTACTTTTAATTTTTTTTTTTCGTTAATTCTTGTGTTAGTATGTATTGTGCTCATCTTTTGTATGTGTTTAGTTTTAACTAAAGCTTTTTGGTTACATTTAGATCTTTAATTTTCGCTTTTATAATATTTTCTTCTTGTTCAATGTCCCATCTCCATTTTTATAAAGTAAAATAAATGTAAAATCTTTAATTTACACCAACCATTCTTTTTTTACTTGAATGTAAATATTTATTGTCATTTATTTCTTGAATACACATTTTATTTCAAAATTCTTTTGTCTAGGGGCTAATGCTTGTCACGGAATTTTTGCTGGCCTGGTCCAGCCAGTGTGATGACTAGTGACAAGACTTCCGTTAGCTTAAATATGAGATGTGACGTGCAGGTGTTGGTTGCCCTATGGCCCAAAAAGGAGTGGGCAAATTAGATTTAATAATTATCTAAAAAAGAAAGGTGTCGTTGGACGTTGCAAGATGTTAAATGTAAGCATTGAAGATGCAACCAATGCAATGGTATCTCAGTTGGTGAGGAACCCCCTGATGCATAAACAACCAGGTTCAATGATCTAGCCTAGTACCCCCGATGATGAGGGACCTGTGTGGGTGCTGGGTGTGTAAGTACTTACCTTTGGTGCAATGGTAAAAGTCTTGTCTGCCATGTGATAATGTGGGCTTTGGCAAGATGCATATTGGGTAATGGCTTTTCTTTTTACAGTTAAGCTCGTAGACTCTATATGATGAGACCAATGGATGAAATGTCATGTCCTATTCAGCTGTTATGTTTAGGACGACTGTTATTTTTCGGAACAATGGACGTATCATAATTTGATAGGATGTCTTTAGAAGCTGGGATAAATTTTTGTAGGATTAGATAGTCAATACTATCTAAGTCCATCTTATGGTATTATTGCATGAGATGAGACTATTTATTTTAAAGATGAATTCAATCCGATATTTAGTTGCATTTGGATAAATAGGGAACAAAGAACAAAAAGACCTAAAAAAATATAATTTTACGCCTAACTCAAAGTCAATTCAAGTTATTCCACCTTCCAAGTGGGATTATTTAAGCCCTCATACTAAGCATTAATTTACTATTTCATTAAGACTAGGATAATATAATCTCCGGCATTAACATTGCAACCAAACAAGGGATAAGTATGACAAGATGCAAAGAGTAGTTTATCCTCCCACTTATCCCCCTTTCAAACACATCCAGTGTTTTGGAGGAAAACTTTCTTCTACCAGTAGAATCTGTATGTTCATATACAGTTCAGTCCAGCTCATGGGGTGCATTTGGAACAATCCCACTGGCATTTTAATGATAGTTTATGTTTTGAATATTTGAGGCAGGGCGGTTCAAGTTTATTCTAGACTTTTATTTACTATTATTATTTGATTTTTTTATATATCCCCCAAAGGTTTTAAAGATTTATAAATACACATCGTGGTTTTAGTATTTGCAAATAAGCCATTGCCTTTTCATCTTAATACCTACCAAACCTCCAAAATTAGTTTACCTAAGGAGAATGTGTTAGTATATTTTGGATTTTTTTTAAAATGACAACTTTGCCATTATATTTATTAAACAAAATTAGTATATTATTAGTTATGAATATGTAATTATTTAATCTCAAGTCTTAACGGCTTCTCTCTCAATAACACTCTCATGAACATAAAGTTTAATTATGTATTTTGAAGTTTTTATTGATCTAATGGTTGCTCGTGCATGGATTTGGATTTAATGAAATGGGCTATATAATAAGAAAAATTGATTTATTTAATGTTATTTTTTGCCATGAAATGTAATTGCCAATGTTAAGCTTTAAATAAGTCTAACTTTTGAAATTATGCATATTGGATAAAAGGATGGGCAAAAGTGTCAATGCACTTTGAGACTTTTTTTTTTGTGCTAAAAGGTAAATTTTATTAAAAGAAAAGCAACCTATAGATTATAGATAGAGGGAGAAAACAAAATACAAGGAGGCATATAAGCTATAAACGTTTCTTCGTTAGCAACATTAACATTAAAGGTTCTTCGATTGTTATTCGCATTAGAAGTTATTGCCGGCAAAATACTCACTAATTAGTTAGTATTTATGTTTTTTGAGAGGAATAGCTAGAGGATATGAAGAATGGGGGCCTCATGGAAAAGAGGTAGAGGGGAATAGATTCTGAAGAGGGCATTTGCTTCAAGGTTGGGACTTCTACAGAAATGAACATCCTACTATCGAACTTGTTAAGGTCCTCCTTAAACTTGCGCCATGTATAAATAAGCCTCCATGGTAATGTACCCCCTCGTTGGAGGTCTTCATATAACATGAGGCAATCACCTTCAATTAGAAAATTCCTATGACCAAGCAGGAGAAAGATTTTGACCCCTTTGGTCGTGGCTTTGAGTTCAACTGCAATAGGTTATTCGGTGGAGTCTGCTTTGAAAAGACTGCTAGGATTTCATTGTGGGGGCCTCGAGTGATCCCACTAATTCCAACAATGCTTTGATCTTCGCTAATGGCTCCATCAAAATTTAGCTTAACTTTGCCAGGGGGAGGGGGAACCCAAAATTCTTATGGGATGAAATGGTGGTTTAGTTGGGCTAGGATGAGGCTATCAATGTTCCATTGGTGGATAGCAAAGGTTGATTTTCTTATTACAATTCAAGGGTTTATGGGATTGGTGGTAAAGATGTATTCGTTTCTAGTTTTCCAAATGTACCAAGAGATCGTGGCGTCAAGTTGACGATTGTGACGGGTAGAGTGGAGCTAGAACCAATTATGGAAGAAGGGGGAGTTGGTAGGCTTGGTAATGGAATATATTACAAACCAATTTGGTGAAGTTGCATGTAGAGAGAATGTGGTTAACAGATTCTGCATGAAGGTTACAAAGACCACATTTGTCAGAAATGTTAGGCAGTCCCTTGGCTAAGTTATCCCTGGTTTGAAGACGGTCCAATAAGCACTTTCATAGAAAGAACTTGATTTTGCATGAGAGATCAAGATTCCATAGCTAATTCCAGTCCTTGTTAGGGCCCTAATTTCTTGATTGGATATCTTTATAAATGGCCTTGATGGAGCATTATCCTGCTTCCTCATTGGCCCAACATCTCATATCTTCCCCACCTGGACGAATTGATTGGATTTTGGCAGTTGTAAAGTCATATCGTAGGTTATAAAGGAGAGGAAGATTCCATTCCATCTGGTTTGCATGGATCATGTCAGAGACGTGCTTTTTGGGGAGAGTGTTGAAGAGAACCCAGTTTTTGACGTGATTTGTATCAAGTTTCCCAAGGCCAGGAATCCAACTGTCATGAAGGATATCGATATTTTTACCATTGCACACAACCCAAGTAAGATTGCTAAAGATGGGGTCTTTATTCCTATTGAGTCTTTTCCAAAAGATGGGGTCTTTATTCCTATTGAGTCTTTTCCAAAAGGGAGAGTCATAGTTTGTCATGGTATATTCTTGAAGGGAGGCAGACTTAGGATGTGTTTGGAAAGCATATATTTTAAAAGATTTTACAATATTATATTCTGCATTAGAATATAATCTAGACACCTAAAAAGTAGGTGTTTAGATACCTTTGAAGATATCTTATAATATTTCACTTTTTTTCAAAAACCTTCATATTGAAATATCTAAGTATATGCTGTATAAAACAATTTTGAAGGTATATTGATATGTATATAAATTACCAAACGCTATAAGTGACACAATATTATAATATGATACTATTTCACTTTGTCATAATGAAATCTTATATTATTCAAGTCTAATGATATTATATTTTGCATTTATTTAAACACCCCCTTAAAGTATTTCTGAGAAAGGATTTGGACCCAAAGAGATGTAGGATTTTGAATGAATCTCTAGACAAGGTGAATCCTGAAGGCAATGGATTGGAGTTTGATGTCTCTAATATCTAGCCCACCATCACAAGTGGGAAGCGTAGCTTGTTTCTATGCTACGAACTTGATTTTCCTTTCCTCCAGAGAGGTACCATGCCAAAGAAATGAGGACTGAGTAGACTTGATCTTAGCAACAATGTGGTTGGGTAAATGCCGATGTCCCAACCAATAATTAGGGATAGATTTTTTTTTTTGGTAAAGATAATTAGGAATAGATGAGAGAATCAATTGAACCAAAACCCTCCTGCCAGCAAAAAACAGATGGGGCCCTTTGCAATTAGATATGCGATTGGAGAGCTTGGACTCAATCAACTTCCAAGTAAGTGGACCTTGAGTAAGTGTCCTTGAGACCCCTAAGGGTTGGCCCAGGTGGAGAAAAAGATCACTTATTTTGGGATTGTGGAGGGCAATAGAAATGACTGATTGGGTTGCTTTAGGTTTGTTGGTTGAAAAGGTGAGTTACGATTTGGCCTTGTTTGTTTTATGGCCAGCTTTTTTGGCAAAGAGATTCAAAGTACTGTCAAGGAGTTTGGCCCCTATATGATTAGCATTGAAGAACATAAGTATATCATCAGCAAATTGGAGGCAACCAATTCTTTCACCCCACCTAGAGTTATTGGTGGTATGAGGAGTTTTCCCATAGACCCAAGGTGGCAAATAACTCTAGCAAAAGCTTCTCCACATATAAGATAAAGGTAGGGGGACAAAGGATCCCCTTGCCTAAGGCCCCTCTCCACACGGAACTCCCTAGAGAACTCTCCATTGAGTTTGACCTTAAAAGAGGTAGTAGAGACACAGGTCATGATAAGACTAACAAAGATGGTTGAGAAGCCTAAGTTAAGCAAGCATTTCTCCAAGAATGCCAACCTGATGGTATCATAAGCCTTTTCAATGTCCACCTTGAGACTCATTATATTCTTTTTTAGATGACTTTGTCTCATTTGGAAGAATATTTCCTTTGCAATGATGATATTATTCGATGCTCTATGACCAGGGACAAAAACTCCCTAGTTCTAATAGATGAATTTATGGAGACGAGGCCACATTCGGTTCACCATGATCTTAGTGTTGGGAGGCAACCGCGAGGATTCCTACATATTGTGTACAGATTACTGCTGAAGTATCCTTAGACGATAATAATTCAAAGACCATACTTGCGAGATCTCTCTAACTTGATCTTGGTTTTACAGCAATTCGAAAATCTCAAGATCTTCTACTATATTCCTCTATGCTCAAACTTGAACTAGGGTTTGGTCTTTTTTGCGAATTCTCTTTACTTTCAAAAACGAGATTTCTCTTATTATATTTCTTAGAAAGTAATAGCGCATATTTATAAGCTACAATAGGAATCTTAAGAGAGAAATAAGGAATAAGCTTCTTTTGAAAATAGAAAATCCTAATTCGATCCAATTTAGAATCCTAGTTCCATAAATTACAATTCAGTCTACTAAAGAATTATAATTGCACTCTCATCCTTATTCTAAAAATAATATTTTGAGCTTCTTGCGATTAATTGCTTATTAATTTCCCCATGTTAAGATTTCATATATTCATTGATTAAATAATTACTGAAATCTATGTTTGATTGATATATTTGTAATTCCTTGAGACCTTACACTTAACTTATTTGAAATGTTGGATACAAAGTCTATCTGCAGGGTTTGACATAATCAAAACCTATAACTTCATCAAGGGAATATCATCAATCCCTATTACGGGATATGGATTCCGGGATATCATCAATCCCTATTACGGGATATGGATTCCGTCAATAAACTAATATCCACCATACATGTAGTGTAGTCATCCAATTTACTGAGATTATTGACCCACAAAAGGTTTCACTCATTTGTAAATTAAAATGTCAAACACTAAATGTATGTATCAATTATTTTTATTGGGATTAAGAATACAAGCACTCATAATAACCATTTGGATGTTAATCGTCTTAAATAGTCAATATAAAGACAACAAACAAAAAAAGGGTCATGTTCAATTCACATAAAGCATACTAGTATAATGAGTCCAAACTATACCATTTCCATCGCCAAGACAAGCCTGCTAAAACATCATGCTACAATCATACCAATGGTGTGTCCAACTCCATCTAAATTGTGAACAATAACTTATATTCTGTAAGAACCAACAAACAAGTCTTTTGTGTGTAAGCTGAACTCTGCCTACCAACTTGTCTACTTTATAGGACATACACATGTATAATAAATAAAAATGTAACCATTTGCCCATATAAATTTTCATTAAGATGAAAAGACAAATTTTACTAATAAATAAATCACTTAAAGACAAATACATAAACCTATACTTTTAGTAAAAATTTCCAACACTTAGCTATTATTTTGTATGGACATTAAATAGGTTTATGGGTCAAAAATCATTAAGGGTCTTGGCATCTACCTTGTTAGGGGATGAGGACTAAGGTAGTGTTGTTGACATTATCATCAAGTTTCCTTTTAGAGAAGAAGTCCCTGACATGGTTAATAATGTCACTCTTCATAGATGGCCAGAATGACCGGTAGAATTTATAGTTGAACCCATCAGGGCTAGAAAGTTTCCTCCAGTCAATAGAAAAGGTACTCTGCGAATTTCTTCCTTGGATGGAGTTTTGACTAAGTTTGCATTATCATCATCATTGATAATGTGAGACAGGTAAGAGGAGAGTTTGAACTCAGAGTCATGGGTAACAACCTCCTCGAAGTAAATTTTTTTGAAATACTCATAACAATGGTCTCTTATGAGGGAAGTGTTTGAGAGCACCGCTCCCTCTGGAGTAGTAAGAGACGAGATGTGATTCTTTCGGGAGAGAATTTTAGTTGACGAGTGGAAAACTTAGTGTTGTTGTCCCCTTGTTTCAACCAGTAAACTTTAGCTCTTTGGGCCCACTAGGTATCAACTTCATGAAGCTTAGTGAAATACTAGTTGGAAAGGTTGGCTTCTAAGTTTCTTAGGAAGGTAGAAGTGAAGTAGTTGGGGCTGGATGGGATGCCAGAGATTCTTTTTTTGAAAGATGAGGTCTCCTGGAAAATATTGCCAAACTAGTTTAAGCTCCAATCCTTGAGCTTCTCAGTGAATAAGGAAATCTTACTTTGAAACGAGAAGTTTGGAGCCAAAGATTGCCAGGAGGTTTCCACCCAAGGATGAAAATAATGATGATGGTGCTAAAAGTTCTCATAACGGAAGGGGTGGTGAGTAGGTCTTCACTAGAAGGAAGGAGCCAAAAGAAGAGGATTATGATCTGAGCGCAGCCGAGAGAGATGCTTAACCTCCCATTTAGGGAAATGGTTGGCCTAGTGAGAGTTGGCTAAAGCTCTGTCTAGCCTTTCAAGGATGGACCCTTGGCCCTTCCTACAGTTAGTCCAAATGAAAAGTTGAGCTTTGAAGCCATGGTCATTGAGGTTGTTCTTGTTGGAAAAAATGGATTTTTAACTTTGGTTTTTAGGCAACTTTGGACCATAATAAGTGTGGATCCTACACATCTTTTGAGGCAGGTCTAAATGCTAATGTGTTCTCTTCCAAGGAAGATTAAACCCAAACCATTGTTCATTAAAAACTATTAAAATAGAAATGAGAAATTGATTCCCATGAGGTGGGTTGGGTCAAAAGCCCATTACCCAATATAGCTTGGATCCTGGGCCCAACCTGTGAGCTCTCCAAAGGAGATGTCTTTTTGTCAAAAGATACAGTGTCCCTTTGAAATGGATGTGTCTTTTCTCTTCGCATCCCTTCTTGAATGGATGTGTTTTTTCTCTTCGCATCTCCTTGATGAATGGATGTGTCTATTCTTGGTGACTGTTGACTGTTCATAAACAGTCACCAGTTCACCTATTTATAGCCTATCTTGAATTGCATTGTCACTACATAATTTTTCCTTCTTGGATCCTGTTATCTGTGTTGAGAGAAAGTTGAAGAACATTGTTCTGTTCACTGACGTTGTAGATTGTAGTGCTGCTTCTACTACGTGCTGATCATTGTATCATGGGAGACAAATGTCCATACAGCATGAGCACCGCAGTGGGGACGAATTTTGTCTTAAGGACTTAGTGTTAAAACACTAGCCTTGATTATCAAAATATTCTATTCTGACTTCATTTTCTGTAAGTTCGAATTTATAAATTCCTTTTTATGCCACTGTGATTTTCTGTATTTTTTTTAAACAATTAATGTAATTACAATAGGGCTCTAAGTCCTTCCTCACAGTTCGTGTCAACGAACACCTTGGAGTCTCTATTCCGAGGAGAGGAGGTATCGGGGGGACCCCCCCGTTTTTAATGGGGCTAGAGAATGCTGTTAGAGTCTCTTATCAGCAACAAAGGATCATTGGTAGTTGTGTACTGGGAATTGAAATTTAAGAGGTCAGTCCAAAGCGCCTTTCTTTTCAGCCAGGTTGTTGAGGCATAAATGCATGCGAGAAAAAAAAAAAAACGAAAAGCTTTAGATGCGTTTGTGGAAGGGTGAACTTTAGCAGAAATGGCTTGGTCTGAGGAATCAAGGACTTTGACAGTGTATTTAAAAGGGTTCGAGAACATCCAAGGGCCCCCAGAATACCCATTGCCATAAATGCAAAAGGAAGAGGGAAGGAAGTGGCTTAGCCGCTTGACAATGGTGCAGGTATTCATTTCTTTACTACGAGTTTCAGCTAGGAAAAGCAGATTTGGATTGTATTGCTTCATCATCATGATTAATTAAGAGTGGAGATAAGATCTAGAGGCCCTGCGAACATTCCAGCTAATGACATTCATTAAAAAAATAAAAGGAGAGGTAAGGAGTCATCACCTATGCTGCATAGGCGGCCTTCCAAGCTGTTGATGTTTAAATCTTTAAAAATAAGTTCCAGCTTGGCCTTGTAATGTGAAACCTTAAACTTCAGAACTAGGTTCTTAATTCACTCTAAAACTTTATGGTGGTTTGAAGTTTACTGTTTTAGGAGATGTGCAAGGTATTAAAATGAAAAGACAGTCCCCCATTTACAAATATTAAAACCACAGGGGTCTATTTACAAATCCTATAAACTTTAGGAGGTTATATAAAAAAATCTTATTGTTATTGTTATTATTTGCTTAAAGAGAGTTACACCAGAAAAAAAAAAGAAAAAAAGAAAAAAAAGGGGGGGAAGAAGGAAGAAAAACTGAGATATAACACATAAAATGCCCAAGGGTGTTGCAAAAACTGATAAAAAGGGTGTTGCAAAAACTGATAAAAGGGGATGAACCCCATCAATGGAAGATGCTGGATTTTCGCGATTCATAGATTCATTTTCATCTTCGCGGGGCACAATAATCTCTCATTGGAAAATCACATGTTCCTCTATATATCAATCAAAAGCCACTGGGGAAAGATGTGTCAAAAAAGTTATATCTGGATAATCCATCTTTGCCAAAAAATTTGCAATATTGTTCTAAGATCGTCGGCAATAGCTATTCTCCTTACCTTTCAAAGCTGTCAAGGCAATAGTTAGATCTTTCTGTGGCATGAAACATGGGTAGTGGGAACTCCTTAGATTTTCTATCAATAAAAGGCACTGCCCTTTTGGGATGATTTTATTCCAACCCTTATACTGACAGAACAGCATCCCTAAGAAAGGCTTGGATGCCTCCTTCTAAAGGATGGACAGCTTGAATGGTTTGAATATCAGTAAACAACATTTCTCCCATATGGTCTCTGGCGATTCCACACATACCTAGCCAAAAAGCAATTTTCAAAAAAGTGGTCCATAGTTTCACTAGATTGTCTACAGATATAGTTTCATTAGATTGTCTACAGATAGGATCAACATGACTCATGAAGGAATACAATTTATTTCTAACCTGCAAAAACATTTGGATTTTCGATGCGACCTCCTTTTTCCATTGAGTCATGGTAGCCACACTCTCCATTTCACAACTCATCTCACAACTATCCTATGTGGCAATTTTCCTTTCCATCATCTCTACAATGTTAAAAACAAAACAAATGACTGAGATAGGTTGTGAGATGGGGAGTGCGTCTAGTATTATTCTTTTCGATTTGTAAGAGCCATTGTCACAAACTTTCGGTCATTGAAAACTTCTGGACCTTTCGAATGAAGACAATCTTATAAACCTTTTGAGAAGTAGAAAGTATCATTTAAAAATAAAGCAATACTGCAGTGATTTTTTTAATGTAACATTTTAAGTTTCAATGAATTTTTAGCGATATTCCCTTCAGTAGCTTGAGAAAAAATGGAGAATTTCATAATATTTTATTGCAGAAATTTCAAAATATTTTATTAATCACTGCTTTAGAGACTATAATAGACAACTAAGAATTGGAGAAAATATAGAGACAGCATATACCCACTGGCCTTAATTATGAATGCCCTAAAAAGGATGGGCTGGCGAAGGATATCCCAAGTCATAAAAGAAAAAAAAAATGAATGCCCTAAAGAAAAGTATGGAACAATCCATGCGTGCACATAAAACTTCCATATGTAGAGACTGTTTTAACAGTAGAATTGGAAGAATAGACTTCACTAAACTCGTAATAAATTGACGTAGAGTTTTACACCTTAAGAGGGCTGTTTGACAGCTTATATTTGTTAAACAATTGCAAAGAAAAGAGTAAACTTCATAGCAATTAAAAATAGATCAACTAAAGTATCTGTAAAATCAATTTTACCAGGGGATTTCCAATATCAAAATTGGAGTTTCCCAGATAGCATGAGTTGCATTTTGTCTGCCACCGTTACCTTTCCCTACCCTACCTATTTTCAACATTTTATTCCATCATCCAATGACTCAATGTTACATATCCTGTGGCCCATTGGGCTGATGTCTGGACTCTGGATCAAGGAATTAACTGAAAAAATTTGTTAGGCCGCTCCCAATAAAGCATCCCAATCCTAATCAGGGATGTGGCATCCGACCGGTGTAAGGGAGATGGGAACCTTGATTTCATTCATTCTCTGGAACTTAAGAGCGCTTGCAAGAGATCATCGCGATCATGACCATCTGAAATGCACAGAGACTGAGGTGGCACTGTTCAGGACTGGCAATTAGTATAAAAAAAAAGAGATGATTATCAGCTCTCTAATGCTAAGCTTATTACATTTCCCTGGTTTAATTGCTGTTTTTGTTGATAATTCAAATATCAACCAATGTCATGTACAGAGAAACAAGCTTGGAACCCTTACATTCCACACTACTCATTATTCACAGTAAAGGAGAACAAATGGAGGGAGTTAACAAGAAGTGAACTCATATCATATTTTGTAGGAGGAGATCATTGATGCAATCTTATGCAATAGATTCAATGCATTGTCACTGTCCTTTGCCGCTTGCGCCCATTCCTGGTAATTATGAACACTTCCAGTGAAATCTGTGAAAAGACCATCAACTCCAATGGTGTTTATCCAGTAATCATACTCAGCATATGGGTCCTGATGGAAGTCCCAGTGTAAGAACATATACTCGTTCCTGTAGGTATAAGGATGCACCTGAAATGGTTGACATTCACAGATCATAAGAACAGAAGAGCTTTATCAGGATCCTCACAGATATGGATTATTTTTATGTTTATTTTATTGAAAAAAAAACATAACTGCAGATGACAAAATGAGAAGGATGCCCTGTGCCTGAAAATGATCAAACCATTGAAAGCATTGGATGTTCATTTGATTCAAAAATTTTTTTTTTTAAAATAAAGGCTTAAAGACCAACAACTACACTTCTTAACCAATCTGCTATAGTTGGCAGGTGAGAAGTGAGGAATATTGCTGAAAGGCAAGAAAAAGTTAAAACCCCACTCAGATGTTACACATCAAGGATGACCAGTCTCAACTATGGTTGATGAATTGATAGGGTTTTGATGTGAAAGTATGGATTCAGTCCATGGTTGTTGAACCTGATAGTTCATCTGGTGCAACCTAGAAAAGATGGCTGATTCCCCAAAAACCATTCAGACTGGTAGGCCCCAGTAGGCAGTAGTCCAACTTTTTTTTATCAGAAACAACAACCATACACGGACTACAAACACAAAGGATCATTCAATTTAGAAACTAGGGCCACATCCATCCATAGTGGAGCTGATGAAATAGATTATCAGGATCAGCAAACCACACGCTCTATTTGTATAGAATAGCGTATGAGGAATATTGTACATAATGATCTGAAAACAGGACCCAAATATTCATCTGGGAAATTCACCAGAGTTGATTACCACCATATCTTGTCCCAGATAAGATATTCTGGTTTTCCATACTGATATGAAATTTACATTGCAAATGTTAAGGTCCTTTAACTAATACCCGAGATGAATAAATTTGAGCAAATTTTCTGCTTTGGTACTAAGCAGGAATATGAAATGCTTATGCTTCAAAGCCATATCTGGATGTGTAAAGTTTCAATTATTTTGATGTAAAAGCACAATAAAAAGTACTTTGATGTGACAGTTTTGCTGGACCCAGTTGTAGGCCACTGTTACCTTGCTACAGCATTTGTAAGTGTATGGAATTTAGATAAGGGTGCAGCACATATTTTCAATGAACCTCCAATTACCCCATTACCCCCCCCCCCCCCCCCCCAACCCCAAAAAAAAAAAAAAAAAAAATCTGGCTCTCCGTCCAGTTGGATCCATATCCGGATGCCACGTCCCCAAGTGATTTGCATAAAAAATATATGAAGTATTTTAATGAACATATTATTAATATTATATTATATGCAAATATGCAACTCAAAATAGCTGCAGCTCAAGTGGTAAGAACACTCCATGGTCTTGAACCTCAGGTTTGGGGTTCCTCCTACATCACTAGTCTGCACTCTTCATCATCATGCGCAGCATGCAATTTCAAGTTCTGTGCAGGTGAGGCAGGTCCAGACCTGCATCTGGATTAAATAGGGGTTCTCAGAGTTGGGTCTGGGCCCAGGTAAAATAAATGACCAGGTCCACCATGGACCCATACTGAACTTGACCCATTTACATCCCTAACTTTATTTTGCCCATAGCTTGACTGTCTTTAAGTACAAGCTCACACAGCCATGATCTACCAGTTTGGTATGCATACCACATCAAAGCCATGGAAAAAAAAGGTACTGTACCATGTAGATGACCTGGAAAAAAATGGATGGGCCCCACATGGAAAAGATAGATGTACATAAAAAATTCATGAGTCTAATAATCAAATGAATGAACTAGACTGAATTTTTAGCTCAGGTAAAAATTCAGGTCAATCTATACAGTGTAAGCCACATTTGCATGTCTAGGATACAGCACAAGTGCACATTAACATGAGAGAGAGAGAGAGAGAGAGAGAGAGAGAGAGAGAGAGACTTGATCTATCAGACCTATGTAGTATGAAGCTACTTATCATAAATCCTTGTCATATGGAACACATCAACATCCATAGGCCTTCATAGTCCCGTGACCCATGTGCGAACAATGATCTCCATCATCCAACAGAAGAAAGCATATAAGGAAGTGCTTAGACCATGGAGAACATACCTGTAGATCATGAGCATGTGCTCTAGCAACAAGATCAGTGGGTGGTGTCAAATAATTTTTAACTGGCCGCACTATTGTATCTTTCCATGGTCCAATACCAACCACATACTTCTTAATAAACTCGAAGTAGCTATCTGAAGTAATTTCCCAGAATGACTGCACATTAAATGTGAATCCTTTCAGAAAGTATTGAACAAATAATTTTGGTATGATAAGTGTAATGTAACAACAGCACCAAAAATCATCCAGTACTTAAAACAATTTCGTAAAAATTATGACAAATTTATATGCATAATGATATGGAAATAAATAGCCCTGGATGCTCCCATATTCATATCATGGACATAATGGTGGTGTTACATTGGTTCGCCAAAATCTTTTGCCTGCTGCTGGCACTATAAGATGCTTCTTTAACTATGGATTTCTATCATTTCCTAATTTAATTTAATAAGATGCGCATTTATATTAGTCATATATGAAATTGATATCTTAGGAATTGGAGCCAACAGGAATTTTAACCACAAGAGATGTAATATTCTATATGATTATTGTGGACTTCTTTCTTCTCTTCCATTTTTATATTTTACTTTAATTCATAAAAAAAGAAGATGCTGACAAGTTGCAACACACAAATTTACATGAGTTTCATGTTGTAGCAGCGAGATGAACATGATTATAAAAAACAAAATAGTGATAGGATTTATAGCAATTAATAAGAGGATGCAACCAGCAGTAGAAGGATTTCAGCCTCCAGATAAGGCTATGAATACTGATGTTTATACAAGTATACACCCTCAAATCCAAGCCATAGACCCCTATACCAGTATCCAATCCACAATATGACATTTCATATTTCATCTTCAGGTTTTTATATAAAAAATGTCTTCCTTAGAACATTTCTAAACTGATGATTTGTCACGATGTACAGGTCCTTCTTAACATTCTAATGAAGAAAAAGAAAACTACATAACTTTATGGATCAAGTACAGTAGATATGGTAAAATTGTTCCCTTCAAGAATCTGTTGGCATCGAGTACTAGTATTATATCTTGTGGATATTGTCATCAAAATCCTACAACTTGAATCAAATCCTAAGGAAAAAAATTGTATCTATATGAAGAATCCTATTTATGGGTAAATCTTATGATTTAAGTGTAAATCTTATGATTTGATGCTTTTTTCATACAATCTTACGATAAGGACGATTCATATGGGTGGGATAACCATAACTGAATGGCTAATAGTAGTAGTTTTTTTTACTTTTTTGCTTTTATTTTTTATATTTCTTCTTAAGAATTTGTGGGATTATGACAAGATTATAGGTATAAATAAGAAAAGCAATTGACTGTGCATATGATTTCATCCTACAATAAAACAAATATTGTCCCGATTTTTTCTTCATAAATTACTTCTCTAAGTTTAGAAGGCACATCCCAATAATGTAATATTGATGATTTGGATTTTATTTTTACTAAAGAGAATAAAAAGCTGCTACCCTTTTATTTCTCCTAATGACAATGATATCTTAAACATATTCAACCGTCCACACATATATCATCAGCGTTTCAAAACTCAGCTGAGTCAACTATGACTCGGCCATAACTGAGTCACTTGGGACTTAGGAGACAGCTTGGCCGAGTCCCACTACAGTGTTTGAAAACCCTATTTTCAGGTAAAGGGGAGAGGCAAAGGGCGACTAGGTGATGGAGATGAGGCCATGAGGGAGGTTGGGTTTGGTGATGGAGGTAAGGCGGTGAGCCAGTGATGAAGGTTGGGATTTGGGTTTGGACTGGGGTTGTGTTTGGGCGATGGAGGTCAGGTGGTGAGAGGGGCTGGGTTTTGAGCGATGGAGGTGAGGGCGTATGGAAGTTTAGGTTTTGGACTAGGTTGGGGTTCGGTGATGGACGAGTGTAATCATTAAAAACATTACAAAGCCATAAGGTAACTCTACAACTGATCTGACAGGAACATCCCATGCATTCATTTCGTCTATTAAAACATAGGCAATAAGAAACTGTAATAAGGGGGGGGGGAAAAAACCTGATTTGTGTCCTGAGTTGGTATGGTAACATCATCAATTAGGAAGATTTTGGGCACGTCAGTCAGGTTGGAAACATAGACAAGTGAAGTCGGAGCAAATGACTGGATAAAGACTGGTTGCTTTAGCCAGTCTTTGGATAAATATGCACCTTTATATCCATACTTCTTTAGCATCTCTACAAACTTGTCTTCAAACTTCTTTCCGTCACTCCATTTAACCTGTCAAAGAGGGGCACATTAGATGGATCTGATTTATAGCACATACATCCAAGATTCATAGCTTGATCCATAACAGCAAATAAACTGCAAGTACTAAAAGGTTGTGAAAATTACTCCAACTTATATTGCACTAGTAAGCAACAATTGTCATCAAAGTCACTTGTTTCCAACTCTCATCATGCTCATTTACAACTCAAGATGACATATGAGAACATTAAATTTTGAACTTCTAAGTAAATAAGTTTGGATGAAGTGGTCAAAATGTTCATATTATATTCTGATACCAACTTGTGCCATTCGTGACAACAAAGTTGACAGCTTGCAGTTATTTCCAAAACCATATTCTCTCCCACCCTCGGAAGGTGGTGTCTCCAGGGAACTTTAGTGCAGAAAAATTTCCAAAGAAAAACTTAAGTTTCAAGCAGCTAATCCTATGTTTGGTGCAGAAATTTCCAACAGGAAATTTTCGGCAAAAATCTGCTATATTGACAATTTTGAAGTTTGATGTCGAGGGATCACATAGCAACTTAATCCATAGCAATATGGACACTCTAAGGGCATGTTTGTGTAACACTTTTCTACAAAAAAGGGGATGGTTTTCTTTGGAGAAATCATTTTTAATGCGTTTGGTGCAGTATAATTCCTCACAACCACTTTTTTGCCATGTTAGATTTTTTCTTAAGAAGGTTGGAAATGGAATTGGGCTTCTGTTTCCATAGAAATGTTCACCCTCTTCCCATTTCACAGTAGGTTATATCCAAACTCCTCCCTCTTTATCTACTACGATGCCCTACCCCTCTCATCCTATTTTCATACTCCCTACCCGTCTTCGTACCCTCTACCCACCCTTCCGTCCCCTCTTTCTATGATTTTCACCAAATACTCTGCAACCGCACCAAACAATATTGTCTCCAATTCAACAAGGAAAAATATTTTGCACCAAACACCAACGTTTGTACTTCCGATGAACTCTTTTCCAATGGAATTCATTTCCTTGGACTTTATTGATGTGGCAATTTCCTCTTTCCAAGGAAATGGTGTTTACAGAAATGTGCCCTAAGTGTAAAAGCCCTTACTAAATATTTCATGCCGCATACAAGGAAAACCTCTTACATGTTGGTTGATGAAAACTGGGTTTTTAATCTCTGGATAGATCCCAACAACTCGGTGGGCATCCAATGCAATTGAAATGAACTCTTCAAATGTGATGATAGAAAACTTCCCTGCAAGAAAATTAGAACCAGCTGTTATTGTTAATAGCAAAGCAAAGTAGCACCAAGCATACTTGTTTTGAATCACTGCTAAAAAGGAGAATTACAGAACGAATGAAGGTGCTAAAATACAAATTAGAGCAACAAAGACATGATAGTATGGACATAAAATGTTCTTCCAACTTCCGGCATCACTATATGTTCACCGTGTTATGGACATAGGGAACCTATGAGGTTTTGCAGTTTAGAAAAGGCTTCCATCATAATTGATTTAATTTTCATATAGTCACAATCCATATAAAATCAAGGACGCATGAGTTCTACCAAACATTTTCCAAAAAATCCTCCTAACGATTTTAATAAAATTGAGAATATGAATTTAGAGATGAATCTTCTATGCAGGAACAGAATGATCATTTTAAGCAATTTTACTCTAAAAATTTTTTTAGGGTGACAAAAATCTCATAGAATTGGACAAAAGGAGAGAATCTTAAAAGAAATAGATGCAGCCCCATTCTTGGAACTATCTGAAATCACTTCATAAGCCATGACATTAGTCAGTTAGAAAGACTGCCATGCAGTTCTTATTACTTATTTTCACATAATGTAAAATACAGGGGCATGTAATGCACAGGCATGACCACCAGGAAGAGGAAGGAAACTGGATGGTCCATATTGATATCGACAAAACAGATCAAGGTCATCCATCAAGCAATCTCCACTTATTTGTTGCATAGGCTGTCAAAAACCATCTCTGTGATAGTAGCTTTCCAATCATATAAACCCCATGTTAAATATATATTATGGTTACAAATCAATTGATTGCACAATCAAAACCAACAATTAGGTGGAAAATGGACCATCTGATCAATCGTCAAAATATTGGAATATTTTTACAATGAAAGTAAGCTATCAAATCACCTATCTCAGTTGTACTTCAAGTGATCTCCATCTACGGTTGCTTACATAATGAAGAGCAATCATGATTGAATAATCTTAGACATAAACAAATGGAGATTTTGATGGACAGGCACAACACAATAAAGGTCAAACATTAACTTGGACTAATAGTCATGTAAGTGCACATTAAATTTCAAATGTCTAAAACATCAGACAATATATGCACCTCCAATATTAGCTTTCATTGCCTTTTCAATTAAGACATCATGATTGGGCAATCCTAATCATTTGAAGGATGGAGAATGATATAGATGATCATGATCAAATATAATATGAAGATCAACTTTAAATGGAATTTCAATCACAGAGTTAAACATTAGAATGCCCATGATATGGAAAAATTACTTTATTGGATCATAAGGATAGCCAAACAAAGTCAACTTCTATGCGATTGCCAATTGAATAGATGGTTTTTGACAAGGAAGCCGCACAAATCTCTGCAGGCATTTGCATGGCCCAAATTCACTATTTTGATAAAGAGAAATGTACTATTTCCTTCTAGAGTCACATGGAGGCTTGCACAGCCACAGTCCAGCCTGGCTTAGGTTGGATTTGGATTGAGTATTCAGACACGTGGTAAGGGAAGGGGCTGGTTTTCGGCCCCAACAAAGAAATGGGCCGGGCAATGACCAATGCATACCTAAATGAGCAATTAAGTAACCATACTATCCACACAGGTCTTTTGTAGTATAAATAGCCAGACTCTACTAGCTTTCAAGCCTTTGGACTAGATCCAGCAAAAAGTTTAGGCAGTATAACTACTAATGGTCTGCACAAGACTTTGGAAGAGCCAATCATGCTAACAACAAAGTTAAAGTCACCAGATAAAAAAAGAGGAAGAAAAAACAAAAATAAAATATTAAACAGGAAGAAAGTATCAAAATCCAGAACACTTGTTTTAGAAAGAAACTAACCATTGTATTGTGGATCACGGAACTTATACCTCTGCCTCACCCGTAATGTTTTTAATTCTTCCAGCGTGAAGTCAACTGCATCATAATAAGCTTTAGTTTGTGAGATCATCACAGCTTTATTAATGGCATAAACTATTGAGAATTCCTAATCTGAAAAGCATACTGGAAACTTAAATACCATCACAGTTATCCAAAAAGCCTGACTAGTCACCAGCAATCATACAAATCTAAGTGCCATAATGGTCACTTGAGGGTTACACAATCCTCATACCATACAGGCGATCCATTGAAAACATGTCATAAATCCTCTTGGCAACTAATATCAGAAACTAAGAGACACAGAAAGCCAGAATGATAATCAAGAAACATAGGACCAGCTAGATAATCTCTTGTACATCTCCACTCTTGACCATTCGCCCTTGGTCCCTTTGATCAATGCCTTTTTCTTATAAAAACCATATGGGAATGCCAAAAGTTCCGCAAGGTACACTTCCAGAATACAAAAAACTACATGCTAACACAAACAAAATTACCAACATGCTAGGCATCATAGGTAGATGCAAGCAAAGACAATACAATAGGCTGATACAACAGTTCAAACCATTATATTACTTCATATTGTCCCCTTTTTTTATATTGAAATATATATATTTTAAAATAATATAGTGATTGAAGGATCCGAAATCTCTTCTTTGTTTTTTCAAATGTTTTTGAAAAAACAAAAAGCTCCATCTTTCAGATGTAAGTAAAGCTAAAATCTGGAACATAAAATCTAAAAATGTAAGATATTACTTTCAAAAATTCTTGTTCCTTTGTCTCATACATTTTGTTCTAGATTTTGGATCATTAAAACTCTCATAATAGAAAGCAAGACTGCCAAAACTGGTATGTAACATTTTCAAGGCCATTATTTAACAATAATGTTCAGCATTGTTATATTAGATAACAATCTAACATCCAAGGCAAGAAATGGTAACAACATTTTCAAGCCAAGCACATCAAATGCGTGTTTGTTATGAGTAGACCTAACTACATCCAGCTACTGGAGTTGTTATGCCACTTCTTGAGTTCTTAAGTGAAATATAAAACTGACAAAAATGAAAATGGATCAAGATATATGCAATGCTCAATGACACATGTTGGACTAGAGTGTGTTTGATTTAATGTTGATGTGTACAACTCTACAAGGAAATTAGTGCATGCAGCATGAATAACTTCTAGCACCATCAAAAGATATCCTGTTGATTCACACGATATAAGAAAACTAATATGAGAAAAATAACAAACAGTGGATTATCTAGTTATGGGGCAAGCAAATGTAATTTCTATTTTTCTGGTTAAGAAAACCTCATTGCCTGCATACCGGTGAACCACCCAATGACCATCTCCCCTTGAACTTCATAAGTTTTTCTGCGATTGGCAAACTCTTTATGGTCGGCAACATCAGTTGTATCATCAAGAGTTACATCATGAAAACATATAAGTGCACCATCTTTCGTAGATAAGATATCAGTTTCTATGAAGTCTGCACCCTCTTCAATAGCTCTCTGCCAAAACCAGATAAAAACCATCAAGACTTGCTGCATGTCTTTAGGATTGAAAACTGTAAGGCTTATAGAGGAAATAGCGTAAGATGGTTTTTTATTTGCAAAATAGTATAAGTTAATCAGGAACTGACAACCTGCACAAATCACATAAACACCAAACAACAAAACTGGTTCTTAATCCATTAGCGTTGAATGCATTCTCCAACATTTTAACTCATAACCTGCTTGCTTTCTACTCTAGTTAATTAGTACTACATTGCTAGAAAATATCATGGACCATCATCAAATGGGATATTTTCCATTAAGTCATCCATAACCATGACAAATAAGTAGGGGCTCAAAGCAGATACTTAGTGCAAGCCAACTCCAATCGGGAACTTGGACATGACCCCACACATGGTTTTTACATTCACCAATGCCCCTCCACTCATATCTTGAATGATTTGAATATACCCACAAAGGAGGCCTTTTTTCACCAATGAAAGTAAATTAAATGCCTTGCAACCCTGTCATAGTTCACTTCACTAGCATACATAGACATATATCTATCTATCTCTCAATCTCTCTATCTATTATATATATTGAATTATATAGTTATTTAATTTCTTCAAAACAGCATATCAAACTAGAAGCATACCACGTAAGCAGCAGAGGTTTCTTCAGGCAACTCCCCATTTGAACCTCGATGTGCAATATTATAAGGGCGAAATGTTTGTAGGGGTTGTTTATTCTGATTAACAGTTCTGCTTGGAAGGGGGTAAAAAGGCCTCCCAACACAGCCTCCAATGAGTGACAGAAAGAGAAAAGGGAACCCTGTCAAGATCAAAATAAATCCATTAATCATTAATTCCTCTTGACTCTAAAATAAGATCCGAATGGAAAATGTAAACAATTCAATTTCAATAAATTACACCATTGTACAAAACATGTGTAGAGATCAATAAAATCAGCAACTGATTAAAAAAAATGATCACACAACATTTAAATTATAAAATCAGCAAGCATAATTTCAAGCCTATGAAACCCAATATGGAAACTGATACAAAACTGAAACAGAAATGCTATTCAGTGAAAGTTTTCAATATGGAAACAAAGTTTGTGTGTTTACAAAACTTGGGATCATAGTTGTTGGGAAAGAAAAAAAAAATAAAAGGATCAAAAGAAAAAGAAAACTACACCATAACTGCCCTATAATTATTTCAGAACTTCTTTCCATACTTCACAGAAGTTTAAATTGGAGATTCTTATAAAAAGCCACTCTTCACTGGATTTCCATCGAAATACGCATTGAGAAAGAGGGTTCCTGGTTACAGATAATTTATTCCATGCATTCGGTGGCCAAACAAGTGTATGCCTACCACACAAGTGCCATGAGAAAATCTAGCATCTCAAATTAAAAAAAAAAGGGAATAAACAATAATATACATGCCCACTTAGATCAATTTTTTTTACAGCTAAACAACTATGTGATTCCAATTTCTGATAAAAGAAAACATATTTATACTCATGTTCCAGGACCATTTCAATGTTAATTTGAAGAAAAGGCATATAATCATCCCGCAAATCATTGATGTTTGTGATAAATATACACACAGATGCACGTACGTTTTGTTGGTAGAATGTATGTACCACTAAAATCATGCATACCCCATAAATCAGTCAGTTCTAAACCTGAATTTACATACCAATCCAAACTGCAGATAAACAAACAAACCCAGATAGCTGAAATCAATTTAAGAGGATTGAAGCATGAAAAAAAAACAGGGAGAATTTTCAACTCATAAAATAAAAATGAATGATTCAAATCTAAAAACAGGAAAAACCCAGATACCCAAAACCATTTTAGGAGATTTTGAAGTACTTAAATGGCATTTAAAGACTTGAAGGGAAAAATCCAAGTGGGGGAAAATCACAACCAATGAAGAACCAAAGACCCAGATCAGAAAACAGCAAAAATCCATTGAATGGATGAAGAGAGAAATTGTTGTGTCGCTTACAGAGCAAAGAGATTTCCATCTCCTTTGTGTTTCTGGTGTGTTTCTGGGATTGTTCTCCCTCTCAGTCCCTCAAGTCTCCTCTCCTCCTGGTGCTTTTCGTTGACTGAGAGAGAGGTGGTTCGTTGACTGAGAGAGAGGTGGTTGGTTGATACTGGAAATCCGAGGTTTCTGGTATTTATAGGTGGAGGATCAAAGATTCCTTAAAATGTTTCCATGAAAGATGCTAGGAATATTCTGCTCATATCCCTCTTTTTTAATCTTTAAAAAAAAAAAAAAAAACTCTGAGCGAAAATTCAGGCTGTGGGGTGCAATGGATCTCCATGTGCTAGTGTTTTTGTTTGGCAGAGATTGTCAATGTTGGCAGGTGGGCCACCTTTTGTAGCCACTGGAACATCAAACGTCTTGACTATATTGCTATTGCTGTTGTGATTCCTGTTATAATATATTAAGCTAAGGGGTTTTTTTTTATTCTATTATTATGTATGAAAGAGACTCAATTTCTTCAATCGATTTTGACTATGTGAAATAAGCCAATGGGTGTTTTTAACTTCCTCTTAAGAGTCTTCCTCTCTTTTCAACTCCTTCATACACATGCATAATAACTGCATGCAAAACGTTTCCGTTTTAATGTCATCACGGCTCCCTCAATAAGTCTTGATCTTATTTAAATAATCACATGTTATATCCCTTTCGTCTCGCTTTCACTGAAACCCCTCCTTTTTCAAACTCTTGATCTATCAAGTTCAGACATTTTTCTTGAATTTGGGGAAGAACAATTCTCATATATATAAAAGACGTTGATTTCTCAATTATTATATATTAAGCTAATTGATTTCAATTGCAAAATCAAATAATTGAATCTAATTAATTTTGACTGTATTAAAATAAGTTTGATCATCACTTAAATCCACAAAAAATATTTTCACTATGCATGTGTGCCACAATAACTCCTACCCACTTTCCTCTTTTCCACTACCATTGCCTCTTGCGTAACCTGACACCTCCTTAACTTATTTTGAATGTGTAACTCCAAAATGCAACCTTTCATGTCCTTCCAATTGAGAAATCAGCTCAATTGATTGACTCTTGCCCAATTTATTTTGACCCTTGCATTCGTCAGTAAATTCTCATCCTTAAAAGAACCCCTTCACCTTCTCATTAGTCCATGTCAGCTATGAATATATTAATTTCCAAATAATTGAGAATTATTTTTCCCATTAAGAATCTCATCGAAATGTCTCTCTTTGATTATAAATGTATATTAAAAATGCATTCTTGCCATTATAAATAGCAACTTCTCTATCTTCCCATGTAAATAACTATTAAAACGTAAGTGTTTCTCATAATGACAGAGTATCGTGATGTAGAATAAGCAGCAGTGATTTCAATTGCAAAATCAAATGATTGGATCCAATTAATTTTGACCGTATTAAAATAATTTTGACCACCCCTTAAATCCACAAGAAATGTTTTCACTATGTATGTGTGCCACAATAACTCCTACCCACTTTCCTCTTTTCCACTACTGTTGCCTTTTGCGTAGCGAGACAGCTACTTAACTTCTTTTGAATGTGTAACTCCAAAATGCAACCTTTCATATTCTTTCGATTAAGAAATTAGTTCAATTGATTTGCCCAATTTATTTTGACCCTTGCATTCGTTAGTAACTTCTCATCCTTAAAAAAACCCCTTCACCTTCTCATTTGATCCATGTTAGTTGTGAATATATGAATTTCTAAAAAATTGAGAATTATTTTTCCCATTAAGAATCTCATTGAAATGTCTCTCTTTGCTTGTAAATGTATATTAAAAATGCATTCTCACCATTATAAATAGTGACTTCTATATCTTCCCATGTAAATAACAATTAAAACGTAAGCATTTCATAGAATGATGGGAGTGTCGTGATGTAGAAGAAGCAGCGGTGATTGAAAGGTAGAGACCACATACAATTGTTGAATCCATGGATTTGCACATTTTAGGGCCTAATTAGGTGAAAAACTCTGTCCGAATGGATCTCACTTCAAGTGTGCTCTTCTTTATTTGATAGGTTTAATTAGAATGTGCAAAAAAAAAAAAAAAAAAATTGGGACCTGCATTGAAGAAAGAAAGAAATTGCATTGAAGAAAGAAAGAAATTGAAGCAAGTAAGACCCGCACACGACATTCTACATTTTCACTCGTGCCAGAGGGAGGGTCTGATGAATCTTTAAAAATGCATATTTTTATATACATTTTGGACTATTTTAAGGACCTATTGACTTAAAAGAGCCTCATTTATTGTGAAATCATGGTTTCATGCATTTATAAATCATTGTAGTATTTTTCTGTATAATTTGCTTGAAAATCACACTTTTTGCTTACATTTATGAAACCTGCCAATTTTGGAGTTCTATTTTTGAAAAGTTTTGTGAAAGTTATTTTTCTCATAAAAAGAAATCAATTTTTCATCATCATTAGTTCATTTACATAAAATCATGAAAAATGGTGTACATTTTCGTTGTCATTTCATAAGAGATGAGCCCACAGTCATGCATTTGTGATCTTAATGTTAAAATTGTCTTTTCACATAAATTCACATTTGTTGTGTAGAAAATTGATGATATGGGTCCTATTTTCAAGAATTGAAATAAAGATTTTATTTTCAAAAGAAATAAGAGAAGAATTGAAGAGAGAAAGAAATTAAAAGAAAAAAAAATGCAAAAATTGGCTTCATAGTCCCACACACATGCACATGTGTGGGGGTACAGTTGTGGGATGTCCAAAAAGGGGCCACTATTCTTTACTGCATCATCCAAATTATCTTTTGATAATTCAAAGATAATTTCAAGAGATCTGAAGATATTTCATTAAAGGAAAGCTACATAAGAGACCTTCTTTGCAAAGGAGTAGAAATTGAATTTAAAAAAAAAAAAAAGAAGAGTCATATTAGAAGAAGGAAAGTCAATCTCATCTTTTTTTTTCAGAACAGCCTGGGTTAAAATGATCATATCTCTCAAACCGTAAATTGGATTGAACCAATCTTGGTATCATTGGAAAGCTCTTTTAGAGTAGATATCCATAGAGCTCAAGATTGTACAATTTGGAGCTGAAAGGAGAAAGTTATGACTCCAAGAAAATGGCTATGATTTTTCTACTTAAGATTGAAATTGTCTTATCAAATGTGGGCCCTATCCTTTGGCAAATGTTAGCTAAAAAGGTGGATACACTTAGAATTCCATCAAGAAAATGAATCTTATCTCATCTCAAATTTGGAAAACTTGTTGCCCAAGAAGAGGACTTGCCAATTTAAGGAGATCTTTGCTACAAAGTAGAATCTATGGAGAGAAACAAAGGGGCTCTTAACTCTTATAAATTAAAGGCATTGGTCTCCCATACTCTTCATGGAAAAAGAGCTCCTCCTCTAAATTTCTACATTTCATCTTTTCCATCTTTCTCTGCCTTCATCATAATCCTCAAGGAAGCTTAGCCCTAAAGCCACACTACACCTTTGGGAGTTTCATTAGAAGAGGTTCTTCTTTTCCATCCTAGCGTGTATTTTTCTTGATTTTATTTGTCAATCTTTTGTAAAGATTTTTACATGTTAGTATAATGTTATTTTTCTTAAATTTTTCTTCTTTTCTTATAATTTGTGTGGATATCTTGTTAATGTTTCTTGTGCTTGAATTAACGACCTAAGATACTATAATCACTTGAAATAATCATGAACCCAGTTAAAAGAAAATTTTAATAAGATAACTTTACTACATTTACTTTCCGGTCTACTACATTTAAATTTGGCACTACTATATTTACTTTTCTTGTCATCTCTACATTGAATTTCCTGCAAATACTACATTTATTTTTTTAGCACTACTACATTTAAATTCCAGCAATTACTACATTTAAATTTCTAAAATTTTGATGTTCATTATGTTTTAATGTTTTGTTGTATGCATAATTTAATGGCTGACAGTTTTGTCATAACATGCATCACTTATTGGTGAGTTTTTTAACATGTGAAAGGTACCAAAGTACTCAAGTTTCAAAGGTGTTTTGACTGAATTTAAAACTTAGATCTGAATGTGAAAAGAGGTGCCCAAATCTGTCCAAAAATAGTCTGCATTTGTAGAAATTTTAATGCAAAAATTAGTTTATATTTGAGAATATTCAGTTGGGTAAGTTGTAGATTAGATTGAGGACTTAAAAGATCTTAAAATATATGATTTGAAGAAGGACTTTTACTATGTTTCAAATCTAAAATTTGAGTTTTAGCACTTATAATTCAGAAATTTTGCTACTTTGTTTGGTGTCTACACATGTCAAGTTTTCATACATTCTTGGATTGTTTTAAATGGAAAGTTTGTGGACAATAAATATTGCAGGAAACACTTTTCAAAACTGAGATTTTTCTCTCAGGTATGCTAAAAAATTATAGTATTCTAGAAGTGAGAAAAATCCAAGAATAGGCCACATATGCTGTAAAATTATGCACTGCAGAATTCTTGTAACTAGTTCATTCATTCATGCATATTTTCGTTGTTTTTCAATCTTTTTCCTCACTGTTTTTTTATTGAATTCATGCATTCATTGAGTGTGTTCTTCAGCCATTAAATTTATATTAGGTTTGCATTAAATTAGGATCATATTTTATTTAAATTTTGCATCTCATATTAGGAAAGTTTGTATTAGTTGTTTTCATTGCGTGCATTGCTTTGCATTGTTAATTTGTTTTCTAACTTTCTAATTTTAGAATTAATTACTAACTTTAATTTAGGAATTTGACTTAGGAAAGTTTAGTTTCAGATTTTTGTTTTTATTTTTAGAAAGATTCTTGTGTATGATAATTTACGTTAGATTCATTCTTAACTTAGAAACTTAACTTAGAAAGTTACTTTGTTTAGTTGCATTGTAGATTTTTTTTAGAAATTGTTTAGCATTACAAAGTCACTAATTTATTCTAGATTTTCATTTAGATTGCTTTCCAAAATTAAAATTCTTTCTAATTTGAATTGATGTTGTAAATCTTTGGTTTTTAGAAAGTGTAGATTTTTAACTTAACTTAGTTTTTAATTTTGGAAAGTTTTGTTTTCTTTCACTTTTGTTTAACATTGTTTAGTTTTTAGTTTAGTAAGTTTCTAATTTTAGTTTTATTTTATTGGAAGTTCTAATGTGTACTTTATTTTGCAACAACTTTAGTTTTTTTTAGGAAGTTTTAGATTTAAGTTTTCTAATTTAGGAATATTTATTTATTTGGATAATAATTGTTTAATTTTTATTTTTTTTTACAAAGTAGGATGCTTGTATTTGTTAGATTTTAAATTAGGTTAGTTTTAGATTTTTATTTAGGGCAAGTAGAAGTTGAAAAAGCAACCTTAAAACACATTGCTCTCTGAGGAGTAGCCTGGTCTCACCAGTTTTTATTACTACATCGCAGTTCTACACTTGGAACTCACGATCAGGGTCCCACTCACATAATATTAATTGCTGTGACTATTGAAGAAGTGAAAATCTTGGAAGGAATTTAAACAAAGCATACAAAAACCACAGATGACATGATACTCCATGTGAACGTTCAAGGTGGTGTAGCCTAGTGCATATTGCAAAATTACTTCCTAAATATTAGGAGATTTGAAAATAAGTGGGCCATGATCATATATGTTGGGAAACCAATGGGATGGCACCTTTATAAACTTACCATTATGAGAAGAGAAACTCTCTACAGAACTGAAAAGTTGGTCTCAAGTATCATGCCAACCTATCTTGGTAGTCAAAGATTTATATTCTAATTTCAACATGGGCTTATCACTAAGCCACCACACCTCATCACTTTGCCACTCCATGATGTGATTCACGTCTCCACAATTCAAGCATAGTAAAAAGAAAATTAAGGCACATGGTGATAATCAAGATCCCACCTCAAGTATGCTTTGCACACATTTTATATTTGGAAAGTGGGTATCAAAAGATTTTCTTACAAGATTAGAAAGAAATTTTATCTCACTCACCTCCTAAATAATTGCATGCTTGGAGCCAAAGAAAAGGGAATTCACCAAAAAATAAGCTAGAAATTTGCTTGGAAGATCATGTGGGCAAAACAAGAGGAGCAAACTTAGAAAGAATTATTTCAAGAATTCTATAAAGGACACCACCCACCAAGAGACTACTTGTCCGCATAGCACCATCCCCATCTCTCTCTCACACCCCTCACTACCATCCATCTCCATGCTCCCTCTGTCCACTTCTCTCTCCTCTCCCCTTTCACATCTTCTCTTTCTCTAATGTAACAAAAGAAAATAAGAGAATATCTAGGGGCATTCTGGAGCCCTGTTCCAGAACTAAGTTAGAAGAGTGAGAGAATTTTGTAATTGCCATGAAGTTCATAATGAAAATCACATATTTCACAATGGAAGAGTATATCCTTGGATCAGAGTGCCTAATAAAGTTCAGTGCTTCTCAGCATTATTCTATGTAATTTGATTCAAATATTTTTTTCCTCTTGTGTGTTTATTATAAAAGTAAATTTACCTTTTGTCATTGACAGCCTATGTTATTCAAATTTTTATGTAAGCAATGCTTTAATCACGTATGTTTTCTTAATAGATTATTCTTAGATTAAAATTATTTGATAATCTACCTTTGATTAATATGTGATCTTTAGTTAAGTTTATAATTTCATTAGGTGAAGGAGATTTTTGTCTTAAATAAATTGTAAAAAATTGTGCTCTTGATAGACAAATTATCCGAATTAGAAACATTGATTTGTTTCTGATTTGAAGTATTTTTTGGACAAATTATTTTATCGATTACATAGAATGATGGTGGGACTACTTAATGGATTCATAACATTCTGATTTATATTTTCTTATATTTTATCTTTGTATTTTAGATCTAGAATTTTTAATCTTATTGTTGTTTAATTTTTTTTATCTCTCTTGTCATCGTTAGTGAAAAAAATTAGATTTTAGTAGAAAAAGAAGATTTTAATAGTGCTTCCTATGAGTTTGACCTGTCTTTGCCATTATCTCAAAAGGACAACTGTGCACTTGCAATATTAAAGGATTGAATTTAATTTTACATCAACAATCTCATGGCTTTGGTTTTGTCACCTTTAAAAGTGAAGAATTTGTTGCTTCTTCCATTCAAACCCACTATGCTAGAAAGAAGACAGGAGCATCTTGGGTTGAAAGACTTATATTGTAAGTGGTCTTGACATGCAAGTGGATTTCACAACTCAGAACACCCCCTCATTGACTAGACACGTTTTTTAAAGAGATGGCTCCTATAGTTCTTGATAATGTGTTAGTTCTTCTCCTCTCTTCTTCTGCTTTCTCTTTTTTGACGTTGTATACTTTTTTAACAGTTTTTTAGTACTGTATTTACTTTTTAATTTTTTAACATGGGCATTGAAGGTCTCAATCCACTTTTTTCTCTATATTCTCTCTCTCATGGTTTTCCATTTGGAAATTAACATATTCATCTGTCACTACTTCAAAATCTATATCTACTCTTTTTTTTAGATCTATCAAGTTTCTTAATATCAAGCATCCAAATGGACCACCTAGGAGTAATACAATTATGTTCAAGTTTAATAAAGGACAAGGAAAGGATTAAAGATTTTTAAATGGATTGAAGAAAGAACGAGGCAAGGTGTTTTTTTTCTCTCTTTTATTTGAGGTCTATGTTAGTAAATAATTGTATGGTTCCTTTTCAATATTTATTTTTCTATTTTCATGATTGTCGTTTCTCAGCTTTAGTAGGACATCTATTTAACTGTATATATAAGTCTTCTTGGTCTCTAGAGTCTAATTCGATTGTGGTTTGGTTGGTCTCTTAATGTAATGGTTGGTTTCTTAATATAATTGTCCAATTCTAATAGATGAAAGGGATATGATTTGATTTCTAAATTGAACTCCAATTTGCAAAATTGAAACTCCATTTTGATTTTAATTTTAGTCGTGTTTTGAATTGAGAGAGAAATTTTGGGGACTTTAAATTATTTAAGCATTTAGGAATATTTAGACTCTTTTCCAACTCGCTTGATTTTTACTTGACAGAAAGATTTTAGGGATTTCAAATTATTTAGACTCTTAAAAAGATTTTAACTCTTGGTTTGCAATTTATGCAAGTGGATCAATAATTTTTGGTCTCACAAGACATTTGATATATAGGCCTATTGCCCAGATTTAAGATTAGGTATCAGTGTTTTCTTTTCTCATTCTTAGTTTTTAACTATTCTTTATAGTTTATGATTTTTTAGTAGAATTTGAAGATTTTTTTCTATCATTTGGTGAAGCTGCATGTAGAGGAAATGTGGTTAACAGATTCTGCATGAAGGTTACAAAGACCACATTTGTCAGAAATGTTAGGCAGTCCCTTGGCTAAGTTATCCCTGGTTTGAAGACGGTCCAATAAGCACTTTCATAGAAAGAACTTGATTTTGCATGAGAGATCAAGATTCCATAGCTAATTCCAGTCCTTGTTAGGGCCCTAATTTCTTGATTGGATATCTTTATAAATGGCCTTGATGGAGCATTATCCTGCTTCCTCATTGGCCCAACATCTCATATCTTCCCCACCTGGACGAATTGATTGGATTTTGGCGGTTGTAAAGTCATATCGTAGGTTATAAAGGAGAGGAAGATTCCATTCCATCTGGTTTGCATGGATCATGTCAGAGATGTGCTTTTTGGGGAGAGTGTTGAAGAGAACTCAGTTTTTGACGTGATTGGTATCAAGTTTCCCAAGGCCAGGAATCCAACTATCATGAAGGATATTGATATTTTCACCATTACCCACAACCCAAGTGAGATTGCTAAAGATGGGGTCTTTATTCCTATTGAGTACTTTCCAAAAGGGAGAGTCATAGTTTGTCATGGTATAGTCTTGAAGGGAGGCAGACTTAGGATGTGTTTGGAAAGCATATATTTTAAAAGATTTTACTATATTATATTCTATTTTAGAATATAATCTAGACATCTAAAAAGTAGGTGTTTAGTTACCGTTGAAGATATCTTATAATATTTCACTTTCTTTCAAAAACCTTCATATTGAAATACTTAAGTATATGCTGTATAAAACAATTTTGAAGGTATATTGAGATGTATATAAATTACCAAACACTATAAGTGACACAATATTATAATATGATACTATTTTATTTTGTCATAATGAAATTTTACATTATTCAAGTCTAATGATATTATATTTTGCATTTATCTAAACACCCCCTTAAAGTATTTCTGAGAAAGGATTTGGACCCAAAGAGATGTAGGATTTTGAATGAATCTCCAGGCGAGGTGACTCCTGTCACAACCCGAGCCCAGGATTCAGGGGTTAGCAAAAGCCAAACCTAATGACACACGTACTCCTGTGCCTGTACACGTAGACCTAGTCTAAATGTACACGCACAAGGAAACATTCATACGTGCCAAACATGTACGCGGAAGCTGTAAAGATCAGAAACATCAAACTAACAGTGCAAGAAGAGAATACCAAGAATGAACTGACATAATTACAGATGAAAGGTTTACAAAAAGAACAAAATACTAGATACAATCATGACATATACACAAGCGTGCAAATCCTCAAAACAAACAAGAAACAAGACTCCAATGATGCATGCCAAGAACGTTCTCCCATGGAGTGATCACATCCACTCCTCTAGGCCTGATGGGGCCCCGGGGGTCTCATCTGGAGTCTGGCCGACCGGCGAGGGTTCGGCAGGGGTATCTGGGCCTGCAACACAAAAACAACTGTGAATACGAAGATTCAGCAAAGTATAAACCATAGCAAGCTAACGCACGCTGTGTCTAATAGAATAAAGAACATCATGTTATTAAAGAAGGCATTTTCGTATACTAGGCTGTCATGCAAGAAAGAAATATGCTAAGTGAATCAATGAATACATGCTGTGTACATAACTAGTGGCTACTACATTACCATATGCTCCCAAAAGAGGGATCTTATAACATGCAAAGAACACCATTGTCCGGGCCAGGGTACAATGGGTCTCGGTTTCCTGGGGTCCGGTTCCCCAAGACATATCCTTACTGCAGCAAGTCCATATAACTATACCAAATTCACCCCGTCGGGATCCTAAGGCTGAGGCTAAGTAGTGCCTGACCATACAGAGTCAATCATGAAAACCCTGAGTAGATCGTGACAACATATCATACGTGCATATCTGTGAACATATCATACATGCATACTCAAGGTAAAGAATCACAATGTGAAGGTAACGGAATACAAGTAATCATGTCAGAGCGTTGAGATCAATGATCGAATGCAATATGTTATGCAACAAATCATGTGAAATCGAATCATCTTTATTTACAAACCAATTCTAATCTAATTATCCGGTATTTCTAACCGTGCATGATGATGTAGTTTTAAGTTATTCGATACACCGTTGTCTAGTGTTGCATTGAATCTAGCAGTGCACGAAGTCCCTTAAACCAACACCCATGGGGAGGTGCTTAACATCCGGATAACGAACATGAATGATTCGCAGCCCTCGAGATCATTCACGCATTGTATCACATTCCGTTGGGCAGGTCTAGGTACTCTACATTCTATCATGAAGGCCATATCGGTCTTTCCATTACACCTATGCTTGTTTCTTTCATTAGTCTAGTGTGCTACGGCTCAGCCGTGTGTGTGCTACGGCTTAGCCGTGTGTGGTCTACGGCTTAGCCGTGGCTGGGCCGTAGAAGGTCTGTCAATTGATGACTCTCAGTTAAATCCAGAAAATGCACCCTGTATTGATCTACGGCTGGGCCACGGCTGAGCTTCGGCTTAGCCGTAGGGCAATCCACGGCTTAGCCGTGCCCTAGCCGTAGAGGAAAACTAGGTTTTTCTCCTCTCTGGATTTTGAGCCGTAAGTGCCATACGGCTTAGCCGTAAGTGCACGAGGTCAAATTTTCTGAAACACATACAGAATTCCTGTAGCACCATTCAAATTGAAATTCTCCAATGGAGATGGATAAGTACTAAATCAATGAGTAATCAAATGGGTTATAAACACATTTTTCCATATCAATTCATGTAAAACTAACCAAATCAAATGCATACCAACATGGGTTCTTCCAAGTTATGGTTATACTTGCCTTAATTGGAAATCAATTGCACAATTATTGTCCTAAAGCCCAAACACAACCTAACACAAATCAAACCACATGCATGCATGAGGAATGGAAAGAAATTCAAAACACAGACACACCAATAAGAACAAGAAGGAGAAGAAATAGAGGAAAGAGATGAGAGAGATGGAAGAATGTCCCACTCACCTCACATGCAAAGGAACCAACCTCCTCTTGATCGATGGAGGAGAGAATCCGGAGGAGAGAATTCAAGAGAAGGAGGGAGAGAGGAATTCCACGTGCACAGTGAAGCAACTGAGAGAGAGAAAACGTGAGTTATCGATGGTATGGAATTTATAAGCTAATGGGGGAGTCCAACTTGCAAGAAGGTCCAAGTTAAACGTGTATTTTCAGTTTGAGTCAAATCCAAGTCCAATCGAATCACACGACCTCGGTTGCAAATGACGTAGTTACGAAAGTTAACGAGCTCAACGAAAGACACGCGTTGACATCAAGATGATGCAAAAATGACCATGTCTTAGAAAAGCTAAAATTACGAAAAAGGGCTTGGTCTACTTAATCCAGGTCAAACTCAACCCAACTACCTATCCATGACCCGCAACGAAAATCAAAACACAAACAAAACACGATTAGCAACGAAAACAAGATTAATTACCCACTAAACTAGGTCAAGCTGGGTCGGAGTGTTACAACTCCTGAAGGCAGTGAATTGGAGTTTGATGTCTCTAATATCTAGCCCACCATCACAAGTAGGAAGCGTAGCTTGTTTCTAACCTACGAGCTTGATTTTCCTTTCCTTCGTAGAGGTACCATGCCAAAGAAATGAGGACTGAATAGACTTGATCTTAGTAGCAATGTGGATGGGTTAATGCTGATGTCCCAACCAATCATTAAGGATAGATTTTTTTTTTTACTTTTTGGTAAAGATAATTAGGAATAGATGAGAGAATCAATTGAACCAAAACCCTCTGGCCAGTAAAAGAGAGATGGGGCCCTTTGCAATTAGATACATGATTGGAGAGCTTGGACTGGATCAACTTCCAAGTAAGCGTGCCTCGAGTAAGTGTCCTTGAGACCCCTAAGGGTCGGCCCAGGTGCAGCACAAGGTCACTTATTTTGGGAATGTGGAGGGCAATAGAAATGACTGATTGGGTACTTTAGGTTTGTTGGTTGAAAAGGTGAGTTGTGATTTGGCCTTGTTTGTTTTATGGCCAGCTTCTTTGGCAAAGAGATTCAAAGTACTATTAAGGAGTTTGGCCCCTATATGATTAGCATTGAAGAACATAAGTATATCATCAGCAAATTGGAGGCAACCAATTCTTTCACCCCCACTAGAGTTATTGGAGGTATGAGGAGTTTTCCCATAGACCCAAGGTGGCAAATAACTCTAGCAAAAACTTCTCCACATATAAGATAAAGGTAGGGGGACAGAGGATCCCCTTGCCTGAGGCCCCCCTCCACATGGAACTCCCTAGAGAACTCTCCATTGAGTTTGACCTTGAAAGAGGTAGTAGAGACACAGGTCATGATGATACTAACAAAGATGGTTGAGAAGCCTAAGTTAAGCAAGCATTTCTCCAGGAACGCCAACTTGATGGTATCGTAAGCCTCTTTATTATCCACCTTGAGACTCACTATATTCTTTTTTTGTTGACTTTGTCCCATTTGGAAGAATATTTGCTTTGCAATGATGATATTATTCGATGCCCTACGACCAAGAACAAAAGCTCCTTTGTTCTAAGAGATGAATTTATGGAGATTAGGCCACATTCGGTTCACCATGATCTTAGTGTTGAGAGGCAACCGCCAGGATTCCTAAATATTACGTACAGATTACTGTGGAAATATCCTTAGATGATGATGATTCAAAGAACATACTTGTGAGATCTCTCTAACTTAATCTTGGTCTTACAGCAATTCGAAAATCTTAAGACCTTCTACTATATTCCTCTATGCTTGAACTTGAACTAGGGTATGGGTCTCTTCTACGAATTCTCTTTGCTTTGAAAAATGAGATTTCTCTTATTATATTTCTTAGAAAGTAATAGCGCATATTTATAGGCTACATTAGCGATCTCAAAAGAGAAATAAAGAATAGACTTCTTTTGAAAATAGAAAATCCTAATTCGATCCAATTTAGAATCCTAGTTCCATAAATTACAATTCAGTCTACTAAAGAATTATAATTACACTCTCATCCTTATTCTCAAAATAATATTTTGAGCTTCTTGTTATTAATTACTTATTAATTTCCCCACGTTAAGATTTCAGATTTCCATTGATTAAATAATTACTGAAATCTATGTTTGATTGATATATTTGTAATTCCTTGAGACTTACACTTAACTTATTTGATATGTTGGATACAAAGTCCAACTGCAGGGTTTGACATAATAAAAACCTATAAGCTTCATCAAGGGGATATCATCAATCCCTATCATGGGATATGGATTCCATCAATAAACTAATATCCACCATGCACGTAGTGTAGTCATCGAGTTTACTAAAATTATTAACCCATAAAAGGTTTCACTCCTTTCTAAATCAAAATGCCAAACACTAAATGTATGTATCAATTATTTATATTGGGATTAAGAGTACAAGCACTCATAATAACCATTTGGATGTTAATCGTCTTAAATAGTCAGTATAAAGACAATAAACAAAAAAAGGGTCATGTTCAATCCACACAAAGCGTACTAACATAATGAGTCCAAACTATACCGTTTTCGCAGCTAAGACAAGCTTGCTAAAACATCATGTTACAATCATACCAATGGTGTGTCCAACTCCATCTAGATTGTGAACAATAACTTGTATTCTATAAGAACAACAAACAAGTCTTTTGTGTGTAAGTTGAACTCTATATACCAACTTGTCTACTTTACAGGATATACACATGCATAATAAATAAAAATGTAACCATTTGCCCATCCAAGTTTTCATTAAGATGAAAAGACAAATTTTACTAATAAATAAATCAGTTAAAGACAAATATATAAAACTATGCTTTTAGTAAAAATTTCCAACACTTAGTTATTATTTTGTGTGGACATTAAATAGGCTTATGGGTCAAAAATCATTAAGGGTCTTGGCATCTACCTTGTTAGGGGATGAGGACTATGGTAGTGTTGTTGGCATTATCATCAAGTTTCCCTTTAGAGAAGAAGCCCCTGACAGGGTTAATAGTGTCACTCTTCACAAATGGCCAGAATGACAGGTAGAATTTAGAGTTGAACCCATCGGGGCTAGGAACTTTCCTCCAGTCAATAGAAAAGTTGCTTTGCGAATTTCTTCCTTGAATGGAGTTTTGACTAAGTTTGCATTGTCATCATCATTGATAACATGAGGCAAGTAAGAGGGGAGTTTGAACTCAGAGTCATGGGTAATGGCCTTCTCTGAGTAAATTTTTTTGAAATACTCATAATAGTGGTCTCTTATGAGGGAAGTGTCTGAGAGCACCGCTCCCTCTAGAGTAGTGAGAGACGAGATGTGATTCTTTCGGGAGAGAACTTTAGTTGAAGAGTGGAAAACTTAGTGTTGTTGTCCCCTTGTTTCAACCAGTTAACTTTGGCTCTTTGGGCCCACTAGGTATCAACTTCACGAAGCTTAGTGAAATACTAGTTGGAAAGGTCGGCTTCCAGGTTTCTTAGGAAGGTAAAAGTGAAGTAGTTGGGGCTGGATTGGATGCTAGAGATTCTCTTTTTTGAGAGATGAGGTCTCCTTGAAAATATTGCCAAACTAGTTTGAGCTCCAATCTTTGAACTTCTCAGTGAATAAGGAAAGCTTACTTTGAAGCGAGAAGTTTGGAGCCAAAGATTGCCAGGAGGTTTCCACTCAAGGATGAAAATAATGATGATGGTGCCAAAAGTTCTCATAACGGAAGGGGCGGTGAGTAGGTCTTCATTAGAAGGAAGGAGTCAAAAGAAGAGGATTATGATCCGAGCCCAGCCGAGAGAGATGCTTAACCTCCCATTTAGGGAAATGGTTGGCCCAGTGAGAGTTAGCTAAAGCTCTATCTAGCCTTTCAAGGATGGCCCTTGGCCCTTCCTACAGTTAGTCCAAATGAAAAGTTGAGCTTTGAAGCCAAGGTCATTGAGCTTGTTCCTGTTGGAAAAAATGGATATTTAACTTTGATTTTTAGGGAACTTTGGAACATAATAAATGTGGATCCCACACATCTTTTGAGGCAAGTCTAAATGCTAACGTGTTTTCTTCCAGGAGGAGATTAAACCCAAACCATTGTACATTAAAAATTATTAAGATATGAATGAGAAATTGATCCCCATGAGGCAGGTTGGGTCAGGTTAGGTTAGGTTGGGTCAAAAGCCCATAACCCAATATAGGTCGGATCCTGGGCCCAACCTGTGAGCTCTCCAAAGGAGATGTCTTTTTGTCAAAAGATACAGTATCTCTTTGGAATGGATGTGTTTTTTCTCTTTGCATCCCTTTTTGAATGGATGTGCCTTTTCTCTTTGCATCCCCTTGATGAATGGATGTATCTCTTCTTGGTGATTGTTGATTGTTCATGAATAGTCATTAGTTCACCTATTTATAGTCTATATTGAATTGCATTGTCACTGCATAATTTTTCCTTTTTGCATCCTGTTATCTGTCTTGAGAGAAAGTTGAAGAATACTGTTCTGTTCGCTGGTGTTGTAGATTGTAGTGCTGCTTCTACTGCATGCTGATCATTATATCCTGGGAGAAAAACGTCCATATACCATGACCACCGCAGCGGAAACGAATTTTGCTTTAAGGACATAGTGTTAAACACTAGCTTTGATCATCAAAATATTATATTCTAACTTCACTTTCTGTAAGTTCGAATTTATAATTTTCTTTTTATGCTATTGTGGTTATATATATATATATTTTAAACAGTTGATGTAATTATAATAGGACTGTAAGTCCTCCCTCACAGTTCATGTCAACGAACACCTTTTAAGTCTCTATTTCCAGCAGAGGAGGGATCAGGGCGACCCCCCATTTTTTAATGGGGCTAGAGAATGCTGTTAGAGTCCCCTACCAGCAACAAAGGATCATTGGTAGTAGTGTACTGGAATTGAAATTTAATAGGTCAGTCCAAAGCACCTTTCTTTTCAGCCAAGTTGTTGAGGCATAAATGCATGCGAGAGAAAAAAAAAACTTTAGATGGGTATGTGGAAGGGTGAACTTTAGCATAAATGGCTTGGTCTGATGAATCAAGGACTTTGACAATGTATTTAAGAGGGTTCTAGAACATCCAAAGGCCCCCAGAGTACCCATTACCATAAATGCAAAAGTAAGAGGAAAGGCAGTGGTGTAGGCATTCATTTCTTTACTGCAAGTTTCAGCCAAGAAAAGCAGATCTGAATTGTATTGCTTTATCATCGTGATTAACTAAGAGTGGAGATAAGATCTAGAGGCCCGTCGAACATTCCAACTAATGATATTCATTAAAAAAATAAAAGGAGAGGTAAGTGGGTCATCACCTGTGCTGCATAGGCGGCCTTCCAAGCTGTTGATGTTTAAATCTTTAAAAATAAGTTCCAACTTGGCCTTGTAATGTGATACCTTAAACTTCAGAACTAGGTTCCTAATTCACTCCAAAACTTTATGGTGATTTGAAGGTTACTGATTTAGAGGACGTGCAAGGTATTAAAATGAAAAGACAGTGCCCTATTTACAAATACTAAAAGCACATGGGTCTATTTACAAATCCTATAAACTTTAGGGGGTTATATAAAAAAAATCTTATTATTATTGTTATAATTTGCTTAAAGAGAGTTACACTAGAAAAAACAAAAGAAAAAAGTTTTAAAAAAAGGGAAGAAAGAAGACAAACTGAGATACAACGCTTAAAACGCCCAAGGCTGTTGTAAAAATTGATAAAAGGGGATGATCCCATCAATGGAAGATGCTGGATTTTCGCGATTCATAAATTCATTTTCATCTTCGTGGGGCACAATAATCTGTCATTGGAAAATCACATGTTCCTTTATATATCAATCCAAAGCCACTAGGGAAAGATATGTGTCGAAAAAGTTTTTTTTTTTTTTTTTGAAAGATTAGTAATTCATATTAGGAAGAAAAACCTTACACAACCAGAATGGCTCCAAAAAGAAGACCCAAACATAGAAAAGGCCAAAGAAAATAAAATAAGCAACAGGAGCCTCCCACCTACAATCGGGCTAAAGCTCAGAGGAGAAAGCAGAGAGCACGACAGTCACCCGTCTAACAGAGAAGCACAATCATGGAAGTGGAAGCTTTTTGGAGGGGGAGTGGCACAGCATGATCTTCTTCGCTAGTCTCCTTGCAGGAGTTGAAGGCCTAGCAAAAGTGCAAGTGTCAAACTCCTTTAGCATTTTAGTAATCTTCCTATACGTAAAGCGAGCACGCCAGGGGAACAATCTGGATAACGAAGGGCTTAAGAAATACTTCCTTCCACCTCAATGCAGAGTTGGTTTGAGGAATGCTGCAACGTATTCTGGACAAGGTCCAAAATGTTGGTAGGAAAACAATCATCTGACTGCAAGAAAGCTGAAATGGGACATCTAGAGGGGTTCCAAAGAATCCCTAGTCCTGCATTCCGCATTTGGAGTAGAGAAATTCTCCAACCAACAGCAATCGTTGGATGTCTTGCATGGTAGAAGAGGTCAGGAGCAGGTTTCGGTTCTGGAGGGAAGTTCCACCATTGCTGAAAAGGGGAAGGAAGGTGAGAGTGCAAGTAGAGCATGTGGCTTTGAATTTGTTGAATTATATCCGCCAGGAGATGGTGTGGCCTCTGATAAAGCTGGTGAAAATTCCTCCTATTCCTTTCTCTCCACAAAGTCCAAGCAAAGGCTGGGAAGATGAGGTGAGCCAAGCAGTCCACTCCAGCAGAAATACATTGCAAGGCAGAGATTGTGTAGATGATTCTATCAAGCAAAGGGCAGGGGTGGGGAGGGTTAAGCCCCATTCTCAAAAGCAAGCCATTCCAAATCTATTGGGAGAAAGGGCAGTGGAGAAGTAAGTGTTCTAAATCCTCCCTATCCCTATCACAAAGGACACAGTTCAGATCACATTGAATTCCACTGGACCGCAGGAACATTTTTGTTTTTAGCTTTCCCAAGAGGCACATCCATGCACATATTGAATGTTTTGGAATATAGCCCTTAAACCAAATAAGAGGAGCCCACTGAACGTCAGGGAGAGCTGAATGGGAGAAGACCTACTATATAGCAAACGCAAAGGAGAAGATCCCCGACTCTTGACAAGTCTAGACTACTTCATCATTTAAGGAAATTTTAGGTGGTGGCATATGATGAATAAGCTGAACAATGTGGTTCTGATTCTGAATCATAACTAAAGGGATACACCAGCCATTAAAACCCACAAAGTGATGAACTTTAATATTTTTGCCGAGGTCCAGGTCTGAAATAGCTGTACTGGATGTAAAGGATGCAAGAGGACCTGCTGGGAGCCAAGGGTCATGCCAGAAGAAAGTGGTGGACCCATTTCCAATTAGGTGTCTGATGTGTGGCTTAGCTTGCTCTCTCAACTGAAGAATAGATTTCCACTCCCAGGAGGCAGCCCTAGGGATAGGGACCTCCTAAAAGGATCGTTGCTTAAGGTATTTAACCTGAACCCACAGAATCCAGCAATTATCTTTTGATGCCGCAACATTCCACAATTGGCGAAGGAGGCCTGCTTCATTCATTTTTCTCAGAGGCAAGTTACCTAGGCCACCTTTGGTCTTAAGAGAGCATATAGTGTTCCAAGCAATAGGGTAAAAAGGGTGTAGAGACCAGTCATTTCAGAAAAATTTTCTTATGAGCTTATCAAGAGTGTCTAGAAGGGACATAGGCAGTTGGAACACATTTACCCAATGCATAAGAAAAGTAGATAGAGATGACTTTATGAGTTCAACCCTCCCCGCAAAAAATAGGACCTTTGCTGTCCACCTTGCAAGCTTTTGATGGAACTTTTCCAGAAGGGGGGGTGTAGTCCAAAAAAGATTTTTTTATAGACAAAGGCACCCCCAAATACCTAAAAGGGAACTTTCCTTCTTCTATGTGGAGAGTATTTATGATGGTTTGTTTCACATCGGCAGGGGTATTGCAGAAGAAGATAAGACTCTTATCCCAGTTTACCTTCAAACCTGACGTGTGATGAAACTGCTCCAGGAAATCTTTAATGTGCTTAGCAGATTTAGGAGTGCTCATGCTAAAAAAGATCACATCATCTGCAAAAAGCAAGTGAGACACAAAATGACCTGATTTGCAATAAGGTGAAGGGATAATCTTCGATCTCGCAAAAGTATTCACTTGAGTAGAAAAGAATTCCATAGCCAAAGTGAATAGGAAGGGGGAGAGAGGACAACCTTGTCTAAGCCCTCGCTTGCCTGGAAAAAATCCTTCATATTAACTATTCACTAGGACCGAGTAGTAGGGATTCTTGACACAAGCCATGATCCAGCTTACAAAGAAGTTAGGGAAGCCCATCTTCTGCAAAATATAAGATAAAAAAGCACAACTGACACTATCATATGCCTTTGCAAGGCCCAGCTTTAAGCACATGCGGGGCTTTCCTCTATTCATATGAAAATGATGAAGCAGATCCTGAGCAAGGAGAATGCTGTCACAAATGGATCTCCCAGGGATGAAAGCTGATTGAGCAGGACCCACTAGCTTTGCCATCAAGGGTCGAAGCCTTCCTATTAATATTCTAGTAATAATCTTGTAGAGCTCATTTGCAAGGGATATGGGTCTATACCTGTCCGAGGTGAGAGCATTTTTCATCTTCAGAACAAGAACTATGAAGGTGTGCTTTAGTTGACCCAAGAGCTTAGAGGAGAGGAAAAAATCTTGAATGGCATTACATACATCATTTCCAATAATTGGCCAATAGATTTTGTAGAAGTGGGCATTGAAGCCGTCGAGGCCAGGGGCCTTATGAGGGTTTCCAAGTTTAACAACTGCTTCGATTTCTTCAATTGTGATTGGAGACCCTAGCTGATGAATGTCCTCTTCAGACAATCGGATAGGAGGAGGACAGTGGGGAGTAGTGAAGTCCCCCCCATGATCAGATCCTAATAGACCTTTAAAGTAATCCACAAACACAGCAGCAATATCATTTTGATCTCAGACCTGAGTACCATTAGTATCACTGACCGTAGGAATGAAGGCTGAGGCTTGGTGTTTTCTCATCAGACCATGAAAATATTTAGTGTTGTTGTCTCCCAGACTTATAGCTTGGTCCCTGGATTTCTGTTTTAGCCTGCTCTCTTCCATGCTTAGCACACGGTCCATAGCTATTTGAACATACTTTTCATCCTTTTGAAGCTGAATGTTTGTAAGGTCCATCTACAGCTGCTGCTGAATAGAATCTAGTTGCATTTAAGCAATTTGGATTTTTGTGGCGAGGGAGAGTTGCCCCTTGTTTTAGACTTTTAGTTTCTCCTTGAGGTTTTTTAACTTAGTGACCATCCTAAACATAGGGGTTCCTGAGATTTCCAAGCTCCAAGCTTCCCTAACAAGATCAAAGAAGCCATCCATTCTAGCCCAAAAATTAAAGTACCTGAAAGGAGCCTTGCGCTGCCAGGAACTTTGGGGGTTGAACAACAAAGCCGAATGGTTAGATAAGCCAGCAGGGAGAGCTTCACAGCTGAAAGGTTTTACATGAAAGAATGTTTCATTGCCCATCCCTCTATCAAGGTTGCTAGCAATTCTGGAGGAACCTGTGGCTGAATTAGTCCATGTGAAGAACTACCCCACGGAAGGAATGTATTGCTGCCCTGCATCATCCATAGTATCATTAAACTCCATCATGTTTAGCACATGAGGGGGGGCCCCTCCTATTTTTTCTGAAGGCCCTCTCACTTGGTTGAAGTCACCCCCAACAATCCACGGGGTGTTTTTAGGAATAGAGTTGGAGCACTCACTAATTTTGCTCCAAAGATCATGACGCATGACAGAGGAATTTGCACCATAGTAGACAGTGAGAAAGAACTGACCTTGAGAAGAGGCAAGCTGGCAATGCATTGTCTGATAAGTGGTGTGGAGGATTGAAAGAAAGAAAACCTTCGGGTCCCAGAGGATCCAAATCCTTTTTGTATTCCCTATCTCCATGTTTGAAGCTTCCATCCAATGAGTTTGGGCCACTGTTTGTTGGACAATGTAGCTTGAAGAAGACTTAATTTTGGTTTCTATAAGACCTACTAAGTAAAGCTTTAGCAGCTTAATTTTATTACTTATATCTACTTGCATGGGAGATTTATTCATCCCCCTAACATTCCAAAGAAGGAAGCTCATTTGATAGTATGAGTAGGGGGAGAATTTTCCTTTTCCTCACCTCTCTGTATTGCCAGATGTCCCTTTTCCCTTGAATGAGAAGAAGTTCCCGAGGCTCCACTAGAATCGTCTGTGCCTGTAAGAGTAATCCTTCTTGGACTTTTAGGTTGCACTACTGGTTGAGGTTGCACAGGACTGTGATATTCATCCTCCTCATTGTGGATTTTGGTAGCCCTCATCACCCAGGATGTAGTTTTCTCTAGCTCACTGAGGGGTAAGTGAGAGTTGCCTTCCAGGTTTGCTAAGCATTGAAACCGATTTCCTTGAGCCAGATTTGCAGCTTGTTGAGTAGTTTCCCCATTTACTACCTCTTTTCGTTTGTTTGCTTCATAGCTCAGGTTTGCTTCAGAAACTATTTTCTTTTGCACCCACACCTATTTCAGCTTCGGGGTAAAGGCACAACTTCCCTCAGAATGGTTAAATGTTCTACATTTCTAGCATGGTGAAGGTCTCCAGTCATATTTCACTCTCTGTTGGAAGTAATCTCCCTTATACTCTATTGTGATGTCTATATGAAGAGTGGAGTGGACATTAACCTCCACATAGACTCTAGCATAGGAGATTCTAGTGCCATCATCAATAACTTTATCCATGCACAGAGGTGTACCTATCGGGCTTGCTATCTTACTGAGGCCAGTTTTGGAGCTAAAGCAGAAATTGAGGTTAGGGAGTTTAATCCATAATGGGATAGTTTGGAAGTCTCATTTTTGCATAGAAACTGCAATACTCCATCGTTTTAGAACGAGTGGATGCCCCCTGACCACCCAAGGCCCCTCTTCTAACACCTGCTGGCTTTTGTCATAAGAGGAAAACTTGAACAAAAAGAACCCATATTCCATAGTGTAGGTCTGAAATTCACAGTGTTTCCAGGCTCTTTCCAAAGCTGCTTTCACAATAAAATAATTTGGCCTTTTCCCTATGAAGTATCCGACCAGAGAGTTGTTCCAAATCTGTGCTGCTTCATTTACATCTTCCTCTGTTAGGGTAGCTTTGTGCTCACCTTGTCCAGCAGCTGGTATGTTTGTCAAGGACCTATCATTTTGTTTTGCTGGAGTAAAGAGCGATGACCATGAAATAGGTTCCGAAGGCTAACCATTCTGGTTCTACTTAGAGGACAAGGGTCCTGCTGCCGATAGGGGAGGGGAAGCTGTAGAAGAACTTGCGGGTGGTCAGGCATCATTTGTAGGTGCCTGTTGCAGGATGCCAGGGGGCAATGTTGCTCCTGAAGATGTTGCTCCTGAAGAGACAAGGACATCATAGAGACTTCCTGGAAACAATGGGTCTTGGCCGTGGTGGAGGATCTCAGAGGCAGGGTAGCCACATCTGTCCTCATCGCCCTGTTCAAAACTAGCTTCAGACATACCAATAGGGCTGCCTTCACCATCCCTGCTGCCCATTTCAATTTGTTTTGCTACCCTTTGCTTTGCTTCCTGCAAGATATCCCTTGGCAAATTAGAAGGCAGGATTCCCTCCCAATTTTTCTTTAGGGCCAGCGCAACAATAGTGATCTTATCTTCCTGATCTTTAGCAAAGTCGAGCAGATGCTAGAAATGTGAATTTGCCGGTGAGTTTTGATGCTCTTGAGTATTATCTAGAGGCTTGGGGTTTAGTGGCCGCTTCTTCCTGCCAGCCATGGAGCTGCTGGTGTTACAGGAAAGGAAAAGAAGTTGCAATAGCAGTAATCCCCTTAGTTACAGGGAGCCCTCTCTCGAGCCTCTCTGACAGGAACCCCGCATTTATAAAGCCCTCCCAGTCGCCGCAAAGCCCTCAGATCTCTCTCGCTGCAAGACCTCCAGCCGCAGAGCCCTTTTTCGCCGCAGAGTCCTCTCTCGCAAGATCCTTCTCAGATGCCTCCGAGCCCTCTTCACCGCATATCCCTGTCAGGTCTGAAGTCACCGAACACAGATCTGCAGATCTGCCCACAGAGCCTTCTCAGATCTCTCTGTTCCTAGATCTGCCTGCAAGCCGCCCCTTTTTGCAAAGACAGAGACCCCCAAAGAGAAAAAGACGCTCCCAAAGAGAAAGAGATTGCTCCAGAGAAAGAGATTGCCTAGAGAGAAAGAGACCCCTAGAGAGAGAGGTGCTCCCAGAGAGAGAAGACGCTCCCAGAGAGAGAAGACGCTCCCAGAGAAAGAGGCGCTCCCAGAGAGAAAGAGACCCCCCCAGAGAAAGAGACCTCCCTCTCAAAGGGACCCCTCAGAGAGAAAGAGACCCCCCTCTCAAAAAAGTTAGATCTGGATAATCCATCTTTGCCAAAAAATTTGCAGTCTTGTTCCAAGATCGTCTACAATAGCTAATCTCCTTACCTTCCAAAGCTGTCAAGGCAATAGTTAGATCTTAATGTGGCATGAAATCCCAACATGGGTAGTGGGAACTCCTTAGATTTTCTGTCAATGAAAGGCACTGCCCTTTTGGGATGATTTTATTCCAACCCTTACACTGACTGAACAGCATCCCTAAGAAAGGCTTGGATCCCTCCTTCTAAAGGATGGACAGCTTGAATGGTTTGAATATCAGTAAACAACATTTGTCCCATGTGGTCTCCGGCGATTCCACACATATCTAGCCAAAAAGCAATTTTCAAAAAAGTGGTCCATAGTTTCACTAGATTGTCTACAGATAGGATCAACATGACTCATGAAGGAATACAATTTATTTCTAACCCGCAATCTACCTAACAGAAGTTTCCATAGAAACATTTGGATTTTCGATGCCACCTCCTTTTTCCATTTGTAGGAGCCATTGTCACAAACTTTCGGTCATTGATAATTTCTGGACCTTTCGAATGAAGACAATGTTATAGACCTTTTGACAAGTAGAAAGTATCATTTAAAAATAAAGCAATATTGCAGTGATTATTTTTATGTCAAAATTTTATTTTCAATGAATTTTTAGCGATATTCCCTTCAGTAGCTTGAGAAAAAATGGTGAATTTCATAATATTTTATTGCAGAAATCTCAAAATATTTTATGAATCACTGCGTTAGAGACAATATAGTAGACAACTAAGAATTGGAGAAAATATACAGACATCATATACCCACATGCCTTAATTATGAATGCTCTAAAAAGGATGAGCTGGCGAAGGATATCCTAAGTCATAAAAAAAAAAAATGAATGCCCTAAAGAAAAGTATGGAACAATCCATGCATGCATATAAAATTTCCATATGTAGGAACTGTTCCAACAGAAGAATTGGAAGAATAGACTTCAGTAAACTCATAATAAATTGATGTAGATTTTTACACCTTAAGAGGGCTGTTTAACAGCCCATATTTGTTACACAATTGCAAAGAAAAGAGTGAACTTCATAGCAATTAAGAATAAATCAACTAAAATATCATTCAAATCAATTTTACCTGCGGATTTCCAATATCAAAATTGGAGTTTCCCGAATAGCATGAGTTGCATTTTGTCTGCCTGCGCTACCTTTCCCTACCCTACCTATTTTCAACATTTTATTCCATCATCCAATGACCCAATGCTAGAAATCCTGTGGCCCATAATGCCATTGGGCAGATGTCTGGACTCTGGATCAAGGAATTAACTGAAAAAATTTGTTAAGTTGCTCCCAATAAAGCAAATCAATCCTAATCAGAGATGTGGCATCCGACCGGTATAAGGGAGATGGGAACCTTGATTTGATTTGTTCTTCGAAACTTAAGAGTGCTTGCAGGAGATCATCGCGATCATGACCATCTGAAATGCACAGAGACTGAGGTGGCACTGTTCAGGACGGCAATTAGTATAAAAAAAATGATGACCAGCTCTCTAATGTTAAGCTTATTACATTTCCCTGGTTTAATTGGCTGTTCTTGTTAATAATTTAAATATCAAACAATGTCATACACAGAGAAACAAGCTTGGAACCCTTACATTCCACACGACTCATTATTCACAGTAAAGGAGAACAAATGGAGGGAGTTTACAAGAAGTGAACTCATATCATATTTTGTAGGAGGAGATCATCGATGCAATCTTACGCAATAGATTCAATGCATTGTCACTGTCCTTTGCAGCTTGTGCCCATTCCTGGTAATTGTGAACACTTCCAGTGAAATCTGTGAAAAGGCCATCAACTCCAATGGTGTTTATCCAGTAATCATACTCAGCGTATGGGTCCTGATGGAAGTCCCAGTGTAAGAACATATACTCATTCCTGTAGATATAAGGATGCACCTGAAATGGTTGACATTCACAGATCATAAGAACAGAAGAGCTTTATCAGGATCCTCACAGATATGGATTATTTTTATGTTTATTTTATTAAAAAAAAAACATAACTGCAGATAACAAAATGAGAAGGATGCCCTGTGCCTGAAAATGATCAAACCATTGAAAGCATTGGATGTTCATTTGATTAAAAAATTTTTTTTTTAAATAAAGGCTTAAAGACCAACAACTACAATTCTTAACCAGTCTGCTTTATTTGGCAGGTGAGAAGTGAGGAATATTGCTGAAAGGCAAGTAAAAGTTAAAACCCCACTCAGATGTTGCACATTAAGGATGACCAGTCTCAACTATGGTTGATGAATTGATAGGGTTTTGATGTGAAAGTATGGATTCAGTCCATGGTTGTTGAACCAGAGAGTTCATCTGGTGCAACCTAGAAAAGATGGCTGATTCCCCAAAAACCATTCAGAAAGGTAGGCCCCAGTAGGCAGTAGTCAAACTTTTTCATCAGAAACAACAACCATACATGCACTACAAACACAAAGGATCATTCAATTTAGAAACTAGGGCCTCATCCATCCATAGTGGAGCTGATGAAATAGATTGTCCGGATCAGCAAACCACATGCTCTATTTGTATAGAATAGCGTATGAGGAATATTGTACATAATGATCTCAAAACAGGATCCAAATATTCATCTGGGAAATTCACCAGAGTTGATTACCACCATTATCTTGTCCCAGATAAGATATACTGGTTTTCCATACTGATATGAAATTTACATTGCAAATGTTAAGGTCCTTTAACTAATACCCGAGATGAATAAATTTGAGCAAATTTTCTGCTTTGGTACTAAGCAGGAATATGAAATGCTTGTGCTTCAAAGCCATATCTGGATGTGTAAAGTTTCAATTATTTTGATGTAAAAGCACAATAAAAAGTACTTTGATGTGACAGTTTTGCTGGACCCAGTTGTAGGCCACTGTTACCTTGCTACAGCATTTGTAAGTGTTTGGAATTTAGATAAGGGTGTATCCGGATGCCATGTCCCCAAGTGATTTGCATAAAAAATATATGACGTATTTTAATGAACATATTATTAATATTATATTATATGCAAATATGCAACTCAAAATAGCTGCAGCTCAAGTGTTAACAACACTCCATGGTCTTGAACCTCAGGTTTGGGGTTCCTCCTACATCACTAGTCTGCACTCTTCATCATCATGCGCAGCATGCAATTTCAAGTTCTGCACAGGTAGGGCAGGTCCAGACCTGCATCTGGATTAAATAGGGGTTCTCAGAGTTGGGTCTGTGCCCAGGTAAAATAAATGACCAGGTCCACCATGGACCCATACTGAACTTGACCCATTTACATCCCTAACTTTATTTTGCCCACAGCTTGACTGTCTTTAAGTACAAGCTCACACAGCCATGATCTACCAGTTTGGCATGCATACCACATCAAAGCCATGGAAAAAAAAAGGTACTGTAACATGTAGATGACCTGGCAAAAAATGGATGGGCCCCACATGGAAAAGATAGATGTACATAAAAAATTCATGTGTCTAATAATCTAATGAATGAACTAGACTGAATTTTTTGCTCAGGTAAAAACTCAGGTCAATCTATACAGTATAAGCCACATTTGCATGTCTAGGATACAGCACAAGTGCACATTAACATGCACGAGAGAGAGAGAGAGAGAGAGAGAGAGAGAGAGAGAGAGAGAGAGTAGAAAAGGGTGTGAGACTTGATCTATCAGACCTATGTAGTATGTAGCTACTTATCATAAATCCTTGTCATATGGCACACTTCAACATCCATAGGACTTCATAGTCCCATGACCCATTTGCGAACAATGATCTCCATCATCCAACAGAAGAAAGCATACAAGGAAGTGCTTAGACCATGCAAAACATACCTGTAGATTATGAGCATGTGCTCTAGCAACAAGATCAGTGGGTGGTGTCAAATAATTTTTAACTGGCCGCACAATTGTATCTTTCCCTGGTCCAATACCAACCACATAGTTCTTAATAAACTCGAAGTAGCTATCTGAAGTAATTTCCCAGAATGACTGCACATTAAATGGCAATCCTTTCAGAAAGTATTGAACAAAAAATTTGGTAAGATAAGTGTAATGGTAACAGCAGCAACAAAATTCATCCAGTACTTAAAACAATTTCATATAAATTATGACAAATTTATGTGCATAATGATACAGAAATAAATAGTGCTGAATGCTCCCATATTCATATCATGGACATATGCTCCCATATTTGATGCAGGCCAGATCTATGATTGACCAGGCCATTAGACCCAAGATCAATACAGCCTAATAGATTAAAGTAGATTATATTATTAGTAGTTGTTTAGTTGTTTTATTAATATTTGGCAAGTCCAGTTGTATTTGATTTAGGACTTCTTATTTGTTTAGAATTAGTTATTTCCTTTCTTAGATGATGTTTTAAATAAGGTTGTAATCTCTTCAAGAGATATAGACTTTTCATATTGAATAAAGCTTTGGGCATTGGTTCTCAGTTGAGAGAGTTATTTGTCTTTGGTGAGACACCTAGACAATTTATCCATAAGCCTTTTGGCTTGGAGATTAGCCCGTTGGCTAATCTTCTTCCCCTGTGCTGCTTCAATTGGTATCAAAGCCAAAGATCCAAGCTCGGATCGCCGTCTGCTCGCCGATTCGAGGTAACCGTTCGTTGGTACAAGTCTTCGTTCCTCCTCTCTGTCGTCGGTACCCATCTCCACAGCACACCAACACCCAAATTTTCCAACCCCGTTGACACCCATCCCCACCCCCCCCCCCCGCCGAGTCCCCAAACTCCGATCCTCGCTGCCAGCATTACCCCAACCCAGCCGAACCCACCCCCTCCGGTCCTCGCAGCCCCGCTAAACCCCAACCCAGCCGAACCCACCCCTCCGCTCCTCGTTGCTCAGCAAATCCCCTCCGCCCTTTCCACACACCGACATCCCTCGCCCTCTCCCGCATCACCACTGCCCTCCACCACAACCCCTACAGGCCCTCCCGCTCATCTCTCTGGACCCATCACCGGGGACCCCACCGCTCGGTACCCATCTCTTCCCCTGCGCTGCTTCAATATTCCATCAATGTTTTTTTCGGCCTACTCCTACCTCTTAATGGGCCATCTACCTGCATAGCCAAACTTTTTCTCACCGGTGCTATTACCGGCTTACGCTCAACATGCCCATACCATCTTAAACAGGTTTCTCTAATCTTATCCCCTATTGGTACTACCCCTAAATGCTCTTGAAAGAGTTTATTTCTAATTTTATCTTTCCTAGTTTTACCACACATCCACCTAAGCATTCTCATTTCTGCTACATCCATTTAATGAATATGCGTCTTCTTAATTGGCCAACATTTTGCTCCATATGTCATAGCTGGTCTAACCACTGTCTTGCAAAATTTGCCCTTTAATTTCATTGGAATTCGTTCGTCACAAAGTACTCCAGAAGCTAGTCTCCACTTCAGCCCATCTAGCTTTTATCCTATGCTCCACATCTTTGTCAATTTCCCCATCCTTACTAATTATCAAGCCTAGGTACCGAAAAGAATCTCTACGCGGTATCTCATGGGTTTCAATTTTGACAGTGGTTTCAACACTTTGTATATGTCCACTGAAGTTGCAATCCATATATTCTGTCTTTGTACAACTTATTTTAAAGCCTCTAGATTCTAATGCCCCCCGCCATTTCTCAAGTTTTGCATTTACACCATCTCTTGATTCAGCCACCAATACTATATCATTTGCAAACAACATACACCATGGTACTTCTTTTTGAATATGCACAGTTAACTCATTCATAATTAATGTAAAGAGATAAGGGCTTAAAGTTGATCCCTGATGTAAACCTATAGTCATGGGGAATCCATCTGTTTCTCCACATGTAGTTCTCACATTTGTTACTGCTCCTTCATACATATCCTTAAAAATTTCAATGTAACCATGATTATAAAAAACAAAATAGTGATAGGATTTATAGCAATTAATAAGAGGTTGCAACCAGTAGTAGAAAGATTTCAGCCTCCAGATAAGGCTATGAATATTGATGTTTACACAAGTATACACCCTCAAATCCAGGCCAAAGACCCCTATACAAGCATCCAATCCACAATATGACATTTCATATTTCATCTTCAGGTTTTTATATAAAAATTGTCTTACTTAGAACATTTCTAAACTGATGATATTGTCACTATGTACAGGTCCTTTTTAACGTTCTAATGAAGAAAAAGAAAACTACATAACTTTATGGATCAAGTACAGTAGATATGGTAAAATTGTTCCCTTCAAGAATCAGTTGGCATTGAGTACTAGTATTATATCTAGTGGACATTGTCATCAAAATCCTACAACTTGAATCAAATCCTAAGGAAAAAAATTGTATCTATATGAAGAATCCTGTTTATGGGTAAATCTTATGATTTAAGTGTGAATCTTATGATTTGATGCTTTTTTCATATAATCTTACGATAAGGACGATTCATATGGGTGGGATAACCACAACTGAATGGCTAATATTAGTAGTTTTTTTTACTTTTTTGCTTTTATTTTTTTTATTTCTTCTTAAGAATTTGTGGGATTATGACAAGATTATAGGTATAAATAAGAAGAGCAATCAACTGTGCATATGGTTTCATCCTACATTAAAAAAAATATTGTCCCGATTTTTTCTTCATAAATTACTTCTCTAAGTTTAGAAGGCACATCCCAATAATGTAATATTGATGATTTGGATTTTATTTTTACTAAAGAGAATAAAAAGCTGCTACTCTTTTATTTTTCCTAATGACAATGATATCTTAAACATATTCAACTGTCCACACATATATCATCAGTGTTTTAAAACTCAGCTGAGTTGACTAGGACTTGGCCATAACTGAGTCACTTGGGACTTAAGAGACAACTTGGCCGAGTCCTACCACAGGGTTTGAAACCCTATTTTCGGGTAAAGGGGAGAGGCAAAGGGTGACTAGGTGATGGAGATGAGGCCATGAGGGAGGTTGGGTTTGGTGATGGAGGTGAGGCGGTGATTAAGGTTGGGATTTGGGTTTGGACTGGGGTTGTGTTTGGGTGATGGAGGTCAGGTGGTGAGAGGGGCTGGGTTTTGAGCGATGGAGGTGAGGCCGTACGGAAGTTTAGGTCTTGGACTAGGTTGGGGTTCGGTGATGGAGGAGTGTAATCATTAAAACATTACAAAGCCATAAGGTAAGTCTACAACTGATCTGACAGGAATATCCCGTGCATTCATTTCATCTATTAAAACATAGGCAATAAGAAACTGTAATAAGGGGGGAAAAAAACCTGATTTGTGTCCTGAGTTGGTATGGTAACATCACCAATTACGAAGATTTTGGGCATGTCAGTCAGGTTGGAAACATAGACAAGTGAAGTTGGAGCAAATGACTGGATAAAGACCGGTTGCTTTAGCCAGTCTTCGGATAAATATGCACCTTTATATCCATACTTCTTTAGCATCTCTACAAACTTGTCTTCAAACTTCTTTCCGTCACTCCATTTAACCTGTCAAAGAGGGGCACATTAGATGGATCTGATTTATAGCACATAAATCCAAGATTCATAGCTTGATCCATAACAGCTAATAAACTGCAAGTACTAAAAGGTTGTGAAAATTACTCCAACTTATATTGCACTAGTAAGCAACAATTGTCATCAAAGTCACTTGTTTCCAACTCTCATCATGCTCATTTACAACTCACGATGACACATGAGAACATTAAATTTTGAACTTCTAAGTAAATAAGTTTGGAGGAAGTGGTCAAAATGTTCATATTATATTTTGATACCAACTTGTTGCATTCGTGACAACAAAGTTGACAGCTTGCAGTTATTTCCAACACCATATTCTCTCCCACCCTCGGAAGGTGGTGTCTTCAGGGAACTTTTGTGCAGAAAAATTTCTGAAGAAAAACTTAAGTTTCGAGCAGCTAATCCTATGTTTGGTGCAAAAATTTTGAACAGGAAATTTTCAGCAAAAATCTGCTATATTGACAATTTTGAAGTTTGATGTCGAGGGATCACATAGCAACTTAATCCATAGCAATGTGGACACTCTAAGGGCATGTTTGTGTAACACTTTTCTGCAAAAAAGGGATGGTTTTCTTCGGAGAAATCATTTTTAATGCGTTTGTTGCAGCATAATTCCTCACAACCACTTTTTTGCCACGTCAAATTTTTTTCTTCAGAAGGTTGGAAATGGAATTCCTATGGGGGACTATCGGGCTTCCGTTTCCGTAGAAATGTTTACCCTCTTCCCATTTCACCATGGGTTGCAACCCCATATCCAAACTCTGCCCTCTTTATCTACTACGATGCCCCACCCCTCTCGTCCTATTTTCACACTCCCCACCGCCTTTGTACCCTCCACCCACCCTTCCGTCCCCTCTTTCTATGATTTTCACCAAATATTCTACAACCGCACCAAACAATATTGTCTCCAATACATGGATGTAAATATCGGCCGCTACGCTATATCGTCCGTAGCGCTCAAGGGCGCTACGCTTTTTGAGAAATAGCGGCGCTCACAAGCGTAGCGGTCCGTAGCGGCCGATACATTCCCGTAGCGGCCACTACGGCCGCTATATTGCCGTAGCGGCCGCTATTTATCGGCCTGGTTAAATCAGGGCCCCTCTTCCCTCTTTCTGCTTCTTCTCTTTTGCTCAACTGGTAGATTAACAACAAAAAAAAAGTAGAAAAAGATGAAGAAAGGGAAAAGAAAAAAAAAAGAAAGAGAAAGAGATAGAGTGGGACGAGTTGCAGAGGACATACCTGATGTGGCGGCGGCAGCAGCAGCAGCAACAAGCGGCGGCAGGCAGCGGCAGGCAGCAGCAGGCGGCAGGCAGCGGAAGCAGCAGGCGGCAGCGAGCGGAAGCAGCAAAACCCAGCGGTAGGACTTCTTCTTCTTCTTCTTCTTCTTCTTCTCCTCCTTCTCCTGCTTCTGCTCCTCCTTCTCCTTCTCCTTCTCCTTCTTCTCCTTCTCCTTCGTCTATTTTGGGCGAAACTTAGGGCAAATGGGCAACGGAGACCCATTGTGCCCTATTTTATTTTGTTAACGGGTCCGGGTCGGTTATTTTGTTAACGAGTCGGTTATGGCCCACGATGGCCCATCTGATGAAATGTTGAGATAAAAATTAAATGGGTCATTCAAAAACATTAAAAACCATTAAAAACATTTAAAAAAATTAAGTGGGTTCATCCAAAACAATAAAACCTAAAGAACCTATTGTAACCATTGGTGGGCTCCACAATGAGGCAACAATGTTAAAATTAAAAAAGTCATATAGGAGCCAAATATTACTAAATTGAAATTGGCACTTTTCTCAAATTTCACTCAAATTGGAAATATGGTCATAGCCAACTTCCAGACTTACTTTTTACAGTTATATATAAAAAAAATTCTACACCTACTAAAAATAAAGGACATCCAAATTTCACACTAATTGAACATAGGCTATTTAATAAGACACAGGGCCCAACCAAAGTTTACTCTAATTAATAGGAAATAGGCCCTAACCAAATAACACCCCAATAGAAAATGGACCCTTTTCAATTTTCAATTTAATAAAAAATTCCCTTTCACATATATATAAATATATATATTTCAAAATATAACTATGAAATGACCATTAAAAAAAACTAATCCAAACAATTTTACTCTAATAAAAAATAGGGCTCTAATCAAATTTCACTTTAATAGAAAAACTTTCTCCATATATATGTGTGTGTGTATTTCAAAATAAAATTATGAAATGTTATATTCTAAGCATGACTAAACAACATTAATTCATATGAAAAAAATTTATCATTCCTATTTTTTTCCATTCATACAGCGATACAGGACCTCATGCAATGAGGGGACCGCCACATACCCCTATACTAGTTACTTTTGCAAAACAAACACATATTCTATCATTTTCCAATATTCTGGATTTTCTGGAATTTTTTCAGATTTTTTTGAATACTTTTTTAAATCACACCACTACTCCGCTACGTATCGCCGCTACCGCTACGTATCGCCCGCTACGTATCGTTTTGGCGACGGGCCGCCACGCCCGCCGCAACCGCTATTTGCATCCTTGCTCCAATTCACCAAGGGAAAATATTTGGCACCAAACACTAACGTTTGTACTTTCGATGAACTCTTTTCCAATGGAATTCATTTCCTTGGATTTTATTAATGTGGCAATTTCCTCTTTCCAAGGAAATGGTGAGTACAGAAATGTGCCCTAAGTGTAAAAGCCCTCACTAAATATTTCATGCCACATACAAGGAAAACCTCTTACATGTTGGTTGATGAAAACTGGGTTTTTAATCTCTGGATAGATCCCAACAACTCGGTGGGCATCCAATGCAATTGAAATGAACTCTTCAAAAGTGATGATAGAAAACTTCCCTGCAAGAAAATTAGAACAGTTGTTATTGTTAGTAGTAAAGCAAAGTAGCACCAAGCATACTTGTTTTTAATCACTGGTAAAAAGGAGAATTACAGAACGAATGGAGGTGCTAAAATACAAATTAGAGCAACAAAGACATGATGGTATGGACGTAAAATGTTCTTCCAACTTCTGGCATCACTATATGTTCACCGTGTTATGGACATAGGGAACCTATGAGGTTTTGCAGTTTAGAAAAGGCTTCTATCATAATTGATTTAATTTTCATATAGTCACAATCTATATAAAATCAAGGACGCATGAGTTCTACCAAACATTTTCCAAAAAATCCTCCTAACAATTTCAATAAAATTGAGAATATGAATTTAGAGATGAATCTTCTATGCAGGAACAGAATGTCAGGAATCATTTTAAGCAATTCTACTCTAAAAATTTTGTTAAGGTGACAAAAATCTCATAGAATTGGACAAAAGGAGAGAATCTTAAAAGAAATAGATGCAGGCCCATGCTTAGAACTATTATCTGAAATCACTTCATAAGCCATGACATTAGTCAGTTAGAAAGACTGCCATGCAGTTCTTATTAGTTATTTTCACATAATGTAAAATACAGGGGCATGTAATGCACAGGCATGCCCACCAGGAAGAGGAAGGAAACTGGATGGTCCATATTGATATTGACAAAACAGATCAAGGTCATCCATCAAGCAATCTCCACTTATTTGCTGCATACGCTGTCAAAAACCATCTCTGTGATAGTAGATATCCAATCATATAAACCCCATGTTAAATATATATTATGGTTACAAATCAATTGATTGCAAAATCATAACCAACAATTAGGTGGGAAATGGGCCATCTGATCAATCGTCAAAATATTGGTATATTTTTATAATGAAAGTAAGCTATCAAATCACCTATCTCAGATGTACTTCAAGTGATCTCCATCTATGGTTGCTTACATAATTAAAGGCCATCATGATTGAATAATCTTAGACATAAACAAATGGAGATTTTGATGGACAGGCACAACACAATAAAGGTCAAACATTAACTTGGACAAATAGTCATGTAAGTGCACATTAAATTTCAAATGTCTAAAACATCAGACAACATATGCACCTCCAATATTAGCTTTCATTGCCTTTTCAATTAAGACATCATGATTGGGCAATCCTAACCATTTGAAGGATGGAGAATGATATAGATGATCATGATCAAATATAATATGAAGATCAACTTTAAATGGAATTTCAATCACAGAGCTAAACACTAGAATGCCCATGATATAGAAAAATTACTTTATTGGATCATAAGGATAGTCAAACAAAGTCATCTTCTATGCGATTGCCAATTGAATAGATGGTTTTTGACAAGGAAGCTGCACAAATCTCTGCAGGCATTTGCATGGCCCAAATTCACTATTTTGTTAAAGAGAAATGTACTATTTCCTTCTAGAGTCACACGGAGGCTTGCACAGCCACAGTCCAGCCTGGATTAGGTTGGATTTGGATTTAGTATTCACACACGTGGTAAGGGAAGGGGCTGGTTTCGGCCCCAACAAAGAAATGGGCCAGGCAATGACCAGTGCATACCTAAAGGAGCAATTAAGTAACCATACTTTCCACACAGGTCTTTCGTAGTGTAAATAGCCAGACTCTACTAGCTCTCAAGCCTTTGGACTAAATCCAGCAAAAAGTTTAGGCATTATAACTACTAATGGTCTGCACAAGACTTTGAAAGAGCCAATCATGCTAACAACAACGTTAAAGTCACCAGAAAAAAAAAAGAGGAAGAAAAAACAAAAATAAAATATTAAACAAGAAGAAAGTATCAAAATCCGGAACACTTGTTTTAGAAAGAAACTAACCATTGTATTGTTGATCACGGAACTTATACCTCTGCCTCACCCGTAATGTTTTTAATTCTTCCAGCGTGAAGTCAACTGCATCATAATAAGCTTTAGTTCGTGAGATCATCACAGCCTTATTAATGGCATAAACTATTGAGAATTCCGAATCTGAAAAGCATACTGGAAACTTAAATACCATCACAATTATCCAAAAAGCCTGACTAGTCACCAGCAATCATACAAAATCAAAGTGCCATAATGGTCACTTGAGGGTTACACAATCCTCATACCATACAGGCGATCCATTGAAACCATGTCATAAATCCTCTTGGCAACTGATAGCAGAAACTAAGAGATGCAGAAAGCCAGAATGATAATCAAGAAACATAGGACCAGCTAGATAATCTCTTGTACATCTCCGCTCTTGACCATTCGCCCTTGGTCCCTTTGATCAATGCCTCTTTCTTCTAAAAACCATATGGGAATGCCAAAAGTTCCGCAAGGTACACTTCCAGTATACAAATAACTACATGCTAAAACGAACAAAATTACCAACATGCTAGGCATCATAGGTAGATGCAAGCAAAGACATTACAATAGGCCGATACAACAGTTCAAACCATTATATCACTTCATATTGTTTCCTTTTTTATATTGAAATATACATATTTTACAATAATATAGTGATTGAAGGATCTGAAATCTCCTCTTTTTTTTTCAAATGTTTTTGAAAAAACAAAAGGCTCCATCTTTCAGATGTAAGTAAAGCTAAAATCTGAAACATAAAATCTGAAAATGTAAGATATTACGATAAAAAAATTATTTTTCCTTTGTCTTATACATTTTGTTCTAGATTTTGGATCATTAAAACTCTCATAATAGAAAGCAAGACTGCCAAAACTGGTATGCAACATTTTCAAGGCCATTATTTAACAATAATGTTCAGCATTGCTATATTAGATAACAATCTAACATCCAAGGCAAGTAATGATAACAACATTTTCAAGCCAAGCACACCAAATGTGTGTTTGTTATGGGTAGACCTAACTACATCCAGCTACTACAGTTGTTATGCGACTTCTTGAGTTCTTAAGTGAAATATAAAACTGACAAAAATGAAAATGGATCAAGATATATGCAATACTCAATGACACATGTTGGACTAGAGTGTGTTTGATTTAATGTTGATGTGTACAACTCTCCAAGGAAAGAAGTGCATGCAGCATGAATAACTTCTAGCACCATCAAAAGATATCCTGTTGGTTCACACGATATAAGAAAACTAATATGAGAAAAATAACAAACAGTGGATTATCTAGTTATGGGGCAAGCAAATGTAATTTCTATTTTTCTGGTTAAGAAAACCTCATTGCCCGCATACCGGTGAACCACCCAGTGACATTCTCCCCTTGAACTTCATAAGTTCTTCTGCGATTGGCAAACTCTTTATGGTCAGCAACATCAGTTATATCATCAAGAGTTACATCATGAAAACATATAAGTGCACCATCTTTCGTAGATAAGATATCAGTTTCTATGAAGTCTGCACCCTCTTCAATAGCTCTCTGCCAAAACCAGATAAAAACCGTCAGGACCTGCTGCATGTCTTAAGGATTGAAAACTGTAAGGCTTATAGAGGAAATAGCTTAAGATGGTTTTTTATTTGCAAAATAGTATAAGTTAATCAGGAACTGAAAACCCGCACAAATCACATAAACACCAAACAACAAAACTGGTTCTCAATCCATTAGAGTTGAATGCATTCTCCAACATTTTAACTCATAACCTGCTTGCTTTCTACTCTAGTTAATTAGTACTACATTGCTAGAAAATATCATGGACCATCATCATCTGGGATATTTTCCATTAAGTTATCCATAACCATGACAAATAAGTAGGGGCTCAAAGCAGATCCTTAGTGCAAGCCAACTCCAATCGGGAACTTGGACATGACACCACACATGGTTTTTACATTTGCCAACGCCCCTCCACTCATATCTTGAATGATTTGAATATACCCACAAAGGAGGCCTTTTTTCACCAATGAAAGTAAATTAAATGCCTTGCAACCCTGTCATAGTTCACTTCACTAGCATACATAGACATTTATCTATCTATCTCTCAATCTCTCTGTCTATTATATATATTGAATTATATAGTTATTTAAGTCAAACTAGAAGCATACCACGTATGCAGCAGAGGTTTCTTCAGGCAACTCCCCAATTGAACCTCGATGTGCAATATTATAAGGGCGAAATGTTTGTAGGGGTTGTTTATTCGGATTAACAGTTCTGCTTGGAAGGGGATAAAAAGGCCTCCCAACACAGCCTCCAATGAGTGACAGAAAGAGAAAAGGGAACCCTGTCAAGATCAAAATAAATCCATTAATCATTTATCCCTCTTGACTCTAAACTAAGATCTGAAAGGAAAATGTAAACAATTCAATTTCAATAAATTACACCATTGTACAAAGCATGTGTAGAGATCAATAAAATCAGCCACTGATATTAAAAAAAATGATCACACAACATTTAAATTATATAATCAGCAAGCATAATTTCAAGACTATGAAACCCAATATGGAAACTGATACAAAACTGAAACAGAAATGCTATTCAGTGAAAGTTTTCAATATGGAAACAAAGTTTGTGTGTTTACAAAACTTGGGGTCATAGTTGTTGGGAAAGAAAAAAAAAATTAAAGGATCAAAAGAAAAAGAAAACTACACCATAACTGCCCTACAATTATTTCAGAACTTCTTTCCATACTTCACAGAAGTTTAAATTGGAGATTCTTATAAAAAGCCACTCTTCACTGGATTTCCATCGAAATACGCATTGAGAAAGAGGGTTCCTGGTTACAGATAATTTATTCCATGCATTCGGTGGCCAAACAAGTGTATGCCTACCACACAAGTACCATGAGAGAATCTAGCATCTCAAATTTAAAAAAAAGGGAATAAACAATAATATACATGCCCACTTAGATCAATTTTTTTTACAGCTAAACAACTATGTGATTCCAATTTCTGATAAAAGAAAACATATTTATACTCATGTTCCAGGACCATTTCAATGTTAATTTGAAGAAAAGGCATATAATCATCCCGCAAATCATTGATGTTTCTGATAAATATACACACAGATGCACGTACGTTTTGTTGGTAGAATGTATGTACCACTAAAATCATGCATACCCCATAAATCAGTCAGTTCTAAACCTGAGTTTACATACCAATCCAAACTGCAGATAAACAAACAAACCCAGATAGCTGAAATCAATTTAAGAGGATTGAAGCATGAAAAAAAAACAGGGAGAATTTTCAACTCATAAAATAAAAATGAATGATTCAAATCTAAAAACAGGAAAAACCCAGATACCCAAAACCATTTTAGGAGATTTTGAAGTACTTAAATGGCATTTAAAGACTTGAAGGGAAAAATCCAAGTGGGGGAAAATCACAACCAATGAAGAACCAAAGACCCAGATCAGAAAACAGCAAAAATCCATTGAATGGATGAAGAGAGAAATTGTTGTGTCGCTTACAGAGCAAAGAGATTTCCATCTCCTTTGTGTTTCTGGTGTGTTTCTGGGATTGTTCTCCCTCTCAGTCCCTCAAGTCTCCTCTCCTCCTGGTGCTTTTCGTTGACTGAGAGAGAGGTGGTTCGTTGACTGAGAGAGAGGTGGTTGGTTGATACTGGAAATCCGAGGTTTCTGGTATTTATAGGTGGAGGATCAAAGATTCCTTAAAATGTTTCCATGAAAGATGCTAGGAATATTCTGCTCATATCCCTCTTTTTTAATCTTTAAAAAAAAAAAAAAAAACTCTGAGCGAAAATTCAGGCTGTGGGGTGCAATGGATCTCCATGTGCTAGTGTTTTTGTTTGGCAGAGATTGTCAATGTTGGCAGGTGGGCCACCTTTTGTAGCCACTGGAACATCAAACGTCTTGACTATATTGCTATTGCTGTTGTGATTCCTGTTATAATATATTAAGCTAAGGGGTTTTTTTTTATTCTATTATTATGTATGAAAGAGACTCAATTTCTTCAATCGATTTTGACTATGTGAAATAAGCCAATGGGTGTTTTTAACTTCCTCTTAAGAGTCTTCCTCTCTTTTCAACTCCTTCATACACATGCATAATAACTGCATGCAAAACGTTTCCGTTTTAATGTCATCACGGCTCCCTCAATAAGTCTTGATCTTATTTAAATAATCACATGTTATATCCCTTTCGTCTCGCTTTCACTGAAACCCCTCCTTTTTCAAACTCTTGATCTATCAAGTTCAGACATTTTTCTTGAATTTGGGGAAGAACAATTCTTATATATATATGAAAGACGTTGATTTCTCAATTATTATATATTAAGCTAATTGATTTCAATTGCAAAATCAAATAATTGAATCTAATTAATTTTGACTGTATTAAAATAAGTTTGATTATCACTTAAATCCACAAAAAATGTTTCCACTATGCATGTGTGCCACAATAACTCCTACCCACTTTCCTCTTTTCCACTACCATTGCCTCTTGCGTAACCTGACACCTCCTTAACTTATTTTGAATGTGTAACTCCAAAATGCAACCTTTCATGTTCTTCCAATTGAGAAATCAGTAAATTCTCATCCTTAAAAGAACCCCTTCACCTTCTCATTGGTCCATGTCAGCTATGAATATATTAATTTCCAAATAATTGAGAATTATTTTTCCCATTAAGAATCTCATCGAAATGTCTCTCTTTGATTATAAATGTATATTAAAAATGCATTCTTGCCATTATAAATAGCAACTTCTCTATCTTCCCATGTAAATAACTATTAAAACGTAAGTGTTTCTCATAATGACAGGAGTATCGTGATGTAGAATAAGCAGCAGTGATTTCAATTGCAAAATCAAATGATTGGATCCAATTAATTTTGACCATATTAAAATAATTTTGACCACTCCTTAAATCCACAAGAAATGTTTTCACTATGTATGTGTGCCACAATAACTCCTACCCACTTTCCTCTTTTCCACTACTGTTGCCTTTTGCGTAGCCAGACAACTACTTAACTTCTTTTGAATGTATAACTCCAAAATGCAACCTTTCATATTCTTTCGATTAAGAAATCAGTTCAATTGATTTGCCCAATTTATTTTGACCCTTGCATTCGTTAGTAACTTCTCATCCTTAAAAAAACCCCTTCACCTTCTCATTTGATCCATGTCAGCTGTGAATATATGAATTTCTAAATAATTGAGAATTATTTTTCCCATTAAGAATCTCATCGAAATGTCTCTCTTTGCTTGTAAATGTATATTAAAAATGCATTCTCACCATTATAAATAGTGACTTCTATATCTTCCCATGTAAATAACAATTATAACGTAAGCATTTCATAGAATGATAGGAGTGTCGTGATGTAGAAGAAGTAGCGGTGATTGAAAGGTAGAGACCACATACAATTGTTGAATCCATGGATTTGCACATTTTAGGTCCTAATTAAGTGAAAAACTCTGTCCGAATGGATCTCACTTCAAGTGTGCTCTTCTTTATTTGATAGGTTTAATTAGAATGTGCAAAAAAAAAAAAAAAAAAATTGGGACCTGCATTGAAGAAAGAAAGAAATTGAAGCAAGTAAGACCCGCACACGACATTCTACATTTTCACTCATGCTAGAGGGAGGGTCTGATGAATCTTTAAAAATGCATATTTTTATATATTTTTTGGACCATTTTAAGGACCTATTGACTTAAAAGAGCTTCATTTATTGTGAAATCATAGTTTCATGCATTTATAAATCATTGTAGTATTTTTCTGTATAATTTGCTTGAAAATCATACTTTTTGCTTACATTCATGAAACCTGCCAATTTTGGAGTTCCATTTTTGAAAAGTTTTGTGAAAGTTATTTTTCTCATGAAAAGAAATCAATTTTTCATCATCATTAGTTCATTCACAGAAAATCATGAAAAATAGTGTGCATTTTCATTGTCATTTCATAAGAGATGAGCCCACAGTCATGCATTTGTGATCTTAACGTTAAAATTGTCTTTTCACATAAATTCACATTTGTTGTGTAGAAAATTGATGATATGGGTTCCACTTTCAAGAATTGAAATAAAGATTTTATTTTCAAAAGAAATAAGAGAAGAATTGAAGAGAGAAAGAAATTAAAAGAAAAAAAATGCAAAAATTGGCTTCATAATGTGGGGGTACAGTTGTGGGATGTCCAAAAAGGGGCCACTATTCTTTACTGCATCATCCAAATTATCTTTTGATAATTCAAAGATAATTTCAAAAGATCTGAAGATATTTCATTAAAGGAAAGCTACATAAGAGACCTTCTTTGCAAAAGAGTAGAAATTGAATTTAAAAAAAAAAAAAGAAGAAGAGTCATATTAGAAGAAGGAAAGTCAATCTCATTTTTTTTTTCAGAACAGCCTGGGTTAAAATGATCATATCTCTCAAACCGTAAATTGGATTGAGCCAATCTTGGTACCATTAGAAAGCTCTTTCAGAGTAGATATCCATAGAGCTCAAGATTGTATAATTTGGAGCTGAAAGGAGAAAGTTATGACTCCAAGAAGATGGCTATGATTTTTCTACTTAAGATTGAAATTGTCTTATCAAATATGGGCCCTATCCTTTGGCAAATGTTAGCTAAAAAGGTGGATACACTTAGAATTCCATCAAGAAAATGAATCTTATCTTATCTCAAACTTGGAAAACTTGTTGCCCAAGAAGAGGACTTGCCAATTTAAGGAGATCTTTACTACAAAGTAGAATCTATGGAGAGAAACAAAGGGGCTCTTAACTCTTATAAATTAAAGGCATTGATCTCCCATACTCTTCATGGAAAAAGAGCTCCTCCTCTAAATTTCTACATTTCATCTTTTCCATCTTTCTCTGCCTTCATCATAATCCTCAAGGAAGCTTAGCCCTAAAGCCACACTACACCTTTGGGAGTTTCATTAGAAGAGGTTCTTCTTTTCCATCCTAGCGTGTATTTTTTTTTATTTTATTTGTCAATCTTTTGTAAAGATTTTCACATGTTAGTATAATGTTATTTTTCTTAAATTTTTCTTCTTTTCTTATAATTTGTGTGGATATCTTGTTAATGTTTCTTGTGCTTGAATTAACGACCTAAGATACTATAATCACTTGAAATAATCATGAACCTAGTTAAAAGAAAATTTTAATAAGATAACTTTACTACATTTACTTTCCGGTCTACTACATTTAAATTCGGCACTACTATATTTACTTTTCTTGTCATCTCTACATTGAATTTCCTGCAAATACTACATTTATTTTTTTAGCACTACTACATTTAAATTCCAGCAATTACTACATTTAAATTTCTGCAATTTTGTTGTTCATTATGTTTTAATGTTTTGTTGTATGCATAATTTAATGGCTGACAGTTTTGTCATAACATGCATCACTTATTGGTGAGTTTTTTAACATGTGAAAGGTGCCAAAGTACTCAAGTTTCAAAGGTGTTTTGACTGAATTAAAAGCTCAGATCTGAATGTGAAAAGAGGTGCCCAAATCTGTCCAAAAATAGTCTGTATTTTTGTAGAAATTTTGATGCAAAAATTAGTTCATATTTGAGAATATTCAGTTGGGTAAGTTGTAGATTAGATTGAGGACTTAAAAGATCTTAAAATATATGATTTGAAGAAGGACTTTTACTATGTTTCAAATCTAAAATTTGAGTTTCAGCACTTATAATTCAGAAATTTTGCTACTTTGTTTGGTGTCTACACATGTCAAGTTTTCATACATTCTTGGATTGTTTTAAATGGAAAGTTTGTGGACAATAAATATTGCTGGAAACACCTTTCAAAACTGAGATTTTTCTCTCAGGTATGCTAAAAAATTATAGTGTTCCAGAAGTGAGAAAAATCCAAGAATAGGCCACATATGCTGTAAAATTATGCACTGCAGAATTCATTCATGCATATTTTCGTTGTTTTTCAGTCTTTTTCATCACTGCTTTTTTATTGAATTCATGCATTCATTAAGTGTGTTCTTCAGCCATTAAATTTATATTAGGTTTGCATTAAATTAGGATCATATTTTATTTAAATTTTGCATCTCATATTAGGAAAGTTTGCATTAGTTGTTTTCATTGCGTGCATTGCTTTGCATTGTTAATTTGTTTTCTAACTTTCTAATTTTAGAATTAATTACTAACTTTAATTTAGGAATTTGACTTAGGAAAGTTTAGTTTCAGATTTTTGTTTTTATTTTTAGAAAGATTCTTGTGTATGATAATTTACGTTAGATTCATTCTTAACTTAGCAACTTAACTTAGAAAGTTACTTTGTTTAGTTGCATTGTAGATTTTTTTTAGAAATTGTTTAGCATTAGAAAGTTACTAATTTATTCTAGATTTTCATTTAGATTGCTTTCCAAAATTAAAATTCTTTCTAATTTGAATTGATGTTGTAAATCTTTTGTTTTTAGAAAGTGTAGATTCTTAACTTAACTTAGTTTTTAATTTTGGAAAGTTTTGTTTTCTTTCACTTTTGTTTAACATTGTTTAGTTTTTAGTTTAGTAAGTTTCTAATTTTAGTTTTATTTTATTGGAAGTTCTAATGTGTGTTTTATTTTGTAACAACTTTAGATTTTTTTAGGAAGTTTTAGATTTAAGTTTTCTAATTTAGGAATATTTATTTATTTGGATAGTAATTGTTTAATTTTTATTTTTTTTGCAAAGTAGGATGCTAGTATTTGTTAGATTTTAAATTAGGTTAGTTTTAGATTTTTATTTAGGGCAAGTAGAAGTTGAAAAAGCAACGTTAAAACACATTGCTCTATGAGGAGTAGCCTGGTCTCACCAATTTTTATTACTACATCGTGGTTCTACATTTGGAACTCACAAACAGGGTCCCACTCACACAATATTAATTGCTGTGACTATTGAAGAAGTGAAAATCTTGGAAGGAATTTAAACAAAGCATACAAAAACCACAGATGACATGATACTCCATGTGAACGTTCAAGGTGGTGTAGCCTAGTGCATATTGCAAAATTACTTCCTAAATATTAGGAGATTTGAAAATAAGTGGGCCATGATCATATATGTTGGGAAACCAATGGGATGGCACCTTTACAAACTTACCATTATGAGAAGAGAAATTCTCTACAGAACTGAAAAGTTGGTCTCAAGTATCATGCCAACCTATCTTGGTAGTCAAAGATTTATATTCTAATTTCAACATGGGCTTATCACTAAGCCACCACACCTCATCACTTTGCCACTCCATGATGTGATTCACGTCTCCACAATTCAAGCATAGTAAAAAGAAAATTAAGGCACATGGTGATAATCAAGATCCCACCTCAAGTATGCTTTGCACACATTTTATATTTGGAAAGTGGGTATCAAAAGATTTTCTTACAAGATTAGAAAGAGATTTTATCTCACTCACCTCCTAAATAATTGCATGTTTGGAGCCAAAGAAAAGGGAACTTACCAAAAAATAAGCTAGAAATTTGCTTGGAAGATCATGTGGGCAAAACAAGAGGAGCAAACTTAGAAAGAATTATTTCAAGAATTCTATAAAGGACACCACCCACCAAGAGACTACACGTCCGCACAGCACCATCCCCATCTCTCTCTCACACCCCTCACTACCATCCATCTCCGTGCTCCCTCTGTCCACTTCTCTCTCCTCTCCCCTTTCACATCTTCTCTTTCTCTAATGTAACAAAAGAAAATAAGAGAATATCTAGGGGCATTCTGGAGCCCTGTTCCAGAACTAAGTTAGAAGAGTGAGAGAATTTTGTAATTGCCATGAAGTTCACAATGAAAATCACATATTTCACAATGGAAGAGTAGATCCTTGGATCAGAGTGCCTAATAAAGTTCAGTGCTTCTCAGCATTATTCTATGTAATTTGATTCAAATATTTTTTTCCTCTTGTGTGTTGATTATAAAAGTAAATTTACCTTTTGTCATTGACAGCCTATGTTATTCAAATTTTTATGTAAGTAATGCTTTAATCACGTATGTTTTCTTGATAGATTATTCTTAGATTAAAATTATTTGATAATCTACCTTTGATTAATATGTGATCTTTAGTTAAGTTTATAATTTCATTAGGTGAAGGAGATTTTTGTCTTAAATAAATTGTAAAAAATTGTGCTCTTGATAGACAAATTATCTGAATTAGAAACATTGATTTGTTTCTGATTTGAAGTATTTTTTGGACAAATTATTTTATCGATTACATAGAATGATGGTGGGACTACTTAATGGATTCATAACATTCTAATTTATATTTTCTTATATTTTATCTCTGTATTTTAGATCTAGAATTTTTAATCTTATTGTTGTTTAATTTTTTTTATCTCTCTTGTCATCGTTAGTGAAAAAAATTAGATTTTAGTAGAAAAAGAAGATTTTAATAGTGCTTCCTGTGAGTTTGACCTGTCCTTGCCATTATCTCAAAAGGACAACTGTGCACTTGCAATATTAAAGGATTGAATTTAATTTCACATCAACAATCTCATGGCTTTGGTTTTGTCACCTTTAAAAGTGAAGAATTTGTTGCTTCTTCTATTCAAACCCACTATGCTAGAATGAAGACAGGAGCATCTTGGGTTGAAAGACTCATATTGTAAGTGGTCTTGACATGCAAGTGGATTTCACAACTCAGAACACCCCCTCATTGACTAGACACGTTTTTTAAAGAGATGGCTCCTATAGTTCTTGATTATGTGTTAGTTCTTCTCCTCTCTTATTCTACTTTCTCTTTTTTGACGTTGTATACTTTTTTAAAAGTTTTTTAGTACTATATTTACTTTTTAATTTTTTAACATGGGCATTGAAGGTCTCAATCCACTTTTTTCTCTATATTCTCTCTCTCATGGTTTTCCATTTGGAAATTAACGTATTCATCTGTCACTACTTCAAAATCTATATCTACTCTTTTTTTTAGATCTATCAAGTTTCTTAATATCAAGCATCCAAATGGACCACCTAGGAGTAATACAGTTATGTTCAAGTTTAATAAAGGACAAGGAAAGGGTTAAAGATTTTTAAATGGATTGAAGAAAGAACGAGGCAAGGGGTTTTTTTTTCTCTTTTATTTGAGGTCTATGTTAGTAAATAATTGTATGGTTCCTTTTTAATATTTATTTTTCTATTTTCATGATTGTCGTTTCTCAGCTTTAGTAGGACATCTATTTAACTGTATATATAAGTCTTCTTGGTCTCTAGAGTCTAATTCGATTGTGGTTTGGTTGGTCTCTTAATGTAATGGTTGGTTTCTTAATATAATTGTCCAATTCTAATAGATGAAAGGGATATGATTTGATTTCTAATTGAACTCCAATTTGCAAAATTGAAACTCCATTTTGATTTTAATTTTGGTCGTGTTTTGATTTGAGAGAGAAATTTTGGAGACTTTAAATTATTTAAGCATTTAGGAATATTTAGACTCTTTTCCAACTCACTTGATTTTTACTTGACAGAAAGATTTTAGGGATTTCAAATTATTTAGACTCTTAAAAAGATTTTAACTTTTGGTTTGCAATTTATGCAAGTGGATCAATAATTTTTGGTCTCACAAGACATTTGATATATAGGCCTATTGCCCAGATTTAAGATTAGGTATCAGTGTTCTCTTTTCTCTTTCTTAGTTTTTAACTATTCTTTATAGTTTATGATTTTTAGTAGAATTTGAAGATTTTTTTTCTATCATTTTTTCTTATCTTTCTATTTTGTTTATTGGTCCTCTATTTTTCTATTTTTACCATCTTGATATAATTGACAAATAATTCATTACATTTATTTGTATATAAGCATTTAACACAATCAATTATATTGGCCTGTGCTAAGCACAGACAGGAATTGCTAGTATATATGAAAGAGACTGATTTCAATTGACCAACCAACCTGAATTTCTTCAATCGATCTTGATTATAAGAAATAAGCCAAACGTTTTTTTTTTCTTCCACTGAAGTAGCACGGAGAATAAGAATAGCCAACAGGCTATTCTCCAATCCAAAAGACTTAGGATATTCTGTCTAGGTCTTACACTAAAGGCAGAAATTCAACCCATAGGGAGAAGAAAACTGAAATCTCATTCAATAATAATGTAGTCTATCCCATGAGAAGGGATTACATCTATTTATTATTAAACTACTCTCCAAATAAAGAGACAAACTAGTTTAATCCGAATAAGGAGTCCTAATTAAAATATAAAGCTATTTCTACAACTTAAGAAAGCAACTGTTACTAATAACGTAACTACTATTAATCAATTTTCAGTGCTATGCTTTATACTTGGGCCTACGGACATAAACGTTCAGACATGGTCTATTGGTCTGGCCTGCATCAACTCGCCTCAGCTTGAAAAAACTTAACTCCGGCGAGTTGTTAGCTTGGTACTTCTTATATAGATCTGGGTTAAGTCGTTGAAAGTTGGTAGCTGTAATCCATGTCGCTTCAGATAATGGTTTTCCTTTCTACTTGACTAAGAACTTGTGTAATCCGCAATCTTCGTAAAAACAAGTTGATCATCAAAAATATCTTCAATTTCTTCCGGAAGATACAAATTGATGGGAAGCTGGAGAGCTTGTTCTTCAAAAGATTCATCTGCATGATATTCATGATAAATTGTCAAATCTTCAACATTAAATGTAAAGCTGATATTCATGTCCGAAGGAAGGTCTAGAACATATGCATTAGAGCTGATTTTCTTTAAAATCTTGAATAGTCCTACACTTCTTGGATGTAACTTCTAATATTTTCCTGCGAGAAATCGTTTTGGCTTCAAACGAACCATGATCATGTCTCCTTCATCAAATTCAATATGACGTCACCATGAATTTGCATACTGCTTGTAAGTCTTGGTACGTGTAACAATTTGTTGGCGAACTTCATCATAGACTTGCTTATGTGTTGTGCAAATTGTTCAGCTTCTTAACTTGACCTGGCATCCACTGTTAATGGGCTTAAATCAATAGAAAGACGTGGCTTAACAGTGGTAACAACTTCAAATGGCGATCTTCTAGTGACTCTGTTGATGGAATTATTGTAAGCGAACTCCGTCATGGGTAAAATAAGATCTCACGAAGCAATATAATTTCTGATAAGACACCGAAGAAGATTTCCCAAACTCCTATTAATAACCTCTATTTGGCCATGAGTTTGTGGATGTATGCACTGGAATATTGGAGCTTTGTGTGCATCAAGTGCCATAAGGTTTTCCAGAAGAAACTCATAATTTTGTATCTTTGTTAGATACAATTGTCTTGAGAAGACCATGCAGACGAACTACCTCTTTAAAGAAAAGAGTAACAATTTTCTTCACATCTGATGTGTGAGAACATGGAATAAAATGTGTCATCTTGGAAAAATGATCAACAACAACAAAGATTGAGTTTACCTTCCTTGTTGTTTTGGGTAAACCTAAGACGTCATGCTTAGCTCTTGCCATGGTTCATGTGGAATAGGAAAGGGGCTGATATAAAATAGTGTTCTTCTTTTGTCCTTTTGTAAGTTGGCATACCCTATATAAGTCACAAATTCGAGCAACATCTATTTTTAAGCATGGCCAAAAGAAGCGATCTTCCACAATAACCAATGTTTTATCACGTCCAAGATGTCCACTACATCTATTACCATGTAATTCACATAAGACAAACTCTCAAATAGATGTAGCTGGCAAACATAATTGATTTCCACGAAATATATAACCATCATAACTAGAAAATTTTGGATGTTCAGAAAACTCACCTTTTAGAAGATCTGTGTAAATTCAACTAAAGTCATGATCAGCTATACATTCTCTGCATATTTCTTCAAAGCCTAGAATTGTAACTGAAATGGTTATGAGAATGTGAGAATGACGACTTAATGCATTGGCAACTTTATTGTCCGTACCAGATTTATGGTGCAAAACAAATGAGAACTCCTGCAAATATACATTCCATTTGACACGATTGACGCTCATCTTTTTTTTGAGAATTTAGATGTTGCAAAACTTCATGATCAGAATACAAGACAAACTCTCGTCCAATCAAATAATGGCGTCAATAATGTAGAGCTTGGACAACGGCATAATAAGCCAGATCATAGGGCGAGTACTTTTTATGAGAATCATTCAATTTCTCACTAAAGTAAGCAACTAGATGACCGTCTTGACTTAAAACCCACTAACACCTACTTGTGAAGCATCACAACTAACTTCAAAGACCTTTTCAAAGTCGGGAAGTTTTAAAATAGGTACTTCAGTCATTTTCTTCTTAATCTATTCAAAAGCCTGAGAGGCTGCCTTTGTCCAAGTGAAATCTTCTATCTTCATGCAATCAGTACTAGGAATAATGATTGAACTGAAATTGTAAATAAATCTCTTATAAAAAGTGGCCAATCTAAGAAAGCTCCATACTTCATGAATACTTTTAGGAAGTGGCCAATCAATGATTGCTTTGATTTTCTCTAGATAAACTTCTACCCCTTCAGCTAATACAACAAAACCCAAAAATAGCACTTTGGAACTAAAAAAATATATACTTTGTCAAATTAATGTAAAGTTTTTCTTTACAAAGTGCACACATGACATACCTCAAATGGTCAAGATGAGCTTCTTTGGATTTGCTGAAGATCAAGATATCATCAAAATATACCACAACAAATTTGCTGAGAAAAAGGCCATAAAAGTTGAGTCATCACTCACGTAAAAATGCTGGGACCATTGGATAAACCGTATGGCATAACCAACCATTCGTAAAATCCATCTTTAGTTTTGAATGCAGTTTCCTATTCATCTCCTGACCGAACACGAATTTGATGATATCCGCTTCTAAGATCAATCTTGGAGAAGACGGATGAACTGGCCATCATATTAAGCATGTCGTCCACTCAGGGAATTGAAAACCAATACTTGATGGTGATCTTGTTGATTGCTCGGCTATCGACACACATCCACTAAGAACCGTTTTTCTTTGGTGTTAAGAGAGCTGGAACTGTACAATGACTCATGCTTTCTCAGATATGACCCTTCTAGAGTAAGTCTTCAACTTGTCATCATAATTCGGCATGTTCAATTAGACTCATGCGATAAGTAGGTAAATTATGGAAAGGGGAACCTTGGATTAAATCAACAGCATACTGAATGTCCCTCATAGGTGGTAGTTCTTTAGGAAGCTCCACTGTAATCAAGTCTAAAAAACCATGAAGCAAGGACTTGATCTCTGGTGGTATAGAAACCTGTTTTGTTTCATGTGCTTTCTTGAATTCTTTAGGAACAAGAGCATAAACAATTCCTTATTCTTGGCTTTCTGATTTAAATTTGCACATGGAAAGAAGGCGAGAATCGAAATTTTGTGTCGGCTTTTTTACCGGGGTGGAGGAGGCTCACTTTTTTGAAGCAATTGGTGGTTTACGTGGGAGAAGGGTTACTTTTTTGCCTTGATACTTGAAAGTATGAGTATTAGCTTCTCCATTACTTTGTACCTTGTTATCAGATAACCAAAGTCTTTCTAACAAAAACTAAGATACATTCATACGAATAATGTCATACCAAAGAGAGTCTTGATTACCACTAGTCTTAAATGTTACCTGTCACGTTTTTACTACCAGCATTACTATGTCATTTACCCAAGAGACTTTGTACGGTTTCGAATGTTTTTCCGTCGGAAGTTTTATCTTATCAATTACTTCTTGGGATACCACATTCATTTCACTTCTATCATCAATGACCAAATTGCACAGTTTGTGATAACATGTTGCTGTGGTCCGTAATATGGTGGTTTGCCTCCAATCTTCCGCTTCTTGCTCAGTAGTGACAAAAAGGCGATGAATAAATAAGACTCCACCTTTTGTGTCACCTTGATAAAAAGAATGATTTTCTTGCTCAGGTGGAGGTTCAAGATTGTTATATGGAGTTTCACCATCATACACTTTATCAACAGACTCTGATTCATAGCTTTCTTTCTCATTTTATGTATAATGAAGATTTTTTTTTACCTAGGCATTTCGAAGAATAATGCCCTTTGCCTTTGCATCGAAATCAAGTGATGTCTTGCTTTGGCTAAGAATTATTAACATTCTTTCCTTTATTTGCATTGTTTGGAGGGGGTCGTGCTTAATTTTGAGGGGGTGCTTGCTTATTAAAATTGCTCGTGGAGCTTGCCTGTTGGAGCTTTGTGAATGAGCAACTCGCTAATAGGTCATATCGGAGTTTCTCCTCTAAGGATGTTCTTCAAAATGCCATGAGTAGGGAGAGTGCAACTTCTCTTTAACACAAAGGGCTATATGATAAACTTCCTCAATGCTGTGGAAATTAAGGGTAGTCAATTCTCTCTGAATATCTTGACGAAGGTGTAACACTCCGACCCTAATCAAGTATGCTTAGCGACTAATTACGTTTTTCATTAATTACCATCGAATTAGGTTTGACTTAATTTGTTTTATCTTTGTGGGTTATGTTTAAGTCATGGATAGGTAGTTGGGTTGAATTTAACTTTACCTAGGTCATGAAAGCCATTTTTCGTAATTTTTGGGCTCATGAGTTTACGTCATTCATGTATCATATTGACATCATCACATCCATTTTATTGAGCTCGTCAACTTGGTACTTGACTCGAATACGTTTGAGTTCGTTTGTGTTAGTTGCACCTTCATTGGACTTGAACTGTAATTACCTTAACAAATATGGACATTCTTATAAACTCCAAAAAATATCCTATATATATAAAAATCTATTGTTCCTAATCGATACTTTTCCTTTCAAACACTCTTGTTTTTACCCTAAAAGTATTATTTTTTTCTCCCTATCACGTTTCTCTCATCAAATCAAGAGAATTGAGGTTGTAAGGTAAGATTGGCGACTCATACTGGCACTCCAGTGTCTATTATCATCTCCTTCTTCATTTTTCACATACATCTCAATTAGGTTCAAGAATTGGAGTGTCCTTAAGTTGAGCCAACAGTAAACTTAGTGACTTGAATTCTAAATTAAGGCAAGTATAAGTAAATTTTGGTTTAATACATGTTGGTATATTATGATTCTTGTAAATTCACTGAATTCTATGATCTAGCCCTAATTGTATGATACCCTACTGTTTCTCAATTTCTCTACACTCCATTGTATTATGAAGTTCAGTGTTTTTTAAAGTATGAGTTTGAACAAAGAATGAGTGAAGGCAATAGGTAGGGAATACCCTAACAATGACCAAGTTGAAAGGTGTTGATTTTGCCTTAGACGTTGAATATGCTTAAGAAAACTAAAGCTTATAGCTAAGCCATAAAAAGGTTATGACTCACAGTCCAGAGAGTAAAAATTTTGAATTTTGTTCTACGGCTAAACCACACCTAAACCGTAGAATATGTTACAGTTAAGCAGTAGCTAACCTTTGGCTCATCCGTAGAACATATATGCCTAAGCCGTAGAATAACATACGGTTAAACCGTAAATGCGGAGGAAAATTGGGTACCAATGGTTAAGCCATAGTGTAACTTACGGCTAAGTCATAAGATGCCACGGCTAAACTGTAAGTCACCTAGTGCAAGTTACAACTCAACCGTAAGATGCACACGGCTAAGCCGTAAGTCATCCACAACTAAGCCACAAAATTATGATATGTCAAGACTGCTTTTCTACATGGTGAGTTGAAGGAACATATTTATATGCATTAACCAGAGGGGTTTGAAATCCAAGGTAAGGAAGACCATGTTTGCTTACTAAAGAAATCTTTGTATGGACTAAAGTAGTCTCCTAGACAGTGGTACAAGCATTTCGATACCTTTATGGTAGGAAACAGCTATTCTAAGAGTGAGTATGACAATTGTGTTTATCATAAAAAGTTCTCAAATGGTTCTTTTATTTATTTGCTATTGTATGCTGATACATGTTAATTGCTTTTAAGGACATGTCTGAGATTAAAATATTAAAGGCTAAACTCAGTGGTGAATTTGAGATGAAGGATTTGGGTACTGCAAAGAAAATACTTGGGATGGCGATTCATAGGGACCGAAAAGTGGGCATATTGTCTTTGTCACAAAAAAGGCCATTAAAAGAGTACTAGAACGCTTTGGCATGCAAAGGTTGAAACCTATGAATACTCCACTTACAGCTCATTTTAAACTTTCCGTTGCTTTATGCAACACTCCGACCCACCTTGACCTCGTTTAGTGCCTAATTACTGTTGTTTTCGTTGTTAATTGTGTTTTGCTTTTATTTTGGATTTGTTGCGGGTCATGGATAGGTAGTTGGGTTGAGTTTGACCTGGATTAGGTAGACCAAGCCCTTTTTCGTAATTTTAGCTTTTCTTCGACATGGTCATTTTTGCATCATCTTGAGGTCAACGCGTGTCTTTCGTTGAGCTCGTTCACTTTTGTAACTACGTAGTTTGCAACCGATGTCGTATGATTCCACTAGACCCGGATTTCACTCAAATTGGAAATTGATTTATGACTTGGACTTCATTGCAAATTGGACATTCACTTACCTTATATAAGATCCACTTCTCATCGACTCCAGCTCTCTCTCTCATTGCTTTCTTTCACTGTTCACGTGAAGCTCCATTTCTCTCTCCTTCTTGATTCTTCTTCTCCACGATTAAGCCAAAAGAGAAGATTTGTGCTCTCTTGTTCCTTAGTGATTGGATTGAGGTGAGTTGAGGTCTTCTCCATCTCCCTCATTTTCTTCTTCTTGTTTCCATGATTCCATGATGTTGCCCTTGATGTTTCTTTCTCTTCCTCATACATGCATGCTAGCAGTGATTGGTGTTTGATTGTGAATGAGCCAAGGACAGCATGTGGTGTAATTGAACTCAATTAAGGCAAGTATAACCATAATATGTAAGAACCCATGTTGGTATTTGTTTGATTTTGTTTACTTCACGTGAGTTTACGGGGAAAACATGTTTACAGCCCAATTTGCTAGTATTCTCCCTTTCTCTGTTGGAAATGTGCATATATGATGTCTTTACAGGTTTTCTGTAGTTGATTCAGAATTCAACCCCGTGCATGTACGGCTAAGCCGTAAGTCACCTACGGCTTAAAGTCCAGAGAGGGAATAAAACCAGTTTTCTTCTACGGCCAGGACACGGCTAAGCCGTATATTGCCCTATGGCTAAGCCATATCTCTGCCATGACCCAGCCGTAGATCAGTATAGGGTGTCCCTTTTTTGGATTAACCGAAGGCAAGCAATTGACAGACCTTCTGTGGCCCAGCCACGGCTAAGCCATAGAACAGCACACGGCTAAGCCGTAGAACAAAATACGGGTGAACCGTAATTACGGATGAACAGTAAAGGGAACCGCGGTGGAGCCGCAGTGCATATTACAGCTAAGCCGTATGTTCACCTACGGTTAAGCCGTACCACCCCCCTGGAAAATGAATAACAAGGATAGGCGTAAGGAAAAGACCGATATGGCCTTCATGATAGAATGTAGAGCACCTAGACTTGCCCAATGGTATCAATGTATGACATGAATAATCTCGAGGGCTGTGATTAATTCATGCACGTTATCCAGTTGTTAAGCACCTCCCCATGGGTGTTGGTTTAAGGGACTTCGGTGCACCAGCTAATACAATGCAACACTAGACAACGGTGCATCGAATAACTTAAAACTACATCATCGTGCACGGTTAGAAACACTGGATAATTAGATTAGAATTGGCTAGTAAATGAAGGTGATTCTATCTGGTATGATTTGCTTACATAACATGTTGTATTTCGATCATTGATCTCCACTCTTCAGCAGATCATTGCATGTCGCGTCGAAAGTCATACTATGCGTTCACCTTGAGTATGTATGTATGTATGATATAAGGTCTGTTATTGGATATGCACGCACGATATGCTTATCACGATCTACTTAGGGTTTTCATGATTGACTCTGTATGGTCAGACACTACTTAACCTCAGCCTTAGGATCCCGACAGGGTGAATTTGGTGTAGCTTTCATGGCCTTGCTGCAGTAAGGAAACATCTTGGGGAATCGGACCCCAGGAAACCCGAGACCCATTTGTACCCTAGCCCGGACAATGGTGTTCTCTGCACGATATAAGATCCCTCTTTTGGGAGCATATGGCAATGTAGTCGCCAACTAGTTATGTACACAGCATGTATTCATTGATTCGCATAGCATATTTCTCTCTTGCACGACAGTTTAGTATACAAATGTGACCTATTTTGATTTATATGATGTTCTTTATTCTATTAGACACAGCATGCGTTAACTGTTATGGTTTATACTTTGCTGAATCATTGTATTCACGAGTTGTTTATGGTGTTGCAAGCTCAGATACACCTTCCGACCCCTTGTCGGTTGGCCAGACTCCAATTAAGACCCCCGGGGCCCCATCAGGCCTAGAGGAGTGGATGTGAACACTCCACTAGAGAGCGCCCTGGACATGCATGATATAAGAGTCTTCCTTTGAGTTTTGTCACGCTTGTATGCGTCATGATTGTATATGTTTATTTTGATCATTTTGTAAAACCTTTCTATAAATGTCAGTTATGTCTTCGTATTCTCTTCTTGCATTGTTTAGTTTGATGTTTTTTATATCTACAGCTTCCGCGTACATGTTTGGCACGTGTGAAACTTCCCTTGTGCGCGTGCATTTAGACCACGTCTACGTGTACAGGCATGGTAGTACGTTTGTCATTGGTTTGGGTTTTGCTAACCCCCGGACTCCTGGGCCTGGGTTGTGACATACGTATTGTATGGTATCAAAGCATTCCTTGCTTTAGATGATAAGCATGTAGGCATGTAGGATCGTGGTGAGGATACAATTCTTTCGTTGTGCTTTTTTAGCTTTTGGGAAATAGTGTTTGTGTTTGACTCTTTTCCATTTTGCAGGATATGGCATCCGGTTCAGGTTCTCAGCATAATGCCGGAGATAACGAAAGCGGTTCCAAACCTTCACCACAGGCTATGAGCACCGATGAGCGCATCCTTATGCTATTTCAATCCATACAGGCTCAGTCACAGTCGATGCAGAATGTACAGGCACAGGTCGCGACAATGTTAGACAGGCAAAGCCAAGCACCGGCCCAGTCGCATGTGGACCAACAGGTAGTCTTTCAGCCGAGAGAGAACGACCCAAACGCCCTCTATGATAAATTTTGCAAGCGAGGAGCTACGGAGTTCAACGGGACAGAAGAGCCACTCAAGGCAAAGCAGTGGCTAGAGCAGATAGAGGACATGTTTGAGACTGTAGTGTGCACGAACATGCAGAGGATTGGTTTAGCAGCCTCTATGTTACGAGATGTCGCGAAGACTTGGTGGAAGAGCATAAAGGACTCGTACAAAGACATGCCCAGTGCGACAGTTTGGGGGACATTCAAGCAACAGTTTTGGAGGAAGTTTATCTCGGCTCATGTGTTTAGAGCTAAGGAAGTTGAATTCTTAGCCCTCCGCCAGCAATAGATGACAGTGGCAGAGTATGTGAATAAGTTCACCCAGTTTTCGCATTTTATTCCAGATTTGATCAATACCGAGGAAAGAAAAGTGAACCGGTTTGTTGAAGGTCTGCATCCCCGGTACATGCACCATGTGACTGCTTTCCAGCGTCCGGCTACATTTGATGATGCAATGGACAGGGCCTATTCTGCTGAGGCCATCCACCAAGCTGAAAGAGCCGTTGATCCTAAGCGGCAGCCACCATTTAGTGCACGAGGACAGGTACAGAAGAAGATGAGAGGCCAGCAGAGTACTTTCAGTTCTGTCGGTACTACATGCGTGCACTGTGGCAAGGGCCACACATCTGAAGCTTATTGGAGGAAGGCAGGAGGTTGCTTTATTTGTGGTTCTAAGGAGCATATGATAGCCAGCTGTCCTCGATATAAGGCTTCCCAGCCTCCACCATCCAGTACTACCTCAGGTGCAGCTTCTGGTCGATCCAGTGTGTCTACAGCTCCGAGCAAGTCACAGCCAGCCCGTTCAAGCCCAAGACAGCCACGTCAGACAGCTCGTGCGTATGCCGCTACCCATGAGAGTGCCGAGGATCCACAGGTGGTCGAAGGTACTGTTCTGATTTTGCACATTGAGGCATTAGCATTGTTCGATTCGGGGTCTACGCGATCCTACGTAACACCTCGATTTGCTGAGCGGTTACAGCAACCGCCGAAGCCGTTGCCATATGTGTTGGTTGTATCCACCCCAGTTGGCAAGCGAATGGAGTGTAGTGTATACTAACCCCATTGCGACGTGCAGATTGCAGGTCATCAGTTGCCTATTGATTTGATCCTGTTGTCGATGCTGGACTTTGACATGATCCTTGGAATGGATTGGCTCGCTCGCTATCGTGCCTGTGTTAACTGTTACAACAAGACGATCTTCTTTGATTTAGGCAAGGGCTTTCGTTTCAAGGGCAGTCAGAAGAGATGCCCCAGGCGTGTGATTTCTGCGTACAAGGTAGATCGTTTGATCTGCAAAGGGTGTGAAGGCTTCATTGCCTTTATCTCGAAGAAGAAAGAGACGAAGCAGTTAGGTGAGATTCCGGTGGTCTGTGACTTTTCCGACGTTTTTCCGGACGATGTGCCAGACCTACCCCCGGTTCAAGACATGGAGTTTGCCATTGACCTTGCTCCAGGCACGGCACCGATCAGTAAAGCTCCGTATCGCATGGCACCAGCTGAATTGTCCGAGTTGAAGAAGCAATTGCAGAAGCTTTTGGACAAGGGTTTCATTCGCCCGAGCGTCTCACCTTGGGGAGCACCAGTCTTGTTTGTCAAGAAGAAGGATGGTACTCTTCGGATGTGTATCGACTACCGATAGCTGAACAAGGTGACTATAAAGAACAAGTATCCCCTACCTCGAATTGATGAGTTGTTCGATCAACTCCAGGATGCAGCTTACTTCTCTAAGATTGATTTGAGATCTGGATACCACCAGTTGAGAGTAAAGGACGATGACATCCCTAAAACTGCCTTTAGGACCCAATATGGACATTATGAATTCCTCGTGATGCCTTTTGGACTAACCAATGCACTTGCAACGTTTATGGCTTTGATGAATCATATCTTTGCTCCTTTCTTAGACCAGTTCATAGTTGTATTCATTGATGATATTTTGATATACTCGAAGTCGGCGGAGGAGCATAAGGAGCACTTGAAGAAAGCCTTAACATTATTGAGAGAGCATCGCTTGTTTGCCAAGCTGTCGAAATGTGCTTTTTGGCTTGAGCAGGTGGCATTTTTGGGTCATATCATTTCACGAGAGGGATTGGCAGTTGATCCATCTAAAGTTGAGGCAGTTGTGAATTGGCCTAGCCCTAAGACAGTGACAGAAGTTCGGTCTTGGTCTAGCAGGTTACTATCATCGATTTGTCCAGGATATTGCTAAAATCTCTTCTCCTTTGACGAAGTTGACCAGGAAGAATGTGCCGTTTGATTGGACTGAGTAGTGTGAAGCTAGTTTTCGGACTTTGAAAGAAAAATTGACTACTGCCCCGGTGTTAACCTTGCCCGATGGTAGCGAAGGGTTCATGATATATTCAAATACTTCTCGAGTTGGTCTAGGCTGTGTGTTGATGCAGCACGGGAAGGTAATTGCAGATGGATCGAGACAGCTACGAGAACATGAGAAGAATTACGCCACCCATGATTTAGAACTGGCAGCCATCGTGTTTGCATTGAAGATTTGGAGACATTATCTGTATGGCGTGAGATTTGAAGTCCATTCTGATCACCACAGTTTGCAGTACATATTCACGCAGCAGGAATTGAACATGAGACAGCGCAGATGGCTTGAGCTCATCAAAGATTATGACTTCCCGATCAAATATCAGCTAGGAAAAGGGAACGTGGTGGCAGATGCACTTAGCAGGAAAGCAGAGTCGGTACAGATGTTGAGCAGTTTCCTTTTGACGTTCCATGATTTAGCTGTTGAGGTGAAACTAGTGGATGAGTATGTGACTTTGGCTAGTACGCTAGTGTTTCAGCCTGAAATAATTCAACAGATGAAAGACAGGCAATTCAAAGATCTCACTTTGAAGTGCATTCGTGACTACATTGGAGGTAGACCTGATTTCAGACTAGAGGAAGGTGTGCTTTATTTTTGGAATAGGTTGTGTGTGCCAGCAGTTGATGACTTCAAGGAGAAACTGATAAATGAAGCACATTATGCCAGATATGCGATGCACCCAGGCAGCACAAAGATGTATCGGAATCTCAAAGATCGCTTCTGGTGGAACAATATGAAGAGAGAGTAGCAAGGTTTGTTGCACAATGCTTGACATGCCAAAAGGTGAAAGCAGATCATCAGAGACCTCCAAGCTCGTTGCATCCTTTGCACATACCGCAGTGGAAGTGGGAAAACATCACCATGGATTTCATTTCAGGGTTACCTCTGAGAGCAGGAAGAACAACGCCATTTGGGGGATTGTAGATCGATTGATGAAGTCAGCCCATTTCATTCATTTCTGGAAGGGTATGATGTTTTCAGAGATGGCGAAGAAGTTCGTAGATGAGATCGTCAGGCTCTATGGTACGCCCGTATCGATTGTATCCGATCGTGATAGTCGTTTTGTTTCGTCATTCTGGAGAGCATTCCAAGAGGCTATGGGTACGAAATTGAGCTTCAGCACGGCATATCACCCACAAACGGATGGACAATCAGAGCGGACGATTCAGACTTTAGAGGACATGCTACGAGCCAGCGTGTTGAGCTATGAGAAGGAATGGGATATCCATCTCTCGTTGTGTGAATTCGCCTACAATAACAGCTTCCACGAGAGTATTGGGATGGCGCCATATGAAGCGTTGTATGGACGTAAATGCAGAAGCTCGATATGTTGGGAAGAAGTTGGAACTCGAGGTTTTCACGGACCGACGATCATTGCCGAAACTACGGAGAAGGTACAGAAAGCAATTGAGAACTTGAAAGTTGCTCGGTCGAGACAGAAGAGTTATGCAGACACTCGCAGACGGCCATTGGAGTTTCAGGTTGGTGAGTGGTTTTTCTGAAGGTCTCGCCGATGAAAGGTACAATCCGTTTAGGCAGAAAGGCAAATTAGCTCCACGATATGTCGGACCGTTCGAGATTAAGAGCCGGATTGGTGATTTGGCCTACCGATTAGCTCTTCCCGAGATGTTTTCCGGAGTGCATGACGTTTTCCAGGTTTCGATGCTTCAGAGATATGTTCATGATCTTTCCCATGTCATTCGCTACGACGATGTTCAGATCCCGCCGAATGCCGCATACGTTGAGCGACCACTCCATATCATGGGGACCCGAGAGCAGATACTCCACACCAGGACGATTCGATGGGTCAAAGTGTTGTGGGAGCATCACAGTCTAGATAAAGCTACATGGGAATTAGAAAAGCAGATGGCACAGCAATATCCCGACCTGTTTGCGCAGGTATGAGTGAGTGGTCATTCCGAGGACAGAATGATTCTCAAGTAGGGGAGGATGTAACACTCCGACCCAGCTTGACCTCGTTTAACGCCTAATTACTGTTGTTTTTCGTTGTTAATTGTGTTTTGCTTTTATTTTGGATTCGTTGCGGGTCATGAATAGGTAGTTAGGTTGAGTTTGACCTGGATTAGGTAGACCAAGCCCTTTTTCGTAATTTTAGCTTTTCTTCGACATGGTCATTTTTGCATCATCTTGAGGTCAACGCGTGTCTTTCGTTGAGCTCGTTCACTTTCGTAACTACGTAATTTGCAACCGATGTCGTATGATTCCACTAGACCCGGATTTCACTCAAATTGGAAATTGATTTATGACTTGGACTTCATTGCAAATTGGACATTCACTTACCTTATATAAGATCCACTTCTCATCGACTCCAGCTCTCTTTCTCATTGCTTTCTCTCACTGTTCACGTGAAGCTCCATTTCTCTCTCCTTCTTGATTCTTCTTCTCCACGATTAAGCCAAAAGAGAAGATTTGTGCTCTCTTGTTCCTTGGTGATTGGATTGAGGTGAGTTGAGGTCTTCTCCATCTCTCTCATTTTCTTCTTCTTGTTTCCATGATTCCATGATGTTGCCCTTGATGTTTCTTTCTCTTCCTCATGCATGCATGCTAGCAGTGATTGGTGTTTGGTTGTGAATGAGCCAAGGACAGCAAGTGGTGTAATTGAACTCAATTAAGGCAAGTATAACCATAATATGTAAGAACTCACGTTGGTATTTGTTTCATTTTATTTACTTCACGTGAGTTTGCGGGGAAAACATGTTTACAGCCCAATTTGCTAGTATTCTCTCTTTCTCTGTTGGAAATGTGCATATCTGATGTCTTTACAGGTTTTCTGTAGTTGATTCAGAATTCAACCCCATGCATGTACGGCTAAGCCCTAAGTCACCTACGGCTTAAAGTCCAGAGAGGGAATAAAACCAGTTTTCATCTACGGCCAGGACACAGCTAAGCCGTATATTGCCCTACGGCTAAGCCGTATCTCAGCCGTAGATCAGTACAGGGTGTCCCTTTTCTACGGCCCAACCACGGCTAAGCCGTAGAACAGCATACGGCTAAGCCGTAGAACAAAATACGGGTGAACCGTAATTACGGATGAACAGTAAAGAGAACCGAGGTGGAGCCGCAGTGCATATTACGGCTAAGCCGTAAGATGCCTACGGCTAAGCCGTATGTTCACCTACAGTCAAGCCGTACCACCCCCCTGGAAAATGAATAACAAGGATAGGCGTAAGGAAAAGACCGATATGGCCTTCATGATAAAATGTAGAGCACCTAGACTTGCCCAATGGTATGAATGTATGACATGAATAATCTCGAGGGCTGCAATTTATTCATGCACGTTGTCCAGTTGTTAAGCACCTCCCCATGGGTGTTGGTTTAAGGGACTTCGGTGCACCAGCTAATACAATGCGACACTAGACAACGGTGCATCGAATAACTTAAAACTACATCATCATACACGGTTAGAAACACTGGATAATTAGATTAGAATTGGCTAGTAAATGAAAGTGATTCTATCTAGTATGATTTGCTTGCATAACATGTTGTATTTCGATCATTGATCTCCACTCTTTAGCAGATCATTGCATGTCACGTCGAAAGTCATACTATGCGTTCACCTTAAGTATGTATGTATGTATGATATAAGGTCTGTTATTGGATATGCACGCACGATATGCTTGTCACGATCTACTCAGGGTTTTCATGATTGACTCTGTATGGTCAGGCATTACTTAGCCTCAGCCTTAAGATCCCGACGAGGTGAATTTGGTGTAGCTTTCATGGCCTTGTTGCAATAAGGAGACGTCTTGGGGAACCGGACCCCAGGAAACCCGAGACCCATTTGTACCCTAGCCCGGACAATGGTGTTCTCTGCACGATATAAGATCCCTCTTTTGGGAGCATATGGCAATGTAGTCGCCAACTAGTTATGTACGCAGCATGTATTCATTGATTCGCATGGCATATTTCTCTCTTGCACGACAGCTTAGTATACGAATGTGACCTATTTTGATTTACATGATGTTCTTTATTCTATTAGACACAGCATGCGTTAACTGTTATGGTTTATACTTTGTTGAATCGTTGTATTCATGAGTTATTTATGGCGTTGTAGGCTCAGATACCCCTTCCGACCACTCGTCGGTCGGCCAAACTCCAATTGAGACCCTCGAGACCCCATCAGGCCTAGAGGAGTGGATGTGAGCACTCCACCGGAGAGCGCCCTGGACATGCATGGCATAAGAGTCGTCTTTTGAGTTTTGTTACGCTTGTATGCGTCATAATTGTATATGTTTATTTTGATCATTTTGTAAAACCTTTCTATAAATGTCAGTTATGTCTTCGTATTCTCTTCTTGCATTGTTTAGTTTGATGTTTTTGATATCTACAGCTTCCACATACATGTTTGGCACTCGTGAAACTTCCCTTGTGCGTGTGCATTTAGACCAGGTCTACATGTACAGGCACGGGAGTACGTGTGTCATTGGTTTGGCTTTTGCTAACCCCCGGACTCTTGGGCCCGGGTTGTGACATACGTATTATATATCTATAACAATCCGCTCCGCAGCATCGAAGTATTGTCCGCTTTGGACTTCTCAGGAGGTCACCCATCCTGAAATTGCTCTGACTCGAGCACGCTTAACTTTATAATTTTTATGGAATTCCTCACGGTTTTGTCCCCAAAAGGCGCCTCGATAGTTTAGAATAGATTATTACTTATATTCTTTCATTCAAATGTACTTTGGGACTGGGTCGTTACACTTTATCACTGCAAACTGAGGGGGCGGTGGAGCACATGTCACATGTTCTTTATGCCAATGCAATTAGGAGTATCATGTATGCTATGGTCTGTACAAGGCCAGACATTTCACATGCAGTTAGTGTAGTAAGATACATGGATAAACTTAAGAAGGTTCATTGGCAGGCTGTGAAATGGATACTCCGCTATCTTAGAGGTACTACGGATGTTAGGATAGTATATGACAGAAAAGGTAACACTTCTGACAGTGTTATTGGGTACGTTGATTCAGATTTTGTTGGAGATTTAGACAGAAGAGGATCCTTAACAGGTTATGCCTTCACTCTTTCTAACGGTGTTATTAGCTAGAAGGTAACATTGCAATCTACTGCTGCCTTGTCTACGACTAAAGCAGAATATATGGCAGCTACAGAAGCAGTGAAGGAAGCTATTTGGCTGAGGAGTCTGGTTGGTGATATGGGATTGCAACAACAGTTAACTACTATGTTTTGTGATAGCCAGAGTGCTATCGATCTAACAAACAATCCGATGTATCATGAAAGAACTAAACACATTGATGTCAAGGCACACTTCATTTGGGATATAGTTTCTCAAGGTGCTATTGTGGTAGAGAAGATCCCTATAGCAGAGAACCCAGCAGATATGATGACTAAGCCTATTCCAATAGCCAAGTTCAAGCATTACTTGGACTTGATTGGTGTAAGAAGTACCTGAGTGCCCAAATGGGCATGTGAAGGCGGTAAGAAGAATTTTGTGAGGATTGGCTCAAATTTTTGCCAAGGTGGAGATTTGTTAGTTGTGTGGCTCAATGGAGCTATGGCAAAGCTGCAGCCCCATTTGCAAGACTGCAATGCTGCACTATAACTACCCTCCCAAGCCGCCCTAGTTGTAGCTACACTGTAGCCACCCTATAATACTCCTTGAGCAGCCAAAAATAAAGACATCCATCTGCTAATGGAGTATATAAATTGAGAGTTCCATTGCTTCGGCTGAGGCAGAGAGACGAGCAGATCTGAGAGGTTTGGGTGTAACTGGGTTTGGGGCAAAGAAAGTGAGCGTGATCTTCCTCTTGTAATCCATTCTTTATAGTGATATTCTTTTTGTCTTCTCCGGTGGACGTAGGCTCAAGCCGAACCACGTAAATCTCCTGTGTGCATCATTTGTGTGGTGTGATTTTCTCCCTTCTATGTGATCAACTCCATGCTTCAATCACAACACAAGCCAACTGTATTTCAAATAGATAAAACATTTTAAATAAGCTATTCGATTTTTGGCTCTAAAGTCAAAATTGTCAAGTTATGAATCTAAATTTTTAGAGATTTTTCATCACATTTGTAAAAGAATATTTGAAGAGTCATTAATGTCCTAGTACTAAAATGACATCTCTCATTTGAAATGGCTAATTGAGCAACTCAACTACTAGTGTACTCAAGAATGGCCGCTTACCCAAGTGAAAAGAGGTGTCAATTCTTAGTTGCCTAATTTGGGAACTATTTTTCTTACTTAAAATTTAAAAACTTTCATTTTGGGTTTTATGCGCTTGAAAAAGAGTTTGGAATCTTCATTGTGTCCATCACATGCTTTCCATTTATCGAATGTTCAGAAATGATGATGGGCCCCCTACAGTGATCGGAGATTTTTCAATATCAATGCTATCTTCTCCATTAAGATATCCACAAATTTCACTTAATATGAGTGGATCCCAACCTCAAATTCAACCATGGTTAAATGATGACAGTTACCATTTCATAACAGCCTATACCGTTACGTTATTTTCAATATAACAGTTATAATGGTTACAACCTTAAAACAATGAAAGCAATGGTCCATAATGGTTATAATGGGCATTATTTTGAGAATAACAGTCATATCAGCCAATTGATTGTTATTTTGAAAACAATGGTCAAATCAACGACTTATAATGAATTTTTTTAATTTTCTTTTCCTTCTTTATTTGACTTCTTTGTTTGCCAAATCATTTGTGGGGCTTCCTGAGAGTGTGTTAAACCTTCTCAAGCCTCTTTTTTCACCAAAACTCAAGTGATATGGAACTTGTTGTTGGATTTTTATACAAGGGCTTCTTCCCTCTCGGCCACAATCAATGGTCGACTTAGGATTTTCGTTTGGGTGGTGTTGGCGATGGTCATGTAAAATTAAATAATAAAATAAAAATTTTCATGGTGGTATATAATGGGGCTTCTCGAATCATGTGGGTGCGACGGCACCCATGTGATTATGCTTGGGTCCACCCCTGACCACAACAAACATATATCCATAATCCGCTATTTTAATTAATTCATTCATCTTGATTTAGTAGTAAATGCTACTTGAAAGTTGAAATTCCCTTTCAACTTACTTGGTGATTAAGTAATTGAGTTTGCACTACCACTGCTAGTTTTATTGCACTACCACAGCTAGTTTCTTGACATTAAGTGTTTAATGCTAATAGTTAGTTTAAAATTATGCTTACAATGCATACTAAAAAATTTGCGACATTTCAACTTATTTTAATATATATACATGTAAATCTATTTAATTAAGAACCTACATTTCAAGTTTCATATTTCTAGCAGTGTATATGAATTTTTTGGATTTTTTTGAAATTTTTTTGACGTAAAATAAAAATCAGTACCAAACTGCACCGTGATGCCATATCATAACAGTTTTAAGGGTCCACCGCGATGAGGATCACAGCAGTGATTTTAAACCATGGGTTCAACATGACTAGTAAAGGGATTAACACAATCTTATGTATTGTTAATTATAGATGCCTTAATCCTGTAATCAGCCATTGCTCAATCTAATTGTAGGACCACTCTAATTAAAGTGAAATTTGAGGATATGTCATGGGAGGAGATGATATTCCAGACTCACACAGAACCCACTCGGCAAAACCATTCAAAATGGGATTTAATTTTGCATCAAAAGAATAAGATAACATGGGGTTTATGGATCAAGGACTCACAAGGTATGGACGTACTCTGACGTATTCAAGCATGCAATAATTTGAGACCATTTAAAAATTCTTATTTTTAAAGGGAAATGGCTAGAGAGACAAGCTCCTTATAAAACAGAGAGACGAAGGATGAGATTTAAATCATTCAAATGCACATTCAAGATAAGCTGGTCCTACCATAAGATTTAAACTTTATAAAAATAAGAAAAAATATAAAAAAAAGATTATGTCTTCTGAGATATGGGTCCACTTCTCGAACATGTAAATAGGTGATCTATTTCAACCCAAAATGCTGAAATTGTGATGCCTAAACTTCTAAGGATTTAAAACTCACAACATACATATATATATTTAAGTTACATTTACACTTTTCAATTGAAAAAAAAAAAACACAAAACTTGTATGTTTTGATGGGATGTGACTCAAGCTGTGGGGTCAATCTAATTTCATTTTCAAGCTATGTTGAAATATTAAACATAAATCTGATTTCTTATTCTTATTATTTATAATTAATTAATGATTATTCATCTATCAAGAATCAAGATGACATTACGTTGACCCTCAAACCGAGCCGCATCCCGTCATTTGTGAAAATTTTTATTTTTTATTAATTAAAATTTTTTGAAAGCAATTTTTTGTAAAAACAAAAAACTATATTCTATCTATCAACTGGCAATTTTTAGTTGCTGCTAAAAATTAGACTTTTAGCTACTACTACAATTCACCACTAGAACTATTTTACCTAATACTTTTAATGGCAATTTTTTATCTTTGCTAAAATTTAAACTCTTAGCTCGACTACAAGTCCCAACTAAAAGTCCCCTTTCAGAAGTTTATGATGACTAATTAGCAACGATTTATGCTTTTAGTGACAATAATATTTTAATTTAGTGGTGGTAAATTTTGTTGCTAAATATTAGATTTTTAGCGGCAATTTTGTTGTTTCTTAGTCGTGACATTTGAAATTCGTGGATAAAACAATTTGGGACATTACTTTTAGTGGCAACTTAGGGCTGATAAAAATATTGCCTAAAACTTTTAGTGGCGACTTTGAGACCTTAAACTACGTAAATTCCTGCAGCTAAGTGTCAAATTTCTTATAGTATCCTTGGTTATTTTGGATTGAAAATCTCTCTCTCTCTCTCTCTCTCTCTCTCTCTCTCTCTCTGAGAAAGATCAATTAAATGTGTATCGAGCTCATTGTTCTTGCTAACTAGTCTAGCTTGTAGGGGCGTGTTGATTGGGGTGAATGCCCAGATGACAAAAAATTGACAAATGGGTATGCTAATTTTCTTGGCTCGATCCAACACTGTTCGATGGCTGGAAGAAGCATCCTACAGTGGCCAGGTCCAAGTACTAAACAAAATATCGTACGGTTGCACATGCATCCTGTGAGTTACTTTGGATTCAGACTCTCTCTCTCTCTCTCTCTCTCTCTCTCTCTCTCTCTCTCTCACACACACACACACACACACACATTCATTCAGAACGATCAATTAATTGTGGATCAAGCTCATTGTTCTTGCTAACTAGTTAGTTTGAAGGGTTATAAAGAAAAAACCAGGGTTATAAAGAAATAACCAAACTCTCTGTTCCCATTAAAACTGTAGCAACTAGTTAGCTTGCCATCTTACGCTCTTATCTATCCCAACCACCATGTTTGCATATCTCATCCTACCACTTGTATCTTATTGAAGCCAGATCTCTTGTAACCATTTCTCCTTGAATAGTAGCGCACTCACACAAATATTAATAAAAGCTTCACTGTTCCAGGTGCCAATACATGAGGAGTCCAAGATCCCGTCTTTTGGAAGCGAATTAACCATCTCAAAATGTTGGTTTTTATGTAAGCATGACAGCAGAAAACCACTTCATTGAATACTTGAACCCACCTTAATCAAGTTCATATAGGAGGATATTTGAACCCACACCTTAATCATGTTCATATATGAGGAGATTGAGCCACAGAGGTTAGGCAGATCAAACCATCTAAAGCCCACAAGTCCGGATATCTTGAACCAGAATGTACTCCGGGCGAGGTTTAGCTGAGATTAGCTAAGTAATATGTGGGTCAGGTCAATAACTGGGCATTGTCTCCACCAGCAGAGAAGTCGTCTCAATTCTAAGTCTCTTCATTAAGTCCAGGGTCTTCGGCCCAAAAAATAACCCCTTTGCCATGGTCCTTGACAGATTCCTTTCCCACCACCCCCCCCCCCCCCCCCGCCCCCCCCCACAACAAGCCCCCACGGCGCTTGCTAGCTTGGCTAAGGGAGCGTCATGCTTAGAGAAAACCATGTATTTAATTACTTCATGGTAAGGCCCACCTATTTAAAATCCAAATCACTCAAAGTAAATGGGCTCCCAGTGTTGTCCTCAAATTTTACCCCCTAAGGAATTGATCATTTAATAAACAATGTGATCAATGAAAAAGCATCAAACTGTCTCAAATCACTTTTTTCAAATCCTATTGTGTTGAAATGAAACATACACGATTCCTTTTAAGAGAGAGGATTCCTGTCCAAGCTATTCCAGCCTGGTCCAAGCTATTACAAGAAACCATATAAACTCCATCATAACGCCCATGAAAAGATAATCAACCTCCTTGAAGATGAATCCCATCCCTCTCAATGATACATTCTCAAATTTCAAGGAGTGGGTCCCACCAAATGATTTGAGCACAACAGAGATGTGACTGAGCCTTGATGTCATCATTGCGGACGGGTGTTAATCGCATTTCCATCATATAAGTGAGAGAGAGAGAGAGAGAGAGTCTTAACTTGGCTTTGCATTTTGTGACTCAGAAGAGACTCAATGAGCACTGCATGCTGTACAGACAACAGGAAAAGACTATTTTACACAACAAAAAAAGAAAGGAAAGAAAAGCTACTAAGCTTTTTCATATCCTTGTGTTCTCTCTATCAGCACAATTAAAGGAATGAACAGGGAGATGGGTTGACTACTATGTGCCTTAGAGGGTCTGCAACATCACCACCCCCAGCATGCTTCACAAACTCAGCTGGGGAAAGAAATCTCCCATGGCAAAGACACTATCCTCACCTCATCCTTCTCGTTGTACTTTTAAAGGAACCCCTCTATCTTTCGGATCCCATTGGGGCTTTCCACCTTGGTAGAAACACAAGGCATCTTTTCCATCACTCTCCTACCCATCTCCATTTCCAAGCTGTTATCCATACTCAGGTTCTTTGTTGGACTATATCTTGTGCCCGTTGATGTCGGTCTCGTAGGTGGGACAATTGGTTTCTGTTCAGTACGCTTTGGCAAAGACTGACTGCTCATTGGGCTTGAGTCCATGCCACCGCTCAATCCTACAATGATTACAACCAAAATTGACAAGGATCCAATAAGAGGTCTTAGATTGATGATTGAAAACGAAACATTTCGAATTATGAGAATGTATTGTGCTCGACAATAAGCATGTTACTCTTAACAAATTGAAATCTAAAGAAACCAAGGTTGGAAATCTTGCATATTATGTAATTTCAAGTCCAAACACGGAACGTAAAAGATCAAATATAAGACTCAAACTGTCAAATTACATTTCAATCAATCAAAATTTAAATTGTTAACCTCATAACCCAAGCATTGATTACTTGAGAATAAATATCAATTGTCTAAAATAAACTTTACCTATAAAGGTCAGAGTGCAAAAAATTTATCAAAGCAAGGTGACTTGACCAGGTTTCCCCTATGTTTCACTCAAGTCTTTCATTAAAGCCAGGTGACTCAGCAAAGTGAAGAGTCAACTCGCCAAGTTTTCCTACCTTTTGACAAACAATTTCATGGATATGTGATCACACACACTGAGATAAATCAGTGCATTCCAGCATTAGGTACAAAACTCAATAAACCCAAATTTCACTTGGCGAAGTTGGTCCTATCTAAAGTGATTAGCTCTTGAACCAATTCACCCATAAAAAACAGTTCTACCTATATTTTTGAATGCTCACTCTTGCTGCATGCAATTCACCAAACTAACAGTAAAGTTTGGTGGTATGTTCATATTTTTTGAATGCTCTCTTAGTCCTAAGTTTTATTTTTTGGTCATCAATCTTACTGTCATAAATTAATTCAAGAATTTTAGGTAATATTCTTAAAGAATGGCTTGAATTGAATCAACCTGATGAAATCTTCTTGTCGAGCTTGTTAGTGTCACGCCCTGAAATCCGAGATCCTTGGGACCTTCAAATCACGAGACATGATGGGTCCACAATAATTAATTTAAATAAATTGTTAGCTTTATTATATAATCCAAATGGAATAACAAGATCAATATCCTATACTAAATAATAAAATCAATCTATTAACATAATAAATAAATCTGAAGTGCGAGTGATCTTCAAAAATAAAATAAACAATTTCTCAAATCTAATAAAATCCTAAATCAATCCTCTAAATCTAAAGCTGAAGTCCCACAGCTCATCCCTCAATCCCGATTTTGTAAAACAAGCTAGGTTTCTTAGGGTTCCGAATCAACCTTGAAATCTGTGGGAGAAAAACAAGAGTGAGTAAAACTTAACAAATAATACGAATCATAAAACCTAGCAAACATGTAACAACCTAAAAAATCAAATTTAGAGTTATGATTCGCATATGCAAGGTCTATCAAGTAAGGCAAGTACAATATCTTGAAAGCGACAAGAAGGTAATGTGACCGAAATTTAAGGTATTTCAAGTGAGTGAGCAAATAACCAAATCAACAAATAATAAGAAAAGGCATCTCCGCAGTAAACAAAATATCAAAATATGCTTACCAGAGTTAGGCCTGAACCAAGCACAAAGTACCCGCCAGGTACAAGCCATTTTCATATCCAAAGTTGGCACGAGGCTTGAGAATATCGGTAATATCCAAAACAAAGTGGATCTAGCTGTAGACTCGAAATATTGCACAAAATGGTTCTAATCCCAATGTCATACCCAAAAAGACTAAAATTACAAGTGTGAGTGTCCCCATTGTACGTTGCTCATACTTTAGAGAATGCCTTGAGAGTACATGTATCAAATTCAAAATTCAAAGCCCTTTTAAATCACAAAGATAGCCAAGGGTTGAGATCACAATTGAACAACATATTATCAAGATTTCCACATTTTTCAGCATTTTAACTCCAATGATAATTAATGATCAACAATAAGTTTTACGAAAAATCAATTTCAGCATGATGGTGGCAAGGAAACAGGACTAAGTCTAGCATAACCATCATGTATAAGCATGTCAAAGGTAACAAAGTATTCTAAAAATCTATAATTATTTCAATAGTTTACAATCTCACGTAATTAAATCAAAAAGAGATACGGCTTGAAAACTCTATGGCTAAAGAACCATGGTAAGACTACTTGCCCCGATTCTCAGTCCTCGGAGAATTTAGCTCGTCTAGCCCTAGAAGCTCGGTGTGAGTTCCTGTTAAGGCGGTTATATCCAGATATGAGAATATAGACACGTGCATATGACTAGATTAAATTTAATATATTTCATGGAATTATATGGGTTTAGGCCGTGTCAATGAAGGGGGTTGGATTACTAAGTGCAAGTAGGTTGACATATATTGGGTTGTGTAAGTGGTGCCCGAAGTATGTAGTGTGGGTCGTGTAAGTATACAAGCTAATGGGTTGAACCTAGGTACAAATTTAATATGACGATTTGGCACAGTTTGGTGCATGCCCAAATTAGAAAACACGACTGGGCCGTGAATGATGTGAAGCATGCATGCATAGGAGTTAGCGGGTTGGACTTGGATTAATAAGTGATGAAAAGAATTAATAATAACAATCCTAAGCAAGTGGGGCCTACATAATTTTGAATTATATAAACACATCAGGTGAGTCCAAACTATAAGTCTAGGGTTGTAGATTGATTCTCTAAAGGGTGGCACAAGTGGGACCAAAAGTTGATGATGGTGATTTAACTTTGCATATGCCCGAATTCAATGGACCAATAAGGATTGTGATGATCGTGGCGTGTTGCTTCTGTGTGTGATCAGTTAATCATAGTCTATGAAAGAGAAAGATGCAGAGAGGTGGGTTATGTGAGATCTTGAAGTTCCTTTATCTCTGTTCTTGGCTTGCAGTGAGTGGGTACAAAGGTTAGTGGTCTGTTGCAGAGATTTGGTTGAATGAAACAATAGTGGAGGCGAAATATATCTGGGATATTGGTGATGGAATGGTGAGATGAGTGTCCTTCGTCATTTGGCAAGCAAGGGATGAAGTAAACATGGACTTGGTTTCTCTTGTTGCAGGCCATTAGAAAAGAGGTGGAGAGATTGCAGAGATGATGAAGGATAAATACGTAGGCACAGGTGGTTTCGTTTGGCATTGAAGGGGAGATGGGTTCTAAGAAACTTGGATTTGGTCAATCACATAAGATGGCCCAGCCCCAGCGGTGATGAAACAGGGGAAGTGATGGCTGGGTTCTTCTCTGTTGCAGAGGTGGGCACGGTGGCAAGAAAGAAGAAAAGGAAGATAGAAGAAGAGATGAAGATGAAGAGTTGGCTTCAGTCAGATTAGCTGAAGTGGGCACAATTCCAGGGGCTACTTGGCCGGGTTTAGTAGCAGAGGAAGGGGGAGAGCAGAAGAGAAAGAATATGATGATAGAGGTGATGAAGTCGGCCATGGCAGTGAGATGGAGAAGAACCAGAAGGGATGAAATAGCAGAAGAAGATAGAAACAAGAAGAAAAACAGAGATAAAAGAAAGGAAGAAGAAAACATTGCAGAGAAAAGAATCAAAAACTAGAAGAGAGAAGAAGGGAAGAAACAGAAGTAAGAAGAAAACGAAGGAGGAAGAGAAGGAAAGAAAACAAAGAAGAAAAGGAAGAAATGAACAGAGAAAGGAAAGAGAAAAACAGAAACAAGAGAGAAAGAAGAAAGGAGAAATTGGTAGAGAAGAAGAACAGAGAAGATGAAGATGGGTTGAGCTCATTATAGTTAGGAACAGGGAGAGAGGAGAACAAAAACAGGAAACAGAAAGAAGAAGAGAGTGGAGGAACAGTAGCAGTAGAGAAGCACAGGGAATGAAGAACCAGCAGAGGAGGGAGAATGAATGAGGAAGAAGATGATGCGAGGAGGGGCCGGGTTCTTCGGCCAAGAACAGGGAGAGAAAAAAGAATGGAGAAGAGGAGAAAACAGAAATAAAGAGAAAAGAAAACCAAGGAGGAGGAGAAAAGACGCAGTGGAGACGGATCGGGGAGGGAGGTTCAGTTCAGGTTCGGTGGGTGATGAGCTTTTGAGTTGTGGATAAGTTTAGAGATGGGAGAGGAAAGGTGAAGATGAGCGCTCGGCAGTGGAAAAGAAAGGAGATGGAAAAGTGCAGAAGAATGAAAGAAAGAAAAAGAAAGATACAAGAAGAAGAAGAAGAAGAAGAAGACGAGGAATACAGAGATGAGAGTGCAGATGGGTTCGGATCAGGTGGGTTCAGGTCTGACCTAGCTTGTCTAGGCTGGGTAGTGAAGATTTAAGAAATAGTGGCCTGGTGAGATGTGTGGCTAACGGAATGATGATGATAATGCTTATGCTGATGGCAAATTCAGTGATGAGAGGTTTGAGACCCTGGTACGAGCTGAGTAACAAGATAAAAGAAAAATCTAGGCTGCCATACGAGAACATGAGAATAACCCATTATAGTAACCAATAAAAGAAGAAGAAGAGAGAGAGAGAGAGAAAAGGAAGACGTACCTTAGGAGGAAAGAGAAAATTCTAACACAAAAAAGAATTCGTATGTGTGATTCAAATGAGAGAGAGAGATTCCTATTTATAGGAAAATAAAAGCAAAAGTCCTAAAAGAAGTTCTAGTCCAAACTAAATTTAGCCAAAGAAGTTTAATTCAAATCAAATTCCATTTCCAAGTAGAGTTAGGATAAATCAATACAGTTAAAAGAGGTTTAATCCAAATAAAACTCTAAATTTGAATACAACTCTATAATTCTCAAACTCTAATAATTTATGAGACCCACATAGTAACTAATTAATTATCTAAATTTAAATAGCATAAACTCTTAAAAATAATAATGATCACATGTGGGGTCCATCAAGATTAAAACAAGGGCCAAGGTTAATTCAAATTTAAAATTAAATTTCGGGTTGTTACAGTTAGAAATATAGCTACAGAAATTTGGAACTACGGTAAAAACAGAGTCACAGAACAATTATACCGATGCGCTGGGAAGCTAGCTGTTTGCGAAACTATTGTAGAAAATCAGCGGCTTCAATAATTGGCTGAGGCACGTTGTCAAACGTTTTCTTTAGGACGAGTTCCACCCCTTGGGAGTAAATCCAAATGCGAAGGGTCTCAACGGCAATTGTCCCCAGGATACAACGGCCTTTTAGATGCGAATTTACCTTGGTAGCCCACTAAGGTCAGATCGGACTCCAAGTGGAGAATGCTCAGAAGTTCCACAGTAAAGAGGAGGAGGAGAAGATGAAGTTTTTGTAGAGATTTTTTTTTTTTTTTTGACAACCCCAATCAATTTATAATTTAAAATAACACTGTTTTAGACAGTAGTGCAGCAATAAACCTACAATGTTTATATTCAATTAAGACAGCATTTAAAAGACAATTAAGATTCTTAAAATGAAATTTAAAAATTGATTAAAATGATAATACAATTAAGAACATTAAAAATTGAATTTGAAATTTTTGCAAAAGTGAACCATTTGTATATCAAAGTATGGGTCCCCCAAGGTAGACCGGGCTGAGATTTGCAAATGTTTGTTAGAAGTTTACAATGTTAAAATTCCTTATTCTGAACTCTATTGAAGATGTTTGAATACATGGATTAGGACTGGGTGAGACCAACTAAGATTAGGTCACAATGAACAAGGCCCTGGCTAGAACAATTCATAAAAGAACTCAATAAACTGAAACGATTTAGCACTTAGCACTGTTCAAAGAACTTTGAGCTAGACTCCAAATGTAATTTGCACTTTTATACCTTTAAAATGTTTTTGGTGTGACTCAAAAACTGAAAGCGAGGTGGGAATTTGAAACCCTAAACTATGGATTAACAGCTTGTCCTAATCACATCAACACCCTCATGAGCCTCAAATTTAGATGTGCAAGAAACCATGAATCATGTATAAGATAATGCCCTAGATATCAGAATATATATATAGACAAAGTTACTATGCATATGTCCCTCACCAAAATGGTGAGAGATGTATGCATATGAATACTGTCTATATATATGTATGTATAAGTTACAAAACTAATAAAAACATATTGGTCACCTGCACGCAAAGATAAGATTGTAAAGAGGCATTAGAATAACAAAAGATACAAGAAATAACATTTCAAAAAAAATTTAACCTCGAAAATAAAAAAATTAAAAAAAATCCTGTTCCTACTAACCCAGTTTCAACCCAAGGAAATTCTTCCTCAATAGCAATACAAGAACGAATAAAAATTGGTAAGTAATGCAGAAACTGCATAACAAGCATTACCCAATTTCTTAATCAACTACTTACAGAAAGAGCTGAAAGTTTACCTAACTCCCCTTGAAAGTAAAGCCTAATTCTCCTACAAAGTAAACTAATCATAAAGGAAAGATACTAGTTCCTACCATGCCTAATCCTCAACCAAAAGAGTTCTAGTCATTAACACAATAAAAAAAAACTAATAAACTCATAAACCAAGGAGGACCTCCAAAACAAGCAACACCCAGTTCCTAACTAAATCAAATACCTACAAAAACAACATAGACAAGTTTCATTTTATCCCTAAAATTCACTGAAATGAGAAGAAGCATTCACAATGAGACATCTGTATGGTATTTCTTAACCACATTCCAACCTCATCAGCAAAATATACCAGTTGCCACTGACCCCAAGGTCAAGCCAATAAAATTCTACCACATCACCAAAAAAAAACCTGAGAAAAATTCTATACAAAACCAAACAAATTCTTACAGATTGCAAAAAAAACAAAAAAACAAAAAAACAAAAACAGAAAAAAGAAAGGAGAAAAATGGCAATCAAATCAGAACTTCCAAAACAATCAAAACCCAACTTTGCCGAATCAAATACTTCAAAACTTCAACTCCTTGCCAAATCAAATACTTCAAAACTTACACAAAACTAAAAGAATTTGCGATACCTTGAGCGCGTTTTTTATGCAGAGCAACTGGCACCGCTATCAGACCTTCTTCTTCTACATTCTTATATTCCTCACAGCTCCTCTCCAATGAGGCTCTGCTCACTGCCCTGGAATTCCTCTGCTTCTCCTTTCTCTTCCTCTTAGCTACCATCCGCCGCAGCGACTGCATTTCCCTTCGCTTTCTTCGCTCTTCTTCTGCCTCAGTTGGCTGCGAACTCGCCCTCATCACCAACGAGCCAACTGACCCTGACGCAGCAGAAGAGGACAATACATCGGAATCTCTCTGCAGAATTGCAATTCCACCAATTGATGATGACCGAATGAACCGATTCTTGCATGGGTCAACCCCAAAACAGCCACCCAGAGAGAGCCCCAGATTGAGCTCAATATCTTCATATTCATCACTGGGGAATTCTTCTTTCCTATCAATCTCTGTACGAAAATGCTGCAATAGATCCATGGAGCATTCAGTTGGGAGTTCTGTGTTGATTTCTCTACTGTCTATCTCTTCTTCCATCCAAAAAAAAAAAAACAATGATAAAAAGATCTGATCAATGACCTTTTTTGGATTTTCTTTTGGTGGGGTGATTCCACAACCGGTTTCAAAGAAACCCAGATGGAAAATTAGCGTTTGTAACGGAATTCATGCTCCAGAATGCTGGAAAATGAGATGAGAAAATCAGAGAGGCCGCTAACAGATGAATAACAATGGATTCCAAGGAAACCCAAACACCAGAATTTCCATTTGGGTGGAGATGTTGGAGAAAATCGAAGCCTAAAAGCAGAAGAGTAGAAGTGAGAAAGCTGACACAGAGAGAGGGAGAGGAGAAGAAGAACACGGAGAAAGAGGACGACACCTGGCGAGTTAGATGGAAAAGATGGATGGCGTGGATGATCACCAAAGGTTTTGAGTTGGGTGTGGAATTGATGAACAGGATGGCTGGGATGGATGTATGGACCGTCCTCCTGGAATGGTTTTTTTGACATCAATATATATAAGAAAGAGGATGGAACAGTGGGTGGGTGGAGCATGGAGCAATTGGAATTCTTTTCCAATTAGAAAAGTGCTTGGCTGTTGTGATTTGAATAATGGGTATGACAAGAGAAACGTGAGTTGAAAATCTTCAATGGGCTGCATGTGTCTTTTTTTTTTTTTTTTAATTCCTCTCCCAAATGTGTCTTACGTAAGTCCGAAAATCTTGCCCCACCTTTGATGTAGATTCATTCCTCATGATTTGGCTTGATTTTCTCTTCAAAGTGCTTCAATTTAAGAGGAGTAAAGATCACAAACGCATGTTGGCCGTGAGTTTCAAATCCTAACTTGGTTTGGAACACGCATTACTCTTATGAAATTATCAATGTTTTTCTGCCCCTTCATTGCTTTTATTTTTTTTCTTGGTGACTCTCCTTTCTTCTTTTGAAATCATGAGATGTCTTTGAGATAAACAGCCCTTGAATTTAGTTAACAACAATTCAAATAGAAACCCATGAGATAATGGACGTTCCTCTTTGTTGAATTTCTTTAAAAAGATTTCTTTGGCTTCCAGATTTGATGTGGGTCCCTTCTCTTCAATTTTTTATAAAAAAAAGTGATTTTTAGTTAAAATAACAATTCTGACCGAAAGTCACAAATGTACTAATGCGGGCCCAGTTTACATAAAATGACATAAAAAATTCACATCATTGATTATGATTTCTTTTTATTTAACTAATGATGATAAAAACATTTGTCATTTTTATGTAAAATCCTAAATTTGAAAAAGCTTCTAAAAAAATGAAAATCTAAAAATGGAAAGTTTTATGATTTTTTTAAAAAATTGATGATTTTCAATTAGTTTTGCAAGAAAATTCTAAAATGAAGTCTAAAATCATAAAAGCTTGATTTCTAATTAAATGAAGAAATTTCTAATGAATTAGTCCTTAAAATTTCTTAAATTGAACATGAAATGATGTAATTTTCAGGACTTATTACTTCCTCAAAATTTCTTTACCATAAAGCTCCAAGGAGTATTTCCTTGGTTTGCCCCTGACCATGAGTGTAACCAAGTATAATCAAATGGCAGATTGGAGAACAATCGGATAAAAATTTAACCTGACACCAATGAGTTGGATGAGTAATATGATGAAAATAGATCAAATTCTCAAAGATTGCATGCAATGGAACATACAACATAAATTAAGTGGGCTATTTGGATGCAAAATAAAGATGCAATAAAGACAGCGTCGTCCTGGATCAAGCAATAGATGTAGAGATTCTTAACTATCTACTAAAGATCAGCCATATATGATTCACTCTTTAAAAAGATATTTAATACATCTTTTAATTTCTTAGTCACATTGTATCTGTAGTAATTCTATTGAAAGGGTGTGAGAGTATATTATGTCTCTATTCTTTTCATTTTTTTTAATCAAAATTTTCATTTGTAATGTAGAAAAAGTGGGGATCGGCACTTCAAAAAAATTTTCTTTTTTAATGTTTATAGGACTATGAAAAGTTCATTAAAAACAAATCCAGGTAGTTTGTTGAAGATAATAACTAATAACGAATTTCATGAATTTGATCCGATGTTATTTTGTCACTTTGATTGGAAACAAACTTTGAACTAAAATATCCTTTGATCTTCAGTCATCTCTATGTTCAAATCAAAACCAAAACTACTTCCTAAAATCCAAACTAAAACTCTTTCCTAAAACTCTAATATAAATTACAACCTCAAGCAATTAAATATTGCATTAAAATTAAATTAAATTAGCTAACAAACAATAACATACATCAGCATCTAAAATTCGATAATAACAAACTTGATGCATCTCTCTCTCCACCATCTCTAATCAAATTATTTTCTTAATTTTTTTTTATAAAATCAAATCTAACCACATCAAAGGAATCCATTCTTTATATATGAAGCGAACTCGATTCTAAATCGATTGTCAACTGATTTTCAATTTGATTTTGACCTTATATTAAAGGTATAGGATTCCATTTTGAAATTATCAAATTGATTTGAGAAATTGAGCCAAATTATCTAATTGGTTTGGGAAATTGAGTCAAATTCTCTAATTGATTTGAGATATTGAGCCTTTGATTTTAAAATTTAAAAAGTCCAATTTAATCAGAGTTTTTATTCTGATGTAAGTTGATTTTAAAGAGCCCAATTTTAGCCCAATTGATTTTAATGAGTCTGACTTTAGAAAATTAGCCAATTGAGCATTTGATATAAAGAGTCCAATTTTTGAACTTATAATAAGACTCATATCCTTATATGCACGGGATGTGAAGGGCCTTGCGGATACAAGAACGATATTACTTATAATAAGACTCAAATCCTTACATGCAAGGGATGTGAAGGGCCTTGCGGATACAAGAATGATACTACTAATTAAATTGGAATATTTCTATTCTATTATGATCTTGCTCATAAAGGTAAACACATCCCATTATGATCCTGCTCTATTCGTAAATCATAAAATTAATATAGTTATTTGCAAGTCTAGAATTTGTTTGATTCTCACATATTAAAAAATACAATTAAATAAATATCAAATAAACATGTAATTACCAAATTAAGTGAATTTTCTAGAACAAAAATTCACAGCATTTAATATTGAAATATATGTAAGGTACTCTACATGTAAATCTTAAATATATAAGATTTTTGGTTTTTTTTGTTCTATTAATTTTTTTTTCATTTATTTCCTTTTGTACTTGGATTTATTTTTTAATTTAAAATAAATTGAGAACATGAGCTCTAATTTGCATTCATATATAAGGCACATCATCCATGTTTTTTTAAATAATTAAGTGTTTATTGTTTGATTCAGTTAATTGATATTAGTGATTTTCTTCCTTGATTATATAATTTTTCGTTGATTCTTCATCTCATGGTGAATGAACAAATAAATATGAACGATGCAATAAAAGCTTTAATTTTTGGTAAGTAGTCTATATTCTCTTCTTTTTTGAATTTGAGTATGGCCCTTGTCTATTAATCAGTTTTTTTTTTCTTTTCACTTAGAATTGTATTTTATGCTGAATAGATAGAAAACCATAAAGTTCCCTGCAAGGCTTTGGTTTCCTATTCTAACCTTTTTTGAGATTATTGATTTTAGCTTTTCTCTAATCCATTGGTGTTTTCTTTTTTCTGTTTAGAATTTCTTTTACATTGAAATAGCAAATAAACAGGAACCATGAACTGCATGCAAATATATGACATGATAGTCAAGAAAGGAATTTTTTTTCTAATTTTTACATTGAGGGATTAAATCATATATAATGTTTAGTTATTTTCTTATATGAGATCCTATTAATATTTAGGTAAGGCCATTTTTATATAAATTCCAATATTTAAGAAAAAATTTTTGATTTTCCTTAATTCCGATATTTGTTAGAGGGCTTCATCCATTTTCTAATGTTCCTCTATTTATTTCATTGCATTTGTCTTTCACTTTTATTAAATTATTGTATCCCTCTAATCGAGTTTTTATTTTTTGCATAATTCATCCATTCATCACCATTAATGATACCTTAGTCTCAACTTATTTGCATGATCAACTAACTTATTTGTATGACAATTCAAGGGCATCATGGGCTAAGCCTTAGTTGATAATCTTGATTGTATGAGTCGTTTAGCAATATCATGTACTAAATATTATGGGCTCATCAAACGATTAACAAAGGAAAAACAATACTATAGTTTAATTATCTTGATTCTGAGTTCTTTGGGAAAAAAAAGATTGCTTAATTTAGAATAAACTATAATTACACTTTTTAATATTTATTTATTTATTTATTTTGAAAGTTAGGATACCTTTTTATATTTATTTATTTAATATCATAGTAGGTAAGCCCTTGCTAAGCACATGCACATTTTGCTAGTTTCAATAATGGGGATTCTTAGAAATGTTGGATTTTAGAAAAATTCCTCATTTCTTAAAAATATTTCATGAATCAAGAGAACCTGTTTAAATAATGATGATTTCCAAAAGATGAAGGCTTTTTCAGAAATCCCCAACTTTTAACATCACTATTTTTGAAACAATAATTTTCAGATCAAGTACCTAAGAAAACAGCCTCATACAACACTTAAACATTGTTTAGAACCCATATGTAGAGAAAAAGAAAGAGAGTCCATGATGCACACCAAGCCTAGGGGGATTATGTGTTACTGATTTGCGAATTTCTTGAATAAGAGGGACAGGGACGGGGTGAGAGAACGAGAGACCGAGATTAGGTTTTGTTCGATGGGAGATGATGAGTTTTGTTCCATGGAGACTGGCCATCCAAGCCTTATAGTTTTAATGGGCCTTTTCGAGTTTGTGGTGGGTTGAAGCCCCTAACCGCATAGAAATAAGTCTACTCATGCCCATCCAATCAAGAAAAAAAGTTTAAATTTTTTAAAAGTTTCTTGCAAATTCTTAAACTTAATATGTTTTTTTTAAATATATTTTCTTCTTTCCCCAACATTTCTTTTCCATAAAGCCCCAAGCAGAGTTTCCTGGTTGCTCTTGACCATGAGTGTAACTAAGTATAATCAAATGGCAAATTGAAGAACAATTGAATAAAAATTTAACCTGACACCAATGAGTTGGGTGAGTTATATGATGAAAATAGATCAAATTCTCAAAGATTGCATGCAATGGAAAATACAATATAAATTAAGTACATGCAATATAAATTAAGTGGATTACTTGGATGCAAAATAAAGATGAGATGAGGACAGTGTCGGCTTGGATCAAGTAATGGATGTAGAGATCATTGACTATCTACTAGAGATCAGTCACGTAGGATTTACTTTTCAAAATCTCAAGGCAACGATAGACACCCTAATAGAGAAGATGGTGATGGATAACTTTTCTTTAGACTTTGCTTATTGGTGTTGAGATATTCTACTACCATCTTGCCATGTGTAGTTATAGCATTCGACTTAATGGGTGATAAACTCCAATTCAAGTTAGAATATAATTGGAAAGGAGATTTGAATTAGATTCTCTCAATTGGAATTTGAATCTTATAAGGATTAAGGCATCCTCTCTTTATCCAAATAGACTCCTTGTAAGGGGTGTCTTTCTATGTTGGGGCCACCCACATGTAGACACAAGTGGGCCCCATCACAGATGCTAATAGCGATATGCATGGATAACTCGTAGGGGGCCAATAATGAGTAGTTAAGGGTTACTTTTTTGCACTTATTTATATCATTATACTTATCATTAGGTTTGTTTGCATTAAGTTATGCATGCAGTGGGAAAATAGTATATAAATATAGCTATTTACTTGACTAAGATTTTCATGTCCATATAGGTGTGAAATTGATTTGCGCAACCCCCCCCCCCCCCCCCCCCCCCCCCATATAATGATTGTTTTTTTCTTGTAGGGTCCGTTAGAGACCTTTTACAAAGTTTAAAAAGCATGTAATGCATTTTCTTTAATCCAGTTGAATTAAGTATTAATCAGGCTCAAACTAAAGTTAGTGACATACCTAAGGTTTTCATTTAGGTGGGGCGGATGACGGTCAATACAAATTGTACTAATAGAAATAGATTAATGGTAGAATATTTTTCTAAGAATTAAGAAATAGGCAATGTGTTTTACATAGAGACCTTGATACCTAAAAAAAATGAATGTTTTTTACATAGTCATTTTTAGATACCTAGAGACATAGTTTGGAGATCTAATCTAGAGAAAAACCAATAACAATCCAAATATATCCCAACAGCTCAAGAATGAAACAAATTAATAGAACTCCTACAGGTAGCAAAAAGACACACTTACACACACACTCATCTCTTACATTCTTACAAGACTGACAAAAAAGTGTTGCGATTCAAATGTTGATTTGAGGTGCCTTCCACTCTTATCCCAACAATCAAATGTCCGGAGAACCCATAAAAATATATAAATATACCAAAAAAAAAAAACCTAAGACAGGAATTCAAACAAATCCTAAAGTCCAGAAAATCCAAATTAAACAATTCCAGACTTCTTACGAGGGTCTCTAAAAATTTAAAAATAGTCCATTTCTTATCTATTTCTAATACCAAAGGAATGATTTCATAGAAGAGAGAAAAATCAAAGAATGGAGAAAGAAGAAGGGAGAACAGACTGAGAGAGGGCCTACCATACTGTTGTTGGAGAGAGAGAGAGAGAGAGAGAGAGAGAGAGAGAGAATGATCTAAAAGGGGTGGATAGCCATGCCAAGCTACTGAAGGAGAAGGAGGATGTTGGATGAGAGATTAGAGATGGATAGCGAATGGGGATTTTGGCATTTTGCCTTACTAGAGTTGAGCGTTGGGGGGAGAACTTACATGTAGAGTGCATATCTTGTCTGGTGGTTTTGCTAATCCAACTGGGGCAACCACTCTAGGCCTATATAATGTGGGTCCACCCTGGTGGCAAATGTGGGCCGATGGTAGGGACGAGTGGGAGTTGAATTGATCGCTATTGGGCCCCACATAAAAAAGAGTTTTTTTGTCCTATTAAGATTGAAAGATGAATTTATCATCATTATAGAAAACCCCGAGGGCCTATTCCTAAACTTTTCCACAAGAAATTTCTATCTGCCTTGACCATTGTCAACAAAATTATTGATGCCCAAGAGTATTTAAATTTTTTTGCCATGCGTCCATGTCCAAAATTTCCTCTAGATGATCGGCTGCTGCAACATGTTCACCCGACTTATCAAGAACAGGCTTTTTAATCAGTGGTAAGAGGCATGTTTTTATTTTTCTGCTCAGGATTTAAGATTGTTTATTAGTGGTACGATAACTTCTTTGGAATTTGGGTAGTAGCCTCATGGCCCATATTTTTCTAGATGACACGTAGTGAATATGAGCAATTTAATGTTTCCACGTGTTAAAAGAGAGGAGAAGATAGACTGTACTTTGGGATTTTCTTGCTTTCTAAAACTAAAGAGGATTGTCCTGTGTGAGATATGGTTTATGTGCGTCGGTTGGGTTGATCCACAATGGATGGGGGTTGAGACTTATTGACTTATTTTAAAAATGGGCTATATATGAGTTGGGCTTTAACATTTGAATAATCGTATTAACCTAATTCATTTTTATTGTGTTGGCTTTATATCTTGTATTCTAGTTTGATTGGATTGGTTAATTGGGTTAACCAATGACTAAGTTCAGGGTCATGTGTATTTTGGTAATTGTATTGGGGCCTCTTTAGAGCTTAAGAAAGGGTTTTTTGTAGTCCAAGAAAATAGAAATTATAAAATAATGTAATCTACTCTCGACTTTGTGTGAGAGAAGGGATAGCTCTCTCCTCCATGATTTAAGGAGAATAACCAATCACATGTGGCAAGAGAGCTGTAAGAGCAAGATTGGGACTTGTCATGAGTAAGAAGACTAAGTGTTAATGGATTTGAAATCTTTATAATGAGTTGCCCAATTTCTTCATTATGAAATCGAGAGAAACACTTATAGCTTGTGAACATAACCTTTACAATGAACCACATAAAAATCTATGTGCCTATGGATTGCATGCTTTTTTTCTTTTCTACGTGGTGCATGAATGGTGATTGTGTTTGCCTAATCTGATCTACTACGTAGTATAGAGCCACAACATTATTGGACATAACCTGGTTGTCACCTTTAGCTGTAATCAGGGAAGCATAGATCTCTCATACATTGAATTTACCATAATGAATACCTTATCATTGTAAATCTAATTTATCTTTGGAAATAAATTTATCTAACCCATTTTTACCATGTAACTAAATTTCTAAACGGAGTTGAACTACAATTGATGAAATATGAATACCTAGCCATACCCGCAACAATTCAAATGCCTAAGTTATATCCACGGGCAAACCCATGTTTAAAGGTCTAAGGGCTTCAGCACCTACCCAACTTGATAAAAGCCAATATAGGATATATGGCCCATCAAGCCCAGCCCCCACCAAGAAATCAAATGAATCCCCCTCTCTCAAACCCTATTGGCAGAAATCCTCTCTAAGCTAGTGATATCCTCTTTCCCTCTTTCAAATCACCTTTTCCTTTTCCTCTTGAGTAACAAAACCCTTCTCTTATAATTTTCTTTCTTATCTAGGGTTTCAAAGTAAAATTTGCAACTTCAACTTGAAGAATAAGAAAAATAATATGCACCTAAGATTTCGTTTGCTTATTTCCTCATTCATTAGATTCCTTCAATTTGTATATATATATATATATATATATATTTAGCATGCATATTGGCCTGCAAAGATGTCAATGCCCCATTAAGCAAGAGGTATTACAAACTTACCCTTAGCACCTTATTTCTTGAGTCTGTATGGACTATGGTCTCTTCAGTAGTGTGGTCCTTATTGCAAACGCATCTCTCATCCATGACATAAGTGTACTATACTTTGTTTTGTTACCAGGTTATATTGTTTGAGTGCATGGAATGCCCCTTAGATTTGGTAAAGATGTAACCATCAATTGGTGGTGACGGAAAATGTCTCGCAATTTCTTATTTTTATCTAGTCATAAGTGGTGTGTGTTAAGACTTTTATTTAGTTTCATGCAGTTTCTTTATTGTTGAATCTAAAAATTACTTGGAGAAGTTAATAAGTTGTAACCTTTTTCCCTCTCTTTAAATACAAAAGGGATTTGTTAGACTTATAAGTGTTGGCTAATTCAGGGGTGGGACAAAACTCTAAGTCCAATCGAGTTGATCTTATTTAGATTGGATTGTTGCATACTTCACCGGGTGGCTTGAATGAAGACTTTTGGATAAAAAAAGGGCCGACTATCTAATATTGAAAAGTTTGTTTTGAGTAGATAGCCCTAATGCCCAAGATTGCATCAATTAAAACTGAAATAATAAAGTTATGGCCTTAGGAAATTTGTAGAAATTGTGTTATTTGTAATTACGAAACTACCATTAGACAACAATTACGAAACTGCCATTATGTGAAAACCGTTCCTATTTGTGCCAAAATTAGTTATTTGAGTTTACAATCAATATTCCTCTGAGGCACAAATTATGGATTATTTAAATGGTTCCTCTCTCAACTTTAAGATATTCATCTCCTATTATAAGATTGAGAATACACATTGGAGATATAGATCTCATTATTCAAAGTGGAGATTATACAGTGGAGATCACCCTTCTTCTCTAGAGCTTCCATTGGAGAGATTGTGCTGAAGCTTTAAGTTTTAGAGTTTGTGCTGAAGCTTTGAGTTTTAGAGTTTGTGCCTTTCACTTCTTTGTAGAAGATCGTTTATCTTGTTATTCAAAGTGGTGTTGATCAAGTGTAGAGAGCAGCGAACGGAGGGGGTCGTTGTAATGGGGAGTTGGGCAAAAACAGCTACAGTCCTTAGGTTGGGCAGAGTGGAAAGAGTTTATGAGTATATCTTATAACTGTTTGTATATAGTGCTTGGTTTTTCAACCATGGTTTTTCCTGTGTGGGTTTTCCATTTAAAAATTTGTGTGCCTTGTCTTTGTGTGGTTGAATGATTTACTTGCAAGTTTGATTTATTTCTTCCATTGTATATTATTTAACTTGCAATTTAGAAATCTAGGACACCCAAATTCTTCAAGATTTTTTTTAAATTTTCAATTAACCATCGCCAGCCCCCTTTAAATTAAAATCGTGGGTCCGCCACTAGTTATATCTTTACCTTATATCATTCACCCTTCACCTTTTTAGTAATTCTTTATTACTTTTTTCTTTACAACTTCATGGAAACAAATGAGCCTTTACTAAGTAACATTGTGACTTACACAAAATGAACCTTCTATGCAATTTCTAGTTTCTTGGTTTTTATTTCACTTTTAACTACTTAAAAATATTTTATTTTCTTGGGATTATTAAATGAATTACAAATATTAAATTATTACTCCATTAGCATCCTCTGATACTATATCACTAATGATATTCGCTGGATTAATATAATCTAAGATTCTCTTAAAAGGTGTAATGTTAAGTTCATAAATTTGAATATTTATGCATCATTTAAGGATGAATTAGGGGTTTAATTAGGTGAATTGCATTATTATTTATCTAATTCTATCAGTTTATGTATTTTCACCTAGGAACCTGAATTTTCTTATTTTTCATTCATTTTCTCCATAACTTTGAATTTCTATAATTTTTCTTTGAAAAGTCATAATTAGAGTAAAACTCTATCCGGATGGGTCCCACTTTAATGTGGGCTCTTTAATATTTTACTGGCTAAATTAGAATGTGTAGGAAATAAAATTTGTAAGACCCCACTTCTCTCTGCATATGATTCGGGTCTCATTGTTTGAAGAATTTGGAAAATCCATACCCTTAAAGTTTATCTGCTTATAGTTCCCACCTAAAGATCAGCTAAGGTTTTCAAAAGCTCTTATCTCATCCTATTTGTGCTGAGGAATATTCTTTTGACTTGGATAACAAGTTACAACTACTGCAAAGATAGAGTCCCTTGCAAATCAAAATTAAAAATTTAATCTAGTTTTTCTCAGGACAGCTTATTTTAAAATGATTATAACTCTCAAACTGTGGTTTCGATTAATGCAAATGACCCACCGTTGGAAAGATTATTCAGAGTAGATGTCTATGAAGCCCCAAAATAGCACAAATTAGAGTAAAAAGTAGAAAGTTATGTGCCTGGAAAGTTTCAGGTATATTTTTGGCTTGATTGTAAATAAATCCACACCGTTGATAATCCATGGTGGCACATCTCGTGTGAGACCCCTTCTGAATATTAGCTAAACCATCCAAAGCTTTCCAGAAGCTTTCATCTCATTCAAATTCAAAAAGGATAAGAGATCTCTCATGAAAGAAGATAAATCAAATCTATAGAAAAAATATCTAGATTCAATAAATTGTAAGATAACGAAGAAATAAAAGGAACACCAAATGAGGGATCGTTCCAGCTCTCCTCCCACTTCGGACGTCCTTCTCTTTCCTCTCCTTTCTTTTTTTCTCTCTCAAGTATAGAAAAATATATATATAGAAAAATATTTTGGATATTTTGGAGCCTTGTTCCAGAAATTAAGATTAGAGGAGAAAACTGAGAGCATCCTTTGTATTCAAAGAAAAGAATAATGAAGTTCAGAATCTTTTTCATGGAGGAGTAACTAGTCAGATTAGCGTATCTTGATGAAGTTAAGTAGCTATTTTTTTATATTTCTATGCAATATATTTTATTGATTGTTTCAATGATATGCATACTTAGTTGTATAAGAAATTTGCCTTCATGTCTTTGACGAGCCTTTGTGTAGATTTCTATTGAAAAACTCTTTGATTATATATGCTTGTTTAATAGATTGTGCTTAGGGTAAAATCTCTTTGAGAATCTCTGTTTACTTGATAAATAATGCTTATAAGTTTCAATCTTTTATGAGGTGAAGGAGGTTTTGGCTTCTTGATTAAATCTGAAAAGAAGTTATTCTTTTAATAGTCAAATCACCCAGATTAGAATATTGATTTGTATTTGATTTGAGATAAATTGAGACAAAGAGATAAATTGAGACAAAGTATTAGATTTAATTACATAAAAATTGATTAACTTGCTTACTTAATGGAATCTTGATATTCTGATCTGTAACACTCTGACCCAGCTTGACCTCATTTAGCGGCTAGTTAATCTTGTTTTCGTTGCTAATCGTGCTTTGTTTGTGTTTTATTTTCGTTACGGGTCATGGATAGGTAGTTGGGTTGAGTTTGACTTGAATTAAGTAGACCAAGCCCTTTTTCGTAATTTTAGCTTTTCTTAGACATGGTCATTTTTGCATCATCTTGATGTCAACACGTGTCTTTCGTTGAGCTCGTTAACTTTCGTAACTACGTCATTTGCAACCGAGGTCGTGTGATTCGATTGGACCTGGATTTGACTCAAACTGAAAATAGACTTATGACTTGGCCCTTATTGTAATTTGATCAACCCATTACTTATATAATCTCTCCATCGATCAAACTCACATTCCTTCTCTCGTTTTCTCTCTTTCTCCTCACTGTGCACGTGGAGATTTCTCCCTCCTTCACTTGATTTCTCTCCTCCATCGATCAAGCTCGTGGTTCTTGCATGTGCAATTGAGGTGAGTGGAAGTCTTCCATTCTTCTCATCTCCTTTCTCTATCTCTTCTCCTTCTTGTCTCTTTGCATGGTGTATCTGTGTAGTGGATTTCTCTCCATCCCTCATGCATGCATTGTGGTTTGATTTAGTTTAGGTTGTGTTTGGGCTTGAGGGCAACGAATTGTGCAATTGATTTCCAAATTGAGGCAAGTATAACCATATCTTTGAGAACCCATGTTGGTATGATCTTGATCTTGGTTAGCTCACATTAATGTGTATGGAAAAAGGTGTTTACAGCCCATTTGCTTCCTCATTTGATTACTACTTGTGTATTCCCATTGAAGAATTGAATTTTCTGATGCTTCCCAGACATTCTGTACAGGTTTCAGGAATTTGAATTCGTGCAGGTACGGCTAAGCCGTATAGCACCTACGGCTCAAAGTCCAGAGAGGAGAAAAACCCAGTTTTCCTCTACGGCTAGGGCACGGCTAAGCCGAAGCTCAGCCGTGGCCCAGCCGTAGAACAATACAGGGTACATTTTCTGGAATAACTGAGAGTCAGCAACTGACAGACCTTCTACGGCCCAGCCACGGCTAAGCCGTAGACCACACACGGCTAAGCCGTAGCACACACACGGCTAAGCCGTATGCACACTAGACTAATGAAAGAAAAACAAGGATAGGTATAAAGAAAAGACCGATATGGCCTTCATAATAGAATGTAGAGCACCTAGACTTGCCCAACGGAATGTGATACAACGCGTGAATGATCTCGAGGGCTGCGAATCATTCATGTTCGTTATCCGGATGTTAAGCACCTCCCCATGGGTGTTGGTTTAAGGGACTTCGTGCACCGCCCGATTCAAGGCAACACTAGACAACGGTGTATCGAATAACTTAAAACTACATCATCATGCACGGTTAGAAACACCGGATAACTAGATTAGAATTGGTTTGTAAATCAGGATGACTCGATTCCACATGACTTGTTGCATAACATATTGCATTCGATCATTGATCTCAACACTCTATGTGATTACGTATGTTTCGTTACTTTCACATTGTGGTTTATTTACCCTGAGTATGCATGTATGATATGTTCACTCCCAGATCTGCACGTATGATATGTTGTCACGATCTACTCAGGATTTCCATGATTGACTCTGTATGGTCAGGCTCTACTTAGCCTCAGCCTTAGGATCCCGACGGGGTGAATTTGGTATAGTTTATATGGACCTGCTGCAGTATGGATATGTCTTGGGGAACCGGACCCCAGGAAACCGAGACCCATTGTACCCTGGCCCGGACAATGGTGTTCTTTGCATGTTATAAGATCCCTCTTTTGGGAGCATATGGTAATGTAGTAGCCACTAGTCATGTACACAGCATGTATTCATTGATTCATATAACATATTTCCTTCTTGCATGACAGCCTAGTATACGAAAATGCCTTCTTTAATCACATGATGTTCTTTATTCTATTAGACACAGCGTGTGTTAACTTGCTATGGTTTATACTTTGCTGAATCTTCGTATTCACAGTTGTTTTTGGTGTTGCAGGCCCAGATCCCCCTGCCGAACCTTCGCCGGTCGGCCAGGCTCCAGATGAGACCCCCGGGGCCCCATCCGGCCTAGAGGAGTGGATGTGATCACTCCACGGGAGAGCGTCCATGGCATGCATCATTGGAGTCTTGTTTTGTGGATTTTCAGACTTGTATTTGGCATGACATGTCATTATTGTATATATTCTTTTGTTCTTTTTGTGAGACTTTTATATGTAATTATGTCAGTTCGTCCTTTGTATCCTCTTCTTGCACTGTTAGTTTATGTTTCTGATATTTGCAGCTTTCGCGTACTTGCTTGGCACGTGTGAGTGTTCCCTTGTGCGTGTGCATTTAGACTTGGTCTACGTGTACAGGCACGGGAGTACGTGTGTCATTAGGTTTGGCTTTTGCTAACCCCCGAACCCTGGGCTCGGGTTGTGACATACGTATTGTATGGTATCAGAGCATTCCTTGCTCATTCCTTGTTCGAGATGATAAGCATGTAGGCATGTAGGATCGTGGTGAGGATACGACTATTTCTTTGTGCTCTTTCTAGACTTTTGGGGTTTGTTGGGCGCTATTGGTTTGTGTTTGTGTCTGACTCTTTCCATTTTACAGGATGGCATCAGGTTTAGGTTCTCAGCAGAACGCAGGAAATAATGAAAGCGGATCCGCACCGTCACCGCCGGCACAGAATACAGATGAACGCATCCTTATGCTATTCCAGTCCCTTCAGGCACAATCGCAATCAATGCAGAACTTGCAAGCCCAAGTAACAACCATGTTAGACCGACAAAGCCAAGTCCCAGCTCAGTCACATATAGATCAGCAGGTGATTTTACAGCCTCGAGAGAGTGACCCGAATGCCCTCTATGGTAAATTTCGCAAGCGAGGAGCTATTGAGTTCTATGGGATAGAAGAGCCATTGAAGGCAGAACAGTGGTTAGAGCAGACGGAGGATGTCTTTGAGACCGTCATGTGCACGAACCGACAGAAGGTCGGACTAGCAACTTCTATGTTGAGAGATGTCGCAAAAACTTGGTGGAAGAGCGTGAAAGACTCATACAGAGATATTCCTAGTGCGACGGTGTGGGAGATGTTCAAGCAGCAGTTCAGGAGGAAGTTCATCCCGGCTCATGTGTTTCGAGCCAAGGAGGTTGAGTTCCTAGCTCTCCGTCAGCAGCAGATGACAGTAGTGGAATACGTGAACAAGTTTATGCAGTTGTCGCATTTTGCTCCGGACATGATCAGTACTGAAGAAAGGAAGGTGAACAGGTTTGTTGAAGGTTTGCATCCACGGTACATGCACCACGTGACAGCGTTTCAGCGTCCGGCTACGTTTGATGATGCAGTGGACAGGGCCTATTCTGCCGAGGCCATCCACCAAGCTGCGAGAGCCGTTGAGCCCAAGCGACAGCCGCCTTTCAGTGCACGAGGACAAGTACAGAAGAAGACCAAAGGCCAGCAGAGTACTTCTAGTTCTACTGGAGTGACTTGTGGGCATTGTGGCAAGAGTCACGCGACTGAAGCTTGTTGGAGGAAGGCAGGTGCTTGTTTTATCTGCCGTTCGAGGGAGCATATGATCGCCAATTGTCCTCGACAGAGAGCCTCCGGTGCAGCTCCATCTGGTCCTACCTCCGGTGCAGTTCCTAGCAGACCCAGTGCACCTACAGCTCCGAGCAAGCCACAGTCAACTCGTCCAGGCTCGAGACAGCCTCGCCAGACAGCCCGTGCTTACGCTGCTACCCACGAGAGTGCCGAGGATCCACAGGTGGTTGAAGGTACTGTTTTGATTTCGCGCGTCGAGGCTTTAGCTTTGTTCGATTCGGGGTCTACACGGTCTTATGTAGCACCTCATTTTGCCGAGCGGTTACCTCAGCCGTCTAAGCCGTTGCCATATGTGCTGGTTGTATCCACCCCAGTTGGCAAGCGAGTGGAGTGTAGTATGTACTACCCCCATTGCGACGTGCAGATTGCAGGTCATCAGTTACCTGTTGATTTGATCCTGTTGTCGATGCTAGACTTCGACGTGATCCTTGGTATGGATTGGCTCGCTCGATATCGTGCCTGTGTTAACTGTTACAACAGGACGATCTTCTTCGATTTAGGCAAGGGTTTCCGTTTTGAGGGCAGTCAGCAGAGATGCTGTCACAACCCGAGCCCAGGGTTCGGGGGTTAGCAAAAGCCAAACCTAATGACACACGTACTCCCGTGCATGCACACGTAGACCGAGTCTAAATGCACACGCACAAGGGAACAAGCACACGTGCCAAGCAAGTATGCGGAAGCTGTAAATATCAGAAACACAAAACTAACAATGCAAGAAGAGGATACAAGAAAGGACTGACATAATTACATATAAAGTTTTACAAAAAGAACAAAAGAATATATACAATAATGACATGTCATGACATATACAAGTCTGAGAATCCTCAAAACATGACTCCAACATGATGCATGCCATGAACGCGCTCCCGTGGAGTGATCACATCCACTCCTCTAGGCCTGATGGGGCCCCGGGGGTCTCATCTGGAGCCTGGCCGACCGGCGAGGGTTCGGCAGGGGGATCTGGGCCTGCAACACCAAAAACAACTGTGAATACGACGATTCAGCAAAGTATAAACCATAGCAAGTTAACACACGCTGTGTCTAATAGAATAAAGAACATCATGTGATTAAAGAAAGCATTTTCGTATACTAGGCTATCATGCAAGAAAGAAATATGCTGCGTGAATCAAGGATAACAAGCTGTGTACATGACTAGTGGCTACTACATTACCATATGCTCCCAAAAGAGGGATCTTATAACATGCAAAGAACACCATTGTCCGGGCCAGGGTACAATGGGTCTCGGTTTCCTGGGGTCCGGTTCCCCAAGACAAAAATCCATGCTGCAGCAGGTCCTTATAACTATACCAAATTCACCCCGTCGGGATCCTAAGGCTGAGGCTAAGTAGAGCCTGACCATACAAAGTCAATCAAGAAAATCCTGAGTAGATCGTGACCATATATCATGCGTGCATATCTGGAAGTGAACATATCATACATGTATACTCAGGGTAAATAATCGCAATGTGAAAGTAAAGTAACGGGATACAAGTAATCATGTCAGAGTGTGAGATCAATGATCGAATGCAATATGTTATGCAACAAATCAGGTGAATCGAATCATCTTAAGTTTACAAACCAATTCTAATCTAATTATCCGGTGTTTCTAACCGTGCATGATGATGTAGTTTTAAGTTATTCGATACACCGTTGTCTAGTGTTGCCTTGAAATCGGGCGATGCACGAAGTCCCTTAAACCAACACCCATGGGGAGGTGCTTAACATCCGGATAACGAACATGAATGATTCGCAGCCCTCGAGATCATTCACGCGTAGTATCACATCCGTTGGGCAAGTCTAGGTGCTCTACATTCTATCATGAAGGTCATATAGGTCTTATCTTTACACCTAGCCTTATTCTTCATGTGTGGTTACGGCTTAGCCGTGTGTGTGCTACGGCTTAGCCGTGTGTGGTCTACGGCTTAGCCGTGGCTGAACCGTAGAAGGTCTGTCATTTGCGAACTCTCAGTTGTTCCAGAAATTGCACCCTGTATTGTTCTACGGCTGGGCCACGGCTGAGCTACGGCTTAGCCGTAGGGCATTCCACGGCTTAGCCGTGCCCTAGCCGTAGAGGAAAACTGGGTGTTTCTCCTCTCTGGATTGTGAGCCGTAGGTGTTATACGGCTTAGCCGTACCTGCACGAATTCAGAAATCTGAAACCTGTACAGAATGTCTGGAAATGCATCAGAAATGCAATCTATCAAAGGGAATACACAAGTACTGAACCAATAAGTATCAAATGGGCTGTAAACACATGTTTTCCACACACATCAATGTGAGCTAGCCAAAATCAAAGCATACCAACATGGGTTCTCAATGTTATGGTTATACTTGCCTCAAATTTGGAAATCAATGCACACTTGAAGTTCTAAAGCCCAAACACAACCTAAACCAAATCAAAACCACCTGCATGCATGAGGGATGGAGAGAAATTCCAAAGACATACACACCAATGAGAACAAGAAGGAGAAGAATGGAGAAAGAGATGGGAGAATGGAAGACTTCCACTCACCTAGTAAGCAAGAAACCAACCTCCTCTCTTGATCGATGGAGGAAGAAATCAAGTGAAAGAAGGAGAGAGATAGAGAAGCTTCTCGTGCACAGTGAGGGGAAAGAGGGAAAAACGAGAGAGAGAGTATGAGTTTGATCGATGGGTGAGATATATAAGCTCATTAGGTGGTCAAATTGCAATGAAGTCCAAGCTAGAATACAAATTTCAGTTTGAGTCAAATCAAGGTCCACTCGAATCACACGACCTCGGTTGCAAATGACGTAGTTACGAAAGTTAACGAGTTCAGCGAAAGACACGTGTTGACACCAAGATGATGCAAAAATGACCATGTCTAAGAAAAGCTAAAATGACGAAAAAGGGCTTGGTCTACTTAATCCAGGTCAAACTCAACCCAACTACCTATCCATGACCCGTAACGAAAACAAAACACAAACAAAACACGATTAACAACGAAAACAAGATTAACTAAACGCTAAACGAGGTCAAGCTGGGTCGGAGTGTTACATCCTCCCCTACTTGAGAATCATTCCGTCCTCGGAATGCACACTAACTCACTCATACCTGGGAAAACAAATCGGGGTACTGACGTGCCATCTGCTCTTCTAACTCCCACGTAGCCTCATCGGGACTGTGATGCTGCCAAAGCACTTTGACCCATCGAATCGTCCTGGTGCGGAGTATCTGCTCTCGGGTCCCCACGATACGGAGCGGTCGCTCAACGTATGCAGCACTCGGCTGGATCTGGACCTCGTCATAACGAATGACATGGGAGGGATCGTGAACGTATCTCCGAAGCATCGAGACGTGGAAAACGTTGTGCACTCCTGAAAACATCTCGGGAAGCTCTAATCGATAAGCCAAATCACCAATCCGACTCTTGATCTCGAACGGTCCGACATAGCGTGGAGCTAGCTTGCCTTTCTGGCCGAAACGGATCGTACCCTTCATTGGAGAGACCTTCAGAAAAACCCACTCGCCAACCTGAAACTCTAAGGGTCGTCTGCGGGTGTCTGCATAACTCTTCTGTCTCGACCGAGCAACTTTCAAGTTCTCAATAGCTTTCTGTACCTTCTCCGTAGTCTCGGCAATGATCGTCGGTCCGTGAAAACTGCGGGTTCCAACTTCTTCCCAACATACTGGGCTCCTGCACTTCTTCCCGTACAATGCTTCATATGGTGCCATCCCAATGCTCTCGTGGAAACTGTTGTTGTAGGCGAACTCGCACAACGATAGATGAAGATCCCATTCTTTCTCGTAGCTCAACACGCTGGCTCGCAACATGTCTTCCAAAGTCTGAATCGTCCGCTCTGATTGCCCATCTGTCTGTGGGTGGTATGCCGTGCTGAAACTCAACTTCGTACCCAAAGCCTCTTGGAATGCTCTCCAGAAAGAGGAAACAAAACGGCTGTCACGATCGGATACAATCAACACGGGGGTACCATGGAGCCTGACGATCTCATCCACGAACTTCCTAGCCATCTCTGAAAATGTCATACCCTTCCGAAAAGGAATGAAATGGGCTGACTTCGTCAAGCGATCTACAATCACCCAAATGGCGTTGTTCTTCCTGCTCGTCGGCGGTAACCCTGAAACGAAGTCCATGGTGATGTGTTCCCACTTCCACTGCGGTATATGCAAAGGATGCAACGAGCCTGGCGGTCTCTGATGATCGGCCTTCACCTTCTGGCATGTCAAACAGCGAGCAACAAAGCCTGCTACTTCTCTCTTCATGTTGTTCCACCAAAAGCGATCCTTGAGATTCCGAAACATCTTCGTGCTGCCCGGGTGCATCGCGTAGCGAGCGTAATGCGCTTCGTTCATCAGCTTCTCCTTGAACTCATCAACTGCTGGCACGCACAACCTACTCCGAAAATAGAGTACACCATCCTCGAGTCTGAAATCGGGTCTGTCTCCAATGTGGTCTCGAATGCGCTTCAAAGTTAGATCCTCAAACTGCCTGTCCTTTATCTGCTGAATCACCTCAGGCTGAAACACTAGCGTACTAGCCAAAGTCACGCACTCATCCACTAGTTTAACTTCAACAGGGAGACCACGAAACTCTAAGAGGAAACTGCTCAAGAGCTGCACTGACTCTGTTTTCCTACTGAGCGCATCTGCCACCACATTCCCCTTGCCTGGCTGATATTTGATCGGAAAATCATAATCCTTAATAAGCTCAAGCCATCTCCGCTGTCTCATGTTCAGCTCCTGCTGTGTGAATAAATACTGTAAACTGTGGTGGTCAGAACGAACCTCAAACTGCACACCGTATAGATAATGTCTCCACAGCTTCAACGCAAACACGATAGCTGCCAACTCTAAATCATGGGTGGCGTAATTCTTCTCATGATCTCGCAACTGCCTCGATCCATACGCAATCACCTTCCCATGCTGCATCAACACACAACCTAGGCCAACTCGAGAAGCATCTGAATAAACCACGAATCCTTCACAACCATCTGGCAAGGCTAACACTGGGACTGTAGTCAACTTCTCTTTCAAAGTCTGAAAACTGGCTTCACACTCCTCAGTCCAATCGAATGGTACGTTCTTCCTGGTCAACTTCGTCAATGGAGAAGAGATCTTAGCAAAGTCCTGGACAAATCGACGGTAGTAACCTGCTAGACCAAGGAAACTGCGAATCTCTGTCACTGTCTTGGGGCTAGGCCAATTCACCACTGCCTCTACTTTAGATGGATCAACTGCCAATCCCTCTCGTGAAATGATATGACCTAAAAATGTCACCTGCTCAAGCCAAAAATCACACTTCGACAACTTAGCAAACAATCGATGTTCTCTCAACAACGATAAGGCTTTTCTCAAATGCTCCCTATGCTCCTCTGCTGACTTAGAATAGATCAGTATATCATCAATAAACACAACTACGAATTGGTCCAAGAAAGGAGCAAAAATCTGATTCATCAATGCCATAAAAGCTGCAGGTGCGTTGGTTAGTCCAAAAGGCATCACGAGGAATTCATAGTGACCATAACGAGTCCTGAAGGCAGTCTTAGGAATATCATCTTCTTTGACTCTCAACTGGTGATATCCAGATCTCAAATCAATCTTCGAAAAATATGCTGCGCCCTGAAGTTGATCAAACAACTCATCGATCCTGGGTAAGGGGTACTTGTTCTTGATCGTCACTTTGTTCAACTGGCGGTAATCTATGCACATCCGAAAAGTACCATCCTTCTTCTTGACAAACAAGACTGGTGCTCCCCAAGGTGAAACGCTCGGGCGAACGAAACCCTTATCCAAAAGCTCCTGCAATTGTTTCTTCAATTCTGACAACTCTGATGGGGCCATGCGATACGGAGCCTTGCTGATCGGTGCCGTGCCAGGAACAAGCTCAATGGCGAACTCCACATCTCGAACCGGGGGTAAGTCTGGCACATCGTCTGGAAAGACATCTGGAAAGTCACAGACCACCTGGAGCTCACCTAGCTGCTTCGACTCCTTCTTCGCTGAGACAAAGGCAATGAAGCCTTCACACCCTCGGCGGATCAAGCGATCTGCCTTACACGCCGAGATCACACGTCTGGGGCATCTCTGCTGACTGCCCTCGAAACGGAAGCCCTTGCCTAAATCGAAGAAGATCGTCCTGCTGTAACAGTTAACACAGGCACGATATCGAGCGAGCCAATCCATACCAAGGATCACGTCGAAGTCCAGCATCGACAACAGGATCAAATCAACAGGTAACTGATGACCTGCAATCTGCACGTCGCAATGGGGGTAGTACATACTACACTCCACTCGCTTGCCAACTGGGGTGGATACAACCAACACATATGGCAACGGCTCAGACGGCTGATGCAACCGCTCGGCGAAAAGAGGTGCTACATAAGACCGTGTAGACCCCGAATCGAACAAAGCTAAAGCCTCGACGCGCGAAATCAAAACAGTACCTTCAACCACCTGTGGATCCTCGGCACTCTCGTGAGTAGCAGCGTAAGCACGGGCTGTCTGGCGAGGCTGTCTCGGGCCTGGACGAGCTGACTGTGACTTGCTCGGAGTTGTAGGTGCACTGGGTCTGCTAGGAACTGCACCGGAAGTAGGACCAGATGGAGTTGCACCGGAGGCTCTCTGTCGAGGACAATTGGCGATCATATGCTCCCTCGAACCGCAAATAAAACAAGCACCGGCCTTCCTCCAACAAGCTTCGGTCGTGTGGCTCTTGCCACAATATCCACACGTCACTCCAGAAGAACTAGAAGTACTCTGCTGGCCTTTGGTCTTCTTCTGTACTTGTCCTCGTGCACTGAAAGGCGGCTGTCGCTTGGGTTCAACGGCTCTAGCAGCTTGGTGGATGGCCTCAGCAGAATAGGCCCTGTCCACTGCATCGTCGAACGTAGCCGGACGCTGAAACGCAGTCACGTGGTGCATGTACCGGGGATGCAAACCTTCGACAAACCTGTTCACCTTCCTCTCTTCGGTACGGATCATGTCCGGAGCAAAAAGCGACAACTGCATAAACTTGTTCACATATTCTGCTACTGTCATCTGCTGCTGACGGAGAGCTAAGAACTCAACCTCCTTGGCTCGAAACACATGAGCCGGGATGAACTTCCTCCTGAACTGTTGCTTGAACATCTCCCACACTGTCGCGCTAGGAATGTCTCTGTAGGAGTCTTTCACGCTCTTCCACCAAGTCTTTGCGACATCTCTAAACATAGAAGTTGCTAGCCCGACCTTCTGCCGGTTCGTGCACACGACGGTCTCAAAGACATCCTCTGTCTGTTCTAACCACTGTTCTGCCTTCAATGGCTCTTCTGTTCCGTAGAACTCAATAGCTCCTCGCTTGCGAAATTTGCCATAAAGGGCATTCGGGTCACTCTCTCGAGGCTGTAAAATCACCTGCTGATCTACATGTGACTGAGCTGGGACTTGGCTTTGTCGGTCTAACATAGTGGTCACTTGGGCTTGCAAGTTCTGCATTGCTTGTGATTGTGCCTGAAGGGACTGCAATAGCATGAGAATACGTTCATCTGTATTCGGTGTCTGCGGTGACGGTGCAGATCCGCTTTCGTTATTTCCGGCGTTCTGCTGCGAACCAGAACCTGATGCCATCCTGTAAAATGGAAAGAGTCAGACACAAACACAAAACAATAGCGCCCAACAAACCCCAAAGTCTAGAAAGAACACAAAGACATAATCGTATCCTCACCACGATCCTACATGCCTACATGCTTATCACACTAGAACAAGGAATGAGCAAGGAATGCTCTGATACCATACAATACGTATGTCACAACCCGAGCCCAGGGTTCGGGGGTTAGCAAAAGCCAAACCTAATGACACACGTACTCCCGTGCATGCACACGTAGACCGAGTCTAAATGCACACGCACAAGGGAACAAGCACACGTGCCAAGCAAGTATGCGGAAGCTGTAAATATCAGAAACACAAAACTAACAATGCAAGAAGAGGATACAAGAAAGGACTGACATAATTACATATAAAGTTTTACAAAAAGAACAAAAGAATATATACAATAATGACATGTCATGACATATACAAGTCTGAGAATCCTCAAAACATGACTCCAACATGATGCATGCCATGAACGCGCTCCCGTGGAGTGATCACATCCACTCCTCTAGGCCTGATGGGGCCCCGGGGGTCTCATCTGGAGCCTGGCCGACCGGCGAGGGTTCGGCAGGGGGATCTGGGCCTGCAACACCAAAAACAACTGTGAATACGACGATTCAGCAAAGTATAAACCATAGCAAGTTAACACACGCTGTGTCTAATAGAATAAAGAACATCATGTGATTAAAGAAAGCATTTTCGTATACTAGGCTATCATGCAAGAAAGAAATATGCTGCGGGAATCAAGGATAACAAGCTGTGTACATGACTAGTGGCTACTACATTACCATATGCTCCCAAAAGAGGAATCTTATAACATGCAAAGAACACCATTGTCCGGGCCAGGGTACAATGGGTCTCGGTTTCCTGGGGTCCGGTTCCCCAAGACAAAAATCCATGCTGCAGCAGGTCCTTATAACTATACCAAATTCACCCCGTCGGGATCCTAAGGCTGAGGCTAAGTAGAGCCTGACCATACAAAGTCAATCAAGAAAATCCTGAGTAGATCGTGACCATATATCATGCGTGCATATCTGGAAGTGAACATATCATACATGTATACTCAGGGTAAATAATCGCAATGTGAAAGTAAAGTAACGGGATACAAGTAATCATGTCAGAGTGTGAGATCAATGATCGAATGCAATATGTTATGCAACAAATCAGGTGAATCGAATCATCTTAAGTTTACAAACCAATTCTAATCTAATTATCCGGTGTTTCTAACCGTGCATGATGATGTAGTTTTAAGTTATTCGATACACCGTTGTCTAGTGTTGCCTTGAAATCGGGCGATGCACGAAGTCCCTTAAACCAACACCCATGGGGAGGTGCTTAACATCCGGATAACGAACATGAATGATTCGCAGCCCTCGAGATCATTCACGCGTAGTATCACATCCGTTGGGCAAGTCTAGGTGCTCTACATTCTATCATGAAGGTCATATAGGTCTTATCTTTACACCTAGCCTTATTCTTCATGTGTGGTTACGGCTTAGCCGTGTGTGTGCTACGGCTTAGCCGTGTGTGGTCTACGGCTTAGCCGTGGCTGAACCGTAGAAGGTCTGTCATTTGCGAACTCTCAGTTGTTCCAGAAATTGCACCCTGTATTGTTCTACGGCTGGGCCACGGCTGAGCTACGGCTTAGCCGTAGGGCATTCCACGGCTTAGCCGTGCCCTAGCCGTAGAGGAAAACTGGGTGTTTCTCCTCTCTGGATTGTGAGCCGTAGGTGTTATACGGCTTAGCCGTACCTGCACGAATTCAGAAATCTGAAACCTGTACAGAATGTCTGGAAATGCATCAGAAATGCAATCTATCAAAGGGAATACACAAGTACTGAACCAATAAGTATCAAATGGGCTGTAAACACATGTTTTCCACACACATCAATGTGAGCTAGCCAAAATCAAAGCATACCAACATGGGTTCTCAATGTTATGGTTATACTTGCCTCAAATTTGGAAATCAATGCACACTTGAAGTTCTAAAGCCCAAACACAACCTAAACCAAATCAAAACCACCTGCATGCATGAGGGATGGAGAGAAATTCCAAAGACATACACACCAATGAGAACAAGAAGGAGAAGAATGGAGAAAGAGATGGGAGAATGGAAGACTTCCACTCACCTAGTAAGCAAGAAACCAACCTCCTCTCTTGATCGATGGAGGAAGAAATCAAGTGAAAGAAGGAGAGAGATAGAGAAGCTTCTCGTGCACAGTGAGGGGAAAGAGGGAAAAACGAGAGAGAGAGTATGAGTTTGATCGATGGGTGAGATATATAAGCTCATTAGGTGGTCAAATTGCAATGAAGTCCAAGCTAGAATACAAATTTCAGTTTGAGTCAAATCAAGGTCCACTCGAATCACACGACCTCGGTTGCAAATGACGTAGTTACGAAAGTTAACGAGTTCAGCGAAAGACACGTGTTGACACCAAGATGATGCAAAAATGACCATGTCTAAGAAAAGCTAAAATGACGAAAAAGGGCTTGGTCTACTTAATCCAGGTCAAACTCAACCCAACTACCTATCCATGACCCGTAACGAAAACAAAACACAAACAAAACACGATTAACAACGAAAACAAGATTAACTAAACGCTAAACGAGGTCAAGCTGGGTCGGAGTGTTACAGATGCCCCAGACGTGTGATCTCGGCTTGTAAGGCAGATCGCTTGATCCGCCGAGGGTGTGAAGGCTTCATTGCCTTTATCTCAGCGAAGAAGGAGACGAAGCAGCTAGATGAGATCCAGGTGGTTTGTGACTTTCCCGATATCTTCCCAGACGATGTGCCAGACTTACCCCCGGTTCGAGATGTGGAGTTCGCCATTGAGCTTGTTCCCGGCACGGCACCGATCAGCAAGGCTCCGTATCGCATGGCCCCAGCAGAGTTGTCAGAGTTGAAGAAGCAATTGCAGGAACTTTTGGATAAGGGTTTCATTCGCCCGAGCGTTTCACCTTGGGGAGCGCCAGTCTTGTTTGTCAAGAAGAAGGATGGTACTTTTCGGATGTGCATAGACTACCGACAGCTAAACAAAGTGACGATCAAGAACAAGTACCCCTTACCCAGGATTGATGAGCTGTTTGATCAACTTCAGGGTGCAGCCTATTTTTCGAAGATTGATTTGAGATCTGGATATCACCAGTTGAGGGTCAAAGAAGATGATATTCCTAAGACTGCCTTCAGGACTCGTTATGGTCATTATGAATTCCTCGTGATGCCTTTTGGACTAACCAACGCACCTACAGCGTTTATGGCATTGATGAATCAGATCTTTGCTCCTTTCTTGGACCAGTTCGTAGTTGTGTTTATTGATGACATACTGATATATTCTAAGTCAGCAGAGGAGCATAGGGAGCATTTAAAGAAAGCCTTGTCGTTGTTGAGAGAACATCGATTGTTTGCCAAGTTGTCGAAGTGTGATTTTTGGCTTGAGCAGGTGGCATTTTTAGGTCATATCATTTCACGAGAGGGATTGGCAGTTGATCCATCTAAAGTAGAGGCAGTAGTGAATTGGCTTAGCCCCAAGACAGTGACAGAGGTTCGCAGTTTCCTTGGTCTAGCAGGTTATTAACGTCGATTTGTCCAGGACTTTGCTAAGATCTCTTCTCCTTTGACGAAGTTGACCAGGAAGAACGTACCATTTGATTGGACTGAGGAGTGTGAAGCCCGTTTCCGGATTTTGAAAGAGAAGTTGACTACGGTCCCAGTGTTAGCCTTGCCAGATGGTAGTGAAGGATTCGTGGTTTATTCAGACGCTTCTCGAGTTGGTCTAGGCTGTGTGTTGATGCAGCATGGGAAGGTTATTGCATATGGATCGCGACAGTTGCGAGAACATGAGAAGAATTACGTCACCCATGATTTGGAATTGGCAGCCATCGTGTTTGCGTTGAAGCTGTGGAGACATTATCTGTATGGTGTGCAGTTTGAGGTTCGTTCTGACCACCACAGTTTGCAGTATTTATTTACGCAGCAGGAGCTGAACATGAGACAGCGGAGATGGCTTGAGCTTATTAAGGATTATGACTTCCCGATCAAATATCAGCCAGGCAAGGGGAATGTGGTGGCAGATGCGCTCAGTCGGAAAGCAGAGTCAGTGCAGCTATTGAGTAGTTTCCTCTTAGAGTTCCATGGTCTCCCTGTTGAAGTTAAGCTAGTGGATGAGTGCGTGACTTTGGCTAGTACGCTAGTGTTTCAGCCTGAGATGATTCAGCAGATTAAAGACAGGCAGTTTGAGGATCTAACTTTGAAGCGCATTCGAGACCACATTGGAGACCGACCCGATTTCAGACTCGAGGATGGTGTACTCTATTTTCGGAATAGGTTGTGCGTGCCAGCAGTTGGTGATTTCAAGGAGAAACTGATGAACGAAGCGCATTACGCTCGATACGCGATGCATCCAGGCAGCACGAAGATGTTTCGGAATCTCAAGGATCGCTTCTGGTGGAACAATATGAAGAGAGAAGTAGCAGGCTTTGTTGCTCGCTGTTTGACATGTCAGAAGGTGAAGGCAGACCATCAGAGACCGCCAGGCTCGTTGCATCCTTTGCATATACCGCAGTGGAAGTGGGAAAACATCACCATGGACTTCGTTTCCGGGTTACCGCCGACGAGCAGGAAGAACAACGCCATTTGGGTAATTGTAGATCGATTGACGAAGTCAGCCCATTTCATTCCTTTTCGGAAGGGTATGACATTTTCAGAGATGGCGAGGAAGTTCGTGGATGAGATCGTCAGGCTCCATGGTACCCCCGTGTCGATTGTATCCGATCGTGACAGCCGTTTTGTTTCCTCTTTCTGGAGAGCATTCCAAGAGGCTTTGGGTACGAAGTTGAGTTTCAGCACGGCATACCACCCACAGATGGATGGACAATCAGAGCGGACGATTCAAACTTTGGAGGACATGTTACGAGCCAGCGTGTTGAGCTACGAGAAAGAATGGGATCTTCATCTATCGTTGTGCGAGTTTGCCTACAACAACAGTTTCCACGAGAGCATTGGGATGGCACCATATGAAGCATTGTACGGGAAAAAGTGCAGGAGTCCGGTTTGTTGGGAAGAAGTTGGAACTCGAAGTTTTCACGGACCGACGATCATTGCCGAGACTACGGAGAAGGTACAGAAAGCAATTGAGAACTTGAAAGTTGCTCGGTCAAGACAGAAGAGTTATGCAGACACCCGCAGACGACCCTTAGAGTTTCAGGTTGGCGAGTGGGTTTTTCTGAAGGTCTCACCGATGAAGGGTACGATCCGTTTCGGCCAGAAAGGCAAGCTAGCTCCACGCTATGTTGGACCGTTCGAGATCAAGAGTCGGATTGGTGATTTGGCCTATCGATTAGAGCTTCCCGAGATGTTTTCAGGGGTACACAACGTTTTCCACGTTTCGATGCTTCGGAAATATGTTCATGATCCCTCTCATGTCATTCGTTATGACGAGGTTCAGATTCAGCCGAGTGCTGCATACGTTGAGCGACCGCTCCGTATCGTGGGAACCCGAGAGCAGATACTCCGCACCAGGACAATTCGATGGGTCAAAGTGCTTTGGGAGCATCACAGTCCCGATGAGGCTACTTGGGAGTTAGAAGAGCAGATGGCACGTCAGTACCCCGATTTGTTTTCCCAGGTATGAGTGAGTTAGTGTGCATTCCGAGGACGGAATGATTCTCAAGTAGGGGAGGATGTAACACTCCGACCCAGCTTGACCTTGTTTAGCGGCTAGTTAATCTTGTTTTCGTTGCTAATCGTGCTTTGTTTGTGTTTTATTTTCGTTACGGGTCATGGATAGGTAGTTGGGTTGAGTTTGACCTGAATTAAGTAGACCAAGCCCTTTTTCGTAATTTTAGCTTTTCTTAGACATGGTCATTTTTGCATCATCTTGATGTCAACACGTGTCTTTCGTTGAGCTCGTTAACTTTCGTAACTACGTCATTTGCAACCGAGGTCGTGTGATTCGATTGGACCTGGATTTGACTCAAACTGAAAATAGACTTATGACTTGGCCCTTATTGTAATTTGATCAACCCATTACTTATATAATCTCTCCATCGATCAAACTCACATTCCTTCTCTCGTTTTCTCTCTTTCTCCTCACTGTGCACGTGGAGATTTCTCCCTCCTTCACTTGATTTCTCTCCTCCATCGATCAAGCTCGTGGTTCTTGCATGTGCAATTGAGGTGAGTGGAAGTCTTCCATTCTTCTCATCTCCTTTCTCTATCTCTTCTCCTTCTTGTCTCTTTGCATGGTGTATCTGTGTAGTGGATTTCTCTCCATCCCTCATGCATGCATTGTGGTTTGATTTGGTTTAGGTTGTGTTTGGGCTTGAGGGCAACGAATTGTGCAATTGATTTCCAAATTGAGGCAAGTATAACCATATCTTTGAGAACCCATGTTGGTATGATCTTGATCTTGGTTAGCTCACATTAATGTGTATGGAAAAAGGTGTTTACAGCCCATTTGCTTCCTCATTTGATTACTACTTGTGTATTCCCATTGAAGAATTGAATTTTCTGATGCTTCCCAGACATTCTGTACAGGTTTCAGGAATTTGAATTCGTGCAGGTACGGCTAAGCCGTATAGCACCTACGGCTCAAAGTCCAGAGAGGAGAAAAACCCAGTTTTCCTCTACGGCTAGGGCACGGCTAAGCCGTGGATTGCCCTACGGCTAAGCCGAAGCTCAGCCGTGGCCCAGCCGTAGAACAATACAGGGTGCATTTTCTGGAATAACTGAGAGTCAGCAACTGACAGACCTTCTACGGCCCAGCCACGGCTAAGCCGTAGACCACACACGGCTAAGCCGTAGCACACACACGGCTAAGCCGTATGCACACTAGACTAATGAAAGAAAAACAAGGATAGGTATAAAGAAAAGACCGATATGGCCTTCATAATAGAATGTAGAGCACCTAGACTTGCCCAACGGAATGTGATACAACGCGTGAATGATCTCGAGGGCTGCGAATCATTCATGTTCGTTATCCGGATGTTAAGCACCTCCCCATGGGTGTTGGTTTAAGGGACTTCGTGCACCGCCCGATTCAAGGCAACACTAGACAACGGTGTATCGAATAACTTAAAACTACATCATCATGCACGGTTAGAAACACCGGATAACTAGATTAGAATTGGTTTGTAAATCAGGATGACTCGATTCCACATGACTTGTTGCATAACATATTGCATTCGATCATTGATCTCAACACTCTATGTGATTACGTATGTTTCGTTACTTTCACATTGTGGTTTATTTACCCTGAGTATGCATGTATGATATGTTCACTCCCAGATCTGCACGTATGATATGTTGTCACGATCTACTCAGGATTTCCATGATTGACTCTGTATGGTCAGGCTCTACTTAGCCTCAGCCTTAGGATCCCGACGGGGTGAATTTGGTATAGTTTATATGGACCTGCTGCAGTATGGATATGTCTTGGGGAACCGGACCCCAGGAAACCGAGACCCATTGTACCCTGGCCCGGACAATGGTGTTCTTTGCATGTTATAAGATCCCTCTTTTGGGAGCATATGGTAATGTAATAGCCACTAGTCATGTACACAGCATGTATTCATTGATTCATATAACATATTTCCTTCTTGCATGACAGCCTAGTATACGAAAATGCCTTCTTTAATCACATGATGTTCTTTATTCTATTAGACACAGCGTGTGTTAACTTGCTATGGTTTATACTTTGCTGAATCTTCGTATTCACAGTTGTTTTTGGTGTTGCAGGCCCAGATCCCCCTGCCGAACCCTCGCCGGTCGGCCAGGCTCCAGATGAGACCCCCGGGGCCCCATCCGGCCTAGAGGAGTGGATGTGATCACTCCACGGGAGAGCGCCCATGGCATGCATCATTGGAGTCTTGTTTTGTGGATTTTCAGACTTGTATTTGGCATGACATGTCATTATTGTATATATTCTTTTGTTCTTTTTGTGAGACTTTTATATGTAATTATGTCAGTTCGTCCTTTATATCCTCTTCTTGCACTGTTAGTTTATGTTTCTGATATTTGCAACTTCCGCGTACTTGCTTGGCACGTGTGAGTGTTCCCTTGTGCGTGTGCATTTAGACTTGGTCTACGTGTACAGGCACGGGAGTTAGTGTGTCATTAGGTTTGGCTTTTGCTAACCCCCAAACCCTGGGCTCGGGTTGTGACATGATCTATATCCATCATCACTGTCATTAATCTTTTGCACAATAGTTTTATTTTAATTTATCATTTATCTTTGTTTTATTATTATTTTTTAAAGTAAAAATCAGATTTTTAATTGAAGAAATCAAAAGTGCTTCATGTGGGTTTGCCCTATAACTGCCGTTGTCTCAATAGACAATTGTGTACTTACATTATTAAGAGATTGAAAATAATTCTCACATCATATAATCATGTAAATCCTTATATAGGGCCAACTTTTGGAATCCAAATTGCTTTGACAACTTTTGGAATCCAAATTGCTTTGAAATCAATGTTGCTTAGTGTAAGTTCGCGGCAAATTCCACTTGAATTGGAGTTAAGACACTATTTGATTGATAATGATTTGTAAAAGATATCTAAATAAATTTATTGAGAAAAAGAGGTTAACTGTATGCTTTTATTGGAAAAAGATAATCAAATTCATGAGATTTTGAAGTCAATGGCCTCTTAATATATGACCACTATAACAACGTTAACTGTAATATAATTATTGTGAAATCCAATCAGTGCCACTATAGAGGAAGATATATATTTTTGAATAGTTTTAAGGTCACATTTAACAACAAACTCCTCAAGGATTCCTCACTTGTAGGATGTGAAAAATTCAGATTTGATAACTATAATCATCTAGAATTTGATCCACCAAAATCATCACTTTTTAGGATTTTAGGTTCGACATCCTTTTATAGGATTAGAAAATCCTCAGCTTTACGGTTTTACATATTGATACCAATTTTTCTTAACTATATACACTGATATCAACGTAAATAAGTTATACAAATCTTCAATGAAATATCTTTAAATCTATGGTGCCGAGGAATTCCTCAAATCTATGGATTCCTTGCAAATTCCTCACCTAATATAAAATCTATAGCTGTAAAGATCCTCAAATCAACAAATGATTGCAACTATTAGTGTCAAAAAAAAAAAAAAAAGATTACAACTATCAATAGATGTTAATTTGAATAAGAAGGTGTTGCAACAGGTTTCAATTGAGAAATCAATAGCAATTCATTTTGACCATAGCCAATTTATTTTGATCTCTCGCTTTTGGCTTTTTAACTTCTTTAGTTCCCAAAACATCTTTTATATGCTTTTTTTTTCTTAATGATATCATCCTATTAGTTATGTTTAAAGCACTTTCTATATATGTGGTCCATCTCATAATGATATATCCCTTCATCTCTTAATAATAAATAAATCCCTATTTTTGAGGTTTAAATACTTTGAAATTAGCCAAAGATTTGCCAAGGGGACCCCTTGGATTTTAATATGGGATATCCATTTTGAGATTGTTTTAATATGAGACCATGATTTTCTCCATTTCTATAAAAATCACTAGAAAGAACTATATTTTGTTTATTTTTTTACTAAAAATTGATTTTTTTTTAAATCCACAATGAACCATCTTTTTTTTCATTTATTGTGTCCTCCTGAAATCTTCCCCTAACAATCATCCATTTTATAATTGTCACAACCCAAGCCTAAGAAATCCACACCTGGACCAAAGTCTAAGTGAAATTATACAAGGGATATTCACATCTTACATGTGTGAGGTGCCTTTAACAGACATCTGTCTAAATATTAATCACGTGGAAGCCTGTCAATATCATTTAAAGTTTCTTTTCTTTTACTAATGATTAGCAATTTCTAAAATATCAATTCATGAAAACATGCACACACTAAAATTCCTATACATAAAAAGAAGAGAAACGTAACTATATAACATAATATGATATGTACAAGAGTTGAACAAGAGTAAGTATATATGTCTTTACAAAAAGGAAATATGATTTATGGACAACTACAAAATATACATTGTCTCAAAAGAAAGGAAATCATGAATTATGCATGAAATAAAACTAATATAAAATGCCATGAAACCCTAATGCATTCAAAATCCCAAAATAAAGGTCCAATTATGCTCGTGACGCGCTCCGTAGGTGGATTAATCAAAGTATCTACTGTCTTCTCATCTAGGCCCGGGGGAACCTCATCGGCCTCCTCTTGAGTCTCCTCGATATTCATAAGATCGGGACTGAGATTTGAACCTATAACACTATTAGACAATGTGTGAATAAGACTATTCAGTAAAGTATGAGCATAATTAAAGTAGCAAGCATTGTATCTAAAAGAATCATTAACAAGTGATCATAGAAGTCAATTTAGTATATAAGGCATGTTGTATATTAAATAAAGCATGATAGAAGAATCAAATAAGAGAAACACTTTACTATTTGGTTACTTCATTTGCTATATTCTCCCTCTATGGATCTTTGCATTGAAAACACCAATGCCCCGGCCAAAGGTGCGATTGGGTCTCTACGTTCATAGAATCCGGAAGCTTCAAAGGCATATTGCATCAGCACCATATCAATTTACTATACCAAAGTCAACCCCGCCGAGTATCATAAGGCTGAAATTGCGTAGAGTCAGACCATTACGAATCATATAATTGAAATCGAGTAAATCGTGTAATTTGTTTCATTGTAAACAATTCATTAGACGTTCAATTTATTCTTACTTAATTCAATACGAATAATTGGAAATCCGTATGTAAGGTCCAAACTCAAACTAATCTTAATTTACTATAATTAATCTTGTTTTACTCTAATTAACACATAATTTAGAGTAATTTAACTCAAAACCTCGAGATTTCAGTTATGGATAGGTAATTAGATTAGGTTCAAACCCTATTTAGGTAGTCAAGGACCTTCTCACAAATTAGAGTTACATGGTTTGCATCATCTTAGCACCATATTGATTGCATCAAGTGTATTTTATCTTATGAGTCAACTTTCATGTTTGGCCGAACTCAATTCGGAACTATCTTCACCCAATTCAAATCCAAATGTCTTAAATTGTAAATTCCATTAACTATGTGGACATGCTTGTAAATTCCAAATCATATGGATTTAAAACCCACGTAACAACTCATTTCCCTCTTCACTCTCTTAATATCTACTGGAGCTCTATCTTTTCCTTCTCTCTCAATCTCCTTTTCATTAAATATGAAGCTTGGAGCTACTGCATGTTGGAGCCAAAACTTCCATTGTCTTCCCCACCATCCTATTGCTCACCTTCTACCTTTGGAACTCACAATTCCACCTTGTCCTTCTTCCTCTTTTTTTAATTTATAGCTCTCTAAAGTAAGGAACAACTCTCATTTCAGTTCTTTAGGTTTAGTGGAGTCAAGGAGACTCAATTTGGTGACATGCATGAATCTCATACCCATTTCACTCATTGTATGTCTTTGCATGTCTTAGATTGTCTTCTATTGAGGCTTTTTCCACCATCAAACTAAGGGAGAGGTTTGATTTGAGTGTAGCACTAAACTGAGGCAAGTATAAAAGTGTATATTACTGCATATATGTCTAATTATGTTGATTCTTGAAGAACTCTCCTTTAAATGCTAATTTACAACTCTTTCACCCTTTTGATTTGAAGAATATGTGATGGTTGAGAGATAATGAATATATTTATGAATTAATGATGAAATGTAGGTTTTGAAAATGTATGATAATAGTTTGGAGCAAAGAAAACCGTAGTAGAACCAAGTTGGAGAAGTTCTGTACTGAACTGAACTTCTATATTGAAATAGCTTTAACAATTCTGAAGTTTACGGCTAAGCCGTAAACTATTCTATGGTTACCTTTCATGAGACCCAATATCTGACATTCTTTCTAGGGCTAACCCCACAGCTAAGCCGTGAGATGCACCATGGCTAAGTCATGGCCTAGCCATAGGCTGTCCATGGTTAAGTCGTAGGCTAAATCATGGCTGAGCGGTAACTGCAAGAAAATTTTTGTAAAACGCGGTTAAGGCGTGGCTTATGCATGGCTAAGCCGTAGGAACAAAGAAAATTTAGGCAAAATTAGGGGTTTCCAAAGACCATGTAAGGCCTTAGAAGTAGTAACTTTGCCTTGAACAAATTAGCCCAACAATAATCCAATACAAAGGAGGAAGATTGTAGACCTATCACTCATCCCTTTTTAATTTTTCATTTGTTTGCCGATGCCACGTCATGGGTGTTGGCATAATAGGTGGTGTCCATTACCTATACAATGTAACACTAAGAATTTGGAAACACATTGACAGCAGATGCTTTATGAAGACACCGTATTGAATGACTACGGAGACATGGATTATCTTAGTATAGGGTTGGTTAGTAAAATAACCTTAATAATCTCTCAACTTAAATGCATTCATATAATTTAAGTAAACCTTACCTTCAACATGATTTAATCATGTACCCATTCCTCTTAATAAACCCTGAGGCAAGATCAAAGGCAAAGCTTCTATTGAATGTGCACCCGTGAGTTAAGATAAGGGTAACTAGGGTTGAAAGGATTCGATCTCTATTAGCTCATTTAATTATTCATTGTTTGTTTATTAGTTACCCTATTTAATTCTGACTTTTATTGATCGAATACGATCTCTAAACCGATATATGTTTCTATAAAAGAATGAATCCATCACTACGGAAGATAAGCATGAAAATATGAATTTCGATCGGTCTTGAGACCTCTAGTCGGCACCATTTAGCTTGTGCCCATAGGAGGTGTGACGGAACCGAATGGGGGTATTTTATATGTTACTTACTACAGTAGTTGTATGAAGAGTTGGTCGGTACTCTTAGGATAGCGAGAAGGTCTTGGGCAGACCGTTAGTGATTTTTCACCATACGATGTGCTCTATTTCTAGAGAGAAGATAGCCATGTGAATGCCAATAGTATGTTATTGTATTTCCATTTATGATTTACTACTTATGCTTATTCATATGCACAACATGCCTAACTTTCATTATTGCTCTTTTTTAATCAATATGTTTTTTAATTCGATTGATACATCATGATAGTTTGATATATCCTTGTATTTGTTTGACTGTCGTGTTGACAGTGCTACTCTCAGTGTTATAGGTACCAAACCCAATGCAGGCACGGCAATCGACAGGGTTCCCGGAAGAAACCTTAACGGTACCTCTGGGTATAGATGAGTGGAATGAGGGTGATGTCTTCTATTAATCATCCTACGTAGTGCGTCAAAGGGTTTTATTTTGGGTTTGCTCATATTTTAGCCATGTTTAGATCATGCCATCATTATCATGCAACTTTTAGAGTTATCGGTTGATGGACATATTATTCTGGATTTATATATGTTTATCTGTCTTTTGTATATCATTCTCATGTTAATGGGCTACTTAAGAACTTTGGTATGTTAATGAATGAATGCTTTAACAATGTCTATAATATGTCCAGGTGAATTCTCTAGGTTTCTGCTTAATTGTGCAAAATGATTGTTATGTGTTTACGAATCTTCCTTACACGTACCTGTGGATATGTGTTTACGGATCTTCCTTACACGTACCTGTGGAGTTGGCAGTTTGCACATATCTTGACACAGCACGGATTGCCACGGGTTATGTGTACCGCACCTCGGGATCCATCCTAATTCCCAATTCTCAGGTTCGGGGCTTGACATATGTAAAGTATAGTATCAAAACATTAATAAGTCAATTAAAAGACTTTGCAATCCTAGGAAACGTGATGAGGATACGATATGTTAAATTGGGGAATAGATTTTGTATAAGGAATTATAACTTACCTTATATATTAAGGTGTTGTAGGTGACTATCCATTGTTATACTTGCAGGATAAATGGCTTTTAGATTAAGAACTGGTAACAATATGGGAGACAATGAATGTGATGATGTCACGTTAGAGGACACAAATCCTCCACTGCCTCCACATCCTCATTCTATATACAATACAGACAAATGCTTTATGATGATGATGATGCATTAGTTGGGTGCAAGTAATACTAATCAAGCAGCAATGCAGATGTAATTAGCAACTCTCTTGGAAAGGCAGAATCAAGCTAGTGATCCTAACTCTTTATACAAGAAGTTTTGGAAAAGAGGGGCTGTGGAATTTACAAGATGAGAGGATCCGTTATGAGCAGATGAGTGGTTTGTGCACATGGAGAATGTCTTCGATTTGCTAACTTGCATGCAGAAGCAACAAGTAATCCTAACTGCGTCTATGTTTAGAGATGTAGTGGATACATGGTGGAAGAGTATCCATGAACATGAAGCTACTGTTTGGATGCCTTTGAGAAGCAATTCAAGAAAAAGTTTATCCTGAAACATGTCAACCGTAAGAAGAAGGTAGAGTTTTTCATTCTACAATAAAACACCATGATGGTTGACAAGTATGTGCATGTATTTAGCCAGCTCTCCCGGTTTGCTTTAGACCTAATTGACACCGAGGAGAAAAAGGTTGAAAGGTTTCTTTAAGGGTTAAGGCTAGCTATTAAGGGACACGTTACAATTTTCTAACGTCCAATGGAATATATGACATTATGGAGAGAGCCTACGCGGCAGAAGAAATAGAGAAGAACCTATTTTTGGGAGAACCTAAAAGTAATACCCCATCATCTGAAAGAGATCAGCAGTACTCTAAGAAACAGAAAGGAGTTGCTAGCGGATTGTCATGATTAGTCTGTGGCATGTGTGGGAAGAATCACGAGAGAAGCAAGTGCTGGAGGGTTACAGGAGCTTGTTTCCATTGTGGCTCGATGGACCACCACTTGTCAGAATGCCCACAAAGAAAGAATACTAGTCAAGCCCCACAACTACAGATCAGCATCCTTATAGAGTGGCACACCCGCTCCTCCATGTCAGCAATGGCAGGCAAGGTAAGGCCAAGGATAAACACAACAGAGACAAGGCCAACAAAGACAAGGTTAGCAGAGGCAAGGGGAACAAAATTGACCTCAGAGGCAAGGCTGCACATACGCACCGACTCGTGAGGAAGTAGAAGCGGCAGATCATGTGATCGTAGATAAGGTTTCTGTTTGTGATATAAAAGTTAAGGTGTTATTTGACCCTAGATTTTCGCATTCCTTTATTGCACCTCAATTCTCTCGTATGATACGGGAGTCGTCTATGCAGCTACCGTATGTGTTGATTGTAATGTACACAAATAAATGTAGGATATAATGTAGGGTTTAGTCTCTATTTATACTTACTGCTTATGAAAAGAAAATTTGGAATCTAAAAAACCAAGTTACTTTTTGTAGTTTCTCATCTCTTACTTACGAGAGAAAAAAAATGCCAAGGGTTTTCCTTTCTGCCAAAAAATGACTTAACCTATTTTTAGATATCATCACTCGAATGTGTTATGGACCTTGGAAAATCAAATATCATTTCCCTATTATGTTAAATGATGAATGAAACAGCAATATTCTGACATGCAATAATAGTGTATTGAAATTTTCTTATAAAATAACATTAAAGTTGCAAGACATGAAGCCCATGACATTCCTTTCATTAAATACATGCAAATGCGAGAATTTTTCTTTATAGTAATTGCCTACAAAGGAGATTGAAATAAATAAACAAAAGCCTAAAGCTGAGGGTATTTGTTTATCTACTACCACCATTTCTTGTACTGCTCTCTTCTTGACCCATTGCTCTATTTGTGGAAATGAGTTGGTTTGGAGTTTTCTCATGCCTGCTACTGTTATTTTGCCTTAAGGGAGGCAACTTTTTTCTCAAAGATTATAGATAAAATGAATTTCTATGCTTAGAGCTATACAAATATAAGATAAAGAGGTTTTTTCCTATTTCAACCACTGTTTGTCATCCAACCATAAACGTTTTGATTTCTAGAATGAATTAAGCCTATAACTTAAGTGCAGAGGAAAATGAGAGAAAATGAGGTAAACAATGTTAAAGTGATGCGATTTTGTATAAAGTAGCTTTCTAATTTCACAAAAAAAAAATTTTTTGATATATGAAAATATATGGGTAAATAGCTGATCTTTAATTAGGGTTTGAAAAAATCCTCTCCTAATTGTGTCCGGTTAGATGGTTTTGTTAAAAAAGATAGTTTTATACTCTACATAATTGAATATTTTAACATGGTGGTATACCATTCCCTCACATGTAACAGAAATGTACAAAAAGTAGAAATCCCACAATCCTTCCCCTTCTATTATATATATGTCCTTCTAAACGATCTACAATTCAGGGATCACACGCTCTCTCTCTCTCTCTCTCTCTCTCTCTCTCTCTCTCTCTCTCTCTCTCGGTATATATCAGAGACTGAGATGCCAACCTTGACATCCCTGATGTGGTGAGCAGCGGTTGGGGTATTCATTTTCAGATCTGGGTTTTCACTTGGGTACTGGTTACTCATTTCAGATTTGGTGTTGGGTTGGAGATTGGGGTAGTAATTTAGACTATCGGACTCAGATTTGGGTGTTGGGTTGGAGACTGATGTGCTGATTTTAGATTTGGGTATTGGTTTGGGGATTGATGCACTAAAGTAGGGTATTGATTTCAGATTTGGGTTTCATTTGGCTGCTACTTCCACACAACTCTGTCTATGCAAATGCCCCATCAGTTTCTTCTATTCTGGTATGCGCTTCATCTATGTGTTGTTTGATTGATTGATTACCATTGGTTTGGTCTATGCTGTTTGCAACATGAAATTTAAATATGCATATCAAATGTATGTTACAATGCTTCAATGATTCTAAATATATTATGTCTACATGCATATATGTATATTTTTGTCATCCATGGTTCCCACTATAAACAACTTGTTCACTACTCAAGGAATGAGTAGCAGGACTGAAGTCTAGCAAAAACTTGTGCATTATGAATATATTAATTTGAAAGCATGGTTGAGTTTCAGACAGGAACTTGGGCTAAACCATATAAGCATCCAACTTATGAAAATGATTTGATAACATGGGAATAATTTTGTAAAGTAAATTCCCATAGCTGGTAGCCTAGTTTTCAGGAAATAGACAGTGGAGTGTCTCAATGTGGCGGGGCGGTAGATAAATCTCTTTTCATGCTGCGCTTCGACGATATGTGACATATTTGTTTTCATTGATCAACTTATCGTAGTTCTTTCTTTCTTTGTTAATTTAATGCCCTTCAATTATTTTAAAATGTTTAAGTACAACTGAAATGGGTTTTGCTCACTGTTTGCTGTCTGTTGCCTGGAAGAAGAGGGAATATTCATGACATTAAGCTGTAAGGAACATCTACAGCCCTTAAACATTGAGACACCGAAATTTGTAAGATCCTTAGTATTTCCTGAAAAATATGTTGCCAACTTTGGTAATTTACTTTTCTGCATGAGCTGGTTGGAATTTTTATTGTTCAGTATCTTCATTCCCCCATTGTAGAACTAATCTTCCCTTTTCCTTGGAAAGATAGCAGGAACAATGCTGTAATGGAGGTTGATTATCAGCGCTCCCTGTCTTTAAGGCCAAGCCGTAGAATAGACCGAAACAATCAAAGTCAGGAAACTAAAGGTAAACAGCTTGTTATTGGAATAGATCTCATACCTTGTAGGGGTTGGGTCTCGATTTCCTTTTATGTTAATGGTATTGCTTTTGTGGATGCATGATATGTGTGAACTTTGTGGTCTATGCAGATGTTGAATATGGCATTTTTTCCATGGACACAATCCCACAAGATGTTCCAATGAGGATTTTATGGAAGAAGGGTTTTATACGATTGCTTCTTGTAGGAGGCATCTTGTGGATGTTTCTAATTCTTGTTGTGCTATTATTTCAAGTATGGTCTTGTCAATCTTCTATAGCTTTCATTTCAGGTATCATAGAGAAAGTGTTGGCCAATTTTCATGTAATCTATTTTAATGATCTCATGTTGTTTGTGTGTGCGTATGTGTGTGGGTTTTTTTTTTTTTTTTGTTTGGGGTTGAGGGGGTTGGTTGGTTGGTTTGAAAGTTGTGTGCTTTCATGACTTGGCGAGTCTTTCTTCTTCTTTGCTTTAATGTCCTGTGTTTGAATATACAGTTATTTGTAGCAAAGAAAGCAAGGTGTTTACAGTGTTGGACAATATGGGACTTGTGCCAAAACAACATCGTGAGTTTATGATAACTCAATGGATCTATATAAATCTTAATACTTGTTACATAAATGGTATGATGATTTTGTTTTTGTTCTTGTTCTTGTTCTGATAATGTAATTAGGTTGCCCAATTCCTCTTCTAGAAAAGCCTGATGCTGTTGTCATTCCAGAGAGTAGTGCTCACACATTACCTCATAATCTGTCATATTTTGTGGAGGATGAGCCTGCAGCAGCCCAATCTCAATCTTCTCCACTGTTTGGAGGGCATCAAAGCTGGAAACAAAGAGAGCAGAGTTTTAAAATAAAGCCAGCCATGAAGGTAAGCTGCATGTGCTATAAGGGATAGTTTTAAAATAAAGCCAGCCATATTTCTTTGTCTTGAAAATTCTTGTTCTTATTGAATATACAATTAACAAACTGATTATGATATTCTTCCTGGGCATCCATTTTGCTATTCCTCTATTCACAACCAATTTGAATATCTTGGCATAATAGATGGTCATCCCCCCAAGCTGTGGGCTAAGGAAGTATGGAAATTGGAAATCAGAGTTATATACTGTTTTTCCCTGATAAACGTTGATGATTGCGATTGATATTGATTTTTTGGGAACAACATGTGAAATAATGGTATCATACCTAACCTGGTTTCAGTCTTAAATGGTCCCCAAGCATATGATGCATAGATATTTCGAGATGAGCTGCATGGTTAATATTTTTCTTGGATTCTTCATGGATTTTGGTATACTTTCTATAGCAGTTTATGCAATATTAATATTTTTTCCTTTTAAACTCTAAATAAAGAACAATGATATATTCATTTGATCTTTTAGTGTAAGATTGACCTTTTTTTCCTATTGTTTTACTTTTCATTAGAACAAGCATTTATTTTAATTATTTAAATGATATGCCAACATTGTAATACCTACATATAAGAATAAGAGAGATATACAAAATTGTTTCAACTATCGAGGGATTAAACTTATGAGTCATACTATGAAATTATAGGACAGAATAATGGAGCAAAGACTGAGACGGAAGACCAGGATCGCTGAAAATCGATTTGGTTTTATACCAGGGAGGTCAACTATGGAAGCTATCTTTTCACTTAGGCAATTAATGAAAAAATATCAAGCAAAGAGGAAAAATCTACACATGGTCTTTAACGATTTAGAAAAAGCCTATGATAGGGTATCGAGGAATTTAATTTGGTAGGTTTTGAAGAAAAGAAATGTCCCCAGAGGTTATATTGAAAATTTTAAGGATATGTATGAAGTAGTAGTAACAAATGTAAGAAGCACGTGTGGAGAAACATGTTGATTTTCCATGATAATAGGTTTGCATCAAGGATCAACCTTAAGTCCTTACCTCTTGCATTAATTATGGATGAGTTAACTGCGCATATTCAAGAAGAAGTACTATAGTGTTTGTTGTTTGCAGATGATATAGTATTGGTGGATAAATCAAGAGATGGTGTAAATACAAAACTCGAGAGATGGCGGGGGGGATTAGAATCTAGAGGCTTTAAAATAAGTCATACAAGGACAGAATATATGTATTGAAATTTCAGTGAACATATACAAAGTGTTGAAATCACTGTTAAAATTGAAACTCATGAGATACCACGTAGAGATTATTTTCGGTACCTAGGCTCAATGATTAGTAAGGATGGGGAGATTGATGAATATGTGGAGTATAGGATAAAAGTTAGATGGTTGAAGTGGAGACTAGCTTATAGAGTGCTTTGTGATAGACAAATGCCAACGAAATTAAATGGTAAGTTTTACAAGACAGTGGTTAGACCAGCTAACTCCACCAGTTTTTGCTGCCGGTTCTAAGCCTGAGTAAATGAGGAAGGTTGTGTTAGGTAGGTTGACAACTAGCGTAAAACTTTGTAACAACCTAAACATGAATTCTGAGGTAACAATATTCCGCGATAAAGCTAGGGCGTTCCCCACTTTAAACAACGTATTGCAACATTGCCCAGCTGCAGTAAAAAGTGCCCACCGCATAACTCTGGGCTAGTGCGGTTAAAGAAGTTAGTCCATGAGAAAAAAAGGAGGAATAGGAAAATTAGACTTGCTACTTTTGAATATAAAAATCTTGATAGGTAAGAACATGGAATTGGTTAAGGTAATGAAAAAAAGAAAAATTAGTACGGCTTATATACAGGAGACAAGGTGGAAAGGGAATAAAGCTAAGGAATTCACGGATGGGTATAAGCTTTTCTATGCAGGAAAGAGTAATGTAAGAAATGGAGTTGGTATAGTTGTAGATAAGGATTTGAAAGAGAAAATTGTGGGGGTAAAGAAGTTTGGTGATAGAATTATAGCAATTAAACTAGTGCTAGAGGAAGACATAATTCATATCATCAGTGCATATGCTCCTCAAGTAGGACTAGAGGAAAGTGTGAAAAGACAATTTTGAGAGGAGATTGATGATTTAATGCAAAAAATCTCAAATACTGATAAGATTTTTCTCAGAGGGGATTTAAATGGGCATATAGAAAGAGATAATAGATGATATGAGCGAGCGCATGGAGGGCAAGGATTTGGAGAAAAGAATGAATTCGGAAACACTATATTGGATTTTGCAGTGGCATTTGATCTTGTAGTAGCAAATACTTACTTTAAAAAGAGAGATAAGCATTTAATTAGTTAGAAAAGTGGGAGTAATAGGAGTCAGATAGACTTTTTTCTAGTTAGAAAACAGGACCGATTAGCTTGTAAATATTACAAGGTTATCCCAGGAGAGAGTTTGACCACGCAACATAGGCTCAGAGTTATAGATATTTGCATTAGAAGTAGAAAGAGAACAGTAGTTAACAAAATGGACCCTAAAACAAGGTGGAGAGATTTGAAAGGGAAAAGAGCAAATATATTTAAGGATAAAATGATTGAGAAGGGAGAATGGAATCTTAAAGGAGAAACTACAGTAATGTGGAATTAAATGGCTAATTGCATTAGGAATATCACAAAAGAGGTACTTGGAGAATCAAAAGGAAAGAGACATATTAATAAAAAAACATGGTGGTGGAGTGTGGAGGTTCAGGAAGTTATTCGAGAGAAAAAATATTGCTACAAAGTTTGGCAGGGGACTAAAAGTATGGAAAATATTGAGCTATATAAGAAGGCAAAGAAAGAAGTTAAGAAAGTAATAATTAGTGCAAAGTTTAAAGTATATGATGACCTCTATAATAGGTTGGGAACAAGAGAAGGAAAAAAGGATATTTTTAAACTCACAAAAATAAGAGAAAAGAAAAGTAGGGACTTAGATCATATCAAATGTATCAAGGACAATGAGAAAAATGTTCTGGTGAAGGACAATGATATTAAAGAAAGGTGGAAGGAATATTTTAACAAACTTTTAAATGAAAAACATTTGGGGGATACTAGAGTTAAGGAGGATACTTCATCACTAAAGCATACTTTTCTCCATAGAATTAGAGGGGTGGAAGTGAAGGAAATATTGAAGCGAATGAAAATAGGAAAGGCCACAGCCAAGATGATATTCCGATAAAGGTATGGAAATGCTTAGGAGAGGTTGGGGTGAGTTGGTTATGTAGACTATTCAATAAAATAATTGTGACAAAGAAAATGCCAGATGAATGAAGAAAAAGCATTGTAGTACTTATATATAAGAATAAGGGAGATATATAAAATTGTACCAACTATCGAGGGATCTATAAAGTTATGGGAGAGAATAATGGAGCAAAGATTGAGACGGAAGACCAAGATCGCTGAAAATCAATTTGGTTTTATGCCAGGGAGATCAATTATGGAAGCTATCTTTTCACTAACGGAAAAATATCGAGCAAAGAGGAAAAATTTATACATGGTCTTTATCGATTTAGAAAAAGCCTATTATAGGGTACCGAGGAATTTAATTTGGCGGGTTTTGAAGAAAATGAATGTCCCTAGATGTTACATTGAAAATTTTAAGGATATGAATGAATGGGCAGTAACAAATCTGAGAACCATATGTAGAGAAACATGTGGATTTCCCGTGAATATAGGTCTACATTAGGGATCAACCTTAAGCTCTTATCTCTTTGCATTAATTATAGATGAGTTAACTGTTTATATTCAAGAAGAAGTACCATGGTGTATGTTGTTTGCAGATGATATAGTATTGGTGAATGAATTAAGAGATGGTGTAAATGCAAAACTTGAGAGATGGCGGAGGGCATTAGAATTTAAAGGCTTTAAAATAAGTCATACGAAGATAGAATATATGGATTGCAATTTCAGTGGACATATACAAAGTGTTGAAACCACTGTCAAAATTGAAACCCATGAGATACCACATAGAGATTCTTTTCAGTATCTAGGCTGATAATTAGTAAGGATGGGGAGATTAACGAAAATGTAGAGCATAGGATAAAAGCCAGATGGCTGGGAAGTGCTTTGTGACAGACGAATGCCAACGAAATTGAAGGGCAAATTTTACAGGACAGTAGTTAGACCAACTATGATATATGGAGCAGAATGTTGACCAATTAAGAAGCATATTCATAAGATGGATGTAGCGGAAATGAGAATGCTTAGGTGGATATGTGGTAAAACTAGGAAAGATAAAATTAGAAATGAGCGCTTTCGAGAACATTTAGGAGTAGCACGAATAGGGGATAAGATTAGAGAAACCCGTTTAAGATGGTTTGGGCACGTTGAGCGTAGGCCAGTAATGGCACCGGTAAAAAAAAGTTTGGCTATACAGGTGGAGGGCCCATTAAGAGGGAAGGGCAGGCCGAAGAAAATATGGATGGAAGTCATTAATTCAGATTTGAAGAAGTTTCACTTATCGAAAGATTTAGCTCAAAATAGAACGGAATGGAGAAACAGAATTCATGTAGCCGACCCCAATATGGTTGGAATAAGGTTTTGATGATGATGATGATGATGATGATGATGAACTTCAGTGGACATATACAAAGTTTTGAAACCACTGTCAAAATTGAAACCCATGAGATGCTACGTAGAGATTCTTTTCTGTGCCTAGGCTCAATGATTAGTAAGATGGGGAGATTAACGAAAATGTAGAGCATAAGATAAAAACTGGATGGCTGAAGTGGAGATTAGCTTCTGGAGTGCTTTGTGACAGACGAATGCCAATGAAATTGAAGGGCAAATTTTACAGGACAGTGGTTAGACTAGCTATGACATAGAAAGCAGAATGTTGGCCAATTAAGAAACTGCATATTTATAAGATGGATGTAGCGAAGATGAAAATGCTTAGGTGGATGTGTGGTAAAACTAGGAAAGATAAAATTAGAAATAAGTGCTTTCGAGAGCATTTAGGGGTAGCACCAATATGGGATAAGATTAGATAAACCCGTTTAAGATGGTTAAGCGTAGGCCGATAATGGCACCGGTAAGAAAAAATTTGGCTATACAGGTAGATGGCCCATCAAGAGGTAGGGGTAGGCCGAAGAAAACTTTGATGGAGGTCATTGAATCGGATTTGAAGAAGTTTAACTTAACTATTTGGTTCAAAATAGAACGGAATGGAGAAATAAAATTCATGTAGCCAACCCTAATATGTTTAGGATAAGGTTTTGATGATGATGATAATGATGATGATGAGTAGTAGTTAGACCAGCTATGGCATATGGAGCAGAATGTTGGCCAATTAAGAAGACGCATATACATAAGATGGATGTAATGGAGATAACAATGCTTAGGTGGATGTGTGGTAAAACTAGAAAAGATAAAATTAGAAATGAGCGTTTTTGAGAGCATTTAAGGGTAGCACCAATAGGGAATAAGATTAGAGAAATCCGTTTAAGATGGTTTGTACATGTTGAGCGGAGGTCAGTAATGGCACCGTTGAGAAAAAGTTTGGCTATACAGGTGGATAGCCCATTAGGAGGTAGGGGTAGATCGAAGAAAATATTAACGGAGGTCATTGAATCAGATTTGAAGAAGTTTAACTTATCTAAGTGTTTGGCTCAAAATAGAACAAAATGGAGAAATATAATTCATGTAGCCGACCCCAACATGGTTGGGATAAGGCTTTGATAATAATAATGATTTAAATGATATGCCGAATCGATGAATTTCTATGTTTTGGGATCTGTTGAATCAGGCACCTCATGCTGTTATTGATTTTTGACAAATGTACCTATAGTCATGCAAGTTAGTGCCAAATCATATTGGAACCAGTAACCATTCTTAGAGATGTCAACGAGCCAAGTTCGCTTGGCCTGGCTTTACTAGGCTCATGCTCAAACTCGGATCTGCCTAACTATACTTCGGCTCAGGCTCAGATAGTTTGTTAGACAAGCATAGCTCGAAGATTTGGCTCATTTACAATATGGTTGGGATAAGGCTTTGATAATGATGATGATGATAATGTTTATATTTACCTGTTAATAACGAAATGTATAATACTTTCTTTTTATATAATATCATACTTATGTATGTACTTTCTATGATGAATAATGTTGATATGCATCCATCCCTCACCGTATTATCAAGAAGGACAACTTGATGGGGCCTAACCCCTTCATCCGTGGCCCACAATTTTAGCAACTTTATATTAACAAAAAAACTTTGACCCTCAATCCAATATTCTGGTTCATTCAGATTGATGAAAACTCGATGCATCCATTGTAATTTTTTGGTCCCATGTGTGTTGATGGTTCAGATGGGATGCTATTTCCCTTCTATGATAGAGTTTTGTTATGGTGCAGATTATCCATATGTAGTATTGTGCAAACTTACCTATGAGTCTCACCTCAGGCCACACCAATCATCGGCGTAGGGGATGGAAAGATCCCAATGGAACCTAGGGGTTTTCAAAACAACCTCAACTAACCTATGATGCCCAAATATGGCATAAATACGGCAAGGACACACTATGGATACAATAGGGACATGGATTTTACACTCAAAAAGTGAAGTATCAGATACGATACGACACGATACGTTGGCCATTTTTAAGTATCCGTGCATTATAGCATTTAACCCTTTTATCTATGGCTCTCAAGTTTATGGTTTTAGAATGCCTCATTTTATTTGGATTTGGATTTCATTCTAACAGAAATGGGTCGGATAAGTACCATATTTTGAGCTTGTGGCTAGGGATTTGTTGCGTTGGGGGTCTCAGAGGGGAATAGGGTGCACTGCATATGTGAACTGTGCAAACGGTTCTTATCTAGATATTTCTTACTTATGATAATTGATAAATCTGCACAATAATGTTGTATATTATCTTTTGTGTATGATATACATGTTTTATATTGTAATATTGGAGGAAGAAAATCATGGCTCGACTTATTATAACAAGCTTGAAAATGGTCAGTCAAGTCAACCTTGAGCATGGAGCCTTCTTTTCTCAAAGGTTTACTTGAGCTCCTGATAACTCAATTCAAGCTTGAGCTTGAGGATGGTTTTTTTTTCTTTTTTATTTAAAAGAACATAGGTGAAGTTTGCATGGAGCATGCCTCAGAGCTTTTCTTTTAATGGCTTTTGAAGGTTCCGTATTTTCACTGTCCATATGCTTCTTATCATCTTGTAATGAATAAAGCATTTAGCCTGTAAGAGAGTTGGAGGAGCTTTCATAATAATAGCAGCACATGCCATGTTGCACACATGGCCAAGGTTATGCTTAGTTTGGATGGAGGACCCAATATTGAAAGGTTTTCACATTCCATAAAATCTTACAACCAACTCTGAGCTGAACATTTCATCTTTAAAAATAGTGTAATTAACTGCTGAATGGTTTAATACTTTTGCCTTCATTTTTGGACGTCCACCAAGAGGACCCATCATCCTGTATCTGATATGGTTCTCTATATTGTTTATTTTTATAGTAATCTATCATTTTGATCTTCTCTGTGTATTTCATATTTGTTCCAACACTATTATCTTCATTGTCGAAACTGCAGTCCAAAATGAATCACCAAATTGTTAAATTTGAATGTATTGACTAATTCTCTTTCAGGTGCATTGTGGTTTTATGCGAAATGGGGGTGCAGAAATGGATGCCATAGATGTCACGTATGCCAAGAGATGCAAATTTGTAGTTGCCTCTGGAATTTTTGATGGGTATGATACACCACATCAACCTTCAAATATAAGTCTTCGGTCCCAAAAGCTATTCTGCTTTCTTATGGTAGTGGATGAGAAATCCTTAGATTTCATTCAGCAAAATGTTAGTGTCAAAGTGGATAGCCAAGGGGGGAAGTGGGTTGGTATTTGGCGCCTTGTGGTTTTGCATCAACCTCCATTTGATGAACCGAGGAGGAATGGCAAGGTTCCCAAGATCTTAACGCACAGGCTATTTCCCCAAGCACAATACAGCATCTGGATTGATGGGAAGATGGAACTTCTAGTTGATCCATTGCTTATTCTAGAAAGGTTTGTCGGCCTGATACTCATCTTTCTTGAACTTTCGTGATGCACATTATTAATTTTTTGTATGATAGGTGGTTGTCCTGTGGTCCTTGCTGTTCATTTGATGGGACCCATTTTGATCGGCACTGACTGTCTCGTATGCTGGGAGGTCTTCAGTCAGCAGACTACAAGTAGCCTATGCAGATAATAAATAAATAAATAAATGGAAGGCAATGGTTCAATGTCAAAGACAAAGGTACAAGTGAAACACGAGACACCCCATTGGTCAGTGTGTCTCATCTAACCCAGTGTTTGTACATGTCACACATCCCACTAGTGTTTGTACAGCTGACCCAACTGTGCAAAAGAAAGAGAGACTCAAATACATGTAAAGTATCTTATATAATAAATAAGTGATTGAGACTCTATAGAAGTGATTGAGACTTACACCTCAATGCTTGCCTCTACATTTGGCTTTCCAAACCACGCCCTCAGGTTTGAAGTCTGACTCGCACTTGGGGGTACATGTCACGCATAAGGCAGATTTGATGCCTACAATCTTGGATAAAGCACCTGCTTACACTCCATCCTGTGTTCCCATTCATACAATTTGTTTTCAAGGAAAATGGAATGACAGTTTGCAATTTTAAGAACTTGAAAATCTTTTTTTAATTAATTGAAGACTGTTGTGATCAGAGTTGAGTCATCCCTAGCCAATTCACTAAAGGGCTTAAAAACCAACAAAGTGCTGCTGCTTTCATTTTCTATAATATTATTCTTTTCTATTGTAATTATATATTTATGAAAAAGGTTGACATAGCCTCATTTTTGAGCAATTAGCTTGTCTTGCCTCATGCCTCAAATGTTGTAAAAAATTGCTCAGAGTCAGGACAAGCGTCGGACCTGATTACTTAGTGCCTTTGCTCTGTATTCATTGGCTTAACTTGTGATGATTGGTTACTATTGTATTGATTCTGGGTCATATCTATCAACTTCCTTTTGTTACATAGCTACCTCAACAGTGTTAATAATGGTTTTACTGTTTTGTTTTACAGATATTTATGGCGTGGGAAGCACACATTTGCAATTGCTCGTCACAAACACCACCAGAGCATCTATGAAGAGGCTGATGCAATCAAAAGAAGAAAACGTTATGCTCGGCCTCTAATTGACCTTCACATGAAAATATACCGTTATGAGGGAATGGAGCTATGGAATCCCAAGAAAAGGACAGCCAGTGGTAAGAAAGGGCCTAGGGTTCATTCAATGACCTTAAAATGCAACTAGATTGAATATTTTGGGAAAGAGACTTGTTCGATCAAATGTTCTGTGCATTTGGTGCTTCTTTGGTGTTGTTCTGTTTGCCTATTTGATTTGGCCCATTGTGGAAGTTCCCTGTGCCTAGGGACATGAAGAGGGTTTGTGTCATTCCGGCAGAAGGCCATAAAATCTAATGCAACCAAACTGGGTTTACTTTAGATGTTGCACTCTACCTACCCTTTATCATCGAAGAATCGTTTTATTAGAAAAGAAGATGATTAGGCAGGTTACTGTTTCTTCTCACATGTCTGCCACAAATCACTATTGGGCATTGGTGCTGATAGAGTCTGGGAAAAAAAATGGAGAAAGACAGTTTACTAATTTGTCAAAGCAGGGGATTTACCCGCTCTAGCAATGTATCCTTTGATCTATTGTTGCGGCACTCCTTTGTTTTCTCCCTTGCCTCCCCATGTATATCTCTATTTTATTTTAATAGTAAATATCTACTTTCATAAGTAAACTATATCTCCTTATTCCAAAAATAAATTCTCCATCACATAATGATTCTGATTACCACGTCTTGTGATTTGGTTTACATCCAAACACATCTCATGATATTAACCTGATGCTATCATGCAGATGTACCAGAAGGAGCCATCATTATAAGGGAGCACACACCATTAAACAACTTGTTCAGCTGCCTGTGGTTCAATGAAGTCAACCTATTTACGCCAAGGGATCAGCTGAGCTTCGGATACGTTGTGTACAGGTTGGGGGAGTCTTTCAAGTTCTATATGTTCCCCAATTGCGAATATAATTCACTTTTCATATTGCATAGACATACTAGGGAGCATTCCTCTGTTGTGGAGTGGGTGAAGTCAGTGGATGAATTTAAGACAAATGCCACTGGATTGAAAGAGAGTAGAGGGGGCTTAGGCCTGTGGACTCCTTACCCTGGGAACCTTGACTCAGTTCAACTTCCACCTGTTCAAAGAACATCACAAGCAGGTTGAGGAAATAATCTAATGATTTTTTTTTTGCCCTTTTTCCACTAAATCTGTCCATTGATTGAGGAATCTTCTGTTCTTTATAAGCTAATATGGCAAAAAGATGGGGTAAAGAATTTTGAGGTGATACTGTTGTGTTTATTTCATGTAATTTCAACTTAAGAGCCCCTATAAATGTTGCACAAGAGCATCAATAGCGGGGTGCAAAGAATGGGAATCATATGATTATTTTTATCCTTTAGTTTAAGAGCCTTGAAGATGCACATTTTTATCCTTTTAACAACGCCGCCCCCTATTTGAAATGAATAAGAGAAGAGTCGATATAATCATATCAATCTATGAAGCTTAAACGCCCATTCCTACTCTTATTTCTTCCTTGAAACTAGCTAATTCACTTGCATTTAAATTCCAACGTTCTCATTTGAGAGTATATCAGTTTATGAAGCTTAAACGCCCATTCCTTCTATTATTTCTTCCTTGAAACTAGATAATTCACTTGCATTTAAATTCCAACGTGCTCTCTTGAAAGGCAACTAATTATTTCCTAGTTTTTTTAAACAAAAGCATTAAAGATTCACTTTCCTATTCTTCTTCCTTGTCAGTCGAGCCTCTTCTTTGTGATTCGTGATTGAATATGGGAGTCCATGGGGCTTGTTTTAGGCTTACTTTCATATGGACTATTTGCTGGAGATCTTTGGTGGACACTACTTATGAAAAATCCATACCAATCAAAATAAATGCCCCCCTCTTTTTTTAGCTCGTCAATTAATTTTAGTCAAATATGAGTTGGGCCCACTGCTAGATTAAACAATATAGATGGCCCTATATCTAACTTTAGTGAAATTGTCAAAGTATATAGTTTTTAGTCAATGCACCATGGAAAGTTTGGAAAGGGGCAGGATTTCTCTTCTCCTTTCTTTTCTCTCATCCATTTTAAAAGAATCTCTAAAGTATTGTTGTACATAAATTAAGGTTGAATGGCTCTTTCTTTCTTGCATTTATTATAAGCCAACTCGATGCCCTTAATTGGATATCAAATGGGGTTGCATTTATTGCCGTTTTTAGTATAAGTCGTGCTGTAAACAAACCATTCTTGAATCAAACTGCTCGAGCAAACACCTAGCATCGAACAGTCCCACAAGCTACAAGTTGCATTAAAAATGTTCTATGGGTAACGAAAGCAAGACGGCAGGGTAAAGAAGTAAAAGGATGCATATGAGAAATTGTCGTTTCGAAGATAAGTCTTGTTGGAAACAGAATCACTCCTGCATTAAAGGTGTTGAGCAAACTCCATTCCTGCATGAAAGGTATTGTTCAAACCCTAGCGTATATGGGTTCCACAAGCTACACGTTGCACAAAAAATGCTTTAAGTGATTAAGGGAATCAAGAGGAAAGGATAAGGAAGAGGGAAGGGATAAGGAATTAGGAGTAAAAATTGGGGTCTTAAGTATAAGTCGTGTTAGAAACTAAACCATTCCTGTATGGTAAGCAAACAAAGAACATCTAAGGTTGTATTTGGTTGGCATGAATGATTTTGGGCTAGAATAGAATAAATGTTGGAATGGATCTAGAATAGAATGAGATAAGAATAGTCATTCCATTTTAATGTTTGGATATATCTTTAGAATAGTGGGCGGAGTGGAATTACTATTCCTATCCTCGTGTTTGATATGCATGAATAAAAGCATGAATGGAATAAAATATGCTATATTTTTACCAAAATATCCTTATTTTCCTCTTCTTTTTTTGGGTATATGACAGTGGTGGTGGTGGAGGCGGCGGTTGGGTGGGTGGTGGCGGCGGTTGGGTGGTGGTGGCGGCGGCGGTGGGTTGTGGTGGGTGATGGTGGCAGGTGGGTGGCAATGGTAGTGGTGGCTATGGGTGGGGGTGGTGGCGACGGTGGATGGGTGGCAGCGATAGTAGATGTATGCATATTTATCTCAATAAAACAAAAGTTAATAATGGAATGACCATTCTTTACCTACTCGATGAAATGACTATTTCCTCATGTAGGGAAATGATAATTTCTTTTGGAATGGGTATTCCGTCCATTTTGAATGAACAAAACGTAGAAATGAGTATTTTGATAGAATGGTCATTTCATTTTAGTCCCCATTCAAGCGAACTAAATGCTATCTAAGAGTCTCGTTTGCTACAGGTTGCATTAAAAACATTCTAGATTGGTGATGGAAGTAAGAAAGAACGGTGAGGAAGCAAGAGGGAAGGGCAAGGAGACAACAGTCTTTTTTAGTATTAGTTGTTCCTGGAAAAAAAAACAAAAAAAACCATTCCTGCATGAAAGGTCTTGAGCAAACACTTAGTATCTAAGGGTCCCACAAGCTACAAGTTGGACTGTTGGATTAAAAGCGTTCTAATTCGGTAAGTGATGCAGGAGGGAACCAAGAGGCGAAATTACCTCTTTTAGTATTAGTCATGCTGGAAACAATTCTATGGTGAGAAAACTCCCATTACAGTAAAACCCTTTTCCTATGGTGAGAAAACTCCCATTACAGTAAAACCCTGCCAATATATTTATGGGGAGGGGATGGTATTTAATTTGAACGGTTCGGATCATGTCATCAATAGGTGGGCCCCAAGTAGGTTAATCGCTTGACTCTTCAACGGCTCCTCTTTAAAAAAGAAGAGGATTGGGTAATGCCTAGTGTCGGAGCACGCCATGTGTTTGATAAAATGGTGACTGCTCTCCAACTCTCCCCCTGCTCTTCCATTCGCACCTGCCTCTCCCTCCAAAAACACAACAAGAACAAGACCAAACGACAACAAAACCACCACATTCACCAAAACACCACAACCACAACCACCACCACCACCACCACCACCACCACCACCAATCTTTCCTTCCCAAAACCCTCACGTCCAACACCACTCATCCTCCACCAAAACCCCAAGCCCCAAACGAAACTCCAAGCCCTCGATCGCGTCCTCGACGACATCCAATCCGCCATCGACCGCGGCATCAAAATCGAGCCCCAGATCTTCTCCTCCCTCCTCGAAACCTGCTTCCAAATCCAAGCCTTCCACCATGCCATCCGCCTCCACAAACTCATCCCCCCGAAGCTCCTCCGCAAGAACGCCGGCCTCTCCTCCAAGCTCCTCCGCCTCTACGCCTCCTGCGGCCTCATCGACCAAGCCCACCTGCTGTTCGACCGAATGCCGAGCCGGGAAACAAACCCCTTTGCTTGGAACGCGCTCATCTCTGGGTACACCGAACTGGGTCTGTTCGAGGATGCCATAGCGCTGTATTTTCAGATGGAGGAAGATGGGGTCGAACCGGACCGATTCACCTTCCCTCGCGTGTTGAAGGCGTGTTCTGGACTGGGGTCGATCCGGATTGGTGAGGCCGTTCATAGGCATGTGGTTAGGTCTGGATTTGGGAATGATGGCTTTGTTCTTAATGCGCTTGTTGATATGTACGCCAAGTGTGGAGACATTGTCAAGGCTCGGAGGGTTTTTGATAACATCTCTGATGGGGACTGCGTCTCCTGGAACTCGATGTTGGTGGGGTACCTTTGGCATGGGCTTGTAGCTGAGGCTTTGGATGTCTTCAAACAGATGCTTGAAGCAGATTTTGACCCGGATTCAGTTGCCATCTCTGCAATTCTTACCAGATCCTCGTCGGCCAAGTTGGGTTATGAGATCCATGCTTGGGTTTTCCGTCGCGGACTCCATCAGAATTTGTCAGTAGCCAATTCACTGATTAGCATGTATGCAGAGGCCGGGCGGTTGGATTGTGCGTGCATAGTGTTTGACAAAATGCCTGAGAGAGATGTTGTAACTTGGAATGCTATAATTTCAGCTCATTGTAGACACCAGAGGAAAGCGATGGTGTATTTTGAGGAGATGGAGAATTTGGGTGTGTGTCCAGATAGCATCACCTTTACCTCATTACTCTCAGCCTGCACGAATTCCTGCTCTTTGGAAGATGGTCGGCGATTATTCGCGAAGATGGAAGAGGCATATGGGATGAGCCCACTCATGGAGCATTATGCTTGTATGGTTAACCTGTTGGGAAGGGCGAGCTTGATTGATGAAGCTTATGAATTCATCACAAAGAGATTAGACCTCAAGGGCGGCCCAACTGTGTGGGGGGCATTGTTGAATGCTTGTTTGATTCATGGGAATGTCAGCGTTGGTGAGATTGCAGCGGAGAGGTTGTTTGAATTGGAACCTGACAATGAACATAATTTTGAGCTTCTTAGGAAGATATATAGAAATGCAGGGAGATTTGAGGAAGAGGAGAGGGTGAAGCAGATGATGAAGGATAGAGGGTTTGATTTATAGAATTGAACTTACAGTGGAGCTGGCTTTAGGACTTCCTTTTTTTTTTTGTTTATTCAAAGGTGAGCAACTTAAAACCTGCAGCCATTTGATCGATGAACCTAATAGCCTTTTCTTCCACATAATTTGAGGGAGGTTCCAGGAATGCTGAGCAGCTGAAGAACACTAAGGTTTGTTTCGATCCGTGGAACTCAGTTTCCCTGCAATCATTTTACCTGTAAAGTGTAATTACCTGTAACTATGTTTACTTGTATTAGCAGTTGCAAAGACAAAAATATCTGCCATATTCTGCCTACGGGTAGGTTAGGTTTGACAAATTCATGAATCATTAATGCCGAAATGGGATTATTTTGTGTCTAAAATCCTTGACAATGAAGTGCAGATGACATGTTCCAGTGTGTATTGATTGTATAACACATCCTGTTAAGTAATCTTTAATCCCTGATTAGCAATCTACTGCCTCCATGGATGACTGGATGTATGGTAACTGTTTACTACTACAATGTTGAATTTCGAAATCCCCACTGAAACATAGCGATGGTAATTCTAGATATGAAGAGGATTTCAGGTAATTTTTTTCATTTTAAATTTCTCTCGACACTGTAACCTGTTGCCAACTCACTGAACCAACTTGCATAATTATTGGGTGGGTTAGGCAATTGATGCAGGCCGATTTCAGATCCGGCCCAGATCACAGGCCCTTAGATAGTGATGAGCTCCACTTGATCATTAATTTCCTCAAGTATTCCTATCCTTAGTTAGATAGTTTTAATTAATTATTGATTTTCTATTTTATGTTGGTTAAGATTAAGACTTAATTTAATTTAGTAAGCCATGATTATTTAAGATTACGCTTTCCTAGTTTAGCAATAGCTCTTCCAATATAAGAGTGAGCCCTTCATTGTAGTAGCCAGGCTTATTCAATTATAATTTCAGAGATTTCTCTCATTATAGTTTTTATTGTGAATAAGGTTGTGCCCTAAGGTTGGTATCCATCTTTAGATTTGAACAATCCCTCGGGAGATTGTTCTACGTTCGATTGGAGATCCGGAGCTATGCCAGCAATCCTGACCTGCATTAAGATGGGCTAGACAAGGTTGACCTGCCTAACCTTTCTAACTTGTATAAGCCCTTGCTTCTCCCATATAAATCCAAGTATATGTGATTTTTTAGTTTTTACATATTGGAATTTCAAAAGCGAATTCATTTGCATTGTCTTTGGTTAATTAACTAATTTTAATTTGATCGGGTAGCCCAACCCTAACAGCAAAAACTATACCATCATTTGAACAGGTCAGGCTGGTCGAGTCTTGTTGAACTACAGTTTGTAGAGGTTCGCGGGCAGGCCGAGTCTTGTTAACCTACATTCTGTACAGATTGTGCATCAACAATGAACACCCATTTCAACCCAACCCATTTAGACCTGACCTGATTGTACCGGTGGATTTGCAACCCCTTATTTTAAAACGTTCCTTATGGTAGCATATAGCATGGCCGAGAAATTGGGTTAAAGGTTTTTGAACGAAAAGTTGGTTTTGGGTATAAGGGAGAGGGATTTTAGTCTTTTAACCACTTTTAAGTAGTAAAAGAAAATGATATTTTCCATAATTTGAGAGGCCTTCAATCCTTTCAAGTGATCTTGTTTAAAAACTTTTATGTCACGAGTTTCTTTAGAATTGATGCTATCCACAAAATCCTAAATTTGCAAGGCCTTAAAATTCTCGTAATTCTGGTTGCCTAGTAAATGTTTTTAGTAAGTTGATGGGTAGTTATTAGTAAGTTGGTTGGCTTATACAAATTTGGTTACTAATAATTCAGTTACATCTTACTTCTATTTTTTGGATCTTGATGCAGTACAATGTGAAATCTAACCTAATGCAATGCAATGCAATCAGGAAATAAATTAATTAACAAAGAAAATTCAGATCATGCCAATTATGAGTAGTTAATTAATTCAAAAGAATGAATCAGCCATAGATCTAAGCCTTTTTATAAATCCCGCAGTAGTAATCCTCAGATTGAGGGTAGAATCCCAATAGAAGGTAGAACTTCTAACACTTAGGGTTTTAATTTGTTGGGAAAAGGATTCATGAAAAATAAGGCCAAAATGCTCAACATCAGATCTAGGGTATTAGCTCTACAATCTATTCAGCAAATCTAAAATCCTAATGGTTGTATGAAAGTTCTAAAGAAGGGAAAAGTAAAATAGATAATAGTTATCTTTATTGGGCTTTTACCAAACTCCAATCACAGGAGGCATTAATGGTGGTTGACACGAAAGGCGGCTTGCAAACCCAAGAAGAAGAAAAAGAAGAAGCCTCTCTTCTCATTCATTAATCAATTTCATACATAGCATAGAGAAGGAAAGAAAGCCCTAGATCTGAAATAGGAGAAGTCTTCCCACCAAAAATGAAAAAAATTAAAATAAACAAAAATGGAAAAAAGAGAGGGGGGGGGGCGTAGAAATCCCCTTGTATCTTGTGCAATAGTTGTAACTTGCACACGTCTTAGGATTCGTGCGCAAGTTGCACACTTTTTTTTAGTGGTTCACCCCCCCCCCCCCCCCCCCCCCTGTTTTTTTTTTCTTACTTATTACACGTAAACACAGGCTCCTCTCCTTTAATAAAGACTCTAATACAATCAAACATGGGACCAAATAAATTAACTAACATAGGACCCTTCAATTTCAAAAGACCGTTATTTCAGCCCATGTGACACTTTCCTTCAACCCATGTGACACTTTCCTTTGTGGGGTCTTTAATGAAATTGTGCACATGGGGCCTTCAATCCTCTGCCGATATCATCATCCAAAATCCAACCGCTGGATCTCCTCTGGGTGATAATCCAACGATGGATTTATGTTCTTCTTACGATCCAAGCCTGGATATTGATCATCCATCCAAATCAAAGCTTGTTCCGTTGCCCTGCTTCTTTTTATTTGATACACCTTGAATGGATTAGGAGAATTTGGCATGATGTCCCCATCAATTCTGCTCGGCGGGGAAAATCACACCTCTGGTGAGATAAACTAGCTGATGCGTGGCAAGACATGGGACCAAATTGCAATTCTCTTAAAACATGGGACCAAACAAATTAACTAACATGGGACCCTTCAATTTCAAAAGACCCTTATTTCAATCCATGTGACACTTTCCTATATTGGGTCTTCAATGAAATTGTGCACATGGAGCCTTCAATCCTCCATCGATATCGTCATCCAAAATCCAACTGCTGGATCTCCTCTGGGTGATAATCCAACGGTAGATTTATGCCTTTCTCGGGATCCAAGCCTGAATATTGATCATCCATTCAGATCAAAGCTTGATCCGCTACCCTGTGCCTTCTTCTTTGGTACACTTTAAATGGATTAGGGGAATTTAGCATGATGTCCCCATCAGTTCTCCTCGACTGGGAAAATCACACATCTGGTGAGATAAAACTATCGTAGCGCTCAAGAATATCTGGATTAATGCACTGCAATTCAGTCTTGGTGATCCATATGCTATCATGCTGAGGTCAATCCTTCCATTTAACAAGAAACTTTTGGATGCCCCCTTTGTCTGATAGATACCAACTGGTCATCCAATATATCTTACTATATTCTTTAGTTGAGCTGTAGGTTTAGAAGGTGGTGATGGCTGAGGAAGATGAGAGAAGGATGTAGGCTCAAAACTTGGTAGGGACGAGAAGGAGATGGGACGGAGTATGGATCAATAGAAGATGGTGTGAGGCCATGAAAAGAAACAAGGTCGTTAACATTGAAGATGGAACTAATGCCCATATTTGACAGAATGTCTAACACATATGCATTTGGACCCAACCTCTTCAAAATCTTATATGGACTAGTACTACGAGCCTGTAACTTCTTGGCAATTCCCTGTGGGAATCGTTCAGGCCTGTTGCGAACCATTACTTCATCACCCACTTAAAATTCTGAAAATCTACGATGTGAATCAGCAGAGGATTTGTATTGTTCATTATGTAAATTAATTCTTTTCCTAACTTCATCTTGTAATGCATTTATGCGTTGAATGAATGTATCAGCTGATTCAGAGGGATGATGAATGGATGACATGGAAATGAGATCTACAGGCATCCTAGGCTTATAACCAGTGACAGCTTCAAATGGACTTATGCGCATGGATCTATTAATAGAACTATTGTATGCAAATTCAGCTACTAGTAAGACAGATTCCCATGTTTGCATATGTTGACCCACAAGACATCTTAAGAGATTTCCCAAACTTCTGTTCACTACCTCAGTTTGTCCAAAAGTCTGTGGATGATAAGTGGAAGAGAATTGCAATTTGGTGCCTAAGAGTTTCCACAGTGTTTTTCAGAAATAGCTAGTAAACTTCACATCCTTGTCAGAAACAACTATTTTCGGAACACCACAAAGACTGACAATACGCTCAAAGAAAATCTTCGCAGTATGTGAAGCATCAAAAGCTTTTGAGCACGGGACAAAATGGACCATTTTGGAGAAACAGTCCACAACCACAAAGATAGAATCATGTTACTCGGATGTTCTGGGAAGCCCAAACACAAAGTCCATGCTAAGGTCTTGCCACAGCACAATTTGCCACCTAAGACAGATTCCTGTGTTTGCACATGTTCACCCATAAGACATCTCATGTAAATCCAATCGTGTAATGAGTTTCTGACTCTTTTCCTTGAACTGCTACAACCTTTTGAGAGGGTACTGCTGGGAGTTGGTTCTTCTTGAAGCACCAAAGCAAGTGGTAAATCAATGTATAGAGTTTAGATATCGAAATGCTTGAATTCACATGAAGGTAAGAAACTATGTGCCTATCTGATTTACACATAAGGATCATAAAAAAATACCTTGGGTGCAAACTTATCCTAAATTTTTTTTTCCTATCATAACAGATTGTAGGTAAACCAAGCGCAGGGAAAGTTAAGAAAAAGACCATTGAACAGGGGCCTTCTTAAAGAGAGATGGAGAGAGGAAAAAGCTTATCCAAAAGGAAAGTGCTTTTTGAGAGGACGAGACAAGCATTGGTTTTTGGAAAACTAACTACAACACTAAGTAGATTTAGTGTGGCTTGGAGAGTTTAAAAGACTTTAGTCGTCACTCAGATTCACCATAAATTCATATGTTTTTTTATACAAACAAAGAGGCTTTATTTTTTGGGTTTTGAGTCCTACTTTCCTTCCTTCTTATTGTCATAGTGAAGTGCCCAAATGCAATATGGGTGCTAGATTTGTAGCATATATTTCTATTGAAATCACATAGTTAAGAAGATCAAAATACTTGTCTTCTTCTCTTTTGGGCCAGTTCAGAATAACAAATCCCGATTCTATATTAAAGTGGCGTTCAACAAGTCATTACTCATAAAGTTAGTATAGGTATGCTTGGAAGTCATTTCTTAGGTATCAGCACTACTGCAATTTGCTTGTTTATGTTTCATATACGGATGCAATTCTATGTTGTTCTTATCTTAGTCTTAACAACTATGACAAGTTGTGTGTTTTATGATTGAACCAAGCAATACTAGCCTTTTTCTTGCAAGCAGCATTAGAGCTTTATCAAAACAGATTTTGTATTTCCCAAGTACTATAAGTTTCGACCATGACCAAATTGATTCTTTGATTACTTTCAAGTTTGAGGAAGAAAGAGATTAATCCAATGGTTTGGCCCTGGAAATGTGAGGCTGCATTTGCTAGTTGTTTTTAACAAGCATGATCATGTTCTTGTCAACACAAGTGATTAACTTCAAGCAGAAGAGATATCAGCAAACCCAATTGAGATGTGACATCACACCTCATATTGTCTGAAAAGTGCAACATCAATTCCATTGCATCAAGCTGTTCAACAAAAAAAAGAGAGTATCTTCAACCACTACTATTGTTTGAATAGTAAGTTAATTTTAAAAATTTTGTTCCCAACCGATGCAACTTTTTGACTATTTTATTTGGTTAAAGTTTGCCTCTCGAGCTCAAGAATAAACCTTAACTTCTAAAATAAACTCCCAAGCTTGCAACTAAATCTTGTTTCAATGATTTCCACATTCTAAATTGACAAAATTGCTTTGAGACATGATCAGGCTTTGTAGAAAATATGAATCAATATGGTTTTGGGAGAATGTCTACTCATTGCAATCAATTGTGAAATGAATCTTTTATCAGTACTAGCCCAATTTACCTTAATCGTGAAATGTTGGACACTTCAACAATGAAATATTGTTTTACATCTATGAAGCATGTGATTGATATTTCAATACATTAATTAAGTTCCACAATATATGAAAATAACTGAAAACAAATAATTGGATATTAATTGAAACAAAACTTGCGATCTCGCAGTTCTGATGCACTCAACTAGTGAAGTATCTTTCTATATAGTAATTGACACTTGGTTAGTAATAAAAATCTCATAACATATCAGTCATATTCAACAGCAGTATGACAAATTGGTGCACAAAATATTCCAACAACTACATAAGAAGGTGAATACAAGAATACATTTCCAAGGGAATTGCCTGCCATCCAGATTTGCACATTGAGGGATCCTTTGATTAAATAAAATTAAGACTACAAAGAAGTTTAAGCACATCACACTATACACCATGACAGCTTGTGTGGGATCTTGTGTGAGTTGACTTTTAGCATGGACTTAAAGATGAAAGTCGTGGTCACATACACCACAGCTACCGACATGGACACAAACATCAATGCCACCCACATGGTCCCAAGATAGCTTGTAAGCGATGTTGCATAGCTTCAACTTCAATATCGGACAATGGAAGAAAAATGTACTTGCACCCAAGCATCACATTTGCAGCCATATAATATAAGAAACGATACAAAAGAGTTCATTGCACCAGTAGTTTCTTCTAGTCATTTACACCATTGCATCAATGCATCATTGGACCCCCATCGGTTGGACATGGTACAAACTACAAACTTGTTCTCATCATAAAATCAGTAGACAAGTCCCGTCACACTTTCAATGCTCGATCTATTTTTGCTAGTTAATGGAACACAATTAAATTTAGGAGCTATGTAGAAAGAATAGATAGATTAGAGTGGGGAAATAGAATTTTCATGTACCTGACCCTAAAATAGTTAGGAAAGCCTTGATGATGGTGAAAATGATTATGCAGGAGAAGAATTTTCCTTCTAGGGTGCCATGATATTGACACAGTATAAACTTTTCCACTCCTCTGGATCCATCCCTTTTTTCCTAGCCATTTGATTAGTAAAGCGACATGATGTCCCCACTCCCATGCGTCTTTGGCCGGACAATAAGGGTAATGGGCTCCTTTCCTTCTGCTGTGGTTTATTGAAAATCAATTATGTGGTTTCAAGATATTCCACGTAAGTTCCTTCCTATTTTCTACCCTTCTTGATGTAGGAAGGAATGTAGGCACCCTCCTTATAATTGAGCCTGGTTAAGAGAATTTTGAGAGCATATACTATACTTATACTACATTTAATTTTTCGCACTACTGCTTTGAAATTTCTTTTCTACTTTTTTTAATTTTTTGTCCATCACTTTTAATTTCAAGTCTACCACCTTTGATTTCCTGCTTTTTTTTTAAAATTTTCTGCACACTTTTAATTTGTGTTTTTGCATAATTGTATTTAGATTTAATTATTGCTGAAAGTTGCATTATGTTTCATATATATTTCAATTTCAAAGAACATGTTTAGGGATGGTGTTGATGCAAAGTTTAGAAATCAAATTTTGAAGTTCATATATTACATGATTAATTACTGAAAACAGTCCAAACACAAGTGTAAATCAAAAATTGTTTTTGCCAAAGTGTGCAATTAGAATTGGTGTATATTCCCATCTCTTTTGTGTGGGACTGTTGAACTAAATCTTAAACTAAAAGTTGGCTCTAAGATGAGTTGCAAACATTTGGGATTTTGAGCTCCAAACAGAGAGGGTGCAAGCATATCTTGAACGAGTTTCATGGGCAGATTTATACATGATCAAAGTTAACGAATGCCTAATCTCTCAAGCAGTTTTTTTAGATCTGAAATCAGACCTGAGATTCACCCAAACTCAATTCAAAATCTGTGATCAAATAACGTTGAACATAGAAGAGAAACAAGGATATATTACTGGATGTTCACGCACAGATATTGAGGAACCATTGTAGACTGTTTTACATTATGAATAACCATGATTTTCTGCTTGAAAGTTCAGCTGTGATAAGTGACATAAACATCAGTGCAAAGCTGATTTCTGAAGGTGTATTGGCAGCCCATTCACATCATGCATCGGCCACTTATTCATGCACATAATTCTTTACAAATGCATATTGTTTGTGTTGTAATTTTTTTTCTCTGAATTACTTCATTCATCTTAGGCTATATTATTTCCGCAGTAAAGAGAAGATTAGGAGATGTCAAGTTTCATCTGTGCACTAGTAATAGGTCCCATGCATTGATTTAAGTTTTTAGAAACTTTGTATTCTCAGCATTCATTCTTGCATTATAATCATTTTAGGAGTTTAGTTTAGATCTAAGTTTTATTTTCAGAAAATTTTTCATGCATGTTTAGTTTAGTTGTATTCATAATTTAGAATATTTAATTGTTTATTTTTATTGCCTTGTGTAGCTTTTAGAGATTGTCTAACATTGAGTAGTTTTCAATTTTGTTTTAGAATCTAACAGTTTTCAATTTTATTCTAGAATCAAACTTAATTTACTTTCTAAACTTAAATCTCTTTCTAATTTGTTTGTAATTGAAAATCTCAAGTTTTGGAAAGATTTTAATTTTGAAATGTTAACTTAGTAACTAACTGAGCAAAGTTTTGATCTTAGAAATTTATTTTTTTTCCTAAACTTAGTTTTATTTCTAATTTTTTTTTGGATTTGTTTTTTAATAACTTTCTATTATCGGAAGTTCTAACCTATGTGTTAGTTTTGTAGTAACTTTAGAAAGTTTTAGTTTTTTTAGATTTTCTTAGTTTTAGGAAGTTTGTTCTTATTGCTTGTAATTATTTAAATTTAATTTTGCAAAAGAGGGATGGTTGTATTTGTTTCTTTTTTAAATTACGCTAGTTTTAGATTTTAAATAGGACAGGTACAAGTTGAGAAGTCCTTAAACACATCGTTCCCTGAGGATCAACATGGTCTCACTAGTTTTTATTACTACATTACAGTTCTGCACTTGAAACTCACGATAAAATTTTAAAATGCAATTTGGGATAAACAAAACAATCAGAACAAATACAATTCTATCCATGTGATTGGGCAACAATATAGCCTAAATAATCATGATATCCTATAAATGGCACCCTTTATCTATAATGAAACATTCAACTATATTGCGAAAGAAAACTAGTACTCAAATCCGATAAAAAACAGATGACATAAGACTTGATTTTAATAGAGATATACTGATGGGGAAGATATTTCCACTCAATATCATCTCAATAGATCTTTTTTTCTATTTTCTAACAAACCACATTTCCTTTACGACATATTGCACATAGAATAGAACAAGGCCCTACAAAGGCCACCTATGCCAAGTAGACTTCTATTATTTTATGCAAATATAATTCAACCTAAGATGTGACCAACATGGCTCAAGTCCACCTCAGACATATCAGTCATAACAAAACCACCTTACTCATGAAAGGAAAAATAAACGGCATTCAAACAGGACCTTAAACAAAGAGACCTTTCCAATTTTGTTGAATAGGACCTTAAACAAACCACCTTAGACTTTTTAATCTTAACAAAACCAACTCTCTTTTCCGATCTTACAAATAGCCTATGTAAGTTAAATATATAACCAAATAGGCCTCTCCATTCATTATACAAATACTTCATGAAGAGAAAGAAATATATCGGGTTTCTTACTTTTTTGCTGGATACATTTTAAAAATAATAAGAACCATGATAAACTTCTTGAGCAAATTTATTGTAAAAGAAAGAATTCATGTAAATGTAATTTCTTATAGACAATGATTGCATAACCTTATAGATGAAACTAAATCAAGCAAGATCAAGCAAGCATATAAACAATAAGAAAACATTAAAAACAAATGCTTAGAAGATCAAGCAAGAACTTTAACTGTAGTGAGAATAATAGTTTTTAAACTTGCAACAAAAAGGTAACAGAATGCCCATGCAAGGGGACAGGCATCTTTCAAGAAAGATGGATTGGTTGAGTCACTTCATTAAACATTTTGTGGACACAAGCGATTGAATTCAGTATTATCCAACAAGGTAAAAAGAAAAAAGAAAAATGATGTGGGGGTGTTTTGTGTTCAATCTCTAACCCTTGTTTAGGCTTGCATATCATGAAACAAAGTAAAAACATCATATCTTTCTTCGACTTTAAGTCACACTCCAAACCAAGTCCACGCCTGTGCTTCTAAATTCCAAGCACCCCTTTAATGAAATAAAGAGAAAAAAAAATAGAGTGCATATTTCAAAGAAAGTATTGCAAAAGCGAAGAAAAGAGAAGTAAAACAAATGACGACATGTGGAAGGAGAAATTTACCTGTTCGATCTAGCTGTCATGACTATCTTATCCGTGTGCTTGTTTGCTTGCATCTCATCCATGTGTTTTTTTGCATCTTGTATCTTGAGATACTTTAAATCTGTGTAATCTATAAAAGTTTGCAACCTTAAAGCTCTCCTGAAAAAAGGTTGGAGACATTGCTTGATGTTATTGTCTTCCCACTCCAATGCTTCCCACCATTCTCTTTCGCATTTAATCTCCTCTAGTGGAGAGAAACAAGAGATTTTCCAACTTGGGACAACTACTAATGTACATACGTTTTAGTGCGGGCCATTCCAAATTAAACGACCCTCGGCAAATGTTAACCAATTCTTAAAGTTTCTGGAGATGAATGCTCTAGATCTTAGGGTGGACAAGTCTATCATTATTACCAATATCATGGTTATGGCTTGCGACAGACATCTCTTCCTCAATTTCTATTATCTTTTCCACCCTCAAATAATGACTAACATCGAGGATTTCTAAACTGCAGAGTTGTAGAATAATACCCAATTGGAAAACCTTCTTCAAGTTATGACAGTGATTCAGTTCAGAATGCATTAGTTTGGAGAGACTTCCGGGCAACAATGGACCATTGCATAAGCTCCTCAATTTAGGAAGCTTCTCACTAATAAGATTCTCCAATTTGGGTAGCAATGCATAAGCCTCTTGTTGCTCATCTCCATCAAAGAGAGTTTCCATCTTATAACAACCTATGACCCAACATTCTTTCAACTCATTCATGTTTGCCAGGCCGAACTCTAATAGTTTCCTTATGGTGTGATGATATTGTAGATGAGAAATGGAACAATGAGCAAGTCTCCACATTAGCAGCATGTGAGATCCCAACACCACCTTTATATACCAAACATCTTTCCCATTCTGGAGCTTGACAAACATCATCTTCCCATTGCACAATACCAACCCAAAATCAGAATCTCTTAAACCAACTTGCTTTCACCGATTTTCTATAATGAAGAAAATATTCGAGACACTCCACTTTTGAAAAGTATACATCGAAATAAGTAAGATGTTCTAACCTGCACAATCCATCAACCACGACTTCCATGCTTTCATCATCCCATTATTCTTTTTCAAAACAATTATCTATAAACAAGCTCAATTCTTCCAACAACTTAAGATTTAGAATTATTCCAATTGGAACTCTAAACTTCATATTCCATTTTTTAGTATCCTTGTCAGTTTGCGAACAACTGAGAAATTTAAAACCTACTATCGAACATTTTAGGCCAGTTAGTTCCCTAACCTCTCTAGGCAAATATCTAATTGCGGTGTAGCCTCCTAAATCAAGCACCTTCCATCCTACTTGGGATGGAAGTTCTTTTAATTTATGACAACCCTTCAAATAAAAACCGCGGGGATTAACCAGGTTCCCCAAGGAAGACGGCAAGGACTTTATTTTTGTCCAACTCAAGTTTAGAGTAAAGAATGAATGAGGGATGGTCATTAACCGATCATTATGCTGCAATAATAACGTCGCCAAATTCTTACAATTTGGCTTCTTTAACAAACAGCCCAAACTACATTTCATTAATGATATCTTTTGTGGTATTTCATCAATGATATCTTTTGTGGTTGCAACCATTCTTTCTCCTATAATGGATGCTCTACATGCTTACAGGTCCTTACAAGGTAATTTGCAGCTTTATTCAATGCGAACAATATCATGAATTTTGATATATTTTTATTATCACCTCTCTCCAACAATGATGCACTGACAAGATTACTTATCATGTGGCGACCCTTATCCCACACTTTTTCAATGCTATCAGTACCTTAAATGTAGTCTTCCAACCAACAATGTTTTGCCAATTCAGTAATTAATATTTTATTGTCTTCTGGGTGCAATGAGCAATACAAAAATAACTTCCTCTCATAATCATTTTGTTAGCCGATTATAACTGATCATCAAGCAGGAGAACACTTCCTTTTTCATGCCTTTAATTTGAGATGTAGGTGGTAATTGCAATTCCTCCAACGTATTCCTCCACACACCAATGCCATCAATCATTTGCAATAATGAATCAATTACAATGATGGCAAGTGGTAAATCGTCACACTTTTTAACAATATCTCTAATGATTGATTCAATATTAGGAGACAAGGGGCCATCTCCAACTCCAACTTTTTCATTGAATCGGCTTCGTGCCTTCTCGTCAGGTAGTTTCATGAGTGGTATGTCCACATCTGTTTCCATTTACCGACATATGGCAAAGTCTCGAGTGGCCAATACAACCTTACTTCCATTATCTTGATTTAGAGTTGGGATCCCAACATTCAATAGATCTATTCTTTCCCAAACATCATCTAAAATCAATAAGAACCTCTTCACTCATTATATATGCCTACTCATAATTGATCATCAGTCTCATTGGATACCTTTAACTTCAGACGGTCTGCAATATCATTTTGCACCTTTCTTTGATTTCCTTCTCCTGAGACGGTTACAAAGATGGTAATATTAAACCTCCCAATGGGCCAATTTGGTTGTTTAGTAATTTCATAACCCTTGTCTTACCAACCCCACCCATTCCAACAATTCCAATTTTTCGGACTTTGACAGTTTCTATATATTCCAATGTCTTCTGCAATGTAGGCTCGGTTATAGAAGTAGTTTTTACATTTTGTAAAGACTGAGGTACAAATTTCTCACACGGTGCATTAAACTAAACCTCTCCCTGCAAATGTCAACTATTCACTTTTAAGATTAGTGATTCTCTTGTTAATTTCTTTTACACGTTTGCTCAACTTCATGCTATAGTAGACATTAGGACACCACCCTGTTGGGTTATGTCTTGTATTCCGGTTTAGCCGGATCGGTCGTCTGGGTTAGCCAGAACCGAGGCTCAGGGTTAGGGGTATTTTAGTCATTGTGTATGGGTTTTCTTGGTGGCCAAGAAAGCGGGAACTATATATATTGATGTATTGTAACCCTAGATCCTGAGGGGATTGAGATGGGATCATAGTAGATGAATTCTCTCCTCCCGTGGACGTAGGCATGGTTGCCGAACCACGTAAAACTACTGTGTCATGTGTGTGATTGCTTGATGGTGTGATTGCTTGTGTAGATCGTGGTAGATCCGTTGATCGTGGGTTGTTTCGTTGCGCGGCTTTTCCCAACAAGTGGTGAAAATGTAGTTTTGTTCAGGTCGGAGTAAGCCGGTTTAAGCATCGGGTCATAACCCGCATGTACTGTGCCCAACCCACCAGAACAAGCTAGAACAAGACAGTTGCAGGTTTGATGGAAAAAAACACCGGAATGGAGACAGAAGGAAGGATTCACAAGGTACCAGTGAGATCCGGATTCGGGGAGGTCTTCAGTTTTGTCTTGACGGATGGAAGTTAGGTTCATTGTGTTGCAAGGATGCATGCATGTGGCAACAAATGGAAAACACTTCAGAGGTTCAAGACGGTGGTGTTAAGGTCAAAGGAGGCAACTGTGGCCACGCTAGGTTGTAGCGTGTGCGGAGACGTACCCTTCAGCGAGGTGCGTGAAGACATTACCGGGTATCTCAAGGTGGCTCTGAGGATTTGCGGAATCCAAGCCAAGGTGGAGATTGTTGGGTTATGTCTTGTATTCCGGTTTAGCCGGATCGGTCGTCTGGGTTAGCCAGAACCGAGGCTCAGGGTTAGGGGTATTTTAGTCATTGTGTATGGGTTTTCTTGGTGGCCAAGAAAGCGGGAACTATATATATTGATGTATTGTAACCCTAGATCCTGAGGGGATTGAGATGGGATCATAGTAGATGAATTCTCTCCTCCCGTGGACGTAGGCATGGTTGCCGAACCACGTAAAACTACTGTGTCATGTGTGTGATTGCTTGATGGTGTGATTGCTTGTGTAGATCGTGGTAGATCCGTTGATCGTGGGTTGTTTCGTTGCGCGGCTTTTCCCAACACACCCTCCAAGACATTTCTTTTCATCTCTATATTCTTCTTTAATCTTGTTCACTACAACCTTTGTCACTTTTACATCCTGAAGCCGCACTTTACATACTCTTGCTGCTACCTCAGATAGGTTGCTATTTATTCTATGTTCTTCATCATTCTCTATAGCAAATAGATACTTTGTATTTTTGTTTAAATCTTCCATATTCTTTTTGAGATTCTTTTGGTAACCAATTCAACGACTTCTAGGACCCCATGCGAATTTCACAATCTCTAAAATTAGTGCAAAGAGATCCATACCTATTTAAGAAATTAAAACACAAATTGGAGAATATAAACAATTGCTTAAATAACATCAGATTAATAAACTATTGCTTCATTTAGATATTTAAATAGTTACAAATACATTCTATCCAAAAAATAAAAAAGAAAAAGTTACAAACACTTAATTGAAATAATAAATAAATGAGCAAATGTAATTGTGTGTGTTAAGCGAGACGTGGAGTTTTGATCACAGGAGAACTATTTCCCATACTGTTATATAACAACAACCATGTGAGGGCTATTTCATGTCAATAATGGTGGTATATTTTGGAAAAGTCTATGCATGAATTCGAAATGTCAAATCACCATTGATGTGATTTTTCAGGTTGCAGAGAACATTGATATAAAAACAATCTTAATCTAATTGTGACTAACAATTACATGAGTTCAAACTCCAAACTGTGGCAAGTACCATGCTAGCTCTCTCTTTATAAGTAATTTTCAATATGAAAATTGATTTTCTTTTACTAAAAGACCCCTATATTGTTGGGAAACCTTAAAAAATACCTGAATATTATGGTTCTACTAAAACACACCTGATTGATAGCTAAGGTTAGAAAATGTAACTCCACTATTTCTGCTCTCAAACTTTTGTACGTTTAACCAGTTGCCCCTTCTATGTACTAAAGACTCATTGATGCCAATTCCACAAACATCTTACACTATTATACAAAACGTTGTATTATAAGTTCAAAGACTATCGTGGGGCCCACATTATGGTAATCCAAACATTAAAATGAATGTCATCCCTAAAGAGGATATGATTGATGGTGATAAATACAAGTTTAGATCCTCTGCTGCAACTATTATATATGAACTTATAAATCTCTAGGAATCCATTGTAAAGCCCACATAATTATAATCTAAGTCCTTCAAAATGAATGCTATCCCCTCCAAAGACATATTAAAGTTTCATTGAAATCGATGTAAGCCCCATTGTTTAACTGAACATATGATATAAATGTGACTTTATGAGAATGTTGAAAGGTTCAGATCCTGAATTGAGGGGCCCTCACAAGAGTAAAAAAAATTTAGAATAATGGAACCATGTTGTTTTTTTTTTTCACAATTTCATAAGGTCTATGAGGAGTGACAATCTATGACATAAGAATTAACACCTTGTTTTTTATAAATTTGATGAACTTATTGAATAATTTTGATGATGAATTGGAGGCAACAAGTGTAAATAAGAAATAAAAAAAACTACGAATTATGCCATTTGCAATTTCACAAAAAAGTTAAAACTAATGCAGTCAAACTTGTAACTATTTGAAGAAGCACTTCTTTTTTTTTCGTGTGTGCGTGTGTGTGCATGTAAAAATTGTCAATTCATGTGTTTCTCATCTGATCAGTAAAACAATAAGCATAATCAATTGACATAAGACTTTTTACTAATGATAGGTCAATGCAGGTCACTGGTTTTAGCAAATTAGATCTCAAAGGTTAGTCGTCACATTTATGGCAACTGACTCAGAATTCTGCCTCATTGATAAACCACATGAATCTTAATGTGTATGTAATATTTTGTTGGATCGATGCAATGTTTTATTCATTTTATCATTACTGTACACATAGCAGATGATGATGCTTAAAGCTTTAGATAGGCGTCAATATCTTATGTTGTAAGTATACCCCACACATTGCCTTATCACCAATGAAATTTGATTGATTGTTGGGCCTCACACTAGCTAGGAGTATCTAAGAGATTCAAACTTTTTCTATGGGAGCCATAAGAAAAGATTCTAATAGTTCTGAGAAGAAGATTTGGGTCCCACTTTGGGCCACAATCTTGCCCCAATTGTCTTTGGTCAAGATGTTTCCCAAGTTATCAATAAATCATGTCCATCCATTTGATGCGCTTGGACCCTTAGTTTTGGTCTCTTGCATTTTCAAAGTTGATCCTGTTAATGATAAAAGTGCCAAATGTCTTATCGGTTAAAAATAAAAACATAAAGAGTTAGAATGATAATAATAACTTTTATAAAGAATGATAGTAATAACTTTTATAAGATTTGATTGGTAGTCAAGGGGGTTTTAATATTTTACCAAAAAAATCTGAATATTTTAATAAAAAATAAATAAAGGGGCTTTATTCTAAGATTTTTCGAAAATATAGGAGTCTTTTTGTTAAAAAAAAACTATTAAACTAAATATATTTGAAAAAATCTAATCCCCACAATGCTTGTATGACTAGTTTTATTATAATTTTTTTAATGAATACAGATCTTATGTCAGGGCCTGCTCAAGACAATTGGAGGCCTAAAGCGACAATCCTAAATGAGGCCATATCAAACATCTTTCGAAAAATATTAAAATCGAAAAGATAAAATGACAATAATAGTATTAAATGTGCATGAATGAGACTCACATGTAAATAAAAAATCAAATAAAATGTGGTTTTTACTATCTCAAATGACACAATTTTGCCCTTCTCCTCTTATTGTTCTTGCTAGTTTTTGCTATTGTTTTTTTTTAATGCAAAAAATAAGAGAGGGAATGTGTAAAAGGAGGTTCTTGTGTTTTATTTTAATGGCCTCATCAATGGAAATGATATAATGCCTTCTGCCACTTGGAATGTGAAGAGGTTCTTGGTTTTTTCATGACCTCAACTGTGAAATAATTAATTCGATTTTGGAAAGTAAAAAAGATTACAGGAAGTTGTTTATGAGGAGAAATAAAAAGAAGCAATTGTTGTTTTTAGAATTTGAAAAAATACTCTTACTTTAATTATGATCATAGGGGCTTTTTTTTAGGAGCCTAAAGCTAGGGCTTACCTTGCTTTACAATAGAGCCGGACCTGTGTTGTGTTGCATTTTAAGCGCATGTGGTCAAGGTAATATGAAATTGCTACCTATCAATGCTTGTGTACATATACATGTGCCAAAATTAGTTATCCATAGCTAAAATTAGTGGCGGATCTAAAAAAGAATTGGGCAAGTTATGGGACACTGATTATATTTTTAATCAATTTATTCAGATGTACATTATTTCAAAACTCCCAATCTTAGCGATGATAATAAAATTTACTTTTTATTGAAAGAAGTAGATTATTTCTGTAACGAAGATGAAGACTTTGAACTACATGATGGTTGTGATTGGGAAAGTGAGCATGACATCCATAATGAGCACGTTAGAAATACAAAGATGAGTTTGCATCACAATTCAAGCTGCCAAATGCATGTCCATTCTCTTTATCATTCTAGTGACAAGTCAAATGCTCTCAAATAGTCAACCGGGAAGTTAATTTTTAACTTTGAAGATAATATAAGAAAGAGTTATAGTCGTATCTCAGATGGTCATATTCTTGAGCACATTCCTAACCATTCAGGTGAAAAGCCAAATGCTCTTAAAATCAAGTCAATTGTATAGTTTAAAAAATATATGAGCCCACTTGATTTTGACACATTCATTGGCCATAATTCTACTAGAGAGATGCAAATTGGTTGTAAGTTCTCTGATTGTGAACATTTTAGAAATTCTCTAACAAAATTTGCAATATACAACTTTACACTTCATCATATAAAAACAAATAAGGAGAAAGTAACTACTCATTGCAAAGCTGAGAAATGCCCATGGTGTATTGATGCATCTATTGTGAAAAGTGGCTCACGATTCAAAGTTCAAACATACAATCCAATGCACTGTTGTTCAAAACCAATGTTGAGTATGTCGTAACGACAAGCACATCAAAACTCATTATGGAGTTTATCTTAGAGAACATTCAGTTAAATGACTATCAAATGTAATTTGTAGCCAAGTCACCTATCGAACGGCACATATGGTAAAAGAAAAAGAATTAAGTATAGTCTGTGGTTTATATAAAGATCCATTTTGAATGCTCCTACTTTGCTAGCCTAAATTAAAAGGAATGAATCTGGGTAGTGTTACGAATATCATAACTGACGATAAAGATCAATTCCAATGATTTTATTTTGCATTCAAGCCATGTATCCAATCATTTGTGTCATCTTTAAGGCTAGTGTTTGTGCTTGATGGATGTCATCTTTGTGGTAAATATCTAAGAATCTTAATCGTTATTGTCACACTCAATGGAAAAAAACAAATTTTTTTATCTTGCATTTGCGTTCGTGGAATAGAATGATGTGATAGTTGGAAGTGGTTTCTTGCCAACTTGTTAGTGTCCCTTGGTGAGCCAAGGAATTTAACGATTGTATCTAATAGACAAAAAGGTCTCGTCCCTATAGTAGAAAATGTTCTTCCATTTGCACATCATTGCTATTGTTGTAAACATCTTTCAGAAAATATTAAATCAAATTTTAATAATTCGGTAATAATTATAAATTTTTAGTGTGAGGCTAAGGCATATAGAGAATATGAATATGAAGCATAAATGCAGGGTATAAGGTTTGTTAACCTTGAAGCATTGAATTACATCAATGATTTTGGTAAACAACAGTAGGCTAACGCATTTGTTAAAGGAAGGCATTATAATATGTTGACAAGCAACATTGCTGAGTATATAATTAGCATGTTAAAAGCCACAAGAATACTTCCTATTATTAAGCAAGTAAGATGCAAGTTGACGAATTTTTTCCATAAAAAAATACTCTATCGGATAATGTTCATTCTGAATTACCACCATATGCATAAAAAAATATTTAATCAATCATCAGAAGATGTTCGTCGCGTTTAGGTTCGAGTTGTAAAGCTAACAGAATTTCAAATTCAATTTAGAGAGCATATGGATATTGTTCACATTGGTAGGCATACTTGCACATGTTGAAATGATAAGTTATGAGGATTCCATGTTCGCATACAATGACCGCACTTAGCAAAAGATCAATTGATCCATATAAATAATGCGAGAGTTTGTGTAAAAAATAACTTATATTGCTACTTATAATGAAATCATTCATGTAACACGTAATAACAAACAATAGTCTTATACATATAATGAACTAATTTTACGATTAATAGCTTTCAGACAACCAGAATGCCAAAAAGAATAGAATTCAAACTGAGGATCAATATCGAATACGTCAGGTAGTTACGTACTCAAATTGTAAGAAAAAATGACATAATAAGCAAACTTGTTGGGATCCTCCTTTTAAAAAAGCCCCTATTAACCCAAATGTTCAATCTTTCTCATTTATTTAACAAGTGCAAGTTGATATAGTTTTGTAAAAAATTCTATGTTTGTTGTTTTGCAATGTATTTGTTGTTTTGAAATGCAAACATCTTTCTAATGTATTTTATCAATGCAAGTTTGATGCATATCATTGGACATGTGTTTTGTACTTAAAGAGTTATTTATGAAATGATATTCTCGTTTACAAAAATCATTCAGTAGTTTCATTTCTACAATGTATAATAACTGCAAACATTAATTTGAAATAGGTTTCAGTATTACGACATCTACATCACTTGCTCTCCACTGCCAGTTACGACCAATTGGACATGCATCCAATTGATCGATTTAATCTTCTGTCTTGACCTATTTTATATAAATCAGCGACGTCGATGTCACTTACTTGCTTTCCACTACCAATTACGATCGATTAATCATACATCCAATCAATCGATATAAGCTTTTGTCTTGACCTATTATTCTATATAAATCAACGTTGTCGTCTCTTACTTACTCTTTACTATTAGTTTCGATCAATTGATTTAAGTTTCTTATTTAAGTGACGTTAACATCGGTTATTTTATATATAATAACTTTGAGAGATGTTGACTCGCTTAAATTTTATGTTATAGACAAGCGATGTCAACGTCTCTTAGCGGTGTGGACATTACTTATTTATAACATTAAATTTAAGCAACATCAACAACGCTTATCTACAATGCTCAAAAAAGGAGATTTTTCTCAATATTTTCTACTCCCTTCAATATCTTTCTATAATTAACTGAAATCATTCATAATATACATCACAATCCATAGCAACAATCAACTCTCATAAATTAGTAACATTCATTTCATTATTTGCTTAATAGCTTCTATCCCCTTCAACACAATTCTATAATCAGTTGAAATCACAATAATATACATCACAATTTATACCAACAATCTACAATCCATACCAACAATCCAAAGACCCAAACAATAAACGCATACAATACAGTATAAACTGTTTTATTACAGATTGAATGCTTTACCAAATGAATTACAATTCACAATTACAATAACAATACTATAAAAAATAAATCATTTATCAAATTTCCTTGGCTCACTATCTAGCGTATAACTATTTTTTTATCCAACTAAATCTATATATCTACAATAATTTTACACCTATAATGTGACATATCCTTAGAATTAAATATTATTTGTTGTCGTTGCACACAATGCGAATCAAATGCAATTGAAATACAATAGGAACCATTTGGTTGACGTGGTGTCTCGTTAACTACATTCCTCTTGTTATTTTGGATCTCTGTCCATTTGAAGACTTTAGAACATTCTTCAAAAAACTTTATCTATCAAGGAAACACAATCAATTATATGATATCAGGGAAACATTCAAACAAAATTAATCAATATTATTAATGAATATAAACTTACAAAATCATTAAAATACTGAAATGTTTCCAGGTTGGTCTCGAGCCTATTAAAAATTTTTCACAATTTCAAATCATTATAGCTCATTAAAATAGTAAAGTGGGATTCTTTACATAGAGCAAAAATCATAATCTTTGAAGTCCTAATCTCATCCAACCCCTTTCTACCTCTAAAAATATGGTCTACAAAACTTTCCTTATTGTTGTGGATAAATCAATCATGTCATTAATAAACATCAAATAAGAGAGCATAATTAAATATGAGAAAATGTGCAATACACTATGAAGGGATGAAAACTTACAGAAGCACGTGGATAAAAAAATTGTACATTCGGACACCATTTTTTCTCCATTTCAAACAACCAATAAATGATGTTATTGTTAACTCATTCCCTTTCTTTTAACATATCCCTCATATGTTGGAATTTAAGCTCACAATACACTGAGAGTTCAGTGTTGTAAATCTTTGAAGTGAGAAACCCCAAGAAATCATCAAGAAGAGTGTGTTCATCCTCGATTAGTAAAAACTTAGAATGCTTGAGCCCCGGCACGAATATATTAAGTTGGCTTTGAATCTTTTTCTCCCTTTATAGACATTTTATTCTTTCAATTAAAACACTGATATCTGGCAAAGGACTTGTAAATGGATAGGCTAACTACCACTAAGTACATCAACTAGCTAATTCAAACTATCATCGATTGCTTAATTTTTTTAAGACACAATTAGTGTATGGGGAAATACTGCCATAGTGGACTACATACAGTTTCTTCTTTCCTTTCATAAGTTAATTGTCATGTTGGAGGCTTAGTAATTTCAAAAGCCTTCCATTTGATGGCCTGGTTTTTTTGCTTTCTCATGAGAATACTCTTTATTCACATATGCTAAGGGAGATGCATATACATTCTCAAGAATTGATTACTCAAGCTTCGATTCTTCCTTTTCATGATTAGCAAAAGAAGATAATAGTGCATCTTTAAATCCGTAGACTTCCTCTTGCAAATGAGCTTCGAACACATCAAATGAAACTTTACACTTCTTCGAACAATAAGCAAATCTCGAGATACTCTCCCAAAATTCTATCATCTGTTAAAAAGAAAACAAAATATAAAATATTATCTTCAAATTCTAAAGAAGAATCATAACAAATCAATTAATAACTTACAAAATGAAATGTGAAACGCTTCAATAAACAAATACATACTTAAATAGCATGAGTTTCATTAACTTGGACTCCTTCATCCTTGAAATCTTTTCTTTCATTAGCTTTTCTCACCCCCTTTCATTAGCTTTTCTCACCTCCTCTGTTTCAATATCTCCTCTTTCTTCTTCCTTTATTTCTCTTCTCTTTCTACTTTCCTTTCTTTCTATTATCCTTTTTCCTGTTCTTTTTCTTCTCCTTCTCCTTCTTCCTTATTATCCTCACTTCTTGATTTTTTTTTTTTGAGTTACATAGGAAAAATCCTTTATCCTTAGTCATCGAATGTTGCGGACAATATTAGCTCGATGCCATTATAGGTATGCTTGAGTATATCCTTTGGAATTACCTTTATTTGAGTGCATTGACACCAATTCTATCCTCCGGTCTCATATCTCTTGAAGTTTAACATTCAAATTTTCATAATTAAATGTCGTGTGTTCAACCTGCTCTACGCAACTTATTAGAGGGTAAAATCATAGAAAGAATATCTTGTCTAAGGCCAAACTGTTTCATCAAATGCCTTGTTGGATGCTTTTTAATAATCCAATAATAACAAAGGATGGTGCTTGATATAAACAAGTTACGATCATCCCCTGGCACATGCTGTAAAAATATTTTCCCATAATAGGCAGAGGCTGCGAAAAAAACTGCATTTCAAAAGTGAAGTTGTATGAGGATACTAACTAATAAATAATTGAAATGAATATATGATAAATGAGTAAAGGTGGTTTTAGATTATCCTATTTTCAACAAAATTATTGATTTCCTCTATAATCTATATAAGAGGGGATTTTGTGTGTCCATACAAGACGGGACTGTTACGTCTTGAACAAAAGAAATTAAATGTCTTTTGGATTTGACGAGGGGCAACTTATAATTGCTATTCTTGAATAGGCTCATATCTATATAATTTATCAAATGGATTAGTTTACAATAAATGTAAAGGTAAGAAACAATATGAAACAAGAGAATGATAATGTCTTTTAATTACTTGTAACAATTGAATAGAACCTAAAAGGATATTAATCATCGTAATTTTCTTTTCTTGCATTCTCTTTCCCATGGTGACATCCACATCCAAATCATAATCCACATCCTTTGGTTTCAAATCATCTTCCCTCAATAATATAACTGCTCTTGAAAGCATTATGTACAAGTTTACAAGACATGTTGGGCCCCACACATAAGTTTTGAACTCTCTAATCAATTCAAGTGCCCATAGTTGCCTCTTCGAACCATTAGCATTCATTACTATTTGGCCGTTAAACACTTGTTTTCAATATCTCATCATTTTCAACCTCAGGATTGAAGTTCTCCTCTAGCCATTTGAATTTTATTGTTACTCCAATTTTATCTTTATTAGGCCTTGGAGCCATACCCAACAACTCTACACATGTCATCCAACCTTATGCTTAGAATGGTGCCAGTTACAATGGAACCATCAATGGGCACTTCATATAGGTATGCAACATCTTCTAGCGTAATTGTTAACTCACCAAAAAGGAGATGAAATGTGTTTGTCTCCGGCCGCCATCTCTCCACTAAACCCGTGATGAGAATGGTCAATCCTTATGTAATCTCTCTCAGCAAGGTGTGCTAGTCCACATTGAGCTACCTATACTTTCTATAATAACTCAAGCAACCCATTGGCCCAGTAACTTAGCGATCCTGTTACATGGCCCAAAATGTTTAAATCCAAGTTACTAGTAGTAACCTACATGGTTCATTAAATACTAGACCTATATTTTCGTTCCTAAGCAATATAAGATGGGGTGTTACAATCTGCCTCCCTTAAAGCCACACGTCCCCGTGTTGATCCATTTAGCTTCATCAGGCGATGTAGGACCGAGACATTCCACACCCGTGTCTCTTGCAGATTCTCCTATCTTGACTCACAGGCTCGTACCCTAACTTTGTCCTAATCTTACCTCAAGGGCTTTTCCGTAAGATTAGGGTCTCACATTTCTAGCTAGTGGTAGTCTCTAATACTAATTGTAACAACCTGAGTACCCACTAACTTAGTAACTCGATGAGCCTGTCATGTAGCGCAAAATGCTTAAGCCCAAGTTGCCAGTAGTAACCTATATAGTTCATTATATATTAAACTTATATTTTATTCATAAACGATGTAAGATGAAGTGTTACACTTTTTGTTGATCTGAAAAGGTCTATATGTCTTTATTCAATTGGTATTTAGAATTCTATAAGTTTCGTACTTGATTCGATTACTAGTTGCTCTGTTAACAAGAGTGTCTTGTTCATACAGCAAAATCAATGAATTTTGTGAAGATTCAGCAATCCTAGAAGTGTTTTGAGCCATTTGTAAACTTCGATGAATTCAAATAATGTATAAGGCTAAATTATATGTAATTCACATCAGAAGTCAACTTTATGGCAGTTTAAAGATATGGTATATGAATAACATGGCATTGTTTAATCATCTAAAACAACATACTAGTGGTTGCGTCATCAGAGTTCAATGTGTACGAAAGTATGAAATATCAAAATGAAGTTATTATACAGCATAATCCATATGTGCATTACCAAATATTCAACATTCAATAGGTTCACCATACATCAAATCACATGTCCTTGAGATATCTAAACAATAACGAACATAGAAAATGAGTTAGATAAGAAGATTAAATGAATAAGAAGTACATAAGAAGCCTAAAAACCAAGTACATACATAAGAATGTTAAACAACAAGTACGTACATGCATGCAAAGGTTAAACAAGAAGTAAATACCTCCGCATGTAGCTATACACAAGAAAACACAAAGATGAGTTGGATTTATAACATACCAAGGAGGTTGGACCGGTGGAAATCTAAAAAAATGAGGAGGACCTCGAGGGACACAGCAGAGAAAAAGACTGCAGTAGCAGTTGAAAAGTTGCACGAAAATAAGGGCTTGCAGATAAAAACTTCTCTTTCCCTCGAATGATTTCTTTTAAACCAAAAAGGTCATTTTTAAGGGACATTAATGTTACTCTTTAATAACATATAAACTAAGCAACTAGAACATAAAAATGAACGACATTAATGTCTCGCTTCTCCACTTACAATAATAATAGTAATAATAATAACCAAATCACTAGATCAATCTAGTGCTCAGAACTAAAATGTCTTCTTCATTGTTGGACCCATATTCTATTCAATTTTTTTTTTTTAAGGATTCCCTTCAGTATTTTTTTCACTTGACCTCCTTTTTTTATTCTCTTTTAATTTGTCCGTTTTCTTCACTTTCACTGTACAAATAAATTACTCAAACAAGCCAGCTCCATTTCCAGACATCATCTGAAGGGCAAGATTCATCCGACCCAAGGATATTTTAGGAAAATCTCCACCACATGTCAGGGGCCCATCAAATCAAAGGCGTGGATCACCAAATAGTGGGACCCACATACTAAATTTGGCAACACACCAATGATTGGACCATAGGACTAGTGCAGTTTGCTAGGTTCCAAAACTATTCCGTGGCTAACAAGATCTAAGAGGCAAGCATCATAGCATGAATAACCCAACCATAATATGCCACGTGTCGCTCCCAATACTAGAAACTATCCACGATGAGCTCTTGCTTTTGCACGACTCAGAGAGAGCTTGTGTGATCCTCATTCAAAACAAACCCACCAAAGAAGGAAGTAAAAGAACGAGAGTATTCCATGGAAGCCATGGGACTTTGTAGCGGCAGTGCAGTGTTATTGCCCTCTCCCACCACCAAAGGCAGTGCTAGAAATGGCTTCTCTGTTGCTTTCTCACCACTCCGCATCCAATCAATGGCTACCCAAAAGCCCACAACCACCAGAGGTGTGGGCACCAGAAAGGTCCTTTCAACTGTCTCAATTTTCTTTGTCAAGTTAAAAGTAGTAGTTTTTGCTAGCTATTGATTGTTTATGATGAATTTGGTTTTGGGTCTACAGTACAAGATCTTTAAAGCTTTTCTATTGATTGTTTATGCTGATATTCTTGGGTTCTGACTTCTGAAATCTGATTCATAAAATGGGTTCAATCGCTTCACATTATTTTGTGATATTGTTGGATTTGGCTTCTAATTTTATGTTATTTATGTGTCTGGTTTGATGAATAGCATTGATATTTATTTTCCTTCTTCCAAGATTGAAATGTGTTGTCTTCCAAGAGGACAATACGGTGCAATGACGTCATCACTTTATGCAGGTGGGGCTCTCTTCTATGAACCAGACCATTCATCTAGTGAGACCTACCAAATGCTTTGATAATTGGGTTATAAAAATATGAATGGTTCGTTAATTAACATAAAAACAAAGGCCAAAAATCACATAATTTGGATTGATATTGGAGAATGTTTCATTGCCTTGTGGATTGCAGCACTGGCCACACACCTTCTAGAATGTTTGGGCTAAATGAAATGCCCATAAATTGTGGGCACTATGTCTCCTGATTACTGTGTTTTTTTTCTTTTTTTAATCCTTTGTTGGTTTTGGGTCCACTGTAGGGAGCTGTTGAGGTCCTACTCAGGCACCAGATAATATTAAAGATGTAAGAGATGTAGACAATTCATTGGTGGGCCTTTTATTATTATTATTATTATTTTATATGACAAGGAACACCACCCCGTTGATCATTGGTAAAACTCCAAATAAACAATATCACCCACTAACACTGTATATCAAGTAAGGTTCCAAACAATTTTGAGTGGGGACGTCCAGCTCATTGCTGGACTTCCTAACCATGGAACAATTTAAGTGTGAGTACAATTTAAGTGTGGGTTGGTGGGCCTTTTATTGATATAAGCATTGCACACCGCTGGTGGTAGAAAAATTGTGCCAATCTATTGGGATATTGGTATGCTACAAGTGGATATTTGAGTAAAAAACTGCATTGAAATTTTAAGTTAACTTATCCTTATTGTTCATCCTTACATTGTCTTTTCCATTGGATCTTCTTGTGTTTGATGTACTTCTGTTATGGAGATGAGTTCAGACATCTTATCCTTCTATTTGAAATTACAATTACACTGTTAGACATTTTGAATTCATTTTCCTCTCTCTCTCTCTCTCTCTCTCTCTCTCTCTCTCTCTCTCTCTCTCTCTCTCTCTCTCTAAATCCTGTGCTAGGTGTATCTTAGTGTTGAAAATCCAATCTCTGCACTGTTTTACCTGAATAGTGTGAGATCAATCATGACTTACCAACATGGTATTTGTCATTTTCCACGTGAAACTGTTTGTTTAGACTGAGGCGTTTGGGTTTCTAATCTGTATGCATATCATTAAGATACTAACAGAAAATATGTCCATTGCATTTCTTTGTCAGCAAATTGTCGTGTTTCGTATTCTTTTCTAATTGTTTACAGTGGTTTTCTTATTTGTATTTGATACTATTACTTTATTTAGAAATATGAAGGCGAGTTTTATTTCATTCAAAAGCCTTTTTGGCTTCCAATTTTGGCTTGCGATGAGGAAATAGACATTTTTATATTTAAAAAAAGAATATCACATTTGATCAGCCCAACAAAATCTTCATATGACATTCTGGTAATCTGGATTGCTCTTATGACCAGCATAATATTTTACTAGTTATAGCTTAAAAAATATTTAGAAAGTGGCAACACCTCAGTTGATTTTCGATGAAATCACACAAGCAACTTCAATCTTCTAACATAACAAGGGAAGCGACAATAAAGTATATAGGGGCTTAGTTAATTTTCCCAGAAATTTCGTTTTATCTAGCTTTTGGTTTTTTTGAATAATGCGAGCCAGACTCCCCATCTCACAATTCGTCTCACAACCATCCTATGTTGCTCGGTTTTTCGAGGTTCACATCACCGTGCCCCAATAGACCGTTTTCCCCTAATAATCTCAGAAAATGGCTACTTAATACGTTATTTTCCTAGGTTGTGGGGTCTCAGCAAACTTAGAACAATGTGTTCTCCCTAGGTTGGGTTTTCAAAGGCAAAGAATCCGTTGTAGACCTTTCTGATTAGAAAGCCCAAGGCAGCTTCTACTTGGATCACGTTTGTTCATGTAATTGAATTTCTAGAAGCAGCTAAAATTTAAAAAACAAAGATGAAGACCCATTAATGGCCTTGATATGATAGATTGTGAAAACTTCACTGAAGATAGAGATGGTTGGAAATGTGGAATTCACAAATTCTATCGCGATGCAGGGCTCAACGGTGTTCCCTCTAGGCGAGCCTGGCCCACGAGACAAAAGCTCCGATGGCCCGCCTATCAAACTGCTAACAAGGGTTGAGCAGCTGAGGCTTCTCACAAAGGCAGAAAAAGCAGGCCTACTATCAGCAGCTGAAAATTTCGGGCTCTCACTATCAGCAGTAGAGAAACTGGGCCTCTTGTCAAAAGCAGAGGAATTTGGGGTCCTCTCCGCGGCCACCGACCCAGGCACCCCAGGGGCTCTATTGAGCCTCAGCATTGGGCTACTGATTTTGGGCCCCATCTGCGTTTATGTTGTGCCCGAGGAGTATCCATGGGAGGTGGTCCTGCAGGTAGTGGTGGTTCTAGCGTCTATTGTTGGTGGCTCAGCCGCATTTGCTGCATCAAATTTTGTATCAAACTTGCAGAAATCTAGTTAAGTTTCATCTGTAAGAAACTTCGATTATGATGTTGTTATCAAAACCCATGTCTATTGTTGTTTGGACAAGCCTTGGTTCACCAGTGCGGTGTATATGGGCATATAAGTGGGTCTAGTCAAACGTGAAATCCCAACCAGAGGGTTCAGACTTCCAGGATCACATTTTGACCTGATGGGTCAGATCCTGGGCACCCTACGGAATCCAACAAGGACGATGACTATGACAACAATCATCACCATCCTATACTGCCATACCCGCAACTTAATGATTTTTCGTAAGTAGAGCTCACATTTGCTTGATATAACCTATTTGCATATTGGTAATAATGAAATGGGGAGCCTTCCAACCAACTATAAGAAATTTTCTTGAATGATGGTTTGTGTTATTTTCCTTCATAAGAGGAAAAAGTCCGAGGACCTTGCACCAACGTGCCCTAAAAGGAACATAGAAACTGTATATCAAATAAATGCGAAGAACATAGGACAGACGACCATAAAGATTCCATGGTTTTAAATATGATTTCAGCGGCCATCAAAAATAGCTGAAGCCTTACCAGTGCTGGTGTGTTGGCCTATATACTCATTGTGCACTGATACCTCAATTCGTTTTTGCCAACAGTATGCTCTTTTAATTAATCAAAAACATCAAATCTTTCCACATGGTGCCGTTATAAGATTCCACTCCAAAAGAGCATGCAGTGTATGTTTCCTTAGTGTGAGATACAAATGCGCATGAATATTTTACTAGTAAATTTGAATCTGATCGAAATTTGAAGCGTGTGGCTATCGAGGGGTCCTGTGTGTCACAAGATTTGGATTGGGTAATAGATGAACCCCACCTAGAGTTCGGACGTATCTACTGGAATGTCCCCGATATATGTGTAAAAATACAAGAAAAAAATCACACCACAGAGGGAATTTTTGCATAGATTCAATTGAGGGTTTTTTTTTTTTTCTTTTTAGCTTAATCTCAAAAGCTTCTCACTCAACAACTCTAAAATGAACTGCAAAGGCAAGACTCAAAATTACAGCAGTAACTTGCATGCAGTAAAAGCTAAACTCTTTATCCATAGTCAAAAAAATGAATTTCCACACTGATCGTAAAATCACCAATGTTGGATTTGTCAAAAAAATCGTCGCATCCTACTCTTCTAACTGTCGCATCTGAACTTCCCCCATCCACGCATGGTTTCAGGCAGGATTGGCACTATGGCCCACCCCACCACCAGAACGTCCACTTCTGCCCTGCCCATTTTGATCAGCCCGCTGATAACCCCGAGGGCGCCCTGAATACTCACCCCGGTTTCCAAAATCGTTTCTTCCATAGCCCCTGCCACCATAAGTTCCACGGCCCCTGAAACTGTCACTTCGGAAATTGCCCCTTCCTGGAGGAAACCGCCCTCTTCCTCCACCAGCACCTCCTGTAGTAAAACAGCAACACAGTCAAGTCATGGTAAGTTAAAAAAGGACTGTTCTGTGCATGTCTGTAAATTGCAGCTCAAAGCATACTCCACAGCCCACACATCCGAACAATCAAAAAACCAACATTTTGAAATCCCAATTCATCAGTTGGAATATGTGTGCGCGCGCACGCACGTGTGTGTGTATAATTGAGTTTTAAGGGCAAAAAGAAGCCCAACCCAAACAACCCACTGGCACTGAGATTTGCACCTGTTCTTGATGGTGAAAACTGCATCTGACCACGATCGGAAGAATGAACTCAGGGTGCAGTTGCATTTCGTATGCACAGCAGATACAGGGATATTTAACCATATGTTTTGCCATGCACTTGAACAGGATGGAAGTCAAAAGAACAATTGAAGAAACAACTAAAGAAAATACAGTAGTTTCTCTGTAAAAGTAAACAACCAATCACAATACAACTGATCTCTTGTATGGAGGTGGCAAAAAGGTTGAAATACATTATAATGCCACGCCTTATTAGCAGTTTTCTTTGAGTAAAAACTACCATAATTTCCTTAGCCTTTCTCTAATCAGAACCTTATTACGTGGGAAACTGTGCCCAGCAGATTGCCAACATCTGGTAGTTTATTTTGAGTGTAAGTGAGCTGTAGGTGAGTGAACTCTGACGTGAATTCCAAGTTCAACTTGGCCAAGTGTTCACCAATGTAATACACTGGTGGGAGTCCATATTGTCAATACCTTTCTCGGCCTTTTGGCTAAGATCAAGTGGAGTCCATATTGTCACACTGACTGCTACTCCCTCTTTAACAGTCAGTGTTTCAAATTGGCACACAATCCCACCACAAGAAGTCAAGATAGCTGAGTTGATCAAATAATCAACTCATCTTCAAACCATTTTAATTCTCAATCAAGCATACATGCAGAAAGCAACTAACCTCGGGATGTAGTTTTCTTTTCCTCAACAAAGGCTTGACGTCCTCCAATCAAGATAGGTGAAGCCTGAATCACATATTGGCAGTTAAATATCTAACATGTCATAAATAACAGATAATACGTTGGCAAATAAAAAGCTGAGGAATCGAGGCAATCACATAGATGCATAGTAGTAATCAAGGAAAACCCACAATTGGGGTTGAATTGTCTGTTTTAAGTAACCAGCCACATGCCATTTACAAAGATTCCGGTTACATAAAAGATGGACATTGCATGACAATCTAACCTGTATGATGTCAATCGTATCTTCTAAGGATAGAGTAATCTAGAGATTCAACAAAAATGGCACACTGCAGGTCTATGAGCTATTAGCCTATTACTCCTTCAGTAGAGATGGTCCATCATAGATCTAAACAATATACACTGTCCCTCAGCTTTGACAATAGATACTTACAAGTGTTCTTGGACATAAAGCATTAAAAACAGTTAAAATGCCTTTGCAGCATGGGTCATTTTCTCTATGCATTTTGGGACGGAAAATCAGAAATAGACAGCAATTAGTCATCCCTTACTTTATGGTAACAAATATCAGCAGCTGCCAGCATGCCACAAGCTAGCCAGCATTTGTAAGGATTTTTATCAGAAAAAAGGCAACCATTAGTATATCCATGGTACATTTTAATATTTCACAACATGTAAAAGGACCTCATTGCCTACTACTTGTATATTCACAGTACATTTTTAATATTTTGCAGGTCATTTTAATATTTCGCAACAGGTGAAAGGACCTCTTCACTTCACATGGGTACCTTCCGCCTCACATAGGGAGACCAAATACCAAGATTATTTGTTAAGAAAGGAAAGACAAAGTTACCTAGGAAAGAAGCATAACATAGATATAGATTTCAGAAGTGATGGTTTAAAATTATCTTACATGTGGATATGATGTGTAAAAGAAGAATTCTCGCCAACTGGCACCCAAATGCCATCACAAGCAGTCTAAACATTGGCACCACCCCACACCAATCCATTCTTTAAAAATACTGAAACCATTGCAATGTGGGAAACATCCAAGGGCAGACCCACATTGGCACGCAGGTTTGTCCGCATTTGGAAAGAGCCATAAGGCTTCAGCATAGTCTACCCAGCTGCCCCACCCACTCAAAAATTGATCACCCCACCCCACCCCACCCCACCCACCCCACTCCCCTCTCTCTCCCCTCAGTCCCCTATAACGAGTCACGTCCCCCACCAAAAAGGAACTTCTCTCCAGTCTCTTCCCCACCAGAAGGTTTTTCCTCTCCCTCTCCCTCTCCCTCTCCCCCACTCTTTCCCTACTCGTGGAAGTAGGTCGGTGTTTATTGAGCAATGCCGATATAGAGAAAGAGATGTAAATATGAACATATTTTCTCTCTCTGTAGCAATTTTTTTTTATAATACAGAGCATATTTGCCCTATTTGAATGACTTGTGATGAGCCAAAGAATGTTTCAATGCAGATGGAAAAGAAAATCCCTAAATTCAAAACACCTAAACCCATATACCCCTATGTCCGAAAACCCCAATCCATAATCCCTAAAGCCTAAATAACCCAAACCCTAATCCCCAATCCCTAAATCTCCAAACCCAATCTCTAATCCCCAATTGGGTAATTCCTAACTAATGCTTAGTTCCAACCTATCATTTCTATGTGCTGTGTTTTTTTTTTTTTAAACTTTGGTAGATCTGAAGAGTTCAGTTGTGTCATTGAAGCCGGTTTGGTGGTCCTTTCTTTTGTTGGATATGAGATCATGAAGTTAACCCTGTGGGCTGTACTGTTGATGGAGTGCCTGCTCTGATTGTCTAAAAGGTGCTTTGAATACCAAATTTTTGTGGTCACCAGATAATTTTTTCCCTGTCCTTGAGGATTTCTTTCAATATCTTCACCTTGACATAAGAACTAATTCCTCTAGCAAAGTTTGATAGGTTGATAAGAGTATGGTTTCCAGGTTGTTAGAGATATGTAGAGCATAGACAATTCATATGAGTGCTCACTACTGGTCAAAGAGAGTGTGTATGTATGTATGTACATGCATATGTACTGGAAATTGAAATATTAAACATTATATGCTATGATATTTTGGCATTCATCTTGGATGGAATAAAGATTGACCTGTTCTACTAACTATCGTCTGCCTCACTCAAATGAAAATCCTGGGTCCACCACTGCACAGATCCAAATGTTCCCCATAAATTATTTTCAATAAAATATATATATGTTCCCCATAAATTTAATGCCCACGAGCATAGCTATCATAAGCACACAATTCGTATCCCGAATCCTAAGGAAAACTATTTGTATCTACACAATGAATCCACAAATAAATCTTATGATTCATGTGTGAATCTTAGAATTCAATACTCGTTTAATCAAATCCTACGATGTAAGTGATTTGGCTGAGCGAAAATATTAATAATCTTTTACCCATTTTTTTCCTCTATTCTTTATTTCCTTTAGCATTTTTACTTATAGAATGTTATTTAGTAGTTAACCAAATCTCCTAAGAATTTTAGAGCTTCGGAGAGGTTTTTGAAATGAATTAAAAATAAATGCATTCAATTAAAGTATTCGACTGTACGTATGGTGCTTGTCTATATCTACATTTTTAAATCTTTTTTGTTTTTCTTTTTTACATAAATACTTTCTTAACTTCAAGAAATATCCTACTATGTAAGATTGATAATTTGGATTTTATTTTTATATTTTTATATTTTATTTAAACATAACAAAAATAAATATATATATTGATACCTTAAGCTTATTTAACTATTTACAAATATCATTTATTATTTATTAATGTCATGATATTCATGACATAATTGTATGATAGACTTATTTTTCATTTTCTTTTATACTGTTATAAGTGGGAAAATGGATGGTCTTCAAATAACTACTTTTTTCCATTTATTTTTTAATTTCTTATTTTTATCAGAAAAATAAAAGAATCTTACGATTCGTGATAAAATCCACGATTCGGTTTGATTCATGGATATGAACAATTTGCAATATGATTCCGATTTTCATAACTATGCCCTTGAGAGCATCTTATCAACAAGAAAAGCTGACACCCTAACTACTAACTGTAAAGCTGACCTATGATGGATGAAAATCTGCAATAAACTGTAATGGCAGTAGCAAGTGCAAGATCCATACCTCAATTGCATCATGCACTGAACTTGATGACTCAAATTCAATGAAGCCAAAACAGAATCCTTGAACCTGCAAAAACAGAGAACGCTGTTAGTTGGAGAAAGAAAAGAGAGGTTTGGGTGATCGTGGGTGTGGGGGGGGTGTTGGGTGTGGAGGAGGGAGGGGGGGTGGGCGTAGGGGTGGGGGTGGGGGACCATGTATTATTGGTCAGTCAAGGACGTAAAAGTAGTGCTTCCTGATGCAGTGAAAACAAGGGACTGCACACAATTGAGTTTGAAACATGCCAGATCCAGAGCAATCCCTGACGCTCAGTCATATATTTTCCAGTCCCTTTTTTTCATAATCTTAATTTATGTTTTTTTAATGGTACCTTTCATTAAAAGCAGCAAGTGGTACAAGAGAGATATACTGGCAAGCTGAGACAAAAGATAGGGAAGCACCGGGCGCAAAAACAACAAATGAAGCCCCAAAAAACAAGATAAAAGGAACCCAAAAAACCAAAAAACTACTCAAGCCCTTCCAAAGTTGGATTAGAAATAATCTGGTCCAAAGAGTAGTCCCTAAAAACATGGCCAATCGATATCCATGAAGCAACTGCAAACTTCGCTTTTGCCACCAAATAGATGTCATTAGAAACAACTTCAAAACATCTGGAGTTCCTTTCTTTCCAAATAACCACAAGAAACAACAAGCTCCACAACTCTTGGCCTCTACGTAACTTGTCTCTCCTCCCTAGATTATCCATAGTTAGAATTCTTATCTGGAGAGCCAGCCATCCAAAGATTACCACTCTTTGGTTTTTTTTCCCGTGCTGGTCAACACACTCCTCTCCCTACCTCTTCTCTCTTTGAAAAAGCCATGAAGAAAGAAGACACCGAGAAAGACCCATCGTTTGAGGTGTGGATCCTCACCTCCTTCCGGGATACATACATCATTAAGAATGTTAAGGAGACAGATGCATTAAATCTCCTCACGCTCCTTTAAATTCCTCCGCAAAATGGGATTCCATACCAAATGATTGCCAACTCTAGACATATAACACTTAACCTTACCTTCCTTGTCCACAGCAAAATTGAACAAATCTGGGAATTGGGCAGCCAATGAACTCCCTCCAACCCATCTATCTTACCAAAAAAGAATCCTTTCACCAGAGCCTACATGGTAGCATATGTTCTCAGAGAAGAACTTATTAACTTCAAGGATTCCTTTCCAAATAGCCGACGCCTAGCAAGATGCACCCCAAACATCCTATCCATTTCAAGAGAGACCATATTTCGCCACTAAGATCTGTCTCCATAGACCCTCTGAGTTCTCTCCAAGTCTCTAAAGCCATTTACCAAATTGGGTTTGATTCATTTGTCTGAGGGATCTCATACCCAAGCCCGCCACCCACCCCCCCCCCCCTCCTCCCTCTCCTTCCCTTCCCTTCCCTTTTGATTTACGAATAGAGGCCCGATCTACCAAATGAATTTATTCTCAGCGTTGCTTCCCTGCCATGAGAGTTCATGCTAAATGTGTCCAATCTCTCAGAATTAAAACTGAACATTTGAAAATAGAAAAAATACACTGGCAAATTTGACAGTATTGACCTGGTTAGGGTTACCCTTCCTCCAATAGTTAAATAATTTGCTTTCCAGGAGGACAGTTTCCTTTCAACCACCGTGTTCCACTGCAATTTTTTAGCAGATCCCACACGTAGAGGCAGCCCCAAGTAAGAGGCGGGCAAATATCCAACCTTGCACCCCCAAGATATCTGCACATCTGAACATAAGTGCATCATCCGCCCGAATTCCGATGATCTCACATATAAAGAAGTTAAACTTTAAGGTCTGAAACTGCTTCAAGGCATAGGAGAGTGGCTTGCGCATTTTGAATCTGGTCTTCTTTAGCTTAACAAAAAATCAATGTGTCATATGCAAACTGCAAATGGGTGACTACTGGAGCACTTTCAGCCACTTTGACCACTCAGAGCTTCTACCACTATTACAAAGAGAAGAGGAGAGAGGAACCCCTCGGCTTAGACCCCTTTTGGCCTTAAAAAAGCCTTTTGGAGACCCATTTATCACAATAGAGATCCAAGCCGAAGTGACATACTCATGGACCCACCTTCTCCCCTTTTCACAGAAGACCATCCTTGCAAGTAGATATTGGACAAACGGTCAGTCCACTCTTATCGCAGGCCTTCTCCAAGTCCAGCTTGCAAATAATGCCCAGGAGATTGTCCTGTCTCTTGAATGCACAGATACATTAGCAACAAGCATATCATCGAAAATCTACCTCCCTCGTACGAAAGCGCCTTGCTCTTTAGAAATAATTCTAGGTAAAACCTTTTGAATTCTCCTTGCCAGAACTTTGGCCAGAATTGTATATATGCCCCCTAGACTACTTATCAGCTTGTAGTCCTTCTTAACATTCTTAACACCTAAGAAGCATGGACACTGACACGGGACACGGATACGACACGACACGGACACGCCGACACGGCATTTCTCAAAAAAGTAGGACACGGACATGTCGGGGACACGTTAATAATATACATTAATTTATATATATAATCATCTACTAAAAAACTAATATCATTTTAACTTTTTTAATCAATTTAGCAATCAACAAATAAAAATTCAACTACCAACTAACAAACATATCAAATTATTAAATATCAATACAACACTAAAACATAATTCATAATCATTAAACACGAAATATCCATAGTTTCATAAAATCCATATAAAGAAAAAGGCGGATCATCTCTTTCCGCTCCCTTAAAAAAAACAAAAGACAAAAAGCAAAAGAGAAGCCAATCTTGAGGCCTATTCTTTAGTGAAATATTTATTTGTCTTTTGCTTGTGATATGATTGATTTTTACAATCATATATTTTTCCATGGTATAAAATTGTTATATATCAAGTTTACAAGTTTTAATAACTACATATTAACAAAGTATCCAAGAGATATTAGCCACATGTTTATTTTTTAGTCATAAACATGAGTTAGAAATTGTGGGACACGTTGCAAAAAGAGTGTCAAACAAGTGTCCGAAATTAAGATTTTTAGTTCTTAATTATGGACACGGCTAAATAGTATTGGACACGTGTCCGAGAGTGTCCGAGGAGTGTCGGTGTCCGACACGTGTCCGACACGGACACGTCACTTTCTTAGAAGTGTCCGTGCTTCTTAGCTTAACACTGATTTCTCCCATGTTCTTAGGATTTATAGAAGCCCCAACACCATTGGAAAGCTTTCCCCTTTGATGGAATTCATCCATGAAAGCTAAAACATCCTCATTTAGCATCTCTCAGAATCTTGAAAGAAAGCCAATGGAAAACGATCCGGCCCTGGGGACTTGGCACCTGAAAAATCAAACACTGCTGTCGGGTTTCCTCTTCTTCTAACTTCACTTCAAGCCACTGAGCCCAGTCATACCCAATATCTCTCCAAACTATACTATCAAAGGATGGTCACTCTCAAGCCTCCCCATCATAGAGTGAAACAAAATAGTCTACCATGTGCATTATAATTTCATACTTTTTATCCAGCCTTCTTTCCCCGTCCATGATGGAGCAAATCCAATTTACCCTCCTTCTAGAGGATGCCATCCAATGAACTAATCTTATATTTTTATCTCCATCCTTCAACCATTTGCACCTTGACCTCTATCTCCAGACTATCTCCTCCTTTGTTACCTTTCTCTGTAACTCTTCTTTTGAAAGTAAATCCTTTTTTTAAACCTCTTCAAGAGAAAGTTGGCCTTTCTTCCTTTCTATATAAGGACTGGATCTCTTCCAGAATTTCATTTTTATGAATCTCCACGTCCCCAAAATGCTTCTTGACCCATTCCTTTATTTTGATCTTCAACATCCTCAATTTGCAGAGCAAAGTCTATGGCCTGCACATCCCTCCACCTTATACTCCTCCCCCAAACCTTGACTGAAGTAGAGAATTGCTTTTCCTCCATCCACATTAGTTCATAACCAAAAGGAGCAGGTCCCCATCTTTCACAGGAAGAATCAAGCACAATGGGGCCATGTCAGACGCAAGCTTGGGCAAGGCAAGCTGGAAGACATTTGGGTACATATCCATCCACTCGGTGGAGACCAAGAATCTATCCAATCTTGATATAGTAGGTTGGCTCTAGTAATTGGTGTAATGTCTCATATCCTAAACAAGAGTATTAGCCTAAATAGATTGTATTTTAGCCAATTAAGCTCTGTTAAAGTCTAAGCAAGTCCATAATAGTGTTAAGATCACGTGCACAAGGTTTCATCAGCTATGATGCCTGGATACTCCAAATGCCCTGTGGTATCAGTACCGATACAATACGATACAGATACGGGTACAGGATACAGCAAGATACGGCTTGGATATGGCCCTCAATTTTAGGATACGGCTATGCAATATTTTTTACCCAAAATTACGACAGATTTTATCCCTTTTGACCAATTTACTGCTAAATGAGCCTTCTCTTAATTTGATCAAAAGGAAAGCAAAAAAGGAGGAGAAGAGGAGGAGCAAAAGGTGGCAGCGAAGATGAAGACAAGTAAACTAACAGGGGCTACTGCTTTCGTTTTGATGGGTTGCTTCTTCAATTGGGCGGTAGACCACTGTGTTGTTTTCTGCTACTATTGCTGTTTCGAGCTTCTAACTTCGGGTGCTATGTACGCCTCCTCTTCTTCTTATGCATTCTTCTTCTTCTTTTTCATTCGATTATACCCCAGAGATGCAAAAGGGGTAAAAGAACCCATCACATTTTATTAATGAGAATGGGCCCATTGGGCTTTTTTTTTTATTTCTTTCTACTTTAATGTTGAGCTGCTGGGCCAACCAAGACACTGGGCCCACTTTTTTTTTTCTTTTCTTTTATTTTCTTCTATATTAAGATACTGTCAAGCCCACCTCATTGAAAATTTAATCCACACAGTGGGCCTCATAATATTTGAGCACTACGATAAGTATTTATATGTATATATCTTTTGAAATGCTGTACCCGTATCCGTATCCGTATTCTAAAATTTTCAAGTCGGCGTATCAAACCCGTGTTCCACATGTCCGTATCCGTACCCGTGTCCGTATCTAGGCATCATAGAAGTTCCAAGTTCAATTGAGATCAGTAGGGAGGTATGTTGCAATTTTAGAAAGAATAGAAGCCCTTTTTCGTAGTTTAGCGAATTGTGAGGTTTTGGGCTCATTGGGTGGATGACCTAATTTCATTAACTTTAGTCTTTTGCATCAACTTAATCCAAACCCATCTTCATCTCCAAAAGTCCAACCCTCTTCCATCTCTTTCTCTCTACTCAGTTCCTAGCCCCCAACAGTTTATCTCTTCTTCTCCCCTTGCTGCCGGACATCCAGACACCATCGGAGCAACCGGAATCTTCACGCACTCTGGTCATCTTCTTCCTTAAGCTCCTCTTCTCCAAGCTCCAAGGCAACTCATTTCTTCAAGCTCACCCTCATCTCCCAAGTTTAGGTAAGCTTCTAACCATCTAATAGTTAAGCTGTAGCGGTTCTTAGTTTGGAAAGAGTGCTAGGATGCCCATTAGAGTCTTCTTCTTCTTGTAGGCGGGTTTGAGTTAGGGTTCTTCTCCTTCTTGTTGTTTGTAGCTTTGGTGGGTGTGAGAGCTTGCTTTTCCTCTTTTATTTCATCTTCTCATCAAAGCAAGCAAATACACATGATTTGCACTGAAGATAAGATTTACTTTCACTGATTCTAACATGTTTAATGGCATGGATGCCCCTTATGCTCATTGTTTTCCATTTTAATGAAATATGCTAAAATCTAGGATGAGAAATGGATGGAATGAATGATGTTAAAATGGAGGTGGAAATGTATGGATGTGGAGGGGCTAGGCCCATTCCTTGCCGGAAAAGGAGGAGAAAGAAGGGGATTGATTCCCGTTCATTCCAGCCCAAAACAAGGAAACCCGAGCTGGGCAGAACTAGGTGCGCTCAAGCCCACCTAGGTATGCCCTCAAGCACCCCCCCTATTCTACCAAGGGGGTTCTTTTGTGCTATGTCCCCATTCGTTTGGGCTGTTTATGGGCTGGTTCTTGGGAGCATTTTTACCTGAAATTGAGGACCATTTGATGGACATGTGTGAAGGGTGTTGGGAGCAAACGGACCCCTCACGGATCGTATGGTTTGTGTATGCTGCTCCATCTATTCGCACCTGGCAGGTATAAGGACTCGAGGCATCCATTAATTGTCTATGCACCAAAAAATGAATGGCAGTCTTGTTCTTACTTCACAGTTGTTCAAATAGAGTTGTTCGGTACGCAAATTGTGATCATTGACCTAGGAGTTGGGCGTGTAACTACTCCTTGGCCTTCGGGTTTGCATTGTTTGCATTGCTGATGTATGGTATATGTTTCATACATCTTCTTTAGGATTGTACTCTATTGAATTGATTGCACCCTATAGCGGCTTGGCATTGGGTAATGGTTTCGAGAGGGCTACTTGTGTTATTATGGATTTGCATTGGAATCATTAAATCAAAGTAGTCCCCCATCGCTTGCGCCTGTGTGTACAGGAGTAGCCAGCCCTTCACTTTGACTTAAGGATTACAGAAGTAGCCAGCCCTTCACTTTGACTTGAGGATTAATTATAGGACACCAATAAGCTCTTTAAGTTCAACATGGGAGGGGCACCTCTGTGTAGGGACTATTATATAGGGATCTTGGTCTTTTGGATGGTTGTAGACCGATTTACGTGCATGTTCACCGTGCTTTGGACTGGGTGTGATGCACTCGAAGACAAACTAACCACCTGTATTTGTACGGAGCCTTCGGCTCTATGAATTTGGACAAGATGCTAGGCATCTGAAGATGGACATCCTCTGTATTGGAACAGGATGCCAGGACAAAGCAAACCTCCATATTGTGGACAGGGCTTATACCAGATGAATTGGCTTACGTAGGTTGTTAATTTGTGTAGCTTTGGACCAGGATTGTCGTTCTTTTCCATCATTGTATATTGTTATTGTCTCCACATGATCATATTGTCTTGCTTTGATATTTTATATACACCTGCCAACCACATTTGTAGTCTAATGATGCTTCACTTGATGCATAGGTACCAAGTCCGTCTACCCCAAGGATGGGGTGGAGGGTGAAGCGCTTCAAGCATTTCAGCCATTTGATGAGACCAAGTGCAGTATAGATGATGGCTTCAGGGCCGTCTAGTCCAATACACGAGTGACTCCTTTGATTAACATTATTTTGGATACCCGAGGTTTTAAATGGGCTTTTGTAATCCTTAAGTCTATTTGCCCTTGCAACTTGAATGTTTAAGCTATATCTTCCAATGTGCAAATCTCTAACTATTAAGATGATACCAGTTACTAGAATACGCTTTCGCATGTATTATTGTGTGAAATGTTTGGAGTCAACGGTCCTACGATCTTGTGTGGGAATTTGATTAGGTGCCATGTGTTGTTTTAAACACAGAAAGTTTTTAATTGGCCCAAATCTCACATAACCCTGGTTTCAATTTTGGGGATGTGACAATTGGGCCAAGTGAATGAGGCACCAGTGAGCTGCAAATCCACCTGAGCATGGGAATTGATTCAATCTGAAAAAAGCATCATATCGCCCATATTTCTACATCTGCTGAGTTTCTCACTTGGAAATCTGATAATATTCCAGTCCCCTCCTATGCACCATGCACCATTCCACCTTCCCCTGATCATATCCAGCTCTCTCCAAAACTCCATTCTCTTTCAACTGTTATTTGAGCCATAAATGGAAGTAAGAAGCCATGCTGATTTATTTTCCAGATCCTCCACCAGCACTGATAAGGAGAACACATCCTTCCAACTGCATAACACCAAGACTGCCCGGGAATCCCATAACAGTAGCTACCCACCTGCTGCTCATGCAGGATCCACAGCCTCCCTGAAGCAGCGCAGGGGAAGAAGATTAGCCAACGGGCTAATCTCCAAGCCAAAAGGCTTATGGATAAATTGTCTAGGTGCCTCACCAAAGACAAATAACTCTCTCAACTGAGAACCAATGCCCAAAGCTTTATTCAATATGAAAGTCTATCTCTCTTGAAGAGATTACATCCTTATTTATAACTAAAACATTATCTAAAAAAGGAAATAACTAATTCTAAACAAATAAGAAGTCCTAAATCAAATACAACTGGATTTGCCAAATTTTAATAAAACAACTAAACAACTACTAATAATATAATCTATTAGGCTGTATTGATCTTGGGTCCAATGGCCTGGTCAATCATAGATCTGGCCTACATCACTCCCACTTAACATATCTCCTTCCCCATATCTCTTTCACTATCCTATGGGAGAGTCTCTTGCAACCAAGCAATTTGCACCTTCTGACTTTTCAACGAATGTTTCAAGCTTCACCACCAGCCTTTGAGAAGCTCCCCCCAAACCACGAACATCCGAAGACACAACCTCCTTCCCCATATATCTTTCACTATCCCATGGGAGATGTCTTTCAGTTTAGTCTCTTGCAGTAAAGGAATTTGCACCTTCTGACTTTTCAACGAATGTTTCAAGTTTCACCACCAGCCTTCGAGAAGCTTCCCCCAAACCACAAACATCCCAAGACATAATCTTCATTTGTAAAATTTTCCTCTCACTCTTAAGAGATACAAACCCCTCCTCTTCTTGATCTTTGGCCTCTTAATAATTTATAGAACAACTTATGCTATTAAGCCCTCTTACCCATTTCCTCTTACCTCCAAATTTCCCCGGCTCAGCTTGATTTTGCCTCTCTTTTTTCCAAGCAAATTCTATTAAAGAAGGCCCATCCCCCTTTGGACTCTTCCACCATAACACCAATAGCCTTCCCACACTGACCCAACCAACTTTTTAGAAAGCCACTGTGTTGCCATCTCCTCAGATTCCCCCAAACAACCCTCTTTCCCCACCATTAGGTTCCCCCTACAATCGTCTGACTTACCCATCCACCTGTGAGATCTGTCGCCTTTGTCTTCTTTGTCATCCGCACCAAATTCAGGTCCCGTGATGAGGATGAAGATTCTCTCCTCTGTACTGCTAGGAATATTCGAGGTAGCCTGGAGCGACAATTCCTAGCCAGAGCACAATTTCTTTTGGGGATCAAAACCCAGCCCTCCTCATCCCTTGAAAGAACCCCATCAGACTCTCTGCAAAAAAGCTTCCTTACCTTGCTTTGGGAAAGCCGACTGACAACCCTCTTCCTCCATCCTTGCTCCATTTTGTCTAGTGAGGCAAACTACCCGATCTAAACCTCGTCAGAGAGAGGGATCGACTTCATCTCCTTCCCATCTGTATTATCCACTCCTATCAAGCACTTCACAACCTCTGCCATATCAGGGAGGTCTTCATTTTCTTCTTCTGATGTTTCCTGCAATAAGGCCTTTCCTATTGCTGCTTGCCTCCATCTCAGAAACCATCCCCGCCTAGGACACCATGTCCACCTTCGAATCACTGCTTGCTCAACATTCGTTCAGAAGACAGGAGCAGGCGATTTGAATTTGGATGCATAATGTCACAACCTTCTTCCTCTCGCCTGCAACTTCTGCAACTTCAACACCCTGACAAACCTCCACTCATCTCCTTTCTATCCTGCATATTCAGATCGTCCTCCCTCTCTTTCCACACGCACCATGAACTTCACATCCACCCCAAATGGGCTTCGACAAAAGAAGAGTCAGTCATTTATCCAGTAGGACCTTTCCAGCCACACTTCTACCTGACTGATACCACCTGATTTGGGTTTTAGGAACCCCACTAAGCTGGAATAAAGTGACCTTTTATTCTCCTTAGTCACCCAAAGAGCTACCCAAACTCCTTTTCCTAATCCACTATTGACTATCCATCCTGCCACTTTTGATTTCTGCTTCCCAGCCAATCTTCCTTTTTTGCTTCGTCATCTTTCACCGTATCCAGCTCTGAGAATCCTCTGCACTTTATGGATTTCTCCTCTGCACTTTTCACTCCACCTTTGTAGCTGAACTGAATTTCTCCTCTGCACTTTTCACTCCACCTTTGTAGCTGAACTGAGTTATATTGACTTGGACTTTCCTACCACCCCATGATCTCACTGATGCCAGATCGACTGCCTTTCCTGCTTCTCTGCAAGTAGCAAATCTAACAAAAGCAAAGCCTCTGTTTTTCTTGCTCTACTGATCTACTGGAATGAACACATCAACTATCCTACCAGCGCTCCAAAACATTCCTTCCAGCTCAGGCTTAGATATCTGTTGTGGGAAGTTGGAAACAAAGATGGCAAAGTTATCCTCCCTGAGCCTTCGAAGATGCCATGGAAGAGGAGGCCCATTGATCAGACGTCTTCTTCCATGCTCGCTCATACTCTCCTTTTCCTTTTGACTGTCAAGACTCTTATACTTTTTTGTATGTTAACAGAACTCAAACCTCCAATCCTGTGGATGCAACAATAAGCACTTCCCAACTTTGCTACAGACACTCACCAGGAGTAGTAATAAATGGGCCGGTAAGAATCTAAACAGCGCTAGTAATACAAGTCTTGACCGTAACAGATAAAAAAGTGAGTTGGGAGTCAAATCCATCTTTTCAATACTAACCTCAACTTAAAAAGTCTGATTTACATAAAATTAGGACCATTAGTCAATTAAAGACAACACTATCACAAATTTACCCACAGGATATAGTCCAGCCATAATTTAGTCAGATTCAGTCATAAAATTGTAACTTGTGCATCTCCAAGGAGCAGTTGAGTCCATAAATACATTTCCAGACATTTTACATCAATTAATAAAATTCCAGAGGTTTTCCCTCGAAGTGTGGACATCTTCAAGATTTGGCAAGTTATTTGATCTTCAGAGTCCACCACTCAACCTCACCCTCTTATCAGTACCCTAAGCCCACTTGCAAAAATGTACCACATGGATGAAAATGGGCGGTGCTACATCCACAGGTGTAATAAGTGTGCCCAACCATGCAATGAAATCTCCGCAGATTAGCCAGGTTGAACTCATTAGATGAGCCACACATTCAAACTGGACTAAAAACATGCATAGAAGCCTATCATCTGGAGTCACCACCTGAGTTTTAGGCCAGAGCCCATATATGACAACCGCCCAAATGATGGAATTTTTTTATCACGAAATGTGCCACTGAAGCAGCACACACAAAATAAATGGATCTTCCAGGTTTTAACCATTTTAGTTGATGAAGTAATATTGCTCAACTTCTGAGGGGAAAAAAACAACAAAATGGATCTACACGTATATGTTATGTTCTTAAAAGCTTAAATGTGACAAACCTTATTACTTCTGACTTGAATACCATTAGCCTTAATAACTCCAAATTTCTTGAACTCCTCCTCGAGTTGGGCAACTGTTGCAGACAAAGGCAAACCCCCAATATAAATGGAGTGACCCTCCACTGCAAGAGAACAGGATACAATCTTTTGAGCACATCATATGAAAACATAACCGATCTAAACTGCTATAAGCTTCTCAGATGTGACAAAATGGAAAAAGTTTGAAAGGTCTGAGCATTTAAATCAGGGAGGCTCCCTAGCAACTGTGCCTTTGTCCCCCAAAGCAAATTGCTCATCAGGTTGACCACACATGGAAAATGTGGAATTGTGGATCACCCATTTCATTATGCATGTCATTTGATGAACAGGCCAGTCTGGTTTTAATCATGGCACACACATTCACCTGGGCCAATTTGACACCCCAGATCTCTCACATGCATTGTCTGCTCTTCTGACATTGTGAATGCATTACGTTCTGTTCACATTTGCATAGTATTAAAAGTGCAAAGACATCTAATTTGAAAGTGAACTGCTAAATTTGAGAGAAAAGCATTAGCTACATGGGTAATAATAAGGGGGATACCTTCTTCATGAAGATTGCTGCTTTCGGAGGCATTGTTGCCGGCAGGAATCACAGCCTCAGGAGCCAAAGCAGTTGCTGATGGTGCAATTGGTTGCCGCTCAGTGTTCTTGGGTGTCACCTTAGTGGTAGGTACATAAACTAATGAAGATGCGTTGCTATCCTTCATAACTTTCACCTGTGCCCAAAGTTCCACTTATTAAGCAATATTGAAGAGAAGAAATTTACATAAACATGGAGCAGAAGTTCACTAACGAGCAAATGCAGCGACACTCGAAGATAAGGACCATGCTGTGCAAAAGATAAACCCAACAATGTAGATTTCCCGGCACAAGCACTGGACTGTCACTACAACCTGTGCCAACATGTGGCCTATTGACTATGGCAGACTTCACTGTTCTCATTCTCCATATGTGACCCATCCAATCAGCCTGTTTTGGGGCAGGGCGCATATACACCAAGGCCCATCTGTGATATAAACCTGGCATCCCACAAGTATACATGTGACTACAGCTGTATGGGGATCATAGCTGTCAATTTCGTTTCACACCCCATTTCGGTCTAGCCTCCAAAATGAAATGTTTCGGCATTTCAAAATTTTGATGGAACAATTTGGAGTAAATTTTCAGGAAAAAATAATATATAAATTTATATATTTTTAAATATCAATTCAAAAATTCAAAACTAAGCCCTAAAGTTTTCTCCCCATTCACTGAAACCAAACAAAACATGAGAGACTGAAAAGAGAAGAGGAAAAGAAGAAGAAGAGGAGAGTCATCTCCTTCTAATACGTGCCTCCCTCCCTCCCCTTACATACACACCCAGTGAATGCTAGAAATCAGAATCAAAGAAAGAGATTTGTAAGATTTATCTGGTTAGGTTTTTGTCGGGAGTTTCATTGAGGTTTTGGTTGAGGACTTAATGGCTTGATTGGGATTATTTGGGGATTTGGTTGGAGTCTGTAAAAGGATTTATTTGATTAGGGTTCGGCTTGTGCATTAGGGCTAATCGATAATTTTTTTTCCGCCACTGCAACCCTTCTATCAGATTTTTTTTAAGGATGAAACATTGATTTCAGATATTTTGGCCAAAATCTCAAGTTCTTGGGCTGAAATTCCAGATTTTGGCTGCAATGGTCCGAAATCTGAATCAAGTGGGTTTTCAGTTCATTTCACTGACCAAAACGAAAAATTTTGTCCATTTGGGGGAGATTGATAACCATGATGTGGATATTCTGGCACTATATGGTCTTAGAATGATTTTACTAACTGTGGTGAAGGATGCCTTAATATTACTTACAATTGATGCGTAGGACTTCTTAGGAGCATCTTCTTGAACCGAAGGGGTCATCTCTTCAACTGGCTGTTCTTCATTCTGACTTGAATGAACCACTGGTTGTTCCACTTCAACTTCTTCAACAACTGAACCTTCCCCATTGTCCGATGGGTCACAGACTTCCTCGCCATTGTCAATATCCTCCTCAGAGGGGGTTCCAGGGTCAATTACAGGCCGATCAGCAGCTTGAGAGGGCTCTGAATACCGATATGAGAAGAGAAATCTCAATAAATACGAACATATGAAAATCTGGTTGAAAGATAATGGCCATGGTAGGAAACATAGAGGTCATATTATAGGCAAGACCACTGCTTTTATTAAAACACATTCTCACATGGCTGTGCCACATATGATGAAAGACTACCCAAATTTTTCTTTAGTCAAGACCATGGTTTAAAATATTGGTTACAATCAGCAACTCAGTGACTACCAGGTCCATTATAAGACTCCCACAACACTCTGCTGACATGAGCGAGACTCAGCTGCATCCAAGCAACTCAACTTGGCCAAGCTTTTAAACCATAGTAAGACATTCGTGGTAAATTCCATCTGATGATTATACATGTGCCAACATTGCCATGTGTGCAAACAAATATCTTTCACAGAGAGAGAGAGAGAGAGAGAGAGAGAGAGAGAGAGAGACCTGGATCAGGGGTTAGAGGAGTGGTGGGGACATTCTCACAGGGGACATGCTCATCGCTACCATCAACCAATGTAGGCATCTCTGGTGCCTCATTCTCATCCAAATACCTAAAAGAATTATTAACATAGTAAGTACAACTCTGAGGATACTCACTCACGTTGAGGACTTGTCACCATTGATTTTTTTCAACCATATACCTAAACACATCATTGAGGACAAAGTAACCTTTGTCTTGTGGTGCAAGGAAAAATGATTGGGTAAATTTCCTTCTCACATTATCCATCCCAGTCAGGAATCCAGTTACTAAAACGACCACCCCACCCTCGTAGGATTCTTGTGCATCAGCAGTCTTTATCTCTGCCTTAAAGTTCTTGGAGTCCAATGATAGAATCTTGTCATTAATAGCCTGCCTCGTAAGATAAGAAATCCAATATCTTAATCATTGAAAAAAAATCTAATTCTGTTACTCAAATCGCATATTCAGCATTAAAAACACAATCAATAGACCAAGCACATCAAACATTCAAAAACAAATTCTGATAAAGAGTAATGTGAAAGAATATGACCATAAAAATAAAATACATGTACATATACATATATAATCATCTAATCTTATCAAAGTTCTTAAACTCAATAAAACTGAATCATCAACCTAGAAAAACCAAGCTGGACCTTACTAGCCTTAGAAAGTATTTTGGACCTCATAGAGTATTTTGGACAAGCCACGTACGGATTTTGGGGTTTGTGGGTGGGTTGGATGGGTTCTGGAAAGGGTCGGTTAGGGTTTCTAGATTGGGGATTGGGGTTGCAGAAGGGTGGCTGTGAGGTTGGGGGAGAATCAATGAGGATGATGGTGGTAGTGTCGAGAGGTTGGGATGGAGTTCGGGTGGATTCGTGTGGTGAGGTGAAGGAAAGTGGTTTGCGGAAGTGGTTTTGAGACTCAAATGGGACTGCTTGTGATGGGCAAAAGAGCAACAGTAGAGATGGGAGGATGATGATGGGTAGAAATCCAGGTAGAACGATTGTATTCCCGGAGATTGCTCTTCGGCTCTGATACCAATCAGGCGCAACTCCGGATCTCTGATCAAGTGTAGATCATTCTCCCAAAGGATTGATTGAATACAATGATGGATTCAGCCACTAGGGCACCCTCACAAAAGAAGAGAAAACACCATAAAAGATAAATCTCAGAAGAGAATTTTAATTAATTGAAAATATGCATGCTATTACAACCAAGGCATATCCTCTATATGAAGAGGGTTAACATCTTTCTTACCAACTAAGACTTTCCTAATAATAAAAGAAGCCTAATTAAAAGAGGAAACAAAATCTCTAATCAAATAAACTACTAATTTAAAGACTTCTAAATAAATAAAGATAATTAATTAAGACTCTTAAATATCCCAAGCTCTTAAGTAAAAAGATGTCATGTTGGGCCTATGGATGAGGCCCAATGGGTAAGTCAACCCATCGTCTAGCCTTCATCAATTTTGGACAAGCCAAGTGCTATTCGTTGGTTTAATTTAGAACAAAAAAAAATTAATTGTTTGGCCTTTGAGCACATTGAATCTAAGTGTCCCTTTTCTTTTTCTTTTTTTTTCTTTTTTTTTTTGTGGGGTGTGGAGTAGAAGTTTAACAAAGTCTTGAGAATTAAATAAAACAGAACTGCAGTATGCACGAGAAGTATACCATAATGGAATATAACAATCACAAAAAGAAACCAAATAGAACCCCAACCTTACAAGACCAACCACTAAACCAAATATTTAATATAATGTCAGCTCTATGAATGCCAAACTGACCAAATATTTTCTTTTCTAAAACACGCCAAATCATTTGCTGACTTTTTCATATGCACAAATAAAAAATACTAATTGAACTGCATTGTATACTTAATTTACGCCAGAGCTCCATCCCCCAGTTCATTACCCATCCAAAGAAAACTTTTTAACATTTGCCAATTATGAGGCAACCCAAGAATTACTTGGAGAATATCCGAATAGTCCTCTTCAATATCTAAATTCCATATAGTGCAATGTGTACAGGACAGCATTCTTTGCACTACATACCCTTAACTATTGTGCCCCATTTGAATCCTCATTGCTCACCAGGCTGGATAATATTTCTATAATCTCCCTGGAGTTTCTCTGTAATACTTCGCCATCTAACCGCTTCAATTTTGGCAGCACTCTATCCCACTATCACCCTGTCCCAGTGGAGTAATATATAGATGTACAAAAATTCCAAACTCTTTACTCCCCAGAATCCATCAAGTAAGATGCCCAACAACTCCTCCACCAAGCACTCCTAGTTCATAAAGACTGTTTTTCCTCTCTTTCCATATTGACCAAAAGATCACTATCAACACCACCTTCAGCCTTTCCCATGTCCTTATGAGGTCCAAAAAGAATTCCAGACAAATATTTTACAGCAATGTAGACGTAAGAAAAAGAACGCTGGCAGTAACAAGTGAACAACAAATTCATCACACTTTTACACAATGTGCAAAAGTTAGCACTAGACAATAACACACCTCTTCCAGAAATGTTCTCCTTTGCTAGACCATTGTGAACCAAAGAAGAAGAAGAAGAAGAAACCTAGAGCCAAGCACTACCAATTCTTCTCACCACCATCACTACTACAAATGAAAACATTGCTAAAATACTCAAAGGCTGTACTGCACAAACTCAAACTAGAAAGCAACTTTCAAAGACTAGACTCCCAGCAGACACCCAAAAAAAGAAAGTAACAAAAACACAAAAAAAAAAAAAAAAAAAAAAACAGAAAGACTAATTGACTGCACAATAACTATTACCCTAATTAACACCAGGCGTAAAAGTAACTCTAGAGCCTAGGCACGGTGGTAATGCCAATGCCAAAGTGGTATCTAACATCATTCTTGGCAATCCTCTCCAAAGGTTGGTTGATATGTGACCCAGCACGGGGAAGAATAGACAACGGACTACTCTTCAAGCCAAAAGGCTTAAAGTTAGGCTGTCTAGGTCTCACACCAAAGACAAAAAAACTCAACTCACAATGGAGAAAAAAAAACTGAAATTCTCATTCAATATCATGAGAATATGTCCTATGAGAAGGGATTACAACTTTATTTATAGTTAAGCTATTCTCTAGCTAAGGAAACAATCCATAAAATAAGACCTCTAATCCAATTATAATAACAACTTCTAAAGATAAGAAATTCCAAAAAAGATTGGCATGCTAGAAAATATGAAATTCTAAAAATAAATGTAGTTGTGAACTCTTCATTAGGCTTGGGCCAAATGGGCTAGCGAATCATAGATCTGGCCTGCATCAATATGATTTGGCTCAAGAAGCTCAATGTCACCTTTGATGTTGTTCCTCCAACACAGATCAATCATCTCCATTAACCCTAATCGACCATTGCCCCTAATCATAATACCTATTACTAGGGGTGAAAAAAAGGGCGGCCCACCCAAGCCCAGCCCAGCCCAAAAAACCCCGTCCTGCAGGCCAGCCCGACCAGGCCAACACAAGCCAAGGACTAGGCCGGGGGCCATGGGCGGTGTCACGGCCCGTGCCCCATGGCCAAATGCACCCCCACCACCCAAACAACTCATCTAAACTTTCTATCTCTATGTAGCTCTCAAATCTCTCCAAAAGTTCTTTCACTTTCCCTCTCTAAGTTCTCCAAAAGCACCAAAAAACTCTTCAAGCTTTCAAAGGCTAAGAATTTTGTAGGTGATAAAGACTAATGGAGGTGAATTAGTGAAAGATCTCAGTCTCTAAGCTCTCAAGGTATTTATTAATTTAAATTTTAAATTTTAATTAGTATATACATACAAATATTATAAAATAAGTCTCATCTTCTCTCCTCATATAAATTATCACAACAAACACAATATTTATAATTACTTACCAAATTTTTTTAAACTTTATTTTTAAAAAATGGCTGGATGCCTAGACCATTACAATCCTTCAAAATTGCCTTTAGCCTAAATGATTCATATGTTGCAACATAAAGATCAAGAACATGAAGCAACATAAAGCATTCCTACAAATGTTGCCCAAACTCAACTTTCCTTCACTAGGACTCTAGAGTTTGGGAATATTTCCTAAAGATTACTACTCCCACTAGAACATTAGTGGAAAAGGCACAATGCAATTTTTGTAAAAAACATTACAGTTGTAGGTCATCACATGGCATAGGATAAAAGCTGTGGAGAATAGGTTACTTCTAATGTGGAGATTCTTTTTGGTACCTAGGCTAGATGATTAGTGAGGATGGAGAGATTGACGAAGATGTGGAGCATAGGATAAAAGCTGGATGGTTGAAGTGGAGACTAGCTTTTTGAGTGCTTTGTGACAAACAAATGCCAATGAAATTGAAGAGCAAATTTTACAAGATAGTGGTTAGACCAGCTATGACATATAGAGCAGAATGTTGGCCAATTAAGAAGTCACATATTCATAAGATAGATACAGCGAAAATAAAAATGCTTACATGGATGTGTGGTAAAACTAAGAAAGATAAAATTAGAAATGAGCGCTTTTGAAAGCATTTAGGGGTAGTACCAATAGGGGATAAGATTAGAGAAACCCATTTAAGATGATTTGAACATGTTGAGCATAGGCCGGTAATGGCACCGGTAAGAAAAAATTTGGTTATACAGGTGGATGGCCCATCAAGAGCTAGGGGTAGGCCAAAGAAAACTTTGATGGAGGTCATTGATTCAGATTTGAAGAAGTTTAACTTATCGAAGGATTTGGCTCAAAATAGAATAGAATGGAGCAATAGAATTCATGTAACCGACCCCAACATGGTTGAGATAAAGCTTTGATGATGATGATGATGATGAAGTCATCACATGGCACTAGCGACATTGTTAGACACGTGAAACCATGTTTACCTAAGCATATCGAAGGTAATCCGGTGGCAAGGGGTAGTGGCATTCAAACTTAATTATCCCAAAGTTCTTCTAGTAGTAGTTTCGGGGTTTTTTCATATAATCCTTCTCATGCTAGATACAAACTTGTAAAATTTATTGTATTAATCAATTACCATTTCCACTTGCGAAAAATGAATCTTTACAAGAATTCGTAAATGAGGCCCTCATTCACCCCCTTATTTAAAACGATTTCCAGAAATATTGCAAAAAATTATACAATAAAAATGTTTAAAAAAGAAAGAGAATTTAAAAACTACTCTTCAAATCATACCAAGAAAAATAGGATTAACTTCGGATTTATGGACCTCTAACCACAATGTTGAGGGCATTTCAATAAATGCGCATTATATCAATAGCGATTGGATTATGCATAAGAGAATGATTTCATTCTCCGTATTTGAACACCCACATACTGGTGCTAGGATAGGGGGCATCATTCTAGGAAAATAATAAAACTTAATAATCAAAATAAAATAATTTCCATAAATATAGATAATGCAAGTTGTAATAACGCCACAATTGACATGTTAAAATCAAAGCTTATGCTTAATTTAAATGGAATTATGTTTCACAATAGATATGCACGTCACATCTTATATCTCATAGTACAAAATGACTTAAAATTTATTAGGCCTATAATAGACGTAATTAAATATATTGTAGGTTGTTATGTTGTCATCTCCATTAAGAAAACAAAATTGGATGGAAATTTGTAGAATTCTAAATTAAAAAAACCCCAAAATAATACAACCTGATGTAAAACATAAGTAGAATTTTACATGTCAAAATGTTAAATGTTACAAGAAACTTGTAATTAGAAAAGTGTGGTTAATCAATTATATGCTCAATATTTATCACATGCAAATATTTTTATAGGTGAAGAAAATTGGCAAATTCTTAAAATAACAAGAGAATTTTTAGAAGTTTTTTTATGATGCAACTTTTGTTTTTATTTTTATCTTTTTTTTTTGTTTTGGTATTATCCCACATCTTCTCAAGCTTTGAACCACTTTAATGAGATTAGTATTGTTTTTGAAAAATATAGAAATGTCGAGAAGCTTAGAAATATTTGTATTGTAATAGAAATGAAGTTTTCACAGTACTAGAGAAATGCTCCATTAGCATTCTGTTTAGCCTTTGTTTTAGATTCTAAGGTTAAAATTAGTAGGTCTAGAAACTTTAGTTGAAGTAATAAATATAATATGAATACTACTAGAACAAATAATATTTCTCTAATTAAATCTAATTAAGAACACCCTTTTTTAATATTATGCCAAAATGGGTAGATTGGAAACACTCTCTACCCCTTTGGGCCCTCCCCAACACCACGGAGGAAAAAACAAAAGTCTAGAATCTTATTAAGAACAAAATTGAAAGTAGTTCCCCTTCCTCCGATTCCAATCAAGCTATCAAAGAATTAATAATGTATCTACAAATCATCCAGCGGCAGCCCCCGATGATGAAACTGGTTTCAATCTTTTGGCCTGGTGGAAAGCAAGTGAAAGTAACTTTTTTCATGCTTTTTATCGTGACCCGTGATTTACTAACAATTCTAGTGTCTATAGTTGCATTGGAGCAAGCTTTTAGTGCAAGTGGAAAACTAATTGACAACAAACGAATGATGCTATCAGAAGAAACGATGGAGACATGCATATGCTTGCGAGACTGGTTTTTAGTAGAGAAGTGAAAACAAAACTTGATGGTGGAAGATGAAATAGAAAATGACTTTTCAACATTAGATATATCATAGTATTCACAAAATTGTCATACTTGTAGTTTTTATAAAATTAAATTTAAGTTAGACAATTAGATATTATCATCATAGTTGTTGTAACTTTATTTTTTTTTAAAAAACCCATACTTGTAATTTTTATTTTTTATTAACTTTATTTTTTTAAAGAAACCCATACTTGTAATTTTTATTTTTTATGACAACTTTCATAAAGTTGAAATTATCGTTAAACTTGTAAATTTTATTTAAAGTTCCTGTATATTATCATCAAAGTCATTGTAAACTTCATTTGAGGGAATATAATTTATCTCATGTTTTGCTCCAAGTAATGTCTGTGCATTTATTATAGTAATTTTAATTTCACTTCAAGAGTTCAAGTTGAAAATTAAAAATATATAAATATAGTTTTCAATTTATTTTTAAAAAATTAAAAAACTAAAAAGATGGGCGGGCCCGTGGGCAGCATGGCCCAGCCCAAATGGGGCACTACCCAACACGGCACAGTTCCAGCCATGCACGGCATGGGCATGACCGAGGGCACACCACAACAAAGCCCGTGGAATTCCACGGGAGGGCACGGATGGGCCGGCCTCAGAGAGGCCCATGCCAGCACACCCCATTTTACAGCTCAACCTATTACTCGTTTGCCCTACACCAATACCACGCTCGGTCTTGCTGATATTATCCTAAATATGGCTTTAAAATAGCCCAAGTAGAAGCTAATTAGGCCGAGTTGACTCACAACTACAACATTGACAAGTTCAGTACCCCCGAATACACATAGAAATTCAATAGGATGACATTGTGTCAACTTTGAATGATAGAAGACCAAACATCAACTTTCAGTTGCAACTCAGCCTAACTCTGTTGATTCTTATCTAACTTTTCAATTCATTTTGATAGGATGGAGGTGAGGGGAGTTGATTGGACTCAATTAATACAGCTTGACTCGAGAATGACTGAATTGCAGCCCTCAAGTACGAGTTTCAAGATTATTTTCAAATTTGCAACTTCATCAAGTACACTAAAAGCACGTTTGCATACACCTGTGGAAAATCAATTCCAAGGAATTCTTGCTCTTATGTGGAAGGAAAACAACCCCCCACCCCTCAAGGTAACATGTTGAACAAATGAGGAAAGGCAAGAATGGTAATAGATTACCGAGCCTTGAACAACAACCTTGTCCCAGATACCTATAAGATTGCAGATAAAAACAATCTTATCCAACTTATAGACAAAAGAACTTGGTTTAGCAAATTTGATTGTAAATCAGGATTCTAGCAGATACGAATGCATAAAGACTCCATACCATGGACTGCCTTTAGCATACCCAGAGGCAAATACAAACGGCTAGTTATGCCCTTCAAACTTAGCATAGCTCCTCAAGTCTTTCAAAGAAGGATGGATGACATCTTTCGAGAACATATGGACTACTGTATGGTCTATATTGAGGACATGTCACCACGATTCACGGTGCTGAGCTCTGAGAGTTGCTTCAGAGCGTAGAGCAGAAGGGTTCAAGGAGGATGGGCATCCAACAAGAGGTGGTCAGTAATTGGGCTGTCAAAGGAGATGAATCGAAGCTTTCTAAGAAGTCAATACCTAAAATTGCTTCACCAGCTCCTAAATTCTCCAATTCCCAGAATTGGATTTTATGAAAGGTATTTGAAGCCTGAATAAGTAGAGACTTTGTTTTGTGAGTCATTTTGAATTCAGCTTCGTTGGTACCTATGCCTAACATAGGGATTTCTACAATTATCATATGAGAGTCTGGGATAATACCTCTTCGAATCAAAGAAGTGGTACAGCCTGTGTCTAGAAGAATTTCAATTTCTCTATCGCCAAGGTTTAGCGATTTTGAGCTAAACAAAAAGCAATTTTCCTGAGTGTGCTAGATTTGTCTGTACTACAGGACAAATATAAGCGGAGTTGAACAAGTTTCCACTGAGTTTTTGGTCAGGAGGATTATCTTGTGTGAGTCGGATTTCTTCTTCCGATTCATCCTCTAGTTCTTCTTTTGGAGTAGACTGAGACTGAATAACCAAAGTTATTCGTCTTTGATTTTGTAGGAATCTATTTTCTTCTAGTTCCCTCTAATAGTCTCCAAGTAATTGGAGTGCTATTTCTCTTGATTTTCTCCCTCGATTTTCATCAAGAACCGTGAGAAAACAAGTTTTGTGATAATGGACGTTGTATTCTTTCCTGACAGAGAATATATCTTCCTCTCTTTCCCTTGTGGTTGTTGAATATCCACATTCTTCACATAAATGAGTGTCATAGGATATCATTGCTTCGAATGTGATTGAAATATTGTCTGGGAGAGGGTTTCTGAATTTCCATTCCCTGAGTTACAATCGTGGCAAGTCCATATAGCTTCTTGTTCTTCGAACTTGGTATATGAAGTTCTAGAATGAGAAGATTCGCTGTCCTCTTTGATAACAACCATAATACAGCTGAGTGGTTCTCCTTCTTCTTCTTCTTCTGAAGGGTTTTCTTCAGACTCTCTGTGATGGCAGAATTCACTCAGTGTTAATATTGTTGATTTCTGAAGGATAGATTATGTCTAGATCATAATCTTCTGCTGTTTTTAACATAGTTTGTACCATGTTTACTCTGGGCCGCTTTTTTCCTTTTTCTTGGTAATCTGGAGCAAAATGTCCAGGTTTTCCACATGTCCAACATTCTTCATTGGTATTGTTAGGGGTTTTTCTATAATGAGGAGTTGTTTACTGGTAGATGTATTTTTCTTCCAGCATCTCCTTCCTTTATATTTTTCATGTCTTTTTTCTAGGTTGTTGAACATGGTAGACTTTCGAAACTTGTATTTCTTTTTCCTGGGAAAGAAAGCAGCATCTCTTCGATGTTTGAACTTCTTCTTTCCCTTAGCTTTATTGTAATATCTTTCTTCTGAGCAAACCCATTAAATGGGTGGATTCATGTCTCTTTCATCTTTGAAAGATATTTCTGAGAAACCTAATTCGATTAGCCTTTGTTCCTTTGTGCTCTTTTCTTTTCAGCAATGTAATCCTGGGTGAAGTTAATTCTCTCTCAAAGGGAATTGTCCTCACCATATTTATTCCCATCAAATTTTCCTTTCCATCCTCTATAAGTCTGTAGGATAGATTCTCCAATAGTGGGAATTTTTCAGAAGCAGTCATCTTTCATATCATCCTCACACTGATAGAATATAGTTCTAAAGTTATTACTATATTCTTCAATGCATTTTAAACTACATAGTTTTAACTCAGCAAGCTTAAATTTAGCTTGTTCTTGTTCTTCACTGATACTGACAGTCTGGGTTTGGCCAACGAATTCTTTCGCTATCATAAAAATGTATCCACCTACATTTCTTTTGTCTTTATATTCTTGCTTAAATATTTCAAGAAGAGTTCTGTGTTCTGGGTGGTTCCTTTCCATAGGAACTTTATATAATTCTTAACATTTCCTTATAAGGAAAGTTATGCATAACAGTGGCAGCTTTCAGCATCCCAACTGGAATTTAGGCTGAAGCAGATTTCCATGTGATCTCTCCACGTTTTGAGAGCGCTTTTGATATCTCTAAAACCGTCGAGGTTTAGTTTGATACCAATGGGATTTATGGCCTTTTCTGCAATAAAAGTTTTTCCTTCAAAGTGTTTTGACTGTTTGGGATATTTGTCATCTTTTGAAGAGAAAACTGGGGGCTTTGAATTCAAAGTCTATTTTCTGAGTTCTTGGTTGATCGTTTTCAACTCTAGCCATATTTACTTCAGCTATACCATAGTCCTTTGTAATTTTCTGGGGGCCCTTCTTCTGGAAGAGTTTCTCCTTATAACAAGGCTTCTAATTCTTTCAAATTTTTTGCCTTATTAAAATACAAAGTATCGATTTCAGCTGCTTTAGAGGATTCTGCGCTGGCTGAATTGACTCTTTGTAGCTGAACAAAGAGTTTTTTTATCGGTTTGGTGGAGTCACCACTGTTTGCTGTGGAACTTTGATGGGCTGGGACTTGTAAAGGGACATAAGGAGAGGTGTAGAACCGATCGGAATGATTCTGAAAGTCAGCTTCTGAGTTGGGGTCTTTGTAGACCGTAGTAGGTTTTCGAAACTTTAAAGAAACAGAGTTCCCATCTTGATGCACAAAGTCAGGGATATTGTACTTTTGCTTAGTAGGGATGAGTTCTAGGAAATCTCACATAAGAAGATTATCGTCAAATAACATTTCCTTTGTAGGGATTCTTTGGAAGGTGTAATCTTCCCTGTCTCTAGTAGTTCGTATAAGAACTTCTTCATTGATTCTTCCTTTTGGTATGTCAGGAAGAAGGCCATTCTGGGGGTTATGACAAAACATAACATAGCTCTGGAATTCTACTTAGATAATACCATCGGTAATGATATATTTTTCATAACCATGGGTATTGAATAAAAGTTTGATATGTTTAGCAGCCTTAATTGGCATAACATACCCTGGGATGACATTAAAATAGGCGTTGCTTTTGAGATCAAGTTTCCCTATTCCAATAGTGCTGTCTTTAAAGACTGTGTGTCGTTCATCTACAAGAACCACACATATTTTGATTCTCGGATCTGGGAGACATAATTCTTGTATCCTACATTGGAAGAGACCTTGGTTGTTGTTTCTACCTTATTTGGATCCATGTCTCGTTAAAGACATCGATCTTTTCGTAGGCCTTGGTGACTGACCAAATGGTTCCATTTGGTTAACTCATACATCTTTCCTTTAGGAGTTTCTCCTTCCTTGAAAAGATCTTTATATCGAACTAGGGGTAGAATCCGGTCATTAATAGATTTTTCTATAATCTACCATTCGGAGTTTCCAAATTTTGACCAATTCATCTGAGGTTTTTTATCAAGGTAGTTTGTTTTGAAGTTTCCTCCAAAATTCTTGATTTGCATCATATTGATGCTGGCTCTTCCTAATGGTGGATTAGGAGGCCTTAGCTGAGCTGGGACTTCTTTAGAAGTTTGTCGTCTGGGAAGCTCTGTAAGAGCTTTGTTAGTTTTAGCTAACTGCTGTCTGAGAGAAAGGAAATTTCTTTCTGTGCTTTCTTTCAAAGCTTTTTCACTTAGCTCAGGGTTCATGATTTTATCATGTGTTTCTTTGAGCATAGTGCTTTGAATACCCATATGACTTTGGGCTTCTCTTCTGAGATGACCAGTGGAAGTTTTTATTGGTTCCAATACTGAAATGATTGCTGAGCAGGCATCTTCCATTAGCTTTATATTTCTTTCGAACTAAGCAAGGCTATCATTGTTCATTCTTGTGGTTGAGTCTTCATGCCTTTTTTCAACAGCATGAATAGTTTCTTGTATTCCCTGAAAAGAATGAATATAATCTGGGTTTTGTAGCAGAATTTTCAATTCTTCTATTTTGTAATGACTTGAGAAAACTTATGCTGTAGGTTGCTATCCTGTTTGGATATTTTAGCATATGTTTTTGTCATATTTTGAGCTTGTACATCATTTATATGTATATTTTGCTGTATCTGGGAAGCGAGAGTGTTTAACCCTGTGCTAAGATTATGCTGATATTCAGTGAAGATTTGATAAAATCTTTCTAAACCTTTTCTAAGGTTTTCCTGGTTTTGCCCAGTAATCTTTTCACATTCTATCAATTCTTCTGGAAGTTGAATTAATCCTGTGTTTAGAAAATTTTGACCATTTCGTATAAACTGAGTAAGCCGTATAGTGTTGGCTCTTTCTATTTCATTTCTTTCTATGAGAAAGTTTTGTCCTCCTCTGAGAATAATGTTTCAATTCTCTGAAGGAATTCTTCGAGTGGAGAAGTGAAAACTTCTTGCACTATCTCTGGGGATTCATAAGGAACTATGTTCATGATCGACATATTTCATCTGTAAGGGTCTGCGCCCGTAGCTGTTTCAATAGCTGAAAGTTTTTTTTGAAAATCTTTCAAGATAAGAAAGTATTACTTTTGCATCTTCAAAGATTTTTTGCTGAGTAGTTTTATTTTCATGGGTGGTTTCATATAATGCTATGAAAGCATCCCCATAGTTTGTAGGGATTTGTTCATCTATTTTGGCTAAGACGTTATCAAGTAAATCAATTTGAAGTTTGATTTCGTCTGCCCTCCCTTTCTAAGATTGGCTCAGTTTCCATGAACTTCAAGCAACCATAATACTTTATCATTTAGATAGTTTCCCAATGCTATGATGTCAGCTAGGGAGGGCTTCTTTCCTGAGACATGCAAGCATGTGGATAAGAGTTCTCATTTTCCCAACATTCAGATCTGGGTCTATGTTCTTTGGGTAAAGGAACATATTCTCTGTTTCCGTATATCCGGGTGTATATACAGGTTATGATACCTTGTGGTCTCCTATCCATTTGTAACAAAACGGATTACTGCACTGCCGTAGTTATTTGCTTCGACATAAGAAATGAGAGTTGTAAAAGCTTCGTTGTAAGTTGGTTCATTTTCATTGTAAGTTGGTTAATCGCAATCCAACACCAGTTTCTAGGCCTCCTCCTCAGCAACCAGCTCAACAAACCCCTCAGAATCCTCGGCCAGGTATACAACAAAGACAGATGAATCCCCAACAAAATCAGAGGTTCTCACAGAACCAAAATGAGAATCGTACTTATGGAAGAACGGACAGAAAGGATATTGTTTGTCATGCCTGCAAGCAACGAGGACATTATAACAATGTATGCCCTCATCGAAATATACATACTTCCAATGAGCCTGATAGTGATGTTCAGCATGATGAGCATGTTGAATCAGGGCAAGTTGACACAAGTGCTCCTTATGAAGATCAAGCAGATCAGTTAGATTATGCAAACGCTGATGATAACATTCCACTTCTTTTTCTAGATCGTCATTTACTAGTAGCAGATGCCAAAGAGAAGGAAGATTGTTTCTACACGTCAAGGAGGTTACCAGAAGTTTTATGTACGTTGGCGGAATCGTCCCCTCTCCGATGCTTTACGTGGATTACAGCTACTGACTTCCAGCGCATCAATCCTAACCTTTATGAGAGATATCAAACGCTCAACTCGCCGGAGTCGAGTTTTTCCAAGCCGGGGAGAGCTGATGCAGGCCGATCCCAAGTTCGGTCCAGATCACAAGCCCGCAGGCCATCCAATTGATCCTTGACCTCCTCAAGGATCCCTATCTTTAATTATCTACTTTCTATTTTATTTTTAAGTAAGCTATGTTTATTTAGAGTTAGTCCTTCTATTTTAGAAACTATCACTCCGATATAAGAAGTCGTCGTTCATTGTAAGAGACATGCTTTTATCAACTAAATTCAGTTTATTGAGATTTTTTTCTTTTGATGTCGTGAGTTGTGTTGTGCCCTAGGCTTGAATCCTTCTTTGGATTCGAACAATCCCTCGGGAGATTGTTCTACACCCGACCTACGATCCGGGGCTGCGCCAGCCATTAAGGCATCTCTGAGAGCATCTTTGATGAATGAGATCCATTGATGATATTGTCCTAGATTTTGATAGAACACATATTGATTATAGTATTGTAATTTCTGAGCCATATAGAGAGTTTGAGATAAAAGTCTCCTATTTCTGAGAATCATTTGGTATATGTCAAATCTTTCTTGTCGAAAGAAAAGCATATCTTCAAGAACCATATGTTTGTTATTTTCCTTTGCTAAGTTTAATAAAAAAAACTAGCTTGAGGAAAATGCTATGTGCAAAAAGAGTTGGGTATGCTCTTTAGATTTCTTATACTCACATATAAGAATCTTCTATATAACTCTAGGTTATAGGCTGAGAAGTTATCATATGACAGTGGTTGCAGAGTTGCTGGTGCCAGTGGCTCAGGTGGTCTGCTGTTGTCTGGGTCGGGGAAGACTGCAGGCATTTTGAGGAATCGAGGAATTTTAAGTTCATTTTTCTGTTTTTCCTACCAGTAAAATGGCCACATCAAACATGAAATTCACTATAGCACAAAAAATAGTTTCCCCTTCCAACACTTTTTTCTACAGAAAACCATGTACTCAAATTTGCCGAAAGTACTAAGTAGGCATACATGACCATGTCAGTTATAACAAGGGCATGTCATATGTTAAAAACCAACACCACTGGATGTGGGAACAGCTCCAAGATATGGGAAGACCTTAGGAGCATAGATAAAAATATCAGCCAATACATACCGGTGTCCACCTAAACCATACCAATAATTAAATGCGTATCATTATTAGTCTTGCTACCTCAAAAAAAAATTTGCCAAAATATCAGTGGTTATCAGCCAATATTTTTTCAAATTATCGGCCTGACCAATATACCACCCTATATTTTCATGGTATCAGCCGATGAACAGGTCCCTCTTTCTTCCCCAATCCTATGTTACCACACAAAGCAGATGAGGAGAAAAAGTAAAAAGTGAAAAAAGAAAGGGAAAACAAAAGGATGAATGTTGTTGTATGCTGGAGGTGGAAGCCACCGTTTTAGACATCGGAGCTGCTGTCGTCCTCGTTTGTCCAATTCCTCCACCACAGCAGGACTCCAAATAAGCCTCTCCTCTTTCCTTTCTCCCCCTTCTACCTTTTGTTCTCTCAGTCCCGCCCCCCGCGCTCTCTTTCTCCCTCCTCGCTCCTCCTCCTCCTCTGATCACAACCCAATCTCACTATCCACATGATATTGTCCGCTTTGGCTCATGGGATTTCAACCCAACCTTGCCGCACAATTTTACAAGGCCTTGTGTGAGGTTAAGGCAGGCGCAGTTATATATCTAGAATCAAGACTTGAATAATTCCAATATAGAACTTAGTGCAGTCCAATGCCCCTGGGAGACAAGGAAGAAGCTAACAAACAAGACAGGCAAGCCCAAGCAGCTGGAATCTCACACTATCACCTATCAGGAATAAAGCCGTCCATGGCTCTGATGTCATTCTACGATAGCCCGAGCCCACCATTCAAATGATATTCTCCGCTTTGGCTCATAGGATTTCAACTCAATCTTGCCACACAGTTTTAAAATACCTCATGTGGGTTAAGGCCAAAATGCACTTACATACCCAAGATCAGGACATGAATATTTCCAATGTGGGACCAAGCTCCCTAGGAGACAGGGGGGCTAACAAAGAAGACAGGCAAGTTGGACACCCCCCCCCCCCACCCCTCTCTCTTTCCTCTCTATGTTCATGAAATGAAAGGGCAAAAGCCATTTACAGGTTCCTTTTTTTATCTTTTTATCAGCCATAAACATATATGTACCCTAAACCATTGTCCATCTGTGGGCTTCATAGTGGAGCCCACTTATAGAAAATCAAAACTGCTCAAAAAAATAGTCCCTTTTTTATATGGGCCCAGGACAAGTTTCACTCTAATAAGAGATTAGCCGAATGTTGTCAGATTGATTAGTGGATCAATTTGTAAAAAAAATCAATCAATCTAATAGCACCACACCTCCAATTAGAAGAAAATTTTGAAAACCCAAAGAAGAGGAGGGCAATTAGTGGTTTAAATTTGTTGTAGGTGGGCCCCACTGTGAAGTACGAAACCTATAAAATTTTCAAAATGTCGTTACTCTTTTTTAATTGTACCTTATTAATAAGGCCCACTTGAGAAAAATCTAAACTACTAAAACAAAATCCACCCCCCACCCCCCCCCCCCCCCGCCCCGAAATCAAAATTTTTTGTGGCTTTTCTAGATGGTTAGATCATAAAGTTACATATATGAATAGGCAATAACTCTAATTTAAGAGAAATTCTTTTACAAAGCTAATGTAAGAGGTGATAGTTATTTTGAATAATTTGGATTCTAGATAGATTACTTTAATGGATTATAAATTATAAGGATAGATACAAAAATTAAACTTGACGTATTTAACAATTACAAATTAAACATCCATATAGGGTGCTAGAGTTCGGGGGACCGATATTTTGGTTTATAGTGTGTACTAATTGAAAAAAAAAGGTTTTCTAGCATTTTCTAATATTTTAGATTTGTTGATTTTTTTAAAAAAAAACTAGGTCAAAAAAGAAATTCATGCTGCAACAGACCACGACACCGCATCGTATTGGTTTTTGCAGTCAAATATGACGGCAGCTGACACCATGATTTTGAACCATGCTTAGGAGTCAGTCTCCTAGCCAATTTGTTTGGCCACAATATCTATCGTACATCTTGCTACCAATGAGCCAAAATGCAAAGTTGAAGAAAACAATAATTTATGCAGGAAGGTTCCTAGAATTCAAAACCCAGTCTTCTTTTGTGAGATATTCTTCATGACTTCACAGTTCACACCATGAAAGAACATAACATCACACCATCCAAGCAAGAGAAAAACCTTCTTATTTTTCTAAAAAAAAAAATACTACACCATGTCACTAAGGCAGATCATTAAATATATAGAACTTGCTTGTTGACTTTCACAATGAACGAAATTCCCTTTACATGACCACTTTGGAGCATCGAACAAATAGAAACTTGGAACATGGAATCTCAGCATAAAAAGCTATTTAAACACCTAAATTAAGATATATACTATTATTAAATGGGTCATAACTCCTTTAATGCATGTCAAACTCGCATGATCTTAGGATCATTTGATAGGTACTCAAGTAACCCATCGATTCACCTATTTTGTGTCATTAAGCCTCTCTTTAGACATGAAACATGCCCATTTATGAAAAACAAAAAAAAAAAAAACAACAACCTAAAAATAATTTTTGTCTAGCACAGTCCCCCTGTTAAGTGGATGTGAATTGTGAAGGCTCTCTAGATCTTCCAAGGCTGGCGACTGCATCACTAATTCCAACTATATGACTGTGTAGATGGTTCAAACAAATAACTCTTGTTTTAATGGATATTGATAATGTTAATTTACAAGCCATAAATGAAACTGTTAAGGTATAACTTGCTCAAGTATGAAGGCATGCATGTCAGAATAGACAGATCAAGATATTCAACAGGCCTAAAAAATAGGATTCAAGGCTTGTCAGTATGGTAAAATCAAATAGAAGAAAAATATTTTACAACCAAAATAATATATCAAAATAACAATGAACCAAAAAGAGCTCTTCCATAATTCAAAGCAATATTTTTTCATCTAATCACTGAGAATCCATCATTTCCACCTTATAGAATTTCAAGTTTAGCAGTAAAGGACATAGTTTTTGTTAGTAGCTATTGCAATTGCATTATCCAAGATTTTATTATAGATCAATTGGTTGCAAGAAAGATTATAAACTAAGGAATAGATCAATTGGTTGCAGGAAAGATTCTAAACTAGGGATTCAACAATTTAATGAAGAATCAAGCAAAAGAATCCATGTTGTTAAACAAGATTTTAGCTCATCCAAAATAATCCATGTGACATAAGATTACATAAGCAGTGTGCTCCAGCAGCAAGGCCCACCAACTATCAAGGGTGGGGCTGTAGAACACCATAGGTAGGTAAGGTACACATTGAGAAGAGCCATAATTTTTGTGTACAAGTATGTGGTGATTCCTTCATTGTCAATTCATATAAAAAAAATCCATTTTCCTATATGATGCATGCCTAGCAGCAACCTGGGTTGAAGTAATTTTTAAACTCCCTTCTTTTGTCGAGCCTCTCCCGACAAACGCCAGCCAAAAGGGGTAGAGTTACTGGAAGGTCTGATCATGAATTTGGGCTAAGCAAAAAAATGTCATACCTTTGATTTAAGAGGCTTGTTCAATGGTTTTCTAGTTACGTGAGTGTTTATTTTATTTTTTTCCCCAATAGTAGATTCAGCCCAGTGGCGAATATAAGAAGGAATAAAGGATGAGTGCCAATTCATCTAGTGGGGCTACAGGTAAACGGAGGAATTGGATTGATATCATATAGGCAGAGACCCCATTGCACAAAATAAAAACGGTGATAAAGGCTACAATATCAACCTGGGATGGTATTAGTTTTAGCTTTCAAATATTATTTCTATAATTTTCATGATGCATCCCTTTTACAGTAGTAGCAAACAGGACCAGGCAACAGGCAGCATGACTCCATCCAAACAAACCTACTTGCATTGTTGTGACCGATGTCATTACACCATTAGGTTCAGGTCGGCTTAGCATGCTTGAATCCTGATAAAACCTGAAAACCAACTCGGGTGATTGGTGAAGAATATTATAATACTGATCGACAAAGGCATTGCCAACCTGCATAAACAATAAAAATGTGAATAAAGAATAAAAAGACATCTAAATATACTTAAACAACACACGATCAGATCAAATGGCAGAACATACCACTTGAGCAGCATGAGCAGTAGCACGAACAGGAGCAGGACTCTCTGTCTGGGATGCCATTTCTGCCTTGATATCCTACAAATATGGGGCAAGCACACACAAATTCCTTAATTAGAGAGAGAGAGAGAGAGAGAGAGAGAGAGAGAGAGAGAGAGAAGATAAACACCACACTGAAGAAACTTCTTTTCCCTTTTTTTATGGTACACAATCCTCCCCTCCCAACCCCCAACTCACACTGGAACAGAAACACATACACCAAAAGAACTTTGGGTCCAATTCAATTACAAAAGTTGAAAATAATAAAAGACCTAAAAGAGGAGACTGAGAGAAAAAACAAATCCTAAAACCCAGACACAAGCAAAAGGAGAAAACGACAAAAAAGATATCTTTCTTCATAAATCACTGTTATCCTTGAAACCCCAGATGACAGAACCAACCCATCATACATCGATCCTTGTGTAGACCCAAAACGGAGGGCTGCCAGAGGAGCAAATCTCAATACCCCACAAACCCAAAAGGGACAGAGGACCAATGAAATCTGTTTTCACTGTCATAAATCACGGTTTCAGTTGAAACCCATTTAACAGAATCAATCAAACAGGCAGCTCCCATGAACGACGAAAAACAAAAAAAACAGAGGACAGTGAGAAAACAAATCCCAGATCCCTACAAACACAAGAATTTCAAAGAGAGAGAAGAAGAAGAAGAAGAAGAAGAATGCAAAAAACTTGATTCTTGAGTAGGAAACGACGAAAACCCAACAAAAAGAGCTCTGACAACAACAAATCCCAAAGCCGAAAAGGGACAAAAATCATAAACCACTCTTTCTCCTGAAACCCAGATGACAGAATCAACCAAACACTGATTGACAGTAAGATCCATTCCCAATCCCTTTCAAAAACAATAGCACCAACAACAAATGAATAAAAGGAAGAAAACCCAGTAAGAATCTCATCAACCCCACCCCCAAAAACTGAAAATCCAAAACCAAAAACCATAAAATCAGCAAAATCAACCCACACCCAGAACAGGAAATCACCAAAACTGCACAATATAAGCATTGCATCAGCTTCTTCAGAACAAAAACACCAACAAGAAGAAGGCAAAGATGAAAGATAGAAGAAGCTCTGAAACAGAGAATGATGAATCCCAGCAGAGAAGCATAAGCATAAACAAACAATGGCTTTAGAATCTGAAGAGAGAAAGAGAAAGTGAAAGAGAAAGGGAAAAAATTACCTTCAGAAATGAAAAGGGTAGAATCCCAGAGAGAGGGAGGCAGAAAAGAGGACAGAGGTATGCTTTTAACCAAAAAGCACCAGAAACCTACTTCCACTGGGGAAAGGGAGGTGGAGAAGGGGAAGGGAGGACAGTGATTCCCAAAGGTAGAAAGGTGGAAGAAATGCACAAGCACCACTACCTCTCAAGTTTGTTGTCCTGCAGAGGTGGCCCACTCCATTCCTCTAATCTTAACCGTTGAACCAAAGAATGAAAGGGTTAAAGGGTTCTGATCACCTATGGTTAGCTCTTCTGTTTATTGTCTTACATGTGAGAGAGTAGGATTTATTGTGTGGTCATGCAGTGTACCGTACTGGCCTTCTCGGTTGTAATGCAGAAATGGAAAGAAAAGATGGTGGTGCCGGGTGCGGTCTGGGGAGCGGATGAAGCTGTGTTCACAATTATCTTGGACAAGTGGGCCACACCTTGGATGTTGAATCAGGATCATCGGATGGCATCAGATGCTCGGATTATTAAATGCAAGCATCTCAAAGTATACTTCTTTTATATTTCACGATTGAATCAAAAAAAATATATTTTAATGATTATATTTTAAGATTTTATCACTTACAAAAAAATATATATATGTATTTGTTCAATAATCAATTATTTTTATTTCATTATTTGATTGTATATTTTACACATGATCAATTCAATATTAGACTAAACTCCAAGGGATACCTCCACTGGCGAAAGAGCACAATTTGCTTCTACGGTTGCAGGTTTTATCTACGCTACTACACCAAGCCAGCGGGGATTTACCCAACTCCCTTTTGGCCCAAAGGGATTAATCCGACCTAAAAGATAGAGACACCCTCCATTGGGCAAAAAAATTCAACAACGTTAGATTCTACTGAAGTGGAGCTAAGATTTATGTCATGTGCCGAGTAAGTTTAGCTTGAGGAGGTTTGGATTTAAGACAGTGAGAACCAATGGATTTATCTAATGAATGCTCTCTAAAATTCAATGAAGACTAAACACACTACAGGTTAAGGGAGCATTTGCATGCAAACATTTAATGGTAAAATGTAGATGGATGTTCGGATTGATTAGGTTCGGATTAACAAATGTGATAGATGGTTATTCATTTTTAATCTCCCCCTCTTAAATTTTTATTAAAGGGGAGGTAAGATGGAGATTGCCAATCTTTATCTTTGTTTTTTCAATTTTAGCATTTAATGCATGTTTTCAAAAAGTGAAGATTCACCTTCATAGAAAGAAATAGGCCCTTTAAAAGCCTATTGATCATTTTGGTGTATCGATATTGGTGTAATATTACTTAGATTCGCAATAGAAATAGTATACACTGATATAGGCAGGGGATATATGTACATGAATATTCTCCATATATATATGAACTTTAGTTAATTCAATTAGAGTTAGCGTGGCAGGTAAGCCCAGCAACTTGTCACATGTAGAGATGCAAATGGGTTCGGGACAAAACCATAGTGGACTCAAATCTATGTTTAGATTCCACAAAAACCTACGTGAATCAATATGGGATGTAATCAACTAGCTCAGGGGTAGCTTGGCTAGCTTAGGACCACGATTTGCTTCAAGAGATTGTGGATTTGAGCTACACTACCACATTAGTGTCATAGGGGATTATCCAGCTCCCTTTAGGTCCGAAAAGATTAATCCGGTCCAAACGACGAAAACACAGGGTGATGCACATAAAGAAACTGTCGTGGGTGTTGGTGTTGATTATATTGATGGCAGTTGATTGATTGAACTCACAATTTTGTATCAATTTTGACTTCATATTCTCAAAAAAGAAATGTCTTAATAACATATACAATTTAAGCAAAAATTAGATTTCTTACGTAAAATATGTTTTTTAATAGAAACATGATCAATATGGGCTTGGGCTTAACCTTTTTTTAGGCAAGTAGGGCTTTGGGCAAGCACTTATGTTCCAAATCAGATTAAGGTCGGGCTTAGGCAAATGGTTTAAAAAATGGGCTGAATCTAGATATTGCATGGCCCACCCCAACCCCAGCCATGACCACCCCATATTATCACCTTTTCGTACTTCAGTCTTGAGTACCAAAGTCTAGCATAATATGTACTATCCAACTATAATAGATTTTTTTTTTCACTTCCTTTTATAAATAATGTTGTTCTACTTCTTTTAGTTGTTTTTCATTTCTAAAATTCGACGTAATCTTTTTCATCATCTCAACAACAAGCATCAAAATCTATTCGATATTTGGCATTTTTATATCTTTTTCATTGTTTAATTTAGTTTAGTAAGCCTCTATTTTACAATTTATTTTATTATTGTTGATATGAACTAGAAGTTTTTTTCTTTTTAGGATTTGGCATCAGGGTGTTTAGTGGGGATATGATTTTTTTGTTTAAAATTTTATAGATTTATGAATAGGGATTTTGAATTTTGGTAAGGGATTTCTAATTAGGAATTTCAATTTAGGGTTAGGGATTTTCTTATTTTTTATTAGGAATTTTAAATTTGAAATTTGGGGTTAGAGATTTCTAAGATTGGGAATGGGCCTTTTCAAATCTGATTAAGAATTTCCATTTTTGGTTAGGGATATCTTTAATTGAGAATATTTGTGTTCTGTGGTTGCAAATTTCTGCAACACAGATTAGGGTTGGTTTATTTTAAAGATGATATAATTTAATGCATTTTTATCTTCTTCTTCTTTTACCTAAACTTTAAGGGAAATATAAAACAAATATATTTGTATTTTTATTGTTAAGTTTGATTATAAACTTTTAATATAAGAATGATGAAATTCAGAACATTTTTAAATACTTGTTCTATCTAAAAAATAATAGAAGCTCTGTTTTGTGATTGTTGCATGAGGTGGCTCTATTTTGTGATTGTTGAATACGGTGATAGAATCAAACCTGTCGATGACTATATTTTAGCTTATAGAGGGGCTTTTTTTTTTCAAAAAAATAATGTTGTTTTATAGATTTGGATAGTTTGTACATATGGAGTCAAATCAATTTTTACCTTTTATAAAAAAAAAGGCTAAATGATATTATTTGTATGGATTCTATTGACATTGTTAAGTATAAGAATATTGAATGAACTGGATGGGGGTGCTTATGGGCCCGGCCTGCCTGAGCCCAATCAGGGACCAATCTTCTTTGGTCCATGTTTTAGCCTTAGGGCTTGTTTACATAGGCCAAAAATAAAATAAAGTGAAGTCAAATGCTCCTTTGTTGTCAGCTCATTTGTATTCCATTTAACTTTAACCATAAATACTTCAATTTCCTTTAGTAAAAGTCAATTCCAACCTATTTATTATTTAGGTCCATTTAAAATATTTGAATTTATTTTTTATTAGATGATTGCTTAATTTGCAGCTATAATTAACTAAAAATTTCTCAATTTCTTAATTGAATTAGTATTTAATTTATAATTTATGATCTTTATAATTTTAATATATAATTTAAAAAAATAGTGCAGAAAAAAGCACCGTGCTCTGTAAAGACTACATGCTTGTATAAAACTAACTGTGAGGCAAGTCAATCGTCTCCACAATGCTATTCTTATAACTTTAGGGCCTGTTCTTTTGCTAGAATTCAAAGAATTAATGTCTAAAGAATTTTAAATCTCCAGACATAGTGGAATTCGTAAATGCTCCAGTGTACTTAAAAGCATCTAGGAATTCCAGCAAAAAGGTGAAGCAAGTAGAATTCTGAAATTTCTAAGGCTATTTAAGACTTTTTAAGTAGGTAGAATTTAGAAATTCTTATAAAAAAAACAAGGAATTTGAAAATGCCAAGAGATAAGATGTCACATCATGTCCTAAAAACTCTAACCACCCAAATTTCTGGCAGGAATTCTTATAAGGCTTGTTCTTTTACAAGAATTTAAAGAATTCTTGTCTAGAAAATTTTGAAATTCCCAAACATAGTGGAATTCTTGAATGCTCTCTTGTATTTGAGCATCGAGGCATCTAGAAATTCCTGAATGCTCAAGTCCAAGAGAGCATCCAAGAATTCCGGCAAAAGATAAAAGAGGTGAAATTTTAAAATCCCAAAGCTATTTAAGACTTTTTAAGTAAGTGGAATTCAAAAATGCTTGTAAATACAAGATGTCATATCATATCCCAATAACCCCAACCATCTAAATTCCTAGTAAGAATTCTCGTAAAAGAACAGGCCCTTCATCCATGATTGCTTCATAGAGGTATTAATATTTGAAAATCAATTTAAATGAACAAAAGTCTTTAAAGATGTGGTTTCTCTAACCTTATTTAAATGTCTATACTTAAGAATCTGGATGATTATCTAAGTCTGAGATTTTAGGATAGGAATCTTGCTTCAAGTATTATGATTAGAGTCATATTCCCCATTAAATTAGATTAACCTAAGTTTATATATTTAATTTTTATGCCCTTTTTAAACTAAGGCTATCATGATGCCTTTTTCACCCATGATTAGATATCCATATCCCACCTCAACCAGTGATGGATGGTGGTCCTAAGTGGTCTCAAAAGTGTGCAGGGCCCACATCTTAATTTTGGGTTGCTAGAGATGTAGATACTCCAGTAACCCTAATCTTATTCATTATTTATATTTTAGTTTGACTATGTATGTCTGTCTTTTTCTCTCTGTTTCTGAAGATAGAAAGTTTTTAATGCTTTAAGTGTGCTAACTGCTTACTGCCTAAGCATCTTTGGAAAGAGATAGGAAGCCAACTTGTACACGGTACACACTACAATGTCATTTATAAATGATGTTCAATACAATGGTCATAAATTCACGGGAATCCAATGGGGATCTAATCATCCAAATTTAAACGCAAAATGGGGTTACCTTATTACCTTAATTAGTCGATTTTAATGCCTATGATTTGGATGGTTCTCATTGGTGACTGTACGTGCACTTGGGTTGACATTTACAATTAAGGCTGGCCATGGGCAAGTTAGGGCTAGGCTACATTTTGTGCAACCCCACCTTTCTAAAGTTTATTTCAGTGCTAAGACCAAGATTCACCATACATCCCGAAAGTTAAGCTTGGAGCTTCATGGTATGCAAATATTTAGATTTGTTTATTTTGGGTTGGGTACGCCAGTGGTCTAATTAGATATGCCTGCGTTCACCCCACAACCTTACAGATATTATCCCTTAATTTGACCTGTCCTAGTCGCAGGTGTGTTTTAAATTAGGATATACGTGTCTAATTCTCTCTTGTTTTTGTCACTTTAAGGGCACGCTTGGTATAAGACTGCCCCTAGAAAATGAAAATCTTTACAAAGGATTTTATTGCGGAGAATTTCTTATGTTGGAAGTTTGGTTAGAACTATTAAATAACTGTAGATTTTCACAAGCCATGTACTTTTTTTATAGAGGAGTTCATGGGTCAAGTCGTGCTAAGGTATATTCAAACCTCCCCAACGTTAAAAACATTGGTGTAGGCCTGGCCCAAGCCTGACATGAGCCATAAAAGTCAGGCCCTAGGCCCCCAATTTAATCAATCAGGCCGGGCGAGTCAGATTTTTTTTAATCAATTTTATGGCCATTTTAGTAACTGTTTGTACTAGTTATATTAAATTACATGCATTCGTTATACGGGTCGGGCCGAGCTCTGGGCTTTCTATCACTTAATCTTAGCTCGACCCAATTATTAAATGGGCCCAATTATTAAATAGGTCTTACTTACCTATCCAAGCCTAGCCCGACTCTAAAAACACTGGCGTAAGCCCGGCCCAAGCCTAACATGGGCCAAAAAAGTTAGGCCCAAGCCCAACGTGGGTCGAGCCTGGATCAGACTCAGGCTAGCCCAGCCCATGAGCATCCTATCTTTTGGGTGAGAATTTAGCTTCTTATATCCCTTCTTTTGGAGATGATGATTTGGAAATCCGATCGAATGAGGTAGAACTTAGGAATCATAAGAAGTGAGGATTTGATTTTGTCAAAATTATACGAGATTTGTCGACACGAAATATAGATATTGATAGGTACTCTGGAAACAAGTTTCCTTTCTTCGATGATCTTGTTATCAAAAGCGCCCTAAAAGTCTAATTTTATTAAACAAAAACATGCTGCCTAGCACACAAAACCTAAAAGCATAGCAAAGGAACATAAGAGCTCTCATGAACACCATGTGACATCAAAATTTTAAAATAAGTTTTTAGCATCTAACTAAATTTAAGGGTGTTGCCAAAATAAGATAGCTTTTTTTGAGATAGCTTTTTTTGAGTCATATTAGGAATGTAAGCAGGTCCCTCAAATCATAATAAATCTTTCTTTATTTCCTTCTTTTAATTCTCATAAAACTTCTTGAGAAATGATATTTGCACAAACTAAAATGCACACAAGCTATGCCTCACTTTTTATTCATCTCTTTCACACACACTAACACCAATACATGGGACAAATACATTTGTACCCAATAAAGAGTGGGCATAGTTGCTATTGTGTGGTACTATATAATCTTATGTGCATTTTAGTATGCACAGGTCATTTCTCAAAACTTCTCCTACTAATAAAAACGTACGAAGAAACCAGAGTTTACTCAGCAAATCATGTTGGCCCTATTATTCATTAAATTCTAATTTCTTCTTAATATTCTACAAATCAGTTGGACTCCTTAGATTCAAATCACCTAAAAATAATGAAAACTTAGACTTAGAGCCCGTTCAACTCCATTAATAAAAATGCTTACTTTCTTATAAAATCATTATATTTTGTCCATTGTGGGGTGTGTCTATATGAAATGCGTATTGAAATGAAATAATGTGCTTCGTCCGTGGGACTTGCTTATTTAAAATATGAACAAAACTAAAAAAAATAAGAAAGAAAAAAAAAAAAAAGAAAAACTAACTTGTTTCATCCATTACGTGACCTATCTATATCAAATGTACACTTAATAAAATCAGGTGATTTATCCATTGTGGGACCTACGTATTCAAAGAATGAACCAAATGCATCTTTGATAAATAAAAAAAAAATTGTAATTTTGTCCACTGTGGGGCATACGTATATGACATGTACACTTGAATAAAAAGTTTAAAATGTTTCATGCATTACACGGCATACCTATATGAAATATACATTAATAAATTATTGTGCTTTATCAACCATGGAACCTACCCTAGCGTTATGAATGCAACTAATTGTTGTTAATGTAATTATTCTTTTTTCATGTTTTAAAGAGTCAAATCATAATATTTTATTGGTGAGATTGGATGATCATGGTAATTTGCCACTTTTCTCTTTGTATTAACCTCATGTGGATTTTCTTTTCTCTGTTTCTCCTTTTTGACTTTTGATCACCTCTAACTCTGAGAAGTAGCTCAATTGGCATAGGACTAAGGTTTGCTTCCAAAGTTGTGGATTTAAGCTACGCTATCATACTAGGGCTCCCCTTGGGTTTAAAGGGATTAGTCTGACCTAAAGAGCCGGGACACCTCTGTTATTTAAAAAAAAAAACACCTCTTGCGGATTTTTCTTCTTCCTCCCCTTTTCTCTGCTTCTCTCTTATAACTTTTGATTACCTACTCTGTTTTGATGTGCAGATAATTTGTTCTTATACAGGAAGAAGTCTGGCAAAGAAAAACTCTAAAAAGATGCAAATTTCAACTTGATCAAGTCCCGAAAATAAAGTAAAAAAGAGAGTCGTCTAAGTTGAGCAACTGGTACTTGCTTATCCAAAAATAATTGTGAATTTATTTGGTCCTTTTTTATTAATAATTAAAGAAATAGTACAAACTATAATCTAACCTATATACACGACATGGAAGCAGAAGTTGTGGGATATGCAGAATCATTGCCTTTCGATAAATAAAATATCTTAACTTATCAAGTTTAAAATTAAATTTTACAATTAATAGCAAAGAAACATTCTTTTTCTAAAATCTAAATTTCTAGCTATTGCAAAATTTATCACTAAAGCAGTAACTAATACATAGTATTTATAAATAAAAGCTATTGAATAATGAGAAATATTCAAGTGAAAATTAGTTCTCACCAAGCTTTTGTGAGAACTATTGGTCGGGCCAACCTACCAACCCATCCAAACTATACATAAATAGGGACCCATTTGATGGTTACAAATCCCAAGGCTTGGCACTCATCCAAATGGATTTGACTGTTGGATGGATGATTGGTTTTTTTTAATATGAGGCCATTAAACTCGTAGGCCATAGATAAAGGAGTTAAGGGGCATGGGGTTGGAGACAAACTTGATAGTTGTAGTTGTCCCACATAGATCTTTCTATCCTCATGATCCTATCCCCATGGTCCCATCCCCAAATGGGACCCTCAAATGTTCCCCATAAAAAAATTCCGATCTCACTTGAATGAAGCCCTTCAATAATTTAATAAAACACTGCATTTACTGATTAATTCAATAATTATTTGAAAAAAACTCAAAGTACAGCCCGACCAACACGAGCCTCGACATGCTATTATAAAGTTTCAAATTAATTTTTTCATTTTTACTAAATTAATTTTATTTAGTAAACTTTATTATATTAAGTTAATCCTGCTATAATGTGCAAAAAAAAAAAATTTCTTACCCTAACCAACCAAATGGGATTGAAATTTGAATTAAAAACATATTTTAATAAATGGGCATGGGCATTGGTTGCTAGTTGTTTTCACAAACTGATTTTAAATACCTATGGAGCTCTTTGCCTTTAGGGTTCCTCCCACCGCTTAAAATACTTTTGGCAATGTCCAGAATACGAGCATGATCTAGAACTAGTAAAAAGGAACAGAGGCAGTTGAAGGAATAGGACTCCTCTAGAGACAATTACAGCATTAAACCTGACAACTAAAGAGAATTCTATGGCCCTCCATCTGTAGCCTTCTAAGTCATCTTTTTTTTCCTTTTTTCGCGGGGTGGGGTGGGTTTGAATTTCCATCCTCGCATGAATCAAACTCACTCAAACAGTTGCCCACCCACCTTTCCAAGGCCAGCCTGCCATTCCTACCTTTGGAATGGCCTACGTCTGTAAAGCACACCTAGCACCCAGTATCATTGGTATGTGACGACCCTCCAGAACTGCTGCTACTTGAATAAAACGTCCATGGCTTGGCTTCGGCAAACTTCTTCACCGTAGTCAACCTCAGGCTTGCAATTGAGAGCCTTGATTTTGCAATTGTTGGGGCCTCGTCCCTGTTGCTTATTGGGCATAGGACCACTAAATCTCCCACAAAGGTACATGCCAGTTCAGATTGTTGCTCGGATATCATAGAGTGGATCACGTGGTACTGGTGTAAGAAAATTTTCAAACATCCCCTTTTTTTCTTACTTTATAGAGGGCCGCCAATTTTTGCCAACTCCCAGCACATCCCCTCCCACTGCAACCCCAACCCTCACCTCAATAGGGAAACAAATCAACAGGAAAAGGCTGAAAAGAAAAGCCACCTCAGTTGGTTGCTTTGAATGGTTGGAGAACCTCTGCACGAAACCAACAATCAAATTGTGTTTTTCGCCCAAGCCCCAAGCTCACTAACGTTTTTTTCTTCACAAAAGAAAAAATCCCCACACAAACAACAAAGAAGCGTTAAACCAATACAATAACCCATCACAAACTGCAAGAGCTGCCAAATGCCTGTAAACAACTTTTTTCTGATCTGCTCCTTTATTCTACACTAGTATTTTCCCACAGCAACAAATAAAAAATTATAGATGGAAAAGAAAAAAAAAAAAAGAAGTGCAACCATTTCAATTGGCAAGCCCCAAAATAATAACTAATAAATTGGAAAATGACATATTATGCAAGCATTTCAATTATAGTCTCTCACTCAATAACAGAAAACAACATTGATATGAAATCTTCATATTTTGACTCCAGATTACCAATTGACAAATCTTTCTCAGGGAACTTTCAGCAGTAAGAGAACAGCATTGATATGAAATCTTCATATTTTGACTCCAGATTACCACTTGACAAATCTTGCTAAGGGAACTATGCCATTCCATATCCTACAATATTGTACAGCACTGGTTGGTTTTCTTTGCTTGCTTGTAGAACATCTGTTAAAAACATGTCAACCTGTCAATATTTTGAAGCTTTGGGGAACAAGGTTGAAAGATAAACGTTACATGCTCGATGTATGAAAGCATCAGACAATAGGCACATTTTCTGATAACAGTGACACTTATGTACATGAGGCACTCACTGGCAAGATGATATTGACAACATATTTAATGTGTACAGCATATGTTCCATATATTATGCGTCAATGCATGTCTACGTGTACACGTGTTGGGATATTAGCATGGACTGGCACAAATACACCAAATTATAAACTGAAAAATTGAAAAATGAATGCACTTGAACATCAGAAACGGACAGAAACACTGAATTATGTATATGGATACAGATAAAGAAATAACTGAAGTAGGTTAGCATCATTATATTATGATGACTAATAGGCATTGGATGTGGGGCTTCTTAACTAAATAAATAGCACAGCTGCTCACTTGATATGGGTTTTTCATTATGATACTATTGTTTATAAGATGTTTGACCCCATTTTAAAATCTAATTAATATCCAGGACAAATTACATCGCAAAGAGATCATAAGCCAGCTAATGAAAGATAATGATCAGTGATCGCATACGAAACATTGCATTAGCACTAAATGCCCATTCTACACTCCAGCAGCATCATGTTGCTGCCAACTCCAAGTCAAGGTTTTGATGAAAATGTTAAGCTGTAAATTGGATAGACAGAAATATGATTGATAGCCATGTGTTTGATGCCTATATCATGGAATGATAGTCAACTTTGCTATGTTGGTCAATAGAGATGCAAATGGGTATTTGATTCTCCGATTATCCAGAGGTTCCAACCTGTAAAAAACCTGGTTTGGAACTTGTTTTAGGTTCTGATTCAGAAATAGGCCTGGGTTTAGAATCCAACTTAGGTTTTGTTCCAAATCCATGCAAGTTCCGAACCGTGGACCTGGTAACAACCTTTTTGACCATATCTTTCTCATATCTGAGATGCCTTGTTTGATGAATCTATCAATCAAAATATGAAATGGCACATTGCTCCTTTGTAGTGCAAATGTTGGATACTGCTCTCAATTTAAAAAAAAAAGGGGGTTATATAAGAGTCTTTAATGTATCAAACTGTAGTGGAAAATCAGAATTGGTTGGACATTTTAATGTTTATCTTGGAGGGAGTAAGGCTTGATACAATATTATAGGTTGAATGATATATATTTGTTGTTTCTTGATTGCAAATTATTAAGGATAGCAACCCCTCATTACAAGATGTGGCTTAGCAGCTTACAATGTCAACTTGTAAGCGAACAAGCAAGTAGTATCATACATGAGTGAATGCAGATGCATGTACTTCTACATCAGTGCCTGTAACTGATTAGTTGATGGTTTAAAAAGGAATATTCAGCAGCGAATAAGGCACAACTAAAAAGTGGCAACCTCTGTTGTGTGGCCCGTTATAGTTCATGTCAATCACCAGGTAGAGGGTTGTTAAAAGGTTTCATCTTAGATTAGGGGTGCAGTCCATATCGGCATAATATTAAGGGCTTTAAAGGTTTTACAAGTCATGCAGCTGTGTTTGCATCAGAAAACTCCTCTGCTTCAGAATGTATTTGCATATTGTACCTGGGAGGCTGCACTCAGATCTGAACTCTTCTCAACTAAGCTGTCCAGCCTCTCACCTCGTGCAAGCACACTGTCAATAGTCTTATGCTGCACAGTTTCAAATGAAAACGGGTCAGGGAAGAAAAAACAATGCTGCAATCAGTTTTCATTTCCAAATAAACAAAAATAAACTAACTGCGATACTCAAATGAAAATGGATCAGTTAAAAAAACTCATGCTGCAATCAGTTTTCATTTCCAAATAAACAAAAATAAACTAACTGGGATGCACAAACCACCAGGCTCAAAAGAAGGAATTCAAACAAAGTAAATGCTCTAGAACTTTTTTCAATGTCAAAAAGCTAGTGTATTTGACATGGAATCCCAAAGAAACTGCCCCAATATGCCTGCATGTTCATACAGGTAATCTATTTACAGGATCATCCGATGAGGGACTTCCGTCACAGTCATCTGGTATGCAGTTCATGCAATTCAAATTCAAGTTCTCAGTTCACAATTCAGTCCATGTAACAGTTCACTAATTCATTTGGGCGGTCCACTCAGTTCATATTTTAGTTCCTCCAATCTGTAAATGAACAAATTTGATACTCGTATAGGATGAAAAAAGGTCACATTAAAAGGGTGACCTACACCAATCTGGGGCATGTTTGGTAGTGGCTTTTAGGGGTTCAGGGCAGGTATGGGCATGGGTTCATAGATGTTGACCTGAGTCAGGTTCGGAATTTGGCTGCTCCAGCTCCATTTATATCTGGCTCATATTTTCTATTTGAACATAATGCACAAAACTTCCTGAGCAAAGTTGGTATCGAAATTTGAAGAGTGGGATGTCTGATACTGCAGGTTCCAATTGGTTGGATTTCATATAAAATATATGTTTTCAAATTTCTTACATAAAAAAAAAGAGTAAATGGTAGCAATCCAACCCATATATGGGCTTGGCATCTCATATCATAAACCCATCAAGGTTGAGTACAGGGTGGGGTAGTCATGAGTTGGGGCAGCCAACCCATACCAAACCATACCCATTGCATCATGTTGGGGTCAACTACATGAATTCTATTTCTCCATTCAGATTATTATAAGCCAAATCTTCAGATAGGTTGCACTTCAAATCTATTTTTACTACTTCCACACAAGTCCTCCTCAGCTACCCCCTCACTTTGGTGGGCCATCAACCTACATAGAAAAACTTTTATACACCAACGTTGTCGCTGACCTGCATTGGACATGTCCAAACTATCTCAAATGGATTTCTCTTATTTTATCATCTATTACTGCAATCCCTAAATGCTTTCAAAAGTGTTCATTTTTTATTCTATCCTTCTTCGTTTTGCCACACATCCAAGCTGCAATAAGGAAAGGTTATGTTCGGTAGGTTGACAGCCAAAATAAAATTTTTTTCACAACTCAAACATGAATTCTAAGAACCATACCCATTGCATCGCTAGTTTAATTCAATGTAGTTTCAATTAGTTTGCATCGTTTTAAATCAAAATTTAAAGAGAAAATGATCTACGATGAGCATATTGCATGTGTAGCTAGCTCTATGGGGGCCACTTGGGCCTAACTTTGATCAATGCAACGCCTTTGATACTCTTTTCATCCCATGATCTGGCATTAAGTCCAATTTACACTCAAAGAACCTTCAATCACCGTTGGATTAATCTCAAATAATCTACAGCCAAGACACCAATAAACTTCAGCTCTGTTAAATTAAGGGCTAAGATAATCTAGGGAGGTTGATTTTTTGGCTCCCTCATGACCATAAGGATATCTTTCCATCTGCTCTCTAATTGATAAACATGCATCTATGTGGGCCCCACAAGCTAGACTGCCTATGAGCAATATGTAGTTTGCTTGTAGGAGAACATTCTCCTATATTAAATTGCCATCTACAATTATGTATTAAGCCTTAATAACCTAACCAAAATCTATATGTTGAATTAATGGTAAGAAATTTCTCAGCCCTCCGTTGTTATTATTATTATTATTTAACGGTATATGACCTCTTTTAATAAGTTTTATTAAGACCAAACCCCTTTAAACAAAGTGATTTTAGAGAGATTACACAAAATATTGAAATACTAAATGGAATTAGAAAAATAAAACTCTACAAATGAAATTGAACTAGCTTAATTTTTTTCTTTTTGAATGGTCAATTGAACTAGCTTAATCCAATTCTCAAAATAAAACCACAATAATATCGAATAATTAAGTGAATCAAACTTCACATTATTCAAAAGAACTAACTGGCATTTCCAACTTTGTAGAAGCTAATTGAGTCCTCATATAAACCTATCACCTATATGAGAAGCCAGGGGCCACCAAGGCACCCTTATGATCAATCAAACCTACTCAAATTTACTAACCTCGGTGAATCTGCACTCACAAAATTCACACTCATCTGACATGTAGGATTGAAACAGCCCATTTTTCATATGTTTTCACCATTGATTTTTCATGCCCTAAAATTATACAAATTGAGATTCAATTAAGCTGATTTTTTGTGAATTCCTTGCCCACGCATAGACATTCCCATTTGTTTACACCCCATGATTCATTCATGGTTGGCCCAAATGATCCCTAAAAGGTGTTGTATAAGAGACATCCATTGGGAGGAAATTACATATATGTAATGGAACAGTGAGGACAGTGGGCCCACCTGCAAGCATGACAATCAATGGTGATATGGGGATTGAAAGTTCTTCTCATGATCTACTTCTATGACCAAAAAAAAAAAAAAGAAAAAAAAAAGGAAAGAAAAGAAAAAGAAGAAGAAGAAACTTTCTCATAATGGTAAGACCTTGGTGCAGGACAATGCTAAACCGTAGGACTAACTACGATCAGAGATGCATTAACATTCACAAATAAAATAGAAAATTAAAATTCAGATTGGACCTTTTTATCAAATTTCAAGTAAGAATCTAGTGGCGAGTCTAAGCCTTATCACAATCTTGCCATACGAACCCCTCAAATTAAGATCAAGGGTCTCAACAGAAGGATATCCTTCCACTAGCTTAGGGACCAATTAACATCAAGTGGGCTCGCTGTCTCCTTTCGATGATTTGATAAATGGGCCAAGTTCAAAGGGATCAAATAAAATTGATGTGAATGATATTGAAAGATAAAATTCAGATTTGTACTTCACGGAATCCCACAATTAATACACAAAACATGCCAATAACATTCAGACCTGATCTAACAGTAAAATAGGGCCAAAACAGGGTTCAAATGGGTTTACAAAAATTTAAAAAAAAAAAAAAAAGTTCAGACATGTGGATATAGGCCAGGTAGGTTTGACTGAACCTGGTTTGGTTTGCATCAGGCTTTGTTGGACGTGGTTAGGTGGACGTGAGTGCGGTCAATGCTGGTGGGGTTTATGGGTTTGCAGTTACAGTATTCAATGACTAGGAGATGATGTAATCAGATGTAATCATGGGAAAGTGAGTATAGATGGGTCGGTTAGTGTATGGATAAAAGGTAGTGTAGGTAGATGTGATACCTTGGAAAACGAAAAATGGCTGGTCTTAGGTTGACTGATGGAATTGGATCCCAATAGAGTTTGAAAGGTGTACATAAGGTTGGGACAAAGAGTTTATTAGTGAAGGCCTGGAGGTAAGGTTGCAAACGGGAACCCGATTCTCCAATTATTCGAAGATTCCGACCCATGAAAAACCAGGTTTGGAACCTGTTTTAGGTTCCGATTCATAAAACAAGTCCAGATCCAGTTCTAGGTCCATATGGGTTATAACCTGTCGACCCGGGACCCGGCACAAGAGCTTTTAATATTGTAAATTATAACTCAAAATCAACTTTGATTTGACATTTTTATATTTAATCTTAAAGATAATAGACTTGATGCATTGTTATAAGTCGAACACTATCCTTAAGTTAAAAGAAAAAAAATTTTTAAAAACTAAGAAAGTTACAAGAAGTTGATCCGGAGCAGGGAGATGGAGGGTGTAGGAGGTACGTCATGCATCGGAGGGAGCTCTTTTGCAATCAAGGATAAAAAATAGTAGTTGCGGTGAGTGTTAACGGCCAATACGTAACGGTAGCGGCGATACATAGCAGCGTGAATAAAAAAAAGTTGTCAAAATTTTTTTAAAAAATCATCATCATCATCATCATCATCATCAAAGCCTTATCCCAACCATGTTGGGGTCGGCTACATGAATTCTATTTCTCCATTCCGTTCTATTTTAAGCTAAATCTTTCGATAAGTGCAACTTCTTCAAATCTGAATTAATGACTTCCATCCATGTTTTCTTCAGCCTACCCCTACCTCTTGATGGACCCTCCACCTGTATATCAAAAAAAATCTAGAATATTGAAAAATGTTAAAATTTGATGTTTTTTTTCTATAATAACTAAGATAGGGGGTGTAGCGGTCCCTTCAGTACATAGAAGTTCTGTATCAAAGAAAAGTTATTAAAAAAAATAAACAATTGTGATCTATTTTTCCCATGTGTTCATGTTGGTAGTCATACTAAGCTAGATTCTAGCATGCATTTCTAAGTTCATATTTCAAATAAGCAATTTAGTACAACAGTATATAACAAAGGATAAATAAATTATAAAATAATGCTTAAATAAAGTTAAAAGTTCATACCAAATAACAAATTACCTTTTATCATAACAAACAATGAATTACCTTTTATCAAAACAATGTATTTTGTTGAGGGTAGAAAAAAGAATATCTCTACCAAAGGAGGTGTCCACCAAGATAATACCTAGAGAAGAGCCCTTGAGAGGAACTCTCTGTATCGACTATAATTAGGTGAGAGCATGTGTTTTGTGGTGTTCTTTTAAGCATAGAAACATAGAAGAGTTGTGTAAAAATGTTATTTAGAAAGAAGAAGAAAAGAAACAAGCCTTACTATGAGTTTAAAATTTTTTGGAAAGTAGTAATGAGTCTCACTCCGTAGTGGTCGTAGCGGACTATAGCGGCTGCTACGAATGTAAGCGAAGCTAAATACCATTTAGTGTAGCAGTCTTGGCTACTACGCCCGATATAGTGGCCACTACATTTTTTATCCATGTTGGCAAGTCCTCAAAAAATACATCTTGATATTCTTTACGAACAAGTTCTCAGAAAATACATTTTGACTTCCTTAAGAATGGGCTCCACATCTCATGCAATCTCCACAATTGGCTCAAGAACTTTCTCTCACTACAAGATCATAAAGAATGGGTTCTTTCTTAACCTATTTTTGAAGGGCTTTAACACTTAGCAGTGAGAATGTTAAGAACTTTTGACTCGGGTTCTTGGATACCTTTGTCCTTATCTATGCCTTTCTTCTTTCCAGTGACGCTCTTGGGCGGGAGAGGACTCAACTTAATCCTTGAGCCATTGTAGAAGAAAGAGCAATCATTAGACCACCCAAAAGCTGTGACATCTAAGTGGTACAATCATGGCCTTCCCAAAATGATGTGGCCTATATCAATAGGCACAACATCGCACTACAATTGGTCCTTGTATGAATTCATTTGAATTGGGTCCAAACAATGTTGAGTGACAGGGATTGATGTAGAATCAATCCATGACACACGGTAAGGTTTGAGAGGGAGCAATTGGTGACAATCCTAGGTGGGAGACAGTTTTGGAATAAACTGCATTGGTACTTCCGCCATCAATGACAAGCTTACAACTCGTCATTGCATATGATAAAGGTATGAAATGTTGTAGTCCTTCACCAATCATCTGTTCCCTCTTGTAAGGTCAAGGCACACCTAACCACCATCAATCAAGGAACCTCACCCACATTCACATGGATCTCACTCTCTCCGTGATAGTAGGGAAACGACACTCAATTCTCCTCCCTTCCACTCTCCTCATCACTGGCCTCTTTGACATGCACATATTTGATGCAGGATAGACCTGTGGTCCCCATGGGTCAACCTGACAATGGGCTTAGCCCATCCATCTCAACCAATTCTTTTGGGCACAGCCCATCTATCAATTAGATCTTTTATTTTATTTAGGTTTTTATTATGTCTTAGTTATTTTAATTGGATGTTTTAATCCTATCCATCAGTGTGTTTCAACGGTTCTGATTAGTTGTAGGGTTTTATTTTCCAATAAATGATGTAAAGACTCTTTGGCTAATTAGTAATTGATTAATGAAAATTTTATTGAGTGATTTTGGGTATCCTAAGTTCCTCTTCTACCTCGCCTATGATCCTAATTTCCTCTTCTATCTCACTCATGATGAGTAATTTCGCATGAGGCTAATTTTGAGATGGAAACCTGACCTACCCCCTCCACCTTCTATCTCTACCTGCCCTATGTGTAGTACCCCGCCCCACATCAAAATTCATCTTTAGGTATTTTGGCATCTTTAGTTCCCTAAACATATAACTGAGGTCTCTTGGTGGCACACTATGAGGCAATGTGACCAAATCCTTGGCATCGATAGCATTGGTTAGTGTTATCCCGTTTGGAATCCTCACCAATAACTCCCTTATCTTTGGAATGTTTAAAGCCAAATGGAGAACTGGTTTGATGATTGGATTGATTTCCAAATGTTGGTTTCGCCCCATAAGGTGCCGAACCAGGGTCAGGGTATGAGAGTTGAATCGCCTCATGAGAGGTTGCTTCACATACTTCTCTAGATCTTGTACCACTTGATACATGTGATCTAGAATGATCACATTGTAACGATGCAATTCTCTCTGGATTTCCAAATGAAGACCCATTTGAAATTGAGAAAGAGTCATTCCAAGGTCTTCCCTGACATCACATCGTAGTAGATATTCTTCAACTTTAATGTAGTCAGAGACAGACATACTTTTCTGAGGGCATTCCATTGGTCTAAGAGTTTCTGCTTATAAGACAAAGGTATTTTTCTTTCAGCTTTTCCTTCATCTCATCCCAACGTTTAATAGGCTCACAATCCAGTTCCTCTAATTGGCTCCCTACGTTTGTCTAACCTAGCTTGGCACACCAATTTCATTTTGCCGAATCTCATTCTGTGCCCTTCCGACATGTCATGCCACTCATAGTAGTGGTCCATGTCAAACAACCAATCAGGACAAACTTTCAGGTAAAGTCGACAGTCAAAGCTTGGGGCTTCCATCTTAACAGAGGTCATGATCCGGTCACATCCGGATCATAAATATGGATCCCCTATTTGATATATTCAGCTTTACAGACTTAGTTGATTCTTTTTTGCTACGTAAATATTACCAATAAAAATCAAATATCTGAGAGAATATGCGTGTCTACATTTATCTGTACAAAATATAACGATGTAACAATGTACCAGAACATAATCAAGCTATGGTCCTAAGTCAATACTCACGAGGATAATCTTAGTTTCATCCAAATCCCTTTGAATTTTCAACAACTTGTCAGCTTCTGCAGGATCCTGAAAAGTAAAGGACAAAAAGGCAGAAGTTTGTTCTTTATTCTTTGTAAAGAAGTAGAACTCTGATAATAAATTCATGATAGATAACAAAACAAAGGATATTGCAAAATTTAACATGTTCGGACAATCCGCACAGAATATATATTAAAAAAAAAGTCACCTGAAATTTGGTCAGAGCTTCATTCAAATAGGGCCATGGTTGCGTGACATCTGTCAGTATTGATCTCCAAGACTCCCCAAAACTCTTCTGATATTCATCTAGTACCTAGCACAACGTTCAAGATTAGAAAAACCTTCGGTCCAATCATTATGGCAACAACTGTTCTTTAAAATTACCAACACACAGATGAAAACGTGGTCATTGCCAAAACTCACAACCATGAGGTTTTGGATCAGACTAGGCTTTCCCCAACCACACACACATACACACCCACACCAGAAGATGATATAAAATGGTTTCTAGAAAAACAGTGGGTACCTACCCACCTAATGAACCCCGATCCTGTGAGAACGCATAACAGCACATGAAATAGAACAATTTAAAACCACCAGCTTGTTAAAGGTGGTCCACAGCCACTGGTCTACAGTCACCAAGCTGTAGTAGTCAAAAGGGAAAAGGGAGAATTTTTTTACTTCCATACTTGTAGCACTATTGTGCAATTAATGTATCATAAGCATACTCTAGACCACCATACTTCTTTCATATTAATTTGGTTTCCCTAATCTACCCTCCTAAATCTGCCCAACTACCCTAATTTTACTAAAAGTGGTCGATGCTTCCTGTTCCAACTAGAGCTCAAACCTAGCTACCCTACCACGCCAATGACTTTCACAACCATTGCCAACTGCAGAAGGCAGGCAGGCAGACTGCCATACCATTTCTATTTATTGTATGCGGCCAAACTTGGCATATGCAAATTATATTTTACAATACAAGTTATATTTTCATTTCTATGATCTCTCCCTTTGAAGAGCATACAACATTTCTGAACTTCCCCTCTGTCCTGTCCCACTTAATTCTCAGCATCTATAATATTCTGTGACATCATAAATCACATTACAGAAGGTCACACAAAAAGTGGTTCTCTAACAGATGCTCAATGTAACACGATGTAATATCACGTGCAATTGCAATTCTCTCAGAGTCTGCTTACGATAATATGCCTATGGATAAATGTCAACCACCACTAAGTCCATACATCAAAAGCAATGAAAAGAAAAAAAATCTCCAAAACGAACACAAGGATGCTTGTGACAGAAATATCCATAACAAATACAAGGATGCTTGTGACAGAAATACCTAACACAATTTTCGTAGCTGTTTTGCACAAGATGTAACTCAATCAGTTGAATATGATTTGCTTTATCAGTTTCATCTCTGTACACAGAGCAATCAATGCTTATGCCTCCACTGTGAATTATACTCAGGCACTGAATCCTGTCCATCTGATGCCACACCAATCAATTGCAGATGGGTTGACACTATCATACTCAAATACAATGGATCTGTGGACTGACTCAAAGCTCGATTAGCGGGCATTGGGATATCATCAATAGTGTGGTCTAGACTATGATGAAATATTTGCTATGTGACTAAGATGACAACAATTATATAGATTAAACGAGTAGCCTGAGAGTGCGAGTGAGAATACTCTATTTCAAAAGAAAGCCTTTTTGTGATGTCATATCATTGTAGTAGCCTGAGAGTGCGAGTGAGAATACTCTATTTCAAAAGAAAGCCTTCTTGTGATGTCACATCATTGTAGGGTCCTCAAAATGGTCCAAACAGGTCTAGGGTTTGAAACCTGCCAACCTCCTTTCTTTTTTTTTTTTTTTTTTGTTTCCATCTCAAAAACATACTGCTTATTCCACCTATCTTTTCATTTCCCTTTTTTTTTATTTCTTGCACTCTTTTGGGCCCCAATTTGAAACCCGAGCCATTAAACTTTTTTATAGAACTAATAAACCTTCAAGGTGTAAAGTTTCATTTCTTTTATCCTCATGGATTTAGAGAAATATGTGAAAAACGTAAAAACAACTTAATCCTATTTTTCTGTATTCCCACACTCATGTGGGGCCTGAATTCATAAAATGATAAACCAAAAGCATGAAGTTTTAGTTTCTAGATCCGTGCAGATTTTGAGATACAAGCCAAAAAAAAAAAACAGCTCAATCCTACTTTCTGATTTTTCTAAACTCTTGTGGGCTTCAGAATTGGGAAAGGCTTGAGAATGTGTATACATAAATTGAACATGATCTTCTTTTTATTTTTCATTTCAATGTTAGTTTGCATTGTTATTTATTATGATCATCGCCATCCACATAATGATTCATGAAGAAAAAGTGTCCTCGTTGAGTTAGTTGGATGTATTTGTTTCTGACTTTCTTTGTCATGCTTCTCTTGAAAAAGAGTCATCAGACGGATTGAAATTTGTGAAGGGCTCACTACAACCTTTTATGCAAACATGTAGGTTACCTTTAACCAATCTATTCAATCTTGAGCCCCCCATTAGATTTGATATGGAAGATCTTTAATTTAAAACTATTTTCCTTTTTCCTACATCAAAACAGGTCCACCTCTTAATGATGATGATGATGACGTTGCATCTAAGAATTTATCGAGTTTTCGAAAAAATTTATATAAGGACCTACAGATATTGGCAACTTGGAATTAAATGAATCTTTGATTCTTAGTAACATCGTGATGATGATGATGATGATGACAGTAATGTGCATATAAGAAATTATCAAAATTTTGAAAAATATATAAGCCAAGGAATCATAGATATTTGAAAATCAGAATCAATCAACTCTGATTCTTTAGTAACATCTTAATGATGATGATAATAACAATATTAATAATTATAACAGTAATGAATAAAAGAATTTATCGAATTTTTGAAAAAATGTATATATAGAAGGATTTACATATATTTGGAAATCGGAATTAATTGACTTTGATTCTTAGTAATGTCTTGATAAATGATGATGACGATGTTGAGCATCTAAGAATTTGTCAAATTTAATATAAGGACTTACAGATATATGGAAATTGAAATTAATTGATTTTTATTCTTAGTAAAATCTTAATCAAATAATAAGATAGCAACTAATTTAACTTAACATGTTTTTCCTCTATTTTCTACATAAAAATTACACGAAGAAAAATGTAAAAATTTTATAAATTCACTTTTGATTTGTAGTTTATTTTAAAAATGATAAATAATATGTTTGAAAGGGAAAAAAACCATTTTTGCCCAATTCATTTGTCATTTTTTTTCCAAGTTCCACTATTTGAGGGGAATCGATATGGAAGGTGTTTCCTCTTTCTTCAATTTAAAATATTTCCATCCTTTTCTACCTTTGAATAGATCTTTCTTTTTCCAAAATAATATTAGTGTATCTGATAATTTGTAAAATATTTGAATAAATAAAAGAATTTATATGCATTTGGAGATTGGAATTAATTGACTTTTTCTTCATAATAATTTCATAATAACATCTTAAATAAGAGATAATATAAAAACTAAGTTATATTTAATATGTTTTTTTTTCCGCTCTTCCTCCTTAAAAACTACATGAAAAATTAAAATATTTGAAATTTATAAATTCAAATTTGATTTGTGATTTAGGGGTCATTTGTTTGCAAATGCAAAGCGGGGTACCAGGTGCAAAGCAGGTAAAGATGGAGGGTGGAAGAGAAGGGTAGGTCATGCTTTTGTCGGGATAACTAGCCTTATGCCAAACTGCCCCATCACAAGCAAGGAAGAAAAGAGAACTCGGGAAACTCAAAAAATTTTCATTAATGATCAATTCCGAATAGCCAAGGAGCCTTTGCAATGCTTATATGAGCAAATAAAGAAACCTAAAACTGATTCGGACAATCCAAACATGTTGATGGTCAAAATTAAAACATTTAAATTTAAAAGACATAAACCATAATATAAACTAAAGTAATTCTAAATCTAAATAGCATAAAATGAATGGGTAAGGCCCATTGGTAGGCCAAGATGGATGGGTTGGGCCCACTAGCAGGTCGACTATGGGGTACCATGGGTTTGTACTGCATCAAAACAGGATTTGCATGCATAAATGGTACATATGCGAATTTGTTACTTATGCAAATGAGTCACATGTCAAACATGTTCCAATGTTTGTCAATATCACCATTTTCACATGTGAATCTGAGCAGGACTGGAGCCAAGAAATTTGTGCGCGCGCACACATAGGACCGATGAGGGGGTTGGGTTATATTAAAAAAAAAAACTAGGGGGGCAATGTAAAGAAGAATATTCTAATATGCAAGGGGTTACTAGAATTGCTTTTGGGGTGCTATAAATCTGAGTACATCCAATGATTCTATATGTATTTGCATGTTGTGGATTTTTTTTAAAAAAAAATCGCAAAAGCCATGAAGGCTTTACCTCTCAGCAATTTTTAGCCATTAAAGAAGATAAATGGTTTGAATCCTAAATTGGTGGCCCATAGAAGTCCAGAAAATTAGATCTAACAATTTGCACATTTCCACAAATGTCTTAGATTTCATGAAGAATTTGGACAAGGAATTTGACCTCTCAGCTGTTTTTAGACATATAAAGAAAATAAACAGTCCAGATCGTGAATCCTATAGGGGCCACAAGAAATGGGGAAAAACCTTTTTGCTATGGGCCCAAGGGGAGAAAACACTACCATATTTTCACCATAGCAAAATTATATTGGCGCCTCTTGTACTGCTCCTGAACTTAAATTAAGGGTTAGAAATTTTGTGTTTATTTTAAATAAACGTTTTGCTTGGTGGGACCCTTTTTATTTATTTTTATGATATATGAGACCCATGATTAGAATAGGTCTTAGTCACAAGGCATTATTGGGCACCGAGATTTAATTTCTGAAGAATCAAAGTTCCGAGTAGGACCCACTTTTTTGAAGTTTTTAGACATGCGTGTACCACTAATTATTTTGATTTAAGACTATTTCTTAACCCTGAATAAGGTTTGTTGGTATTGTAAGTAATAAGAGATGGGACCCAACCTGTTAACATCCATGAGTACGCAACACCCATGTCTCCAATCGACTCCCTACTCTCTCTTTTGCTCATAGTTACCTAGTTCGCAGTTCAATCAGTTTGAATTCGAGTTCGCAACTTAGAATTCGAAGCCTATTCTAATTCGAAAATTCACTCAGGTAGGTTCATTCCGTTCGCTATTTGGTTCGCTTAATTCGTAGTTCGAGTTTGATGAATTCAATAAATTGATTCAAATATGTGGTTTGGTGTTGTTTGTGCTGATTATTGAGGAACGACCCACTTCATTAATCAAATGCACATAACTATTTGTCTATCATAACTTTTGATTATGCCTTTTAGATTTTTACATTAGTGGAGTACTGAAGAACAATCCAGTTCCCTTATGTACTTTTACACCTATTATATTAGTATAATTCCTAACTTAGCAATAATCCTACTATTATAGTTGAAAAACATAGAAATATATTCACACAATATAAAGGAATTAAATTTGAAGGCCTTAAATTGATCCTATTGTTATGGGGTTTACTCCTTATCCACATCCAAATCCTTGATCCTTCTAGTTTCAAGAATTCAAGTGGGGCCCTCTAGAGCAATGTAGGTTTTTAATTATTCCCTCCAATGCCAAATGTTAGATTGATGACATGTAGATGTGCATTTTTTTTAAGCATTTATTTCTATAAAGTGCTTATTGGGAATTTGGGATGGTGAGTATAATTTAATAAAGAGTTAATCTAACGAGTAATTTCAAGGTTACAAAATAGTCCCCACTTATGGTATTAATGACTAGCCCATAGGTTATCCCTTTTGGTCCTACTTTTATTTCTCATTGAAGACATACTATTCATGGTCTAATAAAGGTAAAGAAATATTCACTCAAAGAAGAAAACGTTTTTAAATAGTATATTTAAAATTTTTAAATGGAGGAAGCAGTATTATTTAAATTAGCTCTATTATTCATCGGAAATTAACCCCAAAGGACAAATGTAGATGCATCATACAATAAACTGATTGATTGACACCTTGATGCAGTCTAGGGCACAGCAGCCCTCTTCAAATTAAATTAGGATTATTATTATTATTTTTAGGAAAGCTTCTATTTTTAGCCTAGGGTTTTCTTGCTTATGAAGATTGTTTACCTATATATATGGCTTTGTAGAGAAGAACTTCTCAGATTTAGTTGATTAATAGATTTGGGTTTTCCCTGAGAGGTGCGTCCTCGTGTGTGTTGAAGTCTTTGTGACCGTTCGAAGTGTCGTTGGACACGTGCTTAGGCACCTCCACGCAGCCCTAACCCTTGGGCTGCATCAGATTGGTATCAGAGACCAGATCCGGTCACCAGGCGCCATCTGTCGTTCCCGGCCATCGTCTCTCCATCCACTGCTCATCCTCTCCTCTCCGCTGCTATCCCAGACGACCTGAATCCCAGCCACCCGTTCCCCAACTTCCTTGACCCTCGCCGGCTGTACCAACCCCAACCATCCTCGTCACAGACCACCCCATCCTCTGCCGAATCTGCAGTCCCGACAACCTAGATCCCATCATCCCGCACCAAATCCCTCTTCCAATCCACAACCCCGGGACCCAAATCCACAAAACCCACCTTTCCTAAAATAGGCCCTGATCAGTCCAAACCCCCATCTCACTGTCGTGCCTCATACCCCAAAACAGTCAGTCGCACAGCCCAGAACTACGCCCCTTACAGACCACATCTCGAAAACCCATCATCCTCTCCCCGACAAAACATCGGTTCAAACCCATCCTCTGTTCTTCTAAAAAAAAAAAACCGACCGAAACCCTAATCCCACACTTCCTGCCGAAACCCCTCACTCCCCGTTCCAACCCCAATCCTTATCATTGCTACCTCCACCCTCTTCCCAGCCTGCCCCACTTCCTCTTCACTTGCATCTTCTTTGCCATCGCCCTGCACGAACCGATTTCTCACACCCGACGTAATCGACATCCCATCCCATACCCTAGAGTGAAAAAAAAAAAAAAAAAAAAGAAAGAGGAAAGAAGCAGCAGAGAGAGAAGCAGCAGCAGAGTGAGAGAAGAAACGTACCTGGACCGTCTGTCGTTGCTGCTGATTGTTGTCGTCGTCATACGGCCGCCCGCATCACGCTATCGCGTCGACTTGTCCACACCAGTCAGCGTCGCATCACCCTTCTTGCTCGCTTGCCGCCTGATCTCTCCGTGCGCCGTCGCCACCTGCCGTTGGCTGTACTCCTTCGTCGCCGATAGTCGCCCTCTCCTCATCCAGCTCTTCTTCTCGTCACCAAGCAGCAGCAAGCTCCCTCAAGACATTTTTTTCTCTGTGGTTTTTAACGACAGAGTCACACGTGACTTTGGACACGTGCGTGGCAAGACCTTTGGGCTTGTATTCCATTCAGATCCTTGTTGGGTCTAGACAGATTCCTTTGACCCACTTGCAGTAGGAAGTCAACTTATTTGCCATTCCAGTCAACTGATATCAGTAACATTCCATCAACAGCCAGAAATTATTATTTTGACGCCATCTGACATCCAATTTCAGATCTGTCTTCATTAAAGTGTTCTTGGAGAACCGATCTACACATCAGGTCAGTCAGATTTAAATTTTTCATTTAAAAAAAAGAAAATGCCTCCTAAGAAGCAAGTGGATGCTGAATCTTCATCTTCTTCACTTGAAGATTTGGCCAGTGCCATTAAGGAATTATCTGCCAAAGTTGATGGCATGCACACCACCCTGCAACAATTGGATATTAGAGTGACAAATTTAGAACATAATCAACGTGTGCATCACCACCGTGATGATGGTGCAAATATTCGGAATCAACGGGATCCGCCAGTCAATAATCCTGATAGAGAATTCGGGATTAAAATTGTGATTCCTGAATATGATGGAAAATTGCAGCCCGCGGAATTTATGGATTGGTTAGTGTGCGTGGAGAATATTTTCGCGCATAAGCCAATGACTGAGCATCATAAAGTCACACTGATTGCCACTAGATTTCGTAATTATGCTGCAACTTGGTGGGCTGAATTGCAAAGAAAACGGAGGAATCAAAACATGGACCCAGTTGATACATGGACTGAGATGAAAAATATTTTGAAGCAAAAATTCCTCCATGTCAACTATGCAAGAGATCTCCGTTCCAGTTTTCAAAACTTGAAACAACGGTCCAAGTCAGTTGTTGAGTATTCTGAGGAATTTTTAACTCTGCAAGCTCGTTGTGGTTTGAATGAAGATGATGATGTGGTAGTGGATAGATTTTTCAATGGATTGAGACTAGACATTCAGCATATCCTTGCCTTCCAACATTTTGATAATGTCGATGAACTCATCCAACATGCTGTCAAGGCTGAGGGAATTGCCAATCATCAAGTACAAAAAGCCAAATGGGCTCAGCCAAAGAATTCCCCTCTACAAGAAGCTAAATCCAATGGACAGATTTTTGCTAGGACTGAAGGTCAAAATAGGATGGTTTGTTTTCATTGTCACCAGCACGGGCATCGCGCCGCAGATTGTCCAAAGCGAATACATCTAATTGAGATTGAAGGTGCTGATAACAATATCCGAGATGATATTGACACTGATCCTAAGGATATTGACACTTCCAAGGATATTGACAATGCAGATATTGACTTCACCGATGCCGAGCCCCCAGATGATGCTCTTCTTGTCTTCAAGGATGCGTCACCAACTGTTGAGCATAAGTGGCTGCGCAAAAATATTTTCCGTTCCACAGGAATGCTTCAGAGACAAAACTGCACAGTTGTTATTGACAGTGGAAGTTGTGAAAATCTCATCTCCCAGGCTCTTGTTGATCGCCTTCAATTGAATGTTTATAAGCATAACCGTCCTTATTTTGTCAAGTGGCTCATGAATGGTGATCGAGCGCATGTTCGACATACTTGCAAAGTTACTTTTGCCATTGGTGAGAATTACAAGGATACAATCTGGTGTGATGTGCTACCTATGGATAGTGGTGATATCTTATTGGGCCGTCCTTGGATGTATGACAAGAATGGAACTCATGGTATGCGCGACAACACCTATACATTCATGCATGGTGGACAGCAAGTTACTATTCATCCTGAGAAACCACAACCGCCAAAGAAGAATTCCTGGAAAGCTGCCACAAAGGATGTCCTTCATGTCCAACACATTTACACTGGTAACCCGAAGCAGCATCGAGTTCGAGGACGAACTCTTCTTTCAACCCGGGGAGGATGATGCAGTCTAGGGCACAGCAGCCCTCTTCAAATTAAATTAGGATTATTATTATTATTTTTAGGAAAGCTTCTATTTTTAGCCTAGGGTTTTCTTGCTTATGAAGATTGTTTACCTATATATATGGCTTTGTAGAGAAGAACTTCTCAGATTTAGTTGATTAATAGATTTGGGTTTTCCCTGAGAGGTGCGTCCTCGTGTGTGTTGAAGTCTTTGTGACCGTTCGAAGTGTCGTTGGACACGTGCTTAGGCACCTCCACGCAGCCCTAACCCTTGGGCTGCATCACACCTGATAGAGAAGAGGGGGCAAGAATAAACGTATTATATTTTTAATGTCTTCTTCAAATGCAAGAGAGAGAGAGAGAGAGAGAGAGAGAGAGAGAGAGAGAGAGAGAGAGAGAGGTTCTTGTCTTATCATATTTAATATCCATTGACTCAAGAGAGGAGAGAAAAAGAGAAAGAATATAATATCATATTTTCACTATCTACCTCAACCAAAGAAAGATAACTAAGATACAAAGAAGAGAAAACCACAGCATGTTTTGAACTACACTGAACTCTACATTTTTCAAAGGCCGAATCCACCAAATGTGAACTACGAATTATTCGAACGAATTGATTCGCAGTTTGTGACCCGTTAGAATGAATTAGGTAACTATGCTCTTGGTCATATATCTTTCCTAGAACACCCAAACCGAGTAAAAGATTGAAGGAGAAGAAGAGTTCAAGCAATCTTAGAGTTGGGGTGGACAACCTAAATCAAACATTGCATATAACAGGTGAGTAGAATACCTCATCTACTGTATGCATGTTGTTTCTCTATCTTTGGATAATAAGAGCTCTAGATATGCCTAGAACTGTGTTGGAACAATGAGGGAACTTGCTGGTTGATGGGTTTTAACAAGGAAAACCCCTGGCCGAACCCCAAACTTGAATTCTGGGGCTGGTCGAAGTTGGTATAGGGACTTGGGGTTGGAGCTTAGGTTAGTCTTGGGACAGCTGAACCCAAGTTAGGGTTCTAAGATATGGCCGGACCATGCATGTTTGATGTCTCAATGCAATGTGTAAAACAGCCTACTATTTCTGCATTTTCTGCTATAATCTTTTGGTTACTGATGATTTGTAGTCTCATGGATGTAAAATGCATTTGGTAGGTTGGTTAATAGATAAAGTCTGAACATGGTTTATTAAGTTCTGTTGTTGGATATTGATGAAACGGCAAGGAAGAATCAAATCCTTCATGGCTGGAACCATAAAGAATTGGTTTTCACCATTGAAACAATATCCATGGAATACCATATGACAGCTATGACTGATTTTCGCTGGAATTTCTGTTTACATCTGGTCATTATTTTAAATTAGTTGACCGCATGGGAATTTCTGAATGCAGGTTACTAACTGAAACTGTAAAATTGTAACCTGTAACTCTGTAATTGATGGACCTATTATAGTTAATTAGTGACACTCTAAATTAATGACCAATTGATGCACTTTAGGTGAATGACAAATGTCCTGAATGATAGAAATTGATGGGCCAACTGCAGTTTGGGTCCCTAGTATTGGGATTTACATGATGGTTGAAGCCCAACTCAGGGTTTAGTTCCTTAGAAAGGATGAATATGTATGGATGTTGTGGTGATTTGGGTAACCTACATATTAGTTTTGAGGGGCTACTTTATGTTACATCATGTTTTCTTATTGATGTGGATTCTAGTCTCTTGAGATGAACTATAGGAGTTTCTAGTGCATAACTGATCCACCATATTGTCATATGCTAGAACTTTTATTGATACTCCATATTAATTGTGTAGGCATGATCAAATGTTTAATTTGTATAGTTAATGTCTCTATCCGATTCACATGAAACATGTTATATAAGATGGGCTTTAACAATCAGTAGATTTTGTGCAATGTGTGTCATATAATGAAATTGTTAAACTATTCTATAATTGGATAATCTCAAACACACAATGTGTTCGTTATGCAATTGCCCTTACACAACTAGATACAAATAGTGAATCGGAGTGGGGCATAAATAAAATATAGGTTATGTGTAAAGGGCTGGTTGCAATCCAACTTGTTGTAGCTGTTACGAACAACAAAGAAAAATATTCTAATTTGAATTATGCTTATATGATCACCAAGAGGAGGACATCCTTTGTACAACATGTTTAAACCAGGACTGACAGGACCACTAACACATACCAAGGCCTTGACAGATATGTTATTCCCTGACTCAAAGGTCAGATATACCCGATTCCATGACTCAAAGGTCAAATGTGATATGCACTAACTTATAGGTCAGACATATTATTCCACGACTTTTAAGTTGGCAATGTCTCTCAACTGACAACAGGTCAACCATTTGCACTGACTGTAGGTTAGCCTTTTTTTTTTTAACATGATATGTGGCATTCATGAGATATTTTATGGAGTGTTGCCATCAGGTGGTTAGGGATTTGTCTGGAGGTTAGTTTTAGAAAAGCTTGACAGGACCTTAATAAATGTGTTCCTGTTATTCTTGCAGCATCATTATTTCTATTAACATCCACAGAGACTAGAACTATTATTCACTTAATTTCACTGATTGTTGTTTTTGTTGCCCCAATCCAGGAAACTAGGATTTAGAGCCTAAGAATTACCACAATGATCAAGAGATAGGATTCAAAATGCGTACTTGAGCAACAAACTCGCATGACAGAAAAGAAGAACTATTTTTCATTAATTTATTTAGTTGAACTTCCAAAGACTTTATAGTTGTTTTTGGTTTTCATTTTATTTAATTATGTTGGGATTGACATTATTATCCAAACTTTAATCTTAAATGAAAATTTCTTATTAACTAGGGTAAATGCCTGAATTTTATCATGCAAATGGATAAGACATATGCATTTATGAGATACTTTTACAAGTCCCGACAGAATACAAAGGGCCTATAGCTCCAAGTCATGAAACCTCTCACTTCTGGAGGTGTGAAACGGTTTAAGCATGTGCACGGATGTGAGGGGTGGGGCAGCGTGTTTATGAAAATTGAGGGATGAAAATGGGTTTATTTATGCACCATTTCACACCTAATTTACGCATATGAATCGTTTATGCCAAAGTGCAAACACATGATGATGTACATATGTTACTCATGAATTATTTTAAGATCCAAACAAACAACCCCTTACGTAAGTTTGCTGCATTTTTTCTCCTTTTGAACAGATTTTTATCTATATTTCAAGAATGATAAATAATATATTTTTTTATTTAATTTTCTTTCCAATGATGACTCTTACCATTTAGACAAAAAAAAAAAAAAAGAAACTCTTGGGGATTTCTCACATATCTACCAGATAAATCAAGTTTCTGTCATTGGCATCAAGATTGTGGTCATGTGTTGTTTCCAAATAGGCATCAAAGCTAGTTCCAACCATGGTTTAAAAAATCGGCCGAGTCCGAGTCGAAAAATCGGCCAAGTCCAAGTCCGAGTCCGGTCACATGGACTTGGACTCAAAATCATGGGAATCGGTCGACTCGACTCGGACTCGGTCATGACCGAGTCGGGTCCCGAGTCCAAGTTTTTAAACCTTGGTTCCAACATAAGAACAAAATAGATTTCCGATAGTAAATAATAATAAATAAATAAAACCCAACATAATGTTATAGTCAATTATAGTTCCATTCAAAAATAATAATAATAATGTAATAGTTACTAATTTAGCAATGAAAAAATAAAACATGCACACAAATTTTAGTTTACCTTATTGAGAAGTGAAAATGCGCTTCGAACAGGATAATGGTCATCCATAAAAGCCAAAGCACAGAGACCATTTCTATTGTAAGAGTGCACCTTGTATTCTGAAAAGAAATCACCAATAAAAAGAAAAGAAAAGAAAAGATCAGAATGCAGGTGTACTTCATGAACTTGAAGTCTCATCCAAAAAATATATATATATATACATTAAAGGAATTTTGAATTTGTAACTGAAACTACATGTGTGCCTCAGCTGCAAGAACATTGTACTCAAGGTGCCACGTTCAATGACTACACTCATTAACATTCAAGAACAAACGTTTCTCCACTCAAACACTGAGATCCCTGTCATGATATCACTACAACTTAAAACAACTAAGATCTTCTACCTAGTGTGCATGGACATGGCAAAATAAATAGGGGAAAACTAAGGCAATCCAGATTATCACTGAGGCAGTTCAAATGCTCTGATATAGTACTTTTTATACACAAGAGAAGGGACGAACCAATTGGGTTGGTCTAGGCTGACTAATGTTGGTCTCAATTGTCTCCAACCACACTGACTCAAACTTGTACTCCAGAAATCACCCATGTAGCAACTTTTCCAATCACAGTTCTTATCAGAGTAGCAGCAACAGCCAATAAGACAGCCACAGGTGATACAACCTCTTAATATGTATTTATTTCAATTTTAACTCAACAAGGAACAGGACACCTGCTGTCTCCACTCTCCAACTACTTATATCCACATATTGTATAAACTCTTCATATGTGGGTGTCACAGATGGAACTTCAAATCTAGACTTTTTTTTTTTTTTTTTGAAAATAACTTCAAATCCAGACATTACTGCTGATTGGGTGTGATTTGTCACAGAAATTAAATGATCACAGAAGTAAATCATCAACATCATCAAGCCATGCAAGCAACAGACAAATGAATCCATGTTTTGAGCAGTAAAATCTACGGGACTAATAATACAGTAACACCAGAAAAAAAAAAGCCCATAAATTCAAATATAATCTTTGCAGCCCAGTTAGGGATGAGTAATATGAAAAGAACTATAAAAGTAGCCGCATCATGGATTGTGGGTCAGATCTTTATATTGCAAAGGAATGACAATAACCCAACCTGGATCGAAGACTGTAATTTTCAAGCAGTAACAAAAGAACAGTATAATTCATGGATTCTAATGCCAACCCAGAGATGGGACTCTCAGTGCCAAGCCAGATGGCCAATGCTCTATCTAATGCAAAGGCAAAGAACGTAGTAGAAGTAGTGCAGAGCAAATACAGAAAGCTGATTGCTTGAATTTGTGCAAGATCAAGACTTGAAAGGCTGACTGCACTGAGAAGATTTTGTGAAGGTGCAAACCCTTTGGGCAAAGTCCAAAAGAATAATATATTTTATTTCATTAAAAAATGAGTCAACCAATCCACATAACATTGGTTTTAAGGAAAAAAAAAAAAGAAAAACAAGGAAAAAAATCTAAGTAAACCAATCTACTAGTTATAAATTATAATAGAAAGTAAATCCTCGTTACTAAGCATTTCCATTGTTAGAAGTCCTACATCATCTTAATCAACTAATCAAAATGGAATTTTAATCAAAGCAACATGCACCATGAATTGCACATCAATAGGATCATTCAGATTGCTTGCTTGGCATGTGGGCTCCATGTGCGCACCGAAAAACTTATTTGAAAAAAGAAAGATGATGTAAGGAGTTTATATGTCAATTCTGGCAACTACTTGGAGTCCCTATAAAAGGTTTTCTAAGTTCAGGATATTCGCATGGTTCATTGAAAATTTAAAAATATATACAGCCCCGGATTAGGATATAAAATTGAATATTGAACATTCAACATTGAAACATTCCATCCAAACTTAGAAGTTTCCATATCACAGTATTTGGAAAAAAATCAAAGCAAAATCTAGCAATGTTTGGTATGCTAGTTAGAATGCAATTTTACATAATTAAACATGTCCAAATGCGCACAAGTAAAACCAAATGTACAAATACATGTGTATGAGTACATATACCCTAGCCATGGAATCAGGAAATCCACAACCCAAAAAAAAAAAAGGATGCAAATAGATCAAGATTTCTAAATCAAGAACCAAAATACCAAGATCCAAAAAGACCAACAGACAATGTGAAGCATCTGACACACCTTCATGCTGGACTGATTGGCGTTGCCCAGGTGGTGTTCTTTTGGCAACAGTGCGTCCAACGAAAATAATAAATTCCTTCACTCCTGTTCTCTGGAAATATCCAAACTGGCTTACATCATATGCAGTGGCAAGAATAACGGGATCGGATCCTGAATCAGAGGTGCTGCTACATTTCAGAACCAAAAGTGCTGTGATCTTCATCTCTTCTAATATTCAGAATATTTTTCTGTCAATTGCTTGAGCTGATATTTCTGTAGATTGGTCTGTCCATCATGCAAAGGTGCAAATGAAGAAAATGATAAGACAAGCAAAGCCGAAAAAACTAGCAATAATTAGTGTAATATTATATTAAAAAAACCATCTTTGTTAATTCTTTGGTACATTAGCTGGTATTTTACTTTCCTTGCACAAATGGCAATAAAGACACTTCCAAGAGTAAATTAGTTTTTTGCTTTCTTTAGTTATATTTACAAATAAGAAATGATCAAATGTATCCAAATACACATATCTCCACTGTTTTTCATCTTTTAAAAAAAAACTGTAAATGACCACACTGTTTCATCCATTAGCTAGGGTGATTAATATTAATATTAACTATTTTTTTATGGGTAAATACATTAATTTCCATTAATTGCATTGCAGTTGTAAATCTATAAAGCATACACTGCAAATAGCACAATGCATCAGATCTGGACCCTACAATGAACATGCTGCACTCAGAATCACATTCAGATGATCCTAGCTGCCGTGTGGAAAACTTTTCCTCAGTGATTAGATAACCTAAATGGTGCAAGTTCCAGCATAAGTCCACCCTAGTTAGTGTCTTGCAGAAGAAGAAAGTTGTCCTCATACATGATTAGCTCAATAACTTTCAATGAGTTTTTGGCCAACCATTAGCCTCTCTACTCAATGTACCCAAACTAAAAGGCTAAAAACTTTTGTTGACTTGTTTGATTTGCATTCATAGTCAAGATGTGTTTTGTGCATGCCAAATTCCTTGCAGCCCCAATAGTTGTCTTTGCTAGGTTATGCAATCAACAATGATGACAACTCATACCAAATTGAGCAATGCATCCCCACCTGGACATCTGATGTTTCAGATCCTAACCGAAACACACTGGCTTTAACCTGGTGTAAGATCATCACATTAGGTCAACCACCTTTCTCGGAACTTTCAAGCACAAATTCAACCAAGAAACTCCTGAAGTGGCAAATAATTCAATATTATTTTTGTGTTCTCTCTGGTTCTTTTACAAAATCTGCTTCCAGTATTTACAAGCAATGTTCTCTCCAAGTGATGCTAATCATGGTTCAGGCCAGCCTCGCTACGGCAGATGCCTAGCCCACACTGGGACAGATATAGGTCATATTTTTTCACTTCATAACTAACCGAGCCTGGGCCTGTGCTCCAAATATATGCTTAAATGTCCAACTACAGGCCCGGACAAGCTCAACATTTAACACAGAGGCTCAACCTTTGGCTCCCTGGTGTCTAGATTTTTAAGTCAAACTGGGAACTAAGCCATAAATGGGAACAAGTGCAAAAGTGACGCAGCACGAGTAGGTGGAAGAGTAGCCAATGGACAACTCTCCAAGCCAAGGCTTAGGATAGAGATCCATTGGGATCCAAATGGCCTTGGTCTCACACCACAAACACACAAACAAGAGAAAAAAGTCAACGGAGAAATTTTATTTTATCAATCAACTTATTGAATGAGAGAAATTACATCTTTTTATAAAGACTAAACCCTAATCTATTCTTGGACACAATCCTAATTAAATTAAACTCTAAATCAAATAAGATAAAACTTTCTCATTAATCTCATAACTATCCCTAAAATTCAGCTACTAATAGAAAATAGGGACAGTCTTGCACGGTCTGAAGATTCTCTTTATGGACTTTAGTAGGCTTGGGCCAATTGAGCCTGGTTGATCCATGGATCATGGGTTTGAACTGCATCATAAAGTAAAACTCGCAAAGGCAACATGAAATCCAAATGATATATCCTACTAAAACAAGAATCTAAAATGACAGATGGGATAAGAAATTGATGACGATGATGATCAAAGGTTGGCATCTAAACATCGTTGAGAATATAACAAAATAGGTATTTCATTTCATGATCATGGTTTTAAACAAATGTCTCTTTTTCCCAAGCAAGAGCCCATGTATTTTTTGAGGAAAAAAATCATCTCCCTCTTTTTGCCAAACAAAGCCAACATTTGCAGATATTTTTATAAATAAAGCTCTATCAAAAGGAATCATCATCACACCACTATAAGTAAATTGAAACTTTTCTTTTTTGGGATGATATATATATATATATAAAAGTTTCTAGGTATATAACTCCAAGTTCAACTGAAAGAACAAATGAAGTGGACGGTGATGAAGACATGCCAATAGAGTTTTCACACATTGGAGATGCCTAGGAGTCTTCACACAAGGCTAAGAGAAGCTGTCTTCACCAACTGAAAATAGGAAAATAGAAAGATGCTCATTGAATTACTTTGGAAAGCCTATATGACCTTTATATAGAGTAGTAGCCAAAAGCACTGAAATACCTAGATACTCCAAAATAGGCAACATATCATGTCGTACCAGGTCCTATAAAAAGGGCAACATATTTTGTCATACCATATCCGATATTTCACTTTTTTGTGTAAAATCAACATCCTTACCATATCCATTCTGTGTCCCTACTTATCCATGCCATATCAAGACATCATAACTCCTCCTTAGAACAATAATCGTTGGCTCTTAATTAAAGGTTGTAATTTCTAATTAAGGCTCCTAAGGAAATTAACTTACACATCTTTCTAAATTTAAACAAATTACAATCAATTAGATTACCTCAAGATAAACTAACTATAATATGGATTGGACATGTGACACGACCATACTGCCCTTATTTAACATGTGACTAATTAAACAAGTTATGGGCTCTTTAAGTAGACTGGGTTTACGCCAGCCTTCATAGGCTTTGTTTGAAAAAAATTGCTTTTGGCCCTGGCCTGCATCAAAATGCCATTGAGGGAAGAAAATGAAAATTCAAAAAAGGTTCAATGAATCTACATGTGCAACTGTGCAAGCTTTACCAAAGTATATATATTCAGTATAGCATGGCAAATCTAATACAACTAGCATAACGAAGCCCTAACTCATCCAGTATGAACAAAACCAACAAAGACGAGAGAGAGACAGAGAGAGAGACAGAGAGAGAGATTCAACTAATCTAACTGCACGTACTTTGAGACAAATCAATATGCCGTGAGAAATGTAATGAACCCTTTTGAATGCTAAACATACATTTGACCGCAAAAACATGGATAAAAAACTAAAAATAGATACAAGAAAAAACTCAACAATTATAATTTATAACCATAGTTGTCAATTCCATTCCGGTCGCCTTTCCGGTTTGACCTTATAGTGGAATGTTTCGACAATCCTGTTAATTCTGGTATTCTATTTTGGAAAAGACGTGCTTGAAAAATAAAAACATATATATAAAAGAATATCTAAGTTTGAACAAATAGTTGAATGCTAAAATAATACTAAAATGAACACTTACATCACTTAAATTAAACTACGCTCTACAATTGACCATTTTCTAGTTTTTACCATAGATAAATGGAAGTATTAAACCTTGGCCAGAATGGAGAGGAATTGGTCCGGAATTGGGACTGAAACGACCAGAATGGACCACAGAACAAGCCAGAATTGGGACCGAAAGGTTTTAGGGTGGCATTCCGTTCCGCCCAAGGCCAATTCCGGAACGTTCCAGCCAATTCCAGCCAGAATGGAACGGAATTGACAACTATGTTTACAACAAATCTGACCCTTAGTCGTATCATTATTTAAACAGTCAAAGGAATAGTAGAAGATATAATATATCAGTTCAAATGTACAAATAAAAATTATGAAAATTTACAACAATTTCATAGCAACTCTAACCTTGAGCTCCACAAGACCATCCAACAAGACCAAAACAAAACAGCACACATAACAGATATAAAGAAATAAGGATCCTGAATTATCCGACCCAGTGGAAAGAATCCAGAGATAAGTATCTACATTATCCAATCCAGCAGATAATGCTGGTGAATCCCACGGCCTGGAAATCCACCTTTCCCATAATGGGCACAATTCCAAAGTGCCCATTTGAATTTTCTAAAACAGAACATAGGTAACTCAATTTACAAGTAAATAATGAGCCACCTTCAAGTGACAGTTGTTTTCTTCTTTGTCAAAATCATTTAAAGCTAAACAGAGTTATAGATAATTTACATTCGCAGCCAAACTAATTTATTGGCAATCAAATTCCAAGAATCCAAACAGATCCCAAAGGACTCAATTCCGCCGTTTCACATCTACTTGTATTCGCATCTCGCAGCGGCCTCCAAAGTCCAACTCATGTTATTTGACAAAGACTTAACTTTCTTCTCTTCTAAATTCCAATTCCAAGCAAAATCCTAGGCGCAAGTCAGGGCGCGTTTGTTTGCCGCAATTCTAGTACATCCAAGCACTCAAAAATGCTGGAATTTATAGAAATGTAATGCCAAAAGCTCGACATTTCAAAAAAGAAGGCTAGCCCTTTTTGGAATTCTAGCGATCAAACAGAGAATTCCAAGTGATCCATCCACAGCATCTAAAATTTGCTATCAGAAATCCCTCCAAACAAACGTCCCCGTCCCCGTCCCCGTCCCCGTCCCCGTCCCCTTGGGAAACTCCACAAATTCCATAGAAAATTCAGCAGATCTGACAATAAGTTCATCAGGCGATACAAATCAAACAAACTTTAAGAAAAACACACACACGCACGCACAGAGAGAAATCTTTTGCAACAAAGTTGTTGTTGTTTTTATGATGAGAGATGAAACCCAAAATCGAATCGAATCGATTTCTCATTTTGAGACGGAAATGAAACCCAAGAAGAGATAGAGAGAGAGAGAGAGAGAGAAGAGGGGGTTACTTGGAAGCGTGTTCTCTCTCTCTCGCTCTTTCTGTGTGTTTGAGATCTCTGCGAGAAGGCGATGGAATCTGGGAATCAGAGCAGCGGGGAGTTATTGGCGGAACGGATCGGATTTTCTTTTGTGGAGAATTGTTGAAATGGTATTTTATGTAGCCAATGCGTCTCTTTTTGACGATGTGAAATGGAGGCCTCACCCTCCGCTTTGTGGTTATAACAAATAGAGCATTTGACTAACATTTTCTCATCATGAAAGGAAATGTATGTCAAGTAAGCTTGGGAGGGGCTGAACGCACGGCATGACTTGAGTTTGTTGGCTGGTTGTAAGAAAGAAAATATATGACCAAAAGTGAGGTTTAGATTAGGGATGATAATTCCCACCTCACTCTTGTTCAGAGTGGGTTTGATAGTAGTTTTTTTTTTTTTTTATACAGGTTGGGTTTGGGTTTTGTCTACCCAATATATCCTGCTTAGAATATATAATATTTATATATTCATTACTAAACTAATAAACAAAATTCATGTGGTGTCTGTGGCGTGGCAGGCTCAAACTCTGCTACATGCGTTCTCATCCATTTCTACATATTTTAAAAGTTTTGAATTTGACTTGACCACTCAATAGGGACGGATTTGGTATTATAATCAATGGCCCATCACGAACAGGGCAGTTTGGGTTTACCCTAGTCCGTACCAAACTTGCCTTGTTGCCATCCCTATTTAGATTGGGCTTGTCTTGGGTTTGGGTTTGGGCTGAAGCTCGAAGGTTGAAACCATGATAAATTTTGGGTAGGGATTGGATTAGAGGCATACGTGCCACTAAATTCAATTTAATTCCAAAAATTTCTAAGATATTTTTAATATCGAGATTTTTGGGATATGGTGTTATGGCTTGTCTCCTGATATTTTTAATTGTCATATTTTTTATATAAATTTTTTATTTTCAATTAGCTAAAAGGACTCAAATGGCTTTACGAAATCCCATAATTCCAGCTCCATTACTTTAGGTGGATTTTCTAGATGCTCAAGTATAAATGAGCATTTAGGAATTCTAATGTATTGGGAATTCAGAAATTTCTCAACTTTAAATTTCTTAAATGCAATTTATTTATAAGAATTCAAGGAATTCATGTATGTGAAATTTCAAAAAAATAAAAATAAAAAAGAACAATTTAAAGGTATTAAATTATAAAAATTCATTTACTTAAAAAATAGAAAAAGTTAATATTCAAACCATGAGCCTATTTAGATATAGGGTGCAGTGAGATGAAGCCTTGAATCAAAAGTTAATAAAATATAATCAGGTCAAATCATAATATAATGAGTTTTTATTTTTTAGTGGCTTGAGAAATAATCTTTTTAACTTTTTTTTATAATAAAAGTAGATATTTTTTTTTTCAATTCAATGGGATGAAAATGTAGTGTTTGACTTTTTAATATAAAAGGGTAGAATAATTTTTTGAGAAGTAGTATTTTAATTTGACTCCCTTTTGCTTATTGTGTCTTGAAATGATACCTCACTTCAACTTATTAGTGAAGTGAATTTACCAAACACACTTGATAAAAAGGGGAATCATATTATAATTAGACCCCTCATATTTTATTCTAGAGGTTTTTATTGGAAAAATTACCTTAAGTGACTAGTTTACAACAAAAAAAAATTATTAAACTTATGCATACCACATAACTACTTTGGTTTTTTTTTTATGTAAAAGTACCGAGGGACGAATTCGAGGCTTAATTGTACAGGTTTGCCTCAAATTTGACCCTGCTCTATTTCTATATAAACCGATGAAACCCTTTTTTCTTCTTCTTTGCTCTTTCTCAAGCTTTAAAATTGAGTCTTCTTCTTCCCCAAGCGGCCGATCTTCCATCATCTTCATTTCCTTGGTCCCTGCAAGTGTCCTCAACATCTTTAAATTGTTCACTTGTGAAGGTAAATAGTTTTCTCTCTTTTTCTGAAGTTTTTCTTTGTGATTTGGACTTTGTTATTTACATGGTTTTCTTCTTCCTCAATTTTTTTCTTCTTCCATTTTCTTGTCCTTTGTCCCCACAAGGTTCCTAAACATGTTTAATTAATTCATTTGTGAAGAAAAATTTTTCCCCTTTTCATATGCATGTTTTTTTGGCTATTTTTGTATTGCTTGTTTTTGGTTGTCTTATTGTTCTTTTGTTTGATTCATTTGTTCAATTTTCTTACGTTTGATGTCAACCTTTTTCTGATATCAAACTGTATTACCAATAGTATGTAGTCCTCCTTATGTTAGGTGTGCTCATTTCATTTGCTTTCTTGTTGTTTCTCTGCTGCATTTACTTGTCTAATGGTTAATTATAGCTTTGATTCTGTTTGCTTTTTCTTTACTGCATTTTCTACATTTCAGCTGCACATTTGCTAGTATTGAATTTTTCTTCATTTTAGTGAACGTGCTTAATGAGACCAAAGCCCTTAACTTAGACTTGCTTGTGATTTTTATGGTTGTCACATGAGTGTGTGAATTTTAATAATAAATATATACTATGCTATATTTGCAATGTAGATGTCTGGAGCAAGTGAAGATGGTGTAATTTTTTAAAATAAACATCACATCACGTTTGCCATATCCCATGGATTGGTAAATCCCAAACAAACTCACATTTATACATTATATATATCGTTGTAATTGAACCTGTGACAAAGTTATTCATATATGTATATAAATTTAAAATTGACAGGAACTTGGAAAGTATAGAATAATTCCTACAAATACTTGTAAAGGAAGTCAGAATTAAACGAGAAGCAGTTAAAGTATGTTAGCCAGATAGGCCTACAGCATTTGGCTGAGATCGAGTAGATGATGATTTATCGGGCATTGATCAATGGTTTAGTTGAGAGGTGGAGACCCAAGACCAATACATTCTACTTCCCAACTGGTGAGGCTACGGTCACATTAGAAGATGTGATGTATATATATGGCCTTTCGGTTGATGGACTAACAGTTATGGGACTTACATTCCCTACTAATTGCATTGATAAAACATGTCACGTCCCGAGCCCAAGAATTTAGGTATTAGGATTAAACCTAAAATAGTGACATACATACTCCCGTATATACACACGTGGACCCAACTCTAAGTGAGATCACACAAGGGAAATTTACACGTGTAATTGCTATTAGTGGACATTTGTCTAAGCATTCATACGTAGAAGCTATCAGTATCATCAATAGAAACAAGATGATACACAATAACTAGAAACACATCTATATGTAATAGAGTAAAAAGGAAACATGTCTTTACAAAAAGGGAAGAAAGCTTCTGAAAAGATGGAACGTTTATATAGTACACACAGTATATGGAGTCATGGCCCATACATAACAAAATGAAACTTAATGCAACCACAATCCAAAATAAGGCCTATACTAGTCCAAGCCGCACTCCGGAGTGGATCGGTCAGAGATGAACTGTTGTCCTCTAGTCTAACCCCGATGGGACCTTGGAGATCTTCTCTGAAGTCTTATTGACCTTAGAGGGATCGGAAGAGGGACTTGAGCCTGCAACACCAATGGACAACAATTGAATAAGACTATTCAGCAAAGCATAAGCAAAATTAAGGTAACACGCGTTGTTTCTACAAGAATCACTAATAGGTAACCATAGATAGATTGTCAAATTAGTATACTAGGCATGCTGTGTATTTGAATAGAGCATGTTATAAGATTCAATTAACAAAAATACCTTACATGTGGCCACTATATTTGTCATATTCTCTCTCTAGGGATCTATGCGTTGAGAATACCATTGACCAAGCCAATATACGAATGGGTCTCTAGTGTATGGAGTCCGGAAGCTCCAAGAAAAGCACACTACCGTGGCCTAATTCATGCTACACCAGAGTCAACGTTATCAAGTATCATAAAGCTGAGGCTGAGTAGAGTCAGACCGATTTAATTCATTTAATTGAATTTTGAATAATGTGTGTAACTCATTCATTGAATATACATTCAAGTTATTCATACAATTCATTCGTTGAGGAAGGACAATAGCATACAGTATATATTTAAGTCATGCATCCAATACATTCATACCGAATTCATTCGTATTTAATTCAATGTTAAGATCAGTAGAAAATGTTTATCACAAATAGAATCAATTGAGAAATGCTCATTCAATTCAAATCATTATTGGAAGAATAGAAGGCAATAACCGAAATTCAATATGTTATGCAATTCAATTTAATTTCATGGGTTCAAGGTGGTTTACTAGCCAACCGTAATCTAGTCATTCATTATTTCTAACCATGCATGCAGATATAGTTTTAAATTATCTGATACACAGTTGTCTTTCTTTTGGTGTTACATTATATCGAGAATGTGTATCGAAGTCTCTTAAACTAACACCCATGTGGAAGTGCTTAATAAATAGACAATGCACATAAATGAGTCTTAGCCTTCAAAACTGTTCACGATGTTCAATCATTCTATTGGACCAGTTAATATGGTAAATGGATCAAAAAACTAAGGCCCTGCAGGGTCTCCCAACAGTACTGTACTTAATCCTAAATTTTCGGTGGCATTACGGCTTAGCCATGGGTGACATATAGCTTAGCTGTAATATGCACTATGGCTTAGCCGTGGTTACCCAAATTCTCCCGCATTCACGGCTAAATCATAGTTTATCTTACGGCTTAGCCATATTTGTTCTACAGTTGAACCAGGTTTGGCTATGGCTTAGTCGTAGCACATTATATGGCCTGACTGTGGTTTAGCCGTAGGAGGTTTTCTATTTTTCATGCTCTCGGATTTTCAAACAGTAAAATTGCTTACGACTTGACTACGGCTAAGTTACAGCTTAGCCGTAGTACATTCTACGGTTTAGCCGTAGATTGGCCATAATATAATTTTTAAATTTGTTGCTCTTTGGAATTTGAGCCATAGAAAACTTACAGTGTAGCCGTAAGCTTTAGATTTCTTGAAGCTCAGGTACAACCCGTCTAGTTTCACAACTTGCAACTTAACATACACTTCTAACTTAATGGAAGAGAGGTACAAATAAAGGGTTGTAAAACACATTATAATTAAAGGATTTGCAAGAATTTTAAGAATCATATTATACCAATATACATTCATCCAAAATTTGCTTATACTTGCCTTAAATTAAGTTTTTCAAACTATGAATCCTTCTTTTAGCTCAATTTGGGTATCATTGGACCTAAATGCCATGCATGCAAGAAATAAGGAAAGAGATGAGTGCATGTATTGAAATGAGAGTCCTCTAGACTCAAGAGAGCTATAATGGGAAAAGCTCTTACCTTAAAACACACGAAAGAGATGGACTAGTAGAATGGGTGCTTGCAAACTCAAATGCAATAATGATCTTGTTCTCTTTGATGCAGAAAAAGAAAAGGCAGAAAAAGAAAAGGGAATGGAAGAGGAGAAAACGTTGGAGAGTAACAGATGAAACAAATGGGCACTGAAACCCACTGTGATATATACAGAACTTTAGGTTTATAAGAAAGTCCAATTTCTTAGAGGAAATTTTATTTTCAATCAAATGAGGTTTTCAACTATCACAACAAAGTCAAATACATTTGAGTAAGTTACGGAAGTTAATAAGCCTAACGGGACACACGTGATAACACCAATATGATGCACAAATGACGTAGACTTACAAAGTTTAAAATTATGAAAAAAGGCTCGTGTCTATCTAATCAAGGTTAAATTCAACCCAACTACCTATCCAAAATCACACCACATTAATTAGGCTAATTCTATAATCATTAGCTAATAACTTAATTAATCGCTAAACGTGCTTAATTGGGGATGGAGTGTTATAAAACATTTGTTGGAGCTTCTTGGTGTGGAGCCAAGTCCTGATACAAATAGATTAGCATAAAAGTTTAAGTGGTTGGAGAGAATTTTTGTTCCTCCTAAAGATGAGGAAGAAGGAAAAAAAACCAAAGAAAAGGAGATTTATGCCGCTAAGGCATATTTGTTGTTTTTGGTGAGTGGTCAAATTATGACCAATCAATGTGGATCAAGGGGACTGGCATTTACTTTGAAGCTGTTTAGAGAATTTAAACTATATTCTTGGGCATTTGCCTGCTTGGTAAATTTATATAGAATGTTAGCTAAGGCTGTTGCATGGTCAAAGGAGATGGAACTTGAATTTGGAGGAGTGGAGGAAGATGAAGAAGAAAAGGAATATGGTTAAGCAATTTCAACAAAGAAAACAAGGACCATGTTTTGACCATTATAGCTCTTACAAGTGATGGGCATATTTTCCATTGCTTATTTTATTTTTATATTTGAATAGCATATATTATCAGAGATCTAAATTATGCTCATTTGCCGCATATTTAGGCTTACATGAGGAGGGCAATGGGTTGTGCCATGCAATCTCATCGTTATGGAATAACAGACATTCTCTTCCCACTGATGAGGACATGAGAGAATAGGCTTCATGATATTAAACCTCTTACTAAAGTGAGGCAAGTTAGGAATCAACCAAACATCCTTATCAATGAACAGGTAATTATCCCTCATAGATAACTATATTTATTTCAAATAATATAGTAATTATTGAATAAACTAATTCGATCTGTTGTAATCTAGTTTGAATGGTAGCCATATAAGAGGTATGTAAAATAATTCTTGAATTTGGTGCCAAAGGCCGATCAAAGGCTATTCATGACATCAAATGCCCTTATCTTTTATTGGATTTTAAAAGACACAATAGTGATCGTGTCATGAGATAGTTTGGCTTACAGCAAGTTGTACCTCCATTTCTAATGCCATTTAATGGGAAATAAAGGATTGTAAGAGTTATAATTGACTACACGGAACGTAAGAAGGTACTAATAGAGTTATAAGATACCTGACGTTCAACGGTATTGGCAGGAAAGAAATCCAAAGAAAATGCTTATTCCAAGGAATACATGATTTGGTTAAGCCCGAATACTATAATGCATATTGGACGTGTTGGTGAACCAAGATCAGAGAAGAAGAAGAATAAATAAAAAGAAGTAGATAGCAAGGAATTGCATGCTCATTGCATTCCTGATGCAAAAGTATTTCCTTTATTGTTTATAACTTCACTTCTCCATTTTCTTGTTCGCTTTCTTCATGCATTTTAAATAACTTACAAGCATTTTGAATTTCAGATGATGAATTTCATAGATCACCTTCGTCATTCTGTTGACTAGGAAGTGAGCAAAAAGAAAAATTTAGATAGTTTCACTGTGACCTTAAAGAACAAGCCGATAAGATTCAAAAAAGCATGCAAAAATGCTTTTGAGAACTACAAGGAAACATGTAGTTCATCGCAGTCGTTTGACGAATAACATAAACTTAGAAAGAAGAAAAAGAAGTATGTCAGTCAATTTGGGTTGGGCTGAACCCATTGCATGACCTTAACGACCAAAAGCGAGGTTTAGATTGGGCTTGTATTGGATTTGGGTTAGGGCTGAAATCTGAATGTTGAAACCAAGATAGAATTAGGTCAGGATTGGTTTAAAGACATAGGCCATGTTTGCATTGTTCTCATGTTGTTCTAATTTTGTGCTCATATCAAGTTGCACTAAGAACGGGTTTGTGCGGAGACTATATTTTGTAGAACTTATTTGGCAATATTATCTTGAAATTCTCTACTGAGAATACATCATATGGAACTTATTTGGTAACAATATCAAAAATTTTCTCTAATGTACAAAAACAAAGAAAATCATAGGATCTAAAATGTAGGACCTACCTTTTAATATTTGCGGAACTCTATTATTGTCGTACATGGGACCCACCTGTAGAAGTTACAATGTGGTATCCACCTTTAAAAGTTAGAATATAGGCCCATATTTATAAGATTTATAAGGTGGGCATACCTTTACAGGAGTTATAATATAGGGCTATCTTGTTTGTTGATTATGAACATGGGACCCACTTGAAAAATTATGTGATACCCACTTTTAAAATTATGTGGTACCTACATTTATAAATTAGAATATGGAGTCACATTCATATGATTCATAATGTGGGCTTACGTTCATAGGAATTACAATGTAGCTCCAACTTTTCTGATTGTGACCATATGACTCGCATTTAAAAATTAGAATATGGGCATACACTCAAAGGATTTATAATGTAATTTACAATCAAAAGAAATTAGGAATTATAATATTGGTCACCTTTTGTGATTGTTAATGCATTGTTTAAAATATCGGCCAATATTGGTATGTATATCGATCATGATCGAACTGATATTTTATTGAGAATCGATTTTGATCTCGGCACAAAAAGTATCGCGTTAATATCGGTAAATATATGCCGAAGAAAATCGGTATCGGTCGATACAGGCTTTGTTACAATTTGTTCTTAGAGCTAAGAGGAGGGGGAAACAATTAGCATGCTTACAATGGAGAGGAAAAAAGAAGAAGAAAAAAGAAAAAAAGAGACCAAGAAGGATTGAAGGAGACGTTCATCTTCTTCTCTTCTTCATGCTCCGCATTTCCTTTTCCCCAACGTTCCCCAAGAAAGAGATAAATGTTGGGCTTTATTTAATGCTAAATGTAAATGTCTAGCATTTAATGCTGTTTGAGCATGTTGTGTTGTGCAATTTACGCAGTGTAACTCGTGTCATATTAGGTAAATGCCCTTTTCTTGATCAATGTGAGATTTAACTTCGATCGCTTTGATACAAAATAAAGCTCTTGATTTGCATAATTTTATGGGCTCCATTGTAGGCCCATATTCTATGGATCTAATATGCACAATTAAATCTCATACTTCTTGTGATTTAAGAAAATTTTGTGGGTACCAAAATGAGCCCCACATTTTATCGATTTAATCTAAATGCCTTATTTATTTATTTATTTATGTATTGTTCTACAACAAAATACCCATTACAAGAAAGAAACATACAAATATCAAAAGTACATAAGAGAAGGAGAAAGAAAGGCACAGGAGCATTGTACCAAATCAACATCTAACTATAGAACCACACCTACTCAAGGATACATCTTCCTAACCCCTTGCTTGACTAAAGCATTTATCATAAAGTTGACATATCTAATATCATGACAAAAAGAAACGCTAATAGTAAAAGATAACTCCCTAGTTTTATTAAACTGAAAATGAAATTTCCAAGGATACGCCTTTGGATTAAATACCAAAGCGATTGCACTCGAAGAATCACTTTCAACAATAAGCCAGCTATGATATCTTGTGGAGAACAACCTTATAGCTTCCAAAATGGCTAACACCTCCACCTCATTGGAATCACAAACACCCACACTCTTGGAAAACATTAATAAAACATCATCTTTGTAATTACGAAGCAAACCCACAACTCTTGCTGGCCTTAGTTTACCCATTGAAGCACCATTTACTTTAAACTTTCTTACCTCGAAGGAATAGGGAGACCAAGGAATTGATCTCCTCACCCTAATTTGGCGACACTCCATACACAATTCCTAATTATAAATAATATCATCAATGTTGAAGTTGGAGAGCTTCTTTTGAATCAAAGCCCATTTCGCAATTCTAAAGGCTACATTAGAGATTAACTCTGCAATCGAATTTGAAGAGCCTGAAAAAATCCTCTCATTCCTTTTCTTTCAAATGGACCACAAGATAGCTCAAGGCACCATCCTCCATAAGATACGACTACACCAAGTAAAATTTGCACTCGGCCAAGACATTGCAGCATTTACAATATTATTTGAACTACACCAAGCAATAGCTCACCTCCCAATGAAGCTACTCTAAACAGTGACTGCCACCTCACAATGAAGAAATAGATGGTTCACCAACTCCTCGTCCTTGTTGCACGTCACACAAATGTCTGAGAGATTGTTAGAAGTTAACCCCCTCATTCTTAGGTTATTAATTGTGGACACATTCGCTGCCATTGTAAGCCCACAAAAAGCTTCAACCCTAGGCAGAGCAAGCCCTGACCACATAAGAGACGACGAGGCCTTAATAGAATGATTTCCCTCCCAGGCGAAGTGGAAAGCTTTTGTAGAGAACTCCTCGGATATGGAGGGTTTCGAATCTGAGTATCCTTAGAATCCCTGTAAGTGAATAAATTATAAATAAGACCTAACAACTCTTTATAAGATCCCCTCTCCAAAGATGAAGAGCCCTCCTAAAACCCACACTGCACACTAAACAACCACTCCTCACTTCACAATAATCACCGACAACACACTCCTTAGTGAGCACAATTCTAAAGAGCCTAGGAAACAACACACTCAAAGGTCCCACCTCTACCCAGTCATCCAACCAAAACCTAACTATTCTCCCATCTCCTTCAAAAAAGCCCACCCCTTTGTACATTGTTTCCCCCCTTACATTAGACTTATCCCCCACTGATGCAATAGCCCTCAAAATGCTCGATCTACAATAACTTGGACTAGGTTTAGGCCATCGTCACCAATTATCCTCACCATTTTTTATTGTAATTAATCTATGCCAAAGAGCCTCCTTTTCCTCCCCAAATTTCCACCACCATTTAGCCAACAAGGCTCAATTCTTATTCTCCATATTACCAATGCTAAGGCCCCCATTGCCTTTGGGCTTAATCACTTCACTCCATTTCAACAAGTGTAACTTCTTTTTATCACCCTAACCCTCCCAAAGAAAATTTATTCGAATGTGATCCAACCTCTCAATCACAGCTTTTGGAATCTTGAAAAGCGACATGTAAAAACAGGAAGATTAGATAGACAAGCTTTAATAAGAGTAATTCTTCTGCCTAAAGACAAGTACATCCTCTTCCATGAAGCCAACTTCCTCTCAAACTTCTCAATCACTGAATCCCACAATGATACATATTTTAGATTTCCTCCAATAGGTAACCCTAGGTAAACGCAAGGAAGTGCTCTTACCTTACAGTGAATGATGTTCACCAAAGTTTGCATAGTCTCCTTAGAACACCAATCTCCTACCAACATACTCTTAGAAATGCTAACTTTCAAACCAGAAACCAGTTGAAAGCACTGAAGAATTCTCCTTAAAGACACAATTTCTTCCCTTTTAGCTAAACTGAAAAGAATGATATCATCTACAAATTAAAGGTGAGTAATAAACTCACCATTACGCCCCATCTCAAGCCCTTCAATCACCCTTAACTCTCTTGCTTTCACTAGCATCAAACTTAAAGCTTCCACCACAATTGTAAACAAAAAGGGGTATAGAGGGTCCCCTTGCCTAATTCCTCTCGATGCTTTGAACAATTTGGAAGGAGAGCCATTAATCAAGACATAAAAGGAAATAGTAGAGATGCATTCGCAAATCCATTTACACCAAATTTCTCCAAAGCTCAGTCTAAGCAACATGCAGTCAATAAAATCCCACTTGACAAAATCGTAAGCTTTCTCTAAATCAATTTTGAAAATCACCCTTTCGTTTTTAGCTTTATTCTCAGAATTAATAAGTTCATTCGCAATTAAAACGCCATCAAGAATCTACCTACCAGCAACAAAAGCCCTCGGAAAGGGCTAATGATATGAGGAAGGGCATTCTTCAAATGATTCGTCAAAAATTTAACCAGCAACTTATATAAACAACCCACAAGGCTAATGCGTCTATAGTCCTTTAGTTGGATAGGATCAGGCACTTTGGGAATGAAAGTTAAAAAAGTAGCATTCATCTCTTTGTTGCTTCTACCCCTTAGATGAAATTCTGACAAAAAGCTAAAGAAGTCTTCTTTGAGAAAATCCCACCATGCTTTAATGAAAGAAAAATTGAAACCGTCTAGACCTGGAGCCTTGTCTCCATCACATTCCTCCAAGGCTCTTAAATCTCATTCTCCTCAAATTCCCTTTCCAACTAGCTCCTAACATCCATAGGAATTGAGGGAAAAAGAAAGCTCATTAAGTTTAGGCCTAGCACCAAGTCACTTTTATAAAGACCTTCAAATGACCACACAACTTCCTCCTTAACCTCTGTCACGCCACGAACCCGAGAATTGAGGGTTTATTGAGGATTCCGATGCGGGACACGTGTACCCGTGACAATTCTTGCCATAATAAGACACGTACGAATTGTCACAAGGGTGATCTCATAGGTACGTGTGAGGAAGATCCATAAATACGTATTAACAAGTACAATTTAATTAAGCGGAAACCTGGAGAATTCACCTGTACATATTATAGGCATCAATAAAACATTAACTTCAGTTCGTTAATAAAACAAAGTTTGTTAATTATCACGACTACATGCATAGGTAAGAAAATTCATGAATAATACAAAATATCAAGATGAACCCTAAGCCAATCCATGGCTAAGCTAAGTCTTCCCAAAATAACCATGTTTCGCGCTGTTGAGGAGGATCAAGAAAAGATATCTTCCTCGTTTCACTTGTTCAAATCTCGAGGTAATGCGGGGGTTCCCTCAAAGGGCTCGCTGAGTGCCGAATTGGCAACATGTTCCGTACTTGTAACTGTTGACCTATAAAAATTGCAAATACTGCAGCGAAGACACCTCATCTCAGCTTAATTTAGGCTACAGAGGTTATTTACAGATCCTGGGGAATCACTGTGAGAACCAGCATTCCATGAAGATCAAGGTAGCTGGAACTCTCAGAGGAAGTTCAAATTTCGGGTTGAACAGACATCATCAAACTCAAAAGCCACAAGAATGTCAGCTTGAAGTCAGTTCCCCCCAAGCCAGGGGGTCACTGACCAAAGTCCTGCTTTCCGATGTCCAAAATTAATGAAATTTAGACGCGAAGCTTTAGTCATGCTCAGAAGATACATTGCAAATTTTCAAGATGAAAAGACTATGTTTGGCCTAAATTTCATTACATGTCAGCTTATAGGACAGTAGTCCTGAATTTGGGGGTCATCGGCTAACATCTTACTTCCAGAAGGCCAAAGCAGATAAAATTTGGAACAAATGATCAAAGAATGCCCCAAGTTATTCTCCCAAAGTTTCAAGTCAAGGGGAGGCTGTTCAGATAGAAAACAGGCTAACTATCTCAATGTGGAGTGAATAGTGACTTAACGCATGCAATGAATAGGTTACTGCTCGAAATCCTACTTCTTCAAATCCAAACTGCATGAAATTTGGATGAATACTCCAAGATGTTCTTGACGTCAGTCGCTCCAAGTTTCAAATCAAACCGGGGTCATTTGGGCTTCAAACAGCTGAAAAAGGGCCCACTGTCATAAAAAAGTCAACTGGGGAGTTGACCAAGTTCAGGTGGTCAAACAGAGCTGAAACTTCTGTGACACACTCTAAATAGTGTCAAGAAGTGTTCCTCCAAGTTTTGTGGCGATTGGACGTCATTTGGACCCCGAACAGGCGGAAACAAGCCACATATGCAAAAGTTCAAGAATGGGCCTTGAGAGTGACCGGGGCCCACAAACAAAAGGAGTTGACCAAGTTCAGGTGGTCAAACAGAACTGAAACTTCTGTGACACACTCAAAATAGTGTCAAGAAGTATTCCTCCAAGTTTCGTGGTGATTGGACGTCGTTTGGACCCCGAACAGGCGGAAACAAGCCACATATGCAAAAGTTCAAGAATGGGCCTTGGGAGTGACCGGGGCCCACAAACAAAAGGAGTTGACCAATTTCAGGTGGTCAAACAGAGCTGAAACTTTTGCGACACATTCAAAATAGTGTCAAGAACTGTTCCTCCAAGTTTCGTGGTGATTGGACGTCGTTTGGACCCCGAACAAGAGGAAACAAGCCACATATACAAAAGTTCAAGAATGGGCCTTGGGAGTGACTGGGGCCCACAAACAAAAGGAGTTGACCAAGTTCAGGTGGTCAAACAGAGCTGAAACTTTTGCAACACATTCAAAATAGTGTCAAGAACTGTTCCTCCAAGTTTCGTGGTGATTGGACGTCGTTTGGACCCCGAACAAGAGGAAACAAGCCACATATACAAAAGTTCAAGAATGGGCCTTGGGAGTGACTGGGGCCCACAAACAAAAGGAGTTGACCAAGTTCAGGTGGTCAAACAGAGCTGAAACTTCTTTGGAACACTCAAAATAGTGTCAAGAAGTGTTCCTCCAATTTTCGTGGTGATTGGACACCGTTTGGACCCCGAACAGGCAGAAACAAGCCACATATGCAAAAATCCAAGAATGGGCCTTGGAGTGAGCGGAGCCCACAAACAAAAGGAGTTGACCATGTTCAGGTGGTCAAACAGAGCTGAAACTTCTATGAAACACTTAAAATAGTGTCAAGCAGCATCTCTCCAAGTTTCGTGATGATTGGACATTATTCGGCCTCAAACAGTTGAAAATAGGTCGCATATGCAATGTTCCAAAAGTGGGCCTTGTCCGTGACCGGGGCCCAATTAATGAAAAAGTTGACCAACTTCCTGAAGTCAAAATGGGCTGAAATTTTTATGACATGCATAAAATAGTGTTAAGAAGCATCCGTCCAAGTTTGGTGGCAATCGAACTTCGTTTGGGCCCAAAACAGATGAAAATGGACTACATACGCGAAAACCCAAAATTGGGCCTTGTCCGTGACCCAGCCTGCGGTCACGGACCTTCAAAAGATGTTTCCCACGATTTTTGGTGGTTTCCCTCCACTCCTCTTCGAAATCCAACTCCCCACAACTGCTATTAACTCCCCAAAACTGCACAAAACTAATTGGGAGTCTATAAAAATAGCAAATTTTGAAGGAACAAAGGGGGAACACATACACAAAGAAGAAAAGAGAAGAAATCAAAAAAAGAAGCACTTAAAGCAACAAAGAAGCAAACTCCAGCAGCACTTCCACGACCATTCCCACCTTCTTTTTCTCAGTTTTGAAGGTGAGCAAGAAAATTCAGAAGGAGAGAAGGAAGTGGAATGGCCAAAGTCCATACTATGTTCGTACGACGCAAATTTTTGAGAGGATGACATTGTCACCTCTGTTTCTCTTATTCGTAGGGCTTCTTAGCCATTGCAAGAGTTGTGAAAGAAGTCTCTCTAGGCCTCATTTTGTTCCTTGAAAATGATAGGTTCAAAATGACACAACTCCGGCTTCAAATTTACCCATTTCGGACTTAAAACAAAAACGCAGTCCGTAAGCACGAATGATGAGTTACAGCGGTTTCAATTGATTCCATGGTTAAATGTGATCTTCTTGATGGTTGTCCACCGCTCCAAAGTCATGAAAATAGAGTTTCAACACTTGAAAGAAGTTCCAAGAAAGAACTAGCGCGAACAGCACAAAAAACGGAGGCAAACAGTGGCTTCACGGCCATTGTCTGTCAGTGACCGTGAGTCACGGTCACTGGAAGGCCCCAGTGACCGTGGGTGAGTCATGGTCACTGGAATGGGGCAGTGACCGCGGGTCACGGTTACTCCCCATTTTTTCCTCTTTTTCACATTTTCTTCCACCTTATGTATATTTTCTTGTATTTTTCAAATTGAGATCACATCTAAGACTTGAGGGAGGGGTTGTAAACTTTCAAAATGTATGTAAACAACCTGCACCCCCGCGGTCAGGGCACTTGAACCCATGTAAACAAAAGGGAAATTAATGATAAACTGTAATTATTTTCTATTCTTCTTAACGCTTAAAGTGCGTGAATGTCGGACCTTGATTCCGTAATTCATTTCCACACCTACATTTTTAAGTGCGATCAGTAACACCATGGTAACTTTGTTAATACAACGGTTAAGCAAAGATAAGGATACATGAGCTTAACATGATAGATCAATTAAATTAAAATAACATAATGATTAAAAGAAAACAATATCGAAATCTAGGCACTTATGCATATGAGTAAGCATGAATAGGAAATCATGAATAAGAGAACATCATACGAAATGGCAACCACATTGCTATCTCCTCTCTCTAGTAAGAGAGTAAACTGATTTGTGGGAAATTACTAGCGATCGGGCCAGGACCGACTAGCTATCCTAAGAGTGTCGACTCATTTCTCTGATAACTACTGCAGTAGACAACTGATAAAATACTCCCATGTGGTCCCGTCGAACCTTCTATGGGGTATAAGCTAAGTGGCGTTGACTCTAAGCATGTCATAATTAATCTGATACCCATGTTCAACGTATGCTGATCTGTTTATACTTATTCGGAAATGTATTTCAATCTCGATAGAAATATCAATCATAGAATCACAACTAAGTAGAGTACTGATCATTAATAATGTATACTGATATAAGCTATCATGTTGAGGTTAAAGTTTTCTAGCAATATGAATGCAATTAGATTAAAAGGTTCTCAAGGATGGTTACTAGCCAACCCTATGCTAGATAATCCTGGTTTCTAAGGTCATTCATTATGGTGTATTCATAAGACATTCAATGTCATTGTATTACCATTCTCGGTGTTACCTCATGTATGTGAAGAACACTTCATCTTATGCTAATACCCATGACGTGACATTGAAAACTAACCGGAGAATCAAGAGGAAAAGAGTGACAGCTCAACACTCTTCCTTCTCCACTTTCAGTTACCGTTGGGCTGGTTGGTGTAACAAAGGATCCACTTCTACAGTCATAAATGGTCTTGGGATAAACCTACAACTTATGGTAAGGGTGGGTGGATACCTTGGTCTCTTTCTAGGGTAAAAAGGATGTAACCCATCACTAGGCTACTCCGTAGACTTTAGAAAGTCCATATTCAAGCAAAATATCATTTTTGCAACACATTTCTATAAGCTACAGGTTAGGCTTACCCGACCGATCGGGTATGGGTCCGACCGGTCGGACCGTATTTAGAAACGAAATTCGACCGGTCGGGCAAAGTGACCGACTGATCGGACTACCCGCAAGGTAATTCGACCTATCTGGCTTCAGGACCGACCGGTCGGCCATGAAGCACTCTGCTACGGGCGTGTTTAGTCTCCAATGGATTTTGTCTTCCAATCTATCATTCCACCTGCAATCAAACCAACTTAAAAACTTCCATTCCACATTCTTAGATTCCCTAAAGGGCCACTATCATTTTATTCATCTAAATCATTAAAATCATGAAATCAATTGCATGCATTATCCATTGAGCTGTAAAAAGGGTAATTCACAAGAATCCATCAAGAATCAAAGAATAAAGCCATGCATGCAAAGAAAATGTATCCTTATACTTGCCTTAAGCTTGGTGCTTCACTCAAATCGATTTGCCCTTTGGTTAGATGGTGGAGGATGCTTCACTAATGAAGAATCTAACACATGCATGGAGAAGAATGATAATGTGATGCATGCATGCTTAAAACTTGAATCTCTTGACCATCATTGAACTCAATAACTCAAATGGAGATGGGGTTTCCATACCTCAAGTCTCCTACAAGCAAGGGGAAGAAGATGATGCCTTGATTCCAAGGAGGAGAGCAAGAAGACCAAGGAGGAAGAAGAAAAAATCCAAACTTGTTGCATGCAAGTCTTCAATCACCAAGAATGGAGGCTAGATGAGGAAGAGAATGAAGGAAGAAGGGTGGAGGAGAAGTGGACTCTTGCTACAGTTGAATACAAGGAGAGAAATGAGAGAGGGACGAGGGTGGAGTGTTTAAATGGGTTGAGGTTTTCTAAAATTACAAATAAGTCCCATCAGTTTCTGGGATCTACAGGTTGAGTTAGATGGGCTTAAATGGGTTCAAATGAGTCCGAATGGAGTTGGGCCAAACATGAAAGATGTTCCTCAAGATGAAACTCATCCAATGCCACCAATATGATACATTAATGATACAAAACTATGAAAATGCTAAAATACAAAAGGTCCTGACTACCTAATAAGGTTCGAACCCGACCCAACTACCTATCCATGACTCAAACCTCTTGAGATTTGGGCTTAATTAGCCTAATAACATATTAATTAAAGTAAAACTAATTTAATTACTATAAATCATAATTATCTAGGGTTTGAACCTTACAATTTCTTAAGGCTTCTTAAGTGTTTCACCACCACTCCAAATTCTCTTGACATAATTCACCTTGCCCCTCATGTTGGCCATTTGGTGGAAGAACCTAGTGCTTTTATCACCCTCCTTGGGCCAAGTAGCTCTGGATTTTTCCTCCTCGAAGTTGCTTCCATGTGGTTATATTCCCATATCCTCTTTACTGCCTCTTGCCCTACAGCAAATTTATTTGGAAATGAGGAGAATATAAAGGAATTGAATGAGGAATTTATTTTAATAAAGAATAATCTGTGTATTTAAAAAAAAAATAGAGGAAAACAGTTACCAAAAAATTGCTTTAAATGGATAGTTGTCCTCAATTGAAACTTTCTTAGAAAACTTAGAGACTAATTTAAAAATTTTTGAAATTTGTGTCCTTTATTGAAATAATGTGAAAACTTAAGGCCTTATTTAAAATTTTATCTTAAAAAAATGTAAAAAGAAAAAATCATTATCAAGCCACTATAGATAAAAGGGCCATCATATTATGATTAAACCCCTCATATTATTTATTCTCTCTTTTGATTTTTAAGTTTTACTTTGAATTCACTTTCAAGTGAATTACAAACTGGCTATGAATAAATGTAAGCCAAAAGATCAACTTTATCATTTAATCCTAGCCATCTATTTAATATCCTTTAAAAAAAAAGGATTTGTGTGGAAAATGGCTCCTTATACCTGTAGCAGTGAAAAATGGCCAGAGAAGTTTCAAAATGGGACCAACCGAACCACCAGAGTGGATTGATCAACCGTGGGCCAATTGACTCAAGTGTCTGTGTCCTACACAAGAAAGCCCAAAGGCAACACCCCTCCTACACAGGGACACTCCGTTCTCATTCCATCATCTCTCCCTCCCAAATGGCTGCCTCCTCCCCTCCAGCAAAAACAGCAGCCAAATCCCTCTTCCAAACCCTGAGACGATTCATCAAGAAGCCATGGGAGATCACCGGCCCCTGCGCCGACCCCGAGTACCGTGACGCCGTCCCCACCGCCCTCGAGTACCGCTCCTTCTGCCCCGCCACTCCCCCCGCCAAGGCCTGCATCCCCACCTCCGACCCCGAAACCGTCTTCGACATCAAGTACTACCCCCGCGACCAGCGCCGCAACCGCCCGCCCATCCGCCGCACCATCCTCACCAAGCCCGATGTCGAGAAGATGATGAAGGAGAAGACCTTCGATCCCGTCGCAGATTTCCCCCGCGTCTTTCTAGTCGATCGGGTTGTCGAGGATGGGAACACCATTGGTGGTGGCTACCAGAAATAGGTGCGTTGAAATTTCTGAATCTAGGGTTTCGATTTGAACTATCTTCTTTTTTTTGGGTTCCTGTTGAATTGCTTGGTTTGGATCCGATTAGGTTGCAAGTTGAATGTTTTGATGTTCTGGTGTTGGAGAGTGTGTGTTTTTGTTTTATATGTTGTTGATCTGATGTGGGATAATGGGTGTCGTGGGTTGATAATCATGGGGTTGGGAAAAACTTAAAGACCCACATTTGAGAACAAAAATTTCATTCATATTTCATGATGAAGAAGTAAAAAAAAAAAGAACAATGTTGCAGTTGCCCCAATATTATACCCAAACCTATAGACCTGATTTCTGCATTTTTGTGGGCCACCCCAATTCGTGATCTGAACCTTTCAACATGCTCATGTCAATCATGGAATTATGATGTTTAGTTTGGTATAAAAAATTTTCATCCATGTGAGGATCACAAACACATTTACTCTTATGAAAATTATGCATCTGAGCAAACATGGTTTCTTTTTTTTTACATATGTAACATCTGTATGTGAAGAAGTTACATATGAATCCTTTGCTTACGGAAAACCCATTTTCATTTCCCATGCATAAGGGAAATGCCCTCTAAAAACCAACATGATAAAAAGTGCTGCCAAAACCAAGATGCAAATGAAGAATGAATAAGAAGATGATGGACATCCTTTGCATCATGCAACTGTTACCAGGAATTAATTCTCCATAATCCTCAAATGATATAAAGTCAAAGTATTGTTCAAAGCTGCAGTCCGAACACCACCACCATCTTTGGAGGAGCAGGGACTCTCCATAAGGAGACATCTGGCAGAGGAATTCCCACTATGATTAAAAAAAAAAAGAAAAACTTAATTGGGAATGCCCCTTTGGAATCACGCCACCAAACCCTATAATTCAACACGCTTTCTGCAACACTTGCTGAGTAGCACGTCAACCAACTTAATAGATTTAACATGTCGCAAGTGATGGTGCAAAATCGATGTCCAAACAACTTTTCACCCAAGGGCCCATTTGGTTATATGTTTGGATTGTGGAGGAGTAGATGTGAGGTAGATGTGACACATTGCCATGAGCTTGACGCCTGGAAGTGCTTGCACCAACCAGTCATCCTTGATAGCATTAGATTTTCAATGGCAATTGACTTCCGCAGACGCTCCTCTTCATTCCCACTTTGTCAAAGCCATTTCCCCAGAAGAGCATAGCTAACCTCCTGAATGGGTCGAATTATAGGTTCAAGTATAGGATCTGTGAGGGCCTGTTTACCTAATGAAACAAATAAAAGAACAGGAAAGATCACCTTCCAATTTCAACAATGGATCAAATTCTTAACCAATGTTAGCTCTGTCATGCTCAAAGTTAGCTAATTTGCTCTCATGGATGTTGAATTCTGAATAGTTCAGTTTGAATAAATTGCTATTCGACTTGATGGGGGTTTGAAAATCTTGAAATCCTTAGTTATGTGCTGTTCGATCCCTTAGTTGAGGAAAATTAAATTGCTTTCCATCAATGTCCAAGCGCTTCAGATCTCTTCTGATGGAAAATCCATGCATTTCCTCCCATGCGATGGAAAATTTTTGAGTATCCTCTCCATTGCTTCTCTTTTAGGATTGAAGAAAAGAGGTATGATATGCTGAAGATATCAAAAACCCCTTGGCTTTCCGAAGAATGACGATGCTGCCATTCTTTTTTGACGAGGAGTTGTCCCCTTTGCAATAAATTCATCAATGGCCCACTTTTGAAATGCAGTGGGATTACCCCACCAAATGTAGTTAGAGTCATTTTGATGGAGTCCAGACTTGGCCTAAGAATGCAGCTAGGCCCAAACATTGACCCACGTGTCAATCCGGTCCATTGGGTTCAACCATAGGCCCCCAATTGGCTGAAAGCTACTATAGCCCCTTCTATAATTATCCTACTACTTTTATTATTTCTTGCTTCATAGGATTAGGAAGTTCTTGGTTTTAATTAGTAAGTTTTACTTGCCAATAACTAGGTTTGCTACTCTATAAATAAGAGAGACTTCAATGTAGTTGATTCTGCTTTGACAATTAATAATGTTCAGATTAAGTTTTCCCTTCAGTTAACGTGTATTTCTTGGTTATGTTTGCGCCTTAGGGCAGGAATCCATCTTGGATTCGATCAATCATTCGGGAAATTGGTCTATTTTATCGATCATAGATCGTGGTTGTGCCAACTGGTATTAAAGAAGAAATCCTGCGGTTGTCGACGATCTTCCCCAGATCTCAATTCCATCATCACCTAGCACCACTCACCACTCCCATCCACCCGATCCCATTCCCGTTCACCAAACCCCAACAAACCTTCACGTCACCCTAAAAACGCCATCCAAAACCCACCCCTTAGAAACTTTAACTCCAGAACCCACCCCTTCCCTCCCTTCAGTCACCCAGCCCTCAACCAACCCCGTTAGCCATCCCCAGACCCACCCCCACCCACTTCATCAGACGAACGCCAAGCAACCCATCATGATCCACACCGAAAACAACCCAGCCCCTCCCGAAATCTCATCCCAACCCTATGTCCAAATCACCGAGCCCCTTGAAACCCATACAACCCCATTCAGTAGCCCAGGACATTCGAAACCCTAAAACCCAACTACCTAGTCTCAATCGCTAGCCCTAACCAAACCTGTGCGATCCCTAAACCCCCTCGCACTTGTCGTTCATCATGCCCCAACAAAAAAATAATAATAAAAAAAAGAATGAGCAGAGATAAGAAGAAGAAGAAGAAGAAGACTATAGAGGATTTGGAGCATACCTGGCATCGAGGGAACGACTGCAGCACCATTGCACAGCGGCACCTCCATCATGCCATCAGTAATAGCCCCTCGTTGTCGACTAAAGCATCTTTTCCTCTTCATCACAGCTATGGGCCCACCCCCCCCCCCCCCCCCCCCCCCCCCCCCCCCAAGCTTTTCTCTTTTTCGTTACTGTAGCAAGAAGGGGAAAGTTCCCTTCTCACACATGCAAGCCTTTCTGCTTTCTTCCTCTAGCAGTTGGGTCATTGATTCAAGTTTGACCTGACCCGAGTTTGACTTGAACCCTATAATAGTTGAGTTTGATTCTTGAGTGGGCCTGTACTAGGTCCGACTCGACCCAAACCCAAATCTAGACCCAAAAAAAAAAAATGTTTTTAAAAATTTTTTTTTCACATGCCTACCTGCCCCGGCCTATTTTTTCATGGTAAATTCATTGATAATCAGTGCGACAATTGCATCAAAGATTTATATGTGCGGATGGATGCTTTGGAAGACATAGTTAAAGAACTCACAACAGCTTCTACCAACTCTAATAGTGAATCTTCCTGCATTACTATCTCACAACCTCAAAGACTTCAATTAGAGGTTGGTCCCTGCGAATCAGTCCAGGAGTTTCTTCAATGTCTTTTGATGAAAGGACAATAATGCAACTCTATGGCAAGATGACCTCTCTAAAAGGGTTGAATTGGAAGTTCCTGATTTTTCCTTGCAATGTGATGCTCGAGGCTTCGTAGACTTGATGACTTCGATCAAGGATTATTTCACTTGGTATCATATCGATGATCCTCAATTAGTTATTTTTGTCAAGATGAAGCTCAAGGGTCCTACTAGAATTTGGTGGAAAATTATTGATGACCACAATGAATAGATGGGATGCCCTCCTATCACCCGATGGGATGTTATGATAGAAAGGTTGGAAAATAAAATTTTGCCATTTGATTATATTTATTCTTTCCAACGAGAGCTGATCCATCTTCAACAAGGCTCCATGACCATTGATGAATATACTCACAAATTTCATGAGCTTTTGTCCGTTGTAGGGCAAGTAAAACGGATAACATGATGGGCATCTAATATTGAGAAAGATTGCGTCTATACATAAAAAGTGCAATAACAATCTTTGATTTCACCAGTATTGATGATATCTCTAGCAAAGCATCGATGCTTTGGAACTCAAGCCGAGGAGTCCAACTATAAAAGGGGTCCTAATCCCAATTTCAATCGGACTATACATCCATGGTTCTGATCTCCCCCTGGTCAACCACAAAATCGGCTTCAAAGACAGCCACAAACTCCCTCGGGACAGATAAATCATCAACAAATTCAAAAGTGGCAACCAAATTAGAATAATCTTAGAGCGCTAGCCCGAATAGATAAACGGGATTTTATGTCATTCTTGCAAGTAACAAGGACATTATGCTAAGGAATGTCCACACAGAAATTTGCATTGTGAAGGTGATATAGATGATGATGAGCAATATGATGAGCACATTGAGTTGGAATCGCCTGATTGGGTTCCACAGTATGAGTTTGAACAGCCAATTGAAGTTTTAGACCCTGTTGAACATAGTCCCTTGTTCTTCATTCATCGAAGCCTTTTAGTTGTAGTTAATGCAGAGGACTATGATAATGAGAATTTAGCTTCTATTTTTGGACTCGAGTTCCTTGCAAAGGTAGCCGATGTAACGTCATTATTGATGGTGGTAGTGCTATGAATGTTATTTCCAAAGAAGTAGTTGCTAAGTTGCACTTGATGAGTACAATGCATCCGAAGCCTTATCGAGTTGCATGGATTGATGATTATGCTCTTTTAGTCTGGCAACAATGCATTGTTCCAATCAAGCTTGGCTCTTATGAAGATAATGTCAAGTGTGATGTTATCTGTATGAATGTTGTCCACGTCTTGCTTGGCCGCTCTTAGCTCCATCGTCTTAAAGTCATCACCTATCATGAGAGTAATATTGATTCTTTTAAATGGAATGGCATATGCATGCAATGGCGGCCTCTGACAATCCCATTTTCATCACCGAAGGCTACTCCTCCAACATCTCCCCACATCCTTACCATGCGCAAATTTGAAGTTGAAATTAAAGAACAAGGTGTGATGTTTGCTTTGGTAACTAAACAAGTGCCAGATTTCATTGAAGATTCAAAGCCATTTATTCCCCAAGACAAACCTCCATTACTTCATGATTTATTTGATTTAATTTCTAATGAGCTTCCATATGAATTGCTCTCAATGTGCGATATTCAACATGCTATTGATTTGCTTCTTGGAGCATTTCTTCCTAATTTGCATGCTTATCGGATGAGCCCATCTGAACATGCTGAACTCAAAAAGCAAGTGGATGATCTATTACAACAGGGATATATTCGGGAAAGCTTAAGTCCATGTGTAGTACCCGCTCTTCTTATCCCAAAGAAGGATGGAAGCTGGCATATGTGCATGGATAGTTATGCCATTAACAAAATCACTATAAAGTATCGCTTCCTATCCCTAGGTTTAATGATATGCTTGATCTTATACCTAACGCTTCTATCTTTTCAAAGATTGATCTTCGCATGGGATACCATCAAATCAAAATTAGGCCAGGTGATGAATGGAAAACAGCTGTCATGACAACTGGCCTTTATGAATGGTTAGTTATGCCTTTTGGACTGTCTAATGCTCCTAGCACTTTCATGTGTGTGATGAACCAATTGCTGAAACCTTTCATTGGAAAGTTTGTGTTTGTCTACTTTAGTGATATCTTGATTTATAGCAAATCACGTGAGGAGCATTTTGATCATTTACGGAGTATATTTCAACTTGTTCGAAAAGAACGTCTCTATATCAATTTGAAGAAGTGGACTTTTATGAGCAACTCTGTGATTTTTCTATGCTTCGTTATTTCTTCAAAGGGCATTGCAATGAATCCTTCTAAAGTGTAAGTGATTATTGATTTGCCTTTTCCCACTACTTTGACTGAAGTTTACAGTTTTCATGGACTTGCTACTTTTTATAGAAGATTCATTCGTGACTTCAGTAGCATTATGGCCCCCATCATTGACTGTATGAAAAGGGTGACTTTAAATGGACATCTGCAGCTACAAGAGCATTTGAGAGAATTAAGCAAACAATCACGGAAGCACATATTTTGTGCCTTCCAGATTTTGACAGCTTTTGAAGTTGCTTATGATGCTTCCAATGTCGGCATTGGCGGAGTTCTTAGCCAAGAAGGTCATCCAGTGGCATTTTTTTAGTGAAAAGCTTCCTGATGCTAAACACAAGTATTCTATATATGACTTGGAATTTTATGTAGTGGTGCAAGCATTGCGACATTGGTGACCTTATTTAGTGGATAACAATTTTGTCCTTTATTCGGATCATGAAGCCTTAAAATATCTTAATTCATAGCAAAATTTTACTATTGGTCATGTTAACTGGAGTGCCTTTCTTCAGCAGCTTACCTTTAGCCTTCAACATAAAGCAGGCGAAGAGAATCTCGTGGCTGATGCATTGAGTTGTCGAAAACATCTTCTTACTTCTATGATAGTCACAGTCCCAAGCTTTTAGCAAGTGAAACAAGAGTATACAACAGGCAAAGATTTTGGCGTTATTTATTCAGATATTCTCAATGGAGAATAGGCCAAGCATCCACATTACAACATGCATGATGGTTTTGTATTCAGAGGTACAAAACTTGGCCTTTCTGCTATGTCTATTAGAGAACATGTTGTTCGTAAATTGCATTCAGGTGGTTGTAGTAATCGCTTGGGATGTGACAAGGCACTTGCTTTTGTGGATGATCGTTATTATTGGCCGCGCATGAAACTCAATGTTATCTGTATCTGTGAAAGATGTCTCACCTTTCAGTTGTCCAAGGGTAACAAAAAGAATATAGGGTTATATCAGCCATTACCAATTCCTCATGTTTCTTGGGAAGATATTAGTATGTATTTTGTATTCGGCTTGTCTAAGACTGCCTGCAAAGTGGACTCAATCTTTGTTGTTGTGGATTGCTTCAAAAAAATGGCTAATTTTGTCTTTTGCTACACAACAGCTGATGTTTACAAAGTAGCTCAGTTGTTCTTCAAGGAAATTGTTCGTCTTCATGGACTTCTAATGACAATTATTTCAGATCGTGACACCAAAGTCATGAGTTACTTTTGAAGGACTTTGTGGATGACTGTGAAGACAAAACTCCATTTTTCTACTGCGTATCATCCTCAGACTGATGGACAAATTGAAGTTGTCAATCGTAGTCTTGGTTAACTATTATGGTGTCTTATTCACGACAATACTTGGGATCAAGTTCTACCCATGGCTGAGTTTGTTTATAATGATACCGTCAACCGCTCCACAGGTATCTCTCTGTTTGAAGTAGTTATAGGTGTTCGTTCGCACTTATCTATTGATTTTGTTCCATTACCTCTTGAAGCGCCCCCAAGTGTTGAAGCAGATAACTTCATCAAACGCATGCGGCAAATACATGATGACGTTAGATGCCATATCGCTACTAGCAATGAAAGCTACAAAGTTCATGCAAACAAGTGTCGCCGTTTTATCAAGTTTTCTGAAGGCGACATGGTTATGGTTCGTATCCAGCTAGAACAGTTAGCACCTGGAGCAAATAAGAAACTGCATCCCCAGAATGCTGGACCATTTAAAGTTTTGAAGAAGCTCAATTCTAATGCCTACACATTGGAATTACCACCAGATCTTAGCATCAGTTCAACGTTGAATGTTGCAAACCTCACACTTTACTATGGGCATGGCAATGATGAAGAGTTTGCAGAACATTCAATTGTTTTACTTGCTCCTCCTCCACCTGAAGATAATATTGTTGATTTTCTCGTTGATTAGCTTGTTTCTACATGTCAAGGAGGATATCGAAAATTTCTTGTCCAATGGCAAAACCGCCCCATCTCCGATGCTATTTGGATTACTGCATCCGACGTCGAGCTCTGGAATTGAGATCTTTATGTACATTATCAAGCTATTAACTCGTTGGAGTCGAGTTTTTTTCAAGACGGGGGGAGTTGATTTGGTATAGACCCAGCCCAAGAAGGCGGCTGGGCCCAAACATTGACCCACGGGTCAACTGATGCAGGCCGATTCCAAGTTCAGCCCAGATCACAGGCCCGCAGGCCATCCGATTGATCCCTGACATCTTCAAGGATCCCTATCCTTAATTATCTACTTCCTATTTTATTTTTAGTAGGTTATGTTTGTTTAGGATTAGTCCTTCTATTTTAGAAACAATACTCCTATATAAGGAGGAGTTCTTCATTGTAATGGACATGCTTTTATCAATAATAATTAAGTTTTTCCCAGAGTTTCTCGTTCTAGTTTTTCATTATGACTGTCATTGAGTCTTCGGATTCGAACAATCATTCGAGAGATTGTTCTACACCCGACCTACGATCCAGGGCTGCGCTAGATTGGTAACAGAGATCAGATTCGGTCGCTGGGAGACTCTGTCGTTCCTGGAATTCATCCTTCCATCTACTGTCCACCCGCAATCATCTCCACAGATGGTTATGCCCTTTGGTTTAACCAATGCTCCTAGTACTTTTATGTGGGTTATGACGTAGTTATTGCAGCCTTATATTGGAAAATTTGTTGTCGTCTACTTCGACGATATTCTGATATACAGCAAATCAAAAGAAGAACACTTTCAGCATTTAGATAAGGTCTGCCAACTTCTCCGCGGGGAGCGATTCTACATTAATATCAAGAAATGCACTTTCATGAGTGATTCTGTTGTATTCTTGGGATATGTAGTATCTGCACAAGGTATTAAGATGGATCCTCAAAAGGTGAGTGCAATTCTTGAATGGCCAATTCCTACCACCCTTACTGAAGTTCGTAGTTTTCATGGTCTTGCCAATTTTTACAAAAGGTTTATCAGAAACTTCAGTACTATTATGGCTCCTATTACTGACTGTATGAGGAAAGGTGAATTCAAATGGACCAATGCAGCTACCAGGGCTTTTGAAAAGATCAAGCAAAAGATTACTGAAGCACCCGTTCTACGGGTTCCTGATTTTAACAAGCCATTTGAAATTGCTTGTGATGCCTTGAATGTTGGCATTGGCGGTGTCTTTAGCCAGGAAGGACATCCAATTGCATTCTTCAGTGAAAAACTTTCTGACGCCAAGCGAAAGTATACTGCGTATGATTTGGAATTCTATGCTCTTGTCCAAACACTTCGTCACTGGAGACATTATTTGATTGCTAATGAGTTTGTGCTTTATTCTGATAATGATGCTCTACAACATCTACACTCTCAGCAGAAGATCAGCGCTAACTGTGCTAAATGGAGTGCATATATATACAAGAGTTCAAATTTAGCATTCGTCATAAAGCTGGAATGGATAACATGATTGTGGATGCATTAAGCCGGAGGAAACATCTTTTGACTGCGATGTCTGTTAATGTGCCTGGTTTTGAGCAAATTAAACAAGATTATGCAGCTTACAAAGATTTTGGTCCTATTTATGCGAATTTCCTTAATAGTGATTAAATTCAGCATCCTCATTATAATCTTCATGATGGCTTCTTATTCAAAGGTATGCAACTCTGTCTTCCAGCTACTTCTATTCGTGAATATGTTGTGCGAGACTTGCATGCAGGAAGATGTAGCGGACATTTGGGTCGCGACAAAACACTTGCTCTTGTCAGCGACAGATATTATTGGCCTCGCATGAAGACCAATGTGATTCATATTTGTGAAAGATGTCGAACGTGCCAAATTGCCAAAGAAAACAAGAAGAACACTGGATTATATCAGCCTTTGCTTGTTCCCCACACTCCTTGGGAAGACATTAGCATGGATTTTGTGCTAGGTTTACCCACGACTGCCAGAAAGGTTGATTCTATCTTTGTTGTTGTTGACCGCTTTTCAAAGATGGCACACTTCATTCCTTGCACTGCAAGTGCTGATGCTTATAAGGTAGCTAAATTATTCTTCAAAGAAGTTGTTCGGCTACATGGACTTCCAAAAACTATTGTTTCTGATCCAGATACGAAGTTTATGAGCTACTTTTGGAAGACATTATGGATGTTGTCTAATACCAAATTTAATTTTTTTGCCGCTTATCATCCCCAATCTGATGGACAGATAGAAGTGGTAAACAAAAGTCTTGGACAATTGTTACGTTGTCTTGTCCGTGATCGTATCACAAACTGGGATCAAGTGCTACCTATGGCAGAATTTGCTTACAATAATTCTGTCAATCGATCAACTGGAATTTCACCATTTGAAGCTGTTACAGGAGTTGGTCCACGACTCCCTGTTGATCTTGTCCCATTACTAGTTGACGCCAGAGTTAGTGCACATGCTGAACATTTCTTCCAACACATGCAGCAAGTCCACAATGAAGTACGTTACCATATATCTGCCAGCAATGATGTTTACAAGCAGCAAGTTGACAAGCATCGTTGCTTTGTTGAATTTAATGAAGGCGATATGGTTATGGTGCGTATTCGACCTAAAAGATTGCCACCTGGAGCTAATAAGAAGTTACACCCTTGTAACTCAGGTCCTTTCAAGATTCTCCAGAAGATTAGTCCTAACGCCTATATTCTTGATATTCCTCCTGAGTTAGGCGTAAGTTCTTCATTCAATGTCGAGGATCTTACTCTCTACCGTGGTCATGATAATGAAGGAAATGATGAAGAGCAGCTGATTTCTCTACCAGTTAATTCCCCACCTACTGATGAAATTGTTGATGTCCTTGATGATCAAATTGTTTCTACACGACAAGGAGGTCACCAGAAGTTTTATGTACGTTGGCGGAATCGTCCTCTCTCTAATGCTACGTGAATTACAATAACTGACTTCCAGTGCATCAATCCTGATCTTTATGAGAGATATCAAGCACTCAACTCGCCGGAGTCGAGTTTTTCCAAGCCGGGGAGAGCTGATGCAGGTCTATCCCAAGTCTGGCCCAGATCACAGGCCCGCAGGCCATCCGATTGATCCCTGACATCCTCAAGGACCCCTGTCCTTGATTATCTGCTTCCTATTTTATTTTTAGTAGGTTATGTTTGTTTAGGATTAGTCCTTCTATTTTAGAAACAATTACTCTTATATGAGGAGGAGTTCTTCATTGTAATAGACATGCTTTTATCAATAATAATTAAGTTTTTCCCAGAGTTTCTCGTTCTAGTTTTTTATTATGACTGTCATTGAGTCTTCGGATTCGAACAATCCTTCGGGAGATTGTTCTACACCCGACCTACGATCTAGGGCTGCGCCATCAACCCGGTCCATTTGGTTCAGCCATAGGCCTAATTGGCTAAGAGCCACTATGACACCTTCTATGATTATCCTCCTCCTATTCTTATTTCTTGCTTAATAGGATTAGGAAGTTCTTGATTATAATTAGTAAGTTTTGCTTGTCGAGAGCTAGGTTTGCTACTCTATAAGTAAGAGGACCTCAATCTAGTTGATTATGCTTTGATAATTAATAATATTTAGATTGGGCTTTTCCTTCAGTCATGGTGTGTTTCTTGGTTATGTTTGTGCCTTAGGGCAGGAATCCATCTTGGATTCGATAAATCCTTTGGGAGATTGGTCTATTTTATTGATTGTGGATCATGGCTGTGCCACATTCTCATCGTCAGATTAACTATGTCTAGACTGTGGATTTCACTTTTTTTTTTTTAATTGCATATTTTAACTTGATCTACTCAATGGTAGATATAGTGAAATCTAAATCATAGAACAATGTGGGTTCATGTCTTTGGTACATATTTGATTTTACAGTAGAGCCAACTACTATCGGAGTAAACTTTGATAATATTTCATCTAAGAGAAGTGTTGATTTTGAGACATTCAGGTTTTTAGTTGGCCTGCTACAGAAGTTTACTTCTGTCGCTTAAAAGCATTTGTGAGACACTTAAGATCGGCACTCATAGTTGAATATCTGTTTGTGCTAGCTAGATATGGCACATAAGAGGTGATTGGACTGAATTCAAATTTATTTAATCATTATTTATAATTTTTATGGATTGTCATTCTTATACACATTTTGCAACACTTAAGAATTTTGGCAAAACATATACAAATATACTAATATTATTGTATTATATATATGAATTAGTACATTGAATTTGTCGAACTCGAACTACGAATAAAGCGAATTGAAAAATGAGCTAAATGAGTTTACTCTATAGAATTGGATTCAGTGCCAAAGTACAAATTACGAACTCAAATCTGAATCCATTGAATTGTGAACCAGGTTACTATGGTCATGATAATCATTGATATGCTGCTCTCTCCATTCCTGCATCAATAACACGTATTCATGATCACCAACCACCCCCACCCACGCTGTCTTCCTAGGAGCTCCCCATTTCTTGTCAAGAGCTTGTGGAATGGTGGAAAGTGCTCACTATTGCAACATTGAGTTTGTGGGTTCAAAAAGAAAATTAAAAAAGCTCCCCATTTCTCTTTCTTAACCAAACACCTTACATTCCAACTGATAACAGTCATCAGAGAAAATCTTGACTTTTATCTGAATTGTGATGGCTCTTAACTATAGCCCTAATTCTCTAGACCCATGCCAACTGTTTTTTCCCCCTTTCCTCTTGGTCTTCTTTGCACATATATCCCTTTCTATCATCTTGATGAACATGTCTCGAAGGAGTTTTGATTCTTGAAATTATAATTTTATGATAACAGTCATCGGAGAAAATCTTGACTTTTATCTGAATTGTGATGGCTCTTAACTATAGCCCTAATTCTCTAGACCCATGCCAACTGTTTTTCCCCCTTTCCTCTTGGTCTTCTTTGCACATATATCCCTTTCTATCATCTTGATGAACATGTCTCGAAGGAGTTTTGATTCTTGAAATTATAATTTTATGTTTCTTGCAAGTGACTCGTGCCAATGAGTCAGCCTCTTTCTTTCTATGGTACCTATGTGTGGAAACCTGGGTGGTGTTAGCTTTTACCTTTTTGCTGGGAAACCTCAAGCCCTCCAACATAGAACTGAGCCCTTGCTGGTTGCCATTAGTCTGATGCTCTCTGGAAGCTCTCAAGGGATACCCATTGGTAGAATTCCCACAGCTCAACCTTGCATCTCAATTCCTTCAACACTACTGCAAACTCAACCAAACTTTCAGTTGAAGTATTTCCTCCATTCTATTAACTGTTATCTACTAGTGGGAAGCATTAACCACCGACTACATTTTAACTCCTTGTAAATTGTTTGCTTGTCGAGTCCACCAACCTATATTGGCTAATTGTCTGTGAATATCTTTGACTACCTCATCCCAAACGTGCAAAGGGACATTGTAACATCTTCCCAAGTTCATCTCTTCACTCTTCAGCCTTAGCACTGTTCATTTTGTTTCTGCTGCATAATCTGCCATTCTCTTTTTAACTTCTTTACTTGAATTTCTTTGGAATTGTGTTCTTCTTCTTCTTCTTTTATTTTATTTTTCTCTTTTTAGGAGATACTACATCAGTTTTTCTGTGACAGTAAATCTGCATTGTTGGTGCATCATGTGTCTTTGGCTAATAGACCATTTATTGCTCAATGCATCATTTGCCTTTCCTTTGGTGGCTGTTTTTTTCCCGTTCATGTCACAAAGCACTCCTGCAATATTACCCTTCTGTAATTTTGAGTGCCAATTGGATGGAAATCCTTACTTAGGGTTTTCTGAGACCGAATTTGAGGACGTTAATTATGGAGCTTAAACGAAAGTTTTTATTTAAATGTACCTTTGAGGTTTAGCTTGGATATTAGCCTGATCGACATGGGTTTGGACTTTAGGAGTTTGGATAATGTGCCTGAAATGGATGCTTATGCCTTACAGTGGTGTTTATGAAGATGGCTTTTCTCGCAGAACATCCCGCTGATGGAGAAATTACTGTTTCTTTTTCTGTCTTAATACCATTATTTATTAGGCTGGACCCTGTCAGCATGTCACTTCGATGTATGTGGGCATCATGGTTTAAGATATTGGCCTGTGCGTACTGGTATCAGCTGCTGTTGAACTGATATTTTGAATGTATCGGCACCCCACACTCTAAGCTCAGTCTGAGCAGCAAGAGACCCTAATCTTCCCCAACCTTCTTTTTCACCATTTCTCATTGAAATCCCAAGATTTGAATAGATTTTGTTGTGACAGAAGCATTGAATTACTTGGCGAATAACATGGCAGATTGCTTGGCTAACCAGGGTTCTTTGTCTGTCTAGTTTTAGTGTCAATATCTAATGTTTCTTAGTTAGAGTCGATCTTTCGGTATTTTTCTCCTATGCCGAGTTTTTAGTTGGATGTGAGTTTTGTTTTTGTTTTGTTTGCTTTGTTCTATGGATATGTTTTTAATTTTCAATATAATCCTTTGTTACCTATCCAGAGAAAAAAAAATGAATTACTCGACCAAGACTTCAGGTAAGCATTTTGAGTTCATTTTTCATATTTTTTCCGAGTTTCACATTGAGCTAGATTTGGTTTTAGACTTCTAGTTTGTCTTAGATCTGGTGATTTTTTGGCTAGATATAGAAGTTTTGGTTTTGAAAATTTGGGGCATTTTCAAATATAGTGAATTTGAGCGTAAATCTTGGTTTCTCTCATTGCACCCTCTTAATGTTAATATTATGTAATTTTCTGTGAAGTTCATTGTTGTAACTTGTAAGTTGTGACATGTAAGTCATAACTTAATGTTAATGTATTTATCTAATTATTTCTTAACATTACAACTTTATGATTTTTCTAGTACTTTTAACATATACATGTATAACTATTGTTGAATTTGAACAAACTTTGAACAGTTTTTGACAAGATAACTTCAAAGCATTTTCTAATATTCTGGATTTTTTTGATGCATTTTAAGAAAAAAATTTGGGGTTGAAAAATTCAAGCCACGATGGCCCTAAACTGCAACACAACTACTTCATATTATTTTTTAGGGTTGACCATGGTGACGACCATGATCGTGACTTTGAACCATGGTGGACCTAGAGATTCTGTGCTGGATATGATGACATCAAGAAGCCTAACTTCCCTATAAAGTATGTGAAAAACAAAAAACCTAGAATATTCAGTGATTGGAATCTTGCAACTGTTGGAAGTAGGTGGGTCTCGTGGATAGATTTTCAAAACTTTTGACCCACTTGACACAGGGATCAACTATCCATAAAACGAAAACCCAATCCAGGATGCATAATCCTCAATCTCGTGACCATGTACAGTAAATATTTTACCAACACTAAACATCCATAATAATCTACGACATGCAAGAAGTAGATCATACCTTTGGAGATCCGCAGTGCTCTAATGGATTTCTTCAACACCTCTTAGCCTTCCACGCTATGACCCGAATTGGATTTCTTCTCTCAAGAAAAGTGGTGGAATCTTCAGGAGAAATCCTAACTTGAAACTCCAAGGAACTAGAAGAGAGAAGGAGAGAGAAACTCGTGCAACTCTTGCACGAAAGGGTTTTGGGCGTGAAGGAGAGTCTTATTGGACGTCCAAGAGATTTTATAGACTTTCAAATTTCTCCCTTGTCTAATTGAAATAGAAGTCTTACTTTCAAAGCAATTAGCAGCTTTCTCCTTTCCAAACTCTTATTTCTAGAGTTCAAGTCGGATTAGTGTTTTCCAATATCTTGGGCTAGCGTGGGGACCACTAGGGATTCCTTAGAAAGCTGGCTCCAACTGGAACACCGCGACCCCACATCTCATGTGCAATCCGGGCCCACAGTTAATTGCAAATAACACCACTATATAAATGTAATTGCACTCCAGTCTTAGGAATAAATTACAATGAAGACCCTAAACTTTCCAATTACCACAAGTAGGCCCCTCTATCAATATCCGTGGATCAATTGGAATAAATCCGTCTCTTCCAATCTAAGTTCCACATCTTATTATTCTTGAGCCCCAATTAATCACAGTAATCATCAGTACTATCCAATTAACTCTTAATTGAGATGGGTGCGCACTTACTAATGACAAATCCATTAATTGGCACAAGGGGATAATAGAGATAGATTCCATCTTGATCATTCAACGTTCCCACAGTTCTACTATCACATACCCAAGACACCGAGGTGTTAACCTACAGTCGGGCTCACTCATTGGTGACTCAAAGCAAATGAATAGATAGAAACTTGAGTTCGTCAATGTCTCAGGATTGAGAGCCTATTGCTAGGGAATTATGAGAGCATACCTTATTATTGAGACGGAATTCCATAAGGTGCATCTCATGGTCATTCAATACATCCAATGTACCAGCACCGTGATCCAGAATCTTACATTCTGATGATCGAGACAAATCACACTATCTCATAGTGATCAAAGTGCTGCAACCTTAACAAATGAGATGCCCAATCTCATTACTGGTTGTGAAGCTATTTTAAGTATAAGATTTGTGACATATATCTCCCGCGTGTGGATCTCATCCATGCACATATATCACATCTAATATACTAATGGGATCCGGTTCAACTCATGAACCATTATGTCATACGTATTGGTCATGTGCATGAAGTAATAAAATAACATTCATCTCATGAAAGTAAAGCATGATTTTATTGATAAATAAAGAAATTGATTAATTTATTACATCAACTGATGGATTGAGTCCACAAAAAACTAACAGCAACGCCTGCAGGGGATAGGTAGGCATGTGGGTTCTGTCCTTTCCCCTTAACTGTGGAGAATTTTGGGTTTTTGGGGGGCGCCTTCTTGGGTCGCCTTCTTATGTTGGATGGATTCTAAGCTTACCGGACTTTTTCTGTATTTTGTAAATCAAAAGAAAATGAGTGCTCTTGAGTCTTTTCTGGAGCCTTCTATCTATTACTTCTTCCAGTTTTTGATATGAGTTATTTATGTATGGAGTATGGACACAAGCACAACTGCATAGCGTTACTGAAGAACTGAACAAAACATTGGGGTAGTTTGTTTGCAATCATTTTACATTTTTGTAAATGATTCCCATGCATAATGGTTACTCATCCTCATGTTTGTTTGTGCTCATTTATGCATGAGGTGTAAAAATGGTGTGTAAATCAAGCTATTTACACCTTTTTTACAAAAATGCAGTAGATTTTGAGTAATTTGTGAAAGAGTCCCAACCCGTAGATTTAATTTTTGGGCCCCAGTTCATGATTTGAACCATTCAATATTCTTGTGTTAATGGTAAATATCAAGATGTTTATTTTCGTATCTTAGTTCTTCATGCATCACGAGAAGTTTGTGAAAAACATCCAAAAAATCCAAATACGTCTAAAACCATTGAATGTACCTATTTACCCATGAAAATGCTGATTTTGATGACCAAGGTAATGTGTTTCAACTGCAACATTTGCATATATGGTGTTTACTTATGTAAATCTCATTTTCTTTATCACATGTAGAGGGTGAATGACCCCTAAATAACATGCAGCTAGAAGTCTTGCAATATGGTCATAGTTGAATTGCATAAGTTTGAAGACTTGCAAATTACAAGGACATTCCTAGGTATCTTGACGAAGAAAAGGCTCACTCTGTTCTTGATCTTTCGGGGATTTCTTTTCCTGTGAGTTTAGGTGTTGTACAATGCCTGGCCTACATTTTGAGCATTTGCCCCAAACATCCTGCATAGGTAGGTGCAGTAGCGGACCCATATATATATTTTTTAGGGTGTAGATCTTAATAGGTAGTTTGATTTGGGGTGCAAACTAAGGATTTTTATGTAGATTATGATGGTAGACCCACAATTTTTATTTAGTTTTTGAAAGTGGATCCAAAATTTTCATATAGATTTTGTAAGCATACCACAGTTTGAGGGGTGCGACCGCACCCACATCTTGGTACTGTGTTCCACCCCTAGGTAGGTGGGTGCATACTTTGGTAATTCATTATTTGCTTAGTGGGACCCACAGGTGTCATGGATGCTGTAAAGAAGTCCCCATGCAGAATGACTGTTTGCCATTGGTTGGTTTACTTGCAAATAGGCTGTTATGGTAGCCATAGCATATAGTGGATAAAATGTGAAAAATCTACCAGTTGAATGATTTGGATAGTTATTGTATGATATAAGTATTACAGGGATCGCCAGAGATGATTTTTGTTATTGCATATCCATTGGGAGCACCTCTAGTTGAATGATCTCATGATACGGGAAATGCAAGGGTTGATGCTGTCTTAAGGAATGAGGTTTCCTTTCATGGGTGATTCTTTTTAAGATTTAACAGCAAAATGCATGGTTTATGTGTGAGTAATGATGCTTAAGACAGGCACTTCCCTTCCATGAAATAAGAGGGGATGACCTTACATTGTTTTATATTTGAGCAAAATTCTATTCAATTTTTTCCCCGCTTCTTTCCTCTCATCAATTTTATGTCGTGAACTTTGTCTAGTTGAGATAGGAGTGGTGTTGCTATGTGCATTGTTGAACATTGTGTATCATGTGCCAATTTCATGGGCATTGTGATGAGCCCGTGGCACAGTGGCACTGTCACAACTTTGAGCAGGCTTATGGGAATTGGTATCAAATCGTGTTAGCAATTAGAAAATAAAAAAACCTTAAGGCCTTTGTGCTACTTGTGTTTTTTAATTCCATTAAACTGAAATGAATCTTTATCTTGTTTTCAGGATTTGTGCTGCATATGCTATGACATCGTTGTAGCTGCTTCATGGCCTCTAGTAGAGTCTATGATGTTACATTGATGTGATTAGAGAAATGTCCCATTTTGTCATCGTTTCTTTTCCTTAGTTCGCCTTGCTATGCATGTAAGCTGTGTGGAGCAAAACCAAATGTATAGCAATTGGGTGAGTGCAGAAATAAAGCTTATTTATGTGGACATGAATCTGTATCTTTGACTATCTCAGACTCTCTTTAAGTTTGAAATTTAACATCGATTTTGTAACTTTAGATGGGCAGATTGAGGACGGTGGTTGAGGATGTTTGGTAGCCAGGAATCTATCTGATCGGCCTCTTGTGGATGGCATTGTGCTCCAAAATTACACAGGTTGGAAGTAGAGGCTGAAGCTTTTCTAGCTCGGCCCATTTAGATATTGGGCTAATCATTTTGCCGTGATCCATCCCATGGTCCTGAAGGTTAGGTCCAGGTCCATCATATTTATGAGGTTTAATTAAACTCATATGTGTTAATATTTTATTGGCCTTTAAGGCTATAAAATAACTGGGCTAGAAAGTTATAGCCCAAATACGGCCCAAGAGGGCTAGGCTCTAGCTGGTCGTAGGAATGGAGATAGGCATTTTAATTTATGCTCTGTTGCCCCTCCTCAAACTTCTTTGCTCTTTACAAAGAAGAGTGAGTTTAAAAGAAAAAAATTATATCCTAAAAAATAGGGAAAAATAATGGGGGCATTCTTGCCCAAGGAAGAAACTTTTCATATTCACTGTCCATTGGCTGTCTTTTTTAATTTAAGCCACTGAAGTGGAGTTTAGTGAGGCTCTTAAATGGGCCCACTTAAGAAAAATAAAAATAGATCTGGAATGTGTGTCCTCTGGCTCTAATCATACAAAAAAAAAAAATGCCCTATTGTCTAATAAAAATTTAACTGAATTTGGGCCCAATGTCAAATATTTGAATTATTCATAATTTTATTTGAGTATTCTAACTATTATCGATGTGCAGCTGGGTCATTAGGGTAAAATTTGATAGGGATTACGCACTACACATGGAAGCCCTCCTTTTTTTTTCAAGGATTTAGATATTTCCATTAGTGGCCTACTGTTATGGAACTCCTCTATGATTTAATGTCTTCTTCTACTTTTTTGTGTCTCTACTATTTAGATAACAGAAAAATATTTATTTATTTTTTTATAATACCTATCTAACAATTCTAAAAGCTGCTTTGGATCATTTAAGTGTCATCTTATGAAGACCACAAGGGAATGATGGGCCATTTCTTTTTTAGATTTCTTATAAGTCTACTAACATTATTGGTTGGTCATCTTCATGGCCTTTGCCTCGTACAAGTAGCTCAGTTCCAAAATGATATTGCAAGCAGTCCAATTTCTAGTAACGGTGTTTTACCCCGGGGGCAAGACGTGCAGTTTTTAGTGGGCCCCCCCCCCCCTGCACACCTAAGTTTTTATCTTCCTCGCATATGTGAGTTTGTGTCATCCTTGTTGTGTATACTAGGTACTATATCCTGGCTTGTGCAAGTTGGCTTAAAAGAATAATAATAAAAAAAAACATTCTGATTTCTATTGTTTTTTCATGGTCAAATTGCAAATAAGGTCCTAAATTTTTATTTTATTTTAAAAAAGGACATAAGTTTCAAAACTTTTCAAATTAATCTCTATATTTTTCAAGAAGTTTCAAATAAGGACATTCATCCATTTAGAGCTACTTTCGACAATTTGTTTCCTCAATTATCTCAAAATACTCAAACTACCCTTTATAGAAATAAAATTCTCATTCAATTCTTCTATATTCTCCTTATTTTCTTCTTTGGCATTTTTATGATGATCAAAGACAACTAGTATTTCCACAGTGATTAGATGCATGTAGTGGCTGCTGAAACCATATTATGGCTTTGAACATTGGTAATTTTGGTATTTTAAGAAAATTGAGGGAAAAAGTTATCAGGAAGTGCCTTTAAATTGTCGGATGTCCTTAATTAAAGATTTATTGGAAAACTTAGGGTCTAATTTAAAAAGTTTAGAAACTTCTGTTCCTTTTTAAATAAGACAAAAACTTAAGGCCTTATAAGACAAAAACTTAAGGTCTTATTTGAAATTTCGTTTTTTTCATCTCTTTCTCTATGCAAGCGTTTTGCGCTAAGTCTACTTAGGAGAATGCCATTTTGTTGTTTTTCAATTTTTTTTTTGAGAAAAAGGAAGCTGAATTGTGGAGTTGAGGTTCATTTTTATGTGGGTTAGTGGCAGTCCGTAGTTCGGAAACTCGACTCGCATGGGTGACATGGAGGCACATTGAGTAGAATAACTTGGCAAGCTTGACTGAGCGTCCGGACTCATATGACAATGGGTTGGTTCTTGATGCAGTTCCGATTGGATACAACTGGATTGTCTTGGGCTAGATAACCAAAACTAGAAATATTCTAGCAATTGTAATATATGAACGGGATAGGATTCGATTTTGCAATTCAGCTCTAATTTAACAATTGATTGAAAAATTGGAGTTCGATTTGGATGTTAATTTTGAACGAATTTTATTTTGAGGGAGAGATTTTAGGGTTTTGAGAGAAATTTTGGATTTTAACTATCCAAATAAAAAGGTCAATCTAAAAGGAGTTTCCTTTTAAAGAGTTCAATATTCCATTGTCTCCAATCAATCAACCCATATTTTAATTTTCTTAACTAAGGGTGAAAAAGCACATCTAATTGAGTTGCAAGTATCTAAAACTATATGAGATAAGGGCCAGCATATATAAAAAGCCTTCTTTGTTATAATGTTAACTTGGGTTGGGCTCGAACTTAATATGCTTGAGGTGGGTCGGGCTTAGGCTGGCCAATTATTGCCCAATCCGGGCTTCGGCCAAACTTAGTCTATAAGCTCAGAAGTTGAGCCGAGAGTGAACATTTCTCAGCCCAACCCAGCTCGGCTCATGAAAACTAGCTTTGATGGGTTCTTTTAGTTTTTGAAGTGATAGGTTTTCGTGGATTTATATTTTTTCTTTTATTTTTTAGCTTCAACTTTTTTATTTTTATGCATTGGGTTTTCATGGGTTTAATTGTTTCTTCTAAGTTAGTTTTATTATTGAATTGTCTATAATTAAAATATTTTTATTATTAAATAAAAAAGACTAAGAGAGCATATAATTAACATAATTTTTATTTATAACTAACATGAGCAACTTTTATTTAAGCGTACAAAGTTCATTTACTCCAGTTACTTTCAACGAGGCCCCACATAGATGTATAAAGACCAAGGTAGTATATTAATTGAAAGCTTGATGTGGATTGAGAATATTCAAATGATTTTAGCATTTCATTCTTTATGCTCAAAGTTTGTCTCAAGAAATAAATTAGAGGAAATTACATAAAATATCACCTTGGTGGGCCACTTTACAAAATTATACCCATTAGCAATTTGAAATCAAGAAAGGCCCCATGGGGCTCTTTTTGTATTTTTTTTAAAGTTTTCTTATAGAGTGATGACATCGTCACTCCAGGATCATACCCGACGTGGGTTTTTATAGTTTTCTTCTTCCCCGAGCTCTTCTTTTTTCATTCGTCTTCCCAAGATCAGCTTTGCTTTGGTAAAAACTATGGTCATGCCTCCTCCTCATCCTCATCAATCCCTTTATTTAGTGCATTTGTCAGAATTTGGTGTCTTTCCAATCATCTTTTTCTCTAAGGTTTTATTTGAGGTTATGTTTTTCTTTTCAATCTTTTGTGAGCATTTCTTCAGTCTTTCCTTCTACTATTTATACTCAGATAATGGCTTCAAAATGTATTTTATATGCTTACATTCCACTCAAGATTTGAGAAGAAAGTAGTTGCCATCCATTGCAAAACCTACTTTTGTTTTTTTGGTTTTTTTTTTTTTTGCCCTATGTTGAATTGTTGAATCTATTTAAATGTGGATTATTACTAAGGTTTTTATTTGAAGTTCATGTGCATGTGAGAGATATAATTTTTTATTCTTATTTTCTCTATCTAGATTGTATTTTATTTTAGTTTTTTTCATTTTTGTGTTTTGGGGATTTTGTGTTTGTTAGGATTATAAGGTTTCGTTTGAGTTTCCTACCCTTTTGATGAAACTAGAATCTTAGAATTGAGTTGTAGCATTTTGTATGAATTTTGAACTTTCATATTTTTCACATCATGTATAAAGTTTAATATTTTTTGTCGCTTTAAACAGTGAAAATGAGTAATAACAAGATTTTGGTAATATTCCACTTTGACGGTGATTTTGTCTTTGATATTGTATATCCTGTGTACAATGGTGGAAGGCAAAAGTTGAGGCGGGTAGGAAAGAGTATAACATTCGCTTCTTTGCTAAAAGTAGCATTTGAAGCATCTAATTGGGAGGCATATATTGAATAAGTAAGCATTAAGTATCTTTATCAAAATAGTCGTGTATTTTCTTTTGGCACTAATATTAGGAAAATTTTTGAAGCAATAGGAAATGTGGTTATTGGGTTCCAAATGTATATGTCCAGACATTTGAACATTACACAGAATTGAGTTGATAGTCCATTTAGGTATATGTTTGATTTTATAAATTTGAAATTCTAAAATAGCTAAGATTTTTTGTTCATCATTTGTTTTTTTTTTTTTAATGAATGTGTTTAAGGGTGCATAAGAATAATATGCAAGGAGAAAATGTGATAACCTCAAATTTGGAAAAAGAAAGCAGCAAAAGAAAGAAGTTTCGAGAATATTTTACAGTTAATTATTGTGAAAGCAATGATATATATGGAGGAAATATGGGCACCTCATCCTTGATAAATATAAGTAGGAAAAGAAAGAAGGTCGGGGAATATCCTATAGCTTATACTTGTGAAGATAATGATATGTATTTTAGAATGGCAGTCAAGATTATTTCAGATGATCATCTTATAGGACTTGATTATGATGATATTCATATTCTAGGGAGTGTTGAGGCAAGACCATCATATAGTCTATGTGCTAATGATGAATTTACAGGGGTGGGTAAAAATTTAGATGGTGTGAATGTTGAACATGTTAATGCATGGATGACAAATAACACATCAAATTAGCCAAGTTTGAAAAAAAAAATGAAAGTTTAGAGGACATAATGGTACCGACTGAGTTTACAATTGAAATTGAAAATAATTCGGCAAGGGAGATGTGAATAGGTTGTGTGTTTTGAAATCGTGAAAGTTTTAGAAGTACTATTGCGAAGTTTTCAATTTACAATAATTTCACTCTTACACACTTGAGGATTAACATGACAAAAGTGACAGCTTCTTGTAAAGATGACCACTGCCCTTGGCGTATACGTGCCTCCATTATTGATTTTAGTCTGGAATTTAACGTATAGATATATAACCCAAGGCATACATATTCTTGTCCAATGATGGAGATGGCACATCGCCAAACATCTGTTAAGCTTATTAAAGAGTTCATTGAGGATAGAATTCAATTGAATAATAAGTTGAAGCCGAAGGAAATTATGCATGAATCCAAAAAGAAATTGGTGTTCGTATTACTTACAGAAAAGCACATATAGCTAAAAAAATGGCACTCAATAGAGTTCTAGGATCATACAAAGAGTCATTTATAATTCTTCCTCGTTATTACAAGGATTGTGCATGAAAAATCCAAGTACCATAACTAACATTGACACCATGGATGAAGATTGATTCAGAAGGTTTTTTGGGCAATTGGTCCATATATTCATTTCTTTTTATCATCTATGAGGCTCATGCTGGCTATTGATGGATCCCACCTTAAAGGAAAGTATCTTGATATCTTTTTAGTGGCAGTGACATATGATGCAAATCACAGGTTATTTCGATTGTCATTTGCATTTGTGGAGGCTGAGTGCCGTGATAGCTAAGAGTGGTGTAACACTCCGATTCCCTTTGAGCCGGATTAGTGGCTCATTAGTGCGTGTTTTGTTTTGTTTTAGTCTTTTGGACTTGGTTTTGGGCCTTGAATAGGTAGTTGAGTGACCTTTGACCTGGAATAGGTAGTTCTAAGCCCTTTTTCGTAATTTTGCTTATGTTTTGCTCATATCATATTTGCATCATCTTGGTGTCAGCACGCGTATTTCGTTGAGCTCGACAATTTCCGTAACTGTCTCAGAACCATTTGGAGTCAATTGGGGAAGATGGACCTTCGTGTGACTTAAACTGTAATTAGTATAAACTCTCCGGACCTTGACTTAAACTTCCAAAACTATAAAAATGAGTCATGCTCCAGATGTCTCTCCCTTGCTCATTTCATTTCTTCAACGTGCATGCAAACTCCAGGAGACCCTCTTCACTTCGGTTTGTTTCTCTCTCTCTCTTTCGATTGGGGTTTTGCTACTCTTCGTGGATTGGGTTCTTCTTCATTCTCTCATCTCTGTCTATTGCTTGAGGTAAGTGGGTTCTTTGTGTTTCTTCTCCCAATTGCACCTCTCATTCTCTGATTGCTCTGTCTTCATCTCATGCATGGTGTATCTCTTTGCTTTGCTTTGATTTTAGTGGATTTGGAGCTTGTTTCAGAGGATTTGTCAGAGATTTGAGGCAAGTATAAGTACAGGCTTGGATAACACATATGGGTGTTTTGTTTGATGGCTTTGATTCACTTTTATTCCTTGTATAGAATGTTTTACAGCCACATTTGGTGAATTGGAACCTCTGTAACTCATTTTGTGCAGTGTCTGTATCAAAATTTCGTTTCTGCACTCAACCCATTTTCGTGTCTGTATTGCACGGCTAAGCCGTGAACTCCTACGGTTTGATTTCCAGAGACTTCAATTTTGAGTTTTGTTCTACGGCTAGGCTACGGCTAAGCCGTAACTTGTTCTACGGCTGAGCCGTAAGCTAGCCGTGATCCAAACCGTAATCCAGCCGTGAATTAAATCTCTGATTAGTCGAAACTTTTCCAACACAGAACTCCTACGGTGTGGCTACGGCTAAGCCGTGGAATGCTACGGCTAAGCCGTGGATTGGTCTACGGCTAAGCCGTATACTGACTGTAGCTTAGCCGAAAAAGATACCAGATCAGAGGTGGAAGAATGACCAGTTTAGCTGTGTTTTGAATGGAACCAAGGTGAAGCCGTAGTGCATATTACGAAGAGCACGTAAGATGTCTTCGGCTCAACCATAGGTCCCTCATGGCTAAACGTTAGGCATGGCAAATCTGAAATATAACTTAGGATAATGGTGAGACTTGTAGGGCTCAAATACAGGTTAACCACCCATGTAAACCGGCCCAATGGATGCTTTGGATCGCATGAATAGTCTGTTAGGCTGTGACTGATTCATGTGGGCGTTGAATTACTGTTAAGCACCTCCCCATGGGTGTTGGTTTAAGGGACATCGGTGCACGCAAAGATTACATTGCAACACTAGGATGGCAACGGTGCATTGACTAACTTAAAACTACATCAACATGCACGGTTAGTGACAGTGAACAACTAACTTAGGGCTGGCTTGTAATGAACCTTGATTCCGTATTAATCTGAGATGCATTGCATATTGTTTATAGTTTTGCCCTCTGTTCTGTTAATCTATGTTATGCATTCCGCAGTCATTTTGCCTTTGTCCTGTATATCTGTATTATTCTTCGCTCTGCACTATGCTTTGATCTATGCTATGCTTTGTATATTCTCCGGCTTTGTATATATCTGTTTGGTTTGGGTATTCCCTGGTGGCTCTGCCCAGAGGTTAATACGTGAGGATAAGATCCGGTCCTTGTCATCGGTGAGTCCAAAGCGGATAATCTCCCTTCTTTTAGCTTTGATTTGATTGGTATTAGTCTGGCTCTACTCAGCCTCAGCCCTAGGATGCCCGACGGGGTTACCTCTGGCTTAGATCTCTGTATCTCTGTATCACTGCAGTGTCGCTTTGTCTTGGGACCCCGGAACCCAGGAACCTGAGACCCACTTGTACCCTGGCCCGGTCAGTGGTGTTCTCCTCTGCTTTGCTTTGCTCTGCTCTCTATTGGAGAGAAGATGGTTAACGTAGTAGCCACTTAGTCAGTATTTCTATGTTTTGATTCACATATCATGCTTTACTTCTACGCATGATTTGCTTAGCATACTAAGATGAAATTCTGAAATCATTATTCTGTCATTTATTCAGCTTTGATACTATGAGTGTTTCATCTCTGCTACTTATATTTGCTGGATCGATGTATTCATTTGTGTTGTCTGTGGTGTTGCAGGCACAGATACCTTGCCCAGCTCCCCGGCGGTCGAGGAGGCTGCAGGGGCGAGTGTAGAGACACCCTCAGGTTTGGCAGAGTGGGCCTGATCACCTCTGCCGAGTGCGTGCATACATACCAGTGGCTTTTATTTTGAGTTTTGGGTTTTTGGGGATTTGTAATTGGACTTTGGACTTGCATTCTGTATATTTTGTATATATTGATTTTGGTGTGTATTTGGTTTTATATCAGTGTATTTGCCTTTGTTGTTTCCGTTTCGTATTTGCTTTGGCTTCCGCTATTTTCTTTGTTGCTTGCTATGATATCTACAGCTTCCGCGTTTGTCTGTTTCGCACGTGTTAGATCCCTTGTGTGTGTGCATCTGGACTGGGTTTGGATGCACGTGCACGGGAGTACGTGTGTCACTGGCTTAGCTTTTCGCTAACCCCCGATTCTGGGCCCGGGTCGTGACAAGTGGTTTCTCGCGAATTTATCCATGGCATTTAGAAATCCGAGAAATTTGACATTTATCTCTGACCGCCAAAAAGGTCTCATGCTTGTGTTAGTAAACATAATTCTTAGTGCATGACACTGTTACTGTTGTCATCACATTGCTGAAAATATTAAGTCAAGCTTTGGTGATCGTGCCATAGTGATGAAATTTTGGAGAGTAGCAGAGGCTAATAGACCATGTAAGTATGAGGCTTACTTGAATGACATCTGTATTGTAGATGAAGAAGCCTACAATTATATTCAAGAAATTGAAAGGCAATATTAGTCAAATGCATTTGTTCATGATCGGCGATATGACATGTTAATTAGTAATGTAGCCGAGTGTACAAATAGCCTCCTAAAGGACAATAGAGTGCTGCCAATTATAAAACAAGTTGAAGAGATAAGGGCGAAGATGATGGAGTTCTATGAAAAGAGACATCGAGAAGCAGAAAATATCATTACTCGATTGACTTCGTATGTAGAAAATCCTATGCAAAGCGACAGAAGAAGCAAGATGGGTGGAAATTCATACTGCAAGGCTTTATGAGTCTCAAGTGCACTCGGGGGAGTTTATTGATGTAGCTGATCTAGAGAACAAGACATGCATGTGCTGCCAATGGGAAATAATGGGAATCCCATGTAAACATTCTTTGGCATTCATGAATATCAGATGTAGTAATTCATATGAACATATTGAAAATTGGTATCTAGTAAGTGTTTATCAAGCAACATACAGTGAAGTCATCTATCCCATTCGTAACATTAGACAATGGGAATATATTTGACTCAGCGAATTTTACCTCCACGTGCATCGAAACAACCTAGGTGGCCAAAGAAAAATAGAGTTCACATCGAAGACAGGCAGTGGCAAAGGCAGGTTATCACATGTTCGAATTGCAAAAAAAGAGGCCACAACCGGCTTAAGTGTTGCAATCCTCCTGTTCAACATTGAATGTGTTTTGCTAAGTTATCCAAATTGTAATAGATTGCTTGTGAACTGCTTTATAGTTAGTTACTTTGTAAGGTCCTTTGAACTTGTAGTAGATGAATTTATGAATTGAGTTTAATCACATTTGGCATATGAAGAAATCCTTTTTTTATTAGCGAAAAGTGACAACGTCGTCACTTTCCAGAGACAAAGTAGTGTTAAAAAGTGACGATGTTATCACTTTCTAGAGATGAATTCAAGCAATAGTGTAAAACTATGATAATGTCGTCATTTTCTAGAGACGAAGTGAACCATTCGTAGTGTTAAAAGTGATGACGTTGTCACTTTCTAGAGATGAAGTAAAGCAGTCGTTGTGTTAAACTATGATGACGTTGTCACTTTCTAGAGCGAAGTGAATCACTCGTAGTGTTAAAAAGTGATGACATCGTCACTTTCTAGAGAATAAGTGAAGCATTCGTAGTATTAAACTGTGATGACATCATCACTTTCCATGATTGAAAATTTTTTGTGCAAGTGTTATTTAGTGACGATGTCGTCACTACATAATGCGTCATTGAAAAAACTATTTTGTCCTTAAGTATTATTTCAACTTTTACAAGTACCTACAACATGATAACTTCATTTTCAACACACCTTCAAAGTGTAATTCTTCACATTCCTTTGTCATGTTCAACAGTGCAATTCTTCATATTCTTCAACTTCACTTTAACATACATCAACATACATTCACATACGCTCAACATACATTCTTCACATATCAACTTCATTGACATTCAACATCAATACTATATTTACATTAATCGATACTACCTTTTATATATAAAATGGATAATTTGCATCCATGGAATAGTATCTATTATACAAAACCTTGTATTAAGTACACTTAAACATAAAAAATCCATTAAACATCTCTCCCAATCCCAAACGCTATGCTTTATTTTTCTAGCTCCTCTTTAATATTTCAACAACGATTTTTGATCGATAGTATGGAATGTTAGCTTATGTAAAATTTATTGCCCGACTTAACACAACGTGTTTAACGAATGCAGTTGCAAATACGTTACAATCATTGCCATTTTGTTGTTGTGGTATATTTGTGGCCACAATGGTAGTCTAGAGGTGAGTTCATACCACCCGTAGTTGCTATACTTTCTACAACAAATATAACAACTTATATAAGACAATATAACATCAATCAATGAATAAATTATATTTTAACGATGTAAGTAAAATGATTACTTACAAAGCAATTAACATTTGTTAATGAGTCTTTGTGGCCTAAAAAGCTATCATAGTATCGCGACTTCGACTCCTCGGGATAACCCATAAGCAAAATGAAATGGTCAATGTGGTAGATAAGGTATACAAGTATTGTACTGTCCTGTGCCTCCCACATTCTCGATCCATCAGGGACAAAACAGACATTGTCAGTCAAACCCAACTTCTCTTATCACAAACTCTATAATCAAAGCGATTTACATTTAGTTTTACAGTGAAATTAATATATATTACATAATTTGTTCAAGAAATAATATACTTATTGCAATGATTAGATTAGCAAAGTATGTAGTAGGGCATAATTCTCTCAGATTCTGAAACCAATAATGCAAAACATTAGTGTCCAACTGTAACACTTTGAACCCAATTAAGTATTATTAATGACTAATTAAATAAGTTATTATCATGGCTCAAAATAGAACAGAATTGAGAAACAGAATTCATGTAGCCAACCCCAACATGAGTGGGATAAGACTTTGATGATGATGATGATGAATTAAATAAGTTATTAGCTAATTACTATAGCAATAATCCCACTGATGATGTTCAACATCTAATTAGGTTAGATTTAGTTTACTTTTATTTGATTAAGACTAATGGGTCAAGTTCGGATCATGGATAGGTTGTTAGGTCGATTTGACCTTAACTAGGTAGAAGAAAGCCCTTTTTCATAATTTTAAATTTCATGATATTGCGTCATACATACATCATATTGATATCATTGCGTTTATCTTGTTGATCTTGTTAACTTTGGTGCTTGACTTGAATGTATTCGACTTCATTCGAATTAATTAGACCCCATCTGACTTAAGTAGATAATGTAATTGAAAAAAGAGGACTTTCCTGAAATTTCATAAATTTTGTTTTAAAAGGTCCAAGAACCCACTTCATTCGATCCCTTCTCTTCTCCCTATTATAGAACTCTTCCTCCTTCCTCTTTTCATCACTACCTCCTCATCAAATCAAGGGATTATTTGCTTGCATGTGTGATTGGAGTCTCTCATCTTCTATCTCCATCATTTCCTATTTCTCCCCATATCTTTAAAGTGTAAAATCTAAACATCTCCTCTTCTAAATCAGTTTTGAGGTAAGACCTTGTACTTACCTATAGAACTGTAATTTATTGGAGTCAAGAAGACTCTTTTATCAAACATGTACTCATTTTTTTCATCATTTCTTACATGCATGTCTTTTTAGGTCAAGCATTGGGTTTTCTTCTCAATTGAGCCAAGAAGGGAATAATGATTAGAACTTTTAATCAAAGGCAAGTATAAGCTACTTATTGTTGAATGCATGTTGGTATAATATTGTCACGACCTGAATCCAAGAATTTGAGTATTAGTATTAAACACAAAAAGTGATACACGTACTCTCGTGTAATACATACCTGGACTTGAGTCTAAGCGGTATTATACAAGGGATAGTCACATTTCTTACACGTGTGAGATGCTTTTAACGGACATTTTTCCAAGCATTTAATACATGAAAGCCTGACAATATCATTTCATGAAACATACACTATAACACCAAACTAATAGACCTCTATATGATATGTACAAGAGTAGTATTGAGACATGTCTTTATAAAAAGAAGAAAGTTTGTGAACAGTAAAAAGATTTACATAGTTTTAAAATACAAGGGATCATGAATACAAGGGATCATGAATCATGCATGGCAAATAAAACTCATACAAGTCATGAAACCTTAAGTGCATTTACATCCCAAAATATGCTTAGATATGCTCTTGGCGCGCTCCATGGTGGATCAATCAGATCGTATTTGTTGTTCACTCTCCTAGGCCTGATGGGAGTTCGAAGGCCTCCTATGAAGTCTTTTTGATCATTGTAAGATCAGGACTGGGATTTGAGCCTTCACACCATAGACAACTAATGAATAAGACTATTTATTAAAATATAAGCATAATTAAGGTAATTGTCACATCCCGAGCCCAAAAATCGGGGGTTAGTTAAAACCTAATCAGTGACACACGTACTCCCGTGCATACACACTTAGAGCTCGTCTAAATGGACATGCACAAGGGAAATTCACACGTGCAACCATGGTGTCCGCGGAAGCTGTAAGTATCAGTGCAAAAAGAAAAGGAACCACTAACATAACTAAGAGTAACAAAACCTGACATCAATTACATGCTATACAAAAAGTGAGAAAGAGTTTTTATGAGACAAAGTACAAGAGGTGAATCGTTACACGAAAACCACACAACAAAAGGATACTGATGCATATGCCAAGCTGCACTCCGATGGAGGGATCACATCCACTCTTGAAGCCCTGACGGAGTTTCCACGTTCTCCTCTGAAGCCTGGCTAATCGACAGGGGATCAGCAGGGGAATTTGAGCCTGCAACACCAAGGACAACGAGTGAATACAACGATTCAACAAAGTATAAGCAGCAATACAGTAACACGTGTTGTGTCTAGCAATATAAGTAATAGGTGAAATTGCATGGAGTTTCAATTTAGTCTATTAGGCAATTTGTGCATATGTCGATAAAGCATCTAATACGATTCAATGCAGGAGTGTACTGTACTATGTAGCCACTACATTTGCCATATCCTCCCTCTAGGGATCTATGCATAAGAGAACATCATCGGCCGAGCCAGGGTACAAATGGGTCTTGGGTTCTTGGGGTCCAAAAGCCCCAAGACATAAACACACCGCAGCGGCAACATACATACCATGCCAAAGTCACCCCCGCCAAGTATCCTAAGGCTGAGGCTGAGTAGTGCCTGACAATGTTGAGTCAATCATACACTGTCCTTGAGTAAAACATGCATTTCCTCTAGGGAAAAATACGTTACGTTCAATTTGTACAATACGCCAGTTGCTTACCGTAACCAATGTATAAGAAGTAACAATTGCCAAGCATATATCAACAAATCAAAGGCATACACTATCGAAAGTACAAAAGGAAGCAATACATAAGAGTGGAAGCCAATAATCGATATTCAATATGCCATGCAATCAATTGGACGGAGTCAAGATAGGTTACTAGCCAACCCTAGTTTAGTTATCCGGTGTTTCTAACTGTGCATGATGATGTAGTTTTAAGTTATCCGAAACATAGTTGTTTTTTTCTTGTGTTGCATTGTATCGGAAAGGTGTATCGGAGTCCCTTAAATCAACACCCATGGGGAGGTGCTTAACAACTAGACAACACACGTGAATGAGTCACAGCCCTCAAGACCATTCATGATATTCTGGTAGTTCATTGGGCAAGTTAAGGGGTTGAGAAATCCATGTGAAGGCCTTATACGGTCTCATCCTTTACCTCCATTTTCAGTGACTTCATGGCTTAGCTGTGGGTAACTTACGGCTTAGCCATAGATATCTTATGGCTTAACCGTAATGTTCATTACGGCTCGGTTGTGGTTCCCCTGATTGTTCATCCACATTTATGGCTTAGCCCTGTTTTGTTCTATCGCTCGACTACGGTTTGGGTATGGCTTAGCCGTAACACTCCACACGACTTAGCCGTGGCTGGACCATAAAATGTCTTCTCTCATTTCTGCTCTCTAGACTCAAAGCCATAACTTGACCTATGGCTGGGTCACGGCTAGCCTACGGCTTAGCTGTAGCCTTACTGCAGTGTAAAAGCAGATTTTACAGCTCTCTGGAAAGTGAGCCGTAAACAACTCACGTCTTAGCCATAAGCTTCAGAAGGTCACATCCTAAACCTGATACAAATGAAACTGAAATTAAACAAAATGGAAAACAGAGATAACGAACAAACATAAACTAATACCATAGGGTTGTAATTCACCAAAACATGCAAGAGTAATGAGATGACAAGTAATCATCAGTTACCAACATGTGTTCATCCATATCGTACTTATACTTGCCTCAAATGAGCTTTTTCACGTGACTTAGTTGTCCTCTGGCTTAAATTACATGTCTAAATGTAGTCCTCTCACCATACATGCAAGAAGAAAACAAAGATAAGTGTATGCACGTGCTTGAAACATTTTAGACTCATATACGATGGCATGACTCAAAAGCTTACCGTAGATCATACAATAGTTCTCCCCTTTTCTTTGATTGAATCGTTAAGAGGAAAAATAGAAGTAGAAGAAAAAACGAAGGAGGAGACGTCTTGAAGGGAGGAAGAAAGCTCACACATAATTGAGAGAGAAGATAAGGATCGACTGAGAGGGGGTAGGTGAGCTTAGATATAGATGGGTTTAAAAGAAAGTCCCATTATTTAAGAAAATTACAGTTCAAGTCAAATAATCATCCAACAGAAGCAAACGAAGTCATTTTGCAAGCTAGTCAGTTATAGAAGTCAACGACCTCGATGAGACACACTTGATGACACTAGGATGATGCACGAAGGACGCAATCATACAAAATCTAAAATTACGAAAAGGGGCTCAGGTCTACCTAAATTAGGTTAAACTCAACCCAACTACCCATCCATGACCCGAAATGAAACTAAAAAACAACAAGCATAAACTAATTCGCTAGAAAATGACCCAAAAACACATTAAGTATGTGCTAAACCAGATTAAGTTGGGTTAGAGTGTTATAGTAATACACATATCTAAAAGAATAATTAACATGTGATTATAGAGATCAATTTCGTGTATTAGGCATATTTTGCAACTGAATAAATCATGCTATAAGAATCAATACAATGAAATACTTTGCTAATTGGCTACTACATTTGCCATATCCTCCTTTTAGATATATTTACGTTAAGAATACCATTGACCAGGCTAGGGTACGAATAGGTTTTTTCATTTATGGAGTTCAGAAGCTCCAAATGCACACTGTAGTAGTATCGCTTGTTATTACACCAAAGTCAATCCCGTCGGGTGTCATACGACTGAGGTTAAGTAGAGCCAAACCATTTTGATTCATTTATATAATTGAACTTGAGTAAATCATACAATTCATTCATTGAAAACAATACCAAACCATATACATTCAATTTATTGTCAATGTCAATATAAGACGTATATAAAAAAATAATTCAAATAAAATCAATTTAGACAAGATCATTGCAATCCATAATTTATTATTAGAATAATAGAGGGCAATAATGGTAATCCAATATGTTATGCAATTTAATTTAATAGAATCAAGATAGTTTTACTAGCCAACCCTAATCTAATCATCCATTGTTTCTAACCGTGCATGATGATGTAATTTTAGTTCTCTGATACACAGTTGTCTCCTTTTAGTGTCACATTGTATCGGGAAAGTGTATCAAAATCCCTTAAACCAACACCCATTAGGAGGAGCTTAACAAATGGACAACATCATATGAATAAGTGTCAGCCTTTAAGACTTTTCATAGTATTTAATTATTCCATTGGCCAGTGAACAGTGTAAAGGGATCCAAAAGCTATAGCCTTATAAGATCTTGTAACAGTACCTACGTAACCCTAAGTTTCAATGGGGGTATGGCTTAGCTGTGGGCATCTTATGGCGTAGTCATAAATTGCACTACGACTTAGTCGTCGTTACTTCAATTTTTATTCCGCATTTATGGTTTAACCATATTTTGTCCTATGGCTTAGCCGTACTTGATCTATAGTTGAGCCACGGTAAGCCGTAGCACATTATATGGCTTAGTCGTGTCTTAGCCGTAAAAGAGTTCTCAAATTTTGGCTCTTTGTAGTCTGAGACATAGCATGCTAATGGTTTAGCTAACTCGGTTACATAATACTCCTCTTCTGCCTAAAATGCTAGGTTTCTGTTTTCATGTCTACTACTTATTTGAGGACATTCATTTCTACTTCTTTTTAACCATTTACCATTTCTTATACTTGCCTTAGATTAAGCTTTCAACTCACTAGTCCTTCTCTTGGCTCAATAGAGAAGAAACATCTAATTCTTGTACCTAAATGCCATGCATGCAAGGAATGATAAATAAGATGAGTGCATGCTTACTAAGGAGTTTCCCAGACCCTATTCTTAACCCAAGAGAGCTGTGACAGAAGGAGATCTTACCTTAGAGATTGATTACAAAGAGAATGTGCCTAAGTCTTTCACTTCAAAGGAATGAAGAGAGCTAGAAGATGATGGAAATAGGAGGTGAGAACCTAAGACCATACATGCAAGCTATAAGATCTTCGGTTGTCGAGGGAAATCGTGATGAAGAGATAGAAATAAGAAGAGCGCTGGAGCAAGGAGAATACAGAGGGGAAAAGAAAAGATCAAATGAAGTGGGTTTTGGCTTCCTTTAAATCCCAGTTTTCTAGGTTTATAAGAAAGCCCATGCTTTTTGACATATTTTCAACTTAAATCAAATGATAGTCCAACTAACACAAATGAAGTTGAACGTATTCGAGTCGAGTATGAAAGTTAACGAGCCTGATGAGACACATGTAATGGTGTCACTATGATGCATAAATGACGTAAAACCATGTAATCGGAAATTACGAAAAAAGGTTTCATCGACTTAGTTAAGGTTAAACTCAACCCAACTACTTATTCATGGCCTAAACTTGACCTGTTAATCTGACTGAGACAAAAGTAAACTAAATCTAACCTAAATAGTCACCAAACAATATAAGTTAGGCTAATTCTATAGAAATTAGCTAACAACTTACGTAGTTAGTGGTTAAACATGCTTAATTAGAATCAGAGTGTTACAAATATGATTCATCTTAGTCTATTAAAATCTAAATCTAATTTGTAAGCCCTTTTATTTTTCTTGTTCCCAATTGCATAATAAAATTGTCAAGTAAATGGTGAAATGTGGATCTCCAGGTGCTAGATGTTTGAGTTGAGAATGAACCACCCTATTTGGAATGAAATGTAGAGTTGAAATCTAAACCCAGTGTCATGAGATGAATAGACTGTTTTGAAACTGAAGCTGCTTCAGAAATCCTGAAGTTAATGATTAAGCCATAATATCTACTTCGGCTAGATTTCCAGAGAGTAAAACTTGACCATTCTTCAACGGCTGAGCTCACGGCTAAGCCATGAAATGCGCTACAACTATGTTGTAGCCAAGCCATGGCTAAGTCATATGCCACTTACGATTAAGCCGTAGGCCACTTTACGGCCAAGCCAAAAATGCATAAAAAATTCTACATCCTGTGGCTAAGCCGATATATATACTTGTGGCTAAGTTGTGAGACCTTCACGGCTAAGCCAAGAGACACATGTCTAAGCTGTCAGAACCATGTAATTTCAGGAAAATTAGGAACAATTTAGAAGACCTTATAGGACATTGGTTCTTTGGAATCCTTTAACCTAATCATTTGCCCAATGGGAAATCTCTTAACAAGAAGGTTCACGAGAGCTAAGACTCCTTTATGTGATGTTATCCATTTGTTATGCCCCTCTCTATGGGTTTTGATTTAAGGGATTTCGATAAACAATTTATATATAATGTGACACCAAAAGGAGACAACTGTGTATCATATAATGTAAAACTACATCATCATGTAAGTTAGAAACAATGGATGACTAGATTAGGGTTGGCTTGTAAGTTACCTTGATTCTACTTAATTCAACTACATGGCATATTGATAGTTTTATAATTGGTCTCTTATTCAAAATGATTATAATGAATTGGTCACGATTCTTTGTTATACATTTATTTTCTATTATTGATATTGTAAATTGAGTAAGAATGAATTATATGTTAACTGAATTGTCTACAATGAAACAAATTGCAAAATCACTCAATTTCACTTATATGATTTGCAAAGGTCTAGCTTTATTTAGCTTCAGCTTTAGGATAATTGTCGGGATTTCGGTGTAGTAGATTGAAACAGTGCCACTGCAGTATGCCTTTAGAGCTTTCGGACTCCATGAACGTAAAGGCCCAATCGTATCTCTGGCCAGGGCATTGGTGTTCTCAATGCAAAGATCCATACAAAGAGGATATAGCAAATGTAGTAGCCAAATAGTAATGTATTTCGCTTATTGGTTCTTATATTTTTATTTAATACACAACATGCTCAGTATACTAAATTGACTTCTATTTATCAACTGTTAATGACTCTTTAAGATACAACCCGTGTTGCTTTAATTATGCTTGTACTTTGCTGAATAATCTTATTCATAAGTTGTCTAATGGTGTTATAGGCTAAGATCTCAGTCTCAATTTTAAAAAGATCGAAGAGGCTTGAGAGGAAGCCGATAATGTCCCATTAAGCCTAGACGAGTGGACAGCACAAGAAATCTGACTGATCCACCTTTGGAGCACAACCCCTTTTAGAGCCTTCTTGTTTTGGGATTTTTGTGGGGTCATTTGGGTGTCATGTTAGATTGCATCAGTTTTTATTTTGTTAGGCATAGTTTATGATTCCACTCATTTTGGGAGATGTATATCCTTGTAAATGTCCATAAAAATTTATCTATCTTTTGTATTTGCATGTAAGACATGTTTTGTACAAACTCTTATATGAACATGTCATATAGTACGTTTCTTTCTTCACTGCATCATTATGGTATGTATTGTTTCAAGGAATGATACATTAGAAATGTTTAATTATTGGAGAAACAAATTTACAGGTGATATTGACAGGCTTCGTGTTATTATATGCTTGGACATATGTCCGTTCAAAGCACCTCACACGTGTAAGAATTGTGAATATTCTTGGTGTAATCCCACTTAGACTTCAGTTCAGGTGTGGATTACACGGTAGTATGTATGTCACGCTTAAGGATTAACCCTAATCCGAGGATTCTTGTGCTTGGGTTATGACATACGTATTAGTATGGTATCGGAGCATGAAGCAGTCATTTAGATGACTTAGAAGTGTAGGAATGTGGTGATGATACAATAGTATTTATGCGAATATCAAATATTTGAATTTATAGTCTAATTATTTGATTTGGTATGGGGGGTTAGATAGGTATTCCTAATTTAGGATTGATTTCATATTTTGCAAGAAATGACATCAAAATTAGGTACTAAAAATAACAACAACAATGTTAACATGAATCCTCTTATAGAAACCGTCGGATTAGCACCTTTACCGCTACCCCCAAGTACCAAAGACCATTTTATAATGGTAATGCAAGCTATCTAAGGACAATCTCAGTCTATGCAAGCACAAATGTAGACTATTTATACCATGCAAGCGCAAATATATGCTATTATTGAAAAACAGCGTCAGCCCCAAGTCTAGCCTCATGTAGTGTAGTAAGTAGTATTTCAACCAAAAGAAAGCGATCCAAATGCTTTATATAAAAAGTTTAGGAAATGGGGGGCCATAGAGTTTCATGGCAAGGAGGATGTTCTGCATGCCGATGAATGGCTAGAGCATATAGATGCTATGTTTGATATGACAGTTTAGACTAACAGGCAAAAAACCTTGCTCATCGCTTCTATGTTTCGAGGTGTGGCTAAAACTTGGTGGAAAAGCCTGAGAGACTCCTACAAGGATATGCATGGAGCTATTATTTAAGAAACTTTCAAAAAACAATTTATAAGAAAGTTCATTCCTGCACATGTTTAGAGGGAGAAAGAAGTGGAATTCATAGCATTGCACCAACAACAGATGTCTGTGGCATCGTATGTACATACTTTTACCCAATTGTCTCAGTTTGCAAAAGATATGACTAATTCTGAGGAGAAGAAAGTCAACAAATTCATCATTGGCCTGTATTCGATGTACATGGAATATGTTATAGCTTTTCAAAAGCTAGCTACTTTTGATGATGCTATCAATAGAGCTTACTTTGCTTAGGCTAATGCCCGCGAGAAGAGAGTTATGGACCTCAAAAGGAACACATCCTTTAATGGCAAGGGGCAAGCATAAAATTGTGTTAAAAGCAAATCAAATCATGTATTACTCGTCATGTACTTTGGAGGATGACTTCTTGTCCTTGAGTATACTTTTAAACCTTCCATTCTAATCTGCATAGGAGGGAACCTTTCTAGGTACACTATAATCATGAACAATTATTTTAATCCTTTCATTTCTTGTATAAGGCATTCTAAATGAAGGTAAAACAAGTTGCTTGAATCTAAATTGTTTCATAATATGTGTTCTGTCTTTCAACAACCCAATAAAATACCAACACAGTTGATGACGAGAACAGCTCACGGTCAACTTTTGGAATGTTTCCTTTAAATTTTTTAGGAAATTCTATATATGGTTGCCATATAAACTGCATACGAAGAGGTACAATAGGTTAGTGTATTTTCCATCCATTTGAATCCAATGTAATAAAAGCTACATTCCAAGTCATGCACTCACACGGTCAATAGCCAAGTTGTTCAACTCTTCTCGAACTTTTTTCAAGGTTGAAATGACTTTCAAATCTTAATTGTTGCTTCCATGTTTTCATTAGTAGTAATTAGAGGTCCATTTTCTAGCTATGATTAGGCCTTGGACATCGCCCAATCGACGTCCATGTGTAGGTCCATATCTACAAAAAAAAAAAAAAAATACAGACACATTATTTAAAATATAAAGAAAGTAATTATAACAATGGAATTGGATTGAGGAAAAATGAATAACCTTTAGCAACTGCAAAGGGCCACTTAAGGTTCTATGCTTTGTCTTTTTTTGTTGTTTTTCCTTCCATCTCTCCAGTCATTCTTCCTTTTTATCCTTTTTCCTTTCTCTCATCCATTTTACCTCCTTGGCAAGCATTTGGTCGGTATTGACAAGACAGGTTGGTGCCCAAGCATATGATTTAAATTCCCTAAAGAGCTTAAAGAGGTAAGCTAGACCACGACCTCCAGATGTATTCCCGCTAATTTGTCCCGCAACTAATACAAACATATACTCTCATGTGTTGTAAATTTCTTCGTCATCGGATAATTCCTTCTTCTTCTGCTTTGTTGCATCTGGCCTAAAGTTGTTTTCAAGCCATGTGAACTTGATATTTAGGTTGTTCATATCTTCACCGAGTACCGGGGGCATTCCTAATAATTCTTGGTAAACTTCTTATATCATTTTGTTAGGGAATGCTCTTCCTATTACAAGAGGGCCATCAATTGAAAGGCCATAGACATAGACAACATCTTCTAATGTCACAGTAGCCTCCTCGGATGGAAACTAGAATGTGTTAGTCTCAGGATGCCATCTTTCAACTAAAGCTGTTATGAGAGCATGATCTATCATGATCTCTTTCATCTCCCTCAAGTGATAAAGGCCACATTGCCAAACATATTCCAATTGAGTATCATTAATTATCCATTGTTCTTTGTCAGGGTTTGTTGGTATGCATTGAAATTTGTTCTTTGTCAGGGTTTGTTGGTATGCATTGAAATGTACCAAACTCTTCTCCAAGTTGGATTCCTTCAGATATATGTTTTTCTTTATCGAAAAGCAATTTTGAATGCTTCCTACCCATTTGAAATAAATATTAGCACAATTTAATTAACTATAACAAACGCATCAAGATAAGAGACAGAACTTTAGCTTAAATGAATTGCAAAATTAATCAAACACTTGAGCTTTCCAATATTTGCATCGCGTTACTTGTTAAAATCTTTGCAATGTGCCTATTATTACATAAAAACATTAGTGAATAGGCACATAACTAATTCACATCAACATAAACGAAAAACATCATAAGATATTTTTCATTGTCGAATTACTTGTGTATACTGGTGGTGTGGTTGTTGTGAAGTCTTAAAATAATAAATTGAATACATAAAGAAAGACTTCACAGTGGAAATAATGAGACTATGGCAACACTAGTAAGCAGGATTGTTCCTCCCTAGGGTAAAAGGCCCCTGGTTATATCTTGGCTAAGAGTTTAGTATCGGTAAGGACTTAGTAATATATGTATTTGTTTAATGATCATTAACCAGAAAGCTTGTAATAAGTGTGATGAGATTTCTAGTAACTTTTTCTTGAATCGAATCACAGTCTATGTTAGTCTGCACTTTCATGATGTACTGGATTCAGCAGAATATATAGAGAATCTTGGTTTTCATAAAAAATATGGGGGTTAGATGAACTTTCACTTGAAAACTCTATGTTTCTATATCGCTCTTTACCCACAATATCGCACAAGCAGTGTTGGCCATGACTTGGCTCAGCTTCTTTAATGGATCTCGCTGCTACACTTTGTTTCTTCGTATTCCACATTACTAGGACACAGGCATGCAATGACTAGTGATAGACCAATGATCATCAAGATATCTTGTCGAATACAAATTTGGATGACCAGTTATACCTAGATGTTCATTCTTACTAAACTAGATTCTCTTACCTGGTAAACTAGATGCCATCTAATTAGATAAGAAAGAAGCGTCCTATCTAATGAACTCGTATATTTTCCCTTTTGTATTCTACTTAATACTCTTTCTCTCTCCCTCCAAGTCTCATCATGAAAACCTGTGCTAATCCAACTTTAGAACCCTGTAGAATTCATTACTCATTATTTTTAACCTAATTTATGTTACCAAACACTTTTAAATTCTTAATCTTGATGAAGCTATGAAACTATTTGCAAAATCAGCCCCATTGAAGCATAGTAATCTATCAAAATTGTCCCAGAGTTCAGCTCAATCTTGGTCTTCAAATTGGACCTGTTGACAGCCTATATTAACTCTTAGTTAGCCCCAGGTGGCCTTTTAAGCAGCTCTAAAGGATAGCCTAGTTTATCCTAATCAAGCTCTTCAGCCCTTGCACTTCTTGGCTTTGTATTTTACCTAATTTCTGCATCCAAATCTCATTTACACTCCAACGTAATTGTAGCACTAGGACTATCTTTGTAATCAGCTTCCCAAACTGTTTCAAAATTCAAGTTCCATCACATCAATTGGACCTGTTTACAGCGTGTAGTGAGTCATGACATTTTCTTAGATGCGTTTCATTAAATAACTTTAAAGCATATATTCAACTTTTATAAAATTGAAGGAGAATATACATGGTTTGGGTTTTTTTTTTCTTAAAGGCATTTCATCAAATAACTTTAAAGCATATATTCAACTCTTACAAAATTGAAGGAGAATGTACTTGGTTTGGGTTTTTTTTTTCTCTTAGAGGTATTTCATCAAACAATTTATAAACTCCAAGAATAACTACAAAGAACAACTAGTTCTAACAAAAAGGAAAAAAAATAGGGTTCCTAAGCAATACATTGAATGGAATGCGAGTGAATCAAATACATTTCAATGCCTTGTTTGAAGAAAACCTCTACAATGATAGACATCATGTAAAATAGAACAAAACATTTGAAGAAAGCGAAACATATGCAATAAAACCCTAGTGGCGAAGACAATCAATGGGATAAAGGAGGTTGGCAAATGCATTGAACAATGCTCACAAAAAGATTGCAAAATAGGTTTTAAGCTTCGAGGGTAAATGTTGATGACGAGGAAGAAGAGGAGTGAATAGTATTCACCGGACACAGACGAGAAATGAAGAAGATGAAATGGAAAATTATCTACGCAGTGGGATATTAAGGCTAGTGGAGTGACGACGTTGTGGCTCTACGAAAACACTTAAAAAAATACAAAAAAGGCCCTCTGGAGCCTTTTTTGATTTTGAATTGCTAGTGGGATTAATTTTGTTTAGTGGCTCGCTAAGGTGATTTTTCCGTAATTTCCTCAATAAATTATTTGAGTTTCTTTTTAAGATATATTGGTCAAAAATAAAAACTTTGAGGTAAGGGAGACTTTAATAAAGCCCTTTTGAGAATATGCAAAAATAAAAGGTTCTACATGTCAATTTCCATTTAGAAAAATAATTTTTTTAGTAGTTGGGTTTCAAACTTGTCTCACCAAATGACCAAGCATAACCACCACATCACAGCCAATGAGCTACAGTGAGTTACTTGTGTTTTCATTCGATATATAGTATAAAATAACGTTTTGTATCCCAGAATAGCACAAATGGTGCTGGTGTCTGATCTGCTCCAAACCTAGCCAGCATTGAGTCGACTTGGACAAGTTGACCGATGCCACAAGCCTTCATACACCAACATGATCAATGATCTGTCCAAGATCAAAGATCCTTATCCCTAATTAGATAGCTTCAAGATTAGTAGAACTTAATTATTTTCCTAATTTTATACCTATTTGAGGTTTGATTAGGATTACATAGTTTTTTATTTTATTTTAGAATATACTAGCAACGAAGCTCGTGCTAAGGTCGGGCTGAAAAAATAAATAATAATAATATTTAGAATTTTTAAATTTTATTAAAATAATATCAATTTAAAAATAATTGCACATTATTTATTATTTATTAAAGTCTATATATTAAGTTTTTATTTCAAATAAAAAGTGTAATAAACTTAGTTATAGATTTCTAGCAACAAAAGCCCGTGCAAAGCCTAGGCCCAAAAATTAAAATATATTATCAAAAACTTAGTTTTTGTTGCGAATATTTTTAAGAGAAGTAAATCTTAAATAATAAATATATATAATGTATTTGTCTTTCATCATTAATATTTATTCTACGCAATAACATTCTAAATAAAAACAAAGATTTTGAAATAACCTTACAAAAAATATAAACATGGTCCAAAATTATAAATTTCCAACCAATTGTAATTTTCAAGTAAATTTTTGAAATAAAAAAAAATATGCTTTATCTTAGTCGTTGTAATATCTTTTAAATTACAAAATTATTCACAATATTGAAATAGGAAAATTGAAGACATGCGTAATAATTTAAATATAATATTTTAGGTAAATTTTGGAAATTATATTGTATAAATACTAATGTATGTTTATGTTTATAAATTTTTTTGAAAACTTTTTTATCAAATATAAGGAGATTTTTCAAAAAATTGAGAATATTTGTTAATGAATTGTAGGGGAGGTGGAAGGAGCATTCTATTTAACCCCCTCACTAACTTATTCACCCGTGTTAGGACCATATATAATAGAAGAGGAACTTAAATTAAATGAATGATAAAGAATACCAATATCTATGAAAAAAACAAAAATGTAATTTTAAAAATCACAAAATAACATTTTTACAATTATCAACGTGGAATCAAAATAATAACAATTAAACACAATGTAAGGTTCTACAAGCTAACCGCATCACTAACTAATTTAAGCAGTAGTAAGACCATCTAAAACCAAGTCATGTAGGCGCACCCAAGTCCATACAAGTAAATTATAAAGAGATACAAAAAACAAATGAAATAAAAGCTCAATAAGTTTTCACTTAATAATAGACATGAGAGAATCTACTTGTAAAAGTAAATCAGGTAATTAGAAAATAAATGCTCAATAGGTTTTCACCCAATAATTGGCATGGAGAAACCATCAGTAGAAGTAAATCACCTTAAATAGCGTAAATGGGGTACTCAAGCTAAAATAATAAAACATCGTAAAAAAAAAAAATAGAATATTTTAATAATAAAACCCCCCAAAAAATTATAAAAGCGGAAGATACATTACCTTAAATTGCTTTCATGGCATGTACAATCTAAAACAAACAAAAATATATTATGAAAAATATATAAATAAAAAAATTAATTTTTGTAATGTCCTAATCATGTCCAAGTCACTCCGGCAGTATCGATTCCATTATTCTTTTCCATGTGCTTAAATATATTTGGTAAGCAATGCATCCTCCTTAGCAATCCATGGACCCTTGTACAATCCAAGCTTAGAGTAGCAAGGGCTCTTCCCATAAGTATGGAACTCAAAGATGACCTTGTGTTCTGAATACAAACCACACAACCTTTTAAGACCACACTACCTTTTAAGGCTACAATGCTTTTTTATTACTCAATTTGCCCAGATTCTAGAGTTGATTTCTGGCAATATAGGCATCGATTTTCATAGTCGCATTTAGGAATTGAAATTGAATTGGTTGGTAGGAGAGAGATTTTTGGTGGTGATGGAAAATGGTAGGGAGTGGGAGAGATAAAATTTAAACAGTTGGTAGACCGTAGAAGAGAGATTTTAGGGGGGTGATGAAAAACGATAAGGAAGGGAGATATTTTAGTGGAGAATAATAAAGGTGTTTAATGGAGGAGATATTTTAGGGGATTAAATTGAGGAATATAAAGATGTTTAATGAAAGATGGAGTGGATTTAGGGTGTACAATAATAATTAGTTATGGTAAGATCATTTTATGACCCGTGTAAGTAATTTGAAGGGAGAGAGATTTAGGGGGCTGATATAGACGATCGAGAGAATTTAGGATCGCATACCAAGTGTCAATTTCTTAAAAGTTGATGTGGCACTCTAGAAAAAAAAAGGAGTGCTGATGTGGCACCCTCCAAAGGCTTCAATTCATGTAGCTTTAATATATATAATTAATTGCGGAAAAACAAACTTACCCTATTGGAGTCCTCATTGTAAAGGTACAAACTCTTCAAAAGTGGAAATAATAAAGAAATAAATAAAATTACAGCCAAATTACCCCTCAAACTGCAAACCTATCTTTCCCCCACATGCAAAAAAAAGCATGCATGCCCAAACAAAACGAGAAACATGACTTCAAGATGGCCTATAATCAATGAGATGGACGGAGACATATTCTTCTCAGATTCACTCTTTCCTTGACATGATCATAGCTAACCAAGAAGAGTTTGTTAGCATTAGATGTGTGGTCCACTTGACCACATGCCCATACATGGGTCCCACCTCTGGAGTTCAAAGCAATCAAAGACCCTTCTTCTATTTGGTATTTGGAAATCCTATTGGACTTAGAAACTAATAGTCACTTTCTACTCAAGATTACTAATCAGAATGGGATAGTCCTAATAAACTTATGAGTTCCATGATGAGAAGAGAACTATCACAGAGATCTATAAATATATAGGTCAAAAGTAATTTACTTCACTTCAAGAGATTACTATTTGGCTCTTTCATCACTTGCATGCATCAAGGAGAAGTAGAAGTGAGCTGTAAACTCCGCACGCGAATAGCTTGTTCTTCTCTACACAATCAACATACGATGGAGCTAGGTATGTGTGTAGTTTATATATTATATTATTCAGATCTGATCCATTAAAGTTGATCCTATGATTATGATAATCTAACAGTTGGTATCAGAGCCATAGGTTTTAGCATTTCAGTTTTTGAATAATCAATTATTGTTAATGATATTATCAAAACTTATTTTTATGTATAGAATAACTTGGGTCGGACTGAGGTTTATTTGACCATATGCATAATCATGCCTAAGATTAGGCGATTAAAGATGGGTTCCAACACAATCCTGTGTCCGGGCCTTATGATCACAGTGCTTGATTCACTGTATTGTACATAGAACGGTGTGATTTATATGTATAAAATTACATTCATAAGTTACACATGAGTAGTGTTACATGTCATTCCCATATTCATGGCATCATTATAGTTGTTGTGAAAGATTATTTAAATGGGGGGCCCTCACCAAAGATGGAAAATGATCAGGTGATCATGTATAAGAACCCCTAAGAAATTCAAGGTACGAGATTTTATACATGTGTAATGAAATCGTGTGTATAAATCTAACAGTGGACGTGTGTATAGAACTCAGTACTAATCTAGTATAGGGTATGATACATACACCATTACAGAATCGATCCAAGCCATTTCAGTACAAATCTGGTATAAAAAAAGTATTGTCATCATGCTGACATCAGCAATTGGGACAGAGCAATTATGTTAACCGTTGAAATAGTAATTTGATGATTGTGGACACATCCAAACTCGGTTTTTCAATCCAGTTTCTTTAGTGAACTCCTAAAAGTCAGATCTACCAGATTAATGGTATGGATCAACCATCCAAAAATTCTAAATTAAGGCATATTAATTAGTGCATGTTTAACTCATTAAAGCTTAATTCCGCATTTAATTTGTCGAATTTCTATTGATTATGACTTAAGAAGATTTCATGGGTGAATGTATATTCACATTCATGCCTAATTTGAGGGAAATCTATGGATGGATTAAAGAATACCTTGATTGTAAAGTATTAATTAAGAGAAATTAGGTTTGTGATTAGTTCAAATAAAAGTTATTTGGATAATTAATCACATGCAAGAATACCTATATTAATGGATTAATGATCTGAATAGTTTAGATGAGTCAATTAATATCTGTTTGGATTTTTTTTCTCAATGAAGCCCAACTTAAAGGTAAAGTGGGAAATTTGTTTTTTAATAATTGAGATAAGAATATCCAATCCAATTAGGGAGATGTTTTTAAATGGACTCATTAGATCATTAAAGGTGCGATTATAATTTCTTATTAGCAAAACTCACAATTTGTTCAATTTGAATGTTGCCAAAGCAACTCAAAATTATGATATATTATGTATTTTGTGTTAAAGGATCACTATAATTTTGTGACATTTAATTGCACCTAAATTGCGTTTCAAAATATAGATTGAAAATTGACCCAAAGGCTCAATCATCTCTTGACCAATTGAAAACGGGATGGGATATGCTTAATATGTATGACATGAGCATGTTTGATCTATGCCTTAAGGTGTAGTCAACTTATTCATGACATATGCTATTAACCATAGTCTCATTAGTAAAGATAGTAATAAATTAACATGCCATATTCACTCAAAGGTGATTCATGATGATGTACTTATTACTCACCAATTTGAATCTGTTATATATTTAAATTTAAATTGAATTATTGTTTTGCATGTTAAATTCAAAGCTTATATTTTGTAATGTATTTGTTTTCAGTTTTGAATTTAATTACATTGCCATCCTGTCTGGGATCCATCCCTATTCTCGATGGATCAAACTATGCCGAGTGGAAAGACATGCTGTTTCTTGTTTTAAGTTATTTAGAATTGGACACTGCTATAGAAGAACCAAAGCCTCCTGTGCCCACTGAATCGAGTTCTGCCGCTGAAAAAGCGGAATATGAAAAGTGGATAAGATCTAATAAAGCAAGCCTGAAAATCATCACCAATTCAATATCAAAGAGTATTCGAGTGTCAATCGACGTTAAAGATTATGCGAAGGACTACCTCGAAGCTGTTAGGATACAATTTGAGGTGACTGATAAAGCACTTGGATCCTCACTGATGTCTCAATTGACTAATATTAAGTACGATGGGGTCAAAGGCATTAGAGAACACATTTTAAATATGTCTAACATTGCAGGTGAGGTCAAGGAAGTTAATATATGCGTTTTAGATGGGTATCTCATTCAATTCATCTTAGATTCCCTGGCGCTGGCCTTTGGACCATTCAAGGTATCGTACAATCAGAAGTCACAGTCGTGGACAGTTAGTAAATTGATTGCAAAATGTGATCAAGAGGAAATGAGGCTTAAAGCTGAAGTTCAAATTACAGTTAATCATGTCTCCTATGGAAAAGCTAAGGAAAAATATAAGCCAAAATATAAAGACAATGTGCATAAAGTGAAAACAAAACCAGAGAAGAAGGACAAGAAGAAGACCTCGCAGAAGTATTTTTTTTGTGGTAAGAAAGGTTACTTCAAACAGGAATGTCTGAAAATAAAGAATTGGTTCGAAAGGAAAGGTAATAACAATCAATTATCCTTTATATGTTTCAAATATGATTTAGTAGTAGATCTTTATGTGATGGTTTATATAAATTAACGTTAAGTTCAGTTTATAACTTTAATTTATATAAACCATCACATAAAGATTCATTACCAATTAAAATACCATGTCTATAAATATTTATAAATCCATTACCAAAATTAAATGTATAACCATACTGATCTAATTTTGAAATAGAAATTAAATTCCTAGAAATGGATGGAACGTAAAAAGTATTGTGGAGATCCAGTTGGAATCCAGTGTCCAGCACAATTCTGTAAGTTCTTATCGTTTTGACTATTGATCCTTGTCGATTCCCCATCATGATGGTTCTTTGGCCATCACTTGGACTCCGGCTTGTAAGAAATCCCTATATACAACCAGAAACATGAACGGTTGCACCAAAGGCAGCCCACCAGATATTTAATGGAACATTTGCTAAATCAGATTTGAAACATAAAAAGGATAATTGATTGTTATTGCTTTTCTTTTCGAACCAATTCTTTCTTTTCAGACATTCCTGTTTGAAGTAACCTTTCTTACCACAAAAAAAAAAAAACTTCTGCGAGGTCTTCTTCTTGTCCTTCTTCTCTGGTTTTGTTTTCACTTTATGCACATTGTCTTTATATTTTGGCTTATATTTTTCCTTAGCTTTTCCATAGGAGACATGATTAACTGTAATTTGAACTTCAGCTTTAAGCCTCATTTCCTCTTGATCACATTTTGCAATCAATTTACTAACTGTCCACGGCTGTGACTTCTGATTGTACGATACCTTGAATGGTCCAAAGGCCAGCGCCAGGGAATCTAAGATGAATTGAATGAGATACCCATCTCAAATGCATATATTAACTTCCTTGACCTCACCTGCAATGTTAGACATATTTAAAATGTGTTCTCTAATGCCTTTGACCCCATCGTACTTAATATTAGTCAACTGAGACATCAGTGAGGATCCAAGTGCTTTATCAGTCACCTCAAATTGTATCCTAACAGCTTCGAGGTAGTCATTCGCATAATCTTTAACGTCGATTGACACTCGAATACTCTTTGATATTGAATTGGTGATGATTTTCAGGCTTGCTTTATTAGATCTTATCCACTTTTCATATTCCGCTTTTTCAGCGGCAGAACTCGATTCAGTGGGCACAGGAGGCTTTGGTTCTTCTATAGCAGTGTCCAATTCTAAATAACTTAAAACAAGAAACAGCATGTCTTTCCACTCGGCATAGTTTGATCCATCGAGAATAGGGATGGATCCCAGATAGGATGGCAATGTAATTAAATTCAAAACTGAAAACAAATACATTACAAAATATAAGCTTTGAATTTAACATGCAAAACAATAATTCAATTTAAATTTAAATATATAACAGATTCAAATTGGTGAGTAATAAGTACATCATCATGAATCACCTTTGAGTGAATATGGCATGTTAATTTATTACTATCTTTACTAATGAGACTATGGTTAATAGCATATGTCATGAATAAGTTGACTACACCTTAAGGCATAGATCAAACATGCTCATGTCATACATATTAAGCATATCCCATCCCGTTTTCAATTGGTCAAGAGATGATTGAGCCTTTGGGTCAATTTTCAATCTATATTTTGAAACACAATTTAGGTGCAATTAAATGTCACAAAATTATAGTGATCCTTTAACACAAAATACACAATATATCATAATTTTGAGTTGCTTTGGCAACATTCAAATTGAACAAATTGTGAGTTTTGCTAATAAGAAATTATAATTGCACCTTTAATGATCTAATGAGTCCATTTAAAAACATCTCCCTAATTGGATTGGATATTCTTAACTCAATTATTAAAAAACAAATTTCCCACTTTACCTTTAAGTTGGGCTTCATTGAGAAAAAAAATCCAAACAGATATTAATTGACTCATCTAAACTATTCAGATCATTAATCCATTAATATAGGTATTCTTGCATGTGATTAATTATCCAAATAACTTTTATTTGAACTAATCACAAACCTAATTTCTCTTAATTAATACTTTACAATTAAGGTATTCTTTAATCCATCCATAGATTTCCCTCAAATTAGGCATGAATGTGAATATACATTCACCCATGAAATCTTCTTAAGTCATAATCAATAGAAATTCGATAAATTAAATGCAGAATTAAGCTTTAATGAGTTAAACATGCACTAATTAATATGCCTCAATTTATAATTTTTGGATGGTTGATCCACACCACTAATCTGGTATATCTAACTTCCAAAAACACACAGAGGAAGACAGATAAAAAATTCGAGTTCGAATCTATCTATAAAGGTCACTTTATTGTTTCAATGGTTCAAATAATAGATCTGTGATTAATTGCTGACATTAGCATCATGGTAGCATCTTCATCATTTGAGAACTTGTCCCTAATATCATGGATCATTGGAGTAATGACCCATTTAAATTACCCTATTGGAATCCTTTTATAAAATAAGATGTATATATTCATGATGGTATGGAACTTAAATAAAGGGTGACGAGAGTGTACATAAATAAAGGGGTTGTTGCTTTATTTTATTTCTACATAGCCATCTGATGAACTAATGTTCAGCTGCTTTACTTTTCTCTCTTGATAACTTGTCAAATCATAGGGAGAAAAGGACAAGACTCATGTGCTTTTCAATGAACACATGAAAGACATCAATGTGTTTCTCACCATTGTATGCAAATGGAGATGAGAAAAGTCACAATTTTTTTTTAAAGAAAAGAAGGAAAGGAAAACACACTGCAAAAAAGGGGCTTTGAGCTTCGGTTTCCGCCACCGTCGCCGATTCCCAGCACCCAATTTGAAACGCATAAAATACAAATAATTTTGTACGAAAAAAAAAGCCCTATAACTAATCATTCAAATTAGATCCAGAAATCTTGCTCTGACATTAACTATTAGATTTACCATAATTTTAGGATCAACTTTAATGGATCAGATCTGAATAATACAATATATAAACTGCATGTATACCTAGCTTCATCGAATGTTGATTGTGTAGAGAAGAACAAGCTATTCGAGTACGGGGTTTACAACTTACTTCTACTTCTCCTGGATGTATACGAGAGTTGAGAGAGCCAAGCCGTAATCTCTTGAAGTGAAACAAGTTACCTTAGACCCATATATTTATAGATCTCTGTGATAGTTCCCTTCTCATCATAGAACTCTTAATTTGATTAGGATTATTCCTCTTATTAGTAATCTTGAGTAAGAGGTAACTATTAGTATCCAAGTCCAATAGGATTTTCAAATGCCAAATAGAAGAGAAGTCTTTAATTGCATTGGACTCTAGAGGTGGGACTCTGAATGGGCATGCGGTCAAGTAGACCACACGTCCAATCCTAACACTTTCAAAACGTAGGCATCAAAATACTTGGATTCACGTCTCCTCTCCCGAAACAAAGAACGGGATCTCCTTCCCTGACCTTTCGGCATTCAGAAGGATCCAGTGGGAGGAAGCGCTCTCGAACAGCCTCCTCAGTGTTCACCCATTCATCTTCCTCCGCACCAAACCCAACAAACCTGACATGGACTTCATGTTCCCCAGAGCCAAGAACTTTGGGCGTTAAGAATGCAGCTACATCATACCATGCTCCATCTTTTGTCGATCTCGCTCCAAACCTGGCTTCAAACTCTTTAACTCTGGTTGATCAAGGGCCTTCTCAACTTTAGGCATGTCAGAATAAATTTCAGGGCCACTGTTTGAGAGACAAGCATCTGAGGGAACACTTAACTCCTTTGAAACACTAGGTGTTGAACTGGCTTCGGGTATACACACATCTTGCTTTCTTTGAAACCGTCTTTGAACATGTGTCCATTCTATAGCAGTCTTTCTAGGATGACTTGAAGTAACATTGAATTTTTTAGCAAGCTTTTGATAGAATTCTTGATTCAAAGACTCATCCTTAGCTTCTTGAAATAGCTTTTTCATTTGTTTAATCCAAAATTGCGTGAAAGGTGAATCGTGCTTTCCTTGGTGCTGAAGACGACCAATTCCCCTAAAATCAAATGCAAAGTGAATACACTAAGAATACTGTATGAGAGTTTGAGAAGGGAGGGTTTTTGTAAACCCAACCAAAAATTATCAGAACCGAGGAAAAAAAAAACAGAAAGGGTTTAGTAAAAATTCTGTTAGACGTGAATGGTTCTCGTGACCACAAGTTTAATGTTATTTGGGCCCCGCATGTTGAGTTTACTAATTTTAATATGCTTTTTTCTTTTTTCTTTTGACTTTTGGTTTTACTAAATATATCTTGGATTCAATTTTAGTAAGCCCAATCAATTAAGAATCTTGTTTGACTAATTTTTTAGGGAATTAATGAAACTTATCTCTAATAGATTTCTTTGATGGGAAGAAATCTATTTAGAGTTTATCTATAAAAGTGGTTTTCCGGTCCTCTCTCTTAACCTACAAGATTTGCAAAAGTACTTATTAACGCTCATGCATCTTGGAGTGGGTGATACAGAAGATATGAAAAAACCTAATTTGAGAAACATAATTTACTTATCATCTAGATCATGACGCAAGGTATGTTTTTATTCATTGAGATTACCTATTATTTAATGCATAAGTCTAGATCCATAGGTTTGATGTTTTGTTGCAAACCACATATTAGATTTTTACTAATAATGTTATTTGGGCCCCATATTGTAAAAATCTAATATGTGGTTTGCAATAAAACATCAAACTTATGGATCTAGACTTATGCATTAAATAATAGATAATTTCAAATAATAAAAGTGTACCTTGCACAATGATCTTGATGATGAGAAGATCGCGTTTCACAAATTGGGTTTCTCTTGTCTCCCTTATCACCCATTCTAAGATGGGTGAGAGTTAATGAGTACTTTGTATATTTCGTAGTTTAAGAGAGAGGATCATAAAACCAATTTTATAGATCTTAAAGAGATTTATTTCCATCAAAGAAATTTATTAAAGGTAAGTTTTCTTAATTTCCTCAAAGATTAATCAACTAAGATTCTTAATTGATAGGGCTTACTAAAATTGAATCCAAGATATATTTAGTAAAACCAAAAGCCAAAGGGGGAAAGCATCTTAAAATTAGTGGACTCAACACGTGGAGCCCAAATAACATTAGACTTGTGGCCATGAGGACCACTCACGTCTAACAATCTCTCACTTGGTCCGAATGACTACACATATGTGATCTACTATTTGATCATGACGACCATATAAAAGTAATCTACCTTTTATTTTAATATATTATTAAAAAAGCTTTGTTAAAAAATGACTTAACTTGGATTCAACTAAACTTAAAAATCTCAACGAATGGCCACCCATTTGAAAAACAACTTTTTTATACTAATTTTTATATACTGTAATTAAATGAAACCATTAATACGGATCATAGTGGTCAAACATCATATATGCAATATAAATCCTTTCATGTACCACAACATTAGTAATTCTATTTAATCAGTAGCAGGGGACAAAAATTCCTATCAGTGGTTCAAATGAAACTTATCTTACTTTTTAATGATTCATTAAATTCTCCATTTGGATGGAATATATGCCTCAGATCCTTGATCGAAAATTTAGTCCGATTTGCAAAGGGATTATTAATCAAATCTAGAGATGGCATGGGTTCCAATACTATGGCACATCATGAAACACATCATAATTGAAGGGAAGTCAGCAATTCATTCATGCCCTGAGATTTGAGATCCTTGAAGCCCTCAAATCACAAGGCACGATGGTCTATAGAAATAAAACTAAATGCCAACTTTTCTTGTCTTGATTTGAAATATGTTGAAAAGTTGGGCCCTATTTTGAAAATTTCTCTAGAAATAAATCTCACTACCGTGTGGATTATCTTGGCGGTAATCATCGGGGGAGAAAGAAACAATGAAGACAAGAAAAGGAGATAACAAGCAGGGCCTGGATTGAATGCAGGAGGGGACTATTACCGGTTTTAACAGAAAGGAGAAAGAAGCAAGAAAGAATAGGAAAAAGGAAGGAGAACAGAGAAAAGAAGAAGAAGAAACAAGAAGAGAAAGAAGTCAGAGATGTGCAATGGAATAGACTAGTGACAGAAGGAAAAGAAGACGATCAGGAAAGAAGGAACAAGATGAAGGAAGTGTAGTAGGAGGAGACACAGGAGGCGGTGGGTTTATGGCCCCAGACGAACGGATGATGGTGATGATCTTATGTTTGGAGCTGAGGATGGTTCTGCTCTTATACTTAGGTTGAGATAGTCTGGTTTTGATAGCTTCCAAGGCAGAGGAAGGAGTAAAAGAAGAAAGAAAGAAGGAAAAGAAGAATAAGAAGAAGAAGAGAGAAAGTAAAGCTGGAACAGGGAAACGGAAGAAGATGAAGAGGGGTACAGGGTCGGGTTTAACCTGACCCGAGTGCAGAAAGTCCAGGCCAGAAAACAATGGGTCTATGGGTCCGAGTCATGGGGACAATGGCTGATGGGCTGCTGGGTTGATGGTGTCCATGTGGTTTACTGGTGAAGATGATAGGGTGCCATGGTGATGATTAGAGAATAGAAAAAGAAACCAACATATTAACATGGAGACATATATAATGGTAATCATGAGAAGAAAAGAGAGTGGAGAGAATCTCACCTTAGAGAGAGAGCGAGCTTGAGGAAAGAGAAAGGAGAGAGAATTTAGATGATGAAGAGTTTTGGTGTGAGTGATGGCCAGGGGAGTTTAGTGTTTTTTATAGCAAGGGGGGAAGAGAGTTTCAAAAGGAAAGAGTCCTATTCTAAAATTAGCCGAAGGAAATAGTTTGAGTTGGACTTAGTTTCTTAGCAATCAAGACATCCTCAAATATAAAATAAAAAACTATCTAATTCTAATCAAATATGAAAAAAATATAATTAGGAAACTAACTTTGTTTTAGCAATTTAGACATTCTAAAATAAAATAGGAAACTATCTATACCTACTCAAACATGAAGTAGAAATAAAATTAAGATGAAATAGAAATAAAATTAAGAAACTAAGTTCGTTCAGCTACTTTAGAAACTATCTAACCAAGGGATAAAGATCTCTAATCTTCGACAAATATTTGATTGTGTGGGCGTATCAAGGCTAGCAAGCCTGTGATCTGGGTCAGACCTTGGGTCAGCCTGCATCATCTTTGCTGCATTCCACAGTGCATGAGTTTTTTAGGGGAGTTACTTAACGACTGTGCATTATTCAATCTACTACACTTTCGCTCTAGCTATGAATAGAATTTTCTTCTGAGAAATGACACGGTAGTGAAATTTCCTTTTCTCTTTAGTAGAGACTCGAACTGGCCTTTTTTTTTTCTTTTTCACTTGATTGCTGCAATTTGTTGGCTGATTTCTATTTTGGTTTTCAGAGCGCACTTCCTGTAATGTGTCATCATCAATGCCATTATCCTATATATAGTGTTGTTTTTTGAGTTCACCACGTATTACCTCATGGCAAAAGTCGAACGAAGTTATCTGGAATTGACACATGATGGGTTACCAGCACATGGCAGGGTTTTGTGCTTCCTATTTCCATTTTTGTATTGCCTCATCGTCCCATGAAATTGTCATATGTTTGATTACAGGGATATTACCCACAAAGGTGTTTTTGGACATGATATTTACCCTTAAATAGTTAAAGTTTAAGTATTTTTTACGGAGTTGTTCGTGCGATATTTTAGTACTGTGTGATATCGCATGTGTAATATTACAAGTCCATGTGAAATTGCACATATTACCCTTTGCGATATCCTAGGGTCATGCGACATCCTATTGCTACTGTACGAATAGCTTTGCTGAAAATTTCAACTATTTTAGGGGTAAATGTTAGGTTTAAGGTCAGTTCTACAGTCAATAACCCTTGCTTTTATCCTTTTTTATCTTTGTGTTTGTTTGCTTTTTGCAATTTTCTGGGCTCCTAAAATGGTTATGATGAAAGACTGCTGATATCTTTATGTCAAAAGCCCTTATAAGGGATGAACATTTTCTTAATCAATCTTGCCCTGTGTGGTCTATCTTATTCAGGATCCAAGAAGAAGAAGCTCACAAGACCGTAGGCCTTATCACATTTATCTTCATGATAATTTCACACAGTAGATGTTTTCAAGAATGTTTGTATTATCCTGCAGTTAATTCCATGGATGGGATTGAATTCTTTTTATCTTTTTTATGTCTAGTCAAAAGTCGTCGACTGGATCCAAATAACAACATGGGTGCTATTGTATTCTTTCTTTCAATACAGGCCTTTTTTACTTCACTAAGAATGCCTAACAAGGACACGGGGAGAGGAGAGGTCGTTGTGGGTTTTTGTGCTGTTGATAACAGAGGTAAGAGGGTACTGCTTTTACAATAAGCCAAGTTTCCCAGTTGGTATTGGATTTTACCGTCCTATCTAATTCTGGTAGATAACGGTGGGTGCTGTTTTTATAATAAGCAAGATTCCTAAATTGGGTCTGGAGAATTGGACTGTTAGATTTAAAAGATTTTTCTAGAGCTGAATCTAGCCTTTCCGAGTGTGAGGCATATCCCACTGTGTTGTAAGTTAGACTACACAAATAGGAGGGGTTTTTTCAGTGCCTCCCCACTGTGTGCCCTAAGAATGCCTTAGGCTGGGGTGCCCAACTTGTCAGGTCAGGTAAAATTGGGTTGGGTTAGGGTTAACCAGGGTTTCTTCAAGTTGACCCTAACCCAGCCCCACCTAATGCGATTCAACCCATCCGGATCCACAATACCCGCATCTAATATATATCAACCTGTTTAACCCAGCACAACTTGTATAAGCTTGGGCCAAGCCCAACAATTTCTGACAATGAGGCTAGATGTTAATTTCAAAGTTCAACATAAGCTCGGCCCATTCCATATATATTAAACTATTAAAATATCAGTTCAAGTTTTAATGGATCACCAAGGCATTTTGCTTGGGAAGGTTATCATAGCTGTTGCCACTCAAACTATAGTGCCCCAAAGAGTGCATTTCACCTGTTCGGTGCAGTAGCTCTCATCATTTAAAATGAAGAGGCCTGTAAAAGGCATCTAGATTAGCTACAGCTGTAATCTATTTCACAACCATGAATCCATTACACATAATACAGTTCTTTGTTGTGTGTTGTCCAAGAGAAACCATTAACATATTGGATGAACAGTGTGCTTTCTAATTCAAGAACACTTCCTATCAGTTCCCAAATGTAGTTTGGAAAAATGCAGCAATCAAAACAATTGTACCCAAAAGATTCGAATACAGTTTTGATTCGATATGTAAGGCAAAGATTCTCTTATACAAATGAGAATGCCGTAAAACAGGTGAAAAAAGAAATGACCCAGTGGTCAGGGGGGTTTTACTTCAATTAAATAGAGTAGAAAAGAACATAGTCACATGTCCAGTCTTCAGTTTTTGTTCATAGTTGGATCTAGCCTAAATAATCAGAAAATATCAAAACAAAAAGAATTTACATATATACCTGCATCCACGTTTGGATTTCTTCTAAAATCCAATATTTTAAAATAAACACCAAAAAATAATACTGTGTAGTTCTTTTATAACTCAAGAAGAAGTATGTCCTGATTACTTTTTTTTTTGAAGCGATAAAAAATTATTGTTAAAGAAAAAGACAGACAAAGAACGACATACGGAGGAGCAAAAAAAGGAGAAAGTGCAATAAACATAGTCCACTGGTTCAGTTATCCTGTTTCTTGCCAAACCAAACTGCTGGGCATTCGATCCTTAGCTTATCTCCCTACGTGAGTCGGGTGATGTCATCCTGCATGAGCAAATGTATTTCTCTACGAGAGAGCACATATCTCCCATGGCCTAGAATGTTTTCAGATGATCATTTGCAATGCAGGAATAACTTGGTCATGTCAATATGGTATTGAAAAGAAAAGGTAGATCACCTTCTCAGCTGATCATCTTACAAGCAAAGTCAAATAACATTCTTATCTAATTTAAGCTCAAAAATGTTTTCCCTACACAACCTACTCATTCCAACCCTACCTATCTTATATTTGTTGAAAAAATATAAGTTTACAACCATGAAGCATCTCTTTTGGAATAAATCTAATAATACAAGAAACATAGATCTAAACAGTTGGATGGATTAGATATTACCTGAATGTATTATCTTGAGCCTTCGATCCGACAGAAGATTGGTCTTTAATGGGAATCACAACTCTCGTGTCCTTTGGCTTGGGAAAAACAATAGGTAAATATATTACTTTTTCTTTAATTAATATGACCATATTAATAATATGTATTGTGATTGTGTAAAATATACTTTTGGGTATAAATCAAATAAAAATAACACATTTATTAATCATGTTATATTCCAAATTCAAATTAAGGATTAGCATAAAGGTTAAGATAGCAATTGTTAATTTTTTTTTCAAATAGTGGTCACCAATCAAGGTCATTTCCAAAATTAGTTTTTTTTATTTCATAATTTTTTTTGTGGTCATATGGACCAAGTGAGAGAATCTTAAATTATTGTGGCCCACATAATCACAATAAGATTCGGTTATTCCACCTGTAAATGTGTAAGGATTTTTGTGTTGGTAAATTTATGGGTTAAACAAAACTTGAGTCCATTAGTGTTGTATTTTACATATCTTTGAGTATGGACAATGGTTTGAGTCTCCAGATGCACTGAAGTAAAAAAATAAAAGAAAGAGCGATAAATTAAAGTAATTTTCTATGTACAACTTGGATTAAAAAGGTCATATCTCACAAATCGAGTGTCAGATATGGGCAAGTGACCTACCATTGAAAAGCACGTTTCAAGTAGATATCCATAGAGTCTAAGATTGCCTCAATTGAAGTTGAAACGAGAAAGTTATGGCCTCCAAAGTTTTACAGAAAATGTGCTGAATTTTCACCTGCACAAAGACTTAATCCGACCGATCAAACCATTTATCCGACCGATCAGATATGTGCAGAAACTACACCAACTTGCGATTTTTCAGTCCAATTTGAAGAGAAACTTGCCTGTTTCATGTCAATTTTTTTCATGATTGAAATATACTTATGAGGCATGAAATTGAGGCTATAAAAAGGGGTTTTCTCTCAATCCTAATACATCCATCTCTCTATTCTAAATTGAGAATATACATTGGAGATACCCTTCTTCTCTAGAGCTTTCATTGGAGATTGTACTGAAACTTTGTACTGGAGAATATTGCTTCTACTATTTTGTAGAAGATTATCTTTTCTCTTATAGAAGGTTGTTCGTCTTGAGTGGTTTCAAAGCGTGTTGGATCAAGTTTGAAGAAGGTAAACAGCGTGTGCGTCAGCAAAAAGAACTTTAGCCCTGTAGGTTGTGTTTAACTAGATAAGGATAGTAAGTAGATCTTATAACCTTTTTTGTATATTGCTTGATCTAAATTTAGACCGGTGTTAAGTCTTATGGTTTTTCCTGTTTGAGTTTTTTATGTAAAAATCACATGTCGTTTTCTTGTGGTGATTGCTTTTTAACTTAAATTAATTGGTTGTTTATTTACATACTAGAAATCTGTATTGGGACCTTAACCTGTGTCAAGGTTTAAAGAGTTTCAAAATGATTTCCTTTTATTTTAGTCAAATGATATTCAAAAAGTTTTTATCTATGCGAAGGTCAAGGGACAGAATAAATAATAGAAAGATTTTCTTTTCTTGATGAAATGAGAGATTTTGGATTTTTGGATTTATAAAAGGGATTTTCGGGTAACAATTCAAATTATTGACAATCATACCTTTGGGTTTGATTGAACCATTTCTTTAATGAAAATTACAATTTTAAGTATTGTTATATTCACAAAAAAAAAATATATATATATAATTTGTGATATCCCCTAGTTCAATTTAGAGAATTACATAAATATTTATAACTAGGTCACTTTGACAAATACCAAGTTAAAAAAATGTTGATTTTTTCTAAGTTGATAACAACACTTGATTGATAAAGTAGGTTCATTTTACTATCAAATGACTTAATTCAATCAATCTAATGGTTGATTGTTCCAAAATATTGATGTCCAAAATAACTATATCATACCAATTTGATTAGGTGTCATTGCATGAATCAATGGTCTAAAATAACCTTAATTGGTCATTGATCATCACCTAACTTATTTAATTAATTGATTCAATAGAAACATTTATTCAATAAAAATAAATAATAGAGGGATTTTTTTTCTCCTTGATAAAAGGAGAGCTTTTGGATTTTTGGATCTATAAAAGGGCTTCTCGGTTAACAATTCAAATTATGGACAATCATATCTTTGGATTTGATTGAACCATTTCCTTAATGTTAAATTATTGTGGCCCACATGATCACAATAAGATTTGGTTGTTCCACCTTTAAATGATTTCATTTTATTTTAGTCAAATGGTATTCAAAGAATTTCCATCTATGTTAAAGTCAATGAACAAAATAAATAATAGAGAGATTTTCTCTCCCTGATGGAAGGAGAGATTTTGGATTTTTGGATTTATAAAAAGGACCCTTGGGTAACTCTTTTGTCTACGGTAGTTTTTCTATCCATCATTTACTTTGGGAGAAGAAAGGCAAAGGACAAGAGAGTTACCCAATGATCTCTTTTATAGATCCAAAAATCTAAAATCTCTCCTTCCATCAGGGAGAGAAAATCCCTCTATTATTTATTTTGTCCATTGACCTTAGCATAGATGGAAACTCTTCGAATACTATCTGACTAAAATAAAGGGAAATCATTTAAAGGTGGAATAACCAAATCTTATTGTGATCATGTGGGCTATAATAATTTAACATAAAGGAAATAGTTTAATCAAATCCAAAGGTATAATTGTCCATAATTAGAATTGTTATCCAAGGATTTTTTTATTTATAAAAAAATCCAAAATCTCTCCTTCCATCAAGGAGAAAAAATTCCTCTATTATTTATTTTTGTTGAATAAATATTTCTATTGAGTCAATTAAAAAATTTAGCTGATGATCAATGACCAATTAATGTTATTTTGCACCATTGATTCATGTAATAACACCTAATCAAATTGGTATGATCTAGTTGTTTTGGATATCAATATTTTAGAACAATTAACCATTAGATTGATTGAATTAGGTCATTTGATAATAAAATGAACCTACTTTATCAATTAAGTGTTGTTATCGATTTATAAAAAATCAACATTTTTTTTAACTTGGTAGTCACTAAAGTGACCCAGTTATGAATATTTATGAAATTCTCTAAATTGAATTAAGGGATATCACAAATTATATATAATTTTTGTGAATATGACAATACTTAAAATTGTAATTTTCATTAAAGAAATAGTTCAATCAAACCCAAAAATCTGATTATCCATAATTTGAATTGTTACCCTAGGATCCCTTTGGATATAAAAATTCAAAATCTCTCCTTCCATCATGGAGAGAAAATCCCTCTACTATTTATTTTGTCTTATGACTTTTGCATAGATGGAAACTCTTTGAATATCATTTGACTAAAATAAAAGAAAATCATTTAAAGGTAGAATAACTGAATCTTATTGTGATCTTGTCGGTCACAATAATTTAACAATATTTTGAAAGATTACTGGGGTCCCGGATTTCTAGAGTGCAAATCAAACAATATACAGTGGAATAACAAAAGTAAGCTTGTAAACAAACAATCAACAACACAAAAAGAAGACACGTAGATTTTTTAATATGAAAAACCCCAACAAACAAAACCATAAGCTTTTTTTGGAGTAACAAAATCAAGCACTAATTTAGAACAATTACAAGATATACCTCTAACCCTTTCTAGTCAGTCTCTTAACCAAGATGTAGTTCTTCTTGTAATAATTCATGACACGACTAGCCTTGTGTGCTGTGCTCTCCGTGCCTGATCCAATCACATTGATTCCACAAGATGAGTAACTCATAAAAAAGTAGAAGCAACAAACTCTAAAATTTAAAGCTTCAGCAACATCTCTTCAATGGAAGTTCTAAAAAAGAAGGAATGTCCAATCTGAACTCAAATTATGGAGATGGATGCCTTATGGTTAAGAGAAATACCATTTTTATAGCCTGCAATTCATGCCTTGGTGTTAAAGTCTAAGTATGAACAAAACAAGCAGCTTTGACGCAAACAAGAAAGCTTTTCTTCCAAGTTGGTCGGGGCTTTTTCATTAGGCACTTGAGCGGACAAGTGTGCACTTGAGCAGAGCTCAATTCTGTGATGCAATTCTATATTGGACACTCGAATGGAGAAATTGGTGCTAGAGCAGATATCTACCCAGAACAGACCTTCTAATGGAATCTAGATTGCCTTGATCTAACAGTTGGTTTGAAATATATAACCATTTCCCTCCAAACACCTCCATTCAAGGAACTCGATGATGTATGCTATAGTCTAATCTAAAATATAAAAGTACAACTCAATTGAACCTAGAGTTTTGTCCAACCCTTGAATTAGCCAACATAAAAAATACTAACAATCTCCCCCTTTGGCAATTATGGACAAGACTCCATATACATTCAATCAATCTAATAATAAACCAAAATTACAATGAGTACATTAAATTGCAAATATATATATATCATGTACCATCAACACTCTACTAATAGCCAACTGAATCCATTAATCTTTAGCTCTTGACTCTTTTATTCATTTCTAACTCCCCCTAAATTTCTGAATCTTATTATAATCTCCCCCTTTTTGTCCATACTTGGCAAAATAATGATTTGAGCATTCAGCATAGCTGTCAATCAGGATCCAATAGTAACTCCCTCTCAGTTATGACTCTCCCTTATTGATATCCTTATAGCAGCTGAGGATGGCAGCTTGAACTTCTTAATCAGGGGCTTTTGTAATTTAGTACCCACACTTGCAAATTTAGGAATTTTAATATGATGTTTATCAACACATTGGGCAAATCATCTTTCTTGACACATATGGCTTTTGTCTTGACTTTTGGCTCAGACAATTCCTTCCTCAATTGTGTATTCTTTGGTAACGCTCTTAGCTTATTGCAATGGGTCGAATGTGTCCTTTAATTTCATAATGATAGCATGTGGGTGTGACTTTAAGAGTTGACACATTCTTCTTCTTTGAACTATTCATTATATGATTTGTGTTTGTGGCAGTGGAGCAATCGGTGCTACAGAATTTAGAGCAAAACTTTTAATATAAATGGTTTTACCTTTAGCCTTTGAAGTGGATGAACCTTGATCATAACCAAGACTACGTTTGTCATTAGGCCTTTTCTGATTGCACCAGATGTCATTGAGTGTTATCGAACCAGCATTCATCTTGTCAAGCAATTCCTTTGAATTAGTCAGCACTGACATTGTCATATTCAACTTGCCATGCAAGTCAGCATTTTCAGTTTGATAAGTTTGTAGATTTTTCTTCAACTCTTTCATCTGTTCAATAGAGTTTTCATGATCAACAATCAATAACTCATACTTTTATCCTATGGTAGTCAACTTCTTAGCCAAATCATTCTTATGATTATCGAAGAGTTGTACCTTATCATGAGCTTTTGGCAATTTAGCCTTTAATGAAGAAATTTGTTCTTCTGCAGCTTGCCAATTGATTGAAACCTTTTGATTCATCTTGACCATTTTCATAGTTTTGTCAAACAAAATCTGATAGTCTACCTTCCAATTAGGTTCAACTTCTAACTCACTATTATCATTATCAGAAGCAGCTTTAGAGGGAACATGTGAAGACATAGCCATGAAAGCAACATACTTGGCACTGGTGGTGTCAAGAAGTGGGTTTTTTGCATTTTTAAAATCATCAACTTTACCACATCTCTTCTTTCTTCTATTTACACATTCAGATGCTATATGGCTAAACCCTTTATATTCAAAACATTGAATAGATCTAGGGGTTTTCTTCTCAAATTCAAATTTGAGTATCTTTTTTAAGCCAGATTTATTATCTTTCCAAATACAAGGCTTGGTTGTAGATGTGTTTTCCCAATAGAATTCCATTTTAGAAATCTTAAAGAATCTAATACAATAAATTAATGTAACCCTCTCCAATACCAATTGAAAGATTATTGGAGTCCCATATTATAAGATTACAACTCAAACAATATGCAATAAAATAATAAAAGTAAACTTGCAAACAAACAATCGACTACACAAGAAGAAGACATGCAGATTTTTTAACGTTGAAAACCGCAACTAGAAAAACACGAATCCTTTCAGACTAGCAAAACTAAGCACTGATTTCGAACAATTACAAGATATATTCACAACCCTTTTTCAGTCAGTCCCTCGACCAGGTGTAGTTCTTCTTATAAGAATCTATGACACAACTAGCCTTGTGTGCCTTGCTTTGTGCGCTTGATCCAATCACCTTAATTTTACAAGATGAGAAATCTCTTATAAGAAAGTAGAAGTAGCAAACTTTAGAACTCAAAACTTCAGCAAAATTTCCTGACTTAAAAGATCCTAAAACTAATAGGCCCCTTTCTTTTGCTATAGTACTTGTGGCTCTCTCTCTTTCTCTCTCAATCTTTTTATTTTGGCTAAAATTGAAAAATCAGGTTTGCTCCAATCTCTTCACTGATTTGGGGAAAAATATGCCCAATCTCACACTGGCAGTGAATCATGATCGATTTTATTTATTCTTCTCATTATTCTTTTTTTTTCCTCAAGTGTGGAATCCTCTTTCTGCTCAGTCTGAGCAACTCTATCTTTGCTCACGGTTTCTACAACATCTCAGGTATGATTTATATATGCATATATATATATATATAAATGTAGGTTGTAAATGTGTTTGTATGGTTGGAAAGTTTTTTAATCTTGTATGGGTTATGTATGCTGCGATGGTGATGGTGGCAATGGACAGATGGAGTTTTTTCTTTTTTAAAGGCTTCAATGGCATTTTTTTCCCTAGGTTAGTAAGATCTATGGTGTAGAGTGATTGGTGAGTTTGAACTATCAAATGAATCTACATTGATAGCCCAATTGACTGGCGATGGAATGGATTTGTTGGAATGGAATGGGATTTGTAGTAATGGATAGAATATTATCTCATACATCTGCACTAAACTAGCTAACCATAAAGGCCAAATTTTTGAGGATGGAATAACAAATAAAGGACCAACTTTGATTGCTTACTGGTTAGTGTTTTGTGATGATAACTGGTGCCTTAAAGATCCCTTCCCGCCAATTATTGAGCCTTGCATGGGTTAGTTTATTTGGATTTATGGATCAGTGATGAATTGAATCAAAAGAGCCCCAAAGAATTCCTTCTTTTTCCACTCTAAATGTGTTTCTTTTATGTAGAAGTCTAGAAAACCCAATTTTGAATTCGAATGTTTCTCCAAATGAATGAGCAAATGTGTTCCTCCTAATGAATGATCAAATACCCTTTACCTCCAGAAATGTAATGATTTTCTCTAAAAACACTTACACATTCAACACTAGTTCTCACTATGTATAAATAAAAGAGAATCAATAGCATAGTGTCGTGCGATGGGGCAGCACGTACTTTTTGTGTTTATGCCCATGGATTTGGCATATATGCAGTGCGGGTTGCGTAAGGATTAATCAGGATAAGGGGATAGAAGATGAACCATTTCAGCTTATGCGTGGTTGTGGTCCCTATGAAGTAGTTTGATTAAGCTTAAAATAATTGAAAGATTTTGGCAATTCACCTTTCTGTCATGATACAAAACAACTATTTGTTCTTTATACACTAATCGCCTATTCTTTGCATTTTTGAATTAGATGTCAATGTGGTCTTATGAGCTAATTGCATACTATTGTTGCAACTAAATGAACACCTTGTACAATGATAAGTGCCCCATTTGTCATAGAGTTTGGGTTTATTTTTTTAGGGACTATGCCAATTTCAGGATTAGATGACTCTAGAAAGAATTTTACTAAAATTTGTTATCCATACTATACGTGTAATATAAAAATGACTATTTTGTGTATTCCTCTGGTTGGTGTTAATGGAAGTCCTGCCCTCATGCCTAATGTGCATGTTATTGTTCTTTCATATTTGATATTACATTTACATGGCTGTTGTAGGTTACAAGATTATCGAAGTTTCTTTTCTAGTTGTAAATTTGAATTCGTCGAATGTTTATGTTCCCTATTAGTTGATACAATCTAAATGTAGAACTTATTTTATTATGCATCTATGTATAAAATATGTAGGTGAGGCAAGATTCCCCACGTTAGGAGAAAAAATTTGACGAAGCAAGCACTCAAGCTAATTCAACTTTGTTAAACTTGTTGCATTTGATGAAGAATCCAAGTGTCGCATATGAGAGAAAGATGAATCTACTAAAGATTCAAGTTGGCAAGGATCCTTATAGATTTCCATTTTGTTTTTTGAATAGAATGTTTTGATACAGTAAATTTGACTAATAATAGATGGATTTACATTGTTATGGTCTATGAGATGAAAAAGAGAATAATTTGTAAATTTTGTGAGTGCTGCTTGGCAAGTGTTGAGTCTTAGGAGAGTCATTTTATTTTTTTGTATGACATACATGGCAACCTATCTTGTGCCTCAAGGCACTTCTGTTTCCTGGATCTCATGGTAACTGAGTCAAATTGTTTTGCCATTTGTGGTGGATATCACGGATTGAATGTTGGAGATTAAATGTGGATACACAGTTTATCAAGATTGGTAATAATATGTTACCTAAAAAATATATACTTGCAGGAAAATAATCTATTTGTTTCAAATTCATGTGTCCTAAACAAAATTGATGCACCTTAGTATAATTAAATTACTTAAAGGATGTTGAAGATTAAAAACGGGTGTGTTAAGTATACAAGATGGTAACAATGTCGTTATCTGAAAGTTATATAATTATGGAGAAAATTCATTTTTGGTCAAGTTCTAGTGCCCCTCTACAGTGTTTATGCATATCAATGCATAGATATTAATGAAGAAATGTTGGAGACAAAAAATGGGCGTATAATGTATAAAGGATAGTAACGATTTCATTACCTAAAAGTTATACTTTTTGAGGAAAAAATCATTTTTGTATCCACTTCTTGTGTCTTCTGTAGTTTTTTCCATCTCAGTATAAAGATATTAAGGAATGGATATTAGAGACAAAAAATGGGTGTATAATGTATCAAGGATTGTAATGATATCGTTACATAAAAGTTATATTTTTAGATTAAAAAATCAATTTTTTTGTCAAAATCTAGTGCCCTCATAGCCTTTATCCATCTCAATCTAAAGATATTAACTAATAAATGTCAGAGACAAAAAATTGGTGTATAATGTATAAAGGATTATAATGATATTGTTACCTAACAGTTATATTTTTAGAGCGAAAAATAATTTTTTTTGGGTCAAATTCTAGTGCCCTTTATAGTTTTATCCATCTTTGTATAAAGATATTAAGAAATGAATGTTGGAGACCAAAAGTGGGTGTATAATGTATAAAGGATGAAAACGATATCGCTACCTAAAATTTATATTTTTAGGGAAAAATTAATTTTTTTGAGTCCAATATTAGTGCCGTTTCTACAGTGTATGCATCTCGGTATAATGATATTAAGGAAATAATGTTGGAGACCAAAAACATTTGTATAATGCATAAACGATGGTAATGGTATTGTTACCTAAAAATTATATATTAATGAGTAAATTCAATTTTTTTGATCAATTTCTAGTGTCTTTTCCATGGTTTACGTATCACTGTATAAAATAATATGAAATGAATGTTGAGTACCAGAAATGGTTATATAATGCATTAAGGATGGTAACGATATCGTTACCTGAAATCTACATATTTATGAGTGAATTCAATTTTTTTTGTTCAATTTTTAGTGCCCTCTCCACGGTTTATGTGTCTTTTGTTTTCTCATAGGTATTCGTTTGCAAGAACAATGGATTTCAAGCCAGCCATCTCAACCTATTAAATATCTTAACCAATTCGATGAATGTACCAGTGACTTCAAGGTTTAGTAGATTTCATAGATTGATGTTGGTGTGTGGGAAGGACAGAAAGACCCATTTCAGCTTCATTGGATTGGACTTGATCCAATAGTTTGCATGTGCCTAATCATATATTACAATGTAGGCCATGTGATGAATCAACCAGAGAAAAACATTATATTCAAGTTATACTGATAACTGGTTTGGATATTCCACACGTTAACAACAATTAAAATATTCTTTTTCTTATTTCACAAAAAAATTGGGAGTTCTAACAAACCAATAGGAATTTCATTTCAAATATATGTCATCTCTAACAATAATATATATATATATATATATATATAAGGAGAATGAGAGAAGAAGCGCCCCCCACCCCCCTCGCCCCGCCCCCTCTTCGTGATACCCTTTTTAGGGTTTCTTCCATGTGCGGAGTGTGGACCTCGTGTCGACCATGTAAGGTGCATTTCACATTATGTGGTACTGACTTGAAACTTTCTATTGAATGGTTTGTCATTTATTTTTTCTTAAATTAAAATTTTGAATGTATTTAAAGAAATTTAAATTACTAAGATGGTCCGCTCCTACAAATGACCCATAACAAATTTTATGAATATAAGAGTTGGGCCCACTATCACTTTTAAAGAACATGTAAGTAAATTGATCGGACTAAAAAAAACATGTGAATAAAATATTAAAAATTGAATTAAGTATCCAAACTTTCTTATTTGACTTATACACTTCTCATAAAAACAACTTATGAAAATTTCAAACCACTAAAACAAATGCCCCATTCTTGAATAGGGTCTAAATAATATTTACTCGAATAAAAGCTTGACATTTCTTGAAATAAAACTAAACTGTGCTTAATGCCTAAAAACTCATTTAATTGTGAACAAAGTTTATATAGTTTCTAATAAGACATTGATACAAAATGCTATGATTTAGGAATTGATATTTTGGTTTATAGTTCTTACTAATGGGAAAAAAAATATTGTTTTCTAGCATTTTACAAATATTATGAGTTTTATGAATATTTTTTTCAATTTCTTGTGGTAAAAAAATGCACACCACGATGGACCGAGAAATGCAACGATACTGATATCAAATCAGTTTTTAGGGTCGACCAATACCACAATCGATTTTGCAATTTTAAACCATCTGTTACACTACCCAAATATGCTGGGTTCTTTTAGTGCATCCGCTCGTTATGTGCCCTACGAATGCCTTGTAGGGGGTGCCCAACATGTGAGGTCAGGTAAAATTGGATTGGGGTGACCAAGGTTCCTTTTAAGGATGTAAATTTGGGTTAGCTACTTAGGCTGGATGGAGCACAGGTCACAAAAAAGTAGGCGTTGGGCCGCAAAAATGCAAGCCTTGGGCCGACATGGCACGAGCCTAGGGCGGGGCTATGGCACAGCCCAACATGGCCCCACATGGCATTTATATTAAAGAATATTTATTTATTTTATATAGATTAAATATAAACTTAAAATAATTGAAGTTTGTTTCTTTATTTGCAAATTAGTATCCATATTTATGCATTTATTTTACTAGTTTCAACTTTATTCCAAGTTGGAAACTCTAAAAATCCATGATATCTCCTTCAATTTATATAAATTTTTTCTAAAAATTTAAAAAAATTAGAAGAAGGATATAGGCAGCATATGAGCAGCATGGCCTAACATGGCACGACATAACACAAGCCCTGCCATGGCATAGCAGTTCCCTGTCAGTTTTACACTACTAGTTTTTTCAAGTTCTACCATAACCTAAGCCGTAATTGATGCGGCTCAATGCATCCCAACTTCGAATAACCTACATACAATGGGTTGTGAGGTTGTTTGTCTTGGGGATGGGTTACCGATTGGGTGCAAATGTTGGTCGGTCAATTGTGAGGCTCTGCTTTGTTGGAAGGATGATGAGATTGAGGAGATTGTTGGTTTGAAAGAGAAGCCATTTGTAAAAGGAATAGTTGAAGAAGAATATGATGAGGAAGAGAAAATACATGTATGGGCTGAGTGGCGTAGTCAAGAATTTAGGTTCAGTGGGTAATATTATTGTCAAATGATACATAAAAATATTTTTAGAATGACTCCTATTTTTAGGGTTTTTAACATTTTTCACTATAATTGATTTTAAAAAACCCCACAAAATTAATAAAATTATGGAGAGGAAACAAAAAAAATTTCAAATCTCAGTGGTAGCACCTCCCTTGGGGCATGTTTTCATTGAATATAAAAAAGGAGGAAAAAGTCTCTCTTAAAATAGCCACCCTTGAATAGAGAATATAGACCTCAATTGGAAAACTTCAAAAACTAGTGTTCCTTATTGAAATAAGTCCAAAACTGAAGGCCTTATTTGAAAACTTCCCAAAACAAATAGAATTGCGAGTCGTTCCCTTCTGCTCGTATTTCGTTTCTTCATTTTCCCTGCCCGTCCTTCCAGCCCCACTGATCATCCTTGGACGGCGACTACCGGCGACTACCGGCGACCACAAGCCGACCACCGCATACCCCCAAGGTATTCTTCTTCCTTCAACTTTTACTCCACCCGACTGGGCCATCACCGGCGTTCACCGGCGACTGCCGGCGGCCACGGATTCCGCCGGAAGCATCTCTCCGGCCATTCAGTTCTATGATTTTTTTTTTATAGTTAAATTAGTGACATGGCTTGAACCCACCACCCCAAGATTGCAATAGGAATCTTGAAATTGGGTTTCATTGTTAGTAAATATTCACTTCCATCACCTGACACCTTTCTTCATATTTTGCTTGAATTTTGTAGCATATATCTGTTGGGTTTCATTGTGGCTGTCTACTTTATACCAAACAATATTTGCTTTTGCATACATTGGAGCTTACTAGTCTCTGTATGGTCACTTATTTGCATCTGTGCTGCCAAGCTTGAAATTGGGATTCTCCACTCCATGCTCTTTGTTGTGGGTAAAATAAAAATACTTATATCCCTTTTTATGTCAGATTGGTGGTGTGGATAGTATCCCTTCCTAGTGTGTTTAGGCCAGCGGAAATTCGGCACCGCAGAACATGACATACATTTCCCCCCTTTTATGGTCCTACATATGAATGCAAAAGATGATTCATTATTCTGCTGGGGCAATTTTGTAGGGTCTTCCAAATGGACCTGATGTCATATTTATTGTTAGGATCTAGTTTACTGCCTACCATTGCATGGGGCAGTTGAGGCATGCTTGGTATTGCGAGTATGTTGATTACTCAAGGCATTGTTTTATTTATTTAGAAAATGAGATTTAGCTTAAAATGGCTCTTGTGCCTTTATTTTTTACATTGAAAATGGATTGTCCTTTTATTTCTATGTAGAATAGTAGTTGCCAGTCTCATAGTGTGCTTCTTAGCGTGTAAAATATAAAAGACTGGGGGAACCAAATCACAAAACCAAAGTCCAAGTTGGGAAACCAACCGACAGTGCAGAAGGCATCAAATACAAGTTCAATTCTAACACATTCAAGTACTAGATCCAAGTTCAATTCTAATTTGCGATATAGGTTACAAATATTACACAGCACGCAATTAAAATGACATAAATTTTTTTGAGATGTAACTCCACATCTGCCACCCCGCTTTGTTTTTTAGCATGAAATAATTCTTTTTGTCTCAATCTTTAATAGCCTTCAACTTTTCTTTTTCATGCATTCCAACTTTGTTGAAAAATTATGAGTCTCTTCATAAGATTTGTAAGAAAAGTTTAGTGTAAAGGGTGTGTCCTCCATTTTGTTCATGATTCATTAATATTTTATCTCTCTAGATAAGCATGTTGCAACTATTTTTTCCCTATGAACCTTTCAATTAGTCAGAGCTAGGTATTTTATTTTATTTCATTTGAATGACTTAAAAAAAAATTCCAGTTTAGGCATTTAAAAAACTTTCTACCAAGGTGAGATTAAGTGTGAGAAGCCTTTAAAATGATATAACCCATGACCAAAAGGGCATTTTGGAAGCCCAATCCAAATTCCAAATATGATATGAGTTGGCTCATGATAGGTCAGAATGGAGAAATAAAATTCCTGTATGAAACTCCAACATAGTTAGGAGTTAGGATAAGGCTTTGATGATGATGATGATCACATTATAAATTCCACATTGAACCCAACAAATAAAACAAAGTTAAATTCTAAATTGGGCACTCACTCGTAAATGATTACGTTACCATGAACAAAACAATTGTCCGTTCCTTTATTTAAAATCAAATCAATATCATTCCCACTTTTTTATTTTTATTTTTTATAAATATCATCAGTATCATTCTCACATTTGACATATAATAACAATATTATTTTTCTCAAAATCTAAAATTCTTTAATATCACACTCATCCATATCAACATCAATATCATCTCAAATGAATATCACATTCATCCATCTCAAAAAATTTATAGCACATTCATCTATCTTACATTCATTGATTTACATAACATTTCCTGCATAGAGATGTTGATGCCTATTAAGGTTGTCCATTGGGAATCCTCACTTGAATTATACAAGCATCTCAGAAAACATTGTTCAATGGGTTCTGGTTAACTTGTATTAAAAACAAACAATCCATACTAGAGGATTCACGAGTATAAGATTTTTCAGCTTTTAATTATGAAAGCTAGCATATTCAATAGCAACTGGAGAAAATGTGGCCCTGCAGATTTTTTCAGTGGGCAAAACCCTCTTATTTGCTGTTCGATTTGACAAATTATCAGTTTCATCTTGTTTTTTCGCAAAATAAAACCAGAAGCATCAGATGCCAACATTTACCTGAACAACAAGGGAACACTTATCTAAAGCAAATTCATCAATATGAGACTCCTAGGATGGCATGTATTCTGTAAATCAAAATGGAGGTTTATAAAATAGAATATTTTAAATGTTTGAGAACAAAATGGAACATGGAAGATGGATTTTCATATCCCTTCTAGTATTGAGGTATCTAGAAGAAAAACTCGCCATCCAAAGTGTAATAAAAACCATACTTCATTTGAGGCTAATCTGAAAATCTAAAACCTAAAAAACCTGTTGGGTGGAGTAATAGTTGAGGGAAGAAGAAGAAAGAGGCAGGGAAGAAGAGTACCAAGGGGGCGCTGGTGGTTGCCGTTGACGGAGTAGAAATGGGGATGAAGAAAATGTTGAGCAGTTAGTTTGCTGCATACCTTTAATGCATAGGCATTTTAGGTGTACTGGTTAGCAACTTAAGATGGTATTAGAGCTAATGCATCCTGGATTCAAATCCTCTTAGGGCAAAAAGGCCTCATGTCACGTTTTGTGAGCGGACACATGTGCACAGGGCAAAGGGGCCCCATGCTACATTTTGTGCGGGCATGTACTTTGAGTCCGGATGGTGTCTTGCTCGAGGGGGTATTAAGTAGTTAGTTTGCCACACAGCTTGAAGGCCTAGGCATTTTGAGTGTATTGGCTAGCAACTTGAGAGAAAGGAGAGGGAAGAAGAAGGGGAGAGTGGGTTTGGAAAGAGATTGGTTTGGACATTTTTAAAAAAAAATGAGAAGAGATGTTGCGGGCAGCTGAGGATTTTGGCGGGATATTCTTGATTGAAATCTAATCGGAAAACTTAGTGTTAAGATGAAAACCTCAGATTTGTTTGTACTGTTTTGAAAACTGTCAACTACTCAGCCCCGGTTTTGAAAATTTCCCTAAAATTAATGTTCAAGTGCCTCACTCTCTAGTTTTTAAATCCTTATAACCCCTGGGCCCGATGCTTTCAAGTAAAACCCAATACCTGTAGCTCCTCTTTTGAAAATTCTGGACTCCATTAAGGTACCCACCCCCCCCCCCCCCCTTCTTCCTCTCTCTCTCTCTCATTCTCTCTCTCACACACACACACGCACATGACAGTGTTGAACATGGTACCCCTTATTATTATTATTATTATTATTATATTAAAATTATTATAGTTTCTGAATTTATAACAGGGTTTTGGTTTTGGCTACTGGTTCCGGGGTAGAAAGTAAAAACGATCTCATAGGCCACTTTTTTCTTTCTAATTTCCATGGCATCTTCACAAAACCAATTCTTCTACTCAAATTTCAAATATGGAGATTCACTTCACCCCAAGATTTGTTCTTGGAAGACAATAGCACAATTATTCAATCAATGCGAAACATGGCCATGTTCTGATGAATTGCAGCATAAAATTATCTCTATTGCTTTTATGATAAAAAGTCCAATGATTGATAAAGTGTTGGTTTGGTGAAACCATTAATAAAATCTGGGAAGATTTGTGTTGGTCCTATGAAGAGAAATTTTATGTTTGATTGAACCATTGTCAAAGAAATGTTGGTGTTTCATTGAGAATTGCAGATAAACTATTTTATTTGGCCCTTCATGCCTATCAAGAAGTTTCTCTTCCATGTTCATTTGTAAATGTTCAGCCATACAGGACAATTGCAAAAAATATCTGGGTTTATATTTAAACTTGAGGTTTTGGTGTGGGAAGGTGAAGAATTTATGGAGGAAATATTCGGTGAAAGTTGTTCATATGCCTTTAACTTTCTTGGTTCTTAGAAGATGATGGAATCAAAACATAGTTCGTATAACCTGCCAAGTGTTGCCTTGGTGGGGAGTGATAGATAGAGTCTTGTGCAAGTGTTTATGGTTATCAAACAAGCATTGTGCCACTTTCAATTCCTTGGATTTTTTGAGTTTTAAGTTCGATCCAATGTCAAAAGATCACTGAAATCTTCGCTTGAAGATTTGTTTTCACTTGGTTTCTAATCTAGGTTTTTGAGAATGGTTATTGTTGTTGAGTGTTGGTCGTTCTTTATAGTCTTGTGTACTTTAGCTTTTCATATATCTTTCTGATTAGGAATTTTTCTCTCTAATTTCAAATGCCATCTGACGGTGAAAATGTAACTCTTTCAGTTTGGGATTGCATTTGGCCTAGTGTTTATATTAATATTCTATTACTTTCTTGGTTAATGTCGGTTTTCAAATATGATTTTCTGGGAACATGGAGGCTCAAGTTTGATTCTGCAACGGGTTTGGCACAAGTGAAATTCGAGGATGAAGTTTTTAGAAAATAAAAAGTAGGGCTTTAGCCTCCAAGTGTTGGCTTTAATGTAGTTGTCCAAGGGATACTTCTCTTGAATTCATTTTTGTTCCTCTTTTGAAGAAGGATTTGTTTCAACTTCTCTATTGCATCTCGAGCTCTCTCAGCACCCAAAAAAATGATGTAATATGCCTCATAGACTTTGTGAGGATCACCCATTGAGCCGAAAACAAATAACCCTTATTCAAATTCCTCCAAATATTTCAACTCTTAGAAAACAAATTACCCTTATTCAAGTTCCTCCAAATATTTCAACTCTTAGAAAACAAATTACCCTTATTCAAGTTCCTCCAAATATTTCAACTCTTAACTTGCTCTCTCTCTCTCTCTCTCTCTTAAAGTTTATCAATGCTAGACATACGCTTGATTCATATATTACTGTCTATCTCTACTCAGTACTTGTTTTCTTCAGGAACTGTCCAAAAAATGTAAATGCTACAGTATTTCAGTGGTACATTATTCTATTAGGACAGGATTTAAATCTGTAAATATATCTGCATGTAACCAAATTGGTAGCTCTTCTCTTCCATCCTCCATGTTCATCATAGAAAAATTGCCATTAAAATGCTTCCTGCCTACCATCTGATCAGAGGGGGATAGAGATTTTGATGGGAACTGGCAAGAATGGGTTTTGGAGGGCAGAGGGAGCTATTGCTGGATATGCCAATGTAATCAAAGCACTTAGAGAAATCATCATCTACCCCATCATTTATTCTGAGGAATCTCGGAAGTTGGGGCTGAAAGTAAGCTGCTTCTTTTTTTTCCTTTCAATCTCCTAAATTTCTTCTTCCCAGGTGATAATTTGAAGATTAAGTGTTCTGTTCTGTCTTTTGTTTCTTTTCAGTGGCCTAGAGGATTGCTACTGTATGGCCCACCGGGAACGGGAAAGGTATGCACACTTCTTTTTTAAAGCCTTGCTGCAAATCTAAATAGTCCCCGATATTTGTTCTTTCTGCTGTTTTTATTTTTCATCTGCTAACAGAAAGAATCATTGTCATAATATTGCTTATCCAGTCAATTTGGGGTCTAGGGTCACTTAATGAGTTATGAGCTGTGCCATCTTATATTCTTTCTAACCAAATTCACAAATTCATGCTGTAAATTCTGCAGTTATAATGTGTTCAACTCTGAAATAGTTATTATGAGATATCTCGTGAAATTCAAACTAGATGTCACTACATTTTGTTAAAACCTCTACTTTATGAATTATATATTTTAACTATATTCTAAATCATTTTTTTTCTTAGTTTATCTTTCACAATAGTTTTTCTAGGGGTGGCATGTTCATGGGCGAAGCCAGCCCAAGCTGACCCAACCGTTGCCCAGATTGGGCTGGATTTGGGATGTGGCTTTGGGCTCGTAGGATAGACCTATGACTACTCTTTAGCCAATGGTTAAAAAGGCCAGGCCTGGGTGAATGTTTGTATGAAGGCCCAGCCTGGGCCGATACAGTTAGCATTAAGGGGTTTATTCATTTTGCAAATGGTTAGGTTCGGTCTTGACTTTCAGGTTCATGGGCCGGATGAGGCACTAGTATTAGGCCTGATTACTAAACAGGGGGAGTGTGAAAAGCTTTGGCCTGGCTCAACAGAAACCGTGAATACCATAGTATTTTTCCATTGATAACCTGAGGAAACCCAGAAATTTGAAAGTCTCAAGTTAAATCTCCGTCATTAAGAACCCGTTGGCAATATTAGTGACACTGTTAAGTTAACCAATAATAATAATAATAGTAATAATAACAATTGTGACAATGTTTCTAACTCGGGTGCATGAAAGTGAGGTCTCTTCGTGTGAGTGGGGGTGAAACGGGATGGATCAAGTGAGGTTGACGCACATACGTCAAAGTCTGACCTGAACCAGACCCAATTATTAGACAGGTCCGGTATGTTCAACCTGAACCTGAATTGCATATAAATGGGTCAACTTGACCGACCCATTTAAATCCATAAACTTTTTCTTCATTATTTATTTTTCTAAAGGCTGGGAAACTGCATAGGCCTACATCTTCAAAAAAATTCATCATCATCATCATCATCATCATGATCATCATTAAAGCCTTATCCCAACCATGTTGGGGTCGGTTACATGAATTCTATTTCTCCATTCCGTTCTATTTTGAGCTAAATCTTTCGATAAGTGCAACTTCTTCAAATCTGAATTAATGACTTCCATCCATGTTTTCTTCGGCCTACCCCTACCTCTTGATGGACCCTCCACCTGTATATCTAAACTTTTTCTCACCGGTGCCATTACTGGTCTACGCTCAACATGCCCAAACCATCTTAAACGAGTTTCTCTAATCTTATCTCCTATTGGTGCTACCCCTAAATGTTCTCGAAAGCGCTTCTTTCTAATTTTATCTTTCCTAGTTTTACCACACATCCACCTAAGCATTCTCATTTCCGCTACATCCATCTTATGAATATGTGTCTTCTTAATTGGCCAACATTCTGCTTCATATGTTATAGCTGGTCTAACCACTGTCCTGTAAAATTTTTCCTTCAATTTTGTTGGCATTTGTTTATCACAAAGTACTCCCGAAGCTAGTCTCCACTTCAGCCATCCAGCTCTTATCCTATGCTCCACATCTTCGTCAATCTTCCCATCCTTACTGATCATCGAGCCTAGGTACCGAAAAGAATCTTTACGTAGTATGTTATGGGTTTCAATTTTGACAGTGGTTTCAACACTTTGTATATGTCCACTGAAATTACAATCCATATATTCTGCCTTTGTACGATTTATTTTAAAGCCTCTAGATTCTAATGCCCTCCGCCATCTCTCAAGCTTTGCATTTACATCCTCTCTTGATTCATCCACCAATACTATATCTGCGAACAACATACACCATGGTACTTCTTCTTGAATATACACAGTTAACTCATCTATAATTAATGCAAAGAGATAAGGGCTTAAGGATGATCCCTGATGTAAGCCTATAGTCACGGGAAATCAGCCCGTTTCTCCACATGTGGTTTTCACATTTGTTATTGCACCTTCGTACATATCCTTTAAAATTTTAATGTAACATCTTGAGACATTCCTTTTCTTTAAGACCCACCAAATTAAATTCCTCGGTACCCTATCATAGGCTTTTTCCAAATCGATAAAGACCATATGTAGATTTTTCCTCTTTGCTCGGTATTTTTCCATTAATTGCCAAAGTGAAAAGATAGCTTCCATAGTTGATCTCCCTGGCATAAAACATTGATTTTCCGAAATCTTAGTCTTTTTTCTCAGTCTTTGTTCTATTATTCTCTCCCATAACTTCATAGTGTGACTCATAAGTTTAATCCCTCGATAGTTGGTACAATTTTGTATATCTCCTTTATTCTTATATATAGGTACTACAATGCTTCTTCTCCATTCATCCGGCATTTTCTTTGTCACAAGTATCTTATTGAATAGTCTACATAACCAACTTACTCCAACATCTCCTAAGCATTTCCATACCTCTATCGGAATACCATTTGGGCCTGTTGCCTTTCTTGTCTTCATTCGCTTCAATGCTTCCTCCACTTCCACCCCTCTAATTCTACGGAGAAAAGTATACTCTTGTAATGAAGTATCCTCCTCCACTCTTGTATCGCCCAAATATTCTTCATTTAAAAGTTTACTAAAATATTCTTTCCACCTTTCTATAATATCGTTGTCCTTCACCAAAATATTTTCCTCATTGTCCTTGATACATTTGACATGATCTAAGTCCCTACTTTTCTTTTCTCTTATTTTTGCAAGCTTAAAAATATCCTTTTCTCCTTCTCTTGTTCCTAACCTATTATAGAGGTCATCGTATGTTTTGAACTTTGCACTACTTACTACTTTCTTAGCTTCTTTCTTTGCCTTCTTATAAAACTCAAAATTTTCTATACTCTTAGTCCCCTGCCAAACTTTGTAGCAATGTTTTTTTTGTCGAATAACTTCCTGAACCTCCATATTCCACCACCATGTTTCTTTATTAATATGTCTCTTCCCTTTTGATTCTCCAAGTACCTCCTTTGCAACATTCCTAATGCAATTAGCCATTTGATTCCACATTATTATAGTTTCTCCTTTAATATTTTATTCTCCTTTCTCAATTATTTTGTCCTTAAATATATTTGCTCTTTCCCCCTTCAAATCTCTCCACCTTGTTTTAGGGTCCATTTTGTTTACTACTGCTCTCTTTTTACTTCTAATGCAAATATCTAAAACTCCAAGCCTATGTTGCGTAGTCAAACTCTCTCCTGGGATAATCTTACAATCTTTACAAGCCAATCAATCCTGTTTTCTAATTAGAAAAAAGTCTATCTGACTCCTATTACTCCCACTTTTATATGTAATTAAATGCTCATCTCTCTTTTTAAAGTAAGTATTTGTTACTATAAGATCAAATGCCACTGCAAAGTCCAATATAGTGTTTCCGAATTCATTCTTTTCTCCAAATCCATGCCCTCCATGCACTCTCTCATATCCTCTATTATCTCTTCCTATATGCCCGTTTAAATCCCCTCCAAGGAAAATTTTATCACTATTTGGGATTTCTCGCATTAAATCATCCATCTCCTCCCAAAATTGTCTTTTCACACTTTCTTCTAGTCCTACTTGGGGAGCATATGTACTAATGATATGAGTTATGTCTTCCTCTAGTACTAGTTTAATTGCTATACCAAACCTCTTTACCCCCACAATTTTCTCTTTTAAATCCTTATCTATAATTATACCCACTCCATTTCTTGTATTACTCTGTCCTGCATAGAAAAGCTTATACCCAGCCATGAGCTCCTTAGCTTTATTCCCTTTCCACCTTGTCTCTTGTATACAAGCCACACTAATTCTTCTTCTTTTCATTACCTCAACCAACTCCATGCTCTTGCCTGTCAAGGTTCCTATATTCCAAGTAGCAAGTCTAATTTTCCTATTCCTCCTATTCTTCTCATGGACTAACTTCTTTAACCGCATTAGCCTAAAGTCATGCGGTAGCCCTTGCACACTTTTCACTGTAGCCGGGCGATGCTGCAATGCGTTGCTTAAAGCGGGGAACACCCTAGCCTTATTATGAAATATCATTTGTTCAGAATTCATGTTTGGGTTGTGACAAAGTTTTACGCTAGCTGTCACCTATCTAACGCAACCCTCCTCCTCTACCCGGGCTTGGGACCGGCAGCAAAACTGGCGGAGTTACATCTTCAAAAAAATTGAAAAACAAAATTTCCCAAGTTGGGAACCTGGGTTTCATTGAGGGTGGAACTAAGAACTCTAAAGCCATCTGTGGGGTCTACCTTTGGAACGCGAACCACTAGAAATATTGCTTCCCATCTTGTTTTTTCCAATAAGAAAATTTTCATGTTAATTGGAGTTGTGCCCAACCCCCCCACTACCAGAGGGATCCTATCCAAAACAACATGGTTTTTAATTTTCTCAAAGTGAAAATTTCTTTAATGGTAAAACGAGGCGGAAAAATGATTAAGTGGTTTGGATTTCAAAGGTGGACTGCATTTATGGATTTTGTGGCATTGGGCTAATAGAAGGGTTGAGCGTAGGCCAGTTATGGCACCAGTGAGGAAAAGTTTGGCTATCTAGGTAGATGGCTCATCAAGAGATAGGGGTAGGCCAAAGAAAACATTGATGGAGGTCATTAAATCAAATTTGAAGAATGTTAACTTATCTAAGGATTTGGCTCAAAATAGAACAGAATGGAGAAATAGAATTCATGTAAATGACCCCAATTCTGCTAATAGAAGTCAATGATCCAATTCATGTATCATGATATGTTGCAATGGGTTGGAAACTGATCAGTGTGACTCACCTTGAATTGAATCACTCACAGCCTGAAATGTTCGTTGGATGGTCCAATTAGGAATTCATGAATATATTCAATAATTTATATGAGGGTCCATTTTCTAGGATTTGAATTCTGTTGACAGAAAAGTTGGAATTGCTTGACTACAGTGGTTTTTGGGTCGCTAGCAGTTTGATGTGGGCCATCAGATGGGTGAATTGTATGTATCCAATATTTTGGTTGCTGCAAATTCTTCTGTGATGCAATGAGACTACTATAAAATTATTCTTCACTGATCAATTGTAATCTATGATGCCCGGATACGAACATGAGTACGGACACGGATACGGGGATCGGGAATACGACTCTGTACTTTGGAAAATTTAGGATACGGATATGGATACGGGTGTCCTAAATTTTCCTTTAAATTATATTTTATTTAATGAAATTATCATTGTTTATGCTCAATTCTAACATTTTCCATGTTGAAAAGTAAGAAAACCTAAAGAAATAAACGAAATAATGGACTTGCTAAGTAGGATATACTAAACTTATACCCCGGAAGTATCGGTGCAGTATCAGGTATCAATACAAGTATCGTATCAGTCCAATACGGATACGTTGGGCTTGTATAAGTATCCGGGTATCATAGATTGTAATGGTAATGTTTAAACAATCTGGTTCATGTTGAATTTCCTTATGTTAAATGTGGATTTACTGATTTAGTCTGAGTTGATTGACCTACCATTTAGAAAGTTAACTTTATAGTTCAGAGAACCTGGTCTTCTCTTATTTATATTTTGCACATCATTTTTATGGGTTTTATAAAAGTTGATTTTTTCTAGTACTTCAATTTATTTTATTTCGTTTGATTAGTGAATTCATTTTGTTGAGTAATTGATTGTGTTTTAATCCTGTTTTTTTTTCTTTCTTTCATATCTATATATATATATTTATTTTAGTATTGGATTGGATTGGATTCTCATCTGAGGGGGAGTACATCTTCATCCAGTACTCTTTCTAGTGTGATTGAGTCATACCCGACTTTGTATTTTGATAAGTAATGGTTAAAAGATGTAGAATCATCCATGATTTATTACACAAGCAGTGAATTACATAGCTAGATAAATACGACATAGCTGCTACATTTTGGTTTAGCCTTGTCTCACTTTGCTAGGTGACAACTTGAAAAATTTCTGGAATCAAGTTGGCATGGCCAAGTTAAGTACCAAGCAGGGTTCAAAGTTGCAGTGGGCCAGTGGCGTCGCGATTGACCTTAAACAAGGATACAACACGATACTATGTGGCGTCCCTTGTGATCTGTCGTGGTGTGAAAATTTTCAAACCCAAAAAAATTTAAAAAATATTAAAAAATATAGAATATCAGTAAATGCTAAAAACTAATTTTATTTTCAAGTAGTTTACACTATAAACGAAAATATTGGTTCTACTAAGTAATAACACCTTGTATTTCTATTTTATCATAAACTATTTGAAGTTTGTTTAAGTTTAATGATAAATTTACATGTGTTTGTTAAAAGTACTAGAAATATCGCAAATGAATAATGTTTAACTTTAGTGATTAATAGTTAAGTATTCAAGTATCAAGTAAGTATGACTTACAAGCATGTTACAAGTCACAACAATGAACTTCACGAAAAATTAAATAACATTAACATTAAGAGTGACCAATGGGAGAAACTAGATCTATGAGAAACTAAGATTTAGGCTCAAATTTACTAGATTTAAGAAAGCGCAAATTTTCAAAGCAATAATTTCTAGATTTAGGCTCTATCACTATATATAAGAGAAACTAAGAGTCTATGACCAAATCTGGTTCAATGTGAGGCCTTGATTTCATTTATTTCACTTTTTTTTTTCACAAAAATTATAAATTGGGGAAAATTATGAAAAAATTAAAAATTAAAGAAAGAGTTCAAAAATTTTAAGACTTGCTTCAAAATTCTAGATCTAGCGTGTTCCCATCATTTTAAGCTATTTTGAAAAAGAAACTTAGAAAAAAATATATGAAAAATAAACCCAAAACGCTTTCCTAAAGTCTTTTAGAAGAAAAATACAAAAAAATAAAAAAACCCAAAATGCTTACCTAAAGTCACTTGGTTGAATTCTTCGGTTTTTTCATTATGAAATCTGCTCAGACCTTCAGATTCAATAAGAAATGTTGAAAAAAAGATAGGGAAGATGAAATGGGGTGTCTTGCTTCTTAGACTAAGCTTTGAGTTAAATAGAATGAAAGAAAGAAGAAAAGAGGGAAAGGAAGGGTTTTTGTGTTCATTGGCCTATCTTTTGAAAGCATCAGCCATGATATCGGTCTCCGCTAATATTTTTAAAATATCGGCTGAGATGGATGGTGATAGACCACAATAGAAGACAGATATTTTGGGGATATTTTGCCCCGTTGGCTGCTGAGATTGAGATGCATCAAAACATCGGTTACCAATATCAGTTGATATGTACTGTTATTGGGTGGATTTGTAAACCATGGTATCGGGTCAACTTGGCAAGCCTTACAGTTGCACCTTAGTGTTGATGAATCGAGGTGCAGGGTTTTCATGATCTCAGCTGAGTGTTGATAATTTATTCTGTTGATTAGTGAATTTGGGTTAAAAATTGGCCTTCCTACATTAAATTTATTGTAGCTATGATTCTGATTGTGTTTCAGACGAGCTTGGTTCACGCAGTTGTTCATGAGTGCAATGCGCACTTGATCACAATCAGGTACTAAATTAGATATTTTTAAAAACACCAATGATAATAGTCATGATGTCTTGGTGATGACTAACTGATGACATTGCACTGATGTTTTTTAAACTTTGTGTACTCATTTTTGTTGAGCAAACTCTTAGTTTTCTGTGCTGCCTATTTTCTTAGATGAGAGTCCCCGGCCCTGGCTTTGTGATCTCTGTTAATCTGGACCAACCGATGTGGGGGTGCCTTCAGGCTCCCCTAGATTGGAAGATTTTGACCTTTTGTATTAGTGTCATAAAATAAACGGTTAAGAATAGATAGAATACAGAAATGGGTAATAAAAGGTGATACATTGAAGGGTCCAGTTCAAAAAAATAAAAATAAAAATAAAGAGATTGAAGGGTCTGGATCTCTAGTAGGGGAGATTTTTGGGGTCCTTGTCACTGCAACCTATCATATATACTGTCTTGATCACTGAACCATGTGTCCCATGTAAAAGGAGTCGGGAAGAATGTAAAACTAGACGGTTTCTGTGATGCAGAACTCCTTAATTCCTTTTTCTTTTCTCTCAGCAATTGATCTAATTTTTTGGTGCAAACCACAGTCCGCATTCTATTTTTAGTCCCTATGCTGGAGAAAGCGAGAGGTTGCTGCGGGAAGCATTTTCTGAAGCATCCTCTCATGCATCAATGGGCAAGCCATCTGTTATTTTTATTGATGAAATCGATGCCCTTTGCTCTCATCGTGATTCCAGGTACATGAGAAGAATTATACAATATTGAATTTTAGTAGCAACCAAATTTAAGAAGCTATTTTTTTGATCTTTTATGGAAAATCCCTAGCATTTGACGCAAGTTTTCTCATCTATACAGGAGAGAGGAGGAGTCACGAATAGTTGCTCAGCTCCTTACCTTGATGAGTGGCAGCAAGGCATCATTAAAGCATCAGCCCCGTGTTGCTGTTGTGGCTTCAACTAATAGGTTAATGTTACTTTAACACTTAAGAGTGCAATTGCAATGGGCATTACTATAATTTTCTGGAACAGTTGGTTAACTATTGCAATATGTTTGAAGCTGTGTGGAAATGGGAAATTGCATTATGGGGAAGCTGGAAATGAATAGTATTATTGAATTGTTCAACTTAAGTCAATATCAACAACCAGTGTGATAATGATTGAGTGTACAAGGGCAGGAAAACAGTTTGTTCTCTCCTTTTAGATTCTGATTACTGTGTTGTCCCTAGCTAAAAGGTAAATATGAATAAAGAATGCCTAACACCATGGATGACCATACATTCTACCAAATATTCAACCTGCGTCCTTTGTGGAGGCATGCAAACACTTCCTAAAGCTACATTTTAGGCTGTAGTTTAGCATTCATATTTATGTTCAGTGACACTAAGTTTTCTCTGAATTGTGTTTATTTATCATTACTCATGCTTCTCTAAACAGTTAAAATTTCCTCCATTCACTGCCAAGTTGTCTTCCATTGCATTTTTTTTTTTGGGGACTTCTGGAGTTTTGTTTGCTTTTTTGACTTGAATCATTGTTTTTCTTTTTGGGCTCGTCAGTATCGATACCTTGTATTGTCAATCTCTTTTCAATGAACATAAACATTTGAAAAAAATAGAAGTCTTCCATTGCAGGGGATGCTTGATTGAAAATTTAATGGTGAGGTACAATATTAGTAAGGTTTTGCGGTTAATCATTAGAAATCAAACTAGAAATTTGTTCATTACTAATATCGGAATCATTGAGAGTGGCTAGGCCACCTATCATCAATCTTACCCTTTCAGACCTCCATGCCCCATGAATTGGCAGTCACCTCAATTGACATGCAATTCAATCTATATGGACCATTGGATTGATCAGGCTGATTTAGACAAGCCAGAAATATGTACATGCTTTTTACATAAGAGCTGAAAATTGTCTAACTTTAATGTGTTAAGATGTTCTGATGGACTGCAAATTTGGGCAGCCCCTAGGGTGTTCGAGACCTTTACTTTCCCCTTTCTACATGGTTGGCATATATACAAGTCGGTAGTGACCTAGCCATTATGGATTGTTTCTTGTAAATTGTAATACATATTTCCAAGTAACGAGTGTGTTGAGTTGACCACCTACTTGTGTGAATATTTTGACAGACAATATCTCAAGTGACTTTAGAGGCTTGAATTATGGTTGGTGTTATCCATATGTATGCAAATTTGATCCACTATGTGCATCCAAAGACAATTAGGAGGAGGGAAATAATTCCCATTGCTGAAGGGGAACATCAAATGTTGGGACTTTGTTTCATGGTCCATGGCTTTATTAGTAATTGATTTTGTGTACTATGATTTTTTGTTTCTTACTACCTATATATTTATATATTTGGTCCTTTTGTCATATATTTTTTTGGCCTTTTGGGTTGCTTTGAGGTCCCCAGAGGAGTTGAAAACCACAATATTGTGTTCGTTGGATGGCTTACATTGTGGTTCAGACAAGAGCACATGAAATAATGGCTTATCTCTCAATATGGTAGAAGGGAATTTGGAATTTAGGGTTTCTGATGGTACTTCTGTAATTTTTGTAAGTTTGAGTTGTATACTCCCTTTCTCTGCTTTAACATTTTTCTAATGAAAAAGATTAAGAGAAACTGTACAGTATAAGAGATAACTTTTTTTTTTTTTTGGTATGTCACCTATGATAACTTAAGTATAACGAGGATGAACAAGGACATCTGGTGAGCCATTGCTGTATATTCAACTCCAATTACTGAACTGATCTATTCATTTATGTTTTATCCAAAAAGAACCAATTTTCCTCCTACAAAATTAATACCTGATTGCCAACTTACTATCCGTTTGACATTTAACCTAATCAGCATCAGAGGGAACATAACATCCGGACCTGTGTTTTTCAGTATGCAATGTCTTCCGAGAGAGGATTTTAAATATCTTAGAACCCTACAAACTACCCCTAAATCAGGTGTTTGATATTGCATGAACTGTTTTTTTTTTTTTTTTTTTGGTAAAAAAGAGTGCATGAACTTGTTAAAATCCCCAACCACATAGGATATCTTGTTGAAGGATTCTAACCTTGGCACAGGTTGAGGTCCCAACACAGATTTCTTATATGTAGTTAAACAAACAATTAACCTAAGTTAACAAGTGATCAACCACAAGAGATGGACATAGGATTTTTACGTGTCAAAAAACTACAGGACCTAACATCAGTCCAAACTCAGATCAAGCACTATGTAATCAAAGGTTAGAAGATCTGTCACAACCCGAGCCCAGAAAATCGGGGTTAGCGAAAAGCCAAACCAGTGACATACGTACTCCCATGCACGTGCATCCAAACCCAGTCCAGATGCACACACATAAGGGATCTAATACGTGCGGACTAAGCGTACGCGGAACTTGTAGATATCATAGCAAACAACAAAAGCAATAGCGGAAGCCAAAACAAAGAAAACGAGCGGAAAACCAACTGCGATATAAGAAAGGACGAAGATAACATACACAGTGATAAAACCAAATACGAGTCTGAATACACACCAAAAGAGACCAAAATCAAGATATACAAAATATCCACAAGAGTAACAAAGTCCAAAGTACAAAATACAGATCTCCAAAAAAACCAAAACCATGATGACATGCAGATACGCACTCGACAGAGGCGATTAAGCCCACTCTGCCAGGCCGGAGGGTGTCTCTAAGCTCTGCCCTGCAGTCTCCTTGACCGCCGGGGAGCTGGGCAAGGGATCTGCGCCTGCAACACCACAGACAACATAATGAATACAACGATCTAGCAAATATAAGTGACAGGGACGTAACACTCATAGTATCAAATAGAATAATGACAAAGATTAAATACAGAGTTTCATATTAGTATGCTAAGCAAATCGTGCATAGAATTTAAAGCATGATAAACGAATCAAAGCATAGAAATACTGAACTAGGTGGCTACTACGTTGGCCATATTCTCTCACATGGAGAGCAGAGCAGACAGATGAGAACACCACCGACCTGGCCAAAGGTACAAGTGGGTCTCGGTTTCCTGGGTTCCGGGGTCCCAAGACAAAGCTACGCTACAGCGATACAAAGCACAGAGAACCAAGCCAAAGGTAACCCCGTCGGGTATCCTAGGGCTGAGGCTGAGTAGAGCCAGACTGATACCAGTCAAATCAAATTTAAGGAGAAAGGAGATTATCCACTTTGGACTCACCGATGGCAAGGACCGGATCTCATCCTCACGTATTAATCTCTGGGCAGAGCCACCAGGGAATACCCACTGAAGCAGAGAGTTCAAAGCCAGAGAAATACAGAGCATAGCGGAATTAAGTCAACGCATAGCATAGATCAAAGCATCATACAGAGCGAAGAATAAAGTAGATATACAGAACGAAAGCAAAAGGATCTCGTAATGCATAGATATAGATCAGCAGAACAAAGGGCAAAACTGTACTCAATATGTAATGCATCTCAGATTAACGCAGAATTAAGGTTGATTACGAGCCAACTCTATTCTAGTTGTTTACTGTCACTAACCGTACATGTTGGTGTAGTTTTAAGTTATTCAATGCACCGTTGCCATCAAAGTGTTGCAATATAATCCTCACGTGCACCGAAGTCCCTTAAACCAACACCCATGGGGAGGTGTTTAACAGTAAATCAACGCTCACATGAATGAATCACAGCCTAACAGACTATTCATGCGATCCAAAGAATCCATTGGGCCTGTCTACATGTGTGGTCAACCTGTCATTTAGCCCTACAGAGTCACGCCATTATCCTAAGTTTAATTTCAGATTTCCAGGTCTTACGGTTTAGCCATGGGTGACCTACGGCTTAGCCGAAGACATCTTACGGCCTAGCCGTAACATGCACTACGGCTTAACCGTAGTTCCCTTCAAAACACAGCTAAACTGGTCATCTTCCACCTCTGATCTGATTCCTTCTTACGGCTGAGCTACGGTTGAGTATACGGCTTAGCCGCAGACCAATCCATGGCTTAGCCGTAGCCACACCGTAGGAGTACTGTATCTGGAAAGTTTCGATTGATCAGAGTGTTAATTCACGGCTGGTCACGGCTAGCTTACGGCTCAGCCGTAGGACAATCTACGGTTTAGCCGTAGCCAGCCGTAGAACAAAGTTCCCAATTTCGAGCCTCTGGAGTTTGAGCCGTTCAAAGTTACGGCTTAGCCGTACAATACAGAAACGAAATCGAGTTGAGTTACAGAAACTGAAATTTGTACAGAAACTTAGCAAAACAAGTTCAATGAATCCCAAAACCTTAAGATTCGGCTGTAAGACCTCTCAAACATGCAAGGATAAGAAATCAAAGCAATCAATCAATATACCCATATGTGTTATCAAATCCTGTACTTATACTTGCCTCAAAGCTTGTCAAATCCACTGAGATCAAGCTCCAATCCAACTAAAACCCCAAGCAAAACAAAACCACAACACACACAACCATGAGAATACAGAAAGAGAGAGAGATCCAATTGGAGAAGAAGAAGGGAAGAACCCACTTACCCAAAGCAAGGACAGAGAAAAGGGGAAAGAACCCAATCGAAACTGGAACCCAAATCACCAACCGTGCAAGAGAAGAGGAGTGAGGAGAAGAGAATGTGGAGACGTGGAGTGCTCTGGAGTTGTTGCATGCAACGTTGAAGAAAAATGAGCAGGGAATGAAGACATCTGGACTGATGACTCATATATATAGGTTTTGGAGTTTAAACAAAGTCTATCAAGCTATGAAGCACGGACACTCCAAAATGGTCCCCGTGTCCGTGTCGGACACGTGTCGGACACGGACACGGCTCCGACACGCCGGGACACGTGTCCGACACGCCGAAAACGTGTCCTGGAATTTTTTTTTATTTTTTAAAATTCGGACACGGCTCGGACACGGGGTGGACACGGCTCGGACACGGGGTGGACACGGCAGGACACGTATGGGACACGTTGTGGACACGGCGGGATTGAAATGTAATAAAAATTTGCTCAACTTGGGTTAAAATTAGAAAAGAAAAAAGAGGAAGGGGGTAAATGTAAATTTTTTTTAACTTATAAGTTATAACCCTAATGTTTTCTTCACTTGTGAGATGAAAAGGGGGAAACCGGCTGCAGCTGTCTTCACTTGTGAGATGAAAAGGGGGAAACGACTGCAGTTGTGAAATGGAGAGGAAGAAGAGAAAGAAGAGGAAGAAGAAAAAGGAGGAAGATTGACAGCTGAGCTGCGCCTGCGCATGGAAGAAGAAAAAGAAGACAGCTAAGCTGCGCCTGCGCATGGAAGAAGAAGGAGGAGGAAGATCTGAACAGGTACTGCTGTTTTTGGTTGCTGCTTTTTTTTTTTCCTCCAGTGCAGCTGTGCTGCTGCTGCTTTCTTTCTCTTTTTTTTTTCTAACTGCTGTTTTCTTTCTCCTTTTTCCTTCCGTCTGACTGCTGCTGCTGCTGTTTTTCTTCAGTTCTGCTGCTATTTTTTTTACTGCTTTTTTTTTCTTTTTTTTATTTTTGCTGTGCTGTTGCTGCTGTGCCTTTTTTTTTGTTGCTGCTGTTTTTTTTTTCTCCAATGCTGTGTGCTGCTACTGTTTTCTTTATTTCTGTCTTTTGAACTATTGCTGTGCTGCTGCTGCTGCTTTCTTTCTTCTTCTTTTTTTCCAACTGCTGTTTTCTTTTTCCTTTTTTCTTCCATCTGACTGCTGCTGCTGCTGCTGCTTTTCTTCAGTGCTCTGTTGTTTTTTTAACTACTGTTTTTTTTTCTTTTTCTTTTTGCTGCTGTTTTTTTTTACTACTTTTTTTCTTTTTTTACTGATTCCTGTGCTATTGCTGTTCTCCTGTTGTTGCTCTTTTTTTTCTTTATTTTTTTCTTTCAGTGCTGCTATTTTTTTTTCTTCCATGGGACTGCTTTGCTGCTGCTGTTGTGCTGCTGCTGCTGTTGTTTTCTTTCTTTTTTTTTTTTTTTTCGAACTACTGCTGCTGCTATGTTTTTTCCAGTGCTTTTTTTTTCTAAATGGGACTGTTGTGCTACTGCTTTTTTTTTTTAAGTGCTGCTGTTTTTTGTTTGCTGCTGTTTTCTTTCTTCTATTTTTTTTTACGAACTGCTGCTGTTGTTTTTTTTTTCAGTGCTGTTGTTTTTTTTTTTCCATGGGACTGCTGTGCTGTTGCTGTTGTTTTCTTTCTTTTGTTTGCTTTTTAATTTGGCTACAAATATAACTATTCTTTAATTTTATGATTATATATAAATATATATTTGTTATTTGCCGTGTCCTAGCCGTGTCCGTATCCTTTTTTTTTTGGATTTGCCGTATCGCCGTGTCCGTGTCGTGTCGTATCTGTGTCCCGTATCCGTGTCTGTGCTTCATAGCTGTCAAGTTTAGGCTAATTACAATTCAAGTCACACGAGTGGTCCAACTTCTCCAATGGACTCCGAACGAGTTTGAGATAGTTACGGAAATTGACGAGCTCAACAAAATACACGTGCTGACACCAAGATAATGCAAATATGATGCATTCAAAGAAAAAAGCAAAATTACGAAAAAGGGCTTAGAACTACCTATCCCAGGTCAAAGGCTACTCAACTACCTATCCATGACCCAAAACCAAGTCCAAAAGAACTAAACAATGCAAAAACACACTAATGAGCCACTAATCTGACTCAAAGGGGATCGGAGTGTTATAAGATCTTCTTACTATCCTTGTCCAGTTGCACACAACCAAAAGGATTGCAGTTTTTTTTTTGTCGACGCACATGCCGTTGGCCTCTTTGCGCTTGATCCAACACGTCTTGAAGCCACTCAAGACAAACAACTTTCTATAAGAGAAGACAATCTTCTACAAGAGAGTAGAAGCAATATTCTCTAGAATCCAACTACGTTAACACAACCTCTCAATGAATGCTCTAGAGAAGAAAGGAATCTCTAATGTGAAATCTTAACTCAGAATATGGAGATGAATGCCTTAGGGTTGAGAGAAATACCCTTTAAATAACTCACAATTTATGCCTCAAAATAATATTCTTTGTAGAACTTAACTTACTAATCTTGGCACAAAAAGTAAAGGTTTTCGCGCAATGGTAGTTTTGTAATTTTCGCATGATAGTAGTTTCATAATTATGGACAACACAATTTTTGCCAACTTCTCGAGGTCATAACTTTGTCGTTTCAGATCCAATTGGTGCAATCTTGAAACCTAGGGATATATACTTGAAAAGAGCTTTCTAACGGTAGGTAGCTTGCCCTAATTTAACGATCAGTTTGTGAATTATGACCATTTAATCCAAGATGTCCGGAGGAAAATACTTCAATTTGCATTTTTTTTCTTCGATTTCTTTACTTTCTTTACTTGAGCTCATCTGGTGATTCATGCTACAGTCCATACTAAAAAAATATAAAACTACAACTTAATGGACCCTGATTTTTGTCCAATTTATGAATTAGCCAACATACAAATATCTTAACAATCTCCCCCTTTGGCAATTCATGGACAAACTCTGTAGACTTTACAAATATTCTACCCAAAATAAAAACCCAAAATACATTGAATATTTGTATCAAAAGAATTGTGCCCATCTCCCCCTGTATATATCTCCCCCTTTTTGTCCATAATTGACAAAGACATTGATGAAACATGCAGCATATCTGTCAATCAGGATCTGGCAGCTCCCCTTTGTGACTCCCTCTTAATATCATCTTCTTTTCATCATTGGGTGGGGGCTTGATCTTCTTGATTAGGTGCTTTTGGATTATGGTACCCATATTTGCAAATTTGAAGCTTTCAGCGCGGTGTGTACTAAATCAATAAGTAAGTTAGATTTTCTAACCCATATGGCTCTTGTCTTGATCTTTGGCTTAGACAATTGCTTTTTTCATTGCTTATTTTTTGGTAGATTCTTTAGCTTATTGGAATGGTCGAATGTGTCATTTGGTTCTACAGTGATGACATGTGGGTGTAGATTTAGGACGTGACACATTCTTCTTCTTAGATGTACTCCCAATATGATTTACTCATGCCGCTTGTGGAGTAGTGGGTGCCATTGCCATTGAAATTAAAGGCATCCATCTCCATATTCTAAGTTGAGATTTCACATTGGAAATTCCTTTCTCTAGAGCATTTATTGAGAGGCTGTGCTGAAGTTGTTCAGTTCTAAAGAATTTTGCTTTTATTCTCTTGTAGAAGATTGTCTTTTCTCTTGAAGAAGGTTGTTTGTCTTAAGTAGTTTCAAGGCATGTTGGATCAAGCGTGGAGAAGGCTAATGGTGTGTGCATCAACAAGAAAAACTGTAGCCCTTTAGGTTGTGTGCAACTAGATAAGGGTAATAAGTAGATCTTGTAACCTTCGATTACATAGTGCTTGATTTGAATTTAGACCGGTGATGGGTCTCGTAGTTTTTTCCCTGTTTAGGGTTTTCCACTTAAAAATCCTACGTCCATCTCTTATGGTTGATTGCTTGTTAACTTAGGTTAATTGTTTGTTTTAACTACATATACGAAATCTGTATTGGAATTTTAACCCATATCAAAGGTAGAATCCTTCAATTAGGCCTAACAGTATTTAGATGTCTCAACTTTCTAAGTAGTCTTTGAAGTGGACCAATTTCTTGAAGTAGGATCACTTTTTATAGATGTACATTGTAATTAGGTTCCATACTAGAGGCATTCACTTAATTAAATAAGAGAAACCTGATTGTGATGATGATTAAATAAGAGAAACCTGATTGTGATGGTTTGGACATGTCCATCATAGACCAACAAAGGAGCCAGTGAGGAAGTTTATTTTATTTTATTTATTTTATTTTTTATTTTTTTTTATGGAGGTTGATGCCTCACCATGGGAAATGGGTAGGTCAAAGAGGACGTGGATGGAAGTAATAAAGTTGGATCTTAAAAAGTGCAAGCTATTCAAAGATCTGGCTGAAGATAGGTCGGAATGGAGAAACATAATTCATATAGCCGACCCCAACATAGTTGGAACATGGCTTTGATGATGATGAGTATAGCCAGTCACTTAACCTCCGACTTTCTTGTTTCCTTCAACAAATATGGCAAATACTTCTGTTGTGATATGACATCACTTGACTTGTCCTAGCCACTTCTCTATAGCAGAGTTGGTCTCTTAGCCTCCACCTTTCTTGTTTCCTTCAAACACTATGACAAATACTTTCTGATATGATATCTTGACCTGACCTAGCCACGTAAATTCCTAAGAAGCACTTTATGGGCCCTGAATCATTGATCTCTAATGCTTTTAGAAGATATCCCTTCACCTTGTCAATTAAGATAATGCATTGCCATGTTGATATAGTCTATGAAGACAATTGAGTGCAGCAATTCCTTATTTTTCTTCCTCAGTTGCTTATCTTGTTTACTGCATCATTGAAATTCTGGAACCATGCCTATGGTGACGAAGGCCATTTCTTACTTTCTACGATCAGCAGACCTTACCGGGCTCATCCATATACACTTCTTCCTGCTGGTTTCCATGTTAAAAACCATTTTTTTTATTTTATTATTATTATTTTTTTGAGTTGATGGCATGGTTAATCCATATTTCAGCTTGGAAATAAGCACTCCAACTGAATTTAGCTTCACTATCACAGCAATTGTATCTTGAAAATCCAGTTCATAGGTTGGGCATACCTTTCAACATGAGCATCAGCTCAATGGTTTGTGTGAGTTCCTTTTTTTAACTTGGCTTGCTTTATGCCTTTCAATAAGACCATCAGCTCAATCGATTAACAGTGAAGATCATCACCAGCCAACAATCTTCTTTCTTTCAGTTCTCAAGTATTTTTCTTATTGGTGCTTCCTTTTCCTCCAACATTGCAAATCTCAAGTGCTAAAAGAGACAGAGTCTTAGGGGTGGTTTGTTTCCACTCATTTACATATGTACATGATGCACATGCATGATACTTACTCATGATCACATTTGTTTGTGCTCATTTCTACATTACATGCATAATGATGCATGAAAATGGAGCCATTTTCAGTGAATCATTTACATATTTGAGAAGGTGGTAAATGTTTACATATGTAAATAGGGAAAAGGCTCTAGTACAGTTGCAATAGGGCATCCTCCCTGTGCAGGTTAGTGGGATTGAACCCCCTAACCACTTTTTCTTCTTCTTTTTTTTTTCCACACTTTTGTGGGCTCCAAATTGCTGATCCCAGCATTCATGTTCTCTATTTTTCTGATAAACCCTAAATTAAACGTATCTTAAATCTTTATGGATTTTGAGAAATTTGTGGAAAACATCTTAGCATTTTCACTATAGATTTCTTCACTTTTGTGGGCTCCCACAGTTAATGGTCCAAACCATTTAGTATTCTCATATTAATGATAAGCTTCAAGACTTTTAGTTTCATGTCTTAAATCCTCAAGGTTTTGAGAAATTTGTGAAAAATGTCCAAAAAATTAGAACACATCTAGAACCATTGGATGCTTTCATTTACACATATAAAAATGATGATTTTGACAAACATGGTAATGTGTTTCACCTATGTAACATTTGCATATGGAACGGTTACATATGATTCCTGTACGTATGTTAAACCCATTTACATATCCCTTTTGTGAAAGGCAAACAACCCCTTAGCATATGTTCAAGTGAATTTTGTCTGCAAAATGGGCATCTAAAGTTGGGGTGAGATGAGGACATTGATCGGTGAAGGGAAAAATTACCAATAGGATGTTGAGTGTGCTGTCGCTTCTTGTGTCAGGTACCAAGTTAGAATTAGATGCAGCTGAAAAATGATAAGAGCATTATGATGACCTGGTTTTTTTAAGATTCCCTTGGTCAGTGATAGTTAACAATCTCAAATTTCACTCCACTCTTTCGTGTAACAAATGTTTTCGGTTTTGGTGTTTCCTTGGGTGTTGCTGGCGGTCTTTGCTCATCTTGGGAATGATAGATCAATAGGGGGTGGATAGATCTCGTCTAAGCATGATTGTCCTTGTGAAGAGAGATCTCCTTCCTAGAAGATGAAAAATACAAAACTGACTCAAAAAATGGTAATGCCACGAACATAAATTTAGTACTAGAGGATACCTAATAATTAAACAACCTTAGCATCTAATTATTATTCCACGGACTGAATATGTGAAAGATGCATGCGCACACTCTTTTGGATGGGACAAGAAAGGAGGGTAATAACAAAGAGATTTTAGAAAGAACTTCAACCGGATTCGAGCCTAATTGAGAAGTTATTGGCTGAGACCACATTGGTACAACTCCCGCTATCAATGATGATATTGCTGCTCTTTTCATTGCACTTGACATAGGTGTGAAAGATGGTAATCCTATGCCAATCCTCATTTTCTTAGATGGTCAATGCAAATCTTACTACCATCATTTGTGGTAGATCAATTTTCATTAAATCTTGTGCATTATCATTTGCATGATAAGAGGGTGCAAATCAAAGGAATGATACCTGATCCTCCGGATTTTCTCATTCATCATCACTAGGCACAAAATCCGAGATGTAGGTATCTACTGTTGGATCATTTTCATCATCCACGCCTTTTACGCAGAGATGGAGATTGCGGGTGGGACATTCATGGGCGTAGTGTCCAAGACCATTGCATTTGTGACAAGTAAAAGATTTAAAGTCACTACCAATGATTTATTTGCCTTTATTAGTTCTAAATGTATGCACTGCATTTGTGGGATTACGGATAGATTGACCACCGGGATTAAATTTGCTATCTGCAAAATAAGGCTTAGAATCCATTCCCGGGTAATCACTGTGTCTAGCTTGCTTACTTTTTATGGTTACCTTAAGGTTGAGGGCTATTTCGTAAACGTCCTCTAGGCTGAATGTTTTGATAGTGATTAATTTCCTTTGAAATTCAGGGCGAAGACCTATTCTGAATTTTAAAATTTGTTCGAGAAGGTCTTCTTGGGTATTACATCGTAAATTAAGTTTTTTGAATTTATTAATGTAATCAGTCATGGACAGACTACCCTGCGTAAGGGTAGACTTTTGATCTAAAAGTCTATCTCGGTAGGATTAGGGCTAGTGTTTGATCCGTAAATGTTCCTTCATCTCATCCCAAGTTTCAATGGTTGCCTCATGACGGTGTTGTAGACCCCTCTCAAGGTCAACCCAATACAAACGCGCTTGACTCACTAGCTTCATCTTGGCGAATAGGACGTTTCTCTCCTTAGACATGTCATACCACTCAAAATAGTGGTCCATGTCAGATTCCTAGTCAGAGTATACCCTCGAGTTGATGTGACCATTAAAGGTTGGGGCTTCAACCTTCACACTTTTTATGATCCACTCATCGAGGTTCCTTCTTCTACTATGGGGCCTACGGTCATCACCCGCCTCAGATTCAAGGTTGGTATCATTATTATCTCGTTCGCGACCCCTATTTCTCCGTTGTGGTCGATTCTAACATGTCGATGTTCGTTATCATTATGTTGGGATCTCTCAATTTGTTTGAGGGGTGCCTCGATACGTGCCGTGGCCTTATGAAAACGAGTGTAAGATTGTGCATGCATGGCGAACAATCAGTCATTCACAACCAATGATGAAAAAAGCGGTAGCAGCGGGCGTAGCGGCCCGTCATTGAAACGCTACGTAGAGGTGTAGCGGTGTGAATTGAAAAAATCATCAAAAAAACTCTAAAAATTTTTTAGAAAATTTAGAATATTAGAAAATGATAGAATATATGATTTTCTTGCAAAAGTAATTAAGATAAAGGGTTGTAGTAGTCCCCTCATTGCATGAGGTCATGTATCGCTGTATTAATAGAAAATAATAGTAATGATAATTTTTTTCACATGTATTCATGTTGTTATGTTAACTTAGAAACTAATGAAAGGCTTATTAAAAAAAATTGTGATGAAGTAATATCAACAAAATAAACAATGTATTGAACTTGAAGTCAAGACCAAAGATTTAAAAGTTGGAACTTAGGAGTTTAATAATAAACACTAAACAGTGAATAGTCAATACTTAGTAGTCAAAAGTCAATACAATAAATGTGGAATGATATAATAATTAATAGCTCTATAAAAACACTCCACTTGAAGGGAATTCTGCATCAACTTCAATTTAGCGAGATCCTATGTGCTTTGGTGTTCTTTTAAGGATAGAAGGGGGATCCTATGTGTTTTGGTGTTCTTTCAAATATAGAAGGGTAGAAGAGTTGAGTAAAAATGTTATTTGAAAAGAAAAAGTAAAAAAAAAATAAGCGTTAATATGTATTTAAATTTTTTTTGAAAATAGCCATCATTCACACTTCGTAGCGGCCCGTAGTAGTCCAGTAGTGGCCACTATGAAAAATAGCAACGTTATTTTTAATTTAGCATAGTGGTCGCAGCTGCTACGCCCGATATAGCTTGTCCGAAACCATGTTGTTTTTGACCAACGCCTCATCCAACATCTTAGAAATTTGGGATAAATCCATCTTAAGGTGTTCAGGTTAGAAATCGTTGCCACTCCTCGTGGGAATGCAAGGTGTGTGCTAAGATAACTATCCTAATGATGTTGTACAATGATGAAAATAATTTAAAATTTGATGCAATGATGCATTTAAGTTACCCTAACTGAACCTATGGGATCTGATACCAAAATTGATGTAGGACAACGTGAAAACTACTCTAATGGAATGCAATGCAATTAGGAATAAAATTAATTAACAAAGAAAATTTAAATCATGCCAACCATATGTAAATAAATATTCCAAGCAGTGAATCAGCCATAGGTCTGTAATCTTTTTTAGATCCTACAGCAAAATCCTCTGATTTGAGGTGTAGGATCCTAATGGAAGATAGAACTTCCAACACTTAGGGTTGTGATTTTTTTTGGAAAAAGATTTATGGGAAAACAAGACAAAAATATTCATCATCAGATCTGAGGGTATTGGCTTTACATCTATTCAACAGTTCTGAAAGTGTAATGGATATAGTAAGCTTTGCAGAAGGGAAAAGTAGAAGTGATAGTGGTTACCTTTGTTGGGTTCTTACCAAACTCCTGTCACAAGAGGCGTTAATGGCGGTTAGACAAGAAAGGTTGCTTGCAATGCCCAAGCAGAAGAAGAAGAAACAATCTCCTTTATTCTCATTCAATAATCAATAACATAACATAGCATAATGAAAGAAGAAAAAAAAAAACTGTTTTAACATTACCTAGAACCAGAAATAGAAAGGAGAGGAAGAAGCCAAAATTGGAAGAAGGAAGAAGGAAGGAGGAAGAAGGAAGAAGGGGGGGGGGGGGGGGGGGGGGGGGGTGTGGGTTGTCTCTTGAGTTGTGTGCAGAATCCCATGGGGTTTGTGTGCACAATGCACGGGTCCCCTTGTCTCAGGATTCGTGCACAAGGCTTGCACACTTTCTTTTTTTTTTTTTTCCAACTATGGTGGCCCCTCCTTTTATTTAACGTAGACTCTAAAAAAACTTAAAACATGGGCCCTCCTTATTAACATAGACTCTTAAAAAAAATTAAAAGATGGGACCAAACAAATTAAAACATGGGACTCTTCAATTTTAAAAGGTCCTTATTTTAACCCATGTGATACTTCCCAGTGTGGGGTCTTCAATGAAATTGTGCACATGGGGCCTTCATCCCTCCACAGATACCATCCTCCAAAATCCAACCGCCGGATCTCCTGTAGGTGGTAGTCCAATGGTGGATTTATGCCTTCCTTGTGATCAAAGCGTGGATATTAGTCATCCATCCAAATCATAGCTTGATCTGCTACCCTATGCCTTCTTTTCTGATAAACCTTGTATGGGATGGGGGAATTGGGTATGATGTCCTCATCATAATGAGATGTTGGTCAATTAATGGGATATTATCTCACTAAAACAAACTCAAACCAAAAGTGTTTTTGAGCATGCATGCTTAAGAGTAGGGTCTCGCAACTTGTAATACATGCCTGTTCTTTCCCTTGACCATCCCATTCTGTTGAGTAATATAGAACATGTCATTTGGAGTTCATCGCCTCACAGTACAAATAATTCCAGAACCTATTTGTTAAATACTCTCCTCAATAAAGACAAAGAAGACTTCCCTCAATAAAGATACAAAGATGATGCATCAAGTGGGAACTCTTTGTTCCTGTAGTCCCGCACACTGTTGTAATATTGTAATTTTCATGTAATGTCTTGCAATCTTACAGTAATCCTTTGTGGTTATCATTCATGAGGATATTTCCTCCGCTATAATTAATTACCAATATTGCACCTCAAGTATAAATATGATATCATTGCATCATAATGAGACACAGTCTTCTTTAATTTCCTTGTTGGATTACTTGATATTGACATGGTGTTGGAGCCATACCGATGTCTCTTCTATGGGCCCAACTTGGCTGTGCATTAGTAAGATACTTAGAAAGGTCTTCATAAAAGTCGTAGAGATGAAGATGCTATTCAGTCTTCTGGTTTTCCTAGCCTGAGGATCTTCTTTTTGAGGAGGAACGCAGCCTCCAAGATCTTCTCTCTGTTCTTTGGTCATTTGAGCCTCCAAAACACTTCGACAGTGGCTGTTCAGGTTGCCTGCACAGAAGCCTTCAGCTTCTTGCTGGATAATATATCCTTGGTATCAGTTGAAAAACAAATCCTCTTCTTATTTGCAACAAGTACTGCCTATGTTTTGGAATTACTGATTCATATACTCCAGATCCCTCAATTATAACATTCAGGAAACCTCAGCGCCTCTGGAGTTAACTCCATTGACTGGTGGCGCCCATGGATGATTTCCAATCTTTTGGTGATTCACTCCCTGGTTGTCCAGCCCCTTGAGGGTTTTGCATTTTTTCCCATTTATTTTAAACCCCCTTTAGAGAGGGTCTTGGAGTAGTTCTTTGATTGGCCTCTCTCTGTGTGCAGTTTTCATCTCAACTGTCCAAAAAAAATCTTTGGATTTCCTATTTCTCCTGCAACTTCATTACATGGAACACAATTTGGTGTCTGTATTTAGTTTCTGCGGCTAATCTGCAATTAAGGTGAAATTTGATATGAAAACTTATCCTACTGAAAATAGCATGAAAATTACTAGTTCAAACTTCTAAACAACTTACACTGTATTTAACGTGAATGACTTCTAAAAGGACTTTCAATCCATCTAGAACTTCTAACTAATAGTAATACACTCCTAACAAAAAAGAACTTCAAACACAACAATCCAACCATATTTGACCATATATTTCTTCCCAAAAACAAAATGGATAAACTTAGAGTGTTCCACCGATGGAACCATCAAATTGAATTATGGGCCCTTTTTTGGGTCCTCCATGCTTTCAATTAGCATTTGTTCCACTCAAATTTCATTAATTCTATTAACTGATTTTGATTTATTTATCAAGGTATTGATGGGGTGAATTTTTTCATAGTTTTCATTACTCTTCCATTTGATAATTTTAGATGTAATCAGAAGCTGATATTTGATTTGTTTGCATCTAGAGTGAATGCAATAGATCCAGCATTACGAAGATCTGGACGTTTTGATGTTGAAATTGAAGTCACTGCACCTACTGAAGAAGAGCGCTTACAAATTCTTGAGGTGGGATCAATTGCTTTTTAATTTTGGAAGTTATGATTTTGTTTGCATTCTGTTTATGGGACTGACAAGAGTCTGGAATAATCAAAATCCGATACGCATCTGGACTGTTTAGTAGTGGTGCTCTAGACTTTGTTGAGACCACTCAACTTTTAGTATTTTTCATTTTGACTGGTTTTGGTATACACTTGTGGAGTTTGTGGGGACTTTGCTTAGTCTTGGTAGTGATTGTCACGAGTTTGAGATGATTTTTGCTTTCTTTTTTAATTTTGAATGCTAACATTTGGGCCTTTGCCCTTCTGTACCATAAACATATAAAAATTTGCTCTTTTGAACCTTTTATCTCTAAAATGACCAACCCATGTCGGATATCTGACATCAGGAGTTTGATTATAGTGTGAAAGTATACTTGAGTACCAGGCAAAGTAATCCTTTAGACCACCATACTCAACAGTGAGGTCTAACAATTAGTATATATATTGCATGTGTACTTTATGATGGCTGTTGTAACACCCCAAATTAGAAGCTTTTAATCATGGATTACCAATTGTGATGAACCCATTTAAAGAGAGTGACTAATTTTAATTGACCCAGATCAAGGGGAAAGAGATTTTGTTTTTTGAATATAATAGGTGGTGGAGGACCCACAATTTGATTCCCAATCCTTGTGAGGTGGTTGTTTGTTGATCTTTGTCATATTCTATCATGTAACTAGCTTTGCAAGCTTGTCACACATCTGGATAGGTTCTTTTTTTGTCCTCTATTATAGGAATTAACACCTAATTACAGGAAGACTCCAAATCCTATGAAATATTAACAAGATAAATAAAAATAAGTTTAAATCTATTATGATTCTTTCCTCCTAGATATTTAGCTGGATCCCACATGTCTAGCACACAAGTTAAATGCCATAGTTTTGGAAATTGGAATCGTATTGCAAATCATTCATACCAATGAATTGCGATGGCCCAAATTCTGGGGCCTTGTCGGAATCTGAGCGATAACCCCTTAGCATACAGTCCACACGCTTAAATCAAATGAAATACATGAGGCATACGCATCATTAACTAAAATTGTCTTTCAAATAATCAAACCAATTAAATAACCAACGAATAGAGTCTCGAGTGTCTAACAATTCCCATAATAATATCTTTCAAGCTAACTAAAATATTCAATACTATCTATTTCTTTAAACTACTAAATATTGATGTGATGCTCTCCTCAGCTACACATGCTAAACACTACGGGCTGATATTCTCTATTCTCTGGACCACCTGTAATTCTGTTACCTGAAGGGGGCAACTAGACATCAGTTAAAACTAGTGAATGAATTTCTTACTCTAGAAAATGAATTTCTTACTCTAGCATATATCCACAATTAATATAATAGCATCAATAGAAAAAAATTAGTAATAAACAATAAATAATTCAAGTCAATGAATAGGATCCATTCCATGACACACTTCTGAACTACATCCTTGCAGTCAGTCTACATCATTGTACCACCTTGGCATATTACAATTCTCAAGATGCACTGCTTCAGGACCTCAGTGTCCTGTCATTCACATTCATAGACATCATAAACAAATCTCAAATCGAACCCTGTGGTCCAAAATCTCATAACCACAATAGATCATATTGTGCTAGTAGTTCAGAGCATGTTCCATTCCCTGAAACAATCCTTTAACAAAATAAAATCATGCACAACAACACTAATTATAAATCAGAATATATTTTTATATCTAATAATTAGCATGGGCCGAGCCCCATCTACTAGACCCATTTGATCGTTGCCCTTTTTCTCATCATAATTGATAAGAGTGGGCCACACCCTTTTATTTTTAATCACATTCCATAAATCTCAGTATTTTCATAACATGACTTTATTTAATGAGAAACAACCTATATTGCATTATGTCATCATTAGTTCACCATATTCCATAAGACTTTATTTAATAAGTTATTGAAGGGCTCTTTTGTAATCATTCTAACAGTAGGGGCTCTCTTTATAGATTCCCAATGAAATATGTGCTCAACAGAACCCAAATTCTGTCATATTTACCTCACACCTCCTAATGTTTAGTTCATCAGATAGTGGGCCATACATGGCCCACTCCACATGAGACCTATACAACCTTGGTTGCCTAATTGACCCCTACATGCTGTGGGGTTCAGATCTCCCATCTAGTGGGCCACATAGATTCCTTAGCCATCACGCCAAAACCAATACCAGACGACCTGAGCATGAATCTTGGGGTTTCCAGCGCTGGCTCCTTCTCATATCAGGGAGAACTGAATTGGGAGAGTCTCTTTAGCAATCTACCGATGATATTATAGGGTTTTACAAGAATCTCCACTAAGGATAAAGATTCAAACACCCATCTAGCACAAAAATTGGGTCTGACAATCACTGCAACCCCCACCACATGATGAAACAATTCATTCGACCAAGCTTAGAAACCCTCATAATGTTAGATTCAACTTGAAAACTAGTTTTAAATCACCCTTAGTTACCAATATAGAGCACATACAATTTACCCAATTATTTCTAAAGAAAATAGTGGCCAACACAAGAAAATCACATTATTTTCTGATCAGGGATTATTGAATTGATTAAGATAACTTGGGATATTTGAGAAACCCCACCATAGACTAGCGACAATAGATACCATTTGGTCGTATTACTCCCACACCTCTCATAACAACCCCTTTGTAACAGTTGTAACTCTTCCTCATTACAACAAACCATATTTAACTAGACAGTAGGAGATTCACTCACCTCCTATAGACGTTCACGATGTTTGGTCGAGAGGACATCCGTCAGTTGCTACTAGGCTGGTCTACTTCTTCTTCGTCGTCGTATTCCTCTTGTAACCCTAGAATCCAAAAGCTCTCTTCTTAGGTTCTTCCTTTCTCTCTCAAAAATAAATTCAACAGCTTTATGGATCTCCAAAGAGACTATAGAGATATTTATAAATATAGGCACTAGTTGGAGTCCCATGGAGTCTCTTGTGTACAAGAAAAATCCTCTAAGGAGTTTGAACAAAAGAGAACTCCTTCCAAGAGTTGAGTCATACGTCAACTCCCTTTTTGGGTTATAGTTGGGAAAGAACTACAAGGTTGGGTCCCATTCCTCTCATTCCTTTATAGACTTATAATATGACAACAACATTACCAAGGCCCTATTCTTTAAGCAGGGACTTTTACTTATGCTAGGGCCCACTCATCAAGGTCAATAAACCACAACATAACAAAATTATTCAAACCAAAAGTTGTAAACCCCCTTGCTAACCCTGGACGTTATGTGAATCAAATCGAATCGTGAATCATAGGGTTTTCATTTTTCAAATAAAAATGAGTAATAGTTAGAAATTAAAAGGAAAAAGAAAAAAATTATTCATTCATATGAATACTCATCCATTCTCTCATGTATAGCAATATAAATACAATGACAAATAAGTCTATCATACAATCATATCAAGAACATCATGACATATATTAATAAATAATAAATGATATCTGTAAATAGTTAAATAAGTTTAAGATATCAATATATATTTTATTGTCTTTAAATCAAAATATAAAATTAAAAATAAAATTCAAACCATCAATTGTATACAATAAGATATCTTTTTGAAGTTAAGAAAATGTTCATAAAGAAAAAAAACCAAAAAGGTTGTAAAAAAAAGTTATAGACAAGTACCAAAAGTATAGTCGAATGCTTTAATTAAATGCATGCTCTTTATTCATTTCTAAAATCTCCTTAAAGCCACAAAAATTCTCAGGAGGATTAGTTAACTACTAAATAACATTTTAAAAGTAAATATGCTATAAGAAAGAAAGAATAAAGGAATAAAAAGGTAAGAGATTGTTAGTATTAACTTATTAGTTGTATCTATTCTGATTTAAGCGAATTGCTTGAATTGTAAGATTCAATGAAACAAGTATTGAATCGTAAGATTCACACTTGAATCCTTAGATTCATCTTAAAATGAGATTCATTTCGAATCGTTTTCCTTAGGATTTGGGATACAAATCATAGGATTCTGATAAATATGGGTGCTATATCTTTTAATTGACATATTGGACATATGCTAAATAGCATAACTTAAGTGAATGTGCCTCATAAAACAATTGGAGGTGTGGAGGGCCATGGGTCTCCTTTTACACATGTGGGATTTTGGCCCATGGGGTAGGCATATGGGGTTTGGATTGGATCTAGTCCATTATCTGAATTCCCATTCCGTGGTAGCCCGTCTTGGGCTGCATCATTCATTTGGACTCTATTTTGATGAAGGTATTGGGTAATCTAGTTGCAAATGCATGTATATACATCCCTTTATTGTTATCAGTCACCATCATTGTCGGTGTCATCATCAAAGCCTTGTCCTGACTATGTTGGGTCAGCTATTTAAATTTTTTCTTGCTATTCTAGTCTATCCTGGGCCAAATTCTTAGATTGGTTGCACTTCTTCAGATCAACCCTTACTAATTGGTTGCGCTTCTTCAGATCAATCCTTACTACTTCCATTGCCATTCTCTTGGCCTACTCCTTTTCCTTTAGGGGTTATCAAACAACCTATATAGCAAAACTTATGCTTACCGGGCCGTTGTTGGCCTGTGTTGGACTTTTCCAAATCATCTCAAACGAGTCCCTTTGATACATGTCTTTGAGAAATATTTAATATTTGAGCATGGGTGCAATCAGACAAGACTAATATTTGGCGTTTTACTGAATTTTGACATAAAAATAATTTAATGTCACATATTAAGTGGACTTCTGAATATGAAGACTGGAATACTATAAGATTCATAAGTAATTTCGGTCAAATATTTTATCTATACTTCTATTTAGCCTTGATGTGCTTACATGAACATTTAAATATTGAAATATATTCCATAAGGTGCAAGCCCTGTAACATCATCTCACAGTTTAAACATAGCTTTAAATTTCTAGATTTTGTACCATTTGATCGAACCTTACTACATCTATATGCTTGATTGTTCAGCTCTATTCAAAGGAGTTTCTTCTGGATGGAAGTGTTGACTTAAAAGCTGTAGCTGCATCTTGTAACGGCTATGTTGGGGCTGATTTAGAAGCTTTATGTCGTGAAGCTTCCATGTCTGCATTGCACAAGATATCCGTTGCATCTAGAAATGATTCAGTTCTTATAACAATGGATGATTGGAAGAATGCAAGATCCAAAGTTCGTCCAAGCATTACAAGAGGCATTACTGTGGAAGTTCCAAAGGTGTCTTGGGAAGATATTGGAGGACTGCAAGATTTGAAGGTTTGGTTGTCCTTCGTACTTCTTAAATAAGTCAAGTATCTGATTCAATTCATTCTCTGCAGTTGAGCGATGGCAGAAACCAAAATTGTTTAGTTGTAGGCCCCTCCATGTCTATATATATCATAGCCTTGGCATGTCTGCTGTTCATTTTGTAATCAGAGTAGAAACAATCAAGAAGTCAAGATGGTGAAACCGTATCTCAATCCTTTGGATTGAACCCATATTTATACACACAGGCTGCCATAACAGTGGCTACAGTCATGGGGTTACACTTCATTAATCATAATTGTGTCTAGCTAATGAATCTCCAAGTATAGAAATTCTATAAAAACACTATATTACAATACACGTGAGGATCTTGGTGGCTTCTAGATGGTCAATTGGATCATGGGCCTCCATTATGTAGACGAGCTTGGGCTGTTGTAGATGGGGCTGATTTGTTTAATGTTTACACCCGCCCTCAAATTGATGAGGTTTGTGGAACAAGCACTTTGTCAATGAGAAATTCATGTCTTGGCTGGGGTAAAGCTTTGCATTTTGTTAATGAGAAATTCATGCCTTGGCCGAGGCAAAGCTTTGGTAAATAGATCTGCAAGCTGATTTTCAGAGACATGAGGAAGCTATATTAATCTAGGGACAACATGCTGTCTGATAAAATGATAGTGCACCTTAATATGTTTGGTCCGCTCATGGAAGATGAGATTGTTTGCAATTTGTATAGCATTGGTATTATTTGCACGGAGTGAAGTAGGACCAATAGTTGGTACACCAAGTTCCCAAAGAAGACGACAAAGCCAAATTACTTCACTACTTGCCGATGACATGGACCGATGGTCAGCCTTAGCAGAAGACTTGGAAATAGTACATTGCTTTTTACATTTTCAGGAGATGATAGATGACCCTAAAAACATGCACCAACCAGTAGTGGACCACCTTGTATTAGGACAACAGCCCAATCAGCATCAGCTTAGATTTGAAGTACAAGCGATGATGTGGAAGAGTAAAATAGTCTTGGATGAAGTGTACCTCTAATGTAGCGTAGAATACGATGAATTGCAGTAACGTGAGGCTTGGGAGGATTACTAACAAATTGGCTGACAACCTGTGCTGCATGGGAAATATCTGGACAAGTCAATGTAAGATATATCAAACTTCCTACAAGGCGGCGGTATAATGTTGGATTTGAAAGAGGACAACCATCGTCCTTGCTAACTTTAGCATTGAGTTCCAGTGGTGAATCTGTGACCTTCGTATCTGTTAGATGAGACAAAGAAAGTAAATCTTCTGCATACTTCTTTTTACAAATACGAATACTAGCTTTGGATCGAGATATCTCCAAGCCAAGGAAGTATGTAAGGGGTCCAAGATCCTTCATTTTAAAAACGCCCAGCAAGTATGTCTTTAGAGAAGTGATGCTAGAGACATCATTACCACTAATAATCATGCCATCGATGTACAAAAGTAACAGAGTTCATCCTTGACGAGTACGAAATAACGAGTTATCATTTGAACTCTAGTAGAAGCCAGCTTTGATAATGATACTCTGGAATTTGTCAAACCACACACGTAGAGCTTGCTTTAGACCATAAAGCAATTTGTGCAAGCGACAAATGTGACCTTTAGGATAGGGGTATCCTGGTGGTGGCTTCATAAAGATAGTCTCTTGAAGGTCTTATACAAAAAAGCATTCCTAACATCCATTTGCCAGAGGGGCCAGCCTTGAACAACAACAACTGCAAGCATGGTGTGAACGGTGGTCATCTTGGCAATAGGTGCGAATGTCTGATCATAGTCAATGCCATATTCTTGTTTATACCCTTGTGCAACTAGACGAGCTTTATATCTATCCAGGCTACCATCAAACCTTAACTTCAAGGAATAAACCCATTTACTACCTATTATTTGAGCTCCTGGTGGCTGTGGGACCGAATCCCATGTTTGATTTGAATCGAGAGCAATTAATTCCTTTGTCATAGCATCTTGCCAACAAGGTATTTCTTTGGCCTACGAATAGAAAGATGGTACATAAATAGAATCAAGAGTAGTAGAGAGTGCAAAAAAAGTTAAACGATCTAAGGGCTTGGAGATTTGAGTGGAACGTTGTAGTTGCATTGGATCAGGACAAAGATCCGAATGGAATGTCGTAGTTGCGGTGGGTCAAGAGGAAGGAAACCTTGTGATTGAGGATTAGGCGTGGATTGGTGATCTGGAGCAGGTGTAGAGGGAGGAAGATGTGGCATTCGACTGTAGACCTACAAATCTTTTTTAGAAGCAGAATTTGGGAACCAAGGAAGATATGAAACTGCTAACACACGAGAATTATTTTGAAGTGAACAACATGGACCATGTTCAATAAAAACAACATTATGAGATATGCGCATATGCCGAGCCTCTAGATCATAACATATGTTCCCCTTCTGTTCATCATTATAGCTGAGGAAAATGCACTTGGCAGCTTGGTGAGACAATTTGGTCTTTTTTAATGAAGGAAGATGGACAAAACAAAGGCAACCGAAGTGTGCAAATGTGTATAAGAAGGTGATGAATGATGTAGAGGGATTCAAAAGGAGAAATGTTATTTAGCACACGGGTTGGCAGTCTGTTAATCAAATAAATAGCAGTATGAACTGCTTCATACCAAAACATGGATGAGTCTTTGCATTAAAAAAGTAATGCCCTGGTCATGTCATGAATGTGCCTATGTTTTTGTTTCGCATTTATATTCTGCTGAGGAGTGTAAGGGCATGACTTTTGATGGCTGATTCCTTTGTTAGTAAAAAAATGATGACATTCCTCTAGATGGTTATTCCCCCTCTTGAGTTTGATCAAAGGACCTTGATTTTTCTATTAAATTGGGTATCTACAAGGCTATAAAACTTCTTAAGTGTAGGAAAAACCTTAGATTTATGGTGAAGAAAATAAATCCAAGTGAAACGAGAATGATCATCGATAAATGTGACATAATATTTGTAACAAAGCCTACTAGAGTGCAATGCAATACCCCAAACATCAGTGTGAACCATATCAAATGGGCTATTGGCCCGTGAAGAATGAGTGGGAAAAGGTAAAGCATGACTTTTACTCAAACAACATGAAATGCGCTGAGATTTTAACATGGAATTAAAATCTTTATTCTTTACTAAAAAGTACAAAATCAAACAACCATGCTTAAATAAAGAAAAAAGTCTATCATTATGTAGCTGACCAAGGTGACAATGTCAAATATTCCATAAATTATTTCGAGAAGTAATAGAAGATGCAAACAATGCCCCAAATTCCACATCTAGTAAGAAAGTTTGCTTATGCCTACTCCTGGTCTCGATCAACTTCCTAGTTTGCGGATCCTATGTCACACAACCAGAGGATGTGAAATGAACTGAATAACCATTATCCACTAATTGACCAGTAAAAAGCAAATTAGTTGATAAATGAGGAACAAAGTAGACATTGGACAAACTAATAGGTTGGTTTTGTGATGTAGAAAGGTTGATGGAGCCAATACCGGAAATGGACAATTTTTGGCCATTGGCAACCACAATTTATTCAGTTTTGGCATAAGGTTTGGAAGTATTAAAATTGTGTCCCACAGATGTCATATGGTTGGACTCCCCCGAGTCAATTACCCAAGAGGAAGGAGAGAGAATTATACTGACCAGCAATACCCATGGAGGTAAATGCAAATGCAACATAAACGTTAATCATCTCACGAATTTGATCAGGTATCATGAAGATTGCTGGAGAAGTTGTCTCTTTGGCAGTACCAAAATGGGCCTGGCCTTGAAAGGCAGAGAGATTTGGATTTGGGCACTTTTTAGTAAATTCATTTTTCCGTTGTGGACATGCGGTGCACTTGATGATAACATGGCCTGTCTTCTTGCAATAGTTGCAGAAGTTCTTTTTCTTGCAATTACGCGCCACATGACCGAATTCCTTGCATTCGAAGCATTGTACCAATTTTCCTTTTGTAGATAGAAGAGCTGTTTCAGTCGATGATGAGGCATGGAAGGCCTTCACTTCTCCTGTAAGAATCTGTTGATATTGAAGAGGAAGTTCTTCTCTAAGAACCTCTTGGACACAGGTGTCCAAATCAAGGGAGATCTCCCTATTCATGGGCTGCCCAAACATACTTGAATTCGGGGCGTAGGTTCATAAAAAAATTGAGTGATATGGGATTCCTCTTGTAATTTAAGTACTTGAGACCGTGCAGCAGTATCCACCATATCAAGAATCATGGAATCCTACTCATGCCACAATGAAAGGAATCCATTGTAGCATTCTTGCACAGTTTTATCGCCCTGTCTGTCTATTGCCAGTTCCATATCAATATAGTGTTTCTGGGATTTATTTGTCTGATGATAGAGTTTTTTCAGATGGTTCCACATCTTAGAGGTATTGCTGAAGGTCTGAAGGGATAATGTGATAGAAGAATCCACTGAACTTAAAATCCAAGCTACCACTTTGGAATTATTCTGAATCCAAGTGGCTTTTGGCCTCTTTTCCTGCTGGTTCAAGAGTGGTTCCATCCAAGAATCCAGTCAATCCCTTAACCCTGGACATAATGTTTGAGATGGAATGACCACCCCAGAAAAATTTTCCCACTGGTCAAATGAATAGGAATGATATCGCTTTTGTCCATAGCATTTTTTCTAATAAATTAAATAGAAGCAGGACTGATTGATTCTAATCAGATTTTTGCTCATGGATGTAAAATCAGACAGATCCAACCATTAAGTAAAAGATCCAATGAAATGAAAGAAACTGTTCTGGAAAACTGTCTACACAGAAGAATACTCAAAACTGACCTTTTCGTGCTCCAAAATATCAGAAAGAAATACCAAAACTCCTTAAGTAATCCAGGTGACCTTGCTGGTGTGGTTTTCCCTTGATTGTTCAAAGGCGTGGCCCACTTGAAAAGCGAAAAATATATCATGTGACTGTTTTGCCAAAGAAATCAGAATTTGAATGATCAGTACAAGCAGGTCAGTTCTTAACCGACCAGGACTGTCAAAGAAACAAGCCCTTTTCCTTCATTCTGATCTGGTTCTGTAACCATAACCTGAAACCAGGAAAATCCTCTTGTCTTCCTTGTCAATGACGTCCGAAGACAGTGGGGCGATGACCGGTGACAGGCGGCGACTCCAGTGACGGTGGAGCAAGGCGGCAAAGTGCAATAGTGGCAGCGAGGTACTTTGACGATGTTAAAACCAGCAGGGTCTTTGAAGCAGCGCAAGGAAGAAGAATAGCCAACGGGCTAATTTTCAAGCCAAAAAAGGCTTAAAGATAGGATGTCTTGGTGCCTCACCAAAGACAAACAATAACTCTCTCAACTGAGAATCAAATCCAAATTCTTATTCAATATCAATGTCTATGTCCCATGAAGAGGGATTACGTCTTTATTTATAGCTAAAATACTTTCTAATTAAAGGAATCTTAAACTAAACATAAGATAAACTTCTAAAAATAAACGAATCCTAAGCAATTAAGAAAGCAACTACTATTATAAAAATATAAAACTCTTAATAAAAACTAATCTTCACTGCTGGGCCTTGTTGGTTTTTGTGCCTAATGGCTGGTTAATCATGGATCTGGCCTACATCAGTTCTCCCTTGCTTGGAGGAGAACTCGCCCTCGAGTTCTGTAAATGTCCACCTGGGTAAAATATATTCAAACAAACTTCCGTGTCGCTGATTGATCGTCATGTTGAGAATATGCTTTCAAAGCAGGATCGAATCTTCTATTCCACTTAGAAGTAGATTGGAGGCGATGCGTCTTTTGATGGCTGCTTGCATCTTGACGGTAAGATCTAACCATTAGATACTTTAATTATAAACTTTGTAACAGGATAGCATAATTGTTGATTGGCATTGGTTGATCTCTGAAGATGAAATCAATATGGTGCACGCCAATCAATATGGACACATCTTCTTACAAAACCACTAAGGCAATTGATTTGTCACCCGATGTGGCAATCAGATCCATCGGATGATTACTATCTGCTTGTACATCATCTTGCTTTACTTCTTGCTCCTTACTAGAAGTTGTCATGGAATCATTCTGTCCTTGAATGGGCTTGTCAATATTACCATTGGAATTTGTTTCTTCTTTGTGTTCATCTTGTGACTTTTCAATTGATGGTGATGAGGTAGATGAAGAGGTTGCTGGTTGTAATGGAATAAGGTCAATATATTGTCCTTTCCAAGAGAAGAAATAGATATTCTTCTCTTTGTTATATTACACTTTGCGATCAAGAAGCCATGTTGTCCCTAAAGAATATGAGTGATATTCATGGAAATTACATCACACCAAATTTTATCTTCATAAACACTAATCTTGAAAGATACTAGACATCTATGAGTTACAGTAATGACAGAAGCGTTAGATCATGCAACTTTGTATGGCTTTGGGAGAATTTCTGTAGACCAATTGAGTTTGTTAATAACATCTTGTGCCATAAAATTGATAGCACTATCATGATCAATAACCAAATTGGCTAATCTGTCTTTACACCGTCCTCGCGTCTGAAATATCATACTCTGCTTCCACTCGTTGTCTTCCCTTTCATTGGTGGTGAGAAGTCTGCGAATGACAAAGCTGTGAGTATCTTCTCCTACAAAATTTGTTTCCATCGGATGATCTCTCGTTTGTTGTGGATAATGTTCTTTCTCAGGCTTAACTTGTCGTAGGTGGGGCCGTTGAAGCATCTGCTCAACATGAATTGCTTCCGTATATGCTTTATAAACATTGTTGCAAGGTTTAATCTTCTCAAGAATGTTTGACTTCAAATCTCTAATAAAGCGAGCCAAATCATGTAGCTCATTTTGTTCCAAGCTACAAACTTAGTGCAGTCTCGAAAATTGATTTAAATATTCATAAATTGTCGAATCCACCTATCTGAGATTAAGGAATTGCTCAAAGTAGACCTTATTGTCATAATACCAATCTCCATATTTTGTACTCATATAACATGCTTTGAAATTCATCGGATGGTCTAAAGATTAGCAGATTGACTTTGTAGCAAGAAAACAAAATATTCTAAATTCTCAAAAATGAACTGACTCGATGGCTTGGTCTTGATGACAAAAATGTGCAAGTGAAGATGGATCGTGAATTAGACTAAAATATCATCCTTTTGAGAATCAATGGCTGAGATCAATCAATCCAAAAAGACTGGATTGTTGTGGCTGGGCCCACTCGTAATTTTTTTTAACTGCTTCGTGGGTCCAGATATGGGTCAAGTTAAACCCAAACTTCAAGTCTGATTGGACTTTGGGTTAAATCAGGCTCTGATAAGACAAAACTTCAACAAACAAGACTTGGTTTAAGTCAGGTTGGGTCGGTCAACCTGACCTGTGCCCAATTAATAATGAAGAAAAGGAAACAGCATGGGTCTTCTCCTTCTTTTGCTACAGTAAATGAAAGAAAGAAAGAAAAGTGAGGGCTTGGGTTCTTATCTGATTGGCCGAAGGTAACGAAAGAGAAAGAGGGGGGAGAGAGCTTGCTGTCGTGAATGGCGCTTGCTGTGGGGACTGGTGTTACTGAAGTGCTACGGTGGCCGCTGCTGCTGTGCAAAGGGAAGTCGACGATCGTGGTGCTGCTGCAGCCCCTTGGTGCCAGGTACGCATCTCTCTCTCTCTCTTTCTCTCTCTCTCTGCTGTTCCTTTGTTTTTTTTAATTTATCTTCTAGGTTTGAGGATGGTTGACAACGACCGATGGGTGGGTTCGGCTAGGGTCAATGGGTTGTTTGGTCGGGTAGGGAATGCAGATGAAGGTTGAAAGGGGGTCGCAAGGTTAGGATCCTTAGGGGTTTTGGGCAATTAGGGTCTGGAGTAGGGTGACAGTGGTCGAGATGGGTGTGGGTTTGGCGTCGGTGGGTAGGGATGGGGTCAAAAGTAGTTGTAGAGAGTGGGATGGTTTGTGATTAGGGATTTTGCAAAGTTGGGGAAAACGGTTGGAGTTGGGTAGTGTTGAGTAGTGGAAGGTGCTGGAGTGGGTTTGGGTTTGGAATTGAAGGGTTTGCAGTGGATTGGGGGTTGGAATGGGATATGGGTATGGAAAATGGGTGCCAAGGGTGTGCGTCAACGGGATGGGTATCAGTAGATTGGGAGAGGAAGTGGGGATGGGGTTAGGGCCTCGGGACGTATTACGGTGGTGGGATTGGGTGCTGCGAGAAAACGGCAAGTGCGATGTTGGTTTTGGTATAATGGCAGTGACGAATGATGGGATACGTTACCGCAGAACGACGATCAAAACAAACGGTGATCCGAGATCGGATCTTTGCTATGATACCAATTGAAATAGCGTAAGAAAGAAAAATAGCCAAAAAGCTAATCTCCAAGCCAAAAAGTTTGAGGATAGGATGTCTTAGTGCCTCACTAAAGACAAATAATAACTCTTTCAACTGAGAACCAAACCCAAATTCTTATTCAATATCAATGTTTGTGTCCTATGAAGAGGGATTACATCTTTATTTATAGCTAAGATACTCTCTAATTAAAGGAATCCTAAACTAAACATAAGATAAACTTCTAAAAATAAATGAATCCTAAACAATTAAGAAAGCAATTACTATTATAAAAATATAAGACTCCTAATAAAATCTAATCTTAACTATTGGGCCTTGTTGGTTTTTGGGCCCAATAGCTAGCAAATCATGGATCTGGCCTGCATCAGTCTTCTCTGGTGAAGACAGGCGAAATTGGCAGTTTCTGCCCTCTTCTCTTTTCTAACCTAGGTAGCAATCAGAGATTCCCCAGGACTCTCTTCTCCAATCAAGCTTTGTTCTGCAAATCGGAAATTACAGAACCGCTTTGAAGCTCCTCTTTCTTCTGCGATAAAAAGAACAGTGTCTCTGATACCATGTAATCAGAGTAGAAACAATACAAAAATCAAGATGATGGTGAAAACGTATCTCAATCCTTTGGATTGAACCCATATTAATACACAGAGGCTGCCATAACAATGGCTACAGTCATCAGATTACACTTTATTAATAATAATTGTGTCTAGCTAATGATTCTCTAAGTAGAGAAATACTATAAAAACACTATATTACAATACACGTCAGGATCTTGGTGGCTTCTAGATGGTCAATTGGATCATGGGCCGCCATTATGTAGACGGGCTTGGGCTGCTGTAGATGGGCCTGAGTTGTTTACTGATTACAGATTTGATTGAAGATAAAATAGTGTTAAAAGGTTAGGATCCCTTTTCCTGGTAAAGAGAACCAATGGCGACCCACTGACCCCTCATTATTTATGATGGGTCATGGGTGCTCTTTTTGCAGAAAAAAAGAAAATTTAAACCCCTTTTTGCATGGTGTTCTGCATGACCTGTGAATTGAATTCACGGTCTTTTATTTTCTTTTTTCATACTTAAATTCTCCCCAATTCTAGTGTTTTCTAAACTGAATTAACACCTGAAACAGAGGAAACTCCAACAAGCTGTTGAGTGGCCTATTAAGCATGCTGCTGCATTTGCAAGAATGGGAATATCACCAGTTCATGGGGTTCTTTTACATGGACCACCAGGGTGCTCGAAGACTACACTTGCTAAGGCTGCTGCTCATGCTGCTGAATCTGCTTTTTTCTCCTTGAGGTAATTTTGACTTTCCTCTTTTGAATTTGGATGTGTTTGTGCCAATTACAATCTGATAAGCATGCATCCTACAATGCATTCGAGCATTTAATTGAAAGAAAAATTTAATTTGAGATTGTCAATGCAGTAGCCATTACATCCTTTCATTTTCTATATTTCTTAATGTTGGTTTTAAACTCAAAAACTCAAGTCCGCTTGGCTAAGTTGACTAGACTCGACAATCTATTGAGTTAGGTTAGTCTGACCAACATTTCGGGCAGACTCCGCCAAATTAACTCTTACAATCTTGAGCAGTTTGAGTTTTGAGTTTAAATCACTGTGTTACCAGGTTTAGGTTTTACCCTTTAATTCATCACTTGTTATCTCTTCAATGCATGTGTTGGTTTAGGTGATTTGTTTTTTCTTGTGAATCTTTTTTTTTTTAATGCTGACTATATTAAAGCTCAATAACTGTACAGCATAGGAGATGTGCACTGGAAAAATTAGCCAAAAAGAAGAAAGAAGCTAGCTTGAAAAGTTGCCTGGCTTTAAAAATCAGCCAAGACCACCCAAAACAGAATGCCAAAAAAAAAAAAAAGAAAATAAAAATAAAAGTCACAGAAATAAGTAGCTCAGGTCTATAAACTCCCTCTTTTCCCAAGATGTTTGCTTTTTCATTGGCTGTGAACTTTGTGGTTGAAATAGATGTTCGAAGTGTTAGACAGCTCTATCACCTCATCCAATCAAATCAGCAAGATACAAGGGAGGCTTAGAAGAATTTGTACCCTACCGAATCAGTGGTGGACCCAGGATTTTCATTTGGGGGGCTTGGAAAAATAATCTTTTTTTTTTATTCAAGACAATAACTTGAAAGATGAGTTTTAATGATGGCCAAACTAATATATATCGGCTGAGTTTTAAGAGCTATCAAAAAAACCATACTTGTTTTTTTTATAAAACTAGGGGTGGACCTTCATATTGGGCCCTCACCCAATTGGAAAAATGGCCATGACTTTTCTAAAGCCCATCCAGCCCGACCCCCACTTAAAAAATTGTTCAGCCCCATATGTTTTTCCAAACTCTCTCTTCCTCTCAAAATCCTCAAATCACACTCCCCATCTGGCATCGGTGCATTGCCGTCGTCCCCATCTAGGTTGGTATTCCTCGCAGCATGTCGCCGCCGCTTTCCATTCCTCCTTTTGTGCTAGAAAACCCCTCTTTCAAGCACAACACCCTCCAAAAACCCAGTCCAAGGCTCCATGCCCTAGTTTTTTCTTTAGAAACCCTAGATGTCAGCATTCTATAGAACAAGATAACATGAATTTTGGCGACGAAGAGGTCCTTCAGGAGTTGTGGATACACCAGAGGCCATAGAAGATGGCAAAGTTTTTGGATCCTAGCATTGGAGATGATAATTGGATTGCCATTGTCAGGCACATGCCGCATATCTATTCGTCGCTGAATTCAATGGAGAAGTCGCCTTATGGAGGTTGCAGCATAGCAGCGATGAGAAGAAGAACGCGAGGCACAACTTTTCTGCACAATTGTGGATCATTTGGATGTATTTCACAAACTTCTCAAAACCCATTAAAATGTAAAATCTATGAAATTGAGATGATTATCATGAATCTGAGAATGTTAATTATTATCTAATACCTTTTGGGCACATTTGAAAAATATGGCCCCCACTAATTACACCTATATCTTGATGACCAATGAGTGACTATTTTGTTTCCAACACGACTCTGCTTCTCAATTTCTAGGCTTATAGTGGAATGTGATTTAGCTCATGGATCAACCTAGCATCATTTTCAAGCCTAATTTTAAACTCAGATCAAAGCCTATTTAGATTCAAACACAAACTTCATTTTTATTAATAGAATGCAACTTAAATTAAAATGGGATTGAATATTGGACACAAATCTAATTTTATTTATCTAAGTGCTTTATTACTTGGGACTATAGTTCAACCCTATTGATTAACACCTTTTAGACCGTGTGGTGCTTGGACAATGTGAAATTTGTAGGGAACCACATCAGAGCCCATATATAAAAATAGAAGCCACTCCAAATAAATGTCCCCCTCATGTGGTACTAGGGAAAATTTCACTCTAATAGGAGATGGGCCCATTTTGATCAGATTGATGATAACTATAACTGTTCAATTTGACAATAGGCTCATTTCCTATTAGAGTGAGATATGGAGAGGGCCTGTACATGAGGGGAACATTTATATTAGAGAGGCTTAGATTTTTAAAAGGTGGGCCCATTGTGGGCCTATAAAATTCTAGTGGGCCCAACCCTTCAAGTATCCAAACATTTCTTTTTTTCCTTTTACTTGTAGCCTCTAATAGGGCCACATAAGCAAAATCTACCACTAAAAGTATTATTAATTTAGTAGAACAAATAATTGTATATAATTTATATGTTATTTTTTAAATTTTAATATTTTTATATCTTCTACACTGAAATTATTATTTTTTTACTGCTAGATTTTCCATTGAAATCCGGAGTTTTTATTTTTTATTTTATTCCGAAACAAAACTCCAAAATATTCCATTGAAATCCCAGATTGGTTGAAACATTTTAGTTTGGAGCCTAAACTAGAATGGAGTTGGCTACAAATTGACAACTATTTATAGAACCTGTTTGTAAACAAATTGGAGAAGAAACTTTCCAACTAGAAAGAAAACTACTTGTCATTTATAGGTAGTCACTTCGATCAAACTGGCTTAATCAAACCGTTTGGTATAATTGTGATCCTCTTCAAGTGCCCAATTGAAGTCATAGACTGGATTGAGAGATTATAGCAGGATCTCCCATGGAAAGGCATTAAAGAGAAGAGTAAGTATCGATTTGTTGATTGAGGGTATTGTATACCTTTCGAAGGAGAAACGAGGTTGGAGCATCGGGCCCCTTAGGAAAATATACCATTCTCTATTGTGCAGATGAATGTGAAGGTGGTGTCATGATGTTGATTATGAGTGCCTACATATTACTAAATATTGCTTGAGCGGCAATGTAGGGGTATCGCTTTGCATGAAATTCATTTGTTTCTGACTTAATAATCTTTAACATTTTTAGTGGTGCAGACCTATTCTCCATGTATGTTGGAGAAGGAGAAGCCTTGTTGCGCAGCATATTTCAAAGAGCTCGTCTAGCAGCACCAAGCATTATATTCTTTGATGAGGCTGACGTTGTTGGTGCCAAACGGTGAGTAGTTGATAAATATGTATGTATGTATGTATGTATGTAGCTGCTAATCAATACACCCAAAATGCCTAGGCGTTAAAGGTGCAGCAAACTAATTACTTGACACCCCCCCTCGGGTGGGACACCACCTGGACTCAAGTTACACGCCCACCCAAGATGCGGCATGGGGCCTCTTCGCCTTGCCCTCATGCGCCCACACACAAAACACGGCATGGGGCCTTTTTTGCCTTGCACAGATTCAACCCTGGGACGTGTTGGCTCTAATACCATCTCAAGTTGCTAACTAATACACCCAAAATGCTTAGGCATTAAAGGTGTGGCAAACTAAGTACATAAAATGTAGATCGTTTTCCATTCTTCATTTTTAATGCTGGAGAGGAGCTTATATGTGATTTTGAGGAATTGCAGGGTCTTGTCATAAAAGTCCCTCTCACATAGATGTAGGACTCATGGCTTAGTAATCTAGATTAATGATTTGATGGGCCCATGGTGGAAGAACGGTGCTCCAAAAACCTCTTGAATTGAATGATCCTAACTTTTGCAATGTAACTAGTGAATGGATGGGTAATAAGAATACTAAAAGCATCTGGATTCCACGAAAAAAAAAATGCATCCTTAGAATTCTATCATCCATGTCAAGGGCATCCATCTAACAAAAGTTGTAATCGCCACACTAGGGTTTCAAATGTCCTCAATTGTCAGTGTCTCCAAACAAAACACTTGTTGCAGCAGAGAACTATCCATATCTGGCATCTGTTACTGTCAACTATTGATTCTGTTCGTAGAGGGCACTTTTGCCTTTTTTGTGGGCGTAGCCAAATGTCGCATCCTTGTGCTTCTTCTGAAAATAGGAACTTCTAGTTTCCAATTTGGTCTAAATAGCTATCATAATTTTCATGGAAACATTTTGAAGCCAAAAGGCACACTTCTAGCAATGTGTAAAATCATTTTAGAAGGTTTTGAAGCCCTCTTTCTGAGTAAGATCTTAGGGCTTGTTTTGCATCATTTCATGATGTTCCAGATTTTGTGCTGAGATTGAGTCGTACTGAGGTTGGGCTCTATAGAACTTGTTTGGCAACGTGGAGTCAACGATTATTCTGCTGAGAATAGGTTGTGCAGTAATTGTTTGGTAACATTATAAACAGCAGTAACAAATACAATGGCGTTTCTTCCCTTTGTAATGGGGGCATCGGGTTGGATCAAATGGTGATTTGATTTCAATTTATGGATTTCAGATCAAGCAAAATGTTATCACAGAGGAGTAGGTAACAGCTTTCACCACCCAATAGACAAGCGAAAGAGAGATTCTTGGCAGAGAGGGGAGAGGGATGGAGGGTGAGAGAGGGAGGGTGGTCTTAACTGATTGCTGCATCTAAATTCCACTCCATGAATTTTTAATTGTGGTACATGTTTGGTAGCTGAAGCATTGGGCTTACTAGTGTTTTGTCAGCAGTGGAGTGGGGAGTTTACGTGGAAGCTCTGTTGTTGGAGAGAGACTCCTATCGACCCTACTAACTGAAATGGATGGCCTAGAACACACTAAGGTATGTTTTCTCTCACAACATGGCTACTCTGGCCATTTTCTTCTGGTGCAAAGAATGAAAGATGCCCAATTTGCTCTGTCATTGATAGTTTGGCTTTTAAAATTTATCCTTTTTAGGGGGTTCTTGTTCTAGCGGCTACAAATAGGCCTGATGCAATTGATGCTGCACTTATGCGTCCAGGTCGATTTGATTTGGTAAGGTTCCACTTTTAACGGTTCATCATTTTATTTTGCGGTCAAAAGCTGCATGTATATACTACGTTTTGAGATTTTCGTCAGCAATCTTAAACTCTTAAATGGTAACCTGAAATTCGGAATGTTCAATGTGTGCATAAACAGAACCTCAAATCTTACTTACCCCTCTTATAAAAGGAAATGCTTCATGCATTCATTAGGTGTGGTAATTTACCACACACGCCTAGATGCATCTGGACACAGGGCAGTCTGTATCGGTTATCTGGTCTTTGCATTAGCTGCAGCCTATCTTTATGGGCCAGGATCTGAACCTATCAAAAAAAAAACGCGGGGGGGGGGGGGGGGGGTGGGGGGGGGGGGGGGGGATCTAATAAAATGAAAATAAAAATACACAACTAAGTTTTCAATTTTTCAAGGCACAATGAAATTTTATATCATCTGTTTTAAGTGGTTGATGAGATCATAAACAACATAAAGTGAGGCCTATAGAATGGATGATTCAGGTTGATGATTGAATTTTTTTTTTTTTTTTGGCTAAAAATAATTGGAATGTTGTGTTTTGCATGTCACTGGACTAACGGACATGTCAGTTCATGTATCCAAGCACAAGTGAGTACACGCTAACTTAATCTATAGCACACCAGAGCAGTTTTTTACTTTGGCCAACCGATTGATTTGTTGGGCTAGGTGCACCTCTTCTACAAAAAACCAAATCTTAACCTTGTCCATCAAACTTCGGTCAGCTTAAACAGTTCTAATATTAGATTATAAAATAATCTTTGTCATAAGGAGGGTCTTGATCATCATCTTATCCTTGTCCATTAAACTTGGGTCAGCTTAAAGAGTTCTAATATTGGACTAGCAGCAAAGGCCCGTGGTAAGCCCGGGCCTAAAAAAAAGTGCTTCATGAGTAAAAAGTTTCCTATGAGATAACAATAAATATTTAGCTGTAAAATAGAATACAATGACTTATATCTAAAAGTTGAGATAATAGGAGACATTATATATCTCAGCCTCTACACATATATGACCAACTCCCTAATCATTAAAAATAGCCATGTTGCCAATACTTGTGTGGAAAAAGAAATTTAAGGGGGATGAAGGAGGGCTGCCATCAATAAAATTAATGAGTTTCTTCATATTATCAAAAGAAGGCTAAAAAAAGAAAGCAGAAGAAAGAAGGAAAAAAAAATATATGTGGAAGTTACCCCGAAGAGAGGTTATAGTCAATGGCATTTGCTCCAACCAAGATTGAAGCAAA